>JASJET010000055.1:17796250-19105000 GCA_034092305.1 Diaprepes abbreviatus
GCCAATCATAAAACACTACCCGTCTATCGCCATCCTCAGTACACAAATGTTGATGTAACTGATATTTAAATGCTCGATATCCATGCTTTTTCAGTATTTTTCTTGCTGATTCATAACTTATCTGCAGTTCTTGACTAATTTTTCTTAACGAAACTGTTTTATCAACCTCAACCATAGCAAGTACGTTAATCTCGGTCTCTTCATTTATGATAAACCTCTGTTCCGCCTTTTGATTTCCTATTTGCCTAAAACGAGTCTCGACATACGGAAAATACTGATGGGCTGGATGTTGCCGATTCGGATATCTATGAGCATATAACTCGGCAGCATTCCTTGAATTTCTATGACACTCTCCAAATATTAATAACATATCCACTTTTCCACTTTGAGTATACATTATTTTAACGAAAATTTAAACTATACTTAACGAAAATTAAGAAACTTTTACGTCTGTTCTTAGAGCGTATGTCACTGTCATTATCTACTTACGGGAGTGCTTTATTTTCCAAAGAAGACTTGATAAAAACAGTTGCAAATTATTATGCATCATGGCTGTCCATGGCGCACTTGTCATAAGTAAATAAATTATCCAGTATTTTGCTTAATAATATTTAATTTCTGTTCTTATGTCTAATCCAATCGCAAATAAATTAGTACCGTTAGATTCGTCAAAGAATGCTTTTTTCGAAAAGTAGTTGTCAAAAAGGGGTCGCCATTTGAAAATTAATAGTTAGAAATGAAAACGTAATTTTGTCAACTTGTCTTATTCCTGTCTTTCATACTAGTAACTAAAACTTTGCGATTGTATTTTTTTGACATCACCTAAGCCCGTTAGATTAGTTTGCGTCCGATCATGGCCACCTAAATGCAATTTTAAAAGTGGCTCTAAAAAAATGAAGTAGACATAAAAAGTTTTTAAAATGTCCCATTCTGATCTAGAATTGTCTCAGAAATCCAAAAATGTTAAAATATACAGGGTGTTCCATTTAAAAATTCAAAACCGGGGCCATTTTCGGAGAAACCGGAAGTGGCAGGAAAGTGAAAAATATGCGAAAGCTCTCCCCTTCACATACCATTTACCTGTACCAATTCTCATTTTGATACACATAATACTCTAGAAATTATGACTTGTCTAATAGATTCGTTGACACCCGGTATATATATATATATATATATATATATATATATATATATATATATATATATATATATATATATTTAATAAAAACTGTTTGAGGGTAAATTCTAAGCCTAACTCTGAGTACTATGCAAATTTGAACGAAATAGTTTAGACCAAGGTTTTTTTCTTATTTTTCTGTATCATCGAAGATACAGGGTGATTCTTGGCTGCACTCTTTTCACCTCTACAAACCACTGGAGCCTTTTTCCTGTTAAATCTTAAATGGGGGTAGTTTTTCCCCCCAGGGTGCCAGGTGCATGTCGGTACCCTGATGAGTCTAATAGAGACGAAACATGTGCCTCTGTTGTATTACTGTGGGGGGGGGAGGGTAAGTTTTGACTTTCTTCTCGGTATGGTGGTACAGGTAGGCCATCATCTCGATGGTGGTGGAATTGGAAAGATTGTGCTCTGTAGCAATCTATTCAAACTGTGCAACCTCTAACACGAAAAGGATGTGATGGAACGAAGTTTGCATTTACTGTTTGCATTTTACTTCACTTATACACGGAGTTGCATATAGTTGTACGTTTGCTGAATGTGATTTCAGCACTACAACGGCATAATGTGGATGTATCCACTGCTATTGCAACTCACACGGAGGAATCCGTGAAAGGCGAATAAACATATATATATATATATATATATATATATATATATATATATATATATATATATCTATACTGATTGTTAGGTCATAAGAATTTATCGGCCGTTTTTGTCATGGAAAAATGATTACACGCCTTGCCATAAGTATGAGGTATTTAGAGCGTTAGCTTGCAATAATAATAATTTTTGATTGAACTAGTTTAAATAATGTAATTAGAAAAGGATACAACATACATCGAGTCTGTACCAAAAAATAAAAGAACTCACACTAGTTATCAATATTTTCCCAAATATAAATAAATAGACATGTTATTGTGCTATTCAGTATTCACACAACGGGCTCTAGCTTTGAGGATATGCTGATTCTTTGTGGGAATTTGTAATTTTAACAGACTTACCAACGATGTATAATATTTTAATGAAAAGTTAAACTTACACACTGCGCAATGAAGTCTTCGACATAAATTATGTTCCTTGAGGTATATCTTGAGCGTAACATGAAATGACATATTCGAAAACAACAAAATATTTTTCAAATCTAATGCAATAAACAACGGGATGCTACGAGGGACGCTAGAGAAGTTTTTTTCAAAAAACGAAATAAAAGTTTTACGGTTTTTTAATAATTTTATATACTCAAAGATCCATTCCATCAGAAAAAATAATTCTTGCTGGCCTCCAAAATAGGCATCAATATCTTCTATCAACTATTTATAGTGATCAAAATGACTTCGCCTAAAATGATATCGGGTGGTCGACGGAGTAGTCAGACGGTATGATTGCCGGTTCCAAGCCCCGAAAAGAGAATAGAAAAATCTTTGAGCTCGGCTAGGATCCCACTTAAGGATCTTAAATATATGTAGCTCACAGCAACAGGATTATGCTTCAGAACAGGATAGATTTAGCCATAACAACTAATGCGAGAAAGAAGATAACGAATCGAAGAAATATTAAGAGTGGTTACTTGGATCATCAAATCAATAAACATGAGAGAGCATAAGCCAAGCTAGGTTAGAATTTATTATTGTAGAATATGAATATATATATATATATATATATATATATATATATATATATATATATATATATACAGTGGCGTATCTTAAAAAATAGGAGTTAAGAAAGGACAAATAAACTTACTTATAAATTTTGATAACTAACATACGTTTTTTAACATTTTACATAACATTTTTTAGAATATATCATTTCGTGTACTTTGATATATTTCTCTCGCTCACACCCACACACGAATTTACGTGGCGCTGCGCGTTTTACAACTAACACCAAAATAAATTTAATTTTGACACCCCAATCTTAGTTATTATTAGCTTTTAGATTAAGGTAAGCTAGGCTGAATCGCCATATTTTTACGTAGGGCATTTGATCTTCCCTGTGTATCATTACTTATGGAACACCCTGTATATCTAATTTAGTTCATGTTCATATTAGATAGTATTTTTTTACAGATATAATTTATAGTATTTTATATTGGTAACCAAATATTAATCCAACATTTTTTTAAAGGCGATCCTACCCGTGACAAAATGGGAACTAGAAATAGAGGATAGGGTGAGACAAGAGCTAGAGTGTCCAGTTTGTTTAACTTGCATAACACCACCAGTTTTTATGTGTATGAACAGTCATGTAATTTGTGGGTCCTGCTGGGAAAAATGTGAACCTTGTCCGACATGCAGGTAAGAACATTTATATATATATATATATATATATATATATATATATATATATAATTTATTTTTGTATCTTAAACCTTTTGTTAAATATTTTTTTCTAATATTTTCTTGGGTATAGGTTTTTCATTAGAGAAACAAAGGACAACAATTTTCTTTCTGACGTTTCGCTCTACATGGCGAGCTTCTTCAAAAGAGCTTGGTATATTTATTTTACATCTACAAAAATTACAGAATTTTCTATATAATAAACATATATCACAGCAATTACATTTTTATATTTTCAATTTAATTAAAATTAATAAAAACAAAACAGATTTTAAAATAGTCTTATAGTTTAAAATTTAAAACAATACAAACAGGTTAAAATAGTGAAAATTATAAAATAGTACATACCTTGAAAGTAGTTTTGTGTGTATGTTTAAAAATAAATTCAAATATGATCTTTGGTATGCAATTTGTATAGATAGATTTATTTTTATAAAAAGCAAAAAATAGGAAAAAAGATTATTATTTATTTTTTAATAACGTTCTTTTACCTGTATGAGTGTATATGAAATCGTTCCAAGCATCATTACATTATTTCTCATATTTATTATAGAGTCGCTTCAAGCATGTTTTATTCAAAAATCAAATTATAGTATATCTGACTTAAATTTTTGACATCTTGCTTGTCATTTACAACATTTTTATCTTTTTTTATGTGTATCATTTCTTTGATGACTAATTTATGATAATTTCTGTCGGTATCTAAAATATGGGTGTTTTTAAAATCAAATTCATGCTTAGATGTTTGTTCATGCTTATGTAAAGATGTCGATGCGTTTTTAGTATACTTGTGTCCATTCACTCTATTTTCAATATATTGTGTCGTCATGCCAATGTATTTCTTAGGACAATTGAGGCATGGAATTGCATATATTACGTTAGATCTTTTTTTGGTGGGAACTTTGCTTTTTAACTTCGTATAAAATGACCCAAGTAAATTGTTCGCCTTATGGCATACCGTTATGTTATGTTTATCCAAAATATATTTTATTTTTTCAGACAGTTGGTTTACATACGGTAATGCAATGAAAGTGTTTTGTGTTTTGGTATTGTTAATTTTATTTTTTTTGTTTGCTGTACCCGAAAACAAAATAGATAGCTTGTTACAATATTTTAATAATTTCCACCCAAAACTGAAATTTACAGCTGAAATTGAAATAGAACAAAAAATAAACTTTTTAGACTTTACTATACACAGGAATAAGACGGATAATAGTCTTCATACAAAATGGTACACGAAGGATACTTGGTCGGGCCGGTATTTGAATTTTAACTCTGAACATCCAAATAAACAAAAAAATAGTGTCATAATCGGCTTAGTTGATCGAGCTATAAAATTATCTTCACCCGAATTTCGCCCAGAAGTGCTAAAAAAAGTAGAAGAGACCCTAATAATGAACCATTTTCCTAAACTACTCATAAAAAAAATAATTAAACAAAGAACCTATTTACATTATAACTCAAACAAAAAAAATAAAATTAACAATACCAAAACACAAAACACTTTCATTGCATTACCGTATGTAAACCAACTGTCTGAAAAAATAAAATATATTTTGGATAAACATAACATAACGGTATGCCATAAGGCGAACAATTTACTTGGGTCATTTTATACGAAGTTAAAAAGCAAAGTTCCCACCAAAAAAAGATCTAACGTAATATATGCAATTCCATGCCTCAATTGTCCTAAGAAATACATTGGCATGACGACACAATATATTGAAAATAGAGTGAATGGACACAAGTATACTAAAAACGCATCGACATCTTTACATAAGCATGAACAAACATCTAAGCATGAATTTGATTTTAAAAACACCCATATTTTAGATACTGACAGAAATTATCATAAATTAGTCATCAAAGAAATGATACACATAAAAAAAGATAAAAATGTTGTAAATGACAAGCAAGATGTCAAAAATTTAAGTCAGATATACTATAATTTGATTTTTGAATAAAACATGCTTGAAGCGACTCTATAATAAATATGAGAAATAATGTAATGATGCTTGGAACGATTTCATATACACTCATACAGGTAAAAGAACGTTATTAAAAAATAAATAATAATCTTTTTTCCTATTTTTTGCTTTTTATAAAAATAAATCTATCTATACAAATTGCATACCAAAGATCATATTTGAATTTATTTTTAAACATACACACAAAACTACTTTCAAGGTATGTACTATTTTATAATTTTCACTATTTTAACCTGTTTGTATTGTTTTAAATTTTAAACTATAAGACTATTTTAAAATCTGTTTTGTTTTTATTAATTTTAATTAAATTGAAAATATAAAAATGTAATTGCTGTGATATATGTTTATTATATAGAAAATTCTGTAATTTTTGTAGATGTAAAATAAATATACCAAGCTCTTTTGAAGAAGCTCGCCATGTAGAGCGAAACGTCAGAAAGAAAATTGTTGTCCTTTGTTTCTCTAATGAAAAACCTATACCCAAGAAAATATTAGAAAAAAAAATATATATATATATATATATATATATATATATATATATATATATATATATATATATATATATATATATATATATATATAGTATATATAGTATAATAAGTAAAATTTAGATATCTTGGACTTTAGTGTTTATTAAAAACAGGATAATTATTTCGATTAAATAAAGTCTAGAAAAATGACTTTTTTAAAACTTCCTTCACACACCCCTTATTTTGAGGTCATAGAACACGATTTTAGTCTTAGGTTTTCACTATTTTTCCTTATTTTTCCAGGCAAGGCAAAAAAGGCCCTGTTCATTTCTATTTTTTGAAAAAAATATCGAAACAATAATTATTGTTAATAAAACTAGTTAAAATTTAATTCTGACTTGCCTTGCATCATTTAGTTAAATTGGAAGGTAGGTTCTGATCATTTATGACTCAGTCAGGAAATTTCGTTTAGTACATGGACGCGTCCAAAACTGACCATGCTACAGATACCAAAATATACGGGAGCATATAAAGACTTAACAGAGATGGAACAGTGGAGTCGTTCAACGACAGTCTGGCAGCGCTGGAAGCTCTAACATGTTATCGAATAACATTAAAATAATTCTCAGACCGTTTGCCAAACCTTATTTCTCTGGCAAAATACAACATGGTTACTCTTGCGTGGGTCCCAGGACACAAGGGCGTCCCGGGCAATGAAAAAATCAGTATTTGGAATGACCAGGACTGCTATTCGTGGGTGGTTATCCTGGTGGATAAATCAACAATACCAAACCCACTGGAACCACATTGCGGGCCACAGGCAGAACGAACTATTGCAAGCTGAGACAGGACGTATAATTGATCAGTGCAGGCTGAGGAAACATTTGGGCATTTTTAATAAAGAACCAATATGTTCCCTCTGTGATGAAGATGATGAGACTGCTTCAAATATCATCTTCGAACGCGAAGCTTTAACCTAATGGAGATACCTTCATGGGTCGATTACTTCGGAAAGCTTATACCCAGAGGACAAACTAGTGAACAGGCTACTAACCCAATCTAGGCTCACCTAGAACAGATATAATAGGTGACACAATAAGTCTTAAGGCTGCAGTATATGGGCTGCTCAATCCTGGCCTGTAATGTCACTCAGTCAATCAATCACTAGTTAAAATATATACCAACAAATCTAGAAAACCCGGTATTTTCAGCGAGAAAGCAAAAATAAGTATGGTAAATTTCATTGATACTACTGAACAACTATCCTGAACTAACCTGAGCTAAAATTTTTAGTTGACTCGGTTTAGTTCTGGCTATTTCAAGTTTGGCTTGGTTTCGGTTACTTCAGAAAACCCATCTAATTAAAACCGAAATCAACCTAAATTGACTTGAACTGACCGTGATATATTATTGATTAAGAAATATTGTTGTTTAGCAGAGACCACGTGGAGGCGGGATAATTTCTGCTAGACAAGGATATCAGGAAAGGGTTGAGTTAATCGAGAAGAAGCTGTTTAAAAAACTTTATTTGTAACTAACATGTTAGTAGTTTCATTTAGTAACGATTTGGTGACATTAAAAATTTCATATAAAAACGTATATTGGACTAAATTTTTTTAAAAATATTTTATTATTAAAATGTCAGTTTTTTATTAAGTTGAATTTCTACGGTTTCACAAAAGTATCCGTTTCATCTTAGGTTTTAGATTGAATAACAAAGAATTCTTTGATTCCGAGAATTCAATACTAGTTTTATATGAAATCGCACCAAACAAATATTAAATAAATCAGCTACCTTAAATTTTACGAGAGGAATTTTCGATTCATAATCTAGGTCCCCAAAAACTCCCCTATGCTGATATTGAAAGATCTTGAAACACGTAAATTCTTTTCACCGACATATTTCATCTTAATGGGATCTTCTTGGATGGCCGGACGGGGTCCATAAATCTTTATTGAAAGAGGCGTGTCTTTTAGGGCTACAGAACAAAGTGTATGAGCGTGTGTGTGGAGTTCTGAGCTCTATCTAGATATTCTGTTATTAAGTTGCCAATAAAAGTCGAAAAGAGTTGGCATCCAAAATTTTTGTAAATGATAGTGTTCTTCACGTAGAAAGGAGCTTTCTAATCTGCTAAATTTTGATTTGAACGAATAAATAGTTTCTAAATTAGCTGCTTAGGCTTTAAAAATTTAGCCTTCTGTAACGATTCAGTAAAGAATAAAGTGATTTTAAAAAAGTGTTAGCTCAACTTGGAAGATGGTTCGTAATTCCTCCAAGGAATTTGAGTATCAGAAACGAATAGCCGATTGTCTCCTATCGCGAACCCAGTTTTAGTAGACATTACTGCCTGAGTTTTGTCAGGATTAAACTTAGTTTTCCAATCGGTCATCAATTTCTTGAGCCTATTTATATGCTGTAATTTCAGGATTATTGGGCAAAATGACCTTGACGACGTCGCAAAACCTGTATCGTCAGCGAATAAATATAATGGCCTTTCGGAATATTCACAGTATACAGGTTGAATAGAGTGGGAGATAGGGGGGAACCCTGAGGAACCACAACTCCAATTGACCTTATAATAGATAGATCTGATGATACAACGAATGTTCTGCCTTTTAGGAAACTTAGGACCACTCTTACAAGCTAGCTGAGGATTCCTAGCCTAATAAGCTTAATTTTAATTTCAGTATGCCACACCTTATTGTTATCGAAGGCTGCGCCCGTATGGAATTTTCTGTTAAATTCCAGCGTTATGAACGATGCCAGTCTGGTAAGCTGCTGAACGCTACTGTGAACTTCTATTATTTTAACTTATTAACAGGTTGTACACCGAAGAAATCAAGAAATTGACGGATTTTGTGTTTCAGTGTACATGTACGCAGTGTGTTGAATGTTCTAGTTTTAATTTTAATTTTGAAAGTTTTTAAAAGTTTTTAATTGTATATGACTTGTTCTGTGTGGAGGCTACGCTGACGACTGGAGACTATTCTCAAATTGGCTGAGTTAAGGTGTGTCCTTTGACGAGGTCTGAGCGCTGAGGATGGTCTAAATTAGACCGAAACCGCTTGGTCGATAGTAATAATTGAATATACACTGAAATACAAAATCCGTCTATTTTTTGTTTTCTATTATTTTCCCCACATTATAAAGTAGATTAATGAGCTTCTAACTGTTTATGTTGGTGGCACGTTCTCCTTTCTTTCTAACAGGAACAAGTACCAATTTTGGATATAATCCGGAAATAAAAAATATTTAGAGCGCCATTTAAAAACAATTTTAAATTTGCAATCTACACTCTAAGATACCTTCCAGTACCAATTTTGAGTAAAATCAAAAGATTTAAATTTTTACTCTGCCATATTGGGTCCGTTATATTGAATAATGTGGAAAAATTTCAGATTCGTAATTTACACCCTTAAAAAACCCCCCTTTATCAATTTGAAACAAAATCAAGAGATGTAGAATATTTATCCTCCAATATTGGATTTTTAAAAAGCAATTTTAAAAATTCGTTATGTACGACCGCGAAATCAACTTTATAACAATTTTGAAGAAAATCGGACAAAATTAATTTTTTTGAATCAATTTCGGCCAAAATATTATTGGACCACCGCAGCAATTTCCTGAATATAGCGCACAAAAATTCATTTAAATCGGTTCCATGTTTCCGAAGTAACCGATGTACATAGAAAAAAAAATACATGTTGAATTCAAATCCCCTTTCTTTTAGAAGTCGATTAAAAATAGGCCGCCATTTCGTTTTTGAAGTAGCTTATATTAACGACTTATTTTGGTCATTTGTACTTGGATACATAATTTAACTCTTGTGCAGTATCGACTTAATTTTTTGACACGTTTAAAAATTTTTTTCAAATTTTTTGTAAAATAGGTACTGGGTAGTCTTCGGAAACGCACATAATGAATCTGAAATTACTTTCAAAAAATTCAATATGGTGGGAAAAAAATTAATTTTGACCGAGTTTTTTCAAAATTGGCATGGAGAAGTTTTCGGGGTAGAACATAATGATTCTGAAATTTCTTTTAAACACTTTTTTATCCACGCTAAACCCTCACATGGATAATAGAGAGATCTGGAACAGAATAAACAGACTCAAAGGAAAAACCCACTCGTATTATCCCTGGAATTATATCCAATAATGTCTGGATAGAGGAAAGAACGGAGCTAGCAAATTGTTTTGCTCAGCATTTTTACAATTCCTCAAGTACAGAGAGATTGAGCAAAGAATTCCAATCTAAATAATGAACGAAACCAACTTAATTTAAAGGACAGAATGGAATACTCTTACAACTTCCCCTTGACTTTACAAGAACTAAATCTCCATCTCACAGTGTAGAGATGCTGCTCCAGGATAGGACGGTATCCTTATCCCTCTATTAGGAATCTTCCAAAGCAAGGACTAGAACATTTACTAAAGTTATAAAACTTTATTCTAATCAACAACTCCTTTTCTGATTCTTGGAGTTACTCAATACTGATACCTATACATAAACAAAATAAGCCACGTTCCCTTTTGGAGAGCTATCGCCCTATTTTTTTGACTAAACATCTTAGGAAGATAATGGAAAGAATGCTAAACTTTCGTCTGATGTGATATCTGGAACAGAACAACCTTCTGGATCCCAATCAGATGGGCTTTAGGAAGAATCTGTCAACCATTGATCATCTTGTTGGCTTTAATATCGATTGACATGAAAACTTTACCTCGAAAAATCATTTAATTGCTGCTTTTCTACAACAATTAATTTGGTTCTTCTTTGTTATTGTTAAGCAACGCGCCCACTGGTTCGGCTCGGTTCAGACCACTCGGCTCCGCGCAATTGGCCCCTTTTGGTTTACATGTAAATAAACGAGAGCCCGCTCACTGGTTCCGACCGGCCAGAACGCTTCCGCGCTTTCAGCATCGGCGTCTTCGACTATTCTCAAGAGGGCAAAAATTGCCGAAAGGTCTGAAAGCCTTCGACTATTTTTAAAATAGAAAGAGGTAGTATAATCTGTGGTATAGACGTAGTGTTTGTATTGTTACTATGTCGGACGAAGAATTGATAGAAGACGTGAGAGCATACAGAATATATAATAATAATATTCTCTATACATAGTCACAAAAATCTATGATGTAAACGTCAAATTTAATTAATTCGACTATATAATACACTTACTTTAAAGTAATTGCTAAACGTTCCTCTGGTGAAATCGATTTTCGAAGGTTAGTGTTTTGTTTTCTGAGCGGCAACGTATTTAAAATTTCATAAAATTTTATACTAGACATTCTAAAATATTTGAAAAACTTTTCATTGTCGGTCATCAACTCTGGAAATAAATGATAAAATTCCCTGTGAACTTTTCTTTTAAAGTAAATATCATGAACCCAATATCTTCTTCTCCGCTTTTCCTCCACTTCCGCTTCAACACAGACTAGACCAGCCGCAACAATATCCTCCTCAGAGTCGGAAGAACTACTCATTTTATTCACTTTTCATCAAAAATAACAGCTCTAGAAACTCTAATGGTTAAAGCAGTTTTAATCTCTGTTTAGTCGGAATTGTGCGGAGCCAGTGAGCGGGGGCCATCGGCGTTCTGACTGAAGCGGACGGAACGGACGGAGCCGAGCCGATTCAGTGGGCGTGCTGCTTTAGTATAAGTCTCGAGCTTGCGCACCCGCAGATTACTGTACGATCTCTAGATCGCTGAGAATAAACAATCAAAAAAACATAAAATGTTATAAACAAATTCACTCTGCAAAAAACTATTGCATATTTTTGCTTGAAATTTTGCATACTTATTGTATGCAACAAGAGGCTCTTTTACTTGCAGTATAAAGATAATGCAATATATTTTTCTATTGTTTATTAATAATTGAAAAAACAGCCATTTTACCAGGTTTTTTGCAATAACTAATAAACAGATTATCCAATTTGGATGAGTTTTAGCTCATTTTATAGGTATTTTCCAAGTACATAACTTTTGTTTGAAAGCTTTGAAGCTTTTCCTAGAAGTCGAAAAAACTCTTTTTTCACATCTTAATTGTTAAATAAAAAATTTTCCCCAAAAAAGAAAATGAGACATAAAATATTACATAATTACTATTATCATTCTGAAGGTTTCTACGTAGTCAGAAGTCTACTAAGAATAAATTTTTTCCAGATGCTAATTCCGCACAATTGAAAAGAAAATTTTTTCCGCGTTTCATTTCTGTACAAAAAATGGCGGTTTCCATTTGAAAAAATAACCTTGACTTCAAATGATCCTAAAAATTGCCCTCAAGGTCAAGACCACTAGTACAAATAAATGGCCTTGATTTTTTTTGTAAATGGAGACTTTTAAAAGATATTTGGTTCTATAGATCAAAATGCTTTACCCTGTATATCTCGTGTTAGTAGTTGTTTCATTTAAAAATAATTTAGCGCCGACGTAAAAAAATTCAATTTTAATTTTATATAAAAATTTATATTATTTTTCGCTTTTGAGCGCTTTTTTATTTTATACGTCTTTACAAAAAATAAATTTAAACGTAACTGAAAAGCTCTGAAAATAAATTTATATTAAAAAAAAATACTAGTCCATCCGGAATTAATTTAAAAACTACCCGTACTACTACGGTAGTATCGACTTCAAAAGAGTGTAAATTTTTGAACTTTGTGCTTTGTTTTTGTTAATTCTCCCTTAAAATATATTATTTGGATCCAATTTCTAGTGAAAATTTACGTTCGGAACTATATTTAGGTGACTGTAAGTTTCTCTTACTCAATCTTAATCATTTTTAGGGAACGCAGAACAGTTACGAGAGCCTATGGCATCGAGAAGTTGTACTCAATAATAAGTTTTACCTGCAGGAATGAAGGTTGTTCATTTAGATCAACGGACTTGGGTCTCTGGAAACATGAGCAAACTTGCAATATGTTTCTTATAAAATGTCCTTTGGCTTCCCACTATGATTGTTCTTGGCATGGACCAATTGGCCAAGCAAGAACCCATTTAATCGAAAAACATAGAGAATATGTTCATTTTAAGTCTGAGGTTAGATTAGTATCCAATTCATTTCGTTCCAGCCTTAGGAAACGTTATGCCATTATCCTATACTGTTATGGTAAGTAAACTAAATACTAGGGAAAATCTTAATTTAGTTAAATATGAAAATACTTTAATAAATTACTATTTGGTTAAAAATTTGAAAACACAGATACAGATTATTTCATCTTAAGGTGCGTATAAATATGGTGAGAGGAGCGCGTGACGAGTATGCGACTAGCTTGCAAAGCACTCCTTAATCTTTGCCGGTTGGAACCCCTCTTCGACGCCCGGCGTCAAAAGAGATTTATAGCTTCTGGGCGGTGTAAACCAATAAAGGGTAAAGAAAAAAAATATTTAAGTTTTGATTGAAGTCCAGCACACCACGCAAATTTTTCAAGGACGTTTTAGTTAATAGAAAGTGAGCGAAGAAAGTAAACCTTCCCTGCCATATATGACGACGAGGAACAAAAGGCAGCTATATTAATTTTATGCAGTGGGATTTTATTATCAAGTTTATGGAAGAAAAAGCCTATTAAATAAAAAACGAAAACCTCGACTATCCTGCGTTCGGTCAGGATTGGAACTTTTAGCCGATTTTAATTTCCAACATACTAGCGGACAATACAAAAATTTTATTAGAATGTCTCCTATCAATTTTGAATACTTATTAAACAAAATAGGACCAGTTATATCCACAGAAGAAACATTTTTCCAGCATAAGTTCAATGGATTTTTTTTAACAGCGGTATGGTGGTGTTCGAAACACAATATTTCCATGTTCTTTAGCCTATTCCTCTATCATATGTTTCTTAAATTGTCTTTCTCTCTCGTTCGCAATTTTCAAAAATTCCTCCTTTAGTAAATCGCTCGTAAAGGGAATATGTTTTTTTGACGACCAATCTGTAATATCACTTTTTTCAACTGATGTTGACAACTTTTCCACCAGTATAGAATGATAACTGGCGTTATCTTCAAATCTATAACAGGCCTCTCCGGAATCAACTGTATCATTTGAAAAAAAATATTTTTGAAAGATATCCGCCGTCATTTATTCATGGAAACCTTTGGTAGATTTCAATTCGAACTGCAGTAAAACTTCTATAAATCCATTAACACCTCCAATATGAGTTATAATGAATTTTCTGAGTAAGGGTTTTAAACCTGTCGACAACCCTTCTAAGAATGCTTCACGAAAAATTATCATATTCTTATCTTCATATTTTTTGTACTATATGGCCTTCATTGAGACAGATTACATCAAGATAAAAAATATTTTTGCTCTCTCTGTAGTATTTTCTAATGTCCCATACATACGATCTTCTCTAAAATAGTATTTCCTCTGTATCAGCACTTTCTACAGATTGGTTTTTCCCATGCCAGACACATTCGTCTTGTTCACAACGTTCAAAACTTTATCTATACTTGCTTTTTATCTTCTAAGATATAATTCGTGAACGTGTCTTCTTAATATGTTTTTGAGGCATTCGTATAATTTTTTTCTTCTCGGAGACGGTATAAGCTAGCACACAGTTCCACTTTTCCTTTCCCTAATTCGCCTGTAAGTTGTAGATTCGCAAAGTCCCGTTATGCCAGCCTATTTCGAAAAGAATCTACACACCTTCATCACAGTTCTTGGTTGAACAAGTGAATTTTGCACATTTAAAAGTATTATCTTGGAATTTAAATTTAAAACACCTATACAAACTTTTGGAGTAAAAGTAGACATTTTCAACAGCTAGTACTGAAAGTTGTAAGACAATAAAATAGCAAGACCTTACACTTATACACATCTATATTATACTTAAAAATGTCATTACTGTTAATTGCCCAATTGAGATGTATTCTTTTAAGCCTAATTATTTTTTAAGTATACTACTATCTCCTGAAATACATACTTCAGCCACATACAATATCGACCCTTTATTATCCGAATTCGGAAAGCCGAATTATTTATAAAATTTGTTTCGAAAATTGCTATGCTTTTGGTTTATTTCTCTTCACAGGTACATATATCTCTTGTGCATATAATTGTCATACTTTGTCTGGCAATGAACAAATGACAGCTTTGTTAGTTTTATGTAATAGATATTAAACAAAAAACGAAAATATGGGCGATAATAGCGCACTACCTTGTACAAAAAAAATATTCAGGATTCAAACTTCTAGCAAATTCATAGTTCCAACATATTAGCGTATAATAAAGAAATTTCATCAAAATCTCTTCGTTTTGTTAAACAAAAAAGAAAAATATATTTTCAGCAGCCCATTTCCTTATGGCAGACGCACTCAAAATTTTCTTCTCGCTGATTTGTGCAAATTTTCTGACGCAATTTCATTTCACACATCCACTTCTTGTCTTTTCTAAAATTTTTGTCCATAACTGACAAATTGTAGAATTGTTTTCGGGTCTCCTGTAAATTCGATATATTTTCTTCAAGAAATTGACGGATTTTCTATTTCAGTGTATATTAGAAATTATTACAATCGGCCAAGCGCTTTCGGTCTCTCTATCGGACCATCCTCAGGGCTCAAACCCTAGAAACAAGAGAATATGGTTAGCAAATAAGTTTACTCAGTGCTCACCAACCACACTCACTTGTCAAAGGGCACATCTCAACCCTGCCAGTTTAAGGGAAGTCTTCAGACCACTCCATATTCACTTATGAACAATTTTTAATCAATGCCAAGTGCTAAATAAATTTCATTTCATTAACAAGAATGTAAGAAAATCACGTGTCATAAACCCGTCCCACTCGATAAAAAAAATTCTTTGAGTTCACACCAAAAAACCGACAGAAAATGGATCGGTCGAGCTACTCGAAAACAATAGAACTATAAAAAAATTGACTTCTTGTAACCCAACTCCTTTGAAAACTGCCGACAATGGCCTTCGATAACAATACAAATCGGCAAAATTAATAGGAGTCTTGTTGGAAGTTCGTGGCATAATCGTCATGCGCTTGTCACGCGCTCGTCTCGCCATATTTATACGCATCTTTAAGGTGCGTATAAATATGGCGAGTCGAGCTCGAGTCGAGTATGCCTCGAGCTTCCAACGAGATTCTTTTGAAATTTTGCCGATTTCTATTGTTATTGAGGGCCATCGTCGGCAAATTTGAAAAGAGGTAATAAATGCAGTTGGGTCAAAAGAAGTCAATTTTTTTATAGTTCTATTGTTTTCGAGTAGCTCGACTGATACTCGCAGCGATCCATTTTCTGTCGGTTTTTTGGTGCGAACTCAAAAGGATTTTTTAATCTAGTGAGACGGGTTTATGACCCGCTTTTTCGAAAAAATTTACTTTGCAGTGAGACTGAAGACACGAGATTTTCTTATTTTTTTGTTAATGAAATGAAATTTATTTATCACTTGGCATTAATTGATTAAAAGTTGTTCATAAGTGAATATGGAGTGATGGGAAGAAAATAGAGGAACCTGAAAATAATTCTAAAATTTGTGAGTTATGGACAAAAATTTTAGAGAAGAAAAGAAGTAAATGTGTGACATGAAATTGCGTCAGAAAATTCGCAGAGACCAGCGAGAAGAAAATTTCGAGTGCGTCGGCCATATGGAAATGGGCCGCTGATAATATATTTTTCTTTTGGAAATGACTGGATAACGCAAGGGGTAGATATTGTATGTATTTGAAGTATGTATTTGAGGAAAGAGTTGTATACTTAAAAGATAATTAGATTTAGAAGTATACATCTCAATTGGGCAATTAACAGTAATGACATTTTTAAGTATACTTCAGATGTGTATAAATGTAAGGCCTTGCTAGGTTATTATCTTACAACTTTCAATGCCAGCTATTGAAAATTTCTACTTTTACTCCAAAACTTAGCGAATCTACAACTTATAAGTGAAGTAAGGAAAGGAAAAGTGGAACTGTGTGCTAGCCTGAACCGTACCCTAGAAGAAAAAATTATAAGAATGCTTCAAAAACATACTAAGAAGACACGTTAACGAATTAGAAAGTTTTTAGTTAGAAAATAAAAAGCAAGTCTCGATAAAGTTTTGAAAGTTATGAAACAAGAGTAGAATGTGAAAAACCAATCTGTAAAAAGTGCTAACAAAATGAATTTCTCGTAGGGAAAGTGAAAATAGAGGTGATACAGAGGAAATACTTTTAGAGAAAACGGTATTTGCGGGAAATTAGAAAATACCACAGGAAAGGCATGTGGATGTAATTTGTCTCAGTACAGGACACATAGTACAAGAAATGTATGAAGATAAGAATACAGCAATTTTTCGAGAAGCATTCTTAGAAAGGTTATCGATAGATTTAAAACCGCTCAGTGCCACCAACTCATTACAACTCATATTGGAGGAAATTTATGGGAGTTTTGCAGCAGTTTGAATCGAAATCTACCAAAGATTAACGTGAATAAATGACGCCGGATATCTTTCAAAGATATTTTTATCAAATGATACAATTGATTCAGGAGAGGTCAGTTGTAGATTTGGATAACGCCAGTTATCATTCTAGACTGGTGGAAAAGTTGCCAATAACATAGTTGAAAAGCGATATTACAAATTGGTTATTAAAAAAATATATTTCCTTTATGAACGGTTTACTAAAGAAGGAACTTGTAAAAATTGCAAATTAGAAAGAAAGACAATTTAAGAAACATGTGATAGACGAATGGGCTGAAGAACTTGGAAATGTTATGCTTCGAACACATTAATTAAAATCCATTAAACTTATATGGGCACAACTAATTCGTAACTCGGAATAACCCAAAATGTAAACTATAAGGAATACGTTAATTTCTTACATACATTAAAAAAAATATCAGCGAGGACTGGTGAAACGGCATTAACTATGTTATTAAAGAAAAACTTAATTGAAGTTCGCATCGATGCAGCCACACTCGCCGCGACAAAAATCGCCAAACAAACTAGTAAATAAACCGGTTAAATTTCGTTTTTTGCTTTGAAATATTAAAGATAATTAGAAAATAACACTCCTGAAAAAAATAGGTTCTTTTTTAACAGCCTGAAACCGCCATATTGAACCGTGAACAGATTACTGACGACCTACGTATAAGCTAATTTCTAGATTACTTAAGTAATATTTCGATAATAGGAAAAACTACCTCTTATTTATTTCGGAATATAATGATATAAGGAAAATATGATAATAAAAAAATTTCAGCCAATTTGACAGCATGAGGTATTGTAATAATGGCCAGTGAACGGGAAAACACAAACTCATGTAAAGGCTGATTTCCAAGATTTATTAATAGATCTTGTAAAAGTACAACAAAAAGGTATCTTTTTTATTTATAAATATAGGAGATAATATGTAAATAAAATCACTTAAAAAATTAGATTTATTTCTAATGTCCCGGCACCACAGTTACGTTGAACCATACATAAGCTGATTTCGGGATTCATTATTAAATATTTGGAAAATAAGAAAAAATTAACTACATTTCATTTCGAAATATAAAGAAAATAATCAAAACTTAAATATTTTTTTTCTTTACCCTTTATTGGTTTACAACGTCCAGATGCAATAAATCTCTTTTGCCGCCGGGCGGCAAAGAAGGGTTCGAACCGACAAAGATCAGTTCGTTGGAAGCTCGACTCGAGCTCGACTCGCCATATTTATACGCACCTTTAGAAATGCGATAAACGGCGTCTCGGTCGAAAACCAAATATTGTGACCTTCCTTGCCTTGCAACCCGCTAATACAGTGGAAAAAAATGCTAAAAATAGTTTTGTCGTTTCGTTTTCTGTTAGTATTTTAGGTTTTATAGGTGGAATTGTCATAAATATAATATGCATGCTTAAAAATGGTACAAGGAATTTCCTACCGCCACTGTAGTCAAAAACTGAAGAAAATATACCTCTACTTAAATTCCGTGAAAATCCTTTGAGGTAAAGTGTGTTTCAACTTTTATCGTTTTCTTCTTTGACGCCAGTTAACAGCTTAAAAACCTGAGCTCGTTCGGGGTGATATATTGCAGTCAGAGCGGGATTGAACGATTTTTGTATCAGGTATATAGTATAACGATATATGACAATTACTAAACGTTAACTAACGCTTTGTCTCCTTTTAATTAAGCGAATAAGAATAAATTTTCTTTTTTCAGGTAGATAAAACTTCTAAATAATACCTGAACATCAAACTATAAAATGCGGTGTTGAAATTTAGTGCATTCAATTTGTTTTCATCTGGTGAAGACTACATTTGAGTTCTTTACTTTTTTGAAATATGTTTCGTCCATGGGAAAAAGTTAATGGTGGTGCGTCAACTTCGTCTGGTAGTAAAACGTCTGAACGAAAGTGTTTAACTGTTGATGCCAAGGAGTAGTAAAAAATGTATATCATGTTCTACTCAACACAGGCTGGCTTACGAGTATTGCTTTAAGATAAGTATGTGATTTGGTCAAAACACCTCTTTCCACCATAAGGGACATTATTTTAAAGCCTTTTAATGTGAAAAAAAAAGTCGTGACAAGGGGATTCCCAAAAAATTGGACGAAGGTGACAAGAACTTTGGAGAATTGTATCAAAAATGAGTTTTAAATACAGCAAAATTGATAAAAGGGAAGTGTTAATGAAATCGCAGCGGCTGCGACAGTAGCGATATGAATATATAAGAGATGTAAAAGAGTATCGATCACAACGTCGATCCACTATATACCGCAATGAAATCTGGCTTCATACACATAATACTACATAGAAAGGATGGTTTGATTTGTCCGGCAGATCTCAAACGAAAGCTCTATCCAAAAAAGAGAAAATAATTACCATAATATATGCGAAATCAGGGGCAGGTTGGGTTCAGAATACTTTCTGAAAAAAACATTAAAGATTCTTTATCAGATTATCATGAAGATACAACTCTGGGACCCTTCTTAAGATTTGTTTAAGACTTGCTTGATACCAACTATACCTCCTAATAGTGTGATAATTATGGAGAAAGATAGTTACCACAGTCGCCAATTAAAGAAAGTGGCTGACTCAAGTGACTGTAAATTGGATATTCAAAAAGTTCATGCATGAACATGACATAATTTTGAATATTCTTAAAAAAAAAGAAATTTGGAACCTACATAGAGCATATATGGTATCCATTAAAATCTATGGTACGCTCCGCAATCATCACTCCTACACTGACAAGGAACGTACCTGAAGTGTCCGGCTCCGATTTTAATAAAACTTCAATATATTGTAGAGGGTACAAAAATAAGAGACACGAATTTTTTTTCTGAGATTAATTTTAACAGGGTGAAAACTGCCCCTAAAGTTCACCCTTAAAAACAGTATTTTTAAAAAATTTCAGGTTCTAAGTGAGATATTTTTACAAAACAAAATGAAAATTACTTGTTGTTCAAAATGATGTTAAACTATAGTGTTTTTTACCCCCAAGGATATAATCCCTTATTTTTTATAAGAGTAAACCATGTATTCGCGAACGTAATTTAATTTTAAAAATTACGAAATATCATGGAATTGTTTAAAAATATTTTTTCACAAATACCACAAGTAACTTAACGGGTTTCGGGAATTCTAAAAATAAACTAGTAAAAATGGGTGAGCCACCCCCAAATACTTTTTTTTCTTAAATATTAAGTTTTAATTGAGATATCTTTACAAAACGAGATAAAAGTTACTTGTTATTTGAAATGATGTTGAACCAAGATATTTTTACTCCCAAAAAATCATCCTTTATTTTTATAAGGGTGAACCATCTATTCGCGCATTTAATTTTAATCTAAAAATTATGAAATTTAATGAAATTGTTTCAAAATATTTTTTACATACAGATATACCATAATTAACTGAAGTTTCGTAGTTCTAGTAAAAGAGAGTGAGTCACCCCTAAATAGTTTTTTTAATATCATAAGTTCTAATTAAGATATCTGTATAGAAAAAAATGAAAATTACTTGTTACTCAAAATGATGTTAAGATATGGTATTTTCTCCCCAAGGGATATCATCCCTTATTTTTTATTAGGGTAAACCATATAGTTGCGCACGTAATTTAATTGTAAAAATTACAAAATTCAATGGAATTGTTTGAAAATATTTTTTTCATGAATGCCGTAATTAACTTGAGTTAACATATTTGGAGGTTTCCAAAAATTAACTAATAAAAGAGGGTGAGTCGCCCACAAATACTCTTTTTTTACCATTTCAAATTCTAACCAAGATGACTTTACCAAACAAAATGAAAATTATGTGTTATTCGAAATGATGTTCAACTATGGTATTTTCATCCCCAAGGATATCATCTCTTATTTTTTATTAGGGTAACCATATATTTGCCCTTGTAACTTAATTGCAAAAATTGTTTGAAAATATTTTTTTCACAAATACCATAACTAAGTTGAGGTGTTTCGGAGTTTGGGACCGTTCAAGTATTACACAAACAAAGAAGGGAAGTGGGGGTCTTTATTTTACTTATTTTTGTTGACATGGGGGATGGGGGGGATTAAATGCAAAACAGTCAATGAAGACGATGATTCAAAACGCAGTGGCCCAATAGAAACACATATCATATGAAAAGATATTTACCATGAAAATCCAGATATTAAAACAAAACTATCTATGAGGGATTCAGCTGGACGTTCTAGCCTAGAAAATGATCAACCATTACTATTAAAAGCTATAGCGGATATTGCTTTATTTGAAAGTGCAGCAGATGTTAGAAGACGATCGAAGGTTATTCAAAGTGTGAAAACTCTTAATGAACTCACACAAAAATTACAAAGAATCGGATTTGACATCAGCCGAAGTGCGACATACCTCCGTTTACTTCCTAGAAAATCTAACTGCACAGATGGACGAAGACATGTATGGACGGTTCCTGTTAAGCTCGCACGAGCACACACTGATCACCACAGAAACCACATAGATAGCCGTTTCGCCGAGACCTCGATCCATTATTTGGAGAATATAGCATCAATAGTTGGATCAGATCAAGTGTTTTTCATATCTCAAGATGATAAAGCTCGAGTTCCTCTTGATGTAACTGCAGCAAATAAACAAGCACCTCTTTTAATACGTGAATGCCGTAATTAACTTGAGTTAACATATTTGGAAGTTTCCAAAAATGAACCAATAAAAGAGGGTTAGTCACCCCCAAATATCCTTTTTTTACCATCTCAAGTTCTAACCAAGATAACTTTACAAAACAAAATGAAAATTATGTATTATTCGAAATGATGTTAAAGGATTATCATCCCTTATTTTTTATTGGTTTAAATCCTATATTTGCGTTCGTAATTTAATTGCAAAAATTACGAAATTAATGAAATTATTGGAAAATAATTTTTTCACAAATTCCATAACTAACAGTTGAGGTGTTTCTGAGTTGGGAGAACGTTCAAGTATTACGTAAGCAAAGAAGGAGGTAGGGGAGGGTCTTTATTTTGCTTATTTTTGATGACATTGGGGACGGGGGGTTTAAATAGCGACTACGTCAGCAATATTTATCTATTTAAGTACTTTTCGTACCTATATTTTTTGCAAAATTCAGTAGGTTCTGATTTGAATATATATAGCAATCCTGTTTGTCTATGTTCGAAAGAGCAAAGGATGTTAGGGAATTCCCCGAAATAATCGACGAGGGGTAAGAAAGAACCGAAGTATGGGAAGTCCCGCACGCGCTATTCACTTGTCTGAATCTATTAAGTTAATTTTTGTTTATTATTAATCGAGTTTTACCAGCTCTGAAATGTTATTTAATGTAGACAGATCAAAATTATACCAAAAATCATTTGAAAGTTCTAAAAAATTTCACCCTAACACAAAATTACAAAATGTACAAAAATTAGTTAACGAAGATTGGTGTGGTTATAAGATACAAGCAAAGTCTGACAAGGAACTCGATATTATTGTGTCCAAGAAAATTGAAGAAGAATTACAAGCGGCTACTAGAAATAAAACGAGCCTATTAAGCTTTTTTCCAAGGTAAGTTTGTTGAAAACTAAAAAGTGTAGGCATTTTAAGAGTAACTCTACCCAATTCTAAAAAAAAACAGAATCCATCATATCATTTTTATTTAATATCGTCGTTCCGTGTGGTATCTGGACCAGAATAGTACCACTCCTAGTCTTCCTGTGAATGTCGTAGAAAGCGACTAAAGGATAATCTGGCGTTGCGGTGTGGTGATTATGGCAAATGCCTCCTCTAGTGGGAGAGGCTATGTCCAACCGTGGACAATATTAGACCATAATGATAATGATGATCGTCATTTTACCCATCTAGCTTTGTTACCACACAGAACATCTTTTCAAAAAGTTACTTTAATTTTTTCACATTTTTTATTAGATTTAATTATTTTAATTTATTGTGTTCCGCGGTACTCGTCGCCGTTCCTTAAATAATTATGTTATACTAGTTGTACCTGTATAAGTAATTCATCAACAGTAAAAGGATATTTTGATTTTTAGGCAACAACTACCTGTAAAGCTGCTGAAAATAGAAAAAATATACAGCCTATTTCAGGTTCTGCTGAACGAGTAGAGAAAAATATCAAAATTACAGAAGACTCACAAGAAGAAAATGAAAAGATAGAAAATGAGGAAAAGCAGTCGAAAGCAAAGCCTTCTCAGGAAGCTATGAAAAAGAAAATTGATATTCTGGAAAAAAATCTAAATGGTTTGTATTCTGCTAGAGATACTTTGCCTAGCCATGATGCAGTTGAAAAACAGATCATTAAGTCCCGAGAAGAATTAAAAACTGCAAAACTGTCAATGAAGAAAATGATTCAAAACGCAGTGACCCAAAAAAAAACACAGATATCATATAAAAGGAAGTTGCAAGATATTTACCATGAAAATCCAGATATTAAAAAAAAAACTATGTGTGAGGGATTCAGCTGGACGTCCTAGCATAGAATATGATCAATCATTACTATTATAAGTTATAGAGAATATTGCTTTATTTGAAAGTGCAGCAGACGTTAGAAGACGATCGATATTCGAAATGTGAAAACTCTTGATGAACTCACACAAGAATTACAAAGAATCGGATTTGACATCCGCCGAAGTGTGATATACCCCTGTTTACTTCCTAGAACATCTAACTCCACAGAGGGACGACGATATGTATCGAGGGTTCCTGTTAAGCTCGCACGAGCACAGACTGATCATCACACAAATCACATCGATTCATTATTTGGAGAATATAGCATCAATAGTTGGACCAGATCAAGTGTTTTTCATATCTCAAGTTGATAAAGCTCGAGTCCCTCTTGGTGTAACTACATCACATAAACAAGCACCTCTTTCAATCCATATGGAATATAGAGTCAAATTGTCAGATCACGACTAGGTAATTGCCGAGCGACATAAATTGATACCGTCTATGCTAGAATTAAAATAACTCCTAGTATGCTAGGACAACCTCAAGGCGTTGAATATTCTGGGCCAACGTACATCGCCATTCGAAGTGGAAAGCATAATTCATCCACTGCTAATACTCGTGCTCAAGATTTAGACACGCTTCTCGACCTTGAATAGTTTCAACCATTGGCTAAAGCTGGTCATGGGTTTGTAAAACCAGTGGTGAGTACGACTGTTGATGGAGGCGTCTCATTTGGATGGCCATGGCGTTACAATTGATGAGACTTTAGAAAAGTCCAATTTCCAGTTTGCCAGAATTGTACTAGCAGAGGTATGGAGCTCAATAGTAATTGATGATTATCCTGTTTCTGCAAAATATGTTGGATCTAGTGAACTTGACCTTCCTAATTTACCCGACATTAAATGGTATTCAGAACATGGGCGTGAAAGTCAATTTTTACTTCAAATTGTGAAATGTAAAAACAGGGATTGTTGTCGTCCAAGAAGTGGTTTAATTAGAATATTAAACAACAGATTTCTACCACCAACGCTAAAAGCAAAATAGACAATTGATGACTTGATTTTAGACGAAGGAGGGCAATTTCTTAGTCTCTCTCCGTTTAGCCCTATACTTAAACTGTTCAACTAAAGAGTTTCTACAGATACTTTACGATTATTTTATGTTCAGCGGTAAAATCTAAATTATCAAGTCGAATATGCAAGACATGTGGTCTTTATCATGCCTCTGTGAAGTCATTACAGCGTCACGGTAAGGAGATCCATAAAAATATTAACCCGGACACCGAAATTAAAGTGCCACCTATAAGAATGGCTGCTCGTTGTGCTAATGAGATCATGTGCATAGTACAAACTTTAGACGAATACAAAGATATTGAATGGCTTGAAGAGAATAATATCGATATCCTGAAAGAAGAGAACAGTGAGTAGATACACAACAGCGAACAGTAAAGTTCCAATGTCGTCGAAGATTTAGAGTCATGGATTCAAGTGTCTTGGACTGAGGACAATTAATTTTATATCTACCAACTTTTATAATATACAACATAAATAAATATTTTATAAATATTAATAATTCTTAAAATTGCTTAAATAGATATTAAATGTGCATTAAATTCCTGTCATACTTATTTCATTGCCATAGGCTTATGTACTTGCTCATGAATAACAATAAATGAGAGATTTTGTGTAAATTATATGAATACTTACGTAAGCGTAGGGGGGGGGGGGTTGCGTTTTGCTTTCTTTTACCGACAAAAGACGGGGGATTAAAAATGACTAAAATCCTGCTTACGTAATACTTCAACGGCCCCTTTCGAAGAATAAACTAGTAAAAGAGAGTGTGATAGCCGCAAATACTTATTTTTACATCTCGAGTTCTAGTTGAGATAACTTAACAAAATAAACTGTAAACTATTTGGTCTTTGAAACAAAGTTAAACTATAGTATATTCATCCTTAAGGATATCATTTCAAGGACGTCATTTTATACATGTATTATTATCCTTAAAACTGCCAAATTTCAGTTAATATGAACATTACAGAGCATACTGAATTTTTTTCTTTTAATTAATAAGAAAATATAAACTTATTTCATTCATGTTTCTATAAATTGTGACAAATAGTGATTTCTAATTCTGTAACGTTTATTTAAATTAAAATTTGGTAATTTCAAGAATATTAATATATGAATGAAGTGACGGTTTACTTTCGTAAAAAATAAGGAATAATATTCGTAGGGGTGAAAATACCATAGTTTTAACATCATTTCGAATAAAAAGTAATTTTGTTTTGTTGACATATCTTAATTGCACTTGAAGATATTAAAAAAGATATTTGGGGGTGGTTCACCCTCTTTTACTACTTTATTTTCGGAATCCCCGAAACACGTCAACTTAAGCCACTTATTGTATTTGTAAAAAAATATTATCAAAAAATTTGATTTAATTTCGTAATGTCCAGAACTAAATTATGTAAATAAATTACAAGATTAATCCTCATAAAAACTAAGGGATGACATCTATGAGGTTAAAATAACGTGGTATAACCTCAGTTCAACCAAAAAGTAACTTGAATTTTGTTTTGTACAGATATCTCAATTAGAATTTGAGATTTAAAAAAATACATTTGGGAGTGACTCACCCTCTTTTATAATTTCATTTTTTAAAACCTCGAAACATGTCAGCTTAAGTTAATTAAGGAATTCGTAAAAAAAATACTTTGAAACAATTTCATCATATTTCGTAATTTTTAGAATTAAATTACGTGCGTCAATCGAGGGTTTGCCGTTATAAGAAATAAGAGAAGATATCCTTGGGGTGAATAGTTTAATATCATTTCAAATAGCAAGTAATGTTCATTTTGTTTTGTAAAAATATTTCAATTAGAACTTGAAATTAAAAAAAAAATTATTTGAGGAAGGTTCACCCTCTTTTACTACTTTATTTTTAGAAACCCCGAAATACGTCAACTTAATTGCGCAGTGGTAGATATCTGTTGGACTCCATTGTCTTTATTTTTGCTGAATGTCACGACGTTTCGGCTTGTAGTTATTTCTAGCCGTTTTCAAGTGAGACCAAATAATTCCCTTAGCTACATGACTATTTATACTAAAAAGTAAATGCAGTAGAGTATGACTGAGATGGGTGCAGTCATGCCTGCTATGGCAAAATCATATTTCTTCAAGTTAAGGACTCACTGAAAATCATAAGAAAGAAACTTGAAGAAGACCAGACCTTAGCAGAAAGAACATCTTTACCACCGCATGCCATTATGGACTTGTTGGAAAGTTGTTTGACTAATTCCTATTTTCAAGAAAAGGAAAAATTCTACATCCAGGATGATGGACTACCGATGGGATCTTCACTCTCACCGGTGGCTGCAAATATTTTCATGGAATGGTTCGAGATGTTTGCAATTGAATCCACAACTAAGAAACCAAAGTTATGGCTCAGATACGTAGACGATACTTTTATTATTTGGAGTGGAAACGACGAAGAACTTCGAAATTTCCTTTTTCAGCTCAACAATATCAGCCCAACTATTAAACTCACCATGGAGAAAGAAGTAGAAAATAAATTACCATTCTTAGATGTCTTGGTTGAAAGAAATGGCAGACAAATTTGAACTTCGGTTTACAGACAAGCTACGCACACAGGACAATACCTTAATTATTCATCTAACCACTCCAATAACACCAAACAAGGAATTTTAAGAAATCTCGTAGATAGAGCTTTAACTCGCTGCAACTCCAACGAGAACTTGATGAAATAGATAGATTACATTAAAAATGATCTGACAGCCAACGGATACACAGTATAGTATAGTGGATAAATTTCTTGAACAACGCAGAAATAGGACAATATCCACAACGAATGAAGAACGAAAACCAGTGTTGAACATTCCCTATGTTAAAGGCATTTCAGAAAAAGTTAGAAGGATAGGAAAACGATATAAAATCAACGTTGTTTTCAATTAAAATAACTCTCTGAGAAGTCGGCTAACTAGGGTCAAACCAACAACTCAAAGAGACATGAAGAACTGTGTATATCAGATACCATGTGAATGTGGCAATTCCTACATTGGCGAAATAAAGAGACCTCTTGACGTAAGGATCAAAGAACACCAAAAATGCACATCTCGAGGAGAAACAGAAAAATCTGGTGCCGCCAACTATGCCTGGACTCATGGACACCACATAAAATGATCTGAAGCTATAATACTACACCGAGAACAACATTGGAGAAAACGGAAATTCAAAGAAGCCGCGGTTATACATCAGAACCCGAGTTGTTTTAGTAAACCATCTTTAGATATAAGAGAAGTGTGGAAACCACTTCTTAGTAATTGTAAACTAAAACTAAATGTAGCATAAAAAAAATATGATTTTGCCATAGCAGGCATGACTGCACCCATCTCAGTCATACTCTACTGCATTTACTTTTTAGTATAAATAGTCATGTAGCTAAGGGAATTATTTAGTCTCACTTGAAAACGGCTAGAGGTAGCTACTAGCCGAAACGTGATATTCAACAAAAATAAAGACAATGGAAGTCCAACAGATATCTACTACTTCGCAAGAAACATCATTGTCGATGACCTTCAAACAAACAAGTCAACTTAAGTTACTTATGGTATTCGTGAAAAAAATATTTTCAAACAATTATATTAAATTTCGTAAATTTTAGAATTAAATTACCTACGCAAATATATGGTTTACCCTAATAAGAAATAGAGAATAGCATCCTTGGGTTATAAAATACCATAGTTTAACATCATTTTGAATAACAAGTAATATTCATTTTGTTTTGTAAAGAACCTGAGATATTTCTCAAATACTATACTTTAGGGGCGGTTTTCATCCCGTTATAATGAATGTCTTATTTTTGCATTCTCTACAACATATTCAAATTTCATTAAAATCGAAGCCGGTACCTTCTTTGTAAGACGTAGAGAGCTGGAAAAATTCTGAACAGATTACTAAGATTGTAGACCTCCTTATCACTAAGTTGGGTGAAGACAGCAACAGTAAAACTGAATCAGATTTCTTGTTTTTAAGTAATTTTTCTTTCTCTAGTATAAATTTCCATTTTATAATAAAATGTATTTTTATATTTATGTACCTATTGTATAATTAATATTAGTTATTATATTTAATTTATTGTCTAAATATAAACATTTTTACTTATTATATTTTTTTGTAAATATTTCCTAAATCTGATTTTAAAAAATACTCCTGGCCTGTTGTCTATATTTAAATTTGACTCCATTTTCGGTATTACAAAAGGATTGTAACGTCCCAGGTGGCGATCCTCATTACTGAAGCCAAAAGCCACCCGATAGAACTTGAAACATACTTTAAACATTTGAATATTGTTAAAGATAATACAAACAGCCAAGGCCACGTAATTGTCCAAATTAACAAAATTTAACAAATTATTAACATATATCTAACGGCAACTTAGTGTAAAAACATCTGCCTGCCTAGATGATTAAAGGTATCGAGTACGTATGGGGTAATTTAATAAATTTTTTACACATATTTATAAAAAATTCTGTATTTACTAACTTTTTCTAACAATACATTACATATACAGACTTATAATACAGTCCTCTCGAATCACTCGAATCCTATACCCTACAAGGAAAAGCAAAAATAACTAATTTGTTTGAGGGGAGGGCAATATAACAATAATATTTATTCATATATGAAATCTATATATAGTATTGTAGATGTTGGATGACAGACGAAATCTTGGATCTTATGGAACAAAGAAGATTTTCAAAAAACAAAAACCAAGAAAGGTATTCTCAAATCCAAATAGAAATTAGCAAAAAGATCAGACAAGCAAAACAAGAGTGGCTGTCTATTCAGTGCAGTGAAATCGAAAATCTAAAAAAAGGGTTAAAGAAGCTATCGGGTTATACAAACGTAAATCCACTGGATTATTAATAAACCGACAAGGAGAAGTTATCCTTGATACAGAAGCAAAGCTACAGAAATGAAATAATTATATTGAGGAGCTTTTTTATGACATCAGAGATGGCCCATAATATTATCGACAGAGAGATTTGATATAACCAGATCAGAGGTTGAACACGTAATACGCCTTGCAAAAAATGGTAAGGCACCAGGACCCGATGAAACACATTCGGAATTTCTAAAACTACTTGTAGAAGAACAGTCACTCAATGTTTTGGTATGGCTGTTTAATTTAATCTACAAAAGTGGCAAGATTTCTAAAGATTGGTTAATTTCTACCTTCGTGACAATACCAAAGAAATGGAACGCCAAAGGCTGTAATAAATACCGCACAATCAGTGTCATGAGTCATGTTTTAAAGATATTCCTGAAAATCATTCATGCCAGTATTTACAGCAAATGCGAAGAGAACATGAGCAACACACAGTTTCGTTTGAGAAATGGGATGAGTATATGTGAGGTTTATTCAGCATACAGGTGTTGGTGCAGAGATGTCCAGAAGTTTCTGTAGATGTGTTTTATACACTACGAGAAGGCTTTTGATACTGCCCAACACGGGAAACTTATTGTAATATTAAGAAACAGAATCTGGATGATCGAAGTATAAGAATAATAGTTAATCTTTACTGGCACCAGAAAGCAAAAATAACAGTGGACGGAGAGATTACAGATGAGATAGAAATAATGCGTGGAGTCCGACATGAATGTGTACTATCACCTCTCTTATTTACCTTATATTCTGAAAAAATCTTTCAAGAGGCGCTATATGAAAAACACTAAAGCATTATTATTAACGGTACAGTTAAAAATAATCTTAGATACGCAGACGACACTACTTCTCGCGAATACATTGGAAGACTTACAAGAACTTAAAATGCGTGGTAGACAAGAGTGGAGAGATGGGGCTTAAGTTGAATATCAAGAAGACTAAGTGATTGGTAGTAAGCAACCAAACAGATGCGTTCGGTCGTTTAGAATATGACGGAAAACCCATAGAACATGTTCAACAATACAAGTATTTGGGATGTACACTCAATAAAAACGGGGACAACACACAAGAGATAAGGTCCCGAATAGAACAGGCTCAAAGCGCCTTTATCAAAATGAAGACAGTACTATGCAGCCGTGATATTGGTCTACCCTTAGGACACATATTCTTAGATGCTATGTCTTCAGTATACCCTTTTATGGAGCTGAAGCATGGGCACTCACAGATGCCATATGTAGGAAACTGGAGGCCTTCGAAATCTGGACTTGTCGGCGTATGATGCAAATTTCGTGGATGGACAGAATCCAAAATACAGAAGTGCTAAACTGAATGAACAAACAAATAAAAATCGCACACACCATCAAAAAAAGAAAATTATAATATTTCGGACATATTTCACATAATGTAAAATACCATGTGCTTCAACTTATTATGCAAATTAAAATTGATGGCAAAAGAGGTCCAGGCCGCCGCAAAACATCTTTGCTGAAGAACTTACGGCAATGGTATGGAGCCAGCACAAGAACGCTTTTTAGAAGAGCGGTGGACGGAGTTCAGATAGTGCTGATGATTCCAACGTTCAATAGGAAAAGGCACGTTAAGAAAAGGAAAAAGAATAGGAAGAAGATCAACCTCAATCGGCATTCGAGAGGACATCGTTAAAGGCCATCATTAGCAGGAAGTACCCGCACACACAGCCGAAAACCGAGGTCGAAGAACAACCAAACAACGACATTCGAGTCCATCGCTGAACTCTACCAGGAACTATACAGTGACAAATAACAGGTCAGGCCTCATTTTATTCGATAAAACATTCAAGTGAGCGACACTAATAAGAACATTAATCTAAGGAATAAGCGCAACTTGAAGGTCAAATACAAAGACTTGGAGGTACACATACACGGACAGCAGGAAATGAGTAGCGTCTAAAGGATCCTTATAATATTAACAACCGGCGTAATACCGAAGGCCTTTTTCTTAATAACAAGGGATTGGCAGTGCTATTTGGGACCACTCGAACTATCCAGAAGTTTATGGAAATGCAGGGAGTCATAACAACAACTAGGAAAGGGCATCCACAGAACTCTATCCTATGATATCTAATTATATTTAGGATGAGTGACTGTTTACCTGAAGGGAGCGCGGCAGCCGTTTGTCTAAGTCAATGGGAATAATAATATAAATTTTACTTTAAATGTTGGAGTTTTAAGTATTTGATTTTTTTTTTGCCTCGACTCGAACCAGTTTATAAATTTGAAGGCATCATTTGAAGTACTAGCTTGCTTCAACAAAGCTCTCCTAAGGTCTCGTTGAACAATTCTAGTCATAAAACTTCATCGACGGTTCCAGTTACTGTGTTGCTGTCTTCTTCATTACTGATATCGATGCGCATTGTCATTGGCAAACCCAAAAGTGCAAACATTATCATCAACGCTAACAAATTTTGATATGGTACCTTACTATAGTTCAGTTGATTTAACAATATCTGCCAATCTGTACATTTATTTTTTTTTTCTTCACTGAGCTGCACACCCAGCTGTAATTTGATAAATTCAGTTTTTCTGAAGCAATTGACAATTGAAGTTGTGTGTTGAGAGAATGATTTTTTTTTATGTCTGTTCTTGTTGAAGGTGGTATATTTTCGGTATTGTTTTTTGGGCACTAACCGAAGTTTGCGTGGTGTGATTCCCTGCAGGTTACGCAAAGTGGTGTGTGTCTTCTTCTTCTTCTTCTTCTTCGGATGCCATGTACTTGTGCCACACGTCGGCGATCATTTGTCCATCTCATGATCACATTATAACTAGAGCCTGTCTAAATATGGTTGCGGTGTCTGATATCCCACCCAAGATTGCGGAGCCATGAGTGTTGTTTTCAATCTGGCCCCCGTCTGCCTTCAATTTTTCCCTGTAGTATTAGCCTTGGTATGGAGTAGCGAGATCCTCTTAGTATATGCCCTAGACTAGATATGACACTTTTCGTTGTTTTACAGTGTCTATTAGTTGTCTTTCTACGCCAGCTCCTCGTAGAACTTCATCATTCGTTATGTGAGCAGTCCAAGGGATACGCAGTAGTCGGCGGAGTGTCCACAATTCAAAAGCTTCGATCCAATTCAGCGTAGGACGGCAGGGGCCTTAAGTGACCAAGTTTCAGCACCATATAGTAGAACAGGCCATACATAACACTGAATCACACGTATTCGGGTCTGTAGTGGCATATTTCTGTGAAGGAGAAGATTTTTAAGTTTAAAGAAAGTTGTTTTTGCACGACCAATTCTTCCCTTCACTTCTTCGTCACATTCCTACTTTTCATTCAGAGTAGCGGCAACATACGTGAACCGTGCGACACGTTCAATATTTTCCCCGTTGATGTTAAGAGGAGTGATGTACTGATGCCTACTAATCACCATCAGTTTTGTTTAGGCAGTATTAATATGCAGCCCGTACTGTTCACCGCACTCGTTAAGTTTTTTTTAATATTGATGAAAGATCTTCAAAGTTGTTAGCTAAGACTGCAGTATCATCTGCATAGCGAATATTGTTTATTGGGATGCTATTGACTTTGATACCTCGCGTTTCATTTTCTAATGCTAACTGAAATATTTTATCAAGGTAAATATCAAACAGAACAGGCGACAGTACACATCTTTGCCCGACTCCCTTTAGTATATTAAAGGTCTCCGTTGACAGATCGTCATCAATACGGATCTCAGCTAAGTGTTGCCAATAAAGTTCAATTATTATTCTAATATCTTTATCATCTATACCAATCTCCTGTAATTTTTCCAATAGCGGCTCGTGCTTTACGCTGTCAAAATAGTCAATTAAGCTGATGAAAACATCTTGCCTTTGATCACAGTACTTTTGCACAAGTAATTTTATTGAAAAGAGAGCTTCTCTAGTGCCAAGACCCCTGATAAAGCCAAACTGTGTGTCGTTACTCATATCCTCACACTTTCTGTATATTCTTGAATGGATTACTCGAAGGAACGTTTTAAGAGCGTGGCCCATCAAGCTTATGAGTCTGTACTCTTCGCAGCTCTTGGGGTTTGTTTTTTTTTTGGAATAGTAATAAACGTAGACTTTAACCAATCCACTGGGATTTTCCCAGAGTCATATATCACGTTAAAGAGATTGTTTAATATCGATTTGCTTTAAAACTTCTGGATATATATCGTCTACCCACACCCACACTTTTATCCTTCTTCATACAGTTCATTGCGTAAATGACTTCAGATAAAAGAATTTTTAGACCACTCATATTTTCAGTGTCATTCTTCGGGGCATTTGTTCGTTGATCACTGAACAAAGTCTCCGGATAGTTCTTCCAAGTTTCCTTTAATTTGTCGGTATCCAATATCGGTCTCCCTTGTCTATTTCTTATTGACGGCAAAGCTGTTGTTCTGTTTGTTCCAATTTCCTTGATTTTTCTATGGAAATTAAAGGAGTCGTGCAACTGATGAACCCTCAGCCTCGTCACCTTGTTCTTGAGTCCGTTTCTCCTTAGCTTCCCTTATCTCTCTTGTGACAGTGCGATTAAGTTTCTTATATTTATCATGCAGGGTTTTTAACAATCCGACATTCAGTCATCAAGTTTAATATTTCGTCGGTCATCCATGGTTTGATTTTCTTTTTTCGCCGGACCAAGAACAGTTTCAGTAGCTGATTGGACGTTTGTTTTTAGCATAATCTAGATCTTATAAGCTGCAACTTGTTGACTAGGGTTATTTTCTTGGCAAAGCCTGTCCAATGTGGTCTTCATATATATATATATATATATATATATATATATATATATATATATATATATATATATATATATATATATATATATATATATATATGTTTTGGTTCAAGAGATCGGTTCCTTCCTTATAATTTTGGGCTGCGTGACTTCAATAATTTTTTCTTCGACTAGGAATACCTTTCAACTTGAGTAACTGGAATTACATGTGGGACATGTTGATGCCGATGTAACCAAGTTGTTGTCTACACATTTCACTATCATAATACCATGTTTTTTGTCGATGGCTACCATGATCTCCCCTCTTTTCTTAGTAATATAAAAAACGCTTTTTTGGGTAAAGTAGAGTTTTTGGGAAATATATTTTCTCTTAGTTCCCGTTCCATCTTAACCAATTTATTTCAGGTAAAACAAAAAGTTGAAGCTACTGAACAAATTATCAAAATAAAATTTGAATGACAGTTTATTAGTTCATTAGAAAAGTAGTCAATTATTACCAGTAAAGGACTGCATATTTCCCAACACTAACTTCATAGTTAGAATTTCCATATGAACTTTTTCCCTGATAGAGCTCAAAATTAACCAAGTAACCATTACTAACTAATAGAGCTCAAAATTAACTAAGTAACCATTACATTAATTAACATTAACAAATCTAGTTAGATACGTCTGGACAATTTGATGTCGAAACTCCAAATGGCTACAAGATGATTGATTTTTTATGCGCCTAGAAATAGACTATGCGTTAACCATAATTCCATCCAGTAACCATGTAAAAATTAACCACCACAACTTTTTGGTGAATGGATGTTATAAACCTGGCTATGTTTTGGTTCATGAGATCGGTTCCTTCTTTATAATTTCGGGCTGTGTGACTTCAATAATTTTTTCTTCGACTGGGAATACCTTTTAAGTTGAGTAACTGGAATTACATGTGGGACATATTGATGCAGATGCAACCAAGTTGTTTTCTACCCATCTCACTATTATAATACCGTGTTCTTTGTCGATGTATCATAATACCATGTTCCTTGTCGATGACTACCATAATCTCTCCTCCTTTCTTAATAATGTAATAACGCTTTTTTGGGTAAAGTTCAGTTTTTGGGAATTCTATTTTCTCTTAGTATTCCTGTTCCATCATAACCAATTTATTTCAGGGAAAGCACAACAAAAAATTAAAGCTAGTGAACAAATTATCAAAATAAAATTTGATTGACAGTTTTCTAGTTCATCAGAAAAGTAATCAATCATTCCAGAAAAAGCTGCATATTTTCCAATACTAACTTCATATTCAGGATTTCCATATGAACTTTTTCCCTGATAAAGCTCAAAATTAACCAAATAACCATTACTAGAATTGAGGCATCACATCTTGTAACCAAATCTCATTGTTTTGTTCCTAATGAATTGTTTGCAATTGTATTTTCCAAAATATTTAATCATGGATTCATTATAATCCAGTTGCTGTTCTGGTATCCAATTTTGCAGAAATTTATTTTTTAACAAATCCATGAGGGGCCGAACTTTCCTCATTTTATCTTCAAGATTTGGCTTTATATTATTACCGCAATGTACATATTTTAAAGTTTTTTTAAATCGATCTCTCCGCAGAGAGTTGCTTACCATCGGGTTCTGCATATTTTCTTTGGAGTTCCAATAAAAATCTCGTCCTGGCAATTCATTGTAACCAGTTAAAAATAAAATGGCTATTAGACACTTCATTTCTTCTTCAAAAATGCAAAAGAGGGCATATTTTCTTGATTCTTGAATAATTAATTCTATGATTTTTCCATCAAAAAACCTCAAATATTTCCACATAGCTTTAATTGTCATCCCTTGACAAATCAGATGAGGGAAAAAGGCGGCCGAGGTCTAGAAAATCGCCAGCAAGCCCGGTAATATTTTTCAGACTGGGTCGTTTCTGTTTTTTCTGCCTGGTTGTGTTTCGTTAGTATTTGTCATCTCGATATCTGTTCCTATGACTGGATTTTGGAAACTAACTCAGCTTTTGGAAGTAACTGTCGGCCACTGAGGTTATTTGCGAGATCACCATCATCTTCGTTTCCAGAATCCTCATCAGTTAATATATCAGCGTCAGGATATTACATATGTGTAATGCTACCCGTTGATAGGTTAATGCTCATTCGAAATGTTTTTTTTTTACTTTGTCTTATTGATTTACTTTGCAACGAAATTCTTTACTTACAATTAGTAAATAACTTCCTTGTATAAACTTTACTCATTACGCAAAGTTCTAAGAAAATATTATGATCAATTTTCTTTTAAATTTTTTCAGATAATATTTTCAAATTTTTTTGGGAGTTTGACCTTCTGCAATCACCATTGGCAGAGTTTAATATGTCTCATGTAGGATGTCGGAGTCACCACGAATCTCTTACCTACACAGTTGCCTTTTCCAAACGGTTTCCCATTAAGCTGACTAATGAACATGCATTAATTACGCACTCAAAGTTGGAAAAGGATACTTCCGGTATGATGGGAAGCGAATCAGGACGAAGGCGTCGTTCACAATGGGGTGTGGACTACGATCACCTGGTTACATTATGTAGAAAGGATAATTTGTATTATGAAGTGACAGTAAAACAGCATCGTGGAATTCGTGGTGCAGTAACTGACATTCTAAGTCCGGAGGAGTATGATTCACTGAACGACGATTAGGAAAACATTAAAGTGGAACTCGAATTTTAGGTACTATAAAATAATTTTGCTAGTATTCATTTTATATCAGTAAATTATATAAAAAAATAGTAAGAATCAAATAAATGAAATCAAAATAAGCACACAGAAGAAATTGGATAAGGGAAAAAATTTACGACAACTGAGTAAGTTTGGGACAACAGAAATTTTTGGGAATGCTCAATCTGGAAGGGATTTACTCAAATTTTATACTTTACCAGACAATGGCTTGTGCAGTTTTTTGATCGTGTTATTTACACGTTAAGGTGCGTATAAATATGACGCGATGCAATCGTGACAAGCCCACCGTGAGCTTGAAACGAGTCTCCAATGAATTTTGTCGGCTTCGAATAAATTCGAGGGCACTACGTGAATTTTTCACCAACATTTCTGTTAACACAAAGTCAGTGAAGAAGATAGACCTGCCCTGTTATGTCTGATAACGAAGAGCAAACGGCAGGTTTGTTAGTTTTATGCAATGTGGTTTTATTGTTTTCAAATTTGTTAAATGAAAATCGAAATACTCGGTGATGTGTTGCCTTGATTTGTTTAAAAAACGATCAAGATCGTAATTTCTAGCATATTTTCGGATAACACAAAAATTTCACTAGAATGCTTCCGATAAATTTTGACTTATTAAATAAAGCAGGACCAGTCATTGTACAGGGTGTCTGAAATTAGCGACGATAGCACTGCAATGTCGAAAACTATTATAGATATAAATGCGGTAAAATTGGGAAAGTTTTAGCCAATTAGGTTAGTAGATTAGTGGTGTTTATGCATCGGTTCTATTTTTTTGCGCTTTCCAGATATATAAAAAAAGATTAAAGTATCACATTTTCTTAGATCGGCTATAACTTTTATTCCCCAACATTTTATAAATCTAAGAACACTTTTGTATAGCCGCTTTTTAAGCAGAATACGTTTATTTAGTCAAATTTTAGTTTTTCTTCTCAAATGGAGGGAATAATTTGATTTTGCATAAATAAATGGGCCAATCAGATGATTTGCTAACAATAATGGAAAATATTAAAAAAGCTAAATCGTAATTATTACGAAATTAATAAATTGATTTTGAAGCTAAACAATTTAAGCATTTCACAACAATGCGAATCATTTAAAACTAAATAGGACATTTGCTACTGATCATTCCTGCATCACACATTAAAACCAAATCGTACTTGTAATCTTTGGATTTGTTTAGTTGCGAGTCCAGTAAACGTATTTTTTATTAAAAACTACGCATTTACTAAAATATGTTTCATCTATCCATAAAGCTAGAGCAATGGCCAGACACATATGCAGTAGCGGTCGTTGAAAATGGACAATGAACACCTTTCAACCATTTAAAACCCCAGGAGTTGATGGAATAATCCCGGTTCTGCTTCAACGAGGGCAGGAAGAGATTTTACCACACATAGTATGCATCAGTCGAAGCAACCTGAAACTGGGCTATATACCAAAAATATGAAGAGAGCCAGAGTCACCTTCATTCCGAAAGCAGGGAAAAAGGATACTACACACCCTAAATCCCTGCGACCCATCAGTCTCACATCGTTTATTTTAAAAAACTACTAATGGAACAAAAAAAACTAAACATCTTGTCCGTTTATAGCCCAGAAGACGGAAAACAGAAACACGAGGTTGAAGCATTCTACGAGAACTTGCAAACCACCTTAGACTCAATACCTGGTGAGGAAGCTATTATTTTATTGGGAGACTTTAATGCCCGTGTAGGAAACCAAATAATCCCCGGAATTAAACAACGCTTCAACGAATAGTATCACAACACCAACGCAGAACTAATGGTAAATTTCTGTGCCTACAACGAATTAAGGATAAACAATACTTTCTTTCAACACAAAGATAAATATAAATACACTTTTGAAAATACAAGAGGACACAAATCTATGATTGACTTTATACTTAGTAACCGAGTTATACATCCCACCCAGATATTGGATATTAGAACATTGAACTCTGTTAATGCAAGAAACGATCATAAATTGGTTCTATCAAAGATTCGAATAAAGATTACACAAAAGAAAAAGCAGTTGGAAAAGGTCAGGATACAAAAAAAGAACATAGACTCTCTGTGGCATACGTCAACGAAAGAATTATATCAAAAAAGATTGATGGAAAAAATTGAAAGAAAACCAATAAATGAAGAGGAAGATATAAGTCATAGCTGGGAAAAAATTAAGGGAAACATAGAAGATGCTTCAAATGAGTCATTGGGCACACATACAATTACAATCAACAACAAAAATCCTAATAAAACTCCATGGTTTCGTAAAGAAGTTAAAGATAAGTGTAACGAAAAAAGAAAAGCATATTTAGCATATAGAACGTCAAAAACGCCGGGAGCATACAATAGGTACAAACTAATTCGTAACGAAACTAATCTACTAGTTAGGCAACTAAAAAGTGAACATTGGGAGCAGTTCTCTAAAAGAATGGAATGAGACTTCTATAGTGTACAAAAACAAATGTGGCGACTGATAAGACGACAGCGCAAAGAAGTATCTGAACTCTCCGAAACAAACAAAATATCAGAGGAGAAATGGATAGACTTACCTAACAAAATTATTTGAGGGAGATGCTAACATTGGAAAAAACAACATACCAGCAATAAGGAATAATGTGGAAGTCACCATTCAAGAAGTAGAGAAAGCTATAAAATCCTTAAAAAATAGAAAGTCTCCCGAACAAGACGGAATTCATAACGAATTATTGAAATACGGAGGACAGCGACTAACATAGAAACTCACAAACTTCATTCGAAAAATCCTGACACAATGCAAAGTACCAGATAGGTGGAGAACCAGCACTATGATGCTTATGTTTAAGAAAGGTGACAAACAAGAACCAGGTAACTGCAGGGGTATTAATCTACTGGACACAACTCTGAAACTCGTTGCGAAAGTAATCAAAAATAAAATTAATTCGGTTACAACACTGGAAGACGAACAGCAGGGATTTAGATCAGGAAGGTCTTGAGTGGATGCAGTATTTATTCTACGACAGATAGTCGAAAAATCTATAGAATACAATAAACCAACATTTTTATGTTTTATAGATCTAACAAAAGCATTCGATCGCATAAAGCTAGATGACGTAATCCACCTGTTATATAAGAGAAATATTCCTATCAATATAATTCAGACCATCGAAAACATATACGCAAACAATAAAGTTCAGATTCGCACTAACGGTAAATTATCAACACCCATACCAGTCAACAGCGGTATTAGACAGGAAGACTCGCTTAGTCCTTTGTTGTTTAACATGATAATGGACGAAATAATAAAGGATGTGCGACTTGGTAGAGGATATAAAATGGGTGATTCAGAAATAAAAATTCTCTGTTACGCTGATGACGCTGTGATATGTACTGAAAATGAAAACGACCTCCAGAGATTGTTAAATACCTTTACGGGAAGAAAATATAATATGATTATCTCAGCCGAAAAAACTAAATGTATGACAACCTCAAAAGAACCCCTCCGATGCAAACTAGAACTAGACGGTCAAATAATACAACAAGAAATCAGTTTCAAATATCTAGGAATCGACATAACTAGTTATGACAACATCGAAGATGAAGTAAGAGGGCAGGTGGCCAAAGCAAACAAAGTGGCGGGTTGTCTCAACGACGTGATCTGGCGAAACAAAGACTTACAACAAGAAACAAAGGATACACCTCAGAAACACGGCCAGAGACGACAAAAACGAAACAACTATTGGAGAGTACAGAAATGAGAATACTTCGACGAATAACAGGAAAAACGCTACTAGACAGAGAAAGAAGCGATAACATTAGGCAATCATGCAACACAGACTGCAATAATGAGTGGGTCCTACAGCTTAAGACACAATGGAACAAACACATAAGCCGAATGACAGATGATAGACTGGTAAGGATCGCACGAGATAAATCGCCTAGTGGTACACGCAGTAGAGGTCGACCACGGAAAAGGTGGAGCGATAATTTAAGTCCAGAATGAGGAAAATCGAAGAAGGAACAGGTCAGGGACCTATTATAGAAGGTAGAAGAAGAAGAAGATGGAGAAAGCAGTAAATAATTATATATGAACAGAAATTTTTGAACAGGCGCCATTGCATCTTCATCAACATGCGTATCAAGCGGATAGGGCTACGGAAACTGCACTAATACAATTAACAGATGAGATTCAAGAAGCACTGAAAAGGAAATAAACTACAATATTTGCCTTCCTTGATATAGAAGGGACTTTTGACAACACTCTACTCATGTAGAGCTGCCTCATGGCAGTCAAAAGAGCAACCGACGACAGGGGAGTGGACGGGACGACATCCAAATGGATAGCACGACTCTTCTCCACTAAAATAGCAGAGACAGAGATAGGACAGGACACTGTCGCCCTCTGTGCCACCAGAGGATGCCTTCAAGGAGGAGTAGCCTCTCCACTTATGTGGAGCTTAATTGTTGACCTGCTCCTCTGTTATCTGACTGACCTCGGCATATTTTGTCAGGGCTACGCCGATGACGTGGTCGTGATCGCAAGAGGCAAATTCGAGAATACCCTCTGTGACATGGTTCAAAGAGGGCTTGAATACATTAGAGAATGGTGCCCGGTGATGGGACTAAACATCAACCCCACCAAAAGCACACTAATAGCCTTCAAAAGAAGTGGAAGTCAGATGTCAAATATCTGAGACTGACCATAGATAACAAACTTCTCTGGAATAAGCATGAAAAAGAAGTAATCAACAAGGCTACAACCGCCTTGATGTTCTGTAGAAACTTTGCGGGAAAAAGATGGGGTACAAACCCAAAAATCCTGCAGTGAATGTAGTGAAACCAATCATCACATATGGGGCAGTGATCTGGAGCAAAAGAACTAGCCTGGCTTATACGAGAGCTAACCTCTCGAAAGTGCATGTATAACCGGGGCAATGAAAACTTGCCCAACAGCCGCCATGAAAGTAATCCTAAACCTCACACCTCTACATATATTTCTAGAGAACGTGGCGATTTATAGGATAACGAGAGATGATATCATAAAAGGCAGATCCAATCTCTCATCCAGAAATCAACAAATTTGGGCCCTGCTTCAAGATGAAATGAAAAATAAATTCAATTTTGTGAAAAACTTCAGCACAAAGTTGAGTCGCAAGAACGAATGGGACAGAAACACCATTGAAAAACTCAGCAAGAAATCCACTACAGGGTATACAGATGGGTCCAAAACAACGGAGGGAACTGGAGTGTATGGACCTGGCACCAGACACTACGAAAGTTTGGGTAAGTCACCAAGCATTTTTCAGGCCGCAATACATGCCGTTAGGATGTTTATTCAATTTAACAAGGAGCAAAACTATCACGGCCAAGAGATTATAATCCTAACGGATAGTCAAGCAGCCATCAGTGCGTTGAGCTCTCAACTTATCAGTTCCAAGATGGTCTGGGAATGCCTAGAGCAACTGAATGATTTGAGTAAGAATAATAAAGTCACCCTCATGTGGGTATCGGGACATACCGGGATAGAGGAGAATGAAATAGTAAACAAGCTCGCGAAGAAAAGGACTGAGACACTTCATCTGGGGCCAGAGCTTTTCTGTGGAATTAGTCGCAGCGTAATGCTGGAAGTACTAAAGATAGAAGAAGAAAGCCGGAGATCCAATTATTGGACTGAGCTGCAAGAATTGAGACAAGCGAAGATACTTCTGGAGAACTACGACCAGAAGAGATTCAAAGAATGTACAAGCCTAGGCAATAACCAACTCAACGTTCTGACAGGGGCATTGTCACCTGAAGGGACACTTCAGGAAACTTGGACTGGTAGAAAGGGAAGAGTGCAGATTCTGTGAGGAGGAGGACGAAACTTCTATTCATATCCTTGCAGAGTGCAGCGCTCTAGAAAACTCTAGGATGCGGTTCTTGGGAGCACACCAAATCGAAGAAGGGAAGCTACCCACCTTGAAGCCGTCCAACATCCTCAGATTCTTGAGGGAAATAGGACTGGAGGACCTGCTCTAGCAGATGAGGTAACTCTTACGACTGGGCGACACTAGGGAGGCACAATAGATCTACCAGGTAACAGTGTACAGACCCCCAACTCCACGCTTATACATACATCTATCTATGAACCTTGACCGAAAAAGACATTTACCAATATATGAATTAAAGTAAACGACTCTCCTAAAAAAGCCACCTGCTTGAAGTACTTGTACAATTGTTGATTTATAAGGATGGTATTTAGTAACTTTTGAAACATCATGAACAGTTGATTTTGGAATTCTTGTAGACGACTTTGGACTGGTCATTAAAATATTCAAAAATATTTCTATTACGATTTCCATTATTTTTCATATAATTTTTGGGACAAGAATTTTCGAAACCACAAACTCAAGTAAATTTTTGACCGGTTTAGGAAAATAAGTTCTTCTGGTTTGTCGTCATTCAGGGTACGTGACAAAATAATTATCCATAGCTCTGATTCCATTTCTTTTATTTCTAATATACCATTCTAGCATATCAAATTTTTCTTCGTTAAAAAAATTTAATGCCATTGTAAAAATGTTTACTAAAACGTAAAAAAAGCGCACTTAAAAACATAAGTAAAACTTGGATTTATGACAAAGTGTAAATAACTTCATTTGTTTCAGGTTCAAAGTATACTAAACAAAAATATTACAATGACCTAATAAATGAATTAGCTTGACTTAACTTTTTAGTTTCTTATTGGCAATTTTTATTTCTTTGGGAAGATTTTCACCTAGAGTGAACTCAGGATAAAGAAATATTGTTATTAATTAGACTTTATTCTTAAGAAATGAAGTTATTTAAAATTCCAGGGTTGCCAAAAGGTCGCATTTGCGCTGGTTAAACCAAAATAACATATTTGTGTGATAGGCCACTTTACCGCTCACAGCTTCATATGTTTCTGTCATTAAACCAAATTATATATATATATATATATATATATATATATAAATATATATATATATATATATATATATATATATATATATATATATATATATATATATATATATATATTTATATATAAATACATATGTATATATTGTTGTGAACGGGGCGGATCCAGCCTCTTTTTTTTTTGAGGGGGGGGGGGGCGCGGTGATATCACAAAAGTACAGTATGGCAAGCGAAAATAGGTTGAACGGGGGGGGAGGGAGACACCAGGAACGTTCCCATTTCTAGTGTAAAACGCACGATCGAGTCTATTTTTCTCAATTTAAAGCTCTTGGGAGGTGGGCGTATAAGAGACAGAATCGGGTTTATTTTCCTGAACTCAGTGCTTTTGGATGGGGGGGGGGGCTATCGCAAGAAAAATAAATTGTCAACGGGGAGGAGTGCCAGCAGGATACACATTCCTAATACAAAAGACAAAATCTGTTCTATTTTTCTGAACTCAAAGCTCTTGGGAAGGGGAGGGGCGATCGCAAGCATATCATTCATATACTCTATTCAAGAACTAGAGAGAGCAATAAAACTGTTACCGAAACCTCCAACGTCTTGCTCCAGTGCCGAAGGTAACTGAAGACTGCCGTAAATCTAATTATATTTAACTATATTTAAATATTATAAGCTGTTATAAATTTACTGCGACAATAAAATTTTTGATAGTACAATTTAATTTCTGTCAGTGAGAAAAGTGCACGTTACAGTGTGTCCTTAGTGATTTATCTTGTTTGTATCTGTTTTTATATATTATTTGAGATTAGTGAAATACCCTTAAAGATTTGGCTTCTACATCCATATTTATTCCAAATTCGTTAAACCAGGGCATTTTTTCCTCAACGAAAAACTTATTACGATGAATGTTTATGATGCTTTAAGATGTCAATATCTAGATAATAATAATAAAAGCTCTGTTGAGATGTGTTCCAAAATGACAGGAGTTGGAAAATCTACTATGTACCGAATACTGAAGGAGAAAAAAACCACTGGAATTGTTTGTACCACCAAGCCACATTCGATCACAGACAGACGAAAAACCTCGTTGGAAAAAGAGATGTAAACTGCAATAAAAGGAGTTGTACATACATTTTGTTATGAGAAGCAGATCCCAACCGTCGACAAAATTCTAACTAAAATCAATGAAGATCGGGATTTACCTGAAATTAAAAGAAGGGAGCTCTCTAAATTGCTCAGAGAACTTCAGTTTTGCTGAGAAAAACCAGATAGAAAATCTGTTCTCATAGATCGTCCGTAAAATGTCCGTTGGAGAAGGAAATATCTCTCTGAAGTAAAAAGTAGAGTTGCTGGAAATAACATAACTTATAAAATTAGTAATTTAGCTGAACTTTTGAGAGATTTTTTTGAATAAAGCTACTGCATAAAATTGGGGAAAATCTATATAATTAAAGGATAAAGAAAAATGTGGAAACTCGATCTCATGATCGGTGAGATAGAGGAACCAATTATAATTAATTTGAGCGAAGATAGCTTTACTGACTTTGACTACGAATTAGATACGTAATGTTTACCAGCATAAACACAATTTATTATTTAAATTTTCTGTAATATATAAAAATTAATTACATTTGAATCCCTTTTTAGTGTTTAATGGTAATTCTGCAAATGGTTTAAGAAATAAATAAACTGAAACGTCAAATATCCTAAAAATGTTTTTAATTCATAATAAAATGACCGATAGCCCCAAAAAAATTTAATATTATATGGACGAATTTATATATATATATATATATATATATATATATATATATATATATATATATATATATATATATATGAAGTAAAATGCGAACAGTAAATGCAAACTTCTCTCCATCATATCCTTTCTGTGTTAGAGGTTGCACAGTTAGAATAAATTGTTATAAAAAGCAATTCATCCTATTCCACCACCATCGAGATGATGGCCTACCTGTACCACCATACCGAGAAGAAAGTCAAAACTTACCCTCCCCGCCACAGTGATACGGCAGAGGTACATGTTTCGTCTCTACTAGACTCATCAGGGTACCGACATGAACCTGGCTGTGCAGAGGACAGATCGGAAGGAAGCATGCAAATACTGTACGCGGCTTCGCCGACCTCCCGCCGGATGGCGTATATATGTTTATGCGGCTTTCACGGATTCCTCCGTGTGAGATGCAATAGCAGTGGATATATCCACATTATGCCATTGTAGTGCTGAAATCACATTCAGCAAACATACAACTATATGCAGCTCCGCGTATGAATGAAGTAAAATGCGAACAGTAAATGCAAACTTCTCTCCATCATATCCTTTCTGTGTTAGAGGTTGCACAGTTAGAATAAATATAATGTGGATATATCCACTGCTATTGCATCTCACACGGAGGAATCCGTGAAAGCCGCATAAACATATATACGCCATCCGGCGGGAGGTCGGCGAAGCCGCGTTCAGTATTTGCATGCTTCCTTCCGATCTGTCCTCTGCACAGCCAGGTTCATGTCGGTACCCTGATGAGTCTAGTAGAGACGAAACATGTACCTCTGCCGTATCACTGTGGCGGGGAGGGTAAGTTTTGACTTTCTTCTCGGTATGGTGGTACAGGTAGGCCATCATCTCGATGGTGGTGGAATAGGATGAATTGCTTTTTATAACAATTTATTCTAACTGTGCAACCTCTAACACAGAAAGGATATGATGGAGAGAAGTTTGCATTTACTGTTCGCATTTTACTTCATTCATACGCGGAGCTGCATATAGTTGTATGTTTGCTGAATGTGATTTCAGCACTACAATGGCATAATGTGGATATATCCACTGCTATTGCATCTCACACGGAGGAATCCGTGAAAGCCGCATAAACATATATACGCCATCCGGCGGGAGGTCGGCGAAGCCGCGTTCAGTATTTGCATGCTTCCTTCCGATCTGTCCTCTGCACAGCCAGGTTCATGTCGGTACCCTGATGAGTCTAGTAGAGACGAAACATGTACCTCTGCCGTATCACTGTGGCGGGGAGGGTAAGTTTTGACTTTCTTCTCGGTATGGTGGTACAGGTAGGCCATCATCTCGATGGTGGTGGAATAGGATGAATTGCTTTTTATAACAATTTATTCTAACTGTGCAACCTCTAACACAGAAAGGATATGATGGAGAGAAGTTTGCATTTACTGTTCGCATTTTACTTCATTCATACGCGGAGCTGCATATAGTTGTATGTTTGCTGAATGTGATTTCAGCACTACAATGGCATAATGTGGATATATCCACTGCTATTGCATCTCACACGGAGGAATCCGTGAAAGCCGCATAAACATATATATATATATATATATATATATATATATATATATATATATATATATATATATATATATATATATATATATATGTTTAACTTCTTGTATTTTTGACAATGGGTATTTTGTAAGTATTTAAATTATAATTTAGAATTTTTGAGAGAAAAAGGCTACGTTTTAGTCTGAATGATCCTAAAACGGTTTCTATGCCAAAATTAAAAATAATAAAAATACAGTTGTGATTTGTGTTAAATATGTCAAAATTATCTATATTTTCCAATGTATGTGAATTATTAAAAAATCATAAGAATTAAAATAATATTATGAAAACTTTTTATTTTAAGTTTATTACCGAAATAATATTCTATGACATACATACTTAGTGATAAAATAAACCTCCTTCCGACGCCTATGACAAGGATTAAAATATTTTTTAACACTTCACACATCCAAATATCTATTGTTATCCAACCCAAATAGTCTATTATTATAGACCGGTATTTCTGATTATAAAGTTTCAAACCCATGCCTACGACAAATATATGTGTCTAACAGATTTTTCCAAAGACACCGGACTAAAGAACACAGGTAGTTTGCTAAGAAAAAAAAAGGGTAAAAAATGATTTATTACTCGCTCTAGTTCTTGAATAAACTATAGTACAAGAGGCAAAATCGGGTCTATTTTCCTGAACTCAAAGCCCTTGAGGGGGGGGGGGGCGATCGCCCCTGCTTGTGAATAGACGCTTATTTTACGACAAAATATTAAATTTCAGATTTAATATTGCCCCAAAACTCCCTAAACAAAATAATTTAAATAACACAGCATACAGTCCTAAAACTACAATTATTCGATTGCGGGGAAACCCAGAGAATAAACAGCATGGTGGCGGCTTGATTCGGTGCTTCTCCGATTTCAGAGTGCGACGTCATCACTGTTATAAAAGAGGAAAGGCAACGGCATAATTAAGGACATTACGGGTTGTTCTCTTGGAGTCAACACATTCGCATACCATGTATCCTCAGTATCTAAATAGATAACGTAAAAGTTGCATTTCATAATTAATTAACAAAAAAAAAAATGTGAAGATGTGTATTGGTAAAATTAAATACTTTTTTTAAAAAATTGAATAGTGTGTTAAAGTGTTGATTTGTATTTTAAATTGTAGATATGCCCTTATATGAATGCGTTTAATTATATGAAAAATATTTTTAGGAAGGTAAATAGAGGGCTAAGCGTCCATTGTTTGTATTTTTTATTAAATAAAAACCTAAGCTCAAGAAAAAACAAAATAAAAAAACTAAAAAAAAAGGATATAATCTATGGTTCATATATATATATATATATATATATATATATATATATACAGGGTGTCCAAGATAAGGATCCTAACCATGGGGATCTCGGAAACAGTTGGAGATACGAGGTCGGTTAAATTAGAGAAAAGTTGCGCAATTTAGTGCTAAATTAAACGCAATTTAAAAATTTTTAAAATTCAAAATACTTCCGGAGATTTCCGGAAAAAAACGAATTTTGGCAAAATCGTTTTTAATTTTTGTAGGCTTTATTTAAAGAGATATCAAAAAATAAAAGGTAGATTCTTCTTGCCACTTTTTATTTTTTATAATTTGGTCTAAACAAAATTTAAATCCGACGTTTCGTTTCTGAGATACCATCATGAACTTTCATTTTTTATATGGAACAAAAAAAAGTATCCCATGTATTTGATAGCATTTTTTATTACAAATTCAACGGTGTATCACACTTGCATATCAAGTGTGTAGTTCATTGGCTTTTATAAAACTGATATACCTTTCTCTCTCGCTCTCATGGAGCTCTTATGGAAAGTACTTGAACTACGTATTCGATATGCAAGGGTGATACATCGTTGAATTTGTAATAAAAAATGCTATCAAATACATGGGATACTTTTTTTTGTTCCATATAAAAAATGAAAGTTCATGATGGTATCTCAGAAACGAAACGTCGGATTTAAATTTTGTTTAGACCATATTATAAAAAATAAAAAGTGGCAATGAGAATCTACCTTTTATTTTCTGATATCTCTTTAAATAAAGCCTGCAAAAATTAAAAACGATTTTGCCAAATTTCGTTTTTTTCCGGAAATCTCCGGAAGTGTTTGAAATTTTTAAATTTTTTAAACTGCGTTTAATTTAGCACTAAATTGCGCAACTTTTCTCTAATTTAACCGACCTCGTATCTCCAACTGTTTCCGAGATCCCCATGCTTAGGATCCTTATCTTGGACACCCTGTATATATATATATATATATATATATATATATATATATATATATATATATATATATATATATATATACTCTTTGTCCTACTGATTTACTTTGCAACAAAATTCGTTACTTAGTGAATAACTTGTTTGTACAGACTGTGCATATTGTAATTTATTTTATTTTTTTAGATAATATTTTTAAATTTTGTTTGGAGTTCGACCGCTTAACATTACCAGGGCCAGTTGTTAATATGTGTCAAATAGGAAGTCAGGATAGCAGCACATCATTTACCTTCGCATTAGAATTTTCCAAAAAATTTCCAGTGAAGTCTTCTGATAAAAAACCATTTGTAATTTATTGGGGGCTAAGTGTGACGCGAGATGGGGAACAATCAAGCCGTAAAATTCAACTTGATAATTACTCTAACCTGGATTTATGTTGTAAAAAGAGAACTGGTGATTTGCATTATGAACTGACAATAAAAGAAAATTATAGGGTATATAATACCAACTAACAGTTTATGTACTGAAATATTAGAAAAACCGGAAAGAGGATATCGAAACCTGGATAATTTAGAATAATTTTGCCAGTGTTCATTTTAAATCAGCAGATTACATAAAAAATATTAAGAACTGAACAAATGACACGAACATAAGCAGATATGGAGATTTTTAGGGTACAAGATTATAGGAGAGCAGGAAAATTTGAGAAAAAGATATGTTTTTCTTCAAGGAAAAATTAACAATAATCGAGTATACTTTGCAAACAGAAAGATTTAAGAATTTATCGAATTACGCTAAATATGGCAGAGATTTACTGCTATTTTATACCTTTCCGAACATCGCCTCGTCCGTCCTTATGCCGTGTTATTTACAAATTAAGTACTGTCTCCGACCGCGTCTCGCTGTGGTTTTTCCTGGAGTCCAGACACCAATACGTCGTCAGAACAGGCTTTTTTATATCTGGTAATATTTAGGCTTCAAATCGAGTAGACCAAGAAGAGCCAGTGACGTATTTTGTGTTGTCATTTAAAAAGTTCGGACAACTTACACACTAAATCTTATATATCTGCTGAACAATGATAGGTCACTAATGGCAGCCCCCTGCGACCGGGGTGCACTATATATATATATATATATATATATATATATATATATATATATATATATAAATATGAAGTAAAATGCGAAAAGTAAATGCAAACTTCGTTCCGTTATATCCTTTCTGTGTTCGAGGTTGCACAGATCATCCACAATTATCCTGCAGAGATCACGAAGAAGCCGACACCAAAATTGTCCATCATATTTGTAAAATAGAAGATGAAGCAAATATTCTTATCTTATGTTCTGATACAGATGTTCTTATTATCATTATTGGTAATATGAATCTTTTAAGAAATAATAATCTAAATATTTGGATGAAGTGTAGTAAATAATATTTACGTATCAAAAATATTCAGTAAGATTGGTCCAGATATTTAATGTGTCATGAAATTATGTCAACAACCGAAAAATTTGTATACCAAATACATAAAATAAAAAATTATAGCGACACAAACAGCGGAAGTTTAGAACTCTTCATGGAAAATTTCACGGCTAAAATTATCGATTAACCATTTGAAAACGAAGTTGCAAAGTTTGATGGGTGTTATTTGCCTCCGTGTAGAGCTGAACTGAATCAGCATGTATTAAGAACAAAATATGGGGAAATGCATGGAAACTAAAAAATAGAAAGCAAAAATGGAATAACAACTTCAAGGTAGTTTAAATCAGATACTGATGATGATACAAGACATGAAAACTAGCCAAGAAGATATGAAGAAAAGCCAAGAAGATATGATGAAAAGCCAAGAAGAGAAGAAACAAGAATTGAAAGAGGATATGACAAAAAATCAAGACGACATGAAACAAGAATTAAAGAAGAGTCAAAATGATATGCAACAAGAACTGATGACACTAAAGACAAGTCAAGATGACATGAAACAAGAATTAAAGACAAGTCAAGATTATAGGAAACAAGAATTGATGACAATCAAAACAAGCCAGGAAAACATGAACCAAGAACTGAGAGAAAACAATAAGAAAAATCAAGAAAGCATAAAACAAGAACTAAAAACAAGCCTAGAGAACATGAGACAGGAACTTAAAATAAGACAATAAGGTATGAAACAAGAAATGAAAGAAGACATGACGTGCATATAACAAGAAATGCAACAGAAGATTAGCCAAATTAGAGAAGACGTACATTGCGAAATACAACATGAGGTGGCAGGAATCTAGAAACAGATGCAACAACTACATTTTCAAATAGAGAAGGTAGCTAGGTATAATAAAGGTAGATGATGATCCTGCAACTAGTGTGATGAAGCCACCTACGTTCGACGGCAAAGTACCTTGGCTTACCTATGTCCGTCAGTTCGAAGCCGCCGCCACCAGCAATAACTGGAGTTTACTGGAAAAGGTACGTGCTCTTGTTCTAGCACTACGAGGTGAAGCTATGAAGGTCCTACGTAACATTCCTGAAGAAAAACAGAATGATTACGAGCTCATTGTTACTTTTCTGGAGATGCGCTATGGGGAAGCCCACCTCCAAGAATTTTACTAGGCCCAACTCCAAGGAAGAAGACCAAAATCCAACGAAAGTCTTCAAGAATATGAGATGAATATAATGAGACTAATAAATTTGACCTATCCAACATGCCCAGAAGAAATAAAGCAAGAGTTAGCAGTGAATAGTTTTATTGGAGGTTTACGCGACCCAGAAACCAGTCAGACATTAAGAATGGCAAAACTGAAAAAAATTTCCGAGACTCTTGCTTATGCCCTGCAATTTGAAATAGCCAAACAAACTTCGAGGAACTAAGAAAGAATTATAAGAAGAGTCAAAGTTTCCCGAGATTATCTCAAAACCAACGAGGAAATTTTCATGAGGTTAATGAGGGAGTAGCAAGAATTTTTGAACGAAGAGAAAACACACGACAACAAAAATACAACCATTCGTAGGAGAAATGGAATTCGCTGTTGGAAGTGTGGCCAAGAGGGGCATTTATAAAGCAACTGTACTCGTAATACTGTTTCCGACAGAGGCCCTGATGGCCATCGGCTTCGTATTGCTAACATAGGTGATGATGTTCGAAGAAGCGACTTGGAGAAAGTCTTTGCTCCTTATGGTGAACTTGAAGAAAACTGGTTAAGTAGTAGTATTCCCTGTTTTGGATTTGCAGTTTGCAAAGGTTTGCGATGTACCACCATATCTAGAAGAAAGTAAAAACTTACCCTCCTCGCTACAATTATACGGCAAGGAACATGTTTCGTCTCTACTAGACTGTCCTTTGCACAAACAGGTGCATGTCGGTACCCTGATGAGTCTAGTAAAGACTTTCTTCTATCGTTTCCACCAGCAGTACCGGTGACCCTGATCCCTTCTTCTCATACTTCAACTCCATCGCAAATCTTTGCAAACTGCAAGTCCAAAACAGGGAATACTACTACTTAACCAGTTTTTTTCAAGTTCACCATAAGGAGCAAAGACTTTCTCCAAGTCGTTTCTTCGAACATCATCACCTATGTTAGCAATGCGAAGCCGATGGCCATCAGGGCCTCTGTCAGGAACAGTATTGCGAGTACAGTTGCTTTGTAGATGCCCCTCTTGGCCACACTTCCAACAGCGAATTCTATTTCTCCTACGGATGGTCGTATTTTTGTTGTCGTGTGTTTTCTCTTAGTTCAAAAATTCTGGCAACTCCCTCATTAATCTCATGAAAATTTCCTCGTTGGTTTTGAGATAATCTCGGGAAACTTTGACTCTTCTTATAATTCTTTCTTAGTTCCTCGAAGTTTGTTTGGCTATTTCAAATTGCAGGGCATAAGCAACAGCCTCGGAAATTTTCTTTAGTCTTGCCATTCTTAATGTCTGACTTGTTTCTGGGTCACGTAAACCTCCAATAAAACTATTCACTGCTAACTCTTGCTTTATTTCTTCTGGGCATGTTGGATAGGTCAAATTTATTAGTCTCATTATATTCACCTCATATTCTTGAAGACTTTCGTTGTATTTTGGTCTCCTTCCTTGGAGTAGGGCCTTGTAAAATTCTTGGAGGTGGGCTTCCCCATAGCCCATCTCCAGAAAAGTAACAATGAGCTCGTAATCATTCTGTTTTTCTTCAAGAATGTTACGTAGGACCTTCATAGCTTCACCTCGTAGTGCTAGAACCAGTGCATGTGCCTTTTCCAGTAAACTCCAGTTATTGCTGGTGGCGGCGGCTTCGAACTGACGGACATAGGCAAGCCAAGGTACTTTGCTGTCGAACGTAGGTGGCTTCATCACACTAGTTGCAGGATCATCATCTACCTATATTATACCTAGCTACCTTCTCGATTTGAAAATGTAGTTGTTGCATCTGTTTCTAGATTCCTGCCACCTCATGTTGTATTTCGCAATGTACGTCTTCTCTAATTTTGCTAATCTTCTGTTGCATTTCTTGTTCTATGCACGTCATGTCTTCTTTCATTTCTTGTTTCATACCTTATTGACTTATTTTAAGTTCCTGTCTCATGTTCTCTAGGCTTGTTTTTAGTTCTTGTTTTATGCTTTCTTGATTTTTTTTATTGTTCTCTCTCAATTCTTGGTTCATGTTTTCCTGGCTTGTTTTGAGTGTCATCAATTCTTGTTTCCTATAATCTTGGCTTGTCTTTAATTCTTGTTTCATGTCATCTTGACTTGTCTTTAGTGTCATCAGTTCTTGTTGCATATCATTTTGACTTTTCTTTAATTCTTGTTTCATGTCGTCTTGATTTTTCGTCATATCATATCCTCTTTCAATTCTTGTTTCTTCTCTTCAAGGCTTTTCATCATATCTTTTTGGCTTTTCTTCATATCTTCTTGGCTTGTTTTCATGTCTTGTATCATCATCAGTATCTGATTTAAACTACCTTGAAGTTGTTCTTCCATTTTTGCTTTCTATTTTTTAGTTTCCATGCATTTCCCCATCTTTTGTTCTTAATACATGCTGATTCAGTTCAGCTCTACACGGAGGCAAATAACACCCTTCAAACTTTGCAACTTCGTTTTCAAATAGTTAATCGATAATTTTAACCGTGAAATTTTCCATGAAGAGTTCTAATCTTCCGCTGTTTGTGTCGCCATAATTTTTTATTTTATGTATTTGGTATACAAACTTTTCGGTTGTTGACATAATTTCATGACACATCAATATCTGGACCAATCTTACTGAATATTTTTGATACGTAAATATTATTTACTACACTTCATCCAAATATTTAGATTATTATTTCGTAAAAGATTCATATTACCAATAATGATAATAAGAACATCTGTATCAGAACATAAGATAAGAATATTTGCTTCATCTCCTATTTTACAAATATGATGGACAATTTTGGTGTCGGCTTCTTCGTGATCTCTGCAGGATAATTGTGGATGATCTGTTGAGATGACTTTATCATTTTTACATTCATATTGATGACGTTCTTGGAAGTTAACATAAATAATGTTTTTAATAATTAATGGAGCAATTTCATCTGTTGCCCTCTGCTTTGTAAAATTAATTAGCCTTTCTGGATTTGCTTGATTTTTCCGTAATTATCTTTTATAACTTTTTATCGATGACTCAAGTTATTACACCCCATAAATATTAATAATATAGACCGTCAGCTATCCATAAGGTGAAATGGGCTAATTTTCTTTTGTCTGCCCTTTCGACGGGTAAAAGATCTAAGTGAGTTTGTGAAAAGAGTCCCTGGGGTAAACCCTGACAGCCCCTTCGAAAATTTGGAAAAACAATTTTTGATTTGAAAGAAAATCTGTTTTTTCCTGATTTCAAATTGGCTGCCATTAAAGTGAAAGGGTAGTTACCCAAATTGAATCTACGGGAAAAAAATGGCGGGCAAGTTGCAATCGTCGAAGTGGTGGAAATGTAGGGGTGAACAAAAAAAAAATAAAAAAAAAAACTGTTTTAAGTTCGTCTGCCATTGAACAATATGAAAGATGGAGTGAAAAATTGTGTGTAAAAAAATGGCAGACGGTTTGCATATAACGAAATCTTTTTTTCCAGTGAAAAGTTATGAGAAAATACTAATTTATAAAGACTATGAATTTGGCAGACAAATTGGAAGTTGGGAAAATTGTGCCAGACGAAGGAAAAGTCGACAAAAACTTTTTATATTTTGCCTGATTAATTTTTGTCTGAAATTTTTTATTTCGATTAAAGGTATCATAAACTATTCTTATTTATATTGGCAGATAAGTACAGCGCTTCGCAAATTTATAAATAAATAAAAAAGGCAATACTTGAAAACATATGTTACAACATGCAGGTTTCATATTTATAAATAAGTTTCTCTGATTTTTTTTGATCTGCCATTTTATATTTTGGTTAAAAATAAACATTGTGGCTAAAAAGTTACACAGGCAGACGTAGATATATAATTCCCTACAAATGTTAATTTTTGCGATTTTAAAATTTGTTAAAATATACTGCTGAAGAGAAAGTGTCACTTTTCGTCTTATACACAAATAAAATAACTGCTTTGTTTTTCTCTAGTTTAACTTTGATGAGACTATAACAGCTTTAATGAAATGTTTCTTGTGTCACGAGTAAAATAGCGTTTAATTAATTTAAAATCGAAGAATTTTAAACAAGTCGAAAATATCGCAAAAATAACTACAATTTTATTAACCATTTTTATGTTATAACAATTTCTGCTATACGATAATTGCAATGAAATCTAATTAAAATTAGTTTGTGTATTTCAAAGTCTGAAACTTTAATTCCAACAAAACCCGTCGTGACGTTGCTTTTTCATACAACTGCCAATTTTTTCTATCAAAAATTTTACATTTTACAGTAAAATGTAACATTGCAAAGATAAAAAATGGCGCATAAAAGTAAACCAGATTAATCAGAAATGTATTTATTTACTAATACTCTGATGACTAAATTATGACGAAACGCTATCCGTAGAAGCCACGTGGATGCAAAGTTGCCTTTGTTTGTAGAAAAATATTGCCTAGGAATTTTGTGTATATAAAATAAAAATCACATACACACACATGAAATGACAACATAAAAAAACAATAAATTTCTGTACCTATGCACATATATTCAATACTAGATATATAACCTTAAAATTTTGATGTTATATTATATTTGCTATATGAGAAATCATCTACGATTGTTCATTCATTTGCGAAGCATTTAACTTGTCTGCCAATGTAGGTATAAATATTTTATGATAACATTAATCGAAATGCAAAATAGCAGACAAAAATAAATCAGGATAATTTTCACTTTTTTCAACTACTTTTTTTATTTATTTCTAAATTTACGACGCGCTGTACTTGTCTGTCAATATAGGTATGAACATTTTATGATACATTTAATGAAAATTCAAAATGGCAGACAAGAATAAATCAGGGAAATTTTTAGATATTATATTACACACGTGAATCTGGTATATGAGAGATCATCTGCAACTACAGATTCATTTGCCTGCCAATGTAGGTATGAATATTTTATAATACCTTTAATCGAAATCCAAAGTGACACACAAAAATAAATCAGGGAAATTTTCACTATTTTTCAACAAATTTTTTTAATATTTATAAATTTACAATGCGCTGTAATTGTCTACCAATGTAGATATGAACATTTTATAGTACCTTTAATCGAAATACAAAATGGCAGACAAAAATAAATCAGCTAAATTTTCAACAACTTTTTTATTTATTTATGAATTTGCGACGTGCTGTACTTGTCTGCCAATGTAGATATGAATATTTTATGATAAGAACGTTAGTCTCAGTTTTATGTAGGTCCCGATCGTGGTAATTTGGTCGAAATTTTCTCATAATTTTCCATCGGACAAAAAGACTTCGTTATGGGCAAACTGTCAGCCATTTTTTTTACACAATTTATTACTTTATGTTTCATATTGTTCATTGGCAGACGAAAATAAATCAGGATTTTTTTTTTTTGTAAATTCACCCCTACTTTTCTATTCCTTCGACTACTGCAACTTGTCTGAAATTTTTTTCCGTGAATTCAATTTGGGTGACTACCCTTTCACTTTAATGGCAGACAATTTGCCATCAGGAAAAAATTGATTTTTTTTTGCAAATGAAAATTGTTATTCCAAATTTTCGAAGGGGCTGCCAGGGTTGACCCCATGGACTCTTTTCACGAACTCGCTTAGATCTTTTAGCCCTCCTTATAGAATGCTGACGGTCTAGTACTCATAATGATACTTTCTACAGTGTCCCGATATTTTTCACAGTGGCATTCAAGATGACTCGGAGAATACCTGTGTCGCTGGATAGATAAATCTTCCTAAACATGACGTTTCTACGAAATTAACAAAGACCCATTGCATTCTACATAATTTTAAATCTACTTTTAATAAAGTCCATAGAAGCTCAACATGTGTTCCCCCTTTAATCCGCAGATTCTTATATAATTGTCTCGCTCTCACTGATATGGTAACGTTTTTTCGCTCTAGCAGATAGTTGATATTCTGTATTTTTTTTATTACATGACTTACATATATTTTAAATATTCAGAAAAAGTTTCAAGACTAATGAAATAACAATAACAATATTTTTTGAATAAATATTTACAGCGTTCTGTCAATGATCAGGAGGGGGGGGGAAGGTTCCGGCAATAGTTTTTATAATAGACAATACTATCGAACTCCTAACCAAATTGAATTTTATTTCTTAACTTCTTTGTAATTTTAGGGTAATACACTCCGGCCGCTGAGCTGTGACAGAAGTGACTTAATTGAGAAATACACAAGACCAACTCTGCGATGTAAACTCTAGAAGCCAAAGTTTTTATGCAATTATAGATAAGTATCTTCAAGTTGAAATCTTGTGGTATAAATTTCATCCATTAGTTATTAAAATTAATTTTTTCTTGTTACACGAAAAGAAAGCCCTTGAAATTCGGAATAAAACTTTTTTTTGATTGTGTCAAAAATGCCATTAGTTCTTTATCCCGAGACGCTTATTGCAAAGCGAAACGTTCCCATTGTTAATAAATTTCCCGACTCGATCAAAGTTGATTCTCCTTTCATGTGGTCATAAGAATGAATCGACAATTGAATAATTAACTAATAACAATGATTTATAGCTTTAAAAAATGTAATCGCAAAGAGCTGTTGTTCGCCAGCTGGCACAATTACCTCTTCTCTGATAGTAAGCCACTTTTCCTTAGAGATATTGTAAAATGCCTGCAAAGTATCATTGTCACTTTTTGAAGTTGAAGCCTATGTACTCTGCACCGTGTATCTTTTGTGAAGTTCTTCTTTCGGTGTTTGAAATATTTCAAATCTTTACTTATTTTATTAGAATAACACCTTCTTAGGCATCATTGCCTTAACCTCTGTTGCATATAAAGCCGTGCCCACGTTAATAAAAAAATTTGTTGTTTTATGTAGAATTAGCCACAAATATTTGCGGTGCGAATTTTTAATTTTGGCGAAATAAATATTTATATTGTGCACTGTGTGTCCGTGATAAATTCGTGTGTGAACTTATGCGTTATTTAGTTTCATTAATATTTTGGTTTATTTTGATTTCAAGTTGGATCTAGTCGATAAGAAATTGATTTAAATAATGATAACGTTCTTTTGTTCATGCAAGAATATCAAAAGCAAAGAATTTATAGGGTCCAAGTAATAAGTGACATTTTAGTAAAAACAAAAAGCAAGATGCAATTCGACACCAAAAATTATTTTTTATGCTGATATAGAATTTAGTATTGCCCTTTTTTAAATTTTTTTCCTCTAATGTCTTGACAAAATGGTGCATAACAATGAAAGCAGCACATTTTCTTTTCATTAACCCATCAGATATGGTCGCCGATTCATTTAAAACATCCACACTAACAAGGAAGGTACCTGAAGTGTCCGGCTCTAATTTTAATGAAACTACAATATGTTGTAGAGGGTGCAAAAATAAGCAATAGGTATTTTCTTTATCTGATGAGATTCATTTTATCGGAGTGAAAACGGTCTTTAAAGTTGGTCCTAAAAACAGTAATTTTTGAAATATCTCACTATACACATTCCACCATCCGTGAAAACCTACCATACAACATATATATATATATATATATATATATATATATATATATATATATATATATATATATATATATATATATATATATATATATATATATATATTTCAATTGATACGAACGTTGCAGAGCTTATTGAACTTTTTTCTTTTATTTAATAAAAAAATATAAACTTATTTCATGTGTTAAGTATTCATGTCTGTAAATTATTATTATAATTCATAATAAAGAGTGATTTCTAATTCCGCAACGTTCATTTAAATTAAAATTTGACAATTTAAAAAAAATAATAATATATGTATGAGATGACGGGTAACTTTTATAAAAAAATGAGAAATAATATGCTTGGGAGTGAGAATACCATAGTTCAACACCATTTCAAATAAAAAGTAATTTCTAATTTGTTTCGTAAAGTTATCTCAATTAGAATTTGAAGTATAAAAAAAGTATTTGGGGGTGGCTCACCCTCTTTTACTAGTTTATTCTTAGAAACTCCCAAACACGGTAACTTAAATGACTTATAGTATTCGTGAAAAATATTTTCAAATAATTCCATTAAATTTCGTAATTTTTACAATTAAATTACGTGCGCAAATATATGATTAACCCTAATAAAAAATAAGGGATGATATCCTGGGGGGGGGGGGGTTAAAACAACATAATTTAATATAATTTCGAATAACAAATTATTTTTCATTTTGTTTTGTAGAGTTATCTTAATTAGAACTTGAAATATTAAAAAAAGGTAATTAGGGGTAACTCACCCTCTTTTACTAGTTTATATTTTAAAACCTCGAAAGATGTCAAATTTTAAAGAACGAAAGCTTTCACGGCTTTGGTCAAGTTGAAAATCATGGTTCTTGAGTTTAGACCGTGTCAAATTGGAATTATTATCCGACGTTTCGCCTACGATTGCACGAAACATTTTCAGGGATCTTTACTCCATGAAATTAGAACACTCAAATGTGATCCAGCGTTGCAATCGATTTCCACTTGTGATGTAGACTGTAACCCGCATATCTATTAATATTATTTGGATGCTAGCACCTTAGTTTTTTTCTACATTAAAAGTGTGATGTGAGCAATGCTGGTGTTCAGCTACTGCAGATTGTACAACTTGTTTCTTTTTTATACATTTTTCATGCTCCTTAAGCCTAGTGGATACAGACCGTCCTGTTTCACCTACATACACTTTGCCACAGGATCAAGAAATCTTGTAAACGCCTTCTGTTTGAAATGGAATTGCGTCTTTTGGAGACTTTAAACATTGTTCACTTTTCTTACATGTCTTGAAAATTGTCCGTACGTCTGATTTTCGGAGCAATCTGGCTATCTTGTCGGTAGTTCCATGTATATAAGGAAGTGTTGTCTTACCTTCCATAGGAGGTTCATTGATGACATTTTGTTGAGGAGTTGAGTTTTTATATTTATTAATAGAATGTTTTATATCTTCAACGCAATATCCGTTACCTCTCAGAGCATTACTCAGTTTTTCTGTTTCCGATTTCAGTGATTATTCGTGACATATTGAAAGTACTCTATGTACCAAGGAGTTTATGACGGATTGTTTTTGAGAAGGATGATGGTGTAATATGGCATTTTGATATCGATTTGCATGTGTTGGTTTTCTGTACACAGAATGTCCTAATTTGCCATTCTCTTTCCTTTGTACTAGTACATCAAGAATGGGAAGGGCACCATTTGATTTAGTTTCTATAGTGAATTTTATGCTAGGGTGTTGTTGATTTAGATGATCCAGGAAATTATGGAGTTTATCTGCGCTATGCGGCCAAAGTACGAATATCATCTAATTAGATGGTTTTTAATCTTTGGACAAAGTGTCCAGAGTTTTTAACAAAACATTCGGTTTTTCCTGTAAAGAAATGTAAAAGTTTGGCCAGATATTTACCTATTTTGTAGGTTGGTGAGTCTATTGCGCTGATGATTGGACGTAGAGGTACATGTTTATTATGTATTTTATACAGTCCGTAGAGGCGTGATATCTTGGAGCTGCTTGGTTTAACGGCTTTCTTTTCTTTTGGAGTGAGACTGGAACCGTTAATTAGAGGTATGATGTTCCTTTCGATTTTGTTTGTTGGATCCGTCCGAATGCTTTTGTAAGTATTGTCGTCCAAAAGCTGGTTTATTTTTTCAGTAGATTTATCCTTATCTATAACAACAATTGCATTTCCTTTGTCAGCTGGGAGGATACACGTGGATATTGACTGTAACGCTGGATCACGGTTCGCTGAGCACCAGTCAGATATAAATACCGGACTGTTGCTCCTCGATAGCCATTCAGTGTTCTAATCTCGTAGAATAAAGATCCCTAAAGATGCCACGTGCAATTGTAGGCGAAACGTCGGATAATAATTCTAGTTTGACACGGTCTAAACCCAAGAACCACGGTATCAAATTTTATTAATTATGACATTCGTGAAAAAAATATTTTTCAACAATTTTAATTTTCTGAACTTTTAAAATTAAATTACGTGTACGGATAGATGATTTACCCTTATAAAAAATAAGGGATGATATTCTTAGGGATGAAAATACCTTAGTTCAACATCATTTTAAATAACAAGTAATTTCCATTTTGTTTTGTAAAGAATTTCAATTAGAACTTGAGATTTAAGAAAAAAAATATATTTGAAGGTGGGTCGCCCTCTTTTACTAGTTATTTTTAGAAACCCCGAAACCTGTCAATTTAATTTATTTATGGTATTTTTGAAAAAAATATTTTCAAACAATTATATTAGACTTTTAGAATTAAATTATCTTTGCGATTAGATGGTTTATCCTTATAAAAAACAAGGGATGATATCCTAGAGGTTGAAAAAACCATAGTTTAACATAATTTTGAACAAGAAATAATTTTCACTTGGTTTTGTAAAGATATTCCACCTAAAACCTGAGATATTTCAAAAATACTTCTTTTAGGGATGAACTTTAGGGGCGGTTTTCACCCTGTTATAATTAACCTCCGCAGATAAAAATATACGTGTCTCTTATTTTAATACTCTTTGCAACATGTTGAAGTTTCATTAAAAGGGAGCCGGACACGTTAGGTACCTTCCTTGTTAGAGGCAACATTGTTGAGATTTTTTTATATTTTTACCCATATTCAAAAGCTTACACCTCACAAAATATACCTCTAATTTACCAAGAACTTACCTTTAGATATTATAGAAACAGGGCAGTTAAGTAAACTTTATTTGTTAAGAAAATAAATAATTTTTTATTCCATTATCGACCGGTGATGCACGCGACATGTCGATCGTATTTTAGCGCGATTATTTGAAAAGTTATAAGGGGTGTATTATCTTATCTGGTATGTCATATTAAGATCTCCATTAATGTCAACAAAAAAAGGATTCTTCGGAAATATTCTTAAACATTTTTCGCATATGAAAAATAACATAATAATTAAGGCAATCAAAAGACTCATAATTTTCTTTATTACTGATTACTTCATTCTCGAAATGATGTATCGATAAGAATGTCATACTAGCGAAGTAGTAGATATCTGTTGGACTTCCATTGTCTTTATTTTTATTGAATATCACGACGTTTCGGCTAGTAGTTATCTCTAGCCGTTTTCAAGTGAAACTAAATAAATCCCTTAGCTACATGACTGTTTATACTAAAAGTAAATGCAGTAGAGTGTGACTGAGATGGGTGCAATCATGCCTGCTATGGCAAAATCCCATTTATTTTTGCTGCATTTAGTTTTAGTCTACAATTACTAAGAGTGGTTTCCACACTTCTCTTATATCTAAAGACGATTTACTAAAACAACTCGGGTTCTGATGTATAACCGCGGCTTCTTTGAATTTCCGTTTTCTCCAATGTTATTCTCGGTGTAGTATTTTAGCTTCAGACCATTTTATGTGGTGTCCATGAGTCCAGGCATGGTTGGCGGCACCAGATTTTTCTGTTTCTCCTCGTGATGTGCATTTTTGGTGTTCTTTGATCCTTACGTCTAGAGGTCTCTTTGTTTCGCCAATGTAGGAATTGCCACATTCACATGGTATCTGATATACACAGTTCTTTATGTCTCTTTGAATTGTTGGTTTGACCCTAGTGAGCCGACTTCTCAGAGAGTTATTTGAACTGAAAACAACGTTGATTTTCTATCGTTCTCCTATCCTTCTAACTTTTTCTGAAAATGCCTTTAACATAGGGGATGTTCAATACTGGTTTTCGTTCTTCATTCGTTGTCGATATTGTCCTATTTCTGCCTTGTTCAAGAAATTTATCCATTGTTACTCATCTGCAAAAGGGTCTTCGATATTCGCTGAGTCTGCGGTGCTAATTACATCGAGAATGGGAACCTCTTTTGAAGCAACCGTAAAGTCCAAACCTTTAGCAAGTAGTGAGTTTTCCGCTGAGGTTAATTCTCAAAGCCAGAGGACAATTGTTAATATGTCTGCCAAGGAATTTACCTGAGTTCAAGTGAAAAATAACAGAAAATCTACAAAAATTTAGAAAAACCGAACCAAACATCAGCAAAGACGAGAAAACTGCCTTAGCTAACCTACAGAAAGACTCCAGTATTAAAATTCTACCAGCGGATAAAGGAAATGCTACAGTCTTAATGAATGCTGAGACATACAATCAAAAAATTGACGAAGTTTTAAGAAAAGGACATTATACATCTCTTGCTAAAGATCCCACATCTGCAATTGAAGGAAGAATTTATCGCGTTCTCTAGAAACATGAACGGTATATTCCTGAGAGGATCCGGACTCAGTTGACGCCACACCATAGCAAAACTCCACATCTTTATGGACTCCCGAAAATACATAAGCAAACCATGTCCTTACGACCTATCACGAGTTGCCGGAATTCTCCGACTACTGAACTTGCCAAATTTTTTCTTCCAATCCTGAGACCATTACAAGGAAATACATCGTCCTGGCTTAAGAACTCGCAACATTTCGTAGAAATTATACGTGGAATAGCAATACAACCAGAAGACCATTTTATTAGCTTTGACGTGGAAAGCCTATACACCAACGTTCCAGTTAAGGACTCACTAAAAATCATAATAAAGAAACTTGAAGAAGACCAGACCTTAGCAGAAGGAACATCTTTACCACCGCACGCCATTATGGACTTGTTGGAAAGTTCTTTGACTAATTCCTATTTTCAAGAAAAGGAAAAATTCTACACCCAGGATGATGGACTACCGATGGAATCTTCACTCTCACCGGTGGTCGCAAGAAATCAAATTTATGGCTCAGATACGTAGACGATACTACATAAAATGGTCTGAAGCTAAAATACTACACCGAGAACAACATTGGAGAAAATGGAAATTCAAAGAAGCCGCTGTTATACATCACAACCCGAGTTGTTTTAGTAAACCATCTTTAGATATAAGAGAAATGTGGAAACCACTTCTTAGTAATTGTAGACTAAAACTAAATGCAGCATAAAAAAAAATGGGATTTTGCCATAGCAGGCATGACTGCACCCATCTCAGTCACACTCTGCTGCATTTACTTTTAGTATAAATAGTCATGTAGCTAAGGGATTTATTTAGTTTCACTTGAAAACGGCTAGAGATAACTACTAGCCGAAACGTCGTTATATTCAAAAAAAGTAAAGACAATGGAAGTCCAACAGATATCTACTACTTCCCAGGAAACATCAATGTCTATGACCTTCAAACAAACAGTGTCATACTAGTTTAAATAATACAATTAAAAAAGGGCAGCATAGTTTAAGTGTGCGTACTAAGAAATAAAAATTGCACTCTATTTATTAACACTTTTCCAAATATAAATAAAAATATTATCACGTTATTTAGTATTCACGCAAAGGACCCTGCTTGTGACAAATTGTTGTTTGTAATTTCTTTAATATAGTCATTTTTTATCTAAATAAAAACAGATTTTTAATAGATACAACTTGCAGTACAGCAATATTTTATTTAGTAAGAAAGTGGATAAATTCTTAAGAAAAATGTTATGACTGTAATCTTCATGGTGGGTGTAAAAAATAGCATCTAAAAAACGATAAATTTCACAAATAACTTTTTCTGCAATAACATTGAGGGTTATGTTTATTAATATTTAAAATTCTTTTTCACTAAGTGGTTCAGTAATTTTATAGGTCGCAAAAACTTTTGACCCGAAAGCTCTACAAACTTTTAATTGAGATATTGGAAAACTTTGGGGGATGGAAAACAATTCAATTAGGAAAAAGTTTGACACTTAAAATCCCATCAAGAATTAAGTTAATTTTATTAAAATATTAGCGTTTTATTCGATAGTCTTAATGATTTAAGCCTTAATACGAACATTAATCACCCTTTAAAAAGTTTTGCTTGTTTTATGACTGACTAAATTATATAGTTTTTTCTTTTGTTGTTCAGGAATTTTTAAAAAGAGCGTTATGTGTGATACCTTAACATTGTGAATGTATTTTAGTACTTAGGTATGTATATATATATATATATATATATATATATATATATATATATATATATATATGAATTTATAATAAACGGATTGTATTTTAGTACTTAGTTATGTCTATATAGTTGTACTTACTGTAAGAGGACTGATTATAATCGATTTCATTAATACAAGTTGTCTTTGATTATATAATTTTAATTTGCTTCTCTCATTATCTTTCCAATTTCAACTGATTTAAGTTAAGAAGTTTTGTTTGTTTTAATGACTGACTTAAAATTTATTTTACGTTTTAATGATAAAATTATTTAGCTTTTTTTTTTGTTGTCCAAACATTTTTAAAAAGAGTATTATTTGTAATACCTTAATATTGTTAATGTATTTTAGTACTTAGGTATGTATATGTAGTTATATATATTTATTATAGACAGATTGTATTTTAGTACTTAGTTATGCATATATAGTTGTACTTATTTACTGTAAATGGACTGATTATAATCGATTTCATTAATACAAGCTGTGTTTGATTGGAAGTTTTAGTTTGCTTATCTCATTATCTTGCCAATTTCAATTGATTTAAATTAATGTAAATCGATATAAAAGTGGAATGTGATCTTCCACTGAAATAAAGACAAGAATTTTCCAGTGATCTCGATTGAGTAGAATTTGATAAATAAGTCCAGAAAATACTGACTTTGTTATCATTTGACAACTGATTGCAAGATGCCATTAAATAAGTGAACATAAACAAATCAGTTACGATGGTATCTGTTTATATTTCGAGAACACCAAACAAAAACAAATATAAACTCCTGGACAAAATTAACGCAACAATATGAAATTATACAAAAAATTAATTTAACTTTTTCTTACGCCACTTTTAAAGTATGATTTTTTTTTGTTGTTAATGACAGCAATCAAAACAATTAGTTTGGATTTATAGCTTTAAAACATTTTTTAGAAGATAAACAATTTTTTGCAATCCTTGCTATATATTTTCTTTAAAAGTAAGCTTATAATTTGTTTACTTTTTTGAAAGTAATACGCTTTTGTGGTGGATTGTTTTATTTGTGACTCGGAAAAATTGGAAAAATGAATCGAATGAAATTTTTATTTAAAAAAAAAATCAACCGACTTCTAACAGTTCGCTCAAAAGTGAAAAACAACCATAAATTTTTACATGAAATTAAAATTTTTAAGTCAGCGCCCTATTAATACCTGACAACATGTGACTCGCATGAACAGATTAAAAATATTTTATTTGTAATCGCTTTTTTATCATAATTTGTGTATACAGTAGTTATTTATTTCATTTAGAAATAATTTGGCGCCAACCACAAAAATTTCGATTTTATATAAAAATTTATAGTTTTTTCACTTTTAGAAGACGGTTCAATTTTTTTTATAAAAATTTTATTTTTCGATTTTTTGTTTTGAATTCCCTATGATATTCATATATTATCAAGTACTAATCGAGACTAGTATACCTCGCAATGTCTCCAAGGTGGCAAAAAGTACCCATTTTATCCAAAGTTGTAAATCACCCTAAAATGAACCACTCAAAATTCTTTGATTCTTAGAGTTTTCCAAATAGCAGTGAAATTGTGTCAGTCTGTTATAGTAAATCCACTATCTTCAAATTAATTTTAGATTGGTAATATAGGCCCCAAAACCTTCCAATTTCAATATTTAACGAACTTGAGACGTAAATTTCTTAGCCCGATATATTTTATACTACATATTGGGTTTGTATACGTCCCAAGAATCCCGCAGTATCAATTTTAGATAAAATCAAAAAAATAATTTTGACATCTTAATCTAATCTAAATCTAAACCCTTCAAAGCCCCCTAGTATAAATTTTGGATAAAATCTACAAATTTAAAATTTCTAGACCGTGAAATTGCATTTGACATATTAGGTTTTCATAAAATAATTTTATATTCGCTATTTATATCCTTAAAAACGATTCAGTCCTTACTTTGAACAAAATCCAAAAATGTGAAATTTTTAGTTGGCTATATTGAATTCGCTATATTGAATCCACCAATACTGATTTTAAACAAAATCGAGAGATGTAGTCTTTAATCCGGCATCTTGGATCCGCCAAATTTTTTTTTTTTAAATAATTTCAGATTCGTAATGTGTGATTTCAAAAACTCCCCCATATCAATTTTAAAAAAGATCGGACAAAATTAATTTTTTATCCGCCATATTGGATACGCCAGATTTGTTATGCAACCCCGAAAACTCCATCATACCAATTTTGGAGAAAATCGTAAAACATTGATTTTTTCGATCGCCATATTGGATACGCCATATTGAATTTTTCAAAAATGACTTTAGAATAGTTATGTGCGACCCCAAAAACTCCCCCTTACTAATTTTGGACAAAATCAGACAAAATTGATTTTTGTCCGCCATATTGGATCCACAATATTGAATTTTTTCAAAATATTTCGAATTCGTTATGTGGGACCCCGAAAACTCCCCCATATCAATTTTGGAGAAAATCGGAGAAAATTAAATTTTTGTCCACCATATTGGATTCGCTATATTAAATTTTTAAAAAATAATTTCAGATTCGTTGTGTACGACCCCAAAAATTCCCCCATACCAATTTTGGAGAATATCGGACAAAATTAATTTTTTGGCCGCCATATTGTCAGCGCCATCTTGGATTTTACTGCACCAATTTCATCCTAAAAAATATGGGACCACCGCAGCAACTTCTTAAATATAATGTTAAAAATTTCATTCAAATCGGAGCCGCCGTTCCGGAGTAATCGGTGTACATACATAAAAAAAAATACATAGTCAACGTGTTGAGAACCTCCTTTTTTTAGAAGTTGGTTAAAAAGGAAATTAACTGAACAGGAGGCAGTGCGAGCTTCAGTTTTATTGGACGAGGGATAAATGTTCCATACTTTCAAAAATATTCGATTCTCTTTTAACTGATAAATTAACAACTGTTTTCGGAAATTATATAGTTCCGGAATAACATGGTTTCTGTAAGAGGAAGTCCACAGTTACAAATCTTCTGATTTATGTTGACTTTTTGCTATGTATTTTGGAGGATCATTGCCAGGTTGATGCTATATATACTGATTTTTCCAAGGCGTTTAACACAGTGAATTATACTTGTTTTTTAACTAAACTGAAATCTATTGGTATTTAAGGTCCGCTCCTTTCGTGGATGCGAAGCTATCTCACGGGGAGAATACAGATTGTACGATATAAGAACTACTTATCGCGTGAAATTAAGGTAAGTCTGGGGTTCCTCAGGAAGCGCATTTGGCCCCTCTTCTATTCTACTTGTTTTTGAATGATGTCGTTAAGTCTTTTTCGCATGGAACGGCACTAGTTTTCGCTGATGATTTAAAAATTTTTAAGTGCATTAGATCTCTGCAGGATTACATTGATATGCAGTCTTATTTGGATGCATTTAGTGTATGGTGTACTAGTAACAGGTTGTGCCTTAATATTGGAAAGTGCAAGACAGTGTTGTTCTGTAGAAAGAAGACTTTAATTTAGTACGATTATAAGATTACCGGTGTGTCTGTGGAATTGACCGATTTTATATCTGATATTGGTGTAATATTGGATAGTCAGTTAACTTTTAAAGAGCATATACATAATATCACGAATAAGGGAATGAAATTGATGGGGTTTATTACACGAAATCTATCTGACTTCAACGATATTATTTGTCTTAAAAATGTTTATTGTAGTGTTGTGCATTCTAATTGGAGTGTGCCTTACCAATATGGTCACCTTTCTACAATGGACACAAATTGGAGCTAGAAAGGGTGCAGAAGCGCTTTTTAAGATTCGTAACTTATAAATTAGGTGTTTCTAAAGAATATATCAACTAGCCTCATGTACTACTCCAATTAAATTTGAAGCCTCTTGAACATTGCAGAGAATACATTTACTTACTTTATCTATTTAAAATCGTTAAAAGTATAATAAATTCTCCAGAATTACTAATGCATATTGGTTTCAATGTGCTTCAGAGAGGTAGTCGATAGGCTGAAGTGTTCTCTGTGGATACTCATATAACCAACTACTACATCTATGCACCACTAAATAGAATGCGCATTTTAGCTAATAAGTTATTCTTGATCACGTTGATCTGGACATTTTTAGCATGTCCTTAAGTATTTTCAAAACTTTTTTAAAGCGATATTTGTAGTGCAAATTTTTACTTCTCACTGTTCTATATGTAGTCTTAAATGTGAGCTTACTGTAATCTAACGGATAATTTGGATTTGTTTGTTTATTGTTTAGTATTTTTTCTCTATTTGGAAGCTTGTTTGTAAGTAATGAAGTGTTGTAAATTTTTAAATGGTTTGACCGTTAATAAAACATTTATTTATTTATTTTATTTATTTATTATCAGAGTTATGTTGCCAATTTGTTAAGCAAACATCGTTCTACAATAGGTCGTATGGGAAGACGTTTAACTAAGTAGAAACTTATTCTAGAAGGCCAGGACAAGGACGAAAACGATGCACTAACGGCCGAGATGAACGTTTTCTTAGACAATATGCTTCAAGAAATAATTCTGTGGTGAGAAACGAACTCGAAGCTACTCGCAATGGCGCAATTTCTTCTAAAACAGCTGGAGTAGACAGTAGGAGACCAGCCATCGCATCCTTTCTTACTAGAGAACACAGAGTTGCTAGGTTACATTTTGTTCAAAATCATCACAATTGGTCTGTGGATGATTGGGAAAAAATTTTGTTCACAGATGAAACTAGGGTTAGCCTAAAATATTCAAATGGTCGTGAACGAGTATGGCGAAGACCAGGAGAGAGAGGTTTGCTACTTGCAATATTTCCGCAAGAATTCCAGTTGGCGGTGGCTCTGTTATGTTCTGGGGTGGCATCTTCTTTGATGCTCGTACATAATTAGTTCCTGTTCGTACGGAATCTATGAATGCTGATTACTATCTTGAGAATATTGTAGTAGAACATGTGATGCCTTTCGGCCATTTTGTGGAACCCATTTTCTCGTTTATGCAAGACAATGCTCAACCTCACGTGACTAGGGAGGTACTCGATTTTCTTAATCAAGATAGTATACTAATTATGCAATGGCCACCAAAAAGCCCGGATCTGAATCCGATTGAACATGTATGGAATTACCTCAAAAGAAATGTGGGACTTCCCACGAGAGCACGAAACCCTCACGTAGAGGAATAAATTTTGCAAGATATTGCTTACGACACATCAAACAGCATAAGAAAGCTCGCGACACAAAACAATGTTATAAAATGGATTATACATGAAACTCTAACACAACAGTTACTTCATTCGTACTACGCTGAAAAAGTACACGCTATGGCTCTGAATGATTATTCTGTAAGACTTCGATACTCCAAATGGTTTATACAGCAACACAACATAAATCTAAATTTTTCTAACCTTAAATTCACATAACTTACGTTTTTGGGTGGATGAAAACCCCCACGTTATAATTCAAAACAAACACCAACACAATTTTTTTGTAAATGTGTGAGCTTCTATTATCGGAGATAACCTTATAGCTCCATTTGTTTTGGAAAGGAATGGTGATATATATTTATAATTTTTGAAGCAAAATTTAAAGAATTTATTGAGATACGTACCGCTTGAAAGAAGAGTTCCAATATGGTGCATGCATGGTGGTGCTCCATCTCATTTTAACCATATAGTACATCAACACTTAACTAACGTTTTAGGCCCTCGATGGATAGGTCGAAGCGAGCCTTTTTTATGGCCACCAAGGTCTCCAGACTCGCTTAGACTTTTACTTCTGGGAACATTTAAAAGAACTAATTTAATCAATATCAGTAGATACTTGAGAAGAACTAGTAGCGGAAATACCACAGCATTCTACGAAGTCCGTAATAATGCAGAAATATTATTTGCAGTTCAGCGGGAAAATATTCGAAGAATAAGAAAATGTATTGAAGTACTTTGAGCCCATATTGAACATTTGGCAAAGTAACATTTAAAGGTATTCACTGTTTTTGCATTTTAATACCGTTGTAAATTAATTGAGCCCGATCAACCTTTTAAAAGGTTTTGGACTTAATAATGTCTGAGCTGGAAATCTTTCAGCATAACAACTTTTTGCATTCGAAGAGTGAGACAGCGCTTTCCCATGCTGTTGAGAATTAGGAACTTTTGGGGTTTTCGCATAAAAACCGATTTATCTCGAAAACCACCAGTTTTATTGAAATAAATTTAGAGTACCTTTTTTAAAGAGGAATGACCAAAGTATTTAAAAAATCAGTTTTCAGCTCTGTAAAAAGACAAAAATTAGGCCCAAACAATTGTGGCTACAAGTCCGTTTCTGACTTCTCTGATGATCTAAAACATCTCCTGTAATGTGGTTTAATGAGTCTTTATGGTCTCTATAAAACATTATAATTTCATTAAATTATATAAGTTGGTTCAAAACTTAGAGCCGATGAGGTAAATCCCTGGGTACCTCTTTAGGACTCTGTATCTTCGTTAATGGACACTTTAGGAATTTTTTTCTATGATAAATTAGGGTTATTTTGACCTCCCCTGTATACTTCCGAGATATTTACCGGAGACCCTGTACAGGATATTCAATTAAGATGCTTGTGATCTCTACTAACCCGCACGTTTTCGTTCGTCTGTTGGCCAAAACCAAATCAAAAAATTTATTCGGGTATTATACCTGATTTCAGGGCTCCAAAGTGTGGTGCATTGCCAATGTTTGTTCTGCCATGCTTAAATTCATTTACCCGAAGTAAGACAGTTTTATAAGAATGACGTGAATCATTCAATATAGGTGAAATCCCCTCCTAAATTTTCTCTACCGTTTCCTCTTACAGAAACAACGATTGAATCACTTAACATGCACTTCAGTTCAAGCAATTATCGAACAACGAATTACTATCACAATTATTTGAGATCACAGAATATTTATTCATAGGAAGCAGCGTTGCCAACCTTTTGATTTATGAATACCATACAGAGCTCATATAAATTACCTTCGAACATACCCCTATAGAAGTAGCATAACGTCAGAACTAGGGCCCGGTTGTTTGAACGCTGAATAACGTAACAATATTTTTATTTATATTTGAAAAAGTGTTTATAAACAGTAGATATTTAATTTCTTGGTACAGACATACCGATTTTATGCTATCCTTTTCTAATTGCCTTATTTAAACGAGTATCATCGAACATACCCCTGGGTACGTCAATTCTGAAAATAAAATATGAATATATGGTTGCCTAAATTTTTATTATTGTAATTTTCAATATGTAAACAATATCTAACAATATTTACCGATAAAAATGTTTTTAAATCCTCTTTTTGTTAATATTAATTGTAAACTTCGCATTTATAGTAATTTCTAACACTTATAAACACCGAAAAAAGTCACGACAAGCAATTAAACTGAAAGACAAGATAAGTAAATATGTTTATGTCTGTCAAACATCAAAAAAGCGTCTCTCCCACCGACCATAAACAGCCTTCAAACAAATCTATTGTTGTTTAAATCTAGAGTATGATCGAAGTAAATTACCGTACCAGCCTTGTAATTGACTGAATTAAAACGAAAAGATAGGAAATTTATTGTGTTTATGGGTTTCGGAATTTTAAGTTAGCGATTTTCTATCTTTACATCTTTCTCTTAAACTCATTACTCCAAATGAGGCATTAGGTTTTTTTATGTCTAAAAATCTTAAAACAATTTTTTGCTTAGAATAGTATCATAATAGTTATATTATTTAGAGATTGTAAAAAAGAAAAAAAATTCAGCTAGATTCACTACGAAGGCTTAAGACTAGTTGCCATGGAAGTTAGACCTTCTTGTCGTTCAATTTTTGTTTTGCTTGTGATACTGTTATAATTTGTATTACATAAAAATAAAAGCTTTGACAGGAATTTTAAAGAAGTATTAGTGAGAAAGGCCCATTTAATAATAAAGGAAAATTTTTTTTTTAACTTTGCATTTTTAAGGTTTTAAACTTGACTTGACTTATGATTGCACTTGTCAGTTTGAACCCTCAAATGTCAACTTACACCGGTTTTAAATAATAATAGTATATTAACGGATCAAATAAATACAATCCATTTCAAAAAATACAAATACTTTTTAAAACAGTCAGAAATTAAAAAAAAAACTACAAATCTAAACATACATCAAAGTGCTTCAAAAGACTAGTATTAACAATTGACAATATTAACTAATTTTTCAAGAATTGTAAAATTTTTACTTTGAAGACATTAACTGGCAAATGAAAAATATCAATCTCGGTAGGAACTGAATTCATTTCCCTACACATTCGAGAAATAGGACTGTTGATGCCATAATTCGTTCGGTGATATATCACATCAAACAAATTGTGCGCTCTAAAAGCTCTTTGAGGAACTGATAATCTAATATTACTGAGTAGTTCGGGAGAATCAATACAAGAGTTAACAATCTTATAAAGTAGAACGAGGTCAAGATATATGCGTCTCATGGTAGCATCGGCAGTATCATCATATACAGACCACTCCTGCTGCATTCCCTGTTTAAAGGCAATGAAACTGAAACACTTTCTTTGTACTCTTTCTACTTTTTCTTTATATGTAAAATAATGAGGTGACCAAACTTGGGACGCATATTCTAAGATTGATCGAACTACAGAGCAGTATATCACTTTAAAACAGTCTACACTATTAAAATCTGACTATTTAAATGAATTGGGTGATTTAACTTTAACATAAATAACATTTTTTAAAGTAAGAATAAATGGCATCATTTATTACAACAAAAACTAAATGAAACATTTTTTCAAAAATATCGTAATATAATAAAATTGACCAAGTATATCGATTTGTTTTCAGAAGCTTGTTTATTAATGAAAAATTAAATTGGTGAAATTACTATACATATGAGTTTGGTTCGTATACCGTACAATGACTGAAATTACCGTACGTGTACGGTACTTACCGTACGGTTGGCAACGATAGGAAGGAAACTTTATAACTTCATGTACAAATGACATTCGCGTCATCTATTAGTATGGGAATCAGGTTACTTATTAATCCATCCTCGTATATATATATATATATATATATATATATATATATATATATATATATATATATATGTATGTATGTATTGATTAAAGATGCCAATATGTAAAACATTTTTAAAAAATAATTTTTACTTCATTACATTGCCATCAGCCGATTAAACTGAAAAGGCTCAATAAACAAAAGAGGAATGTTGTTTATCATTTATGTTAATTAACAAGAAACTGTGTAATTAATAAATTATAATTGCTACCTTTTTTGTTCGCTAATTTTAAGACAAATAAAGTCTGACAGAATTTGTAAAACCCTTTAATTAGCTTATTGGAAAACTTTGAGGAATAAAGAATAATAATTAAATTACGAAGAAGTTTGGCACTTAAAATCCCGTTAAAATGATTTTAATTTTATTGGAGAATTTTATGTAATATCTGAAGCGATTTAATCTGAGTTTTATTTATTGCTGTTTTTAAAGAGGATTTTTAGCTTATGTGTAAATGTTTTAAAATCGTATTACAGTTTTTAGATTCAGAAACAGGCGGGCTGGTTAATTCAACTGCTAAATTTTCAAGTGCATTAACTATATGCCTACCATTAATAAACTGTGGATTTTAACAACTTTTTCATTCCAAAATAATTCTGCATATTTTGTATGTGTTTAAAAGTAAATTTTGTATAACACCAAACATTAAAATTTTATTTCTTTGTACTGGTTTCTTTAACCTCTCTTTTTGTTTGGTTAAAATATTCACTTCAGCAATTTTAGCGTTACTTTCAATTTATAATTTTAATAACAAATTGTTGTTATTAATCCCTAACTTTCTCCCTAACACAATAACGTTTACAATTCTATGAAGGATATTATTTTTTGATTTGCGTCCCCTATAAATTATTGGTAGTAAAGCTCAAGGGAGTTCTAATTTAATTTAAGAAAATATGGGGTTAGGAAGAAACATTGTGCAAAATGAATATCAAAAAGCATAAAAAAATATAATAATAATAATGGAGAATTTGTCAGGAGGATAAAGCGTGTATTACGAATTAGTTTAAATAGTAGAAATTTGTTTAAGGCGCTCAACACGCTGCGCTTGGCTACTCTTTTGGAATTGTAAAATGGAGTAGGACTGACATCCAAAACCTGCAAAGAAAAATACGAACATTCTTAACAAAAGCAAACAAACACCACCATTGGAGTGATATTGAACGTACAATGCTTCCAAGTGGATATTGGTAAGCAGTTCGACCAACAAATAATAAATATACGTTCTTATTTCCACAGGTTAGTGGACTCTTTCATTCTACATTGAGCAATATGCGAGGCAGACAATGAACGGTGCTACAGCTGAGGGAACAAGATATTGCTTCTTACCACCAAATAGACAAAGAGGAGTTACAAGTCTGGCTACGGAAGCCACTTCATGGACGGCATCCAAATGAGCTCAATCAGGACAATGTCGACAACTCAGCGTCGAACTACTGGTTGATTTCAGGACAGATGTCTCCGGAAACGGAGGGCTTTTTGTTAACTATCCAAGGCGAGGTTATTCCGATATAAAACTATCGGAAGTTCATCATTAGAAATCCCTTAACAGAAAACAACTAATGTAGATACGGCTGTTAAACATCAGAGACAATCCAGCACATAACTGGAGTTTGCCGCAATCGAGTATAAGAAAAGACACGACTCAGCCGCTAAGATACTCCACCAAGAGTTAGCAGATAAGTTAATACTATTGCAGGTAGGAAAAGTGCCTTACCACAAATACAATCCAGAGCCTATTCTTGAAAACAACGAGTTTAAGTTATATTGGGACCGAACGGTTCTAACGGATCAGATAGTTGTTCATAATAGATCAGACATTATACTAACAGATAAAATTTCTACGCAAATTACACTAATCAACATTGCTGTACCTAACAACCGAAGGCCAAAATACAACGAGAAGATCGCCAAATACAGAGATCTGGAGGTGCAAATTCGATGGCAATGGGCAATGAACAGCTTCCAAACAATTCCCATAATTTTATAAACAACTGGAGTGATACTAAAGAAGGCTTTAGTGAGCATTTGTATAAGCCGATTCAGAAAGCAGTTCTCCTTGCAACCGCGCGGGCCGTCCAAAAGTTTGTAGGAAATACAGCAAACACGTCACCTAGTACCCGATAACATGGAAAGTGTTCCCACAGGGCTTCATACTTTTGGTATCTTCGTATACCTGTTACGAGTCAATATTCCCTGGAGGGAGTACGAAGCCATTTGGTTTGAAATCAGATAAAGATACAGTGTGACGGTAAAAAAAATATTGCAAAGTTGGTCTAAGTTCAAATTCTTCTAAAGTTTATTAATGATACAAGAATACTTTAAAAATAAGAAAAAACTTTTTACTCTGTCCCGAGATATAATATTTACAGTAACTCTGCAGAATGTAAAACAGAAATGAATTTACTTTAAACAGACACAAAGGAGAAACTATATTAGTTAAATGCAATCAATTCAAAATTTACAAAGTTGTTTAAGTGCTAAAAGTTTACAATAGATAAAATGATATAGGGAACCTGATTAGACGTTAAACAAATACAAAGAATAATGGTACATTTTTAATCATAAATTAAAACCTGATTTGGTGTTTATTTAGTTATATCTAAAATATGCCTGAAGATAAAATATAAAAGGTACGTATAGGTAATTAGGATAAAGCCTTTGCTTAAAGATAATATGTTGTTAAAGCTTATTTCAAGATAAATAAGATCGATACGATAAGGTAGCAAGAATAATTGAGCTGCTTAAACTTGAAACACTAACCGGTAGAGTTAAAATTCTACAGGTAAGCTCCAAATAAGCCAAAGATAAAAGATAAAAAAAATTAAGACTAACCTGTACTTCTTCAGACGAATTGGGTTGGAACTCGGGGATACTTTTCCTATGGCCCTTGAACCCAGTATGTTTTACACAGTGTTTGTTAGCCCTGTTTCCTCAGATAAAAATTCTAAATTCAGGAATTTGTTGATTGCCCAATAGATACGTTTTACCCTGATAATAGTACTAAACAAACAAATTATGCAGTATAACTCTTGTGCCAGTATTACCTTGCTAAAAAGCTTTATCAATTCTAGCCAAGATAAACAAGAAAGGTAATTTAGAGTGGTAACATGTCTTTAAAATAGATTTATGTATTCGGTCATAACCTCTTATAAATGACATGCCTACCGGTTTAGATAGTTGACCGTGAATTTCTTGAAATCCCTATAAAAAGAATATTATAGTTAAATGTCAAATACATTTATGCTCAGCGGATACATTGAAACATGCTTAAGCAAAGCAAAAAGGTAATTTATCTCGGAAAAGATAAAATGTTTAGTTTGAAAAAAATTAAGAGAGCAAAGAAATGCACTTTGGACATTGGCAGTCGGACAAATAACAAGAACTAAGTTAATAATTCCTGTCTCCCGCCATAAAAAAACTTTTAAACAAGGTAAGTTTGACAGATTTTTAAATTTGGCAGTACAAACCAGTCGGAAAAAGGTATAGTGACTAAACTAATAAAAATAATACGAAATTCCTCAACTCTTTTAAATTAAGTAAGTCAAGTTATAAAAAATAACTACCTTTTTTTCTTTTCACTAAAACACTCTTTCGAACTCAAAATCCTGACAAATATGAAAAAATGGTTCAATGTACTGACTTTTGCTTGCGATCGATAATCATTCCCATCCATGTCACATATGACAGCTGAACTGCTGGGAGTTGTTATATAACCTCGTACGGGTTTATAAGAGATGTTAAAAAAATAGAGTGACTGAACTGTAACATGATTTACAGCGAAATTTCTTATTAAGTTATGTAAGAAAAAGTCATTTAAGTGCGAATGTGACTCGCCGTCCGTGAGTTTCGTACTGTTCGACGTTATGGACCACATAAAAATATTAAGACTGTTATGTTTTTTCTGAAAGAATCGGTCAATTGGGTAATGGGCATGCATTAGGTTAGCGTTTTGTAATAGTTACTAGCGTTTTTAGTTTTGCAATTCGTTGTCAAAATTGTGTTGCCAAGGATTGACTTTTTGTTGAAAAGCATGCTAAAACATCGGAGATTAAATAATTTAATTATTGTTTTATATCATGCATCAGTCAAATAAAACCTGAACCAAAGGAGGCACTAAAAAATTTTAGATTTGTGTCTAAACAAAAACAAGTGAAAACAGAAAATAATTTTGAAAAATCTAAAGTTTATATATAAAGGTTGTAATAAGTATTAAGCTGACAAATCAAATACAAAATATACGAAAAAGCTCGGCCAAAAATATTAAAATATATAGTTAGTGCGCAATTAAACTTAATAGAAGTAAGGGAATAAAGAGTTGAAATCCCTCATTTACACCACTTGTATTTTCGGCGCATTAACGCACGTTTCCCGTCAAAGCGACACCTACTATAATTTTTTGGGATAAAAGATGTCAGACAATAAGAATTTTTAATTAGACATGCAGTACACCGAGACCCCAAAAGGTTATAAAGTGTCGTAATATGACGACGAACGGACATGGACTAAGAATTCTCACGGTGGGCTTACAAAAACTAATATCTTACCGATACGTCCCGACACAAAATAACTACTAATACAAGTTTCGACTATGATATAGTACGTCAAGCAGGATGTCTGGGAAAGGTACCGAAGTCCCACCGAGAAGTCCTACCGTCGGTACTATGGACGAAACACGCCTGTAAATTTTTGTGGTACAATTCAGCTTGTAATTTTCGGGAAACTATGGGAGCATTGTAAATAGTAGTTTTAATGGTCTTTCAAATCTCTCGATATTTCAACAAAAGCTTTAGATGTAGGCGTGACGCCTTGTATAATTTATATCAAAATTGTAATCAAATCTTGATTTCTCATCCTAAAAATATCCAAAATACCAAATTTAGTACAAATCGAACTATTATTATGATAAATATTTACAAAAAAGTTTTGAAAAAATTAAAAATTTTGACGTCCTGTATTTTGGAAACTATCAACTTTTGGATAAAGGTAAAATGGATTAGATCCTCACATTTTATTCTTAGGAATTTACACTAACATTTTGTACAGATCTTTTAAAGACATTCGGTGTATGCTACTTTGTAAGCAATGTTACTAAATCAATTTTAAACTTTATTTATCACACGATCTCTGAAAAAGAACTGTGATAGATAGACAGGCAGACAGACGTGTGGGTAACTTTACAAAAATTCCGTATTTCTGGAACCCTAAAAACATTTTTTTTCCAGAATTAATTAAAACATAATTTATATTATAATGTAATTTTTGGCTGGAGACCATTTAAATGGGCGTAATGTCAGCTTTTTTCTATTGGAGGCAATATCTATACCTAAATTCACTTATAATAAAGTTGTAGGACGAATTTTGAAAAAAAGCAAAAATTTCCTAATATCGAGAAAAGTAACAAAGTTTAAGATGTTATATCTTGGTTACTCTTTTTAAGAAGTAATGCTTATACCTAAATTCACTTGGAAAATTTTTTTAAAAAAATTCTTGCACTTATTGCTTTTTTTAATTTCCATTTCTAAAGGAAATTTAATTATTTACAACTCACCTGTAAACAAAAATCTGAACTGATTCTATTTTTTATTGGTTAATAAACCTTTTTGAAAAGAGAGTATTTATGGTGGGCCACGAATTTGAGATATAAAACTGGACTGCCCGTGTTCCATATCTCTCTTATAAAAAAAATGACCCCACCGTGCTCCGTGCCATTAGGTGCAAATAATTACTTTGGCAACAATGAATTCCCTAAGTTTTTATGATATTGGTGAAAGTGTATTTTTGACATTGACTGAATACTTTTCATTTTGACAAAAAATTATTTTTGATTTTGCTGTTTTATGGATTTTATCACATTTTATGTAACGTTTTACTAAAAATTTCAAACAGGAATATGAACTTAATGTTTTTTTTTATTTTAAAAAATGTGATTCTTCATCGTTAGACGTGCAAATACCTCATCTGGTAAATTGGAATTTATTTAATTGGTAAGTTATAAAGCATTCAATAATAATTATATAAAATTTTACCTTAGAATCAAATTGTAAATCTAAGGGTAACAAGTTTAATCTTATGGATATGATATATGATAATTATTAAATGCTATCAATATTTTAGTTTTCTAAGAGAAAGCAATCTTCAAATTCAAGAGCTGAAGCAAATTGGTCATAATCATAATTCTTTTATACATCAGATAAGGAACTCTGTTCAGAGCATTTTTCTGGAAATTGTTTTATTCAAGAAGATGAGCAAAAAGTTTGTGTTGTGCTTCTTACAAATAAACTGCCTGAAAAAAAAGTACGAAGCACTGTTTGATGTAAACATCTTGAAGCAACTAAACTTGGACTTAATAACATACACTAGCTCTACAAGAAAAAGTCCTGAATTAAAGGGCATTAACCAACAACAATATCGTTTTACCATAAAGTTAATGTTCCACTGACATATAAAGCTGAATATCGAAACTGGTATGGTGTTAAAATTTAAAATGATTATACGTTTAAAAACCAATATGCCATATTAAAATAGAAATAAATGATTGCATATAATATGAAATTTTTCAATATTATTAAGGATGTTCGGAAATATTATAAATTTAAAAATAAAATAATAACCTTTTGTTTGAATATGTTATTAATTAATAAAACAAAAATTCTTGATTTTAGCTCAGATAGGAAATTTGTGTCATTAAAATCCTTTGTCAAAGTAGTGAGAAGCTGCGATTGATTGTCATTTCAAAAATTCAACTCTAGGAAAGGTCAACTCCAGATCCTTAAACAGTTAAGTAAATTGAGAGTTTGACCTAGTGTAAAAATTAAAAGTTGCTAGTAAATCTTTATGTATATATTTAGATTAAAAATGATTGTATTAATGTAAGAATTCTCTTGTATTTACAAACTTCTTGATATTTAAAGTGTCTTAATAAATATTGTTTTGTTTACAATTAAATATAAACTGCTTTAACACTATCCCCTGTAGAGTTTAATTTTTTTTTATAAAAATGGTTTAATACATAATGTTACTTTACTTCATTTAAATTAAAGCTCCGTTTTTATGAAGGAAATGTCAACATTATTATGAATGTTGTTAACCTTATATAAATACCTAACATATCAGTTCCCTAAAAGCATCGAGAAGAAAATAATTTTTACAAAGACCTAATCGAAGCTATTTTTAAATGATGAAACTATCTTACTTTGCAATAGATTATGTGGACATTTCGATACCTTACATTAAACAATATATTTATTAATTCATGATATAAAATTTTCAAAAATAAATGCCTTAATACTTTTTTTCGTTAACTTCTTATACTCTACGTCTGAATAAGGATGCTTCTAAAATAGATATTTCAAAAAAAAATAGTCTCGATTTGTTTTTGGCGGATATTTCACATTTAGCTATTTTGCTAAATAACAGTTTTATTGTAAAAAATAAAATATGTAAACAGTCATAGAAAAAGCATTTTCATTTATTTATAAGAACTGACATTTCATGCTTGTTATCTAAAAATAATAAAATTGTTACATATTTACGCTGTTCCAAAGAAGTTAAAAAAATTTGCCTTATTGGAGTTGCTTTAAACAGAAAAATTATAATTTTGAGGAAACTAAAAGTAGAAATTCAAGTTAAATATTGTTTTATAGAAACAATTATCCTGGGCTGCGATTCTATAAGAGTAAAGGGAAAGAGAATGTCTTAATAAGGATCTTCTATCTTTGTTCAGTCTGTATTAACACATAAGTATATCACTGTCCTAAAAGAGATAAGGAAAGAGAATGTCAAAAAATATGCTTACAGAATCGGAGCTCTGGTTTTTTTTATTGAATATACTGGATTAACCTGTCAAGTAAATCAAGGAAGAGCGATTTAGTGTTTTAGATATAGTATAGAAAGAGATAATTATTGTCTAAACCTGTTAGTTAGAATAATAGAATTGACATTCATACACGACACATTCACGCCAATGTAAGAAACTAGCAGGTAATTCAATGTTGCCATACAAATCATTGCACCGAATGGCGACCAATAAGGGGGGGGGGTCAAAAATTATTTTCATGAGCAGTCCAGTTTTATATCTCAAGTTGGCGTGGTGGGCAAACACATCTATAGCCCACTGCGAATAATATTAAACTTCAAAGAAATCAGTGATTCGAAGGTTTAGGACTCTCGTTGGAAATAATCAGATATATTTTTTTGATAATTATTTATTTAGAAAAAATTTTATTTATCTTTACGCAGAGTATTAGGAAGAATAGTGTTGGTATTTTAAGATAAAATAGATAACTTTCTAGGAGCTTGCCGTTTACAAAGTCGATTTTCCTAAGTTTCTTGTTTGCGTACTTATAAAGGATTTGAGGGAATTTATTTAATTTGTGAAATCATTATTAAAGTAAATCTCTTAAAACTTTATTTTGTTCCATAGGCAAGTAACCGAAGAAGGCATAAAATACTATGTAAAATATACAACTACATCGAATATGAGTCATTACTCACTAGAAACAATATACATACGACCTGAAGAGGGAAGAAATAATATATAGCCAGAAATTACCATAGTTTCCCAAAAGACAATACTCGTAAGCCGCTTAGCGTCTAATTACGGCATAAGCAGCACAAAATTCAATTAGTAGCATTAGCTTAGGATAAATTGAGGTGTTTGGTAAATAATTAAAACATAGACATCTTGTTTACAGTGTTTCAATCAAATTATTGTTGCTTGCAATTATTTTTGATGAAAAAAAGATTATAAAATTCTAGCATATTATTTAGCGAGCAGTTATAGTCGATATTGTTTAAAATGATAAAGTTGGAGTAGGTTGGCTGATATAGTAACATGTCAATTAAGCAATATTATCAGCTTTAAATAAATAGTCATTTAACAAAACAGTATTATATTTATTTTATTACATTTCTACAACTATACCTTACAAACTTCTAAAACCTAATCTAAATCCTTAATTAAATAAGAAAATATAACTGAAATCCTGGAGAAAAATAGAGTAATTGGTAACTGTGGTGTCATTATTGGTAAATCCATAGAATAGTTATTGGTCTATGTAAACTATATATCTAGAGGTAACATGTTGTTCCGGACGGCCGATTTTTGAACACACACTATATTACTGAACACCCTCTATTATTTCAAAATCTCTTTATTATCACAACTTTGACAAGTTGTCAAAATAATTTAAGTTGCATCGACGAGCTCTCAAACTGTACTGTCCACGAAAGCCTATCTGAACCCTTTTGGTCGATACCGGAAGATTCCCTAATTTTTTAGGTGTAATAAAAATAAGAAAAAGGAATAATCCGGCGATTTCTAGACCTTCTATCATAGGCGTTCTATGTTAAAAATAAGAAAATAGAATTATCTAAAAAGTTCCAGACCTTCTTTCATAGACGTCTCCTGAGGAAATTAACAAAAGGTAAAATTAAATAAATAAATTATAAACTTCTAGAAAATAAACCTAAAACCATACAAACTACAAATACAAATGAATACTATGAAATCTATAACGCTATAAAGTTCGTTACATTGCCCCCTTCCCAGCCTTGATCGTCCAAATCAACATTCTTGATCTTGTCAAGATGCATGACTTTTACCTTCGTCTGAGGGCTTCTCTGAATTCGGTACACCACATCGTCTAATCAGGTCACTACATTGAACGGATCTTCTCATGACTTCTGAAGCTTTGCTGAAAGCCCTTTGGTTCTTTTCGAATTTTACAACCATACTTTTTCACCTACCATGAATCCTCCAGTATTGGATTTAGGGTCATAGAAGGTCTTCATTCCGCTGCTTTTTATTTACAGTCGTCCCTGTACCTTTCCAAGGATGACCTTCTTCTATAGTCCCTTCGCCCAGCCATAGTCTCTCTCGATGCACTCTCTCAAGGATGACCTGTAAAACGTTTTTCTTCCGCAGCCCCTTTCGCGGTCACGGTCCCTCTTCCATAATGGTTCTTTCTTTTATCGCCTCTACCAGCAATAATTTCCGCACAATCTCTGTAAACCGTTGTATCCGCTCTGGCAACAACGCATATTATTCGAATGGTACTGACGTCCCTGACCCCTTTTTCTCGGTCTGACATAAGTCACTTTAATACGATAACCGCTTACTTCAACTCCATCGCAAGCCTTGACGGCAACTGCAACATTTTTTTTATCTTTGTAAATAGCAAATCCAAAACAGGGAATACTATTACTTAACCAGACTCCTTAAGTTCACTATAAGGAGCAAAGTCTTTTTCTAAGTCGCTCCTTCGAACAACATCATCTATATTAGCAATATGAAGCCGATAGCCATCAATGTCTCTGTCAGGAGCAGTATTGCGAGTATAGTGGCTTTATAGATGCTCCTCTTGGCCACAATTCTAACAACAAATTCTATTTCTCCTACGAAAGGTTGTATTTTTGGTGTCTTGTGTTCTCCCTTCGTTCAAAAATTCTTGCAACTCCCTCATTAGCCTCATAATAATTTTTTCGTTGGTCTTGTGATAATCCCGGGAAACATTGACTCTTCTTATGATTCGTTCTTGGTTCCTTGATGTCTGTTTGGCTGTTTCAAACTGAGGGCCATAAGTAAGTGCTTAAGAAATTTTCTTTAATCGGGCCATTCTCAAAGTTTGACTTGTTTCTGGGTCGCGTAAACCTTCGATAAAACTATTTACTGCTAACTCTTGCTTTATTTCTTCCGGATATATTGAGTAAATCAAATTTATTAGCCTCATTATATCGGCCTCATATTCTTGCATACTTTCGTTGTATTTTTGTTTTCTTCCGTGGACTTGGGTCTTATAAACTTCTTGGAGGTGGGCTTCACCATAATACATTTCCCGAAATGTAAAAATAAACTCGTAATTATTCTGTTTTTCTTCAGGAACGTTACCTAGAACCTCCATAGCTTCACCTCGTAGTGCTAGAACAAGAACACGTGCCTTCTCCTGTGAACTCCAATTATTGTCGGTGGCGGCAGCTTCGAATTGACGGACATAGGTACTTTGCCGTCGAAGGTAGGTGACTTCATCACAGTAGTTACAGAAACACCATCTACTTTTATTATACCTGTACTAGCTACCTTCTCCATTTGCAAATGTAATTGCTGCACCTGTTTCTGGATCCCCGCCACCTCATGTTGTATTTCACCATGTACGTCTTCTCTAATTTGCAAATGTAATTGCTGAATCTGTTTGTGAATTCCCGTCACCTCATGTTGTACTTCTCCATGTATGTCTTCTCTAATTTTGCTAATCCTCTGTTGCATTTCTTATTCTATGCTCTTCATCTCTTCTTGATTTTTTCTAATATATTTTTGCAGTTCTTGTTTCATATCTTCTTGACTTGTCCAAATTTCCTGTCTTATGTCCTCCAGGCTTGTTTTTAGTTCTTGTTTTATACTTTCTTGATTTTTCTTAATGTCTTCTTCCAATTTTTGTTACATGTTTTTTTGGCTTGTTTTCAGTGTCATCAATTATTGTTTCATATCATCTTGGCTTGTCTTTAATTCTTGTTTCATATCATCTAGATTTTTTGTTATATCTTCTTGGCTTGTCTTTACTTCTTGTATCATATCATCTTGGCTTTTCTTCATATCGTCTTGACTTTTCTTCATATCTTCTTGACCTTTCTTCATATCTTCTTGGCTTTTCTTCATGTATTGAATCATTATCAGAAACTGGTTTAAGCTATTTTGAAGTTGTTGTTCCATTTTCGCTTTCTGTTCTCTAGTTTCCACTGGCATACACTTTCAGTGTTAGCAGGTCTAGAAAAAGTTCCATACCTTCTTTCATAGACTTCTCCTGAGGAAATTAACTAAAGATGAAATTAAATAAATAAATTGTAAACTTCTATAAAATAAACTAAAAACCGTAAAACTACAAACACAAACTAATACTATGAAATCTATACCATTATAAAGTTCGTTACAATATTATTAACATTAGTACAATGTACTGAGCTAACAAACAATAAAAAAATATATTATAGTTAAACCGCTGTATATCTTTACGTCAAAATTTGACAAATGCATCAAACTAGTGACATTTTTTTTTGAGGACTGTAACAGGATCGGAGTGGCTCATTCTACTATTTTCTTTTTATAACCAGAAATTTGTCGAATGGTTTATAAACAAGTTTCACAAACTAAATATCCTTAAAAAAGAAAAATGTTATTCACAAAAATTTTAAAATCGAAGTTTTTCCTTCTGTTTACGACATATCGATAATTTTATATCCCATTTGTATAGGGCTATTTAATGAAGGAGTTTAAGTGCTTATAATGAGTTTAGTATTTTAAATATGAGAGATTTTAAAAGCGGATTAAAATTTCCTCTTTTATATTACTACACTAAGAGATGTACTACTGCTAAAAATAATTTACTTTACGTATTAGTACATTCTTTAATAAGCATTGTCTTTTTAATATGTTGTTAGCTGATAATTTTGAAATTGTAGAAACTATTGTACTAAAAATTTTAAACACACTTTTTAATTTTGGGATTAATAGGGTAATGTCTGAAGGTACAAGTGTGGGTGCTTATGTGTATGTTCACTTTTATAAGTGAACCTATGTTGTTGTAATGTTTCACCTATGAAATTTATGACAATAAAAGCTTTATTTATTTATTTTATAAAGTAAATCGTTTATATTCTAAATTATTGGTAACCATTTCGGTAACAGAAAAAATTATACGCAATTTGTTGATAAAGTTCTATTTTTATTATAATACTCCAGTTAGGTATAACAATATTAGGGTAGTCTAACTGAAAACAAAAAATAAATTGACTATTCTAATAGAATCGGAACTAAAAAACAGTATTCTTAGAAACAGTGGGTAAGTATACAATATTCTAGAAATTATTCAGTGTTTTATACTTAATGACTGTAACTTTATGACTTCCGACTGCAATAAATGAAGTAGTTAAGCTGCAAAAATATTGAATAAAAAGATAAATAATTAATCATCTTCATCAAATAGCCTAGTTTTCTTAAAAATAAATACATAAATTTTAAAAAAATGTATGCTTCAACAGATAAGAGTTAACACAACGCACGACTCATGGCTCCGAGTCTTTTAGTGACCACATTTCAAGATTCCTCATGCCATATCCTCACAGATAAATTTATAAACATATAAATGTGTAAAATAATGAAAGGGATTCGGTCCAGGGTATCCAGATCTAAGGCCCCAATATTGCATCAGGTTCACTGAAATAGAGTAATACATGCATAAAAAATAATTCAGACATGGAACAATAGAAATCGTAAGTGAACTAATTACAATTAAGATTAATTATTTATTTATATACCTAACACTATTTTCAAAAATTGTAGGTATATATACAATATCCTAGAAATGATAAGTATTTTATATTAAATTATTGTAACTTTATGATCTTTGACTGCAAAAACTAAGGTATTCAAGCTACAAAAATATTGAATAAGAATATAAATAACTAATTAGTTTCTTCTTCATTAAATAGCTAGTTTTCTTAAAAATAAATACAGAAATTTAAAAAAATGGGTGCCCCAAAAGGTAAGATTTAATACATCGCACGACTCATGGCTCCGAGCCTTTTATTGACCTCATTTCAAGATTCAACATGCAACATCCTCACACATAAATGTATTAGCATTTAAACATGTAATATATTGAAAGGGGCTCGGTTGGGGGCATCTAGATCTGAGGCAAAATCTAGGGCCCCTATGTTGCATCAAGTTCACTGAAACAGAGTAACACATATATGAAAATAATACTGCCATAAAAAAATAGACATCGTAAATGAACTAATTACAATTAAGATTGATTATTTATATATAATAAATATAAAAAAAATGGTATCATACTCTTTCCTGTTTTATATAATGCCATGGGCAAAAGAAAAAAATATCCCATATAGAAATGGAAAAAGAAAAGAAGTGCTTAAAAATGCCAATAAAAAATGTAAGTTAAAAATTTAGAAAATATGTAAAAAAGAATTTTATGAGAATACTTTAGAAGTGGTGAAATTTTTATGTATGAAAATGCCAAAAGAGATTAAAAAAAAACACAAATGAAAATTATTAAAAATGTCTGTACATCCACATATTATCAAAAACTGAAAACAGGATTAAGGGTCAAAATGACTTCTCTTATTCTGAGGAATCGCCATCACTCTCACCAACATTAATAATAAGTGGCTGTAAAGGAACTCGAATTTTCTTTTCAATTTCCCACTGCTTTTTAATAATATTATTTGTGTGTTCGACATAGTTAGCCCAATTCTGTTTTGTCACTGTTCCTAACGCCTTTTTCCAAGCTTCTATTGGTTCTTTAACTTGTAGAATCAGTTGGTCATAATTTCTCTTTGCCTGACTCCATACCATTTCAATTGGGTTAAAATGGCAATGGTATGGAGGCAAGCGTAAAACTTTATGTCCAGAAGATTCTATTAGCTGATCTACTATAAAGCATTTTGCAGGCTTTGGTACCGAGATATCAAAGACCACAAAGTATCTTTTGTAGCATCTTCTCTAAAGTTGATATATTTTTCTTTCAGCCACGCTTTCATAGCATCCTTGCTCCAATTCTTTGTTGGCCATTTTTGAAGTTGCCTACTATGATAAGGAGCTTATCTAAAACAATTAAAGAAGGTGTTTCCAGCTTTGGCAAAATATCTTTTAACCAAGCTTCAAAGTTTTCCGAATTCATTTCTCCATGGTAATCTCCAGTTTTTGACTTTGATTTAAAAATCAGCATTGCATCTTCAACGAATCCATTTTCATTTCCTACATTCAGTACTATGTACCTGAAAAAAAGTAGAGTAGTATGTGGCAGTACAAATTATTTGAAATATTTTGCAGAAACACAAATTGGTCTTAACCAACGGAAGCTTTCATGGTTTTGGTCAATTGAGAAATAGTGGTTCTTGAGTTAAGACCAAGTCAAATTTGAATTGTTATGCGACTTTTTACCTAGATTGCTTGAAACATCTTTAGGGATCTTCATTTCACGTAATTAGAACACGGAACATTGCATGTGTTGATGGTTTTAGTTAAAGGATAATATCAAAATTAATTTATTTTTCTCAATTTTTATGTCATTAATGCCTTGAAATTGGAATATTTATTTCATTTGTTTATTTTTTAAAAATATGATGCATTGTTAAAAATATACTGTATTATACCCATTTTTGGTTTATTTTTAAGCACCTTTATGTTGTACAAATTATGTGTGAGGAGTGTGCAATTAAATAATTATAATACTTATTTCAAATCGGCTTTTTTTAGCACAATAAAACATGATACCATTTCAGCAGTTTCGATTGGAGAAGCATTGACTCGTCTGAAAACTCGAGCAAGAACACTGACGTACCATATTTTAATATAAAAATATTAGTTGTGTTTCCTTAAACCGAAACAAATTAGATTCTACGCGATACAGATTTACTTCACGTTTCAGCAAAATACCTGTAAGCAGTTTTTATATATTTTATATATATGTTTATATCAAATTCTTTTATAAAACCGCTTAAGAAATCACTACAAGATTTTTTTTTGGATTTCTGGAAAGCCTGTATGAAAGTAAGATGATCATTATTATTTTGTAAAATGTAAATTAAATTTTTAAAGAGAAAATTTTTCTTTTGAAAATACATTAGCAAATTACATGCCTCAAAGGTTTGCCAAATAGAGAATTCAAAACTTCCCCAGATTGAATTTTACTTTTCATCAAAATGGCAATATCCTAGTAAACTTTTCCCCAATCTTAACTATAGGATAAATTTTTAATGTATTATAGCCATTCATTAATATAAAGTAGATAACCCGTACAAAACAATATGAAGTCTTCGAATATAACAATGTTAATAGTGAAGATGTCGGAAAGAAAGCCATCAATCACCACTTGTAAGGAATGTAATATGGGATATTTAGTGGAGTTTTGCTAATTTTCGAGTATTTTATTCTGTTCAGGATAAAAGCACACGACGACCTCATTTCGTTAGTATATCGTACATGCTTTAAATTCAATTTAATGCACTTACGGGATGTCATGCAATAAAGATTTCTATTTAAATGCATTACGCTTTTACGAGACATGGTTTCAGTAGGAAATTTAAATGCTTTTAAAAGCTTTCGGATTTTATTTCGCTTATTATGTAAATCGTGAAGTCGTATATAACTCTCCATTTAGCCGAAAATAGCCAATTTTTAACAAAATTATAAATTTGGTCTTATTTTTTCGTTATATTGAAATATCTAAGTTCCTGGACTGCGGATTATTTCATATATACTATTTCACCACATTCGAGGGAGCTGTTTATATTTCGGTAATAAAAAATAAAAGCAAATATTTATTACTGAAAATAGTTTCATTGTTTCTTAGAATATTGTCGAGCATGATCAATACATTTTTGCACGTGTGTCTCTGTGAGGATGGTATTACCAAACACGGGTTTTGAACTCATCAATCGTCTCTTCTGGCATAGAAAATCATTGACCGTGTAATGTGTTCTTCAAATGCAAATGACTCATGAATCCCACGTTTTTTGTGCTCAATAAAATTTTTATAAAAAAACTTAACCGACTTCTAAAAATGTGCTAAAAAGTGAAAAATAATATAAATTTTTAAATGAAATTGAAATTTTTGAAGTCCACGCCAAACTTATATCTGACAAAATAGGATTCGCATAAATAGACTGAAAAACACTTTATTTGTAATTGCTTTCTTGTCGTAGTTTGTATATATCTCGTATTAGTAGTTATTTGTTTCATTTAGAAATAATTTATCGCCGACTTCAAAAATTTCAATTCATTTAAAAATTTATAGTTATTTTTCACTTTTTCGACTTTTAGTTTTGAATTACCATTTTGAATCTTGAAAAAATAATTTTAAATTCACAATTTACACCCTTAGGAACCCCCTATAACAGTTTTGGAGAAAATCGAAACATTACAATGCCATAGTAGATCCATCATATTGAGTTTTTCAAAAATAATTTTAAATTCGTAATTAAGACTAACAAAAATCCCCAGTACTGATTTTGAACAAAATCTAGAGATGTAAAAAATTTTAATCCGCCATCTTGGATCCGCCATATTTAATTTTTTAAAAGTAATTTCAGATTCGTAATGGAACAAGTCGGACAAAATCATTTTTGTCCGCCATATTGGATCCGCCATATTGAATTCCCCGAAAGCTTCCCCATACTAATTTTGGAGAAAACCGAACAAAATTATTTTTTGTCCGCCATATTATCAGTGCCATCCTGGATTTTACTGCACCATTTTCATTCACATTAATTTGGAAGCACCGTAGCAACTTCCTGAACATAACGTAAAAAATGTCATTCAAATCGGTGCCGCCGTTCCGGAGTAATCGGCCTACATACATAAAAAAAAACATAACGGTAGAATTGAGAATCTCCTTGTTTTAGAAGTCCGTTAAAAATTGAACCTACTTTTTAAAAATCGCTAAAAAGCGAAAAATTTTTATTTATAAATAATTGACAATTTTGAATTCGGCGCCAAACTAATACCTGACAAAATATGACTCACATAAAAAGATTGAGAAATATTTCATTTGTAATGGCTTTCTTATCCTAGCTTGTATGTATTTCGGGTTAGTAGTTATTTGTTTCATTAACGTAAAATTTTCAACCCACGCTATTGTATCTGCCATATTGAATATAAAATACTCTTAATCTGATCCTAATCGACAATCTCGAAAACCCTCGGTACCAGTTTTGGACTTAATCTGGAAATATAAAATTTTTAGACTGCATCTGCCATTGTTAATTTTTTTTAAATTCGTTATTTTTCCCTCAAAAACCCCCTAATGTCAATTTTGAACAACATCAAGAGATGTTAAATTTTTAGTCCATCATATGAAATCCGACATATTGATTTTTTTAAAATAATTTAAAATTTGTAATTGACACCCTGAAAAACCACCGTTTACCAATTTTGAACAAAATCGAGAAATATTAAATTTTTGGTCTGCCATTTTGAATTTTTCAAAATCACTTTAAATTCGTAATTTACACCCTTAAAAACTCTCTTATATTAATTTTAGACAAAATTGAGAGATGCAAAATTTTTGGTCTGCCATATCGAATTTTTTAAAATCACCTTATATTCGTAATTTACACTCTTAGAAACTTCCCTATATCAATTTTGGACAAAATCAAGGAATGCAAAATTTTTGGTCTGCTATTATGAATCTGCCATATTGGATTTTTTTAAAATAATTTTAAATTCGTAATTTACACCTTCAAAAACCCCAGTACATGAATTTTGGAAAAAAGCGAGAGATGCAAATTATTTTAATCCATCATATTGGATCCGACATATTGATTTTAGATTCGTTATGTACGATTCTGAAAACTCCCCCATACAAGTTTTGGAGCAAATCGAACAAAATTTATTTTTTTCTCCGCCATATTATCAGCGGCATCATAAATTCAAGTCTGCTCTAGATGTAAAATTCACTGTTCCCTTATTTGTGAGTTAAAAAATAGAAAGTCCCTGTTAAAATTCTGAAATGGACCTTTTAGTAACCTTGAAGGTCATGGTCAAGGTCACATTTAAGGTCTCCATTAAATCGCCCACTACGACTTCTGTTGAAGTGTTTTTTCTGTATTGTCATGGTTTATTATATTATTATTATAGATTTTCAATTCGACCGATTACTCCGGAACGGCGGCAGCGATTTGAATGACTTTTTTACGTTATGTTGAGAAAGTTGCTGCAATACTTTCGAATTACTTTGGACGTAATTGGTGCAGTAAAATCCAAGATAGCTCTGATAATATGGCAGACAAAAAAACTAATTTTGTCCGATTTTCTTCAAAATTGGTATGGTGTAATTTTCGAGATCGTACACAACGAATCTGAAATTATTTTTTAGAAATTCAATATGGCAGAGCAAATATGATCGACAAAAAAATTAATTTTGTTCGATTTTCTCCAAAATTGGCATGGGGGAAATTTCGGGGTCATACATAACGAATTTAAAATTATTTTTAAAAAATTCAATATGGCGGATCCAATATGGTGGACAAGATATTATTTTGTCCGACTTTTTCCAAAATTTATATGAGACAGTTTTTGGGGTCGCACATTACCAATCTGAAATTTCTTAAAAAAAATTAAATATGACGGATCCAAGACAGCGGATTAAATAAATATTTTTACATCTCTCGATTTTATCCAAAATCAGTATTGGGAATTTTTATTAGTGTTAATTACCAATTTAAAATTATTTTTGAAAAACTCCATATGGTAGATCCAATATGGCTTCCCAAAAATTTGACGTCTCTCAATTTTCTCCATATTGATATAGAGGGTTTTAAGGGTGTAAATTATGATTTTAAAATTATTTTTTGAAGATTTATTATGACAAATCTAATATAACGGACCAAAAATTTTATATTTTTCGATTTTGTTCAAAAATGGGACTGGATCGTTTATGACGATGCAAATAGCGAATATAAGAAATATTAATTTGTCAGATACAAAATAATGCTATAACCTTAACTTTGACCACAAGTTCTAGGTCAAGGCAACATATGGATGTAAAATTCACTACTCTTTCTATCTGTGGTGTCAAAAAACGTAGGTGTCATTTGAAATTCTGAAATTGATCTTTAAATGACCTTGAAGTTCAAGGCTGAAGTCAAATTTGAGGCCACTATAAGATTTCCCGGATTATATACTACAACTTTGGTACGAATCATTCTTTTCAATACTTTTATGATCTGACCTTGAGATTAAAGTTCAAGGTCATATGTGGATGTAAAATTCACTGATCTTTCCATCTGTGGGATCAAAAGTAGGAGGTCTCATTTAAAATTCTGAAGTTGATCTTCGGTAACTTCATATATATATATATATATATATATATATATATATATATATATATATATATATATATATATATATATATATATATATATATATATATACAGGGTGATTCAAAAATCGATCACGAAACTTAAGGGGGTGATTGTACTTGACAAAATAAGGGTAGAGCTTCATATAATTTTTTTTCAAAATGTCATTCGTTTTCGAGTTACAAGCCGTCCAAGTTCAAGTTTTTATTTTTTGTTTTTTGAATTACTCGCTTACAGGAAAACCGATTTGACTATTATTTGAAAAATAGGCTAAGTCTTCTGCGCTTCATCATTTTAGTAACAATTCACATTGATTGTTTGCCGCTAGAGGGCACTTTATCTACATTGAAAATTGTTTTTTTGTCATAATTTTTTAGTGTTGACAGCTATAGTAGTTTTTGGCATAATTTCTGAAAGACTGATGCCAGGCCTTTAAAAAAGGTGCTCTTTATTTACATCGCTAAACCCAACGGTTTAGACGTAAATCACCCTTAAAAATTAAGTGGTAAATTTACTTTTCTCATTTCATTACCACCAGCTACCAGGTAAATAGCTATCAAAGTATACTAGAGCTGTCAGTTTAACATCAAATAAATTCGCTTTTTAAACTATTTAATTTATAATCTTAAAATAACTAATAATGGCTAATCAGTAAATATTCATATTATGGATTATTGCGATATACATTTAATTGATAAAAATTAATGAAACAGTACTAAACAAACTAAAAAAGATTCTCAAAATGTCCCCCATTTTCTTCCATACATTTCCTAACACTCTTCAAAAAATGTCGCCTAACTCGATGAAAAATTCCTGGTGTTTCTTTAATAATTTGGCACTTTTCGATTATCCTGAAGCGAAGATCCTCGACGTTGATTACTGGAATATCGTACACCAATTGTTTCAAATGACCCCAAAAGAAAAAATCCATAGGATTAAGGTCTGGTGACCTCGCTGCCCATACCAATGGTCCACTTCGTCCTATCCATCGCTCAGGATATGTTGCATTCAAATACTGTCGGACACGTATACTAAAGTGGGGCGGAGCTCCGTCTTGGAGGATCCACATGTTGGCCCTTACTTCCAATGGCACATCTTCCAGATACAATGGGAGACGATTCTGGATAAAATCTAAGTATACGTCACCAGTTAATGGGTCATCAAAGAAATGAGGACCAATAAGGTAATCTCCTATTATCCCTGCCCACACATTTAGTGAAAATCTACGCTGATGTTTCGTTTCTACCACATTGTTTGGGTTCTCGTAAGCATATGTGTGGATGTTGTGTAGATTTGTTATGCCATCACGAGTGAAACCAGCTTCGTCAGTGAATAATATGACGCCAATTAATCGATTATCGTGTTCATACTTAGCTAGGATCTGATTGCACATTTCGAACCGTCTCGGCCGATCATCGTCATAAAGAGCCTGCACCTTTTTTGAATGAAACGGGTAGAGTTGTTCTTCTCTTAGTATCCTCCATGAACTAGCCTGACAGAGCCGCACTTCATTCCCAATTTTTCTAGTACTAATACCTGGATTATCTTCAATAATTTCAAGCACTCTTTCTTCTTGTTGCACGTTTCTAGCAGTTCTAGGTCTTCCCCTATTTCCATTATAACTTTTAAAGGAACCACATTCCGCAAGCCTCCTGTGCACACTGGAAAATGTTTGAGCATGAGGGATATTTCTTTCCGGATAACTCTCCGTATAATATCTTCTTGCCAACTCTGCATTACCATTTGCTTTTCCATAACAAAAATGGATATCACAATATTCGATATTTGAATATTGGTGATTAGCCATTATTAGTTATTTTAAGATTATAAATTAAATAGTTTAAAAAGCGAATTTATTTGATGTTAAACTGACAGCTCTAGTATACTTTGATAGCTATTTACCTGGTAGCTGGTGGTAATGAAATGAGAAAAGTAAATTTACCACTTAATTTTTAAGGGTGATTTACGTCTAAACCGTTGGGTTTAGCGATGTAAATAAAGAGCACCTTTTTTAAAGGCCTGGCATCAGTCTTTCAGAAATTATGCCAAAAACTACTGTAGCTGTCAACACTAAAAAATTATGACAAAAAAACAATTTTCAATGTAGGTAAAGTGCCCTCTAGCGGCAAACAATCAATGTGAATTGTTACTAAAATGATGAAGCGCAGAAGACTTAGCCTATCTTTCAAATATTAGTCAAATCGGTTTTCCTGTAAGCGAGTAATTCAAAAAACAAAAAATAAAAACTTGAACTTGGACGGCTTGTAACTCGAAAACGAATGACATTTTGAAAAAAAATTATATGAAGCTCTACCCTTATTTTGTCAAGTAGAATCACCCCCTTAAGTTTCGTGATCGATTTGTGAATCACCCTGTATATATATAGTCGGTCCCAAGCCCGGATAAAGGAGGAGGGTTCCTGGGTCAGACCAGCACTCTACCTAGGGTAAAACAAAACACAATGCTCACAGAACCGGAACTTTGCCTCGGAACAGGACTGAATTTAGGATGACGACCCATGCTGGAAAAAATTTTACGAATTGGAAAAAAATAGACATTTTACGCTGTGCCACCTGGAATATAAGATCCTTTAATAGTAAAGAACAAGAACCAATAATAGAATTGGACGACCACAACATTGACATATGTGCACTTCAGGAAACAAAAAAGAAAAAAGGAAAAGGTCAGAAACGGTACGGTGAATACATCTTAATATATAGCGGGGTGGATAAAGATGAACGCGCCAAAGAAGAAGTAGCAGTAGCCGTACATAAAAAATACAAGGATTGCATAGAAGGATGTCAGTACATATCCTCAAGAATACTAGTCATCAAACTACACACAGGAACCCAAGAACTGAATATAATATCCGCGTACGCACCCGAAGACAATAAAATAAGACAAGAACGTGAACAGTTCTATGATCAAATTCAAAACGTCCTCGAGTCGATTCCACAATGCAAACCAATGATAATGCTAGGAGATTTCAATGTATTGGCAACGAAACTTTACCCGGAGTTAAACATCGGTTCAACGAGAATGTATTGAACTACAATGGAGAACTCCTAATCAACATATGTGCAATTAAGGAACTCCGAATTAATAACACATTTTTCGACCACAAACCACAATACAAATATACTTTCAGTAACACTCGAGGACAACAATCAATGATCGACTACATAATAACAAACAAATGCTTACAATCACCTCAGATATTGGACATTGGACATACGAGCCCTTAACTCTCCTAACATCGGTAGCGATTACGAACTACTCCTTGGAAAAATCAACATGAAATTAAAACCCAACAAAAACACAAGATCTGGCACATCGGATAAGAAAATAAACGTAGAATCATTGTAGGATGAATCCACTAAGGAATTATACCAAAAACGACTTAGGGAAAAAATACAAAACAAGCCATTAGACGAAAGGGATGACATTAACAACAGCTGGGAGAAACTAAAGCGAAATATCAACGAAGCAGCCACTGAAGCACTCGGAACACGAAAAACAAACCAAGGAAAAGGAGGACCCAACAAGACCCCCTGGTTCTGTAAGGAAGTTAAGGAGCAATGTAAAGAGAAAAAGAGAGCCTACTTAAAATATAGGATAACGCAGTCTCCGGAAGATTATCAAGAGTACAAAAGAATTAGAAATAGCACCAATACATTAGTGAGACAAGTTAAAAACAAGCACTGGGAAATCTTTTCAAAACGGATAGAAAGCGAATCTATGGACACCAGAAACAGATATGACGGCTGATCAGAGACCAAAGAAAGGAAACACATGAATTAATTAGCAGTAACCGCATACCGAAGGGAACTTGGGTGAACTACTTGAAGGAATTATACAAGAAACAACAGATAGAAATCAAACCTAACACACCCGAAATTATAATTAACGACGATATACTTGTAAAGAAGAAAGACGTAGACCTAGCCTTAAAAAACTAAAAAACAGGAAAAGTGCTGGACCTGACGGAATTACCAATGAACTACTGAAATACGGAGGAGAGAGCCTGACAGAACAACTGAAAATTCTCATCAATAAAATCATATACCATCACAGAATTCCTGATGAATGGAGGACTAGCACAACAATACTCCTGTTCAAAAAAGGCGATAAAAAAGTGTCGGCTAATTACAGAGAAATTAATCTTCTCTCCACCTCGTTAAAACTAACCACAAAAATTCTTACAAGCAAAATTAATGAACAAACTTCCTTTGCAGACGAACAGCAGGGATTCCAGTCGGGAAGGTCATGCACGGATGATATATTTGTTATAAGACAAATAACTGAAAAGCCAATTGAATATAATCGTCCAGCCTTTATGTGTTTCATCGATCTAGAGAAGGCGTTCGATGTAACACAGCTACTTTACGACAGACAAATACCTCAAAACATTATCAAAACGATTGTAAATATATATCAGGCAAATACGATTCAAGCTAGGATAAACGGTGAATTGACCGAAAAAATAGAAGTAAATAATGGCATCCGACAAGGTGAATCTCTTAGCCCCCTACTATTTAACATCATCATGGACGAGTTGATAAAGCAGGTGCGTAGATTGATAGAGTATAAAATGGGAGACAGGGAAATCAAAATACTGTGCTACGGCAACGATGCAGTGTTAATAGCTGAAAGCGACGAAGATTTGCAAAGACTACTGCACCAATTTAACATAACAGCGAAAAAGTTTAACATGAATATATCAGCGTCAAAAACTAAAGCCATGACTACATCTAGAACACAACTCAGATGCAAACTAGAAATAGACAACAAAATTATACAGCAGGAAATGAAGTTCAAGGATCTCGAAATAGAAATATCGGGATACGGGGATGTTGAAACGGAGGTGAGGGGACCAGCCATGAAAGCAGCAAGAACAGCCGCATGTCTTAACAGTACCATATGGAGCAATAAACATATAGGAATCGAAGTTAAATCCAGAATTTATAAAACAGCAATACTAACATACACTGCAGAAACCAGACCAGAAACCTCGAAAACAAAACAAATACTGGAAACAACAGAGATGAGAGTGGTGCGCAGGATAGCTGGCAGGACACTTATGGATCGGAATAGGAGCAAGCATGTAAGAAGAGTGTGTAAAGTCGAAAACATCAATGACTGGATATTACAAAGAAAAAGGGAAAGGGAACGAACATATCAACCGCATGACCGACGACAGAATAGTAAAGACCACGAGGGACAAAGTACCAATAAGACGTAGGAGCACCGGAAGACCCCGTAAACGATGGAGTGATAACCTCGCAATAGATTGAAACCAGGCAAAGAGACGCAGAATAATAAATAAATTGCTTATATATAGGAAGGAAGAAGAAGAAGAAGATATATATACACATATAAATATATATACATATATATATATATATATATATATATATATATATATATATATACATTATATATTATAGCAATAAGTACCGTCACCGATTGGTGTAGCGAAAACAGACTGCCTCTAAACGTTGGTAAATGCAAAGTCATGAATTTCACATTAAAGAAAAATGTGCTGGTGTATGATTATAAATTTGATGGAACATGTGTTCCACGAGTGGAATGCTTTAGAGATCTAGGTGTGACATTTGATAGTAGACTTTCATTTGTTACTCATATAAATGATCTTATACAGGTGTGTTTTAAATCATTAGGCTTCATTGTTAGAAACTCAAAAACATTTTCGAATCAAAATACGCTCATTTTACTTTATTACGCTTTTGTAAGATCTAAATTGGAATATGCTTCCATAATATGGTCTCCTTATTATCAAAACCATATTAATGACCTTGAGAGAGTTTAGCGGCGTTTCTTGAAATACCTAAGCTTTCGGATTGATGGGCATTATCCTGAAACAGGGTTTCCGCATGAAATATTACTTCAGCGGCATTCTTTTTGTTCTCTAGAACATAGACGTATCGTCACAGAGCTCAAATTTCTTTATAAAGTTTTGCATAACAGAGTGGAATGTAGTGATATACTGGAAAAAATCAGTTTTCTTGTACCTAGGACTTCAGCTCGCCAATCTGCCACATTCTATTGTCCTACACCTCGTACAAATGTGTGTAACAACTCTCCTTTATATAGGATGTGTAGAAACTACAACGAGAATCAAAATAAATTTGACATATTTAGCTGCAGAATGGCACAAATAAAAAAAAATTAAGTATGTAATATTTTGTAGTTTTGTTTCTAGTAATTTGTGTATGCTTGCTTTGTCATTGTAAATATTTAAGTTTTTTTTTGTTCTACCCATTTGTTAATTGGTTTTTTGAACTGTGAAATGGGTTTAAATAAATAAATAAATAAATAAATAAATTATATATGTGTATATATATATAATATTTATGAAATTTAAAAAATAATATGGAATTATCTTAAATGCTTGATAATTTTCCAACAGTCATTTTACGTTGGCATCCACTATATTACTTTATTTTGTCTGAAAAAGTTTTACATTACCTTGGAGCTACTAAATAGTGATAAAGGCACTGGATTTTCCTTCTTCTTTCAGTTTATTGCAAGTAAAACAAAATTACTTTGAGACTGCGGCGTGTTTTGGACTGCTTATTTATACCATTGACGAAGGGTCGGCCATAAAAAACTGTCTGCATTGCCAATTATCCACATGATTTATGTTGGCCATAACATAGTATTTTGATGCTTTTGTTTTTGATGGAAATATGGTGAGTAATTGTAGAGACATTTATAATATAAAATATGATAGGCCTGCAAAGATAAACTGGAACATCTATTTTATTTTGACGAAACACACTACCAATAAAATGTATGCTTTTTAAATTGGATGTTATTTGTCACATTGTCAGAGATTTAAAATAGACTAACCGAAAACCTTTAATTAGAATAAATAATACAGTCCAGTCGCGTTATGAGCCCGTCCCTTATGGGTCCAATAAGCTACGTCCTGTCTTTACGATATCGACATGAAAACACGAATTTTATGAAAAACTAATCAAATAATATTAAAAAGACCTGGGCTAAATGAGAAACTCATTGCCAAAATTATTTTCAAACAAAAAAAATATTTCTGTAGAAATAAGCAAATAATTGAGTTAATTTTTATACCGATTTTTATGTTATTATAAATGAGTTATGACTTGAAAATAATACAATTCGAAACAGTTGCAAATGATTTATGAGTTATAAAGTATAAGATTTAGTGGTTGCAATGGTTGTAAATTCAATAAAATCATTAACACAAATTTGACAAGAAGAACAAAAAATAAGTTGTCAGGGTTCAATTTTCCGCTTCCGACTAATTCATTTAATTTAACCTTATTTTTGCAAATACGCTTGTTATGGGCAACACAGTATGATTTTCCTTAAGTATTTCTCAGGGATTCTTTGAAGAAAAGTATTTCATAAAGTACAGTTTAATTAATTTTATTTTTCAAATTTGACCGTAATTCAGTATTTCACTACACTGTGCTTAGATATTTTCTTATTGATATTGAACTTACTGCTACCTTTTTTTATCCATTTGAATGGAATTGGATGTATATTGGGTTGCAGAAAATTTATATTAATGTATAAGTATGTATTTCTTTTCTTTAAAAATAACTTTGAAGCTTGTAGACAATATTGAAGATTGACTAAAATATGGTTGTCTAACTTGCATTGTCTTTATTTTTATTATTTTTACGATGTTTCGATTAGGTTGTATCTCTAATCGTTATCAAGTATAAACTGAATGTTTTATCTTAAGACTACGAGCTTATACAGGAACTATGTCCATTAAAGCGCAATTTTCGCTTCACTGTACACATCTCAATGATTTGATGTTACTTAATGTTCCTTAATTCTAACTTCTAGGAACATAAAACATATATACAAAGAGGGGAAACGTCGAGATCAGGTATTCTAGAATACGCCTGGGACCACCAACACCATATAAAATGGTCTGAAGCTGCAGCAATAAATATGGAACCCAATATGAAAAAAAGAAAATTTAGAGAAGCAGCTTATATTAAAAACAATAACGGAATCTTCAGTAAACCGAGTGTTGAGATATCTAACCTTTGGCAACCACTACTTTGTAACATCAAATCTTTGAGGTGTGTACAGTGAAGCGTCACTTTGCGCTTCAATGGACACAGGCCCTATATAAGCTAGTAGATTTAAGACAAAACATTCAGTTTATACTTGATAACGATTAGAGATACAACTTAATCAAAACTTTGTAAAAATAAATAAAAATAAAGACAATTCAAGTCCGATAACCATATTTTAAAAATAACTACTGGGATACTTATTTGATTTTTTTTAGTGGAAAATGCTAATGATTAACAAATGGGCTTGTGTAACAAATGTAGTTCATTCGACTGTTGTTGTCCAGTGTCATTCTTTTTGAGCTGTCATTTCTTTCACACGTGGCAATTGAATGCGCTTAACGGAAGCCGATTAGTGCACTAGCTTGGCCATGATTATAAATGGAGGCCAGTTTGCGTAAATTTTAATTTTTCCCCATTACGTAGTCTATCCTACTGGTTATCTTATTACGTAGTCCACCCTACGTGTCTGAACATTGCTGTTGTCCAGTCTACAGGCAACCACCCTACCTACGGGTTTAAACTTTATAACTATCAGTCAGCGAAAAATAAACAACTGGCAGACACACGCAAACCAGTTGCATTTATTTCCTTTTTCTCTGTATATTTAATCTAGTTTGTTATTCTTTTATATTTTGTAATATCTAGCTTACGCTATAGTTGAATCTTTTGATTAAAGTTTCTTAGTTTAACAATTTAAATTTTAATTAAAGATTTTATTATACACTCTATATCGAGTTATATTTGACCCACATGCTACTGCGTTTGTTTGGTAGATAGCGAATTTTAGAACATAAACTTAAAAGCTACTTCCAAACAATATCGTAGAAGGTTTCTGCATTCAACCTGGCTCTGATGCAGGGGCGCCCTTAATTTTCCACCCCTACTCTCCAGCATAGAGGCTAGCTTGGCATTTTTGCTTGCTGGTGCTGCTACTAACCTTCAACTGTACTCTAGTGATTTTCTCTACCTTTCTTGTATTGAAATAAATTAAATCTTTCACTTCATTGTGAGGTTTTGTGCCTCTTCTCCTAAATACCAGTGCAACAAGGTTAATGTTATATATTTTTTTAAATAAATGATATTCATGGTGTCCGGAAAATACGTATACAACGTTTGATGACAGACTCTTAAAGTCAAAATAGTTATATCCGATATAGCATCGTTTAGGCGGTAGACATCGAAGTTTTAAGAAAATATTGATTTTTTTCAAATTTCTTTAAAACGTGAAAACTGAATTTAGTGATTTTTGGTATGTGAGTTTTACACCATAATATGACGTTTCCTAGTACTTCTAATTTTTATGTCATCAACGTTATGACAATCCAGATATTTTTTTCAGATGATCGCCTTATTTCGAAGCTTTTTCACATTTCAAAAAATTTTCGTTGGATTAGCGTACACCTACTAACTATAATAATAAAAATACCTGTAACAATGATTTCTGTAACTTTGTTGCTATGGTATTTAATAATTTGACTCTTGACAAATTGCCTTCACTATCTAAGAAGTTGACTAAAGTAAGATCAACATTCTAAATTTCTAAGCCTATTATATTATTAAACATGGAAAATTACACACACTCCGAGAGGGTTGACATGCTCCTAGTGTATGGGTTTTGTGAAGTAAATGGGCGTCGTAGTGTTAGGATTTACATGGAGAAATTTCCTTACTGCCGATTACCAAACAATCAAATATTTGTCAATATTAAGTGTCATCTCCGAGAAACGGGCAGCTTTGAGTGAAAATTAAAGGTAGGGATCGTATTCGAACGACTGGTATATTTGAAAAAAAAAGAGAAAATAGAAATATCTAGGTTGTCATAACGTTCATAAGTAACGTCACTTTTATAACACTGGCACTATAGCGGTTCGCAATACCACTCAGACCATACACCGAAATATCATTGAATTCAGTTACCTTATTTTCAAGAAATCTGGGAAAAATTAATATTTTCTTAAAACTTTGACGTTCTCTATCGCCTAAATAGAGCAATATCGGATATAACTAAGTTGGCTTATATCGATCAATTTTAAAATCAAAAGTCACATCAAACGTTGCACACTTATTTTCTGGACACCCTGTATATACTTTGATATTACTGAATATATTATATAGATGTTATTTTTCCAAAAAAAAATTTAACCACACAGATTTCAAAATACATAATATATTCGTTTTTTTTTTCAATTTTAAAATTTATTTTTATTGACACAAAACACAACAAAACTTTTATCAACTTGAATTCAATGATAAATTGACTTGATTTCACTTATTGGTTAATGGCGCTATTACGACGCGGTTTGCCAGCCTACCCCTGTCCCGTACTCCTACCTTTTCCTTTCGCGACCCTCGGAGAGATATAAAAAATTGTTTTTTTTTACTTAATTTATGCTTCTGCCCGTTTCTCGTGCGGTACATTCAGCGTAGGTCGCACTATGGAGAGAGCCTTTAAATTTAAAAACTAAATTGTTAATGACGATATGATGTAACTTGATTTTTAGTGTTGCAGCAGTTCCTCCTAGTGTTTATTTCGTTGATCGTGTTAATATGCAATGTATATTTTAAGTTATTTTGAACAATTTTTTTCGTGAATTAAGCCTTTTAAAGACTGAATTCAGTGCGAACTCTTTGAGACAACCCAATCACGGCGGATCTATTGTTATCCATTGACCACTTTCGAGAACTACCTGCAGAATTCAGGATCAGATCTTGGATACTACCTCTTATTAGTGTAACTGAGCCCAAACACGACAGGTTACCTGTTGAGAAATTCCGGTAACTACTTTCTGACTCCATCATTAGATTAACTTGATGGTACAAGGGGTACTAGAAAACATCTCCACCTAGCTACAATAGAAACAGTTGACTTTGCGTCAAGATCCTCTACTTGGTGTTTCAACTGATGCAGAAGAAGCAATGACGAGGATAAATTTCAGTTACAGTTTAAATTTAGTAATAAATATCCATTTCATTCACTAGAGGTGATATTTGTTGGCTCTAACATCCCAGTGCATCCCCACGTGCTCAGCAATGGTCACAGATATTTATCAATTTTAACGGATGACTAGCCGTTTGCGTTGAAGGTTAGTACTTATTCTACCGAACTGTGTAAATACCACTTAGGTCAGACAAATGATAACCGAATTTAAAACTGTTACAGTTAACATTTTATCAATAGAGAGGGCAATTTTCAATTTTTTTTTGGGGAATACACCTGTTTCGATTCATTTATTAATCATCACATATGAATAAGGGTAAAACCATTTACTGTGATAAAGAATGCCTCCCAAGCGTTAGATGATGTATTACTGATATTGATTACGCATCATTTTCAGTTAAATATTTCCCATCGACAATGTTTATTATAAATGGTGAATCGATCAGTAAGTTTTAAAAAATATCATCATTTATTTGAAGCGATATATATTCCCTAATATTCGTGGGCAAAAATATTACTAGTCATTTAAAATTCAAAATAAATGTTACATTCGCTGTTTTAGTTAAAACATTTGGAAGGTTACAATTAAACTTTTTTTTCTTTGGAAAAATGAGTTTGGTATGTAATTGTACTTTATATTAAAAAAGATTGCAGGGCCCAGGGCATAAAATTTTGGGTCCCGCATAAGATTATATCTTTAATGTTAAATATTCAAAACATTACATATAGTCAAAATACCTAAGTAGATTTACAAAATGGAGGCAAATACATATGTCACTAGTGACAGACCTATGTGGTTTTGGATTAGTCGAGGGAAGGGGGGAGGACGCATCATGCACGACCTTATTTTGGTACTGACTAACACTACACGAGTCTCCGCAGTGGCGCATTATCATAACGATATGAAGAATAACAAAATATTATTCAAAAATGTGTGACCTAAAATATAAGGAAGTAATATCCGTTTTAGGAATAGAAGGAATAATTATTTTTCTTTGCTCCGATCACATTTTTAACACTATCGTGGCGTAGGGATCGTCAGCTATTGAATCCAGTCGAAGGTTGTAAATTCGAAATCAACCGCTAGTGAAAACAGTTTCTTGAAATATCTCCTCTGCTGGCAGGCACGGTACTGACCAAAGATGTCCTTTGTCGTTCGGATAATAATTCTCTTCGGAGAGTTGGGTTGACTGCGCATAATATATACACTAGACTATACAGGTACATAGAAGACAACGGAAAGCTACTATATAGAACACAGTTTTCTAGTATAGAGGACTAGAGTTTAGTGCAGGCGATACACGTCTGGTGAGATATGTATTTTAGGCACAAAAACCCTTACCCATGGCTAACAGTCGAATTAGGTATGATAGTTGGTGCAAACTCCAATTACTTTCAAAATGTACTGTTTTGTCTTATTCTAGTACCTGTGGATTATGAAAATTATTACAAAGTGCCTCTTTCTTCATTGGCTGGAATTATGGCAGCGGGTCTCCCGAGAGTGGAAGAATGCCTTTAGCAAATAAGTTAAGTTTAAAGGAACTACGAACTGCATTATTCGAGTGTTAGTCTATATCGAAAAACTTTTCAGCTAATTTTCGAATGAACTCCCCAAGTATTGGTATCTGAAAGTCTCGATGAAGCTGCAAGAACCGTGGAAAATTAGCAGCCATGCGTTCTGTTATCCCTGAAGTGTGGTTGTCCGCGTTTTGAAATGTGTGCCCAGACTGGTGTAGCACTAGGCGTAAAATTGACTTGTTCGTTTGTAGCTTATTCCTGGGAGATGGTCTACTATGTTCGCTGAGAAGTAGATACAGATAGTCCGTGAATCCCTGAGTGGTTCTAATCAAGGGATCTGTCTAGTCCTGCCAAATCAGGCTATAAGTATTTTGGTGGACTATGTTAAGGAACTTTTAGCAGTTTCGTCATTGCATTTCTTTAACACCTATTATAAACCCTTACTAGGGGTATATAATCACTTCCAACTTTTTAGATCAGCTAATATATATGGGAAAAAGTTTCGATCGCAAGTCAGTTTTCATATTTGTGAGAATTTTGTATTTGGAAGAGTGTTCTGAAGAAAAGGAAAAATGGTATTTATTTTTTTATAATTTACTTATTTAGTTCAAAAAACTTTTAAGCTATTAAGTCACATTTTTTCGTTAAATTTGTTTCTCCAAATTTAAAAATCTGTCAAACATCTTATGTTTAAAAGTTTTCTGTGGTTGAAGACTGGAATGAAGGGTCTTCGTTTCGCTGACGGCGAAACTAGATGTATTTCTTATTTTCTTGAGATTTTTATCAAAAAAATTTAAAGATAATATTTATTTTACAGCAATTTTTCTGAATTTCTGATAGGCCATCTTAGCATGTAGACAAAAAAGTCATATTGTTTCTAAGATGCCCAAGTCCATTAAAAATATCTTAAAGATGTGTTGCTGATGTAAATTACCTATTTTTTTTATCCAAACTACCTGCTGCTAAAGCTTTCAAGAGAGCTAATATTTTGTTAAGAGTTTGTACTGCCTAGTGTTATGTTTCTTAGCACTATCACCATGGTAAAACGTATCAAAAAGGAACCTACCATTGTGTAATCTACAAATTCGTAAGGTGATAAGGAGCTTATCTGAGGAAACTTGGCTTATAAATTCTTTACAAAGAACATTGGAGCCAAATCCATATGAAAATGGATATTTGAGTTCCAACCCACTTCATTAGGAGAACTACAGATGAGTCATAATTTTGTCCATCTTTAGCTTATTTAAAGATTATCTACAGTGTATATTTGATATAACTAGCAGACCCTGTTTTCATCTATTGATACATAACATTGTTTTTTGTATTCGGCTAACGTCTGACTAAGTTTTTTATCTTATTTTATTACTATTGTAACTTTTATTATCTAAATAATTTTGTTAATTTCAAAAGGTCAACTAGACACGGAATTTTAATAACTTATTTTATCTAAATTGTTCAGTTAACCTTTTTTATATTGCAAACACTACTTCTTTTAAATCTCACATTTTCTAAATTTGGATTAGAACGCCCTGAACTTTCATAATTCTAAACTTTATTATATTAGGGATAAAATCGGAATTAAAACAACAAATTTGTTATCTAAATTAAAGTTGGAGGTAATAACTACTGGAGCTGGATATTGAATTATGACGGGTGTGGCTTTCTTGGATCAGGAACATAACATGGTCTACATTTTGCAGGCTCCATCCAACCTTCAATGCTCTTCAGGTCTCTTTGAAGCCCCGAGGTAATGAATTTGGTGTTTCTGTGTGAATTAGTTAGGGCAGTGTTATCCGTATATTGACTGAGACTGGTGTGGCAGGATCTGGGGATTTCCGCTGCGAAAATATTATGAAGATAAAGACTGAGTGATGAGCCTTGGGGTACTCCCACTGTCATTTCTCTGCGGCAGGATGTAAAGGTATCAACTTTAATAGATACTACCTGAGAGGAAGGAGAGGACAGTTTCATGATATGCGGAGGATATCCAAAAATTATTTATCTGTATATCTAGATTGTCATACCAAGTGTTATCCAATGCTTTTGAAATTTATAAAATAACTAGCGACCCGCCCCGGCTTCGCACGGGTGCAATGCTGATACTAAATACACTACAGAAAAACTGTGACTATTTATTTTATTTTTACAACAATTATTACATCGGCCTCCGACGCGCTATTTATAGGCACGCTGCCGCCGCCCCGGTCGGCCAGTACCGCCGCAAGAGCTACTTCCCGCAATTTTAAATCTGTAATATCTTCGAAAATATTCATTTAAATCTTGTGCTGTAAAGGACCATATAGATCTATATTAAATCAACAATGTATTTAAGCTATTTAATTGGATAAGGATTAATGCTGTATTGGTTAAAATCGCTTCAAAATTTGCCATTATTTGTCGTAAAAAGTAAATGACAAAAAAATGTTATTGTGGGATATCCATGAGAGATAGACATATACCATCGCGGAGTTTTCTGTAGACCTTTTCAATGTGTACAAATAATTAGTACATTATTTTGATAAATCTCGTAGGGTTCAGCCTGCGTTTGCAATGTAAGCGGAAAAAAATATGATAATTAACGACATCACATTAGAAACCTCAAAAATAACAGTATTTCTCCACTATTTAATGGATGTTATTATACATATAAACCTTCCTCTTGAATCACTCTATCTATTGAAAAAAACCGCATCAAAATCCGGTGCGTAGTTTTAAAGATTTAAGCATACAAAGGGACATAGGGACAGAGAAAGCGACTTTGTTTTATACTATGTAGTGATTGCGCTATGGTTGGCTTTTTGGTTAAAAACCTTGGCGATCTTTTGGGATAGCCTGGCATCTGGTGATAGGTCCTCCTTCAGACAAAACTGCCCTTCCAGAATTATCCCGAACTCTTAGGTTATATTTTTGATCTTGTAAAGAATGATGACTTTTTTTTGGTTGTATTACTTAAGTGGATCAGCCGCGACTAACAGCAAGTTAAATAGTGTTAAGATACAATTTCTAATTGTTTCAAAGTAGAAAAAATAATAAAAAGCATCCCAGAAAATATGAATTATTCATTAGGACTTTAATAATAGGAACATCATTTCCATATAGGCGGAATGATGAATAATACTGTGAGTTTGTGAAAAAGTTTTTATTACTAATTTTTATCGACATTTCGGTAGTAAAGTTTTACTTCCTCGGAAATGATGTAATAAAAAACCTACTACACACAACTTTGGATAGATATATCACTAAATATTAAGTAAGATTTTAAATAAGGATTGACTTTTGTATCATTCTAACGATATATAAAACAACATTGGAAATTCAGTTATATAATTTCATGAAAATGGAAAACCTAAATAAATAAAATTACATTGTTTATTTTTTTTTTAGTTTTTCAGCAAGGTCTATGATTCTCTGGTAAAAATTATATTATTTGTATATTTAAAATACTATGTGTCAAAAAGGTTTCTTAAAAACCGCTTTCTCCTACCAATTTCTTGCTGATATTTCCAAGCCATGTATTTTTGTTGTCCATTGACAGTATTGACAAATGTATATGTTACTGTAAAATCCATATAAGATGTTTTCAAAGGAACCCAGCAAAAAACGCGTCTTAAGCGGGAAAAGAAAAAAATGAAGTACATACATACATAAATGAGTAACTGTTTTATGGTTTATGAAATTGTGTAATAAAGACCATATTTTTGAAGTAGCTCACTATACAAATAGTACAATTATTTCTATATTCCTTAAAGCATTTAGTTACTATCACCCAGAGAAGATACATAACCCCTTAAATAGTCAAATAGTCACAAAGCATGAGCGTTTGATAAAATTGGAGCTGACACTTTTTCATCAACATCTTTAATAAGATGTTCGATTGAACAGACTTCCTAGGTTGTAACAGTGTCATCGATGGAAAAATATCCTGGAAAGTCCTGCCGTATCCCGGTTGCTTCTTCTTGAAATAATTTTGAGTAGCTTTCGGGTTCATTGCTTCCCATGTCGCTGCAATGTTTATTGTCGCACATTCAGGGTTTTTTTTTTTTAAATAGGATCGTCCATTTCCCTTAGATAGCGATATACCATTCGTGTTCTATAACCTTGTTTAAAGACAGGGCAATTTTCAGTGAAATTATCCGTCTGCATTTCATCTGATAGTGATCATTTAAAGCTTTTAACTAGTCACTCGACGCTGCAGCGTAAGATGATACGTAGGCGATGATCAATGTAGCGGATGACAGATGGCATTTTAAACAGGAAGCCTAGTCGTATTAAGTCTCACAAAATGTATGAAAACATGCCTCAAGTTCCGGAGACCGACGTAAAATGGCATATTCAGCAGTAAATTGTATTAAAGCTGATCATATTAAATGGGCTTTACTGCATATCCAAGTGAATACAGGATATTAGAAGGTCAATTTTCTTACCGATATAAATAAAATATTAAATTTAATAATAAGTAGAGAACGGGGTATAAAAATTAAAATTTCGCTACTTTTTGCTTGCATAACTTAATCACCCTTAATTTTTGTATGTAGTGTAATTATTATTTAAATACTAGTACATAGAAGTTTTTATTTTATAGTTTGCAGTATTATTTATTTAAGAAGGGGTTAGAGTAACCGTAGGAATCAGAAGAATCATTTGCATGTCAAAACATTTAGGTTCATGATTTTTTAAATTTTATTTCTCAGTTTTTGACTTGAAATTTTTTGAACAAAACATCAATTGAAATATTTAGTATATTTCGCAATATTTATTGCATTGGAAAAAACAAAAAATAATGATAGAAATTTTTATTGCGCCAAATTAATACAAAATATCTGTAGTTTTCTCATTAATTCCGTAATAGCACAAAAAATGTAAAAACTAAAGTAAGGATGGTATCGAGAATTCTATGGGAACCCAAATATATGAAAAACAAAAGCCAAATAAATGAAAATAAAAACAACATAAAATTATATTTAAAATAACCAAAGAAGTTTCCAATGAACATAAAAGTTAAGTTAGTCATTACACTAATACAGAAAACGAAAAAGGTGGTAATTTTGAAAATAATTTAGATATGGACAATTATTGTAATCAATACTGTGTAAATATTGGAAATATACCGGCCGAAATAAGTCCGGAGCCACGCCTATAAATATAGATTTCAATTTACAGTGTTCTTGTCACCTGTAACGTTTAATAAAATTATTAAACATATTTCTTCTTTAATGAATTCAAGTTCTCCAGGTTTGCATTGAATCTCCTCTATGTTATTAATATAAATATATATTGAATTAACTGCGCCTCTCTTACACATCATTAACAGAAGTTTTGCAACTGGAATTGTGCCTTCATACTTTAAAACATCCTTTATTACACCAATTCATAAGAAATGTCCAAGGACAGAAATAAAAAATTGTAGACCTATAAGTCTCATAAACAATTTTTCTAAGGTGTTCAAAATATGTATTAATGAAATGTTAGAGATATTTTTGAAAAATAATAATATTTTTTCTATCAACAGTACCGAGGAGGCCATGTGTCAGCTAACAAGTGAAACTGGCAATCACCTTTATAATGGTACAAAATGTGCTGTGATTTTTATCGATCTAGCCGAGGTATTTGATACTGTATCTCATGACAAACTTCTTGAGGTATTGGGGTATGATGATGTGCGAGAAGCATCAGCAATTCAAAAAATAATTTTTTATGCACTGAGCAGATTGATATTATTATAACGTAAAGAAAAGAGTGCTACAGGGTACAGTTTTAATCTCTTGTCTTTAACATATATAAACAGTCTGTTGAATTTAGACATAGACGGTTCAATGCTGTCATATGCTGATGGCAATATTTTGATTTTTAATCATGGTTCTTAGGAAGGGGCAAAAGACAAACGGAAAGTGGGTTACTTATTACAAAATTGTGGCTGTATACCATTAAATTGTATTTAAATTTGACAAATTACACTGCTTTTTCTCTAATCCTGGCTAACAGGCCTGCTCTTACACATTTCAGCATTGAAAAGCATTCAATAAGAGAGATTACCAAGGTAAAGTATCTCGATGTGGGAATTGTTCAGTTTCTAAAATGGCACAGCATAGGCTGTATCCAACAAGACAGTTCAATCTAAACACATGCATATGTTGTGAATGGGGCATCATGAACCATAATATAGTTATTTCAACAAGAGCTTACCATATTTGGGGCTTCAGCTGTATAATACATATGATTACTTCAAAATTGAAAAATATAGAAAATCTGTTAAAGTAATTAATGCCAAAGACATTTGATGCAAAATGTTGAAATTTTTGAAGATTGCTTGATAAATATTTGACAGTTTTTTTAAATATTTTCTTTGCACTTTGCGTAGTTGGGGCTGTAATTCGAAACTGTAAAAACATGTTGGTATAATAAAGAAACATGTAATATAAAGTAACTATAGTTAAGATGGGTAAATGCAAGTGACATTGCTATTTAGGTGTCTTTTCGTATTTAATATAAATTTTTTATCTACACTAAATGTAAATTAAAATTAAAAATTATATCATATTTTGAAATAAATATAGGGTGTTTTATTTAAAAAAATTGCTCTCCTATTTTTCTCTATCACCCTATATAACCAAAATAACTTTAAAACATCTTTAATTTCAATACTCAAAAACTTTAATTTCTTAGTCATTAAAGTAATGTTTTTAGAATAAAGAATTATAGAATATAAAACTTGTTTTATTTTAACCCTATTCAATAAATAAAAAAGAAATCCACATTCGTTCCCAAATGGTAAGTATATTTTAAAACCCAAAGAACGAAAAACTTTCCCTCCATTGCTTTTTAGATATATAAATTAAAGGCTTGTTGAACATCCTGACTGCAAATAGCTCTTAAATGCCTCAAATTAAATTTAAAGCCTCTAACCCACTAACTGGCTAAGGTTGGCATTTGCCTTTCAGGCATAGGAAATTCAACCAGGAATTGGCGAAGTTTTCTCAGAATATAGCAAGACGTTTAACATATTTGGATGTTTACAAAGACAATAAAATACTCTGTTGATATTTTTAGACAAATAATGAAAATTAACAGAAAGGTTTCTTGTAGTTTAAAATACAAGTCAACATTTCTAAAATCTAATAATTGATTGTGAAATTACAAATAAATATTGTTTCTACCAACGAATTCTCCCGTAAAATTAACATGTCGTCCATTACGAAAGATGTTGATATCTAATTACATTTTTTAAACAAGTATAATTTGAGGATAAATTAATCGAGCAATAAAGGAAATGTATGATTTTTTGGTTGCCTAAATTATTATGTTATTTTTTAACATATATATATATATATATATATATATATATATATATATATATATATATATATATATATATATATATATATATATAATATCTAAAAATATATACTGAGAGAAAACTATTTTTAACCTACTTCTAAAAAGAGTTTTTAAATTTAACCTCTGGTTTTTATATATGTATGTTGATTACTCCGGAACGGCGGCACTGATTCGAATGAAATTTTTTAAGTTATGTTTGGAAAATTGCTGTAGTGGTCCCATGTCATATTGATTAAAATTGGTTCAGTAAAATCCAACCTGGTGCTTATAATATACCAGACAAAAAAATTAATTTTGTTCGATTTGTTCCAAGTTGGTATGGGGAAATTTTTAGGAAAACACATAACGAGTACAACCTTATTTTTAAAAAATTCAATATAACTGATGCAGTATGGCAGTCTAAAAGTTTTACATTTCCATATTATATTCAAACTTGGTACTGCAAGATTTTTGAGGGTGCAAACTAAGAATTTATTAAGGATTTTAACTTAGTTTCTTCAAACTGAAAATTTACATGTTTTAGGTTTTTTAATGTCTTCATTATGGAGTTTTGGGAGCTAGATTATGAATCCAAAATTAATTTTTTAAAATTCAAGTTCATGGTAGACTAAATATTTGTTTGGTGCTATTTCAGTCAAAACTGGCATTTGGGGAGTTCTCAGAATCAAAGAACTTACAACTTACACAGCTGCCGAAACTTTAGTTGCCCTACAGAGGATTGTAGGGCAATCTCATTCACCATTTATAAAGCGGTAGCTGTGAGTACTTCTCACTACTGTAGAGTAGCTGACGTTCCGGTAAAATCTCATTCAACATTTTCAAAACTCAATGTACGGCGTCTGTGGGCGTGTTCATTGGCTGGATGGTTCTGGGTAATCGGGTTGCTAGTTTTGTTGCGTGTCATCGGCCTTGTTGCTAGTGTTTGGGGTTGTGTTGCTGAGTTATGATCCATTTTTTTACTACCTACTACTGGTTGACGTATCATCAGCAGATTTTCCCAAGTATTAGGGAACCGCTGTCATCTCTGTTATTTAAGCTGGTGGGCCTCTTTGCAATTTCGATGGCTTCCTTTATAACTCTTGTGGGCATGTTTTTATATCTTGTACTTGAAAAGTTGATCTTATGTCCTATGTTTAACAAGTGTTGGGTCAGTGCAGAAGAAATTGTTTTTTGCTTGATAGCTTTTATATATTCGTCTCTTCTCTCTCTTATTTACAGTTGATTTGACTTATGTAAGATGAGCTGCATTCTCCGCATGGAATTTCATATATTCCCTGGTTTTCCAAAGGGATTTTTTCTTCAGGTGTTGGCAGGAGATCCCTGACTTTACAGTCTGTGATAAAAATAGTTTTAATATTGTTTCTCCTAAGAATTTTTGCGATTTTGTCTGTGGTGCCTTTGATATAAGGAATAAAAGCTTTGGAGATCTTCTCTTGGCTTTCCCGACATTTCGAGACCAAGCGTTTGTTTTTTAATCCTTGTCTATTTGTTCTTTTTTGCAAGCATTTTTTATTAGGGCGTCTTGCCTTATGTTCATTTCTTTTTGGTAATTTCCTTGATCTGTAAGGGACTGAGATCGAAACGCTAGTAACTTCACTACGACATATAACTGAGCTGGGTAGTGAGGTAAATCGGCGTTGAGGTATCTATTGGTGTGAGTGGGTTTTCGGTAGACAGTGTGTGAAAGCAATTCATGATCTTTTCTCTTTATTAGAATATCTAAATAAGGTTGTTTTTTTTTTCTGTTCTATTTCCAGATAATGAATGTGTTATCTACGTAACACAGTCATAGTCGTTGTTTTTGTGAGAAAGTCTCTTAGGCTTTTAATTTGAAGTCTTCCCTAAATAAATCAGCGAGTGGAGGAGATAGCGACGATCCCATAAGGACTCTCTCGACTTGTTTATATTGCTGGCCTTCATACGTAAAAAATGGCCTCCTTCGTTAAAAAGTCGCAACATTTCTAATATAAAACATACGTTAACAAGAAAAAAATTTTCCAGTTAGTTTCGATGTAACATCACTTTTCACGCAAATACCAGTTAAGGAAGCTCTCTCTCTCTCTAACAGAAAACAAATACAATCTGCAAAAATATATCATCGAATTAGAGATTTCAAATCGCTATAGGTAATTATCATATGTGACATTCTTACATAAATAAAACTTTGTAATAAAAGTAGAAATCTATTTATATCCGTTACTTTTAGTTATATGGATCGAATACTTTACTTGTTTTGTAATAACATTTTGTAAAAGTATCATTTAATATTTCGAAATAGGCCGCAACATATTCGAAGGTAACGACTTTTTCCCAGTTTCTTGCCAATATTTCTTTACGACTTTACGTTTTATGGCTCTAAAGAATACACTCCTGATGTCACTTAGGAATAAAATGCTAAATTTATGGACCTAAAAATGTCCTTAGCGCTAGTAATAATAGAATAATATATTTTTTATGTTTTACAATCTTAAAGATCATAAATCATGAGTCTTTGAATATATCATGAGTATCTAGTATAATTTTATAAGTTATATATATATATAAATATTATATTATATTATTCTAAGTTTTTTATTGATAAAGTGATGACCTTGCATATAAGCAGTAAAGAATTGCTAGAACATAAATTTTGGTGACCCGGACGGTATTTTGTTAAACCGCTAACTCTACTTATAACAACTACACTTTTCTCAAATATCATAAATGAATCTGGAAACACAGACAATGCTTAATAACATCCTATTACTTTCAATAGAAAGCTGATACAGTATTAGAACAGACAAGTTGCACTTATACAAATATGATATAGCATGGCAACAAGCAAATTGCGTTCTAACCTGCACTCGCTTTGCGCTCCTCAGTGAGTTAGCATCCAAGCTAGCGAGAAGCTAAATTTCAGTGTTAGTTAAGGAGTTAGAATATAAATCAAATTGTACGAGTCCAACTTAACATAAATATTTTAAGTTATGCTGCTGCTAATAAAAATAGGTCTATCATATACAGATGTTTTTGAATAATTAGGTGATCCCACTGTACCCAATAATTTTCTTCTGTCACGGTACGAAAACGAGAATTTTTGCAAATACAGTCTGTGTCACAAAATCAGTTAACAATTCTTTAAATGGTTTGGAAGAGAAGGACTATGACTACCAAGGTCTCCTGATATGAACAAAATGGATTTTGGTAATTGAGGTTTTGTGAAAGATTAGGTATATTATTTTATACCTTCAACCACAAAAGACGATATGAAAATTAGAGTAAAAAATTGTCTTCAAAATATAACTACAGAAATGTGTAGAAATTTAATTAGATCATTTGATGAACGTGTCTAACATATAGTACCCTATTGACCAAACATTGTCTGGGGGTAGGTACTATTATATGCTAAGAAAAAAACTTTCAGCTGTTGTCTTCTTAACTGATATTTTACTCTAAAATGAGCTCTAATAACCTTTTTTAAATGTAAAATATTTAAGCTAGATTAAGTATTAGTATAATTAATCTAAAATTAACAGAATATTCATTGTTTTTATAATTTTGCAGTTATGGATCTTAATCGTTGACAGCTTTTATACAAAATATTTTTCTCTTACTTTTATAATCACGGACGTTTTAGATTTTCGAAAAATCAAGAAACGCTACGTTCCATTTCATAAGGTCACTTTTATTTCTCGAAAAACACCAAACGTCCTTTTTTTTATCGAATAGTAATAGTTAAAAGATATTGTAGATAATATGTCTTAACTATTGTTGCATAAATTTTAGCAAGCAAATTAAGAGAAACTTCCATATTCAATGAAAAAGCAAACATAAGCTTCGTAAAATTCATCGATCCTTGTATTAATGAAAATGCCAAATATTCGTTATGACGTTGCCAGATGGCGTATTTTCATGCTATAGATTTTATTTTAAAATAAACTTTATACCATTTATTCATCTCGGTCAACAACAGAGGTAAATTTTTGTAGTGCAAAAACAAGTGTAAAATTAATTTTAGACAACCGAAATGTTCATTAGTTTTGTTAGTTCAGATTTAGTTTAATATTATTTATACTGTTAAAAACAACCTCAAATTTAATGCAAAGTAATGTTCATTCTACATTAAATTTTATGGTTTTGTACCAAAAATCGTGAAAAATTTACATTTACTTTGAATTTTGAAATATAAGTTCGTTGTAAGTTAAATTTGATTAAATGGTATCTTAAATTTCAGTAAAGTAATTGAAAAGGTATTTTAATTTCTGTAAATTAAAATTAATCCACATATACCCTAATACTAAAGGAATTTACATTATTATTCAACATACGTTGCGCAACTTGTATTTAACTTTTTGTTTAGTGTGATAAGCTGCTTAAAGAACTCAATTTTCTTATGGTATCCCGTACTGACAGAAATCAATGAGTTCGAAACTGGTCTAGAATGGCAGACACTATCTGGTAGTTTCAGAATTTTGGTGAATTAAATATGTGATAACACGTTTCAAATTCAATGAACACTGATTGAATATTTAATGTACATAGTCACCTTAAAAAGTAATGATCAAACTTTACGTTTAATGTACGATTACATTAAATTTAATGGAATAAATTAATTTAGATTAATACAAAAATTATTAAATTTAATGCATTACTGTCAATGAATTTAATAAACGTTTATGAAATTTCCTTGCAGCTCATTTACCTTAAATTTAATTCATTTTCTTTTAACAGTGTAGATTAATGTAGATTATGAAATTTAATGCATTTTATAAACCTTTGTGAAATTTACTTCCAACACATTTACATCAAATTTAATGCATTTCCTTTTTATAGTGTGATTCAGAAAACTGAAACTACCTTATACTAATCTAGATATGGTAAAGCAGAGACCAAGTGGAGGCAGTACAATCTCTATCTGATAATATATTGGAAAAAATATGAGTTAGTGAGGATGCCGGCGGTTTAGTATATGTTGCAAAAAATAATATGATTGGTAAAATTGCAGGGCCAAAATATATAAAAAGGAATTAGGATTATAAATTTGATGGAAGAATGGAATTGTTTAGCACCAGAACAATAGAAGAAATAGACGATATAAAGGCATGTCAAGTAGAAATAAATGATAATGTTCTTCCTCATTCTTATTAAAAGAATAAAGACCTGCCCCTCATGTGATTAAAAAAATAATGGTACATGTTCTTGTGGTCAGAATATTTTTTGGAAATAAATGATCCGCTAAGTAGCCCTGGAAGTGTTCTCTGCTCTAACCGAATTTCTTTATGAGGTTCTTTTGTTCACAACTTTAACAGAAAACAAGAATATAGGTCTTTCACAGAAATCGTATTTATGTTATGGCAACAGCGCTAATTATTTCTTTTTCGAAATGAGTGGTGTCGCGGACAGATTTAATACTTGATTTTGTTTCTGTTGCTCGCTAGTCGTTTTTCCAAGTTTTTCCGATTAAAAAAACTTCAATGTGAGTGAAATTTGCGGATGTGCAAAAATTAAGCCTAAAGTGAACAGTGATTTTTTTGTTTACCGAGAAATTAAAGGAAAATTGTAGAAATCCAATGCCAAAATCGTATTATATTGGTTCGAAACAGAGATTATGTGAAAAAATAAAAAAATAAAGTTTTGTTTGATTTCACTAATTCGAAATCATTACCGTTTCCTTTCGTTTGCATCTTTTCGGTTGGCTCAACTCCGTGCTGAATCAAGAGCGGATCCAGCCTCTCTCTTTGGGGGGGGGCGGTGATATCACAAAAGTACAGTATAGGCAAGCGAAAGCAAGTTGTCGACGGTGGGGGAGACACCAGCAACATTCCCATTTCTGGTGTAAAAGGCAGGATCGGGTCTATTTTTCTGAATTTGAAGCTCTTGGAGAGGTGGGGCGCGATCACAAGAAAAACAAGTTGCCGATAGGAGGGGAGGATGCGAGCCACACACACATTCCTATTATAAGAGACAGAATCGGTTTTATTTTCCTGAACTCAAAGCGCTTGGGAAGGGGAGGGGCGATCGCAAGCATACACATTCATATACTCTATTCAAGAACTATAGAGAGTAATAAAACTGTTACCGAAACCTCCAACGTACCTGCTCCAGTGCCGCAAGTAACTGAAGATGGCCGTTAATCTAATTATATTTAATTATATTTAAATATTATAAGCTTTTATAAATTTACTGCAACAATAAAATTTCTGATAGTACAATTTAATTTCTGTCAGTGAGAAAAGTACACGTTACAGTGTGTCCTTAGTGATTTATCTTATTTGTACTTGTTTTTATATATTATTTCAGATTAGTGAGATACCCAAAAGATATGGCTTCCACATCTATGTTTATTTCAAGATCGTTAAACCAGGGCTTTTTTTCCTCAACGAAAAACTTATTACGATGAATGTTTATGATGCTTTAAGATATCAATATCTAGATAATAATGTTAAAAGCTCTGTTGAGATATGTTCCAATATGACAGGAGTTGGAAAATCTACTATGTCCGAATACTGAAGAAGAAAAAAACGACTGGAATAGTTAGTACTCCCAAGCCACATTTGATCACATGCAGACGAAAAACCTCGTTGTTAGAAGAGATGTAAACTGCAATAACATACATATATTTTATTATGAGAAGCAGTTCCCAACCGTCGACGAAATTCTAACTAAAATCAATGAATATCGAGATTTACCTGAAATTAAAAGAACTGAGCTCTGGAAAGTGCTCAGAGAACTTAATTTTTGCTGGAAAAAACCAGATAGGAAATCTGTTCTCATAGATGGTCCGGAAAATGTCCGTTGGAGAAGGAAATATCTCTCTCAAGTAAAAGGTAGAATTGCTGGAAATAACACAACTTATAAAATTAGTAATTTAGCAGAAAATTGAGGAAAATCCATATAATTAAAAAATAAAAAAAAATGTGGAAACTCGATCTCATGATCGGTGAGATAGAGGAATCAATTATAATTAATTTGAGCGAAGATAGCTTCACTGATTTTGATTACGAATTAGACACGTATTGTTTACCAGCGTAAACACAATTTATTATTTAAATTTTCTGTAACATATAAAAATTAATTACATTTGAATCCTTTTTTAATGTGTTTAATTGTATTTCTGCAGATGATTTAAGAAATATATAAACTGAAACATAAAATTTCCTAAAAATGTTTTTAATTAATAATAAAATGACCGATAGCTCCATAAAAAAATTAATATTGTATGGACGAATTTATTATATATATATATATATATATATATATATATATATATATATATATATATATATATATATATATATATATATATATATATGCTTAACTTCTTGTATTTTTGACAATGGGTATATTGTAAATATTTAAATTATAGCTTAGAATTTTTTCAGAGAAAAAGGCTACGTTTTAGTCTGAACGAGCCTAAAACGGTTTCTATGCCAAAATTAAAAATAATAAAAATACAGTTGTGATTTTTGTTAAATATGTCAAAATTATCTATATTTTCTAATGTATGTGAATTATTAAGAAATCATAAGAAATAAAATAATATTATAAAAACTTTTTATTTTAAGTTTATTACCGAAATAATATTCTATGCCATAAATACTAACTGATAAAATAAACCTCCTTCCGACGCCTATGACAAGGACTAAAATACTTTTTAACACTTCACACATCCAAATATCTATTGTTATACAACCCAAATAGTCCATTATTATAGACCGGTATTTCTGATTATAAAATTTCAAACCCATTCCTACGAAAAATATATGTCTAACAGATTTTGCCAAAGCACACAGGTAGTTTGTGAAGAAAAAAAGGGTAAAAATGATTTATTACTCGCTCTAGTTCTTGAATAAACTATAGTACAAGAAACAAAATCGGGTCTATTTTCCTGAACTCTAAGCTCTTGGGGGGGGTGATCGTCCCCACCGCCCCCCCTAGATCCTCGCCTGTGCTGAATACTGATCTAATTTCTTCCCAAATGCTCGTGCGTTTAACGCACAATGTGAACGTTCGAGAGTATACCTGTGAGGATTTTCGCGCATATTTTGTCCCATCTAAACAAGTTCTATATCTTAAATTAAATCCCATTACTTGGTGTTGCAGTTACATTGAGCAAAAACGTAACAGCTACTAGTAATATTGACAAACATAACTATAAGCTTCAAGAACCTAAAACTCTTCACATAAGTCCCAACTTTTTTTTACTTATCAATTTTCTTAGAATTGATTGCAAACTCTTTACTATTCTCAATAAATGTTTAAATTTTAAATTAGAACCATTCGTTCTATACCTAAATTCCAAATATAACAAAATACCTGAAATTCAACTTGAAATTTACTTACCCCAGCGAAAAGTAAATCTCAAAATACATAGGGTAACATAAAAGTAAAATATGGCAATGCAACTGGAAGCAAGGGATCTTTCGATATATCTTGTTTATGTCGCAAGTTATTTACTTGTCGGAGCTTCTTGTCAATATAGGTTTAACATTTTGTGGTTTTACGGGCTTGGAAAAGTATAGTGTAATAGATAAAATGGAAAATTTCCCCATGTGCTTAATCGTAGCACGATCTATAAGTCTTTAACAGAATTTACTATGGTATATTTCAGGTGTGAACGTTATATTTTGACAAGTACCTTGTCTAGTTTTAGTTTATTATGTTTGCAGTAACATGTATCGAGTTTATATCACCGCATAAACTAAGTAAATTATTTGCTAATAGCGAGTTAATTACCAATAAGTAACAGGTAAAAAACTAATTAAACTTAAAATTTTTACTGCTCATAAATAACTAAACATTATTCTAGTTTCATTAAGGCAAACACAAACTTCAACTATTCAAACAATCTGGTACAAATGCAATCCCATTTCGATTATAACTCTAAAGTTACATACTGAAAACAAATGCTTAAAGTTGAGCTTAACTGAATTTTTAAAAGTAAACAAGCTAGAAACTATTGTAGTCAAATAAATTTGAATAAAATCTAATGAATAAATTTGTTCCACTAATATTTACTATGGCATCAATAATGTTAAAAATACTTAGAAGAATGCTTAAATCTAAGAAATTATATTGTAGCTAAACATCTTATATTCTTTTCAACACAACGGACATTTTAATTGAAATTATTGTCTTTATTTAATACATAAATGTCTATAAAGGATAACCTCCTTAGGATAAACCAAATGATCATTGGAAGGAAATAAAAAATGAACTATATGGGAATATTCCTACTTTCACAAAAAACACCAATGCTACTAAAATGCAATCAGACCTCAAAGGAGTTGATCTATAATTAAGTTTCTCATATGTGGAGAAGCTAGACCCCTCTGAAGGCATACCCTGGTGGTACAGAGGGCGATAATGTCCTGTTCTATATCTATCTCTGCTATTCTAGAGAAGAGATGTCGCGGCTTCCATTTGGACGTCATTTCGTCTTGATGACATGGGAGTCCCTGTCATCAAGAACTCTTTTGACTGCCCCTTTTTTATCAAGAAAGATACATACTATGGTTTTCTTGTTGTTCAGTGTGTCTTGAATCTCATCAGTTAATTGTATCGGTGCAGTTTTCATAGATCTACCGGTTTGTTATGTATATTGATGAGGGTGCAGTGGCACTTGTTCAAGAATTTCTCTTCTGATGTAGTTATCAATTGCTTTCTCCATCATTTTTAAAATAGACGATGTGGAGCTGATAGGTAGCAAGGATTTAGGCTGTGTAGTATCCTTTTTTCCTGCTTTCGGAATGAAGGTGACTCTGATTCTTTTTCAAATTTCAAGTTTCTGGTACGTAGCCCAATTCCAGGCTACTTTAACTACTTCCGTACTCTATGTGGTAGAATCTCTTCCTACTCTCGCTGGAGCAGTACTGGGATTATTTCACCAACTCCTGGGATGGATCTTTCTTGGTGTTTTGTTTGGTCATTCGCGGTGCTAGACTTGCTCCTAGGAAAGCGAGTGTTGAGTAAAAGTAATGTTCTTTCGTCTTCGCTCTCCCCGAAGCTACCTTCTTGCTTTAGGAGTGCCATTGCTATGTCAACCCTACCTTTGGCCATGACTTTATGTAGTTTCGCTACGGCAGGTGTAGATTGAATGTCTTCACAGAATTTCTTGAAGCTATTTATTTCATCTTTCCTAATTTCTTTGCTGTAGGTTTTGAGTTTCTCGGTGTAGCTCTGCCGGAATTCTTCGTCAAGCTTAGCTCTATTGAAGAGTTTACGTGTCTCGGATCTTCATTGTAATAGATGATTATTTCACCAAGGTGCCTCTCTACAACCTTTGCTTGTTTGCAAGAGAATTCCTTCTGAGGACTGGCTTAGGAGGATCGATTTCTAAACTGAATACGATTATTCTGTGATCTGAAAGAGAAGGTTCGTTCAGTATCCTCCAGTTTCCCACTATGTCTGTTACGTCTGGTATACTTAGTGTAATATCTAATACCTCTTCTCTTACCCTTTGTTACAAATTTAGGGGTATTTCCTATGTGGATTATGATAAGATTACATTATATATATTCTAAAAGTCTACCTTTTTGATTGGTGTCCTTGTTGCCCAAATTGTATTTTGAGCGTTAGAATCACGCTGTTCAGTCGATATTTCTAATTCCTGAATCTATCGTGGTTGTGTCAAATTGTTTTTAAAGCTGTAAATAGACTTATATCCTTAATTGTAGACATGCTTCTACACGTTCAGTAGTTGCCATGGAACGGATTGTTATTATTGAATTAAAATCATTGAAATCGGTATGAAAAAAAGAAACTTTTTAGCAATCATTAATAATTCATATATGGGCAAAAACTTGATAAAAATCATTCAAAACCCATAAAAATCCAACTTTATCCTTTTTTTATACATTTATAGTGGTGACGTCGGGATTATATGGAAAAAGTCGCTATGAACAAAAAGGTTTTACATCCATATTTATTATTTCAGTTACCTTTTGTGACTCGTGAATGTACAAAACACTTTGGATGGAAATGCATTTATTGCGTTGCTAAGAACTGAGCAGGATCAAAAGTGCCACGTATGTTATACTGGAGAATTGGTTATGAAAAAATTGATTGAAAAAAGCAACTACAATTTCAAAGTTTGAATACTTTTTTAGGTTATAATCTGTAAGGAATGGTGTTAAATGTAGGTGTGGGTGTACGAGGAATATTGTAATAGTGTTTGCTACATGTAGTGGATGTAGGAAATGCCCATATCATTAGTTTTTTATTTTCCGTTAAAGGGAATTAGGCCTATCTTCATGAGGGTATCTTTTTAATTTATGAGTAGAAAGGTAAAGTAAACGTTGTGTTTATGAAATTTGTAAGCTTCAATTTCAACCTAATCTTTATTTCAATAAACAAGGGAATACTATTTATTTCAAGATACTACTTATGAGAATCAAACTCTGGTATTTTCTATAATAAGATAAACAAGATCTAAAATGCATTTGTAAATACTGATTTTTCTTTGATTAACATTAGTATCGAATAATGAATTGAAAATATTTTATAGAACAATCATTTAAAGTAAATTACGCCCTAAATAGTAACAAAAAATACACGCTGCTTTCGGTTTTAATAAATAACAATTTGGGAACGTTTCAATTTTAATTTATTCCATCTGTTCAAGCCCTGTTTCTTGTATTTATCGACTCGTCAAACTATAAATTATTTAGTTATTATTATTCCTCATGAAACAGTTACATCATTTTACGAATTTAAATATTGGTTAATCAAGAGCGGATGCAGAAAATTTTTTTTGGAAGGCTGGAATATATATATATATATATATATATATATATATATATATAAACCCTATTATACAAATCTGCAGGGCTCAATAATGAATTGTCTGAAAATTAGATTTTGTTTATGGGGAAGTGGAAGAAACAAATTTTAAGCTCAGGCATGAAAATTTTAAAAAACTTGATTTTTTCAAATATGATGCTACGTTGTTGATTGATTCAGTTGAGAGGTAAGAACATTATCTGTCAGTCTATATAGGATATCCCCATACCTAGCTACATCAAATTTCAACTTATTTACGATTTCTGGCAAAATCCTGCAAATATCAAGCAGTTTTAATGAATTTTGACAAGAAGGACGTAACAAACCAACTTATATAATGTTTTAATAGCGAGGAGTGTCATTGTGAGTTGCAATTATTTATCGAAGATTTGACACCGTGTTTGTTCGCGAAAAATATTATCAAAAAATGAAAAAATCATAGAAACATAGTATTTGCTTCAAAACAACAGTACAGGATACATAATTAAATAATGTAAATAACAGAGCTCTATGCTATCTTCTTTTCTTTATAACTTGTACACGTGCTGCCCGATATAAACGATGATAACAAAATAAACAGACATAATGAGAATTATCTGTGTAATGCTGAAGACATCGCAATAATTTCCGACAGCCTTGAAATTTTAAAGCATCTAATGTAATAAACCAAAATATAATCACAATATTTACCATAATACTAAGTAGAAGGTTAGAATTTGGAATTTATTTTTTAACTACACAAAAATAAATGGACTTCTTGCTGAGAATCTCCCGAATTTTAACTTAATTTGGCCAATCTCAGTGCTTAAATATTGTAATCGAAAAAAAATCATACTGGAGTCAAACTAAAAATTATCGAGTCACCAGATATATCACGATGCCATTTAATTTGTTCGCGCCAATTTTAAATCCAGAGTAGGGACCAAAGATTAAACAATATGAATTTTTACTTTAAAATATATAAGATAAATTAATTCTTCGATAAATTGGAGCCATCGTGATACATTTAGAGAGCAAATTTGTACTAATATTTAGTACATTTTACAATAAATCGCAAGGCTACTTTAAAATTTACTTTTGCTAATATAAAAGGAGTAATTAAAGGTTTACTCTTGCAGCATTTATCAAATACTAAGATAACCCAAGAAAAATCGATCAGTATTCATGAAAGGAAAACAACCAACTTTCTTAAAACCCAATATAGAACTTAATAATCGACTATTGTAGGTAAATTTAGGTGTTTAAGAGAAAATAATGGAAATTATAACAACATATTATGGACAGATTCAATTTTCTTATTAAACTCATTCATTAAGAATTAATTTAACAAATCAAAAATCTATAAAAAATTGTTTTAATAAACTGCAATTAATGGACCTTAACCTGAGTTTGTATGTAGGATTAAAGGAATTTCTTTATTGAAACGCAACGAATTGCTGTCTCTAGGTTTATTTCGATAAAAAATTCAAAAAGCAGCAAACAGGTAAAAGATAGGGTAACTACACAACTGACCTTAGTTATCTATTTTACACCCCAAAATTCCAAACAAATTGAGCTGTAGAATTCACAGCTACGACGTCGAATTTATATCAAAGATCCCTGCACACCTTCCATCAAGTGTGTCAAAAATGTAAAGGAATAACAGCTCACAAATGAACCAAGCTAATATGAGGGTGAAGAATAGTTGGCTGAAATAAATTTGTAAAATAAGACGATTCATTACTCATTAGCATTTTCGGTCAAATTTAAGTAATTCATTAATTATTTTTAAATTACAGAAATATACCTCCTCCCGGTCACTATAGACGTGGAACAGGTAATGTCAACAGTTCTTGATTTTCAAAAATTTGGGGATCCTACAGAATAGATGTCGCTAAGGAAAGTCATGAAAGAAATAGGTGGTCTATTTGTGAGAATTTTATGTCAGCAAGCACCAATTAAAGGCATTTTCGGAAGATATAAACTTGACAGGGGTGAAAATTAATTAAATTTTGACTATTACTACACATTGGAGTCAAATAATAATAATTAAAAAAACAGTTTAAAATGAGGTAATGTAAAAAGCCACATCTACAAAAATAACCTCTCTCAATGCAAATTTGACAATGACAGAAACCTAACCTAAGAAAAAAAAAACAAACAGATCAAAATCTATGGAACTGATCGAAATCACTTGAAGAAAACTGTCATGAGAAAGGATAAATTATATTTCCGTAGTAGGCAAGAAATCTGAGATTTAACTGAAAAAAGGTAAAATTAAATTTAGCAACAATAGAAAAAAATGCAACCACCCAAAGTCTAATGAATTCCAAGCAAAACAACATAAATAGGGGTCAACAACTCAAATATGACATAAATCCGTACTTTGTAGCGTAAGAGTGTAGTCAAAATTCAGGAAGAAAAAATATTCGAGCTATGAAAAGAATCAACAAGGACGTAGCACTACGGAAGTCTGTAGTATTATAGAAAAATGCAACTAACTGACAAATGGTATGTTTTTATTTGAATAATTTATGATATGTACTTAAAAAAGGAATATTATGTTGTCCCATAATGTGAATTGCTTTGCGAAAAGAAAATATAATTTGAACCGTAACAGTATTTTTACAAAATTTGCTTTAGGAAAAGATATTCTAGAAAATCTTATCTTTTAAATTATCATAAATTTTCGAAAATTCTTTACATATTTACTTTTTAACTTTAAGCTAGCTACACTACAACGTGATTTTAAGTCATTTAAACAATAAATTGAAACTAACAATTAAGCTCTGCGAACACCCACCATCTATTCTGAATGGTTTTATATGGGGCCCGGTACAAATTGTAATTCGATCTATTATATTGTTATAAGAAGCAAACAATCCCTATTAAGTATGCTTTCAAAATTGCAAGTTCCAACCTGTACAAGTTTCAGCTTCTTATAAAAGCTATTTTATTCTGAAAAGCAACGTTGACTCTTAACTTTTATGTTTTCATTCGTCACAGAGCTTACCTGCATTGAACATTTTAAACTCTCTACAAAACAATTAAGTACAGCTGAATTTGAAAACATTTTGAACACTATTATTTTACATTAAGCTAAACCTATGATTTCAAAAGTTCAACTGCATTCAAATTGAACCATTCATTGAAGTTTTGTATGTATGTACTTACTTTGAACAGATCTCTTTTCAAACTAAATTAAGGGTAAGCTTCACTTAAAATGGAAATAAAACTGTTTTCTTTATTTGCACTTATTTAATGCACTGATTACGAAATTGCCGTGTTAACTCTACTTTTATTAAATCCTTTGTTTTTATAATATTTTATAAATATTATCTGGCGATATCGCATTGACAAAATATAGTGCTATTTTTTCACATACATTAGAAAAAAGATAAATTCAACAGGACGGTAAAAAGTATTTTTTGATTACATTAAACCTTAGCCGAATTTTTTTTTTTTTGTAAAATTATGTGCAATTTATATTAATTTATTCTTTTCTAAGGTTGTTTAACCCTACTTTTTGCCAAAATATTTATAGTTTTTATAAAGATTGCTGTAATCATATGATAACACTAGACTTTTAGATATAATTTTTTTTAACAAAAATCGAAAATTTTGCAAAAACAATTTAATAACTAAATATTGAAGTATAATAAACGAAACTTGATTATTTAGTCTTCTTCTTCTTCTTCTTCTTCTAGGTAGACCCAAGTTCTGTTATCTACACAATGTCTCATCGATCCTCGTTTGAGGTCGAAATCCAGCTGTCTCTCCATCTTTTGGGGGGCCGTCCAGGCGGCCGTTTGATGTTTGGTTTATCTCTCATCACGGTTTTTGCTAGTCTGTCATCGTCCATTCGTTCCACGTGATCTCTCCACTGCCTACGACGGTTTCGAACCCACTTCACAACATCCCCCACTCCGCTGTCCTCGCGTATTTTTGCGTTTCTTATTCTATCTCTTAAACTTGTTCCCGTGATCATTCTCAGCGTTTTCATTTCTGTGGTTCTCATAATTTGTTTTGTCTTGGTTGTTTCATTTCTTGTTTCTGCGCCGTAGGTCAGTATCGGTCTTACACAGACCTTGTAAATTCTTGCTTTGCTCTCAACCGTCATATGTTTATTGTTCCAGATTATGTCCCATAGTTGGCCTGATATCATGGCCGCTTTGTTGGCTTGTGTGCGTACTTCTTCCGTTACTGCCCTATTACTTGTTATATGTACTCCCAGGTATTTAAACTTCCCAACCTGTTCGATATGTTTGTCATCAACCATTAGTTTGCATCTTACTGGTTCTTTTGCTATTACCATTGCTTTGGTTTTCTCCACAGATATTTTCATATTATACTGTTTGGCTGTTCGATTCAGATGGAAAAGCATTCTTTGTAAGTTGTCCTCGCTATCTGCTGTCAAGGCAACATCGTCTGCAAAGCATATAATCTGAACGATGTTGTGTCCCATTGGGTACCCAATATTTGTGCTTTTTACCTCATCAGTGATATCGTCCATGATTACATTGGAAAGTGTTGGACTTAGGCTATCACCCTGTCTTATTCCTATGGATAGTGGGATTTCCTCTGTTAGAGTGTTATTTGTTTTAATTACCATGGTGTTTTTGGAATCCAGTTCGTATATTGTGCGTATGATTGCTTCGTCTACTTGTTTTCTTAGCAGTAGTTCTGTTATGTGTTCCAGTTTGACTCGGTCGAACGCTTGTGTAAAGTCCACAAAACAAATGAACAGCGGTTTATCGTATTCGATAGATTTTTCAACCAGCTGTCTAATAATAAATATACCGTCGATAGTAGAGCGGTTATTCCGGAAGCCCTGCTGTTCTTCGTACGCCCCTAACTTGTCTATGATCCGTTGTGACAGTATTTTGGTTAATAATTTGGCTGAACTGTTTAGTAGGCTGATTCCCCTGTAGTTTTCGGGTCGTTTCTTTGATTCTTTTTTGTGGATCGGAATTGTCATGCTTTTCCGCCATTCGTTGGGTACTGACGTTGTGCGGAGTATTTTTTGAAATAGAACAGTGAGTTCTGTGACAAGGCTGGGGCCTCCGTACTTTAGAATCTCATTCGTAATTTGATCGGTACCAGGTGATTTAGTATGGAAGCTATAAAAACATGGAATATAAAGTCCTAAATCACATTTCACGCACATTGTTCTTATACTTGACGAGCAAGCCTCGCCGGCGCATCTTCACTTTTTTCCAAGTATTTTAATAACTAAGTGATTCATTCCATCATACCTTAAGTCGTCGAAAGTTTTGTTCAGGGAAACACTTGATTTTGCAGTTCTGGGTCTTCCTCCATGTTTACCCATGGTTCCAAACATTCTTAACAAACTTGACGCAATATCCCTTCGAGATTCAAGCTGTAACAATTTTCCGCCAGATTTTTTATGCAACTGACATGAATTAGTCACTGTAACATCTATAAACCAACTAAAGATGGGCCACCATCATGCTTATTCGATACCTTCACAGATTTTCGTCTATGGGGTCCGTACTACACATACGCGAACTATATTCTCCAATTATATAAGGGCGTGGGACCGAAATAATTTATTATAACGCCTGGCGTGCAAAATAGGTGAAATTCCATAACAAGTTGAAGCAATTGTTACTACTTTATTATCTACCCACCGAACAACCATAATTCCCGTTTCCTTTTCAATAGTTCCTTCATATGTACCTCATTCTTTTTTAGTGAGAGTTTTTTTTATCCGAAATCAGGCAGTTTCTTGGAAGACAGTTATCTCGAATAGTACCGGTACTTTGATATCCGTATTGTCTGAGAAGCTCAAGAAGATTTAAACCGGTAAACAAATTATCAAAATAAATTTCATAAGGACGGTTATTTCTTGCTTCATCCAGTTGATCCAATATATTGACAAAAGGTGCCGCCGCTTTACAACTTTTTTTTCATATGGTTCTTCCCCTTTAGAATTGTTGGCCTGATACATCTCGCAGTTAAACAGATACCATGACGTTTTGTTTAGTGTCCACATTTTATATCCAAAATAGATGGGTTTTCCGCGAATATACTGTTTAAATGAATGTTGATCTCAGTATTTTATCATACTCTCATCGTAACTCATATGTTTTTCTGGCTGGTAGTGTTTCGAAAATTTTGATTTTAGTCTATTTACAAACGATCTTAATTTCTACCTTTTATCGTCAGGGTCGGGCTTTAAATTATTCGAACAATGTATAAAGTACATAGTTTGTATTAAACGATCCTGTCTTATCGCCCCACTAACTATGACATTGTTTACATCACCTTCTTATTTCCAATAATAGATTTTTCCTGGTAATACGGAAGAGTACAATAATTATCACTATAAAATATTTCATTTAATTTTTGGAAATATTAGGATTGGGTAAATTTTTAAACAAAGAATATCTGAAGGCCTCTTCAATAAGAAAAGTATACATTTCGCGGTCGAAAAAATTTTCAAAGATTTGAAGTGGCAAAGATCCTTACATTTATCGAAAGTGGATTCAAGAAAATCTTTCGTTTGTGACTGTAAATCACCTTGAATCCAGTTATAGTTTTTCCGCGTTTCAGCAATTTTCGATGACTTTGATGCTACCACATTGTTTCTTGAAGGTCCTGGCTCAGCAACGATAATCCTACTCAGAAACTACTTCAGCCGGTGCTCTTAGCTGGTGTCCCGACACATTATCAATTGTGCTTCCAAAAACATCATCTGCGAAATCTTCATCAGTTAGTACGTTTAATTCAGATGGTTCAATATAAATAGGATCTACGTCCCCTGTATAAGCCAAATCTAACGCTTCTTGCAAAGAAAAACAACGTCTATAACACAAATAATCATAAAAATCTTTTGAACACATTTTTATAAGGTAATGACCTAGCGTTACCATACGGTAACATTAAAAGGAAAAGCTTTTTGCCTCCAGTTTTCTAAGTATAAATATAAAAAACCAAACTAAAACTAAAAGCATATACATATGACAACCATAATGCTCAGTAACTATTTGATATTAAAAAATTGAATAATTATAGTTACTCAAAATGTATATCGTCCATTTTTTCACAAGAAGTAAAATTGTTGGAAAAAGATAGTAGGAATCACTATACAGCAAGTAATGTAGAAGTTAATTAGCTCACGTTAGACAAAAATATCTGCAGTCCATGCTGAAATTTGAAGTGACTTAGTTCTGGTAAATAGTGAGATTTATTTGCTTTGTTTAATCCCATAAACAAACAATTGAACAGACGCATCTGAATTTTACCATACTTGCTCCAGTTGTAGGTCGAGAACGTTTTAAGCGACACTTGTAATTTAGGTGTAGCTGTAATTGCATCAAATATGAACTGTTTACGTCAAACAGCATCTAATAAAAAACGATGTAATAGATACTCAATTAATTCCATAAATGTTCCAGTTTCTCGTTGCTGTACGGAACATTAAAAATCTCTTTAAATCTTATACAAAGTAATGTACTAAGAATACTATATGTGCTTTCTGGGCTTGTATACGTGCCGATGGGTGCAAAGTGTTATTTTGAATATTCACTATAGTGATCTGCCCCATGATTGTGTACGCCGCAATTGTCTGATAGCCTAGTGCAACAAAACGCAAACAACACCGTCTTCACCTTGACGAAGTTCAAAAAATATATACCATCTCAGTTGCTTAGAGTCTTTCGGAACTGGAACGGGCGGCTACTTAGTTATCTGAGAAAGCATGGTGGGGAGACGTCCATCAATCTCATTGCAAATAAATTATATGGCGCCGCTCTTGAAACCCATCCATTTTTTGAGATAATTTTTCAAGTAGAGAGAATTGAGGAGAGGCACAGAATCTTAGGAGAAATGGATACTGATGGTTTACATATCTCGACAAGACGAAAGAGCTGTAGCCGGAGTATTCCGTGAGAGCACGAGAGTAAAAGAGTTCTATTCTCTCGAACAACGTGCGGTCTGTACAGCGGAGTTTTATGCTATTGTACAGAGTGGCCATCTCTGTGAGAGGGGTGTAAATAGGAATAGGGTAACAAACATTTGCTCAGACAGTGGGGCTGCGATAATGGTACTAAAGTCCAGTATTGTAACTTCACGACTGGTGTCTGAATGTAAAGATGTACTGAATACTCTGAAAAGGAATGGCTGCATAACCAGACTCGAGGTTCCGAGTCACTTGAATATACACAGGAATGAAGAGGCGGACTATCTATCTATCAGATGAGGTCCGCAATTGAACCATATGGACCTCAACAAATTCTACCTGTCTCAATTGACGTTGGTAAAAGAGAATTAAACATGTTATTGGAGAGTAAATTTATTGAATCATGGAGAGGAGTTCCTGGAATTATGTGTGCCAAGTAGCATATAAATGGCGCTAGCGCACGGCTTACTAGGAATTTTCTCCCTTAGAAAGGAAAGAGCTGAGAATTGTGGTAAGATTGTTAACAGAACTATTGGCCATGTCCTCAGAGTGCTCAGTACTCAACGGATTGAGACAGAGACATTTAAGAGATACAATCTTCTTACCGGAAGTAGTTAGGCAGGTTCGATCAACTACTATTTTTTGTTCATTCTTCATTCATTCATTAATTCATTCAAGTAATGTATCACATTTAGCATTGAAAAGGTAATTAAACAGTTTTCCCTAATATGAAATAGGTATGATAGAGAATTTTTAGTTAATAAAAATAAAAATTATAGTGTCAAATGTAAGTACAAAACTATTTTTAGGGTATCCAATTTTAAGAATAAACAGTGTGTAAAAAATACATTACCGGATTCAAAGATGTTTACGTATGTCCCTTTTTCTTCAATATATATATATATATATATATATATATATATATATATATATATATATATATATATATATATATATATATATATCTATATATATATATATATATATATATATATATATATATATATATATATATATATATATATATATATATATATATATATATATATATATATATACAGGGTGATTCAAAAATCGATCACGAAACTTAAGGGGGTGATTCTACTTGACAAAATAAGGGTAGAGCTTCATATAATTTTTTTTCAAAATGTCATTCGTTTTCGAGTTACAAGCCGTCCAAGTTCAAGTTTTTATTTTTTGTTTTTTGAATTACTCGCTTACAGGAAAACCGATTTGACTAATATTTGAAAGATAGGCTAAGTCTTCTGCGCTTCATTATTTTAGTAACAATTCACATTGATTGTTTGCCGCTAGAGGGCACTTTACCTACATTGAAAATTGTTTTTTTATCATAATTTTTTAGTGTTGTCAGCTACAGTAGTTTTTGGCATAATTTCTGAAAGACTGATGCCAGGCCTTTAAAAAAGGTGCTCTTTATTTACATCGCTAAACCCAACGGTTTAGACGTAAATCACCCTTAAAAATTAAGTGGTAAATTTACTTTTCTCATTTCATTACCACCAGCTACCAGGTAAATAGCTATCAAAGTATACTAGAGCTGTCAGTTTAACATCAAATAAATTCGCTTTTTAAACTATTTAATTTATAATCTTAAAATAACTAATAATGGCTAATCAGTAAATATTCATATTATGGATTATTGCGATATACATTTAATTGATAAAAATTAATGAAACAGTACTAAACAAACTAAAAAAGATTCTCAAAATGTCCCCCATTTTCTTCCAAGCCTATCTTTCAAATATTAGTCAAATCGGTTTTCCTGTAAGCGAGTAATTCAAAAAACAAAAAATAAAAACTTGAACTTGGACGGCTTGTAACTCGAAAACGAATGACATTTTGAAAAAAAATTATATGAAGCTCTACCCTTATTTTGTCAAGTAGAATCACCCCCTTAAGTTTCGTGATCGATTTTTGAATCACCCTGTATATATATATATATATATATATATATATATATATATATATATATATATATATATATATATATATGTATTTTGGTATTGAATTTACTCGATATAATAGCAGTATCGGGACTTTTTTTTCTCTTAACTGACTATATGTGTTATTGTCAATAATTTAGTTTTTAATTGAATAATAATTTAACAATGTTTCAAATTTATTTGTGCCATCTGTTGCAATTTCTCTTGCTTGCATTTATTGACCCGGCGAACCATAAAATATTTAGAAGTAACGTTTAATTAAATTCGTATTAAATTACGAATTTAAGCATTTGCACAACTGTTGGTAATTCTATTATGCTTATGAAAATGTACAAGTGTAGAAAAGGACTTTGTTCAGCTAATTAGTAGTTTTATTTATTTAAATATACAGAAGGTGGCGTTGTTGAAAGTGGTGATGTAGTTGCGATAATCAAAATATAAAAACGCTGTCTAGACAGTAACCCCCTAATTCACTAACATGGTTTAATTTTAAAACCGTCCCAAATTTGCAGCAGAGAGGTAAACTGACAAGAGCAACAATAAGTTAAGAAAGTTCTAAATCTTAAAAATACAGGCATAAAAATCATTTTATTTAATCGCTGAACCGGCAAAAATGGAGGGTTTTATTTATTTTCGGGATCAACTATTTCTTTTACACATGTCAAGGATCACAAGTTTCTTATCCTTAATATTCCAATATATGCGTTAATTTGTTAATATATGTTATATAAATTATGACAATATCATAAGCAAAAGAAAACTGGTCGACTAGAAGATTTAAATTTCATGGCAATTAGAGCGAGTAAATCTTCTAAGTAAATCTACCTGTAAAATTTTTAAAAAAAGTAGAAAATTATGTCAAACGAAGAAAAATAAAGTATTTAGGTTTCCCTTTAATATCATCTATTCAGGTTATATACCTATATCGTATTTCAAGTAACTTAAGCTTAAAGTAAAGTCATTCTATAGGAAATTTATCTGTATTCTCCGAATAAACCCTTGATTGGTGGTCCATCCTACATTTGGCCTATGCTATCGTTTCTCTCTGACTTACTGGGTCTAATGCTTCCTAGTAATCTTCAAAAATTAGAACATGAGGTTTGTTGTATTCTATGTGTTTTTCTATGACAGTTTTTAACTGTTTGGAGATAAATATTAGCTCCAATATCCCGAGTGAAAAATCTGTCTCTTTCCTCGAAGCAAGAAAGAAGAATTCGGGTTCAGCTATACTTAATTTTAATAGACCCAAAGTAGATTCAATATACTTGCAATTGGATGTATGAATAAAATTACATAAAGGAAACTATTTTAGCTCACAACCAACTGAAGAACCTTATACTATAAGGACAAACATACTCTGTTCTAACACGGTTACACACAAAGCACTATCTCAGCAAGAATACAAAGGGTGGAAGCCTTTCCCATAGTGATTCACAGCCATCTATATATCTGTTCCCAATTTTTTGGGTCTCGTCAGTACAGAGTAAGCCAGTGCATCTCAACACGGAGAAGTAATTCCACGCAATATAAATATTTAATCTCGCAGGGAACGGGTGAAAGCCTTTCCAATGATAGTGCTATCTAAATCTAAACTAATTTAAACTTGATTTTCTTTAAATATTTTGTTGACGATTGTTTGTTTCCTCGTGACAAGATAAATTACTTTGTATAACAATTTAATAATTTCCATAGCAAACTAAAATCTACATTAGAATCTGAGGTAAATGGGAAAATAAACTTTCTAGATATGACTCTAATACGCAAAAATTATAAAATTCTAACGCGGTGGTATACCAACCAACCTAATCGGGAAGATATCTGAACAAATTTTCAAACAATTCAAGGAACTAAAGAAGAAATGTAATCATGAGCTTGGTTGACAGAGCCATTTTATTAACTTTTCCTACTTTGAGACCCTGAACTCTACGAAAAGTTAAAGAAACGCTTACATAGAACAATTTTAATAGTAAAGATATCAACGAAATTATTAAAAAAAGAACATATAAACACAATAACAACCTAAGAACCAAAAACAAAGCTGATTCACAACAGAAAACACAAAAACGATACATAGCATTACCTTATACAACAGATCTTTCAGAAAAATTAAAATACATTTAAAAAAAATGCAATATTGTTACTTCCCACAAGAGTTACAACCAAAAAAACTCAACCTTTACCAATCTGAAAAGCAAAATACCAACTATGAAAACTTCCAATATTGTATATTCAGTTCCGTGTGCAAACTGCCCGAAAAAATATATAGTAATCACAAGCAAATTATAAAAAAATCGACCAAGTGGGCATAAATTTACCAAAAACGCTACTATTGCGTTAACAAAACATGAAAAGAATATAAAAAACTGCTTTAACTTCAAAGATATCAAAAGAGTTGATAGAGACAAAAAATATCAGAAATTAATAATAAAGAAAATGAGACCTGTTAAAAAAGAAACACGTATTGTAAATAACAGAACAGACATAAACAACTTTAGTCACATCTACAACAATATAATTTTGATGCAATATAGTTATTCTCTTAATAACATTAAAAATGTATATGGGTATCTATTAAAAAACAAATTCCTTTAATTCTTGGTTCGTCATATTCCCGAATATACAATGTCTATGGTAGTTGTTGATATTAACAGTTAGTTTTGACGACATCTCAAAGTGCGTAAAATTTGCTAAAAAACCTTTTAAATAATGAATGTTGTAGTATATGTTTATTGTTTTAAATGTATATTATTTTTTCTGAAAATAATATTTTTTAGTATGTGTGAAAATATTTTAGTCGAATTGCCCCCATCGACATTAGTAAATTGCCAAATTTTAAAAATTTTCCATAGTCCATATTCCCAGAAATCGATTTCGTCGAGTGACACCATATTGTTCTCTGTTAATTTTGCTTTTGGTTCGTTATAGCTTCACTAACGGGATCATTAGATAACTCAAACTCGTATGGAGGAAAAATTAGAAATGAGTTCACAGGAAATAAACCGTCTGTCTAGATTTTGTCCTTTAACGCCCTGAAGGAGAAAAAACGGTAACTTATTAAACTAATGTTAGTATTGTGGTATCTGCTTGCATACAAGTAATGGTACGTGAACTCAAATTTGAGAACAACTCTTTGAAGAATATTAAAACTAATTTTTTCGTAAATCCAGAATTTTTTAATCAGTAGCAAGTAGCAAATTTTCAACATCCAGGCTAGCATTTCTTTTCCAAAATCAGTAACCACTCTGAACCTATTATGCCAAGAAAATAAAAGTTCCTAATATAGTTCACGTTAGGATATCTAAAATTTAAATTTATATATATATTTTAATTAAATTCGAAATGAGTTATGTCACTTTGAAAGATTAATGATGATTTATAAAAGGTTTTGTTTATCAAAGATAATTAAGTTTGCTGTTCCTAGTATTAAATTTATGCTATCCGCTCTTCCACTGCAATCGAGCAATGTCACATTCTTCGTGTCATGCATTTCATCTGTCATTGCTGCGGTGCGCTATTAATATTCATAGAAAGCCTTCAATAAAATTTGCGAAACACTATGAATTAAAAAACCTACCGCGTGTTAATTTTAATGAGAACCTACTGTATTTTGAAATAAAAATATACTTAAACCTTTATACGGTCAAATTCACTAAATGAGATTAAACTTAATTTAATTGCTATGGAAGTTAGATTTTTTAGTTGGCCAGTGTTGTTTTGCTTATGATATTGCTAAAATTTTTATTATATTATTAAATAAACTTTTCTCCTCGTATTAGGAGAAAAAAAATAAGTGATTGTGTAAGAAAAATACTATCAGCATACCGACTATGCCATCACACAAAAAACCATTCATCGTGATATTTTGTTATGTTTTCCATTCTCCACTATAATCCATTAAATTGTTATAAACAATTAAATCCAAAAAAAATACTTTCTTCTGCTTATAAAGTCAAAACTCATTAAGCAATCTCTATGTTATAAACAGATGCGGTGTAGAAAATAAAAGAATCAACAAAACGAACTCTGAATCGACTCAATCGGATCGCTAGTAATGCAGAAAAAGAGGAATAAATGAATGAATGAATGAATGAAACAGAATGTGGTGATACTAGATCGTCGATACCTAGGCCTCTATTGGGTACTTTACATCCCATCAAACTTGCAGATCATTCAAGGCCTATCGCCTTGGCGAATTCACGCAGCCTCTTTGGTTGAACTTGCCTAACTCTTTCCGGTAACAAAACTGTATCTAAGAAATATCTCTGTCTCAATCCGTTGAGTGCTGGGCACTCTCTGATAACATGGCCAACAGTTTTATCCTTCTCTAAACACCATTTGCTTGTCGAATCGTCTTCGACATCGATCTTATGACGACGGCCCCTCAGGTGATAATGTCCTGTCAACAATTCCATCACAATTCGCACCTCCTTTCTTCCTAAGGAAAGAAGCTCCCTAGTATGCCGTGCACTAAGTCCAGTTATATATTCCTTAGCACATCTCATTCCAGGAGCTCCCCTCCACGATTAAACAAATTATCTTTCTAGCAACGATTTCAATTTCCTTTTGCCAACGGCAATTGGGTTTAGTTGCCGAATCCAACTTTGCCAGACAGTCTGCTTCCTCATTCCCGCGTATACCCGAGTGGCGACATTGGACTTCAGTGCTAATATCGCAGCCTTACTATCTGAGCATATATTTATTAACCTATTCCTGTGTATATCCCTCTCACAGGGATACACTCACTGCAGAATAGCATAAATTTCCGCCATGAAGATCGTCGCCCGTTGTTCGAGAGTGTAGTGCTCTCTGACTTCTGTGCTTCTACCGAATACCAATAGACCATTTCTTGGAAGATCTTGCTCCCCCTGCCAATACTCTCTACTAGGCATAAATATATCCAGAGAGAAGTAGAGTTTTAAAAGCGGCGTCATGTCTGCATGGGAAATAATGGACGCTTCTCCACCGCGCTTTCCCCTGAGTAGGAGCCCTTTCCAAAAGGCTTCAGGCCTATGCATAAGTGAAGAGGAGGCAGGTTTACCAGGACTTTAAGAGCCCTAGTGGGAGCAGTCCCCATTGCACCCAATATACCAACACAAGGCATTCCTTGAACTTTGTCAAGCTTTGAAGGCTGTGTTTGTACTTTGTTGTACTACGCCACCCTACAATAGCGGCATATGTTATTATGGGGCAGATCATCATAGCTTATATATAAGTGTCAGCCCCTATGGGCACTCAAAGGCTCATTTATAAGCCTAGAAAGTACATATGACCTTCTTGGTTCGAGCCTCAATATGATCATTTCAACTCAGTCGTAAGTTCAGAATTACTCCAAGGTATTTAACTGTCCCCCTGTATTAAATAGTCCTTCCTGTGAAAGTAATTGCGGGAAGTCTCCCCATTTTCCTCTTTCTGTAAAGAGTACCATCTCGGTGTTGTCCGGGTATATTCCTAGCTTTTCCCTGTGACACCATCGTTACGCGATCCGGAGGGCTTTCATCCTTGGACCCTTCAGGTTCCGGATATCGTAACCAGGGCACAAAATGGCAAGGTCATCCGCATAAGCCTGTGTATAAAAACCTGCATCATTCAGTTCACTCAGCAGGCTATCCGTCAAAAGGCTTCACCGCAAAAGCAATAAAACTCCTTTCTGTGAACAGCCCCTACTTGACCGTATATATATATATATATATATATATATATATATATATATATATATATATATATATATATATATATATATATATATATATGTATATACACAAATATTCTCTGAGTTAACATTGCTCTGATCGAGGCGACTACTGTCAGAGCGTCGTCGTTGTAGAACATTACATATCGAATCGTGAGATGTATTGTCAAACGCCACCTCGATATCGATAAAGGCACCTAAGGCAAATCGTCCACCCAACAGCGCGTTTTCGACTCCTGTGACGAGTCGGTGTAGAGCCGCATCTGTAGATTTCCCTGCCTAATAGGCAAATTGTAAAGGATGTAAGAGATAAGAGAAAAAGAGGAAAAACCTGAAAATGCAGCTTTTCTCCAAAAATTTACATCTCCGTCATTGTATTTGCCGACAGCAGGTGAGTCGGTTCATTAGTTTTTGTCCAATCGTCATTTGAAATTCATAGTGCACTCCCTTTCGGTGGGTCTAGATGCGTCATAAATGATCCGATTTTAATTTTGTGAAAAGATTTTGAAAATAGAAGAATCATTCTAGAAGCCTATCTTTTCAGTTTGTCTCAAAATGTATGTGAAATACTGTAGGTGAATAATGCAAGCAAACTTAGACCAAAACGGTCGAGGGCGTAAAAAAACAACATTTGTGCTTTGACTTCCTTGACAAAGAAAAGTAAGTAAATAAGAATGTAAGAAAATAAAAACGTTAATTTCGGAAGGAGGACTTTGATGGAGAATAATGTAATCCGTTCCAGAAAACATTCAACAATTTTCAGATATTTCATAGTTATAAAAATGCTTTTTTATTTATTTATTATTTTAATTAATACATATTATTTGAGACAAGTAATATTTAATATAAAAAATTTTTATCTCTAAATTTTCATACACAGTATATATTACTATTACCTAATAAAATCGCATGACCTTTGTTTTCCTTAAGATTATTTTCTTTTCAATGTATTATTTTTATGGCGTTGCCTCCAAGGTTCTTAGGGACTTAAACAGCCCATATTCGGTTAAATAAATCTAAGGAACGATAATGTATATGGTTATAGGCCAAGTAGTAAATAAAAGGATATAAAAAAGTTCTTTTCAGCAATTTTCTTTTTATGATAGTGTTATAAATTTTATTAAAATTTTACATGACTATTTATGTGAATTTATATAATTTTTTTATAAACCTAATTACAATTAAAAGGAACGTTTTTTAACAACCAGTGCTTGAACTTTTTGTACCAAAAATATTTTTGGGTGCTACTTTTATGGTTATTTGTGTCGCAAAAACCTCGGATAAAAATATTAAAAAAATTTAAAATTAGTTTTCGCATACCAAATAATCCTATTTCAAAGTTTGATAGGTTTCCATAAATAGATATATGAAATGAACATCTTTAAAAACAGACAATAAATGTAAATAAATCACTTTTCATTAGCTTTGACTTGACCATTGCAGCCCTGAATTTAAAAGGCCATAATTTTGCCATTACTCATTTTTTTATTTCCTTCTTAGATACAGAAATAAGATAGATGGGAGCTTAAATATTAAAAGACTCAGTGTTTTGCAGAGAATCAAAGTTTTGGAACTTTATTTGAAAAACCACCTATTATTGCACCTTAACCAAGTACGAAATGCTCCATTTGAGAGGATTATTTACAAACTAATTACACGTTTTCAGCAAGAGAGTTTTATCACGTATTCGTAGACTACGTATTTTATTTAAAACCCAAAATATTCAGAGCGTTCAAGTAAGCATAGAAGAAAATATAGAACTATATCTAAACGTTGTTCTAATAAATTGACGTTTAGCCGAACAATTTTCTAGCACATTTGAGGGTATTTTGGCTTATTTCCATACAAAATTCAACTTGTGCATTACTTATATCTTGAAGATTATCAACAAAGTCTTCAATGCTATTTTCTTCAACAATTTTTTAGACGTAATTACTTCAAATGGTTGATTATACGTAAACAAAGACCATATTTACTTGAATGGATTCATAACTCAGTAAGAATGTAGAATTAAGAGAATGAAGAATACAAGAGTCGCTTACAAAAGACGATTGTATTCCACAAAAACAATATTTCTTTGATACTGAAGACAAAACTCTATTGACCATAAAAAGTGAATATTATAAATTTCACAATTTTGTTTTTCAAGCCTCATAAGATGAGGACAACAATGCAGCCTCTAATGAAATTGCTTGGTGAATGATAATTTCAAGACGATCCGAAATTCCGTAATCCCTATGTTCTCCTGACTTGACGCTCACTGATTTTTTTCGGTGAGCTTGTTTAAAGGAGAAGGTTTACGACCCCTGACTAGCTAAAAAACTATTTTTGAATAGAAATCGTAGTCCTACTAGACCGAGGTGTGGTCGATCCCCCCCCCCCCCAACAGCTTTAAGTTCAGAAAAATAGACCCGATTTTGCCTCTTATACTATAGTTTATTCAAGAAATAGAGCGAGTAATAAATCATTTTTTTACACTTTTTTTTCTTCGCAAATGCCGGTCTATAATAACGGGCTGTTTGGGTTGGATAACAATAGATATTTGGATTTGTGAAATATTAAAAAAGATTTTAATCCTGTCATAGAATATTATCTCGATAATAAACTTTAAATAAAAGTTTTTATAATATTATTTTATTTCTTATGATTTCTTAATAATTCACGTACATTAGAAAATATAGCCATTTTTAGGACTTTTGAGGTTACAGTTTATTTATTTCTTAAACCATCTGCAGAATTCCAATTAAACACTAAAAAGGGCTTCTAATGTAATTAATTTTTATATGTTACAGAAAATAATTTTTTGCCCTTTAAAATTTAAATAATAAATTTTTTTTATGCTGGTAAACATTACGTATCTAATTCGTAATCAAAGTCAGTGAAGCTGTCTTCAGTCAAATTAATTATAATTGGTTCCTTTATCTCACCGATCATCAGATCGAGTTTCCACATTTTCTTTTATTCTTTTATTATATGGATTTTTCCCAATTTTCTGCAGTAACTTTATTCAAAAAAATCTTTCAAAAGTTCAGTTAAATTACTAATTGTGTAAGTTGTGTTATTTCTAGCAACTCTACCTTTTACTTGAGAGCGATAGTTCCTTCTCCAATGCACATTTTCCGGACGATCTATAAGAACAGATTTCCTATCTGGTACGTTTTCTGAGCAATTTCCAAAGCTCAGTTCTTTTAATTTCAGGTAAATCCTGATCTTCATTGATTTTAGTTAGAATTTTGTCGACGGTTGGGATCTACTTCTCATAATAAAATGTATGTACAACTCCTTTTATTGCAGTTTTCATCTCTTCTTCCAACAAGGTTTTTCGTCTGCTTGTGATCGAATGTGGCTTGGAAGTACTATTCGGTACAAAGTAGATTTTCCAACTCTTGTCTTGTTGGAACACATCTCAATAGAGCTTTTAACATTATTATGTAGATATTGATATCTTAAGGCGTCATAATCATTCATCGTAAAAAGTTTTTCGTTGAGGAAAAAATGCGCTGATTTAACGAACTTAGGATAAATATAAATGTGAAAGCCATATCTCTTGGGTATCTCACTAATCTCAAATAATATATAAACAAGCACAAACAAAGTAAATCACTAAGGACACACTATAAGGTGTACTTTGCTCGCTGACAGAAATCAAATTGAACTATCAGAAATTTTATTGTCGCAGTAAATTGATAATATTTAAATATAATTAGATTTACGGCAGTCCTCAGTTACCTGCGACACTGGAGTGGGTACGCTGGAGGTTCTGGAATAGAGTATAGGAATGTGTATGCTTGCGAACGTCTCTCCTCTTCCCAAGAGTTTTGAGTTCAGGAAAATAGAACCGATTCTGCCTTTAATATTAGGAATGTGTATGCTCCTGGCATCCCCCCCCCCGTTGACAATTTATTTTTCTTGCGATAGCTCTTTCCCCCCCCCCCCCCCAAGAACTTTGAGTTCAGGAAAATAGACCCGATTCTACCTTTTATACTAAGAATGCGTATGCTGCTCGCATCCTCCCGCCCTGTCGGCAACTTGTTTTTTCTTGTGATCACACCTCACATCTTCAAGAGCTTCAAATTCAGAAAAATAGATCCGACCCTACCTTTTACACTAGAGCGGAAATGCATGGGGCAAGAAACAAAAGATATTTGTGAGATCTTGTCTTACGTCGATAATGCAAAACAAATTCCATGTGGTGTCGTAAACTTTTGTGAATCTTGTTTCAAAATGAAATCTTCTTATTTTCCTTTTTCTTGTTCTTCTTCAGGTGCCATCCCCGATTCGGACGCTGGGGACAGATAAAGGTTTTTACACTTAGGATCTAACTTTTATCGATGATCTGCACCAATCTTTAATCCGCCATGTTAGTGGATTTTGTATTCCGTAGTGGTTTACTGTTGCCTTCCATGTAGTTATGTCGTGTAGTATATGTAAAGGTTCGTATAGATATGGCGAGCTGAGTGCGTAATGCGCCCGTGACAAGTTTACCGAACTTGCAGCGAACCTTCTTTGATATTTACCGGTCCGATTTAACACTTCGGCGGCTAATGTCAAAGGAGATTGTTAAAGACGTTTAGGCGGTGTAAACCAACAAGGGATAAAAATAAAACAGATATCTATCAGTATTTGTAAATTTTGATAATTTGAAATAGGTGAGGTTATCGCACCAAATGTATTTTGTAACACGGATACTCAAATTGGTTATTCAGTGAGTACGTAGCAGATTTTTACAAATAACTTTGGTAACGAATATGACCAGGTTTAAACTTATTTCTTTTTCTAAATCGGACTTATTGGTGACGAAGAACCATGAGCAGCCTTGTATCGGTTGAATTGTAGCACACCATGCAAATTTCTCATGAACGTTTTAGTTAATACAGAGTGAGCAAAGAATATAGACCAGCCGTGTCATGTCTGACGACGAAGAATAAACGGCTGCTTTTTTTGTTTTATGCAGTGGAATTTTACTGTTAGAAAGTTTATTAAATTAAAAACGAAAACTTTGGCAATAATAGCGCACTACCTTGAATAAAAAAGCTCAAGACTGGAAATTCTAGCAAATTTATAGTTCCAAGATGTTGGCGGACTATTCAGAAATTTCACCAAAATCTCTCCGTTAGGTTTTGAATAATATATTTTCAGAAGCCCATTTTCATTTGGTTGATCTCTGCAAAATTTCTGGCTCAGTTTCATTTCACACGTCCACTTTTTTCTTTTTTAAAATTTTTGTCCACAACTCACATATTTTGGAATTATTTGCAGATCTTCTCTAAACTCAACTTATTTTCTTTGGACCACTCCATATTCACTTATGAACAACTTTTAATCAATGCCAAGTGCTAAATAAATTTCATTTCATTAATAAAAATATTTAAATAATCTCGTGTCGTCAGTATCGCTGAAAAGTAAATTGTTTCGAAAAAGCGTGTCATAAACCCGTTCGCCCCAAAAAGCTCTCGGTCGAACCACTCGCAAACAATAGAACAAAAAAAAATTGACTTCTTGTAACCCAAATGCATTTATTATCTCCTTTGAGACCTGCCGCCGAAGACCCTCGACATTAATAGAAATCGACCAAATTCAAAGGAGTCTCGCTATAAGTTCACAGTCTACTCGTCACAGGCGCGTCACGCGTTCGGCTCGCTATATTTATACGCATCTTAAGAAATCAAGTTATTCGTGGTGGATACCAATTCCCCGAACAGAGTCGTTATGTTTTTATTCTGAAATTAATAGCATCCTCTGTTAGTACCGTGCCAATCAGCCAGACGAGATATTTAGGAAATATACTTTCTTCAGATAGATTACCTTGTAGTTTATTATATACTGAAATAAGTTTAACCCTATAGACAGAATAGAGATATGTTTTGAAAACTCTGTGTTAAATAGAACAGAAGAAAAACATTCCACATATGACAATATTTCACGCCATCAACCAACATATGTATTTTTATGTAAAGCGGTCCATTAGTAGAAGCATAAAATATATCTTCATCTTTGTTATAAATAAGCATTTTTTTGTACAAAAATTATATAGACAGTAGCACGATTTAAACATAATTTAAAATATACAAGATAGATAGTAAACAAAACAAGTGCTAAAAATTATGTGCTAAAAATTTTAAAAGTTTATTTCTTCATGTATACTATTTGCATTTAGTTATGTGTGAGGTGTATTATGTTCATTTATTTAAGAATAAATCTACCAATATTTTTGTACTATATTTATATCATTTTCATGTCGTCCAAGAATAGATAAAGGAAAATCATATGGACCGACGGAGGTCTTAGAAAGCTATTGCGAAACAAAGAAAATTTAAATATTATATAAAGTGAATATGAAATACCAAATAAATACGTTTTTAGGAAGATTTAAATTATGTTTAAAAAGTCCTGGACCTCCTGAATATTCTTAAAATTACCCGAACTAGCAGAAAGGTTTTAGATCAAATTTTTAGCCCTTTTACAAAATTATAGATTAAAAATTACTTTATATATACAAGGTTGCTCAAAAAGTAACAGCGCATCAATGAATGAATAAATTCATAGATATTTTAAGTGAAACGACGCTCAGGGGAACGAGAAGAATTACTCTTCCTATAATGAGGAGACTTGGGAACAGAAAAAGATCACAATTAGAAATAAAGCTTCTACTTGTGACCATATTTCCAGAACGTCACCCAGTAATAAGAACAATTCAAAGGTTTGAGGAAATGGGAAAATGCAGAGACAGAGGTAAAACATGAAGACCAAAAACGGTTCCTAAAATTTAGAGACGTTAGAGTATTTTTTTGAAAATCCGAATTTCCTAATAAGAGCTGTTGAGCAAGTACTTCTAGGGTCCGTTCTGAATATTCTAACAAATTCTTACTTTCATCCTTATAAATAAACTTTAAAATTTGTTATGCATGATGTCTGCGTAACGTGACCGCGAAATAATATATATATATATATATATATATATATATATATATATATATATATATATATATATATATATATAAATATATAATTTAAATTTTTATTGTTTTAAAGGTGAGACAAACATTGTTTTATAAAATCAGATATTAATCCAAAAATATGGGATATTTTATTTAAAAAAGTTGACGCGCCATTGCTTTTTGAGCAACCCTGTATAGATAAACTAACTTTCACATTATAGTTTTGATAAGCTGTAAAACTTTTACCATTTTTCACTAGTTCGAATAGTTTTTAAAATATTCAGGTGGCTCGAGACTTGTACACACAGTGAATGTTAGCTGATCTAAATAAACATGGATTAAAAAAATAATAAGCATTTTGCTTTTTTGCAGTTCGATCAATAAAATTCCAGATTGCCGCAAAAGGAAATCTAACCTCAAATTTTCTCAAATATCTAAATATACGTTACGCTGAAGGTTTATCTGTAGGTAGAGGTCGAGATTTGAATAGGTCTACCTAAATGAAATTATGAAAAATAAAATAGAAAAACTACTTCAATATATAATAGGAATGGCTTTGTATATAGTTGATAAACAGAAGAAACATTTTGCCTTCTCTATTTTAACCGCGTCCTTAATTCCACTCTAAGAGACACAGAAAGAGAAGATCAAGATGAAATAATTAAGAAGAGTAATTGACACAAGAACATCACCAAAGAAAAAGAATGCAGGAAAGGATAAGATAGATAATTTAACAAAAATAATTCGGGAACTCATGGGGGATGTAACAGAAACAAAACAGAATCAGAAATTTTACCAACATGAAATTAATAAATTGAAGAGAGAAAATTAAGTACGAAAAAAAATGTAACAGTTGAAAAAAATATCAAAAAGGTGGAAGTGAGAGTGAGTAGATTAAGGATCGAAAAACAGGACAGATTGAATTAAAAGGTGGGAATGAAAAACTTTATGGAGAAGGATATGGGTATGCAAATGTAGATGAAGAAGTATTAATAATAATATTTAAATTTTAGATATTTTCTGTTGTATTTTGTGTTAATTTCATGAACAAAAAAAGAAACATACATCTCTTCCAAAATTATGATATATTTGTTAAGAAATATTTATACTTATTTTCTTAATATTATACACTCAAACTACAGTCATCTTAAGAACCAATAAAAATACACATTATGTTTTATCATTCCTAATTCTAAATTCTCTGCACCAAATTGGTAACATCCGTTACCTTATAAAAATCCTGGATATTAATTTCCTCTAGCTCATTTTCATCTTCCATATTTTGTCAGCTTAAGGACAAATTGCGACCCTTAAACAACATTCTGTCTCATTCATAAACTGCAGAATACTAAATTTTAGCCAATTTACCCCAAAGACGTTTTCTATTGGGTTTCCTACGAGAGTCCTAATTTATTACATAAAAATTCATAGCTCGCTACAAGCCCTTTGTTAAAAATTAATTTATCATAAAATTGCTACGACGTAGACGCGACATGGAAATACGTGAGCTTAACAAGTTAAATAAAATTGGACAAACTTTTAAAACTTTGGTTAGAGAACAGTCAAAAAACTTTTAATTCTGATTTAATCATTTATTGCCGTGAAATTGTGCGGGGAAGTTTTGCCAGGTAATTACAAGAAAAATAAATTATGCGGTACACTGCACAGATTGGATATTAAACTGTATAGCATGGGCTTTTGAAACGATTATATGGAAATTTTGAGAGCATTCAACGGCTATATATTTTTTCTGAAAACCCTATGAAATTTCGAAATATGAGTAAGTAGTATGTAAAAAATAAGTAGGGTGCTGGCTTTTACTTGATGGAAATCCATATTCAATGATGAATAAAAGACGAATATTTGTCAAATTTCCACTATATTTAACTAAAAAACTTGACGCGTTTCGCTAACACTGTAGCTTCATCAGAAGTTCCATTTTAAATGACAAAATATTTGGTTACTTGAAAAACTTATACCTAGCTTTACAATAATGAATAAGTGCAATACCCTAATTTACATTTTATTACCTATTATTTAAATTATTGGGAAATACATACTGGTTTTTGTTAAAAATATTTAGCAGGGGTGAGGTGTTGATATCTGTTTGGTCATTTAATAGATTACCTGTGTTTTTTAATAGATTTATTTCTATGGCTTCTAAGAAATTTAGTTTATAACCTTTTCTTTCTACATAGAGAATTTCAAAATTATCCTCTAATTGATGATTTTGTTCTATTAAATGATTTGCGTATGAAGAACTGTTTTTATTATATAAAAAATTATTTTTGTGTTCCTGAATCTTTTTTTTAAACGATCTGCCTGTTTGGCCTATATATACTTTTGGGCAACTTCCGCATTTAAGTTTATAGACCCCAGACTTGTTATTTATATTTGTTTTTGTTTTATAATTTTTTAAGCGTTTTTATATTGAATTATTTGTTTTGAAGGCTACCCCAATATCTTTTTTATTCAGAAACTTTTTAATTTTAATTGATGATTTACCAAAATATGTTAAAGCGGTAAAATTGCGTTTCTTGTTTTCTTGTGCAATAGGATAAACTTTTTGTGTGGCTTTCTTTTTTAATTTTTTTATTAAAATTGAGTTGATCATTGATGGTAAGTAACCATTGTTAACTGCAACTTGTTTAACTTAATTTAATTCTTTATTAAAATTCTCTTCAGATAAGGGCATGCTAATAAGACGATGAATAAAACCTTGGTAAGCCGCTAATTTATGTTGTTCTGGATGAGATGAAGTTCTATGTATGGTTGTATCCGTATGTGTGGGTTTGTGAAAAATTCCAAAAGAGTGTTTATTTAAAACTTTAGTAATAACTAGATCAAGAAAATTTACCGAGTTATTTTCTTCTTTTTCCATAGTAAATTGAATATTTTGGTGGATTGAGTTAACAAAATCTAAAGATTTATTAAGTTGTCGATCTGTGCCTGTGAAACACACTAATATGTCATCCACATATCTGTACCAGTATAAGAAATGTTGGCTTATGTGGTTATTAAATATTATTTTGTCCATAAAAATCTCGGCTAACAGTGGGCTTAAAGGGCTACCTATAATCAATCCTTCTTTGCTTTTGTAGACTTTATCATTAAACGCAAAATAGTTTTGATTAAGGCAAGCCTCTAATAAGTTTAAAATATCGTTTTTTATAAACTTTACACCAACATATAGTATAAAAATTCAATGGAACTTGTCAATAAAATAAAAACCCTAACTTTACCAGACAATGCTAAACTAATATCTTTTGACGATAAGAACTTATTCCCAAGTATTCCACCAAAAGAAACGCTCTCTTTAGTAGAAAATCTATTGAACAAAAATAAAGTAAACTCGATTATAAAAATCGACTTCTGTCACTGTATGTAGCTGTTAGATTAAGATCAATTTTAGTATAGAGTGCAGAAAAACGAACATTTTCGGCATATTTTAACCAACTTCTAAAAGAAGAGGTTCTCAATTCCTCGACTATGTATTTTTTTATATATGTACACAGATTACTTCGGAACGGCGGCACCGAATTGAATAAAAATTTTTACGTTATGTTCAGAAAATTGCTGTGGTGGTCCCGTATTTTTTTTGGATAAAATTGGTGCAGTAAAATCCAAGATGACGCTGACAATATGGCGGCCAAAAAAATTAGTTTTGTCGGATTTTCTCCAAAATTGGTATGTGAGAATTTTCGAGATCGTACACAACGAATCTGAAATTATTTTTTTTAAATTCAAAATAGCGGATCCCATACGGCCCACAAAAATCAATTTTGTCCGAATTTCTCCAAAATTGGTACGGGGGAGTTTTTGAGTTCGCACACAACGAATCTAAAATTATTTTTAAAAATTCAATATGGCGGACGAAAAAAATCAATTTTGTTCAATTTTCTCCAAAATTGGTATAGGGGAGATTTCAGGGTTACATATAATGAATCTATTTTTAAAAAAAATCAATATGGCGTATCGAGTATGGCGGATAAAAAATTAATTTTTTCCGATTTTTTTCAAAATTGATATGGGAGAGTTTTTGAGATCGCACATTACAAATCTGAGATTATTTAAAAAGAAATAAATATGAAATATCCAATATGGCGGATAAAAAATCCAAGATGGCGGATTAAAGATTCTTCATCTCTCGACTTTGTCTAAAATCATTATTGGGGGATTTTTGTTACTGTTAATTTCGAATTTAAAATATTTTTTAAAAAACTAAATCTGGCGAATTCAATATAGCGTCCTGAAAATTTTATATTCTTAGATTTTCTTCAAAACTGATATAGGGTGTAGACAGTGAATTTAGAAATATATTTTCAGGATTCAATATGGCGAATCCAATATAGCGGAATAAAAATTTTACATTTTTCGATTTTGGTCAAAGGTGGAACTGAATCGTTTTTGAGGATGTAAATAGCGAATATAAAACTTATTAAAGGAAATCTAATATGTTAGATACAATATTACAATCTAGTTTAAGTCCCTTATTATTCATAATTTATTCCATTGACTTATTTAAATTAATGGAGATGTAATTAATTTTGTTGACGATAAAATTTTATTTTTGCAGGTCAATAACTGCAACGACCTTAAAACACTAATATAAAAAGTAAAATTGTATTTTATTTTAAAAGCAAAGTTTTATCGATCAATTTTACAAAAACAAATTATATTCCATTTATTTCTTTAAGTTGAAATTTTCCTCTTTTTGACCTAGTTAGTATAAACAATCCTTGCACTTCTGAGACTATAGAGCTATGTGAAACAAAAAGTACTCACATATGGCATGGAATGTAAGTGTAAATCACTTATTAAATGAGGTAAGATCATTGCTGGGTCAACTTAATAAATTTTAACAAATTTTTTAACTGAGAGAGCCAAAAATTCTTTACAGTTCCCTTGTCGAGTCTCATATTACATATGAGATAATAACCTCGGGAGAAGCTACTAATAGTTATATTTTTAAATTGGAAAATTTTTAGAAATGGATGCTTAAAATTATTTTTAACAAAAAATGTACCTACCTCAATGATCTTTTATTTAAGAAAACGAAAATATTTGGTACTAGTCAATTCTTAGTCACTTATATTTGAATAAGAATGAATTAGTTAACTATAATCACAACTATCTAATCCGTCACAAAGATTTTTTGATTCAAGTTTCAAATATAGATACAATTGTTATGCAAAGGAGCTATTATTTTCTTGATCTCAAATTATTTAATATGTTACCTGCAGATATTAAAATCTTAAACCCATATGAAATGTTTAAAAAAAATGTTAAAACTTTGATAACACACAAATCTAGACTTTAAATATACAGTTTATTCAATCTTGAAAATAATTATAATATTTAAATAATATATATCTTATGTAGAATGAAATAGAATGAATATATTTTTTTAAAATTACAGCAAACAACTAAATATTATTCAATCACAATATCCTTAACCATAACTTAACTTCAATTTTGATATATTATATTTTATACTCTCATTAGTCTCCTGAAATATGTAAATGTAGTTAACTTTTTCAGCATGTGTATTGTGCAACAAATCATATAACCAAAGTAATATTTAATTTATTATATAATATTATATAAATTTGAAATATATTTTCCTTTTGTTTTTTTCCTTGATGTATCGTTCATAACCTACACTTGATTTTCTTAAGTGTAGTGAGAACCACTGACTTACTTTTGTATCAGTAACGAAATATTTATACTTAATATTTTTTCATACTTTCCTAGAAAAATGAAACTAACATTTTAGTTTTATAATATTATTTTTTATATTTGTTTTTGATGCTTTTTATACTCTTTTCTCTCTGCTCTTCGTGGAAAGATTAGCTTTGTGAACAAACAAGTCCTAGGGTTTTAACGAGTCTTAAAATTTATTTACGACAGTTCTTTTTTCCAAACAGGTACGTATAAATGGGAAATAATGTACTTTATTATTACTATTATGCGATCTTTTTTAAGACAAGAGAGCGCCTCGTACAGAAAAGTTCTATTCGCTAATGGCCTACTTCTGTTATATACCTCTTTATGGTTTCTCTTCCCTAATTTAAGTGAAATTCGACCTAATCAAAGTATGTTTAACACTATGCAGAACGTTTGATAAATAATAATATTCTCTGATAATCGATAACTAGATCGATTAATTTATTTAATTTTCTGGTATCTATGCATTAGTCTATTTCCTACAAAAGCTTTTGTGAAATCAGTACTTATCTTTCATACATATTTTAATACCACCCTGTAGTAGCAAAATATACATTTAGTTTCGTTTATAGAAATAACGTATTATGGAGTTAGAGACTTAAGCTATAACAGTTGCCAAACAATTTACATAGAAATGAGAAATTTTGCAGGCAAATGGTTATGACAAATATATCCCATATTTAGTTTTTAATATTACCTTAAGAGGAAGGATTAATTAAGAAAATGGCTTTAATTTAAAATTATGTATATAAGTCTTAAAACAATTGGAAGATATTTTAAAAGGTAAATTCTAATTTCAATAAAATTGCTAAAGATTTAATAAATACACAGTAAAATTATTATATCTAAAGAAATGAAACATTTACACGCATATTGAACAATTTGAACAAATTTTGAATATTTTGGCTATTAAAGTTGGTAAATTATTGAAATAAAATAAATATTTAAAATAAAAAAAAAGAAAATAATGCTTATAGCTTTTCATCGACAAAAATATAACCAAAAATTATTATAGTTAATGCTAGGCTACTATAACCTTTGATATAACCCAGACCAACAAGAGTGAAGCAACAGAAATCCTAGTATACTTTCCCAAAGAATTTTGGTGCGCCAAATTCGAATCTGGCTTCAGAATTGCTCTATCATGTCAGGTTTTTGAGATATCATAACTTAAAGTGCAAATAATACTGTTATCAGCGTATTTGTGGTTATGTAAAATCACAAAGTATTTTTTTTCACAAAACTAGTAGAAATACATGAAAACACGATCCTTTCTTTTTAAAATCAATTTTGAAATGTCTAGATATATTTTTAAGGGTCGCTGAATATAAATATTGCCGTCAAAGTTTAAAATTCAAAATGTCAGATCCAATATGTAGGACACAAATTTCAAAAAGTTTTAAATTTTAAAGAAAATTTGTGTATAAGTTCCTGGAAGTATTTCGAAGTGGACAATCGATAGAGCAGAAGATTTGAAATGATTGAAACAACAGATACAATATAGCTAATATATTTCTCAGCTGTTTAATTTTCAAAATTTGACCGAGGATTCGCAATCATTCGCAATCGTCAATCTAGAGAATACCTATTTAAACAAATTTTTACTAAAATTAAAAACTTTTTGAAATTTTCGACCGCCATATTGAATTTTCAAAATTCGACAATGGATTTGTAATCAGTAACCCACTAGAATGTTTATATCGCTATTTTCAGCAAAATAACAAAATTTAGAAAAATACACTCAAAGTGGTAACTTGTACAATGTTTTTGTCTTGCATTCTTTTAGACTGGTGAGACATAAAATTCAAATTAGCATATCTCGGTGAAAAAAGAAAGATACCTGGACATTTCAAAATTGATTTTAAAAAGAAAGGATCACTTTCAGGTGTTCCTAATAGTTTTGTGAAAAAATTATCTTGTTGATTTTACATAACTCCAAATATGTTGAAAAACAGTGCTCTTTGCACTTTTAGGTTAAGATATCTCTAGGCTATATAAGAGCAATTCTGAAGCCAGATTCCGAATGGCCGCACTAAAATCTTTTGGAAAGGTATAATAGACATGATGATTGATTTTGGAAAAATACTCCACGATGTTTTTACACACCTACTTTATACAAAATAAGTCTTATTTCCCCAAAAAATTAATGTTTTGAATGAAAAATTCACCTTTTTAAAATACAATTTAAATTTCGCACCAAAACGCTACAATCCGTCTGTGAGTTCACTCTTTCGTAAACACTGACAAGTTGCATCTTATTGCTTGTCTCGATTCATATTTTCCATTATTTTGTGAGATAATAATGAATTCTAATGTGTATCAATGATGTGTAGTTCCTCGATGTAATAATACGTCAAAAAAAAAAACTCCGAATAAGTTATTTATTAACGTGCCAATGAAGAAAAATATCAGAAATACGTAGCCAAATCTTACAAGGCGAGACCCAGTTTCTGTATATGTTAATTCGGTAATTTATTTCTACGAAAATCATTTTGATGTAAATATTTATTTTATATAAATAAGTAGCGAAGCTCGCAAACAAAGTATATGTAGGGTAAATATTTGTCAATAACACTGTCGATCCCGTTTGAGGTTAGGTTTAATTTCTTTATTACTGTATTCTATTTAAAGTTCGTAACTAAAAACTTTTTCTTTTTATCAAATGATAAAAATTATATACAGTACCATGTAATGGGTTCAGTTTTACAAGTGAGCATGATTTCAGGGTGTATATCCACAATATTTGAACGGTAAACAGGCAGAAGCAAACGAACTTCTTGACACCACCGAGAGGCCCTATATTCTCAAAAAACAAAGAAGGTGTCCAATTGAGGAAAGTGAGAAAGATGTAGCACAAACAAAAACACCTACAAAACATTTAGAACTCGCTGGCATTTCATAAGAAAGTTCAGGTACGTACTCATTACTTTTTTTATACCGGTAACCTGTTTTATTGAATTCAAGTGTATATCTTTTCTGTTTGCCAGTTTAATCATAACATTATAGGTAGTTATGATTCCAAACAATCTTTGTGATACCTGTTATTATAATATTCCTACTATAGTCTGTTGCAAAAATTATAGTACATAATAATGTGTTAATAGTTACAGTTTGTTCACAAGTACTTATTTTTATTTTTTAGCTTTGCACACAATTGAAGATCTAGAAGCACCTACCACCTTTCCAAAATCAGCTGATAAATCAGTACAAGTATATATATATATATATATATATATATATATATATATATATATATATATATATTATACAAATTCAGAAGTCCAGACTGAAGTTAAAACAGTGCACCAGTTAACCTCGCTCCCAGCATCAAGGAGTCGATTCTTGGCAAATTTGAGTTACTAGACTTGGTAAATCCTTATTCCATGACATTGTTGTACTTTTGGAAGCAAAAAACTGATACACTTGATAGTTTTATCTACAAAATAACTTATTAACGGTGCAAATAAAGACAAATCTGAACGATTAAGGTGATAAACAATAATGACTGATGTGATGTTTACGAAAGCGTGACGTCACGCGCTTCTGATTGGTGTTCAATCTAATATGGCCGATTTTTATGTTTTGTCTTTTTATTTTTACTAAAATAAATGTAATATCGCTTGTAATCTAAAAATAAGTGTATTTTTTAAAATCTGTCTATCCTATGTAATTACTTAAAATCATAATTTCAGTGATTCTTCGTTACAGTCATCATGCCTATTGTTACTGTTACTAAAAATCAGTCAAATTTTTTTAGCCTATGAAATCAAATATAGACACTAAAAAATGACGAAGAGATGACTGATTGGTGTTCCATCTAATATGGCCGATTTTTATGTTTTGTCTTTTTATTTTTACTAAAATATATATAATATCGCTTATAATCTAAAAATAAGTGTATTTTTTAAAATCTGTCTATCCTATATAATTACTTAAAATCATAATTTCAGTGATTCTTCGTTACAGTCATCATGCCTATTGTTACTGTTACTAAAAATCGGTCAAATTTTTTTAGCCTATGGAATCAGACATAGATACTAAAAAAATGATGAAGAGATGACCAAAAAAGAACAATGGGAAACTACTGAATTTTGCAAGACATCAAATTCCAGCTCTACTCAAGAAGAAATACCTAAACTAAATTTTGATCTATATCAATAAAAATTTTTCTAATGAAATTATAAATATAAAATAGATACTTTAAAAAAAAATAAATTAAAGCAGCTCTAAGTTCAGTCTAGATACATGCACCACCTTTTAAGGTCGAAATAACTGGTGGTTTCACTGCAGCCTTCAGAATTTTTTCTCTTTACCATCTGTCTAGGAATTTTTCTCCATTGTGTCCTATTTATTTTCTTCTCTTTCTTTTTCCAGCTCCTTCTGCCTGATGTGAATTGAGACCATTGCCAACATGCTTATTATAAAACAATTTTGTACCTGCTCAAATCAGTTCTATGACATTAAAGTGACAGTATGGTGATAACCATAAAACCTCAAGATTATGTTTCTACAGCATTTTTGAATAATTTTTGTTTCAACTAGTTCACATTTTAATAAATTTGCCCGAATCAAATATTGAAATAAGTTGTCTTTTTCAAGCGAAGAAATTGATTTTTTATTTAGACGCATATTGTGGTGTGATCAGAGATTTTTGATTTAGAGCAGGGCCCACAAGCATCACCAATCAGGTCCGTCATAGTTTAGCTTGATTATTATTACTTTTAGACACAAACCATGTTTTCAAAAATAGTTATTTCATGAAGTTACCTTGTACAGGGTCAAAAATAAATAAACTTTGCATCACATGAGATCAAATTTGAATAGTCCTATTTGGATTTTGTAGAAAAACACACATTTAATATTCCGCTACTTTGAACAAAATGTATTTGTGATGAAGGACTGTCAAAACTAAGAAGTTTAATGTAAGTTGCGTTGAGTCTTATTTTGTAACAGTGGTGCAATTTACAAATAATGGACAAAAATTTAAATTATCTTATACAGCTGAAATTTGGCATATGGATTAAAAGTTGCATTTAGAAAAACTTTTTCCAATAACTTTTTTCGACATTTTGAGATGTAACTCCACTTTTGATTTTTTTGTGGAAAAAAATAATTTTTTTTTGGTTAATTTTCATCTGGACTGAGGCAAAAATTGATGCCAAAGTCAAATTTCGAATAAGCTATTAATAAAAAAAATCCCATATGATGCGGACTTTACTGGTCACACTGTATATAAAACAAATTTGGAAGTATTGTTTTTTTAATATTATGTATTTCATAAAAGTAGGGAATAAAATATTTCTGTTTTTCCAGGTATTTTCCCATTAGTACATTATTTCCTAATGTAATGAACTTAGAGCAAGAGAATATATACATAATTGGTTCTTTAAATCAAGATTTCAATATTTATGTCCAATTAACCTAATTTAAAAACTAAAAGAGCATTAACGCATTTAATTAACTTGTAAATTTAAATGTTCGCAGTTCTAATTATTCTTCATAAAATAACTTAATATAGGGTCGAACCGGCTGAAAGCATTTTCATGGAAAATTCGTCATTTCTATGTAAATGGTCTAATAACTGTTACAGCTTAAGTCCCCAACTTCATATAATTTCAGACGCCATGGCGTATTTTGCAATAACTACGTGTTAAAACTTTTCGACGAAATTTACGATGAAATTAATAAAATAACCCAAAGAGTTTTTGTGAACTACTAAATTTAAGTCTTTTAATTGTTTTTTTTTGTTCGTAATCGTTTATTTCAGCACGATGGCTTTAAATCATCAGTATGGTAAACTGAATTTTGCCAGTAAATCAGTGATAAGCAAATACTGATCTTTACTTTTTATTGCTAAAAATGAATAAAAAATTCAAAAATGTATATATATATATATATATATATATATATATATATATATATATATATATATATATATATATATATATATATATATGTTTATGCGGCTTTCACGGATTCCTCCGTGTGAGATGCAATAGCAGTGGATATATCCACATTATGCCGTTGAAGTGCTGAAATAACATTCAGCAAACGTACAACTATATGCAGCTCTGTGCATGAATGAAGTAAAATGCGAACAGTAAATGCAAACCTCGTTCCAACCATATCCTTTCCGTGTTAGAGGTTGCACAGTTTGAACAAATTGCTAAGGAAAACAATCTATCCTATTCCACCACCATCGAGATGATGGTCTACCTGTACAACCAAACCAAGAAGAAAGTCAAAACTTACCCTCCCCGTCACAGTATATATATATATATATATATATATATATATATATATATATATATATATATATATATATATATACATCATTTTCGTTTTATTTTGTCTTTCCTTGAGTTTAGATTCTTTATTTAACAAAAAATCAAAAATAATTTGACGTTTCGCCCTTTACTTAAGTCATCTTCAAAAATTTTTTGTTTTTTTTTATTGATCTTCCTAAAAATATTTTTTTTATAATAAAAAACATTTGTACACAAACATATTTATAATTTTAAAAAACAAACAAACACTTTAGAAAACTATTCAAATTTCGAAAAAAAGTATTTAATTTTACACAGTACATACCTTGACATTTTGTTTATTTATTAATAATGAAATGGAATTTTAATATCGTCTATTTAGGTACTTAGGATACATGGAATGCAAGTGTGTTTTATTTTTTATATTTTAACAATGGACCGAAAAAAACTGAAAAAATGCATACATTTAATTTTATGTTTAAGCGGATATTCAATTTTTGATGTTTATTAACAGGATCGAATACTTAATATTTTTCTTTAAACTAGGCTGGTATAAATGTAGCTCAAATTTCCTATATCCGTTCTTTCGTTAACAGTGTTTTTATCTTTTTCAATTTCTATCCTTTCCTTGATCTGCAATTTTTGATAATTCATATCTTTGTTTTTAATTATGGTACTGTTATAATTGAAGGTATATTTTTCATCCTGTGCGTATTTGTTTAACGTTGTTGAGGCTTTTTTCGTATATTTATGACCATTCAATCTGTTCTTTAGCAATTGGCTTATCATGCCTATATATTTTTTGGGATCGAACATACTACGTTTGACTTATTCATGAGAGGATTTTTACTTTTTAAATTGGTAAATAGTGTATTTAATTTATTACGAGACCTGTGACATACGATAATATCATGTTTTTTTAAAATGTGGTTTATTTTTTCTGACAGTTCACTAGTGTAAAGTAATGAACTGCCAGAAAAAAAAATAATAAATCACATTTTATTAAAACATGATATTATCGTATGTCACAGGTCTCATAATAAATTAAATACAATATTTACTAGTACAAAAGGTAAAAGTCCTCTCTTGCATAAGTCAAATGTATTATATTCGATCCCTTGCTCAAATTGTCCCAAAAAATATATAAGCATGACAAGCCAATTGCTAAAGAACAGATTGAATGACCATAATTTTACGAAAAAGGGCTCAATAACGTTAAACAAACACACACAGGATGAAAAACATACCTTCGATTATAACAGTACCATAATTAAAAACAAATATATGCATTATCAAAAATTACAGATAAAGGAAATGATAGAAATTAAAAAAGACAAAAACACTGCTAACTACTGAATCGATATAAGAAATTTGAGCCACATTTACACCAGCCTAATTTAAATAAAATAATAAGTATTCGATCCTGCTAATAAACATCAAAAATTGAATATCCTCTTAAACGTAAAATTAAATGAATGTGTCCTTTCAGTTTTTTTTTGGTCCATTGTTAAAACATAAAAATAAAACACACTCGCATTCCATGTATCATAAGTACCTAAACAGACGATGTTAAAATTTCATTTCATTATTAATAATAAACAAAATGTCAAGGTATGTACTGTGTAAAATTAAATACTTTTTTAGAAATTATGTAGTTGTTTTAAAATGTTTGTTTGTTTTTTAAAATTGTAAATAGGTTTATTTATGAATGTTTTTAAATATATAAAAATTATTTTTAGGAAGATCAATAAATAAAAAAAAATACGAAAAAAGTTTGAAGATGCATTCTTAAACAAAGGGCGAAACGTCAAATTGTTTTGGATTTTTTGCTAAATAAAGAACCTAAACCTAAGAGAAGACAAAATAAATCGAAAATGATATAATCTATGGTTCAAGAATCTGCAAATGCATACGGAGTTGCATCTAGTTGTACGTTTTGCTGAATGTGATTTCAGCACTACAACAGCATAATGTGGATATAATCACTGCTAATGCATCTCACACGGAGGAATCCGTGAAAGCCGCATAAACATATTTACACCATTCGGCGAGAGGTCGGCGAAGTCGCGTTCAGTGTTGCATGCTTCCTTCCGATCTGTCCTTTGCACAATCAGGTGCATGTCGGTATCCTGATGAGTCTAGTAAGAAACGAAACATGCACCTCTGCCGTATCACTGTGGCGGGGAGGGTAAGCTTTGTTCTTATTATGTTGTATTTTTTCTTAGACCCTTCTGGTTAAAACAAATATGAATGAAAATTGATTCAAACAAAGACTTTATGATTTTTTGCTTACGTATTTTCTTTTTTTTTCGTTGAAAAACCATTGACTTTTAGAGAAAAACTTGAGAAACAAAAAGTTTCACTATAAGAGGGGAAAAGCTAAGTGACTAATCAAATCGAGCCAGAGAACTGTAAAATATGTTACGTGTTCCAAATTGGACTTAATTATCTTTAAAAACAAATAATGTAAATTTAAAAAACTAAAAATAATAATAAATTTTAACATTCTGTATCTTAAAAACTAAGCATTTTCAGATATATATTTATATGAACTTCTATGCCTAAAATTAGCTCAGGAACACCTCTTTAAAATTTTTCACACCTATTTGGAAACACCCTGTATTTTATGGACTAAATACGAAAATGATGACATTTTAAGTAATAATATTTATTCAAATATTTATAAATAACTGAATAAAATTCTTGAAGCACGCCACTGATTCGCTGATCTCTTGCAAGTTAGCTTAGAAATATTCTTGAGAGTCCAAGAATAATCGGTCAATATGGAAAGGTTTCACTTCCCCTGGTATATATTTCTCCATGTCTCCAATTTTTTAATGAAAATGTTGGCCCTCTATTTATCAAGAATAAAATCTAAGTTATCGATTCCCAAAGTGACATATATGATCTCCAGGGGTCAACTGCGATGATAAGGGGTCTATATCAACATGAAAAAAATTGAGAGCTCATCAAATGTAAATGGAGGTCCACAAAAGTGTATCTCGTTAGGCAGCTTATCAGTAAAATTTAGGAGTTCTGTAAATGTCATAATGACCTAACAAAGATTGTATCTATGTACTTACAAACATGTGTAAACTTCAACCAGAGTTGCAAAGAAAGCAGTTGCATGGACTTGTTTAATTTGTCTATTATTAATACGAGTATTAGAGCAAAACATTATTCATTAATTTTTTACATTTTGAGTGGAAAAGTGTGATTCGAATATTTGAAAAAAATAAAAAGTGATCCAATATAAAAGTTAAAGTAAATCAACATTATCTTCTTTGGGAGTATATTTATTAATAACATTACTTTTTTCGAATTCCTTCTATAGTTCGATTACGGATTATGATTAAAGTTCAATGTTTTTCAATATTCTAATCAACCGCTTACCCCCATATTACTTTTTAGCATTATTTTCTTCGTTTTTTCGTTTTAGTAATTGTTGTATGTCACATTTAATTCCTTTCATTATTTTGTATTTTGCAACAAAAATTCTGTTTCTCCTTAAGTTAATTGGCTAACTCGTCTCGATATTGCATGTAGCATTCATACCAGTCCAATCTCTACCATTTTTGAGCAACCAATATATTTTCCTGCCCATGTTTCGTTTTCCTGTTATGTTGCTCTGTAATATTAATTTTCGGAATTGATGTTGCGGATGATTTTCAAGATCAACGGTGTATATGTGTTTAATAATTTGTAATAGTTCTTCATTTCTGTTCATACGTATTAGTACTTCATTATAGATGACATGATCAGTTAATGGTATTTTAAGGAGTCATCTAAAAACTCAAATCTCTAGAGCTTTAGATTTATTCATTATACCTGCTTTAAGTCTGCATATCTCGGCGCTACAAGGTCATACAGAAAACACAAGGCCTTTCACAAAGCAATATCGCAGTTTTAAACTAAGGCTTTGTAATCATAATAGGTTCCAGGAAAATCATACTAGAGCTTGTTTTCTGTCATCTATGGTAGTTCAGTGTACTTTCATCTGCCACATAATTTTTTCATTTATGTTCCAATGTGGATTTTTCCGCCGATCTTCGCCGAAAGCCCAATTTCACTTTGAGTACATTTTTTCTCTCTTTGCTTGTCAACTGCCAAGACTCCGAATTGGCACCTAATAACTTGTTTTAATATGGCATCATAAATATTATTTTTCATTTCATATTTTACATTCTTTAGTCCTAATGCTGCTAAATTTTTACTGTTTGCCTACATTATTAGATCTATACTCAACTTTTGTCTATTGTTACATTGTCCTTCCTAGAGATTAAGTTCACTATTGGCTTTTTTAATTCCTGTTTCGGTGTCTCTGCTTTGTTCAATGATGTGCTGCCTAGTTGAGTACTTGTTTTGGGAACATTTCATTTCCCATCTTCAAAACCTGTTAGCTATCTATATTTATGACTTGTTCCTCTTTCTCACTCTTTCCAGCTGTGATATTCTTGCTGATATCCATTTCTGTAGCTTATACCTTGTTTTCCTCTCCGTTCGTTAATGTTCAAGTTTTTGCGCCACAAAATAAGGTATTCTTCACTAGTGAATCACAGATATTAATTTTTCTCCTATTAGTTTACTCTATTATCCTGTGTCCTTGTTACACATATAGCGCGACCGTCAGTGTCAGTTTCATCAAAGTACACTCTTAGGTATTTGTATTCCGCATATAAATCTATTTTTCAATGTTTTTTTTGTATATTATTTCTGCTTCCGCCTATGCATAAATACTTTTTGGTACTCATTGTTAATCCCCGTTGTTCGTAGGTTTCTTTTATTTTCCGGGTAATAAACTCTAGGGCAACTTTATCTCCTGCCAGTAGTTGTCTGCAAATTGAAGTGTATATGTTGCTGTATCGTCCATGGAGAATCCATAGCTGAATAATTTTGTTTCCATTTTAATATTGTTTTTTTATGTAAATTTTAAATATGCTGGAAAATATTGTAGCATACTTGTTTTAAGCCCTTTGCCACTTTCCCTATTTATTAGCTATATAGCTTTAATTAGTGTATGGTTTATATTAGTGTCCTCAATAATTACATAATTCACTTGCCACCATACTGAGTTTAATTAATCTGTTATTTTTGTTCATATTGACACTCAGCGACCCCCAAGAAAAAATTTTCGAATGAAATATATGCAGTAGAAAAATATAGGCCTCAAAGTGTTAATGTGAATGCTCATGACAACGTTGAGATATATTTCACAACTTAAAATGTTCGTAACTGTGTAAGAAAAGTCACAAGTGTCCGCTCAATAGCTTGTTTTGAAGGTTAAGAGTAGTATTAAATGATGCAACCAGAAAAAAAGACCAAAAAAATATTGTGTATCCTGTACAAACCGCTTTTCGACTACATAACCGCAAATATCTCAAAATCTTGATGTGATGAGCCAACAGTGACCTTGGATTCGGATTCTATGCAGCAAATTACCCTCCGCTGCCCAAGAACAGAAAGTTGTAAACCTGTATAATTTAATTTATTTATGATAAGACAAAAAAAAAATTAAAAGAAATTGGCCTAAATGTTATTTAAATCCCACGATTTGCCATTATTAAAAAAATAAAACTTATTTTAGAGGAGTTCTGATTACTCTTAAATTTGATTTTAATCAAAAAGACCCTAAAACAACGTCTATGATAAACAAAGTTTAATTAAGATGGGACTTAATCCAAATTTCGGAAGGGATTGCGTACTAATCTTATGTAAATTAGGTGTTAGCTAGATTTAACTATAATTTGAATACATGTTATCTTCATATTTGGTTCTTTACTTTACTTTCGTGTACATATATTGTTTTCCCATTGCATATATACAGTAAACTGGAGAACAAAGAAATATAAAAACAGCTTAATAGGGAAACTTGGATAGAAAGAAAGAAATAATAGACCTATTAGCCTCCTCAGCCACCTATATAAATTATTTAATAAAATACTCATTAAACGGATAACAAATAAGATCGACTTTTACCATTTACAAGAGCTAACAGGTTTTCTTTCAGGATAAGGGACAAATGACCATCTCCACACAAAAAAAACCCTCACTGAAAAATGTAATAAATATAGTAAACCTCATATGCTCATATTTCTAGATTTTGAAAAGCATTCGATTCAATTTGCCAAGCTAAACTTCTAGAAGCCTTAATTAAATGCCGCATTTTCCAATATTTTGCCTCAATTAAGTATATATATATATATATATATATATATATATATATATATATATATATATATATATATATATATATATATATATATAAATTTTCCCAAGAAATGCACCAAGCAAGTAAAAATTTGTAGAAGAGGAAGGGAATGATCTCCCATAAGTAATTGTAACTCTTCTGTAATATAATAAACTGGCAATCGATAGGAATTAACATTCACGGTGAAAGGATTAACCATCTTTACTTCGTCATTGATACTGTTCTTATAACAGACAATTTGCAGAAATTATGTCGCATATAGTAAAGGAGTTTTCAGCAGAATTTGAACCAAAAACTGAAAAATTCAGAATCCTGTTCATGATAAATTTAATATTGATTGACTGTAAAAACTAAGTGAAGAAAGTATCGAGCAGCATATAAATAATTAGGATATGAGATATCTTGGGTACCTTTTTTTAAATTCACACAACATTTAAACTTGATCTTCCAATACTTCATGTATAAAGATATGGAGCGGAAACATTTACATTCACAAACGAAAACATAAACAGCATCCGTAATGCAAAGAAAAATGATCGGTATCACTATAAAATACAGAGTTCCAAATACCGCAATCAGGCGAAAAATAGGGGGGAAATTAAAACTCGGTAACTCCCGCTGCCAGGTTGGTCGAAAACAAGTGGATTTGAAGAGTTTTAAAGTGGAATTTTTGACACGAAGCCTTCAGAAACAGAGGCAGATCACTTAGCCGATGGACGGATATCAATAGAGTGGCAGGAAATTAGATACAGGTGGCACAAATCAGGAAAAGATGGTAAGAGTTAGGGAAGATTATGTTCAGCAGTGAACAATAAAGGGCTATTCATGATGATAATGATGCAATAGTGTTCTAGAAGTCTGATATTATGGGATACGTTGATCTCCTCGTGTTCCGGTGTTTAATGGTGCAACATTGCAAAATTCAGAAAAAAAAATACTCTGTCTTCCTTCTGCCGTAAGTATAATTTTTGATTGATTGATGTATTGCCAAAAAGGCCCAACAACGGTTAAAATTTAATACACTATCCAGAATAAATAATAAATAAAAATAATTAATCTCTATTTAAAGTTTTAGAAGCGTACTATAAAATAGTATTTGTTAAAGGGCTTGCACTGTATAGTAGGGTGTCCTGTCCATTTATGAGAAAATTTTATTTCAATCCACACTATCGCAAAATTTGCGTAATTTTACGCAGATTTCTAAAAACGTAATAATCTAGGATTGCGGTGTTATCTTGAGGGCTCTACTGCACTTTGAGTTTTTGTAAATTTTACGTTTTGATAGACTTAAACCGTATCTAAAATAAAACAGATATCAAGTTTATAAGGTATTTTATTATAGAAATTAATGAAACAAAGCCAAAGAAAACGAAATGAACAAAATAAAGCTTATAATCAATAATAAAAACTTAGTAGAACCCTAAACTTATTTTTGTGCCCAAAATTTGGCATGTATGCTAAAGATTGCAACCTGGTTTGAATAAAGCCATCTCTGGAAGTAGCGTCAGTTACAGTTTGTGAGGTCCCTGTTACCAGTTTAACACATCTTTCCATAGATTGTGTGTGACAAGGGAAGTCTACGATTTTCAAGCTCTTCTCTTTGTTATGATTTGAAGGCCTCTATTAGAAATATGTCGAAGAACCGATGGTGCTGTAAACTGACACTCATGCCATATAATCATTTCGGTGAAATTTCTGGCAGAGAAGTTAATTTATGGTGGCTTAAATCTCCTAGTGGTACTTTCAGTTTTTCTAGCTTTTATTATTCTTCTCAATGCCAGCTTCCGAATGTGGTCTAGTTCGTCCAACAATATATTGACAAGTAGGTGTTCTAGGTGCGAAAAAAAAGCATTTCTTTCGATAAGAGAATCCATAACAGATCTCAGTTGAAAAGCAGTTGCAACTTTTCTGATAATTTGTGAGTCACGTCAGGAGTACAAAAACCGTTGACCCAGCCTAACATATCTTATAAAGATTCTTTTGATCCGTATTTATTTCATCACATTTTTGGGCAAGTCAGGCAAATTACCAGCCACGGCGCCGTGGTTTGATTTTCTCAACCAGCTAATTGTTTTCCAGTACGTCCGGAATATTTTCTAGGACCTGAAGTGCAATCATCTAAGGTCAAGAATAAGTGACGAAGGGCAACTCATTGGCATGAGCATACAAATACATCATTGTAATGGTATATCCAAGTACTGCTCTAAATATTGAATCACGCCACCCTTACAAACAGTGTTAGTTGCAGTTCCATCACATTCAACACAAATCACGTCTTTTAAATTCCAACCTTCACCCTCTAATAAAGTTGTGATCGAAGCAAGAATTCTCTTTGCAGCGCCACGACTTGGCGTTGTGTGTCCCAAACAAATTGATCCGGGTTCTGTTAAAATTGATGTGTTCTTTCAAAACTTCTTTACTATGGTGATGATTCCCTATTTTCTCATTTACCAGAGTCTTGTTTTTTCGTTCGTCAAAGTAAATGCTTTTTATAACAATACTTCCAATGCTTTTTGAAGCGTCCATCCGGGCTTTAAATATAGCTCTATGGATCTTGTTTTTATCGATAACCAAAGTTAAATCTTCGGTAGAAACCAAACCGATGTCAGCCAAAACTGCAGAAGCAACAGCAGCAGCAGATCGCGTCGATAAGCCGTATCTATCACAGACCTTAGCAACTGTTGGCAACGACAATGTATTCCAATTTGCTGTAGAAGTCGATGGTGTCTCTGACGAGAGCGCGTTCATCGGAGATGCCACTTTTGTCAGATACGTTTCTGAGGAAGATTCAGGCATCAAAACTTCATAATCATCATAATTTGCTGAGGCAGAATCGGTTTTTTAAGTAGAAGGCAACTTTTTTGTTGCCCTTATTGACTCTTCCATTTGTCTTTGCTGTCATTTCATTAATCTGGCCGTTTATTTTTTATCAATACCGCTTATAAACATTTTTCTGTCATTTCTTTGATCCATCAAAAAACTTCTCTCATTGATGGAAACTTTCTTAGGTTTTAAACACGAATAAGTTTCAATTGAAGTGCATTTACAAGCAGCAACGTCGCAAAGTTTGCTGATATCTTTTCAAAATGAGGTACTTTTCGAAATAGAATTTCAGTAATTGAATAACCCGTTTCGTAGTTACGATTGGAATCGAAGCTTTGGTCTAAATATTGTTGGTCTCTTCAGAAACAATCGCATGAATATCTGAATTGGATGGATTCTTTCCATTATACTTTAATTCCTGATAGTTTTTGATAAACAAAATAAATTTAATGACGTCCGTTATAGTTGGTAACTGCCGATCGTCAAGTTTTTTGTATGGTTCCACTATAGCACAAGTAGCCTCACTACGCCTCGAACTCATTATTTAAAAATCACAAAATGTGCTTTTAATACTGTAACAATCGCAACTGTACTTTCATAGCATAAAACAACTTTGCCTATGAAGAAAACACTCGCGAGTCAAGTCAAGAAAGTCCTCAAAACGAATTCAAGTTTGAAGGAATTTGCAGGTTGAAACCTAACCAATCTTAAGTCGCTGGTAACGTGTTGTTGCATGCATATCGAAACGCCGTGTATGTGTTACACCTAAATGGAACAAATAGTAATTTTTTTTTATATTTAGTTCAGGGTTCGAAATTAAGGATAGCGAGATGTATTGATATTTTCCAAAACTATGAAGGTCAGTAGAACCCTAAAGATGTAATGGTATTTTATTTTTAAAATTATTCTGACAATTTTTAATTAATTACGTAAATTTTGAGAGGTATAGAGTTAAGGAAATCAAAAAAAAATTTCGGGACACCTTACTATATAATTCACTGATTTATCATTTATATAAAATGTAATGGTCTCAATGTTCAGGGAATTATACAAAAACATGACCTCTGATCATGAAGTTCTTCTCTTCTATACTGGTGTTTGTTGATTATCAAAAGGAAATATTGTTAGCCAAGCTTTTAAATTGAAAAATGAAATAAAATTATTCTTATAAATAAAAGAAAAACGTGTTTTTATGGTACACTTTAATGATGAGACCTGGCTCCAAAGATTAGCTTCTTTATCTAATATTTTAGATCAGCTAAACAAGCTAAATTGTAGTGTAAAGAAACGCTAATTGCTCCCTAGCGTCGTAAAGTAAATCTTGGAAACTTTGCCATGTCTGAACTCCTTTGAACCTAAACGCAAGAATCGGGGACGGGAATACTAAATATTCTAAAAGGGAAATTAATAATCACCTTCAGGCCCTTGAAACTAAAATTTAATACTTTTTCCCGGAGTTCTCTGAACAAAAACATAGTACGAAACTCATTTCATATATTTCTGAATGTTGCCGACATTCCTGATGAAGAGCAAGGTGAATTTTTGAAGCTGCAGAATGACTCCTTAGAGCATTATCTGTTTCAGATAAATCATTACTTAAATTTTTTTGTCATATGCGTCACTCGTACCATACTTTCCTTGTGTCATTTATTTGTTCTTACCTCGGTGAAAGTGAATTTTCAAGACAGAAGCCAGAAATATACTGGATATTCAAAATTCGCCAAAAACTCAACCGAGAATTACAAATCTTGTTAAGCAGATGCCACCACAATCATCACTTTAACCACTAATAATTATTACTTAAAAAAATATATTATAAAGTTTGTTAAGTCCTAAAATACATTTTTCAAATCTATAATTATTTGTTTTATTTATCATATATGGCAGATAAGAAAATGAGGTCGCGAACTTTTTAAATAATTGAAAAAGAGTCGCGACAAAAAAAAGGTTGAGAACCACTGATATAATGTAGACTATTTGGAAAAAAATTAAGCGCTTTCTGCATATTATCAAGAGACTGCATATTTTTCTGTCAAAATTATCCATTTGTTCACCCCCGCAGCAAAATGAAACTCCTTTCCATCTACCGGGTGTCAACGAATCTATTAGACAAGTCATAATTTCTAGAGTATTATGTGTATCAAAATGAGAATTGGTACAGGTAAATGTTATATGAAGAGGAGAGTTTTCGCATATTTTCCACTTTCCGGTCACTTCCGGTTTCACCGGAAATGGCCCCGGTTTGGAATTCTTAAATAGAACACCCTGTATATTTTAACACCTTTGGATTTCTGAGACAATTCTAGATCAGAATGTGACATTTTAAAACCTTTTTACGTCTACTTCATTTTTTTAGAGCCACTTTTAAAATTGCATCTAGGTGGCCATGATCGGACGCAAACTAATCTAACGGCCTTAGGTGGTGTCAAAAAAATACAATCGCAAAGTTTTAGTGACTAGTATGAAAGACAGGAATTGGATTAAAAATTTAACAAAATTAACAAAAAACTAACAAAATAAACTAATAACTTAGACGACGCACTTAAAATATTTGAAAGTACAGTAGCTGAATTTGTTAAAAAGTTTAGTGTAGTAAATGTTCAAAGTGCATTCCTTCTTTTTCACGACACATTTCAGCTCGATCAATTGTTTCTCTCAACACGTTTTGTAGCATTTGGGGCGTTATACTTCTAAATGCCCGTAAAATTGTTTCTTCTAATATTTCAAGAGTAGCTGGGGCTGCTCCATAGTAAATCCTTTCTTTAACATATCCCCAGACAAAGAAATCGAGCACAGTAAGACCCGGTGAGCGGGCTGGCCACCGTACCGGACCATTGGTTGCAATAATTCGATTATTAAAATGCTCTATTAAATAATTAAGAACTTCTCTAGTATTGTGAGGCGGTGCTGCATCTTGTTGAAAGTAAATTCGCCGTAAAACTGCTAAAGGTATATCATTGAGATGATTTTCGATTTCATTTTGAAGAAAACCTAAGTATCTAACCGCTGTTAACTGACCATGAAACAATATTGGCCCAATTATTCTGTTTCCAACGATACCAGCCCAGACATTGACGCCAAATCTTTCTTGAAAATTGCCCTCTCTCATTTCATGTTGATTTTGTTGGGCCCAGTACCGAATATTTTGCTTATTGAACATACCATTATTTGTAAATCGGGATTCGTCGGAAAATAGAATAAAATCGATAAAATTTGGGTTAATTCTATGATTTTGAAGCAGCCAATCACAAAACACTACCCGTCTATCGCCATCCTCAGTATACAAATGTTGATGTAACTGATATTTAAATGCTCGATATCTATGCTTTTTCAGTATTTTTCTTGCTGATTCATAACTTATCTGCAGTTCTTGACTAATTTTTCTTAATGAAACTGTTTTATCAACCTCAACCATAGCAAGTACGTTAATCTCAGTCTTTTCATTTATGATAAACCTCTGTTCCGCCTCTTGATTTCCTATTTGCCTAAAACGAGTCTCGACATACGGAAAATACTGATGGGCTGGATGTTGCCCATTCGGATATCTATGAGCATACAACTCGGCAGCATTCCTTGAATTTCTATGACACTCTCCAAATATTAATAACATATCCACTTTTTCACTTTGAGTATACATTATTTTAACGAAAATTTAAACTAAACTTAACGAAAATTAAGAAACTTTTACGTCTGTTCTTAGAGCGTATGTCACTGTCATTATCTACTTAAGTGAGTGCTTTGTTTTTCAAAGAAGACTTGATAAAAACAGTTGAAAATTATTATGCATCCTGGCTGTCCATGGCGCACTTGTCATAAGTAAATAAATTATCCAGTATTTTGCTTAATAATATTTAATTTCTGTTCTTATGTCTAATCCAATCGCAAATAAATTAGTACCGTTAGATTCGTCAAAGAATGCTTTTTTCGAAAAGTAGTTGTCAATAAGGGGTCGCCATTTGAAAATTAATAGTTAGAAATGAAAACGTAATTTTGTCAACTTGTCTTATTCCTGTCTTTCATACTAGTAAGTAAAACTGTGCGATTGTATTTTTTTGACATCACCTAAGGCCCTTAGATTAGTTTGCGTCCGATCATGGCCACCTAGATGCAATTTTAAAAGTGGCTCTAAAAAAATGAAGTAGACGTAAAAAGTTTTTAAAATGTCACATTCTGATCTAGAATTGTCTCAGAAATCCAACAATGTTAAAATATACAGGGTGTTCTATTTAAAAATTCAAAACCGGGGCCATTTCCGGTGAAACCGGAAGTGGCCGGAAAGTGGAAAATACCAATTCTCATTTTGATACACATAATACTCTAGAAATTATGACTTGTCTAATAGATTCATTGACACCCGGTATACAAATCACTTACTAAATAATTCTACAAAATAACAGAATTTTAGGTTAAGAAGTGACTTCAGGAAAGCGTGAAAAGACTGACAGACAAACGTTAGAGAATTATATCTACTGATGCCCATAATAGATAAGTGTAACTTAATCTTAATAAATTGGCTTACAAAAAAGGTTTCTAATAGAAACACTGGCTTAATGTATAAAACTCTGGTAAATTTATTTATATAGTATAGCTATCAAAGGGTAAAAAGGTCTTTTACAAGTAACTTTAGGCAATAACTGTCGAAACTTTAGTTTGCTTTCTTAGGTCAATGGATTTTGACTAGAACGGATGGAAGACCCAACAATTAGGAACTTTAAGTCGATAGGTCAATGTTGTTGTTGTGATAAAAGTGATTTGATTATAAGTTTCTAAATAATATAAGCTTCATTCGTTTTTGTTGTAATCAAACTCTATATTTTAAAACCACTATTTTGTTTAGATTTTTGGCATATAAAGCTAGTTCGCGTCCATAACAGAAAGCTACACGTGCACCCTGGATAATGCTAAATGAACTAGCTCTTACTTGCGGTCAGATAATCTTTTGATGTCCTGGCCATGCTATTCGATCAAACAAACGGAGCTGCTCAGGACTTAATGACTGGAAAAATCTGACTTTCTGTCGGAAAACATAAGCTATGTAAAAAGCCTATCTATCAAAACTTTTAAAAAATAACAACATTGACCTAGTAGTCATACAGGAAAGTCATTACGGAACGGAAGACCAGTTACAGAAAAGAAGAAAAATTCCTGGTTATCAACTGATGGATGCTAAGTATGACCCACCATATGATATAGCGACTTACGTCAATCAAGATATAGAAAACGCCTCTCTCATTTCCAAGTATTACTGTCACCAACACGTACAAGCCTACAGCAATATCCACACACACACACCCATCCTCTTATATATGTGGGTGTAGGGCCGGATCCAGCGTCTCTCTTGGGGGGGGGGATCACAAAAGTACAGTATGGCAAGCGAAAGCAAGTTGTCGACGGAGGGGGGGGGGGAGACATCAGCAACATTCCCATTTCTAGTGTTAAAGATAGGGTCGGGTCTATTTTTCCGAATTTGAAGTTCTTAGAGACGGGAGGCGATCACAAGAAAAAACAAGTTATCAACAGGGGGGGAGGATGCGAGCAGCATACACATTCCTAGTATAAGAGGCAGAATCGTGTCCATTTTCCTGAACTCAAAGCTCTTGGGTGGAGTGGCTATCGCAAGAAAAACAAGTTGTCAACGGGAGGGGAGTGCTAGTAGCATACACAATCCTAATATTAAACGCATAATCGGTTCTATTTTCCTGAACTCAAAGCTCTTGAGAAGGGAAGGGGCGATCACATGCATACACATTCTTATACTCTATTCAAGAACTAGAGAGAGTAATAAAACTGTTACCGAAACTTCCAACTTACCTGCTCCAGTGCCGCAGATAACTGACAACTGGCGTGAATCTAATTATATTTAATTATATTTAAACATTATAAGGTTTTATAAATTTACTGCAACAAAAGGGTTAATGATTCAATTTAGTTTCTGTCAGTGAGCAAAGTACACCTTACAGTGTGTCCATAATGATTTATCTCGTTTGTGCTTGTTTATATATAATATATGAGATTAGTGAGATACCCAAAAGATATGGCTTTCACATCTATATTTATTCCACATTCGATTACAGACAGACGAAAAACCTCGTTGGAAGAAGAGATGTAAAGAGCAATAAAAGGAGTTGTACATACATCTTATTATGAGAAGCAGAACCCAACCGTCGACAAAATTCTAACTAAAATCAATGAAGATCGGGATTTACCTGAAATTAAAAGAACTGAGCTTTGGAAATTACTCAGAGAATTTAATTTTTCTGGAAGAAATCAGATAGGAAATCTGTTCTTATAGATTGTCCGGAAAATGCCTTCGGCGAAGGAAATATCTGTGTTAAGTAAAAGGTAAAGTCGCTAGAAATAACACAATTTACAAAATTAGTAATTTAACAGAACTTTAGAAAGATTTTTTGGAATAAAGCGACTGCAGAAAATTTGGAAAAATCCATATAATAAAAGAATAAAAGAACATGTGGAAACTCGATCTCATGATCCGTGAGATAGAGGAACTAATTATAATTAATTTGGGCGAAGATAGCTTCACTGACTTGGATTACGAATTAGATACGTAATGTTTACCAGCGTAAACACAATTTATTATTTAAATATTTTTAACATACAAAAATTAATTACATTTGAATCCCTTTTTAGTGTTTAATTGTAATTCTGCAGATGGTTTAAGAAAAAAATAAACTGAAACGTCAAATGTCCTAAAAATATTTTAATTAATAATAAAATGACCGATAGCCCAAAAAAAATTTCACATTATATAGACGAATTTATTTTTTTATATATGTTTAACTTCTTGTATTTTTGACAATGGGTATTTTGTAAATATTTAAATTATAACTTAGAATTTCTTGAGAGAAAAAGGCTACGATTTATTCTGAATGTGCCTTAAACGGTTTCTATGCTAAAATTAAAAATAATAAAAATACAGTTGTAACTTGTGTTAAATATGTCAAAATTTTCTATCTCTTTCCGACGCCTATGACAAGGATTAAAATCCTTTTTAACACATCACTCATCCAAATATCTATTGTTATCCAACCCAGTTGGTCTATTATTATAGACCGGTATTTTTGACTATAAAATTTCTAACCCATTTCTATGAAAAACATATATGTCTAACAGATTTTGCCAAAGACACCGAACTGAAGAACACAGGTAGTTTGCGAAGAAAAAAAAGGTAAATAATCATTTATTACTCTCTCTAGTTCTTGAATAAACTATAGTATAAGAGGCAAAATCGGATCTAATTTCCTGAACTAAAAGCCCCCACCACCCCCCTTGGATCTGCGTCTGCGTGGGTGACTACAATAGTCATCATGAGCAGTGGAAATATATAGACTGCAATGATGACAGTAACATGCTGGTGAAATGGGTAGAGAACCAACACCTTACGCTTATGTTCGATACTCAATCCGTCTACTTTTAAAAGAGCAGCGTAGAGACGGGGTACAATCCGGACCTGTGTTTCGTTTTGGCTCACCACAGGTGGCCGTCTCCTGGCTATTTCACGATGTTGTAATAAGCAATGTTAAAAAGCGTGTAGCGAGAAGCTATCTGAATATATCCCTGACTGATCCCAAAAGAGGGAGGAATTGTACCAAAACTTTCCAGACAACCACGATCGAAAAATAGCAGACGAGCTGTTCCATAGCCTGGATGTAACGAGACGGCAAAGGTGGACGGAGACTGTGGGAAACTTGGACTTTCACACATCGAGTAGGCACACATGGACACTATAAAGGAAACTAGGAAGCGAGGCCCCTAAACGAAGGCAAAATACAGCTGTTAATAAAGATTTAATTGCTTTACATCTGGTAGAGATATTTAGAGCTCCAAAGGACAAAGGTGAATGCAAAATCAGAACCTTAAAGGCTGAGCCCACAGAAACCGAATTCTTTAGCATCTTCACTTGCGAAGAATTATCAACAACGCTGAGCAATGTCAGAAAAAACCTCAGTGTTCAACAATGTCCACCCTGAATTTCTAATAAACTGCGGCAAATACGCAAAAGTATGGTTGACTTATTTCTTCACAGATATTATGCAATTCAGCAATAACAAGAGTTTAAACATTCGAAAATTATTGTGAAACCCTCAGCAGTCCTAAGAGCTATAGGCTAACAGCTCTACTTTCTGTAACTTACGAGCTGATAGAATGACTTATATATAACAGAATCAGTACAACATTTCTTGAAGCAATCCCGTCGAACAAACAGACTTTTGACCAAAACGAAACTTCACAGAACAAGTCCTTTTACTCACTACCTACATCAAGGCAGGATTTTAGAGAGAACTTAAAACCGCTGCTGTCTTCATTGATCTATTAGCGGCCTATGGTACAATGTATAGAAAGGTCATGATTACAAGCTCCTTCGTGAAATCCCTTGTAAATCAGCCACTCGATTAATCGACATTATGCTAAACAACTGAGTATACCAAGTAGTCATGGAATCCAACATCAGTTCCTCAAAAAACAACTAAAAAACGGTCTACCACAGATATAGTAACAAGGTACTTTCGCAAACGGAGACTCTAACTAAACGCCACTACGACGAAAGTCACCTGATCCACCTAAATAATAAACTCTCTGAAATAAAAATTCAACGTACGGTTTTAAAATATCATGCTTAGTAATAATAAATACCAATATACTCGGGGGTAACTCTAGATAGAACGGTAATATTCAGAAAGCACCTAACAAAGACAGTCGAAGAATTGAAAAGAAGAAATAACGTCATCCGAAAGCTATGTGGTACAACATTGGGAGCAGTGGCCTCCACTTTGAACTACTCAGCCGCTGAATATTGTTTTTGTCTGGCTAAATAGCCCACATGCACAAAAGATAGATACTCGGCTAAATAACGATATGAGAATGATTGCTCGTGTTATCAAATCCAACTAAATCGTATCATGGAATCAAAAGGTATCCTTCCGAAAACAGTAGAAATAAGTATGTAAAATAAAGTTAATTTTTTAATAAAAAAGAAATAAGAAATTCTATCTAAAACAAAAATAACACAAAATAAATATGACTCCAAAAAAGTTTGGAATACGTTAACGAACAACAAGAAATTTGCAAAATAAAATTGAAGGACAAACAAACTATCAGCGATGTAAATCCAATGTTTTTGTAAAACATTTCACAAGGGTCGATAAAAACCTTGAAAATATAATTAAAAAGTGTCAATATTGAAATAATAAAGCAAACGATAATTTAAATTCCATCTTCCTTTCACCAGCTGACAAGAATGAAGTGGAAAAAACAATAATTTACGGTAAAAATAACAAAGCTCCTGGATCTGACGGTATAAGATCTGGAATTATTGAACAAAAAATGAACTGTTTCAACCCTTGATTTTTATAATTCAGAATCATCAAAAAAAATAATCATTAAACCATTATTTAAGGGTATAATAGAATAAGAATTTTCCAAAAACGTAATAATTTCTTGGACAGACAGTTATGTTTCAGGGAGTGGAAGTCGGCAGAGGATCCCATGGTTTGTTGAACAAAGAATGTTTATAAATCTATAAATAATGACGATCTAACTGTAGTGGTTTTTGTCGACTTTGCAAAAGCGTTTGGCATGGTCAATCATCTATATGTGCTACGTATTCTCTAGAATGTGAGTATCAGGGGTAATTCATATAATTGTACCTTATAAACAGAATGCAAAAAATTACTACGAAGTATATCAAAAATTAGTGCGGGGATTTTTACTCTTTAATTTATATTTACATGACCTTTATGATGTAACTACATGATGTGATGAGTTTTTCTAACGACATAGCAATATTTTTTAAGACACTAATTGAAATAATCGAAAGATAAAAGTCGAAAAAGCAATGGCAAAAATTTTTCATTATTTTGTCAGAAAATTCTTGACAATAAATATTAATAAGACATACAAGGTCCCATTTTGAATATATTCTACGCAAGTCTCGGCCCTTAATATTTAAAATGAATATATGGATATGAGTATGTGCAGTTTTTTAAATGTAAAGTATTTGTGCGTATGTATAGATTCATCTTTAAATTAGAAAGTGTACACAGATCATATTGTCAACAAACTAAGGTCTCTAATACATAAGTTTAAACTTCTTAAAGAAATCTTTAGCTTTAGCTGAGTCGCACCGCAATAAGGAATTGCTGTATGAGAAAAAGCAACGATTAATAATTTGTATAACTCACAAAAGATCCAAAAATAGATTTTTAACAATGCTTCCACTTATATATTTGACAGACTGTTCGAGAAAACTAATTTTTTGCGCATTTCGACAATTGCTTTATTGGTGAGGCAAGTTGTAAAATTGATTATGTTTACAATACAAAACAAGGGATACATATATATATATATATATATATATATATATATATATATATATATATATATATATATATATAGCAAATTCCATCTACTATTATATTTACACTTATAGTAGTTTATTAATTAATGTTAGTTTATTAATTATTAGCAAAATAAACACACAAGTCTCTATTACTTAGTCGTGTTTTTTTTCAAGATCTACTTTTATTTTGTCTAAATTGTTGAAATAAATAATTTTTGAATTTGAATTAAAATTTGTGCGATTTTTCAATAAACTGATAAAATATAATAATGTATAATAAAGTGCGTATTTCAAAATTTTCAAAATTAATGGTAATAATTACTTCAATTTTATTGCATTACAAGATATAATGTCCAAAGCTGGTATAAAAATGATACGTGTTCAAATAATATTTTAAATATTATCAATTAAATTACTTTTAATTTATATTTTTATAATACACTTATTTATGTCTATTTGAAATTCTGGAAGTTCTGGAAGCCAAAAGATAGAATTCGTCTAGAATCAACTGCTACACTTTTCAATATTTTCTATTTTTTTAGTTTTCTAGTTATTATTTAAATATTTGCTTTAATAATATCATGTTCATTGCAATACACATTTAAATTATTACCTCATCAAATGAGTGGGTGAAACACCGACGGGTAACTGCTAGTAATGTATAAGAGGAGATTTACATATTTTATTTAACGTAAAAATAAAACACGAACCACACTAGAAAATGTGAAATATCGTAGTCGTCAAGCATGTACATTTACCCTCCGAATTGTTAAATGGAGTGCGCAGCTCTCAAAAATGAATACATGTTTAGAAGTAAATAGAGGTCATTTCCACAATCTTTTACTGCATGACCTTGTTTAAATTTACTTTATGTAATGCCATAGAAAAGGAAATATAACAGACAACTGAAGCGAGATATTACAGATTACAGAGACATTCTACTAAGACTTGTATAAATCAATAGTTGGTAACGTAAATGTCAAAGATACAAAGACGAAAAACACAAAGTTTGTTACGTTGACTCTGGAAAGTTGGCCGACATCGAAGAGGATGAAATTGAAAGAGTCTCAAGCCAAATAAAAAATGGACAGGTAGAAGGTGAAAATGATGCCATACCTGAAATGATGAGAGAAGGGAGAAGCCAGATGATAATGAAACTAAAATCTCTATGTAATTAATGCATTCATGATGCAACAATAGCAAGTCTGGAACACCGCAATAGTAACCATGCTATATAAAAAAGGAGACTAGAGCAGTCCTGAAAACTGTAGGCCAGTAAGCCTATTATCACACATTCATAAACTCTTCATGAAAATAATAACAAACCACCTAGAAATAAAACTTGACGCATACCAAATCCACGAATAGGCAGGCTTCAGAAAAAGATATTGTACAATAGAACACCTAAACGCGGTTAGAATACCAATAATAGAGTACAATATCCCAATGTGGACCGTATTTAAAAGCTTCAAAAAGTCAATACGGTGAAATTTTGGACAATTATAAAATCTCTAAAAATGGCAAGGATAGACCAGTGATACATTGACATTATTCAGGAATTAAACGTATGACCAAAATGAAAATAACGCTGCTAATTATTTAGTCTGGTCCTGGAGGATATATTCAAAGATCTGCATTGGAGAAAAAAGAAATAAATATAGCAGAAGGAGACTTAGCTAATCCAGATTCGCAGACGATAGACTTGTTTTGTGCCACAGACCCTACGGAACTAAGTGACATGCTTAAAGAAATATAATTGGAAGCAAATAAGTTCGGGCTAGAAATAAACATTACAAAAAACTAATTTACAGCAAACGAACAGATAAACATAAAAACGATAACTATAGATGGATAAAAATTAGAAAAGATTAATTAATATATTTATCCAAGTCAAGAAATAATAATGGAACAGAACAACAGAAAAAGAAAAGCTTGAAATAAATCATAGAATATGTTTAGAATAAGCTGCATATGGTAAAATGTAACATATTTTCAGCTCCAAGCTTTCCCTAAAACCTAAAATCAAAGTATGGATGGAACTAATTCTCCCAGTAACTGCATAGGGCAGCGAAACATGGGTTCGAACCAAAAAAATAATAAAGAAATGGAAAGAGAAACTAAGATCGATGGAACGAAGAATGCTGGGATTAAAACTTAAAGACCATGAAACCAATGAGGGAATAAGAAACAAAACTAAAGTTGAGGGCATAGAAAACTGCAAAATATGCACTCTAAAATGGAACTCGGCTGCACACAGGAACATAAACAACTGGAGCAGAAAAATGAGAAGATGGAAACCATGGAAAAATAACAGGACTAGCTGCAAATTACAACAACGATGGTACAATGGTGTCAAAAGTGCAAAGTTTCCCTAACACAATCATTCAAGGCCAGTCAGTAAACAACATCTGAATCGGACATAATAGACATAATGAGGTTGTCACAGAGTTTCAATTTAATATTAAGAAAGAGGTAAACCTTATGTGAAGAAGGTGAGAAACATATCCCTCGAAGCGTAGCTGAAAATTCATAATCAAGCCAAGATTTCTGGCATCTGGTCATAAGGGTGAAGAGATCTATTGTCGATTGTTAATTTAAAATTAATATTTGAATACAATTGCTTCCTTTGTTTGCCAAAAAGAAACATCAGTCCATGTGTCCTGGAATGTTCAGAAGTAATTCAGAGAGAATAGCCGTAGAGGCATCCCCAATGTCTTTCACAACAAAATATGGTATATCTGCGTATCATCTGCATACTGATGGGAACGACAATTTTTCAGAAAGTTACTAAAGTCAGACGTATATACAGAAAATATTAAGAAGGGTAGGATACTTCCCCGCGGTATACTTTTATCGACTGAAAGAAAACCTGATATTGAATTTCCCCGCGAGATAATTGCCGATAAAATTAAAGGAGTTGTTACTCAAGCCAAAAGATTTTAATTTAGTAAGCAGCACTTTGTAATCTAGCGTATTAAAAGCTTGCTGTAATACAAAAGGATGAGACAACTGTTTCTACCTTGATCCCACTCCCCAGAGAGATCATTGGAGGCTTTAGAAAATGCTGTTGCAGTATTATAAAGCGGACGAAATTCATACTGTGTAGGAGATAAAATCTTATTAGAGGTACAAAATTCAATTAATTAATCATCGACAATTTTTTTCAAAATTTTTGAGAATGTAGGGAGGATACTAATACGATTAAGATTAATTATTCCTGGAGGTGTATCTATCTTGGAAATCGGAACGATATTCGCTTTTTTCCAGCTTGATAGGACATTGTTTGAAATAAGACATTTATTTAAAATAAAATTCATGTAGTTAGGAAGATATGAGATTATTAACGTAATTATTTCAAGATTAATTTCATCGCTTATCCTAGCATTAGACATAAATTTGTAAACAATTTTTTGAACCTCTTCTTCAGTGACAGTTGAAAATCGGAATTCCTTTGGAAAACTTTTAAAAAGCTTGCTTTCATAATTATTGGCCATAAAAGTACCATTCACTGTATTGATTACGGACACACTATCAATGAAAAAATGGTTAAATTCATCTGCTGATCCGAACTCAGCCAGGTTAGGGTTGGGTTTTGAATTAATATTGAGAATTTTCAAAGTTTTCTAGAATTGACTAGGGTCCACCTAAAAACTATGATGCAAATAAGCTCTTTTTTCATTTTTATAGCAACAGTAACAGGATTAAGCAACAGTGACAAGGTTTAGTAACCGCAATAAGGTTGTTTAATTAATATTCGTACTATCGAGTGGTCATAATATCCGACAAATTTTACATGTCATTTTTCTAATCCGACGCTCGGAAATTGTTAAACTCCCGCGTTCGCAAACGCGGCGTATAGGAAATTTTTCACAAATTAAAGCCAATCACATAGTTTGAGAAGAGTAGCAATCATGTCGAAATCGGGGTTACGTCCTATGGTCTATTACTTCTATAGTATTTTATTAAATATTACCGTTTAACACTTGCTTTGTAAACTCAAAATTCTATTTAAATTGGAATGATATCTCATTATTTTGTTATTAATAGTAATCGTAAAATTCTTTTCATCAACGACCATGGTCATAGAAAGCTTAACGACTTTATGAATGAATTTTTTAGAAATGTACTCATTATTTTGGTTGTATTCTGGCACTTCTACGTTAGAAAATAAAATTTTACGGAAATCCGGTACTGTTACCGATACCGGCAACGATAATAATAGTGTGCGTGAAACTACTCTTTTATTACGCGTCTATTGTGTTTTGAAATTGGCAATAAAAAATTTAATACTTTTTTTACTATGAAAAATTATTATCCCTGAACTAGAAACCTTAGTAATTTTCTTAATCTTAATAAATTATCCTATAAAAAACTTTTTATCAGGGGTAGACCTATTGTAAATAAAACTGTGCCAAATTTATTTATACACCCTATTTATCGAAGGGTAAAGGGTCTTTTACGAGCAACTTTAGGCATTAACTGTCGAAACTTCGAGTGGCTTTCGTAGGTCAATGGATTTTGGATAGAATTGACGAAGAGGCCCTAACAATTAGGAATTTCAAATTCGTGAGTTACGTCAATATTGTCGTTGCAGGAATGTTGTAGGTATTAAAAATAATCACTAATTAATTGGTAAAGTTTGTTTATCTCAAAGTTGTGAAATATTTTGTTATTCTAAAGGCTATACGTATCAAGTTTAGTGCGGTAATTTAAGCTACTTTAATTAAAATGCCTATGTAATATTTTTAACTAAGCACACACAAAAAAGTACTTAGAAAGAAAACTCATGTATTTACAGAGATCACATGATATCTTCTAGGCATCTTATTTCAGTCTATATTACGTTAGATCACCTATTTACCTTAAATGAAGATCAAATCAAATAGACATCTATAAGATGGTTAGTTGCAATAATTAACCCATTTTCATACATTCTTGCAAGAATACAGCATATAATTTTTTCCTAAAGAGATATGGGGTCCAAAATAGATACCCAGTCAGGCGCGGATCCAAGGGGGGGGGCGGTGGGGGCGATCGCCCCCCCCCCCCCCCCCCCAAGCGCTTTGAGTTCAAGAAAATAGACCCGATTTTGCCACTTATGCTATAGTTTATTCAAGAACTAGAGAGAGTAATAAATCATTTTTTACCCTTTTTTTTCTTCGCAAACTACTTTTGTTCTTTAGTCCGATTTCTTTGGCAAAATCTGTTAGACACATATATTATTCATAGAAATGGGTTAGAAATTTTAGAATCAAAAATACTGGTCTATAATAATGGACTTGGTTGGATAACAATAGATATTCGGATATGTGAAGTGTTAAAAAGGATTTTAATCCTTGTCATAGGCGTCGGAAGGAGGTTTATTTTATCACTAAGTATTTATGGCAGAGAATATTATTTCGGTAATAAACCTGAAATAAAAAGTTTTTAAAATTTTATTTAATTTCTTATGATTTCTTAATAATTCACATACATTTGAAAATAAAGAAAATTTTGACATAGAAATCGTTTTATGCACATTCCGACTAAAATGTAGCCTTTTTCTCTCAAAAAAATTGAAGTTATAATTTAAATACTTACAAAATATCCATTGTCAAAAATACAAGAAGTTAAACATATATAAGAAAATAAATTCGTCCATATAATATTAAAAACTTTTTGGGGCTATCGGTCTTTTTATTATTAATTAAAAATATTTTTAAGATATTTGACGGTTCAGTTTATTTATTTCTGAAACCAGAACTGCAGAACTAAAATTAAACACTAAAAAGGGATTGAAATGTAATTTATTTTTATAGGTTACAGAAAATTTAAATAATAAATTGTGTTTACGCTGGTAAACATTACGTATCTAATTCGTAATAAAAGTCAGTGAAACTATCTTCGCTCAAATTAATTATAATTAGATCTTCTATCTCACCGATCATGAGATTGAGTTTTCACATTTTCTTTTATGCTTTTATTATATGGACTGTTCCCAATTTTCTGCACTAACTTTATTCAAAAAATCTTTTAAAAGTTCAGTTAAATTACTAATTTTGTAAGTTGTAATATTTCTAGCAACTCCACTTTTTACTTGAGAGAGATATTTCGTTCTCCAACGGACATATTCCAGACGATCTATAAAAACAGATTTCCTTTCTGCTTTTTTTCCAGCAAAAATTAAGTTCTCTTAGCAATTTCCAGAGCTCAGTTCTTTTAATTTCAGGTAAATCTCGATTTTCATTGATTTTACTTAGAATTTTGTCGACGGTTGGGATCTGCTTCGCATAATAAAATGTGTGTACAACTTCTTTTATTGCAGTTTACATCTCTTTTTCCAACGAGGTTTTTCGTCTGCCCCTGATCGAATGTAGCTTGGGAGTACTAACAATTCCAGTCTTTTTTTTTTCTTGAGTATTGGGCACATAGTAGATTTTCCAACTCCTGTCATGTTGGAACACAACTCAACAGAGTTTTTAACATTATTATCTAGATATTGATATCTTAAGGCATCATAAATATTCGTCGTAATAAGTTTTTCGTTGAGGAAAAAATGCCCTGGTTTTAACGATTTTGGAAGCTATATCTTTTGGGTATCTCACTAATCTCAAATAATATGTAAAAACAAGCACAGACAAGATAAATTACTAAGGACACACTGTAAGGTGTACTTTGCTAACTGAAAGAAATTAAATTGAACTACCAGAAATTTTATTGTAGCAGTAAATTTATAAAAGTTTATAATGTTTAAATATAATTAAATATAATTAGATTTACGGCAGTCCTCAGATACCTGCGGCACTGGAGCAGGTACGTTGGAGGCGTCGATAACAGTTTTATTACTCTCTCTAGTTCTTGAATAGTGTATAGGAATGTGTATGCTTGCGATCGCCCCTCCCCTTCCCAAAAGCTTTGAGTTCAGAAAAATACAACTCATTTTGCATTTTATATTAGGAATGTGTAGGCTGCTGGCAGTCCCGTTTACAACTTGTTTTTCTTGCGATAGCCCCCTCCTCCAAGAGCTTTGAATTCAGGAAAATAGACCCGATTCTGCCTATTATACTAGGAATGTGTATGCTGCTCGCATCCTTCCTCCCTGTCGGCAACTTGTTTTTTCTTGTGATCGCCCACCCCTCTCCAACAGCTTCAAATTCCTGAAAAATAGACCCGACCCTGCCTTGTACACTAGAAATGGGAATGTTGCTGATGTCTTCCCCCCCCACCCCGTCGACAACTTGCTTTCGCTTGCCATACTGTGTAATATCACCGCCCCCCCCCCCCCCAAGGAGAGAGGCTGGATCCGTCCCTGTACCCAGTGATTTACCTTTTGGGTTGCAGCTTTTGGATAGTTTTGTATGTTTTAGTGGAATATCGGCATGTTGTATAATCGGTAAAGAATCCAAGCCATGAACAACCTTGACATTACCGAGGACAGGTGTAAAAATAAAAAATAAAACTTTGTTTTTAGATTTTTAGACAATTATCTAAAAAATATATTCAATACTTATTTAGAAAAAATTGGCCATACTAACTTTCAACTGAACTCTGGTAATTTTGTTTTAATATGTATTAATTTGGTACTACTCTATTATTAAGTTTCTTCTCACTTAACTATGAGATTTTGCCATAAAAATATCAGTGTATCAGTACCTATATACCACAACGCAGTTGAGCAGTGTTGCAGCCTGATTTGTTCGGGAGCATACAACTAGCAGTGTCACCATCGAAGTGGCAAATTAACCTAGTATTATTTTTTGTTGTATTTGATTGATAACGATGCAATTAATTTTGTAAATAAAGTTTATCCCATTCTTTTTTTGCGAGACGCTGTTAAATTTTCCGACATCACTCTCGGTTCCTTTTTCCTGGGCTATCCCACCATCCATTCATTTTACAGATCATTTGAAATTAAATCATTCTAAATAAGTAGACCAGAAATATAAGTTTTTAGATATCCATTTAGAAATTTGAAAATGCAAGAATATATTCTTCATTCATTAATATATTATATGCATTACATTTATCACAATTTTTTTAATTAAAAGTATCCAATTGATATGGTGAACAAAAAAAATTATTTTGTCGTCGGTCAAAGAAACATATAGCTTCTGTGTAATTCAGGCTACTTTCGTCATTATTCGCTTCATACCCCCATTCTTCAAAGTTCTTTAAGCCAATTCTCTAGAAGAGAAATTTTTAAAAGGATATTATTAGTGGTCAATTAAATTTCTACACATTTATCAATAAACCAGCAATTTTAAAAATTACTGTTGGTTGGTTGTTATGTAAGTTTTCAATATTATTTACTAAAATAATTTAAATTGTGCTGTTACTTAAGATGAATGGTAGGCGAAATAATGAAACAGTGTAAGAAATTTCCAGGTTTCTTTTAAATTCCGCAATCTTACTACATGACGATTTGAATTAGTTCAAAAATGGGAATTGCATCTTGTAACAAGGCAATTTTTGGTCAATTTAATTTGGTCAGTTCAAATTGTGTTGTTCAAAAATGGAGGGTAGTCTTTCATCATCGTTAATATTAATTCGCAAAATTGTACTCTTTTTGGCAAATCAGTATCTCTTATGTGTTGAGTCAGAGATATTAAATAAGAGTGGAAGTTATGTTTCAACAGAACTCTATGTAGTGAGCACTCGCACATTTTGTCTTAACGCTGTTACAGCATATTTATTTAGTAGTGTTCCGTGACTGTTCCTGTTTATCTAGATATCTATCAACAAATATCTGGCATTTTCTTTATAAAAGTTTGTTGCATTCCCCATAGATGATAAACAAATTTAAATAATCTTCATGCGTATAATTTATTAACTTCGGAATAATTTTTATGAATATTTGTCAAATTACAAGAAATAGTGACATTTTTGTAGTAATCTGTTTTTCTTTTTCGTCGCGTTTCGATTTCATGGCTAATAATTACAAAACTTAAGGACCACAGAGCGTTTTTACAATAAAAAAAAGTTAGACAACCTTGTTAAAAGTAACTTTTATTTTTAATGCTAAATAAGACAGCATTATAAAAATAGGGGATTTACATTTAAAAAAATTTACTTTCAGTGATTCTTTCTCAAATTAATATTTAATGCAAGTTTTTGATCACCCTGTATTTATTTATTATCAAATATCAACACAGTACACTAAGGTAGATTTCCTTCCAGAAGGGAACTAATCCTAATTATATAATAAAGGCTTTCATATAGGAGAAATTGATAGTTATGTTTTGTCCAGCAAACGCCATTTTTGACATAAAATTTGAAATATGTCAAAAAAAGTTAGACTTTTGTATAGGATATTATACATAAGATATATCTATAATTTTGCGTACGATCTAAAAATGAAATAGCATATAGGGTGTCTTATTTAAAATATGCTAGAAGGTATCAATTTTTGGTATAACTGAAGTGCCACCACCTTGAATATATTTTAGCCGAATTGACCCCATCGACTTTAGTTAACTGCCAAATTTTGAAAATTTTCCAATCCATTTTGGGAGAAATCAATCGCAGTATTTCGTCGTGGGACACCCTGTATATTTTTGGTTATTTGTGTGAAACGAACTTATATGAATTAATTATATTTTATTGCTAGTGTAAATACACACATAGTGTGTTTTAAATCTTATGTTAAGTCCAAAAATGAAAGAATATACAGGATGTTCCTTTAGAAATAATAAACTTATCACTTAATGTTAAAAACAAACATTTTTGCTTATAAATCGACCAATATCTCAATAAGTAATAGGTCTATATTTACAGACTGAAAATAAAAAAATTTTTTAGAGTTATCCAAGCTAAATATAATATATATATATATATATATATATATATATATATATATATATATATATATATATATATATATATATATATATATATGTATAAACTATATAAACAATTATGAAAGAAATCTGAAAAAGTATCTTAAGTAAAAAAGAATACATTTGAAAGTGTTTTCCATTATGAAATGAAACGAAGCTAAATTACTAAAAAAGATAGAGGGCGTCAAACATGCATGTATTTGTTTTAAGACCATAAATATTAAATGACTCCTTATGGGCCGCAACAACCCTATATTGATTGAATAACAAAAAATAGGGCCAACCAAAACAATATACCAAATATGCCATTTAAAAAAACGTAAGTTAGTGACAAACCTATACTCAATCCTGTATATCTAGAAATAATTTTAGTTTGTAGTTTCCTCAACACTGCCGATATCTAAACATTTTTTATAATTCGGTCTGATCTAAAATTCCTTAAAATGATGTAAGACTTTTTTTCTTCATCCGTCAAAATATGTCTTATACACGAACCCTGTATTTCCTTTTACGATAAGACCTATATCAATTTCCATAACTGTCAGCAAAATACCTACGGTTAGTATCCGAATATCTCCACAAATATTATCTTTCAGCTTCAAGAATGCTTTTTATTGACAAACATCCATTGTTTTTTAAAATTCTCATAAAAATAGATCTAAAGCCGTAAAATAAAAAGAAGCATTTCATCCAAAAATGTAAAAATTTCTGGATATTGTGTTACAAATTTATTTCAGATTTGATCATAAATTTTTCTAAAATATTTTACTTGTAACTCCATTTTAAGAATCAGAAATAACAGTGAAAACTTATAACGAGGAAAAGTTATGGTGCTGCTAAATAAAAAAAACTTTCTAAAATTTTCTTTTTGTTTACAATGTTCAGAAATTTAGAACTTCTTTAACAAAGTGATGCTGGACTTTGATCAAAAAGTTCCTGGAATTCATCCAGAAAATTCAAAATACAATTTTATCCATTAAAATTGATATAGTCCTGTTTAAAGTACTACCCCATCTACTGCACTTGATCCAGCTTTTGAAACATTTCTGGAACTCTCTGGCCATCAGAGCCGTCTTCGATATTTCAATTACCCCCTTTCAGTTGGTAACAAACATAAAAAGATCGTAGGGAAGTACCACAGATGAATTCGATGGCTGTTGGATGGTATTCGTTCCGTTCTTGGTCAAAAATTCACCCATAATAATGTTTTTCTACTGCGGTGCGTAATCATGGTGCAGTTATTTTCCAGCATGTTCTTTATTTTTTGGCGAATTTCTTCAAATAACACCTAAATAATACTCCTTACTAACTGCTGTCTGACTCTCTAGCAAAAATTTGTAATGCGTCATACCGTTGTAATCCATGAAAACCGTATGCATCACTTTCTTTTTCGACTGAAAACAACGGAGTTTTTTTGATTTTGGATTATTCGGCGCTCTCCATTCACTCGCCTAATGTTTAGATTACGTGTCGTACTCATAAACCCAGTTGCGTCTCCGGTAATGATGCCTTTGATTAATGTTTGGATCTAGCCCTAGAAATTATGTCTTTGGCGATGTCAAAGAGGTTTCTTTTTTGCATGAAATTCAGGTAATTCAGGTACGGGACCAACTTTGCAGCAACATGACGGACATCTAAATCATCAACGACAATATCCTGAAAGGCTCCCTAAGCAATGTCTGAGTCCTCTGCTAGCTCTCTGATAGTTAATTTGCGGTTTTTGATCAACATTTATCTCATTTTATGGATGTATTCCTCGTTTTTTGATGTTGACGGCCTGTCACTACGTTCGTTATCCTCGATAAACCTACGACCACTTCTGAAGCTTTCACGCCACTGTTTTTAGAGTCTCATTGCCGAAAGAGTTTCCGAATATTTATCTCAAAATTTGACAAAGTCGTTGTTTCAAATTCACTTCCATTTTTGAAACTATAAAAAATCAAAAACTCGTACAGGGGTAGATCTACTCAAGACAGCATAGCTTTAACAAATGTTAAGGTATAACGAAAAAATTTGTTGGAAATGCCAATGATAGATGTATATTGTTAAAAATAATCTTAAATTTAACACAAATTTAATGTCCATTCTACATTAAGTTTAATGATTTTGTACTTTAAATCGTGAATAATTTATATTTGCTTTGAATTTAAAGCAAATTCATTGAAATATCAGTTCGTTTTACATTAAGTTTGATTAAATGATATCCTAAATTTCAGTAAAGTAACTGAAAAGATATTTCAACTTCTGTACATAAAAATTAATTCACATATACTCTAATACTAAAGGAATTTACATTATTATTCAATATATATTGCATGAGGTTCCGAGAGATGACGCAACTTGTATTGAACTTTTTATTTAGTGTGATATAAGTTACTTACTTAAAGGATTTAATTTTCCGATGGTGAGGTGTACATATCTGCCTCGTACTGACGGGAACCAATGGGTTGGAAACTAGTGTAGATGACAGATACTACCTATGGGAAAAATGTCCACTTCTTCCTTGTAGTTTCAAAATTTCTTCAACCTCATATTAATGTTGGTGCATTAAATATGTCATAACATCTCTCAAATTCAATGATCACTGGCTATATATTTAATGTACATAGTCGCCTTAAAAAGTAATGATCAAACTTTAAATTTAATGTATGATTACATTAAATTTAATGGAATAAATTAATTTAGATTAATGTAAAAATTATTAGATAATAAACGTTTATGAAATTTGCTTCCAGCACATTTAGCTTAAATCTAATGCATTTCCTTTTTACAGTGTAGCAATCTAACCAAAAAACAGTACTCAAATCAGCTGACCAAGAGCGCCATCTGGTGGTAATTCCTGGAAATTTTTGATCCAGTTTTAATAATTTCTGAGTAGAATATTCGTGAACAAATCATATAGTGTGTCCCAACGGATCAAAAAGATTTTTTTAGTTCAGGAACATTTTTTGGTACGTATTTTATGCCACTGAAAGTATGAATTTAAATTTTGGCTGAATGGGATTTTATTCCAGACATTTCTCACGCGGTGTTGCCAACTTGACCAAAAATTCCCTGCCATAGGCAAAAGTAAATAACTTAACATTGTGTAATGCTATTAACCCTTTCTTAGAAAATTGGTGTGTGAAATATGAATTTCAAATTCATTTTTAAGATAACGCGAATAAAAATTGTTCAAAAAAAAAAAGAAACGCTAATTTCTGGGCACATGATGCAGTACAGTATTAGGCAATATTATTTACGTGTGAATGTTAAAATATATTAAAACTGTGTAGAACATAATACAGGGTGTTCCACGATGAAATACCATGATCGATTTCTTGTAAAATAGAATTTGAAAGTTTTTAAAATTTTGCAGTTTATTAAAGTCGATGGGGACAATTCTGTATTTGCAGACTTAAAGGTGATTATCAATTTATCGTATATGAAAAACTTTATTATTTAATTGGGGTTGATTTCCTTCTAAATGGGGATCTACTTTAGTGTATCGTGTTAATATTTTGATAATACATAAATACAGGGTAATCAAAAACTAACATTAAATATAAACTTGAAAAAATTATTAAAAGTTAATTTTTCAAATGTAAATCCCCTATTTATATAATATTATCTTATTTAACATTAGGAATAAAAGGAAATTTGAATAAGTTTATCTATTCAAAAAATTTGCAGTTTTTGAAATATTGGTAATGTAATATGTTTGTAATATAAAAATGCTGTACGGTTCTTTGTGTTGTGTTATTAGTTGGCCATGACAATGAAACGTGACGAAAAAAACAATAGAGCATTACAGAAATGTCACCCTTACTTGACATTTGACAGTTATTAATAAAGATAATGCCGGAGTCATTAAATTGGGATGTTGACTATTTTTGGGAAAGTGTTAAAAACCATGTAGCCAAAAATATTTGATTTTTTTTTACTACAACTAGTACTTTAAAAATCATAAATTATAACTTCCATTTAAAATTTCCCGCCAAAACTCCAATACTTGTCACTCGATCGATGTGACGTCACACTGGTAAGCTAACAAGAATATATTTTTTTTTCGTAATTTTTGTGATATGAGTTCTAATTTATTTTAAGTGTTGTGCGGTGCCTCAGTATACAAGTACTACAATTATTACAATTATTCACGTTCCACGTTTGGAAAATAATAGAAAAATGTGGTTTCAACTAACTCGGCACTACTCATTTTATTTTAGTTTGGAGCTTATAAATACCGATTATTATTATTATGTATTCATTATCGGTTGCGGAAATAACAATTCTTGATAAAGTACTTACATGGAGGTCTTCATATTTCTAAATTCAGCAGGGCAGAAGTTATTGTTTGTTGCGAAGAAATTGGCCACCATAAAAAAAATCAATTCTCGGCAAATTCGAACTATTTGCCTTAATAAATCCACTTTCCTTCATGAGAAAATTTCTTAGAATCGTTTTCAAAGGGAAAAGTAAGCAGATTTCGGAGATATTAAAGTGAAAATGACTATAAAATATGAACTAGGTAACGTAGCCCTTGATAGCGATTACAAAGGTGACATAAAACCAAAAAATTTATGTCAAGTTCGTGACAGCGATGACGTTGGCTGTATTCTTTAGAGTAATTATCAAATGATCAAAGTGCACAAGTGAAACTGATAACCATGTTCTTTTGAATATGAATTTACTTGTCATTAGGTCGAAGTGATCATGATTACTTCAAATGGCAGAACCGAAAGTAATACTGACCCAAAAGAATAACCGTATCAGGACGGAGTACCGGCGATAACATTAGTATGGGGTGAGATCATTTACTCTGACGGGTGTTCGTTGTCACGTGACTCGAAGGAGATCTAATTACATTTTTGTTATTCAATAATTAATAACTAATATTCTTAATGATGATAATATCGAAATTGCAATTCTGGGATATTTTGCGGCATACTCTATGACATCAAGACAAATGGCTCTACCAACAGGAATCTTGAAAAGTTCAATACATAGAATTCTGTGGAAACACAACTTCCACCCTTATTTATTATCTTTGTTTCAACACGTAAGAGATACTGATTCGTTGAAAAAAGAACAAATTTGCAAATTTATATTAATGATATTACAAGATAACCCTGGATTTTAAGACAACATACTAACGAAAAATAGCCTTTTTAGCAGACACAATTCCCATTTCTGAAGTGATTCAAATTCTCATGCAGTAAGGTTGTGAAATTTTCAAGAAACCTGCCAATTTAACCTATTTTATGCTGTAAGCAATGATGGAATAGTAACACTACATCTTTATGAAGAAACTTAAATGGTAATTCCTTAACAATACAAAGCAAATTATGTCCCCATTTTAAAATTTTTATTAAAACAGACCTGTTTCAGTTACCAACTTCTTACAAGTAACATTTTATGACAAGTAGATTGCCAACAATAAACGTTTTGTGATGTCGTTCTTTGTTCCCCTGGGGCCCTATCCTCGAACTGGGGAACGTGAAGTGAACGGTGAAAAGGTGGCGAACGCGTATTCTTGAAATGTTCATCACTCATATCCTCGCTCGCCCGGTGGAAGGTAACCGAACGGTGAAACATGCGCAAATGAAATGTCAGCCGCTAAATGGCATATTTAATGCACAGATTTCAAAAAATAAAATAGAATTAAAAATTTTTATTTTATTTTTGGTTCTTCAAAATAACTCGCATTAAACAGTTGAAACGTTAATTAGGTGGTACCCCAATATTTCCAATATTTTTAAATTTTTTAATAAAATATCCTTAGAAAGTTCAATATGTCTCGCAAATATTAAGCAAATTTGAGATTACAGACATATAAAATTATTACATGAGATTCTGTTCATAATTCAATTGTATGAGCGTGCTATTTAAAAATATTTTTCTAGGGCCAGTTCTGCTTATGGATTTAGCATAAATACTTGTGTCCATAACAGCCGAATATCTTAGTTTTAAACAGTTAAATCTAACATAATTCTTTTCACGACACAACTTATAATAAATTTGAGAAATCACAATTTGTAAGCTATCTGAAACTTTTATTTAAATAAGTAACAAATTTTATATTTAAATTATGTTAACTACAGCACTTACTTAATTACACTGTGTTAAACACTATACGACACTACAATTAAATAAATATGATTATAATTTATCGGGACATATAAATATGAACCCTACAGACCAACAGCATAAAAACCTTATTTATGGTACATTTGATTTTCAAGTCTCTACAAATCTTTATAAAATAAAAAAATATATATTTAAAGTTGAATGTGAGATCCGCCAGTATCTTTAATGGACGTCTTCTGTCTGGCCTTTGGTTTTTGTCCCTGGTCATAAATAGTTTCACTATCATTGTTCAAGTTTCAGGTTTTCTTTCAAATTTACTTGTCAGGACAGAACATCTTACAGTAAGAGGCTAGACACTTTGCGAATTCATACAATAAATAACTGATTGGATAGTTTCCGTAATGGATTGGGATGATGGCTTTTAATCATACTACGCAGAGTTGTAATTTCCACCGTTTTAAGGTTTATCAGTGCTGACTTTCTGCAATTAATGTCAGTATATTACTTTGTATATATGATTGCTGCTTTTCTTGATATCCCTTTTTCTTTATATATTAGAATCTTCAAGTAGTTGGCTCTTTGCATGCATTTTTGTTTAACAATTCCAGAGTGTCAATATAAGATAAATTTAATCCAGGCAAAGTACAAATATTGTAATGGCAATCAATAACTTCACAAAAATAACAACAGCAGTATTTTTTTTTTACTTTTGACGATTAATTTAAAGTACTAAAACTACTTTTTGCCTAAAATGGCAACAAAATATACTACGATCTGACAGGTCAATTCAATCTCTGATTCATTTTATTTTTTGAAATTCCCGGGTTTTAGCACGTTCATATCTGGCAACATTGATTTTGAAGAATACGGCTTTTACTGTCAAAAAGTTCACATCGCCATTCCCTCGCCATTCACACCACCTTTGACATCACACTTTCGAGGATAGGGGCCCTGATTTGATTGTCTTAGATTGTTTTATATGGAGAACGATAATATTGTAATCCAGTGACAACGATGGAGGACTGTATGGCAAGGGTAAGGGATGCGTTCGAAAATTTATCTCCAGATTTAATTAGAGCGGCCACTCATGGCAAACTACTCGGAGATGCAAAGTATATTTGAGTTCTGGGGACAATTTTGAACGTTTATTAAAAAAAAAAGTTTTTTCTCTGTGAAGCTAAACCGTTTAGCATTTTTACAATACAAAAATATTAAATTGCCAATATGTCAAAAACTGCAAATTTTTGGACTAGACAACCTTATACAAAGTCACCTTATTTTTATTGTTAAATAAGATAGCATTACAAAAATAGGGGGTTTACGTTTAAAACAGTTGACTAAACGATTTTTCCAAGTTAATATTAAATGTTAGTTTTTGACCACTCTGCATTTATTTATTATCAAAATATTAACACAGTCCACTAAAGTGGATCCCTTTCTAGAAGGAAACTTATTCCAGTTAAATAATTAGGGCTTTTATATGGGACAAATTGTTAGTTATGTTTAGGCTTGCCAACGCCATTCTTGAAATATATCTATAATTTTGCGTAGAATCTAAAAATAGAATAAGATGTAGAGTGTGCTCTATTTAAAATAAGCAAGAAGGCACCAACTTCCGGTGTAATCGGAAGTGCTATCATCCTGAAAATATTTTAAACGAAAACCCATCGACTTTAGTAAACTGCCGAATTTTAAAAATTTTCCAAATTCTATTTTTCGAGAAATCGATTGCGGCAGTTCGTCGAGGGACACCCTGTATAAAAAAAATTTAAAAATTCAAAATGGTATTTAGATTCTTAAAAGTAAATAAATATGGAAAACTTTAACTTTAAATTTTAATAAATTAGTTAACAATAGACATTTCTGTACACAAGTAGATTTAAGAAAAATTAATTTTTGTTTAAATTATTCGTTCCGTTGATCTAAGGGTAAAGGGCCTTTCACAAGCAACTTTGAGCAATAACTGTCGAAACTTTGAGTTGCTATCTTAGGTCAGTGGTAGTTGGGTAGAATTGATGGATACGGCTTAACAGTAAAGACCTTCAAACTTCCGATTTAAGAGTCAATATTGTTGTTTGCAGAAGTTGTTTGAGTTTAAGAAAATGGCGAAATAAATACACTTCATAAATAAATTAACACATTTTTTTTTAAATAAATGGACTTCTTAAAAGTCTAAATTATAAAATGTAGAATATTAATTTTGCAACTATTTTATATTTCAATTAATTTAAGTAATACAGGAAGTCCTGTAAGTTCCTCCTAATTTCTGACAAGCATACAGGGGAGGTCAAAATAACTCTAATTTTTTATAGAACTTCCTAAAGTGCCACTTAACGGAGATACAGAGCCCTCCCTAAAGGGGTATCCTGCGATTGACCTTATCGGATCTAAGTTTTGAACCAGCTTATAAAATTTAATGAAATAATATTTTGTAGAGATCATAAAGACTCATTACACCATACTATAGAAGATGTTTTGGATCATCAGAGAAGTCAGGAACGGACTTGCAGCCAGACTCGTTGGGTTCAATTTTTATTTCGATAAAACTGACGGTTTTTGAGATAAATCGGTTCCTATGCGAAAAACTCGAAAGTTACTAAAGCTAAACACAAACAGGTAAAAATAAAAAACGCAGTATTTGCTGATGTGCTTTAATTTATAGGGAAGAGCTATCTAGCTCTTCGAAGGCAAGAAGATGTTTTACTAAAAGGTTTCTAGCTCAGACGTTGTCAAACCTAGAAATATTTCATACACTTTTTTAAAAATTTTTCCGTGTTGCTTATTTTAACGGTTTAATTTTTGGTAATTATAGTTTGATTTTGTACTTTTTCCTTCTATTCTTTTTGCTCCTTTTTGTGGCATAACTTACAATTTGTTGAAGGAGACATAGATAATACGGCTTCCTAGGTTTACTGTTCCTGGCAAGAAAAAGTATATTAGTAGCAGTTCATTGTTATTCGGCACAACTTCCTAGACCTACATTGTAACCTTCATGGTAATGATTTAGAATTCCTGCAACACCCAGCAGCACAGTTTTAAATATAAGCACCTAACCAGACTTGTATACCTTTTTTTTTTAAAGTAATATTTTTTATAAAGAACAAGGAGCTTCTAAATTTCAGCCCTCATTTTTATTAATCCCTAATACAGGAAAGTCCATTTAATCTACTTTTAATAAATTTTAATTGTACAGTTATCTGGACAAAAGATAGTATTTACATATTCAAAATTATTTTTTAAGTTTATAGCTTAACTCTACTAAACCCTTCAGTCCAGAGAAACTAGTTTTTGATGGCTTTTAAATAATCTAAAGTTTTTCAAACCCTTTTAAATTTCTTACAAAAATATAATTAATTTTAGCTTATTTCAATACAGATTTCTAATTAGGTACCAATATCTTTTTGTTTTTCAAACATGTTTAAGCGAGCTGTATTGATTAAATAGCTCCCTAAAAGAAATATTGTTAGAATTTTTAGTACTAGAAGCTCGACTTTTAATCTTCTGCAATACAGTGAGCTGCCGTAAGTTTTATAGAAACTGAACCAACCGTTATTCATTGTGTCCTTTAAAATCAATAATTCCAAAAGATAAATAAAAAAATATACCGGCCCTAGTCAAACACTCACTGTTAAATTGTATTTTTACTTTATATATTAAATACACAACATAAAATTGGATAAAAAATATAAAGCAACACTGAGCCAATACTAAACAAACATTGCGAAGAAAATATAATACTTTTTTATAAGGACTGGCAAAAATACGACATACAGGGTGTTATAAATGAACATAAATTATTTATGAAGGTTTAGGTATGGATAGGATTTAAAAGCGTAGAAGGTAATTTTAATTACATACACTCCCAAAAATTTTCGCAGTTTGCAAGGCATTTTCATTAAACGTTCTTATATGTTTTTTATAGAACCTCTGTAAATTTTCCATGGATGGTAAAAAAGGCTTAAATTTACACTTCTATTGCTTTTTTCTATTAAATTCTCTACGAACTTTTTATTTTATGGTATAAATTCAACAGCGATTTTAAATTTACCATGAAATTACATTTTTTTGGGGAAAAATTTAATTTTACAAAGTATTTACATCAAGCAGTACGTTAATGCTCTAAAGAGACTGTCTTAACTATCGCCTATATTACAGTGGTGGACGATAGAATCATGTTGCCCACATTGATTGTGAAATTTTGCACCATTTGTCTATAAGTATATAAATTCCTGATCGATCGATCAAGTAATAGGGTCAGAACAAGTAATAATGTTGATCGATAGAAAAAGATGTCTTTCTTTTAGTTTATTTGCTCTATTCTGGAAAATATGCTGTTAAGCTATCATTGACAAAACTAGAGAGGTGGCAACCTCAGATTGTTCTGTTGCTAATAACAGAATGTTGGGTTGACATTGCTCATCAGAATTTTTTTGTACAAGAATTATAGATTTATTTTAAAAAAACTGAATAATGCGCATAGGGCAATATAGTTCAAGATTCCTGCAAAACATAGTATTTGGATTTTCAGTGGAGTTGAAAGACCTGTATAAAAATACAGGTCACCTTTACGTCAAGATAATTTCGGAAGTTATTTGTTCTTGCAGTCTTTTCATTCGAAAAGCCAAAAAACAGCAGTTTTTAAGATTTTTTCGAGATAAAAAAATATTTATTTAAGTTGATGTTTTTCATTTGTGTATGTATGTATTTAAAATACATGTGTAAAAAATTTATCCCCCTATTTCGAGGTCGTAGAACATGATTCTGATCTCCGTTTTCTACAATTTTTCCTTAGTTTTGCGAACAACAGTTAAAAACACTTTTCACTTTAGGTTCAATTTTTTGTACTAAATCGTTAAAATTTTGATACAATCACAAATTCCACACTCATAGAAGTCTTGGTATTATATAAAAATTCATAAATTTGTACATTTTCATCGGAAATATCAAGAAAATGATCAAAAAACAAATTGAAACAAAATAGCTTCCGTCAATAAATATTTATTGGTGTGATTCGTTCCTAAAACCCGAAAAATTGGCGCTGTTGCCAAATTGTCAATACGATTTATATGAAATTCATAGATATTCTTTTCTTTCACAGATTGTCCTGCCTTCACATCATTTCTTATCAGGAATTTTGGGTAGTTAAGATTAATTTAAACTTTTCTATACATTGTAAAAATTGAACTATGTGGTTAACTCTAATGGATAAATTTTATAGTTTACATTAAGAAAGTATAAGTCTAAGTCAATTTAGGTTAGTTCAGATTAGTTTCAGTTTCAAAAATTAATCAAAATCAAGCTAAACCTGAACTAAATAAAAATTTTGTGTGGTTAAGATTAATTAATTTTTCCCTAAGACTGTATGAAATATTATAAAAATTGAACTATGTTGTTGACTGGGATGGTAAAAGTTTATAGTTTATACCATTAAAGAATTTTACATCTAGCAACGTGTCAGTCGAATATTAGTAGTTTTCACGAGTGTGATAGTCGATGACGTTTCCAAAACGTGTTTTTGGTTTTTTGTTGAAAAAACAATTTTTTTTTTTAAATTTATTTACTAGAATCTGTGAAAAAATAGCCAAAATATATTACATACATAATATTTTAACTAATATCATTGAAAATAAATATGTAAGTTCGGTTTTGTCTTCAGAATTAAAATTGCTTGGTGAAGTGGTGCTTGGCGTTTTTTGAGTTTTCCGAGAAAGTGACAAAAAATAGTGAAAAATCAAACCCAAAATCGTGTTTTACAACCTCGAAATAGGAGGTTAGTATCGAATTATTTTCCAAAAACGTCGTTTTCCTACATATACATAATATAAATAATTACCCAAATATAAAAAACGTACTTACCGAAAATAATGAATTAACGAGATTTATAAAACAATACCATACATTGATGCATTGTTATAAATAAAAAGTCTACATAACATATACAAATCTGAATTCCGAAATTTAACGAATGTCACTGCACAGCACAACAACAAAAAATCGACAGAATTTTAAGCGTCGGGACGACCGTAAACGATCAAATTAAATACAAAGAGTATGCCGGGATGCCGCACTTTCGCAAAATGCTGCTCTGTTTTCTGGTTCTCATATTGCCAACCTCATACAACAAAATTACTATGAAATTTTTTTCTGCGCTTACTTCACATAGCCACTTGATGTCAATTTATGATATGTATTTTCTGCATTTTTTTTTAATTTTTAGGCATTTAGCCTATTTTTGTAGTTTTCCATATCCCTTCTAACTTCCTTGGTCTAAACTCCACTGGCAATGACGAGGTCAAAATGGCAACAATGCACGAGCCGCGCTACGCAAAAAGGGTGAGTGCACATGATAAGAAAAATTGTATTTTAATCTAGAAAAAAAAGTTTCAAAATGTAAGGAGAATATTGATATATTCTTTATTAAAAAAAAAACAGGAAAGTCGTCGCTACTGGGTTCGGTCGGTATTTGAGGAAAAGATTGGAGAAAGGCTTGGACATACTGATAATTTAATTCAAGAAATGTGAGAAAATGATCCTGGTTTTTTAAAAATATTTTCCTGTTACTATTGGTGAATTTGAAGAGCTCTTCGCTGTTGTTGAGCCAATAATTAGGAAACGCGGTATGGAAATATGTACAGCTATACCTTGTTACTAGGTTTGAAATAACATTGTGATATTTAGCTGATGAAATCAGCATGTGAAAGCAACAGTGCGAATTCCGAGTTGGTAAAGAGTGTTTCTGAAATTATTCAGGTTACTTGGGCGGTAATATGGGACTCTTTAAAAGAAGTTTTATTTCCAAAATTTACCATTTCTACCTGATAAAGAATTGCCAAGGAGTTCACAGACGAGAATTTCAATATAACAGTGTAATTTTAATAATCGTTTTAATAATTAAAATTGTTTGTAGTTTTTAAAAGAATACATTATATATGACACTAACTGGATATCTGTTATTAAATTTCCTACAATGTTAATTTTTACTTTTTAATTATTTATAATAGGTTTATATAAAGTTTGCTAAGGGTAGAGTTACCAGACGACAGGCATTTTCCTGACATGTCTGAAATTTTAGCCTTCTGTTAGAAAGAAACAGGAAGAAGCTGCAATTGTCAGTATTTTTTTTTTAAATTAAAAGAGGAAAATATAAGTAATAAAAAAATATTTATTAATCATTCCAGTAAGAAAAAATAAATTAATAAAACGTTAACAAAATGAGTGAGTTGTTAATTTAGTATATTAATAAATTTGGTTTCATTCTTTTTATCGCTTGATGTTTCTTTTGCTGGACTTTTATAACCATTTCATGAGATTCATCACATGATATGTTCTTTAAGTTAAATTGTGTCTAGAGTAGAACCTTAACAGAAGATATTATTATAAACCAACTATCACTACAAATTATTAAATTACTATATATAAATACTTTTAAATTATTCTTATGGATTAATAGATAATTATAATCTAATATTTAATACTCTCTTAAGAAGAAGTTATATCTTAAGTAAATTTATATTCTAATAAGCTCAAACAAAAGCATGTCTTAATCTCTGAAATTCTAAAACTTTACTTTTTACAGAGACCATTAGCTTTGTTCATATTGTCATCGTCCCATAAATAAACACTTTTTATTTCAGTAATCATGTAAAAAAATAGTTATGTTATATTTGTTAGAACGCCTATGACTGTAATATAATAATTTAGATATAGAAATAGAATATAACTAGGACATGAACATAGAGACGAGAGGACCTAAAATTAAAAAACTACAATAGTGACATTAAATTAGTAAGTAAGAAGAAAAACTGTTGTTACCTCATGATTTAGTGAACATTTTAATAAAATATTAAAAGTAATATTAGAAAATTTATTTGAATTCATCGAAACCTAAAAGCAGAACCAGCAAAGTTATAACATTGGTGGCAGCGAAAAGCACAGCTTATAACTATTTCTCTCCTTAGTCCACTACGCTCCCATTAATGAGAACACTCACTAGATATTTGCATTTGATGCTTCGATTGCAAATATTTTGAAAATTTCACTGCCTTAACATACAACATTCAGATACAATGTCCGGATATTTACTGAAAAGTCAGAGATATTTTCAGGAAATCTCATTTGACCTGGTAACCATAGCTAAGGGCAGATCTGTGGATCAGCGTCTCTATTTCAGAGATTGTCGTTGAATAGAAATTGTATTATATACCGGCCTTTATTTCACAAGCTTTAATTTATATAACGAACAACTATGTTATTGCAATTGTTATAAAATTAATAAAAAAATTAACAAGAATTGTTTTTTTTTAAGGACCAAGCAGTAATGATCTTCGGTAACAAGAATTTTTAATAAATTAAAACAATTTAACATAGTTTATAAATATCCATTATTTCAAAACTCGCAAAACAGAAAATATAGATAAAACAACAAACTTCTGAAAAAAAACATAGTTTATGTTTTCATACAAAATATTGAAAATAAACAGTTTCCACCATTTTTCAAGCAGTTTGCTGAAAAGTTCAACATCATTTGGCGTAATGACCTTGGAAAAGGCGGATTTAGGCGGAAAATCTTCGGTCTTTGTCTTTTTTTAAATCTAACAAATCACAATGCTTAAAATTTGACATATGTCTTATTACGCTACGCTTACGCTCAGATTCTTCTTATCGTGTGGACCCACTCTAACTCTGTAAGCTAGGAATGGCAACGTTGCGCGCATCGCGTTGAGCAAAATATTAACGCAGTAGATTTGGCGCCACTTTTCAAACTTGCGGGATCGCAGATTCGCGTTTGATTGGTGCGGGATTATAGTCCCTAATCGTGTACTATGTTAATTGATACAAATTCCTGTACAAGTCTTGAACTTCTTGTATAAAAAATGTTCGAGGGGTCTTATCAAGAAAATAAACCTAAATGATTCAAAAATATACCGACCCTATACAAACACTCACTATTGAATAATATTTGTACTTTATATATTAAATACACAATATAAAATTGACTAAAAATATAAGGCAAAACCGAGCTAATGCTAAAGAAACATTACAAAGAAAATATAACTGTAAAAATGCTCTATACTCCTACGCATATTTTGACTTAGGTTTCGAGCAACTCATTGTCTTAGTATTGTAGCCAATAATAATTTTTTTTATCACAGTTTGTCCGAGGTATAGAGATTATACGAAAAAATATTTATATATAAATATAGAATATCTACACTCCATAAGCGGTAACTTTAAGATTATCCGGTATACAATCAAAAGGAAATACTTGCAATTTTTTTCTTTAATATCAAGTCCTTTCAATGCAAATTCTCCATTTTAAAAATAGAGCACGTCATCACAAAACATCATTCTAAACCTTTTGTGCTCTTCCGTTTCTTACCGCATAAAAGCCATTATTTTTTACGTGTATTCTTTAGGGAGAAAAACATGATTGATGGAAGCTCTTTACGAGTTATTGACATTTAGCTTTAGCTTCATTTATCCAATCAACCCGTTATTTCTGTATAATCCCTTCCAAGTTAAAATGTTGATAAATATCAGATTTTAAAACTTTGTTCGAACTTTTGCCAGACGAAGTTCTTAATATCAGAAAATATTTTTTAAGAGAACACTGGCAATGTCCTTAAACATAACTGGCGACCGAAAAGTTTTATATTCAGTGTCACGGTTCAAATTTTAATTTAGGTTTAATATGGATAATTCTATAAATTTTACTTTTTTTTTTTGAAAATACTCACGTTATGGTCAAAATCAATATATTTATCTTTAAATATCTCTCGTAAATTCTATGTCAGTTGTATTTTTGGTTTTTCTACTACTTCCTTGTCAATTTCTTTTCCAGCTCGGTTGTTTTATTTTCCTGAATTTTGGCAACATTGTTACCCTACAAAATAACAGTTTAATGTTACGTTATATTACCACTGTTTGACCCCTATTTATGTTGTTTTGATTGGAATTTACTAAACTGTGGTTAGTGGTATTTGTTTATATTTTTGTTGAACTTACTGGTACCCTTTTCTAGCTAAATCTCAGTTTTCTTGCCTACTATTCGAGCAGAGTTCTTCTTTTCATCCTTTCGTATTGTAGCTGTCTTGAAATTTCTTTGATCAGTTCCGTAGGTTTTTCTTTGTTTATGGTAGTGTTTTGTCTTTGGTTAGATTTTGAAGCTGTTGCTTTTGCATAATTGACATAACCAACTAATTAATTTTCCCCACTTTCAAGTTTAATTTCCACCTTGTCAATGCTTTCTCTCTAAGTTTACCGATATTATAAACTTTCCATCAATACACCACCTATCGAGGAGTTTCTTAAGATATCTATTTTGTTGGGGTATTATAAATTTCTTTTTTATAAATTGTGTCGTAATCGAAAAATCGATAATTTTTTTATTGAAATCCTTTTTTTATTAAGTCTTTTAACTTTGTATTTGGCAGGAAACATATTCGTTACTTGATCTGTGTTAGTAAGGGCCGATGAAAAATGTAGTTCTTTAGTTTAAAAGTAGCTAATGGGTTGCTTAATTAATTTTAGACCGAGAATATTAACGATTAATGAGTAGGCTTATTTAACAAATTTATTTCAGCCGACTGTTGTTACCCAGAATCAAAGGGTCATTTCTGAGTTGTCAGCTTTTTTAATTTTGGGGACGTTTGAAGGAAGGAGCATATTGTGCCCACGTATGGATCTTTGATATAAGGCCGAGACCATTTGCCTTGAGCTTTGTTTTTCTTTTTGAAACAACTAAAGCAGCTACGATTTGTTTCATCTTAATTTATTTGGTCCATTCTTTGGGATTTGAGAATGAAAAATAGTTGAAATTGTTCCAGGAATTGGGTTTAGTTGTTGAGTTACCTTATCTTTTACCTGTTTGCTATTCAGTAAGTTACTTTTAATAAAATTAGCCTTGAGACGAGGCTTTTAGTAGTTCTGTACGTTTTATTGAAGGAATTGTTTAGTCTCATCGATGAACTCAGGGTAATATCCTTTAATTACATTTTACTAAAGCAAGCGTTTATAGATTTTTTGATTTAATAAAATTTGAGCTCAAAATTAAACCTTAACGAGTGGGATTAGCGATAATTTGAATCCGGCTGTAGCATGTTGTTTTAAGTCTCATTATTTTCCCTTATATATCTAAATTTAACATCATTAATCGATCATTGATATTGTTGTTTTTTAATGAATAAGGATCAATTTTTTAAAGATTTTCTTGGTATTTAATAGCTGTTACTATAGTAACGCTTTACTTGTTCTTTTTATATTAGTAAGGGTTGATTTTATGAGCAGCATTTGCTATTTATTGTAAAATTTACTATATTTTGGTACATATTTGCTTTATGACTACATCAAGATGGCTCCAATTTATTTAATATATTCTAAAATAAATCTGAATTGTGTTCAATCTCTTGGCTCCACTATGGATTTAAAATTGGTAAAAACAAAACAATATAGCACTATTTTATGTCAGGTGGCTCAAAAATTTCCACATTGACTCTAGTCTATTTTTTTTTGTTATATTACAATGACTAGGCTTTTGAGAATGACCAGTTTAGATTAAGATTCAAGGAATTCGTTGCTAAAAGTTTATTAATTTTTATTTAACTATAAAAATTACTCCAAAATGTACATCCTAGCTTTCTACATATTTTAATTGATTATTCTTGCTTTGGAACAAAATTAAAATTGAGCTTATTTTTTAAAGATCTAAACTGATTTATTTAATATTTATTAGTGTCAACAAAATTAAGAATTTATAGTAACCAGTGGTCTAAAATACTAGTTATTAGTTATTCTATTTTTATTCTAATTTCCAATTATGGGATGGCTAAATTAGTTAAGAATTAATATTTTTGAAAATTAGATCTCAATCAACAAAATATTGGTGATTACCCGGAGTCAAACTGCACTTTTAATGCACGTTTATATATTTCTACTCTACGCTGCTAACGAGTTCAATAGTTTTGAGCTATTACTTCAAATTAATTATTTGTTTAATTATTGCATTGCATTACTTTAAAATTATTTTTGTTTTTGAACTTTTCCTAAAACTTTATGATCACCTTCAATATTTTTTTGTCTGAATATGTAGAAAATTTAAGATTCTAGACTCAAAATGAAAATAAAAAATTATTTATTATTTCTTGTCTATCTAACGAAAGTTGATTCGGAAATTCTTTTGCTTCTTTACTTTAATTTTGATGTTCTTTTTTTAAGGTTGTTTTCCTTTTTCTTTTTTTGTTTGCCTTTTAAATTTTCCTTCTCTCCGTGGATTTTCACTAACTTTCAGGTTTCATTTTATGAGCACTGATATTTAACTGGTACCTACACATGACTACACGATTAAGCAGTGTTGAAGCCTGATTTGTATGATACCACACAGCTGGCAGTTTCATTTTTGGAATAACAGGCAGACTTCGTATAATTTTTATTTTCTGTATTAAATGATAGCAATTTAAATCATTTAGTAAATTAGTTTATTCCTTTTTTGTAAGACATTGCGTAATTTTCCGGTGTTTTATCCGATGATCATTGAATATAAATGTTTTGCGTTAAGTTTTAGTGTCAATAGGTACTACAGTTGGTAACATATTTCATTTTATTCACAGCATATCTAGCTTTATGCTAAAGCAACACACCTAGATATTCGATTATTTAATTAAAGTTTTTTTATTATTTACTGATGAGTTTCATTTTGTTCGCATGCTCACTTGTGAAGTGAAGTTAAAAGCTAGTTCAGATTAGTTGAAAGCTAGTTTATAAAGACATCATAGAGGGTTTCTGTATTCAACCTAGCTAGACATGAAATAGCATCCTGAATAACACTTTCTTTCTGGCTGGCAGCAGCTATTTTCTTTAAGTCCTATTGACTGTATCCATAAAAACTGTTTTTTTGTTCCAAACCTAAGTGCGCGGTAATCAGACAGATTACCTTCAACTCGTTTTAAGATTTCTTTCTCAACCCTCCGGAGTTCTAGTCGTAAGCTTTCATCTACAGTAAATCATTGCAGGAGTAAAGCTACCGATTTTTCGAAGACGCTATTCAACAGCGATAAATGTTGGGTAGCAAAGCGGCCATAGAATTAAGAATTTTAAGAATTAAATGACACATTTTAAAGTTAAGGAATGAAGATTTGTCAGATTGAATCATTTGACAATAATATTTTGCATATAACGACGACACCTATCATTCTTAGCTCGTTTCCATGTAAATGTTTACTGTTCTTTGCCTGTTAGCCCTTAAACACACTCCAAATTTTTAGACTTACTCATAAGCCTGGATAAAGTGTGAAGGGGGCGACGAGTCTCAATACACAATAAATTGCTTTAAGAGCGATTTTTCACAGCGACACCTACTGGGTAAGACTTTTTTGGATAAAATATGTCAAAGAATAATAATTTTAATTAGAAATTTTATACTTTGAAGCACAAACAAGTTATGAAGCTTGAGAAGTAGGAAAATGGCTGCGGGTGGGGCTCTCTGCAATATACATCGAAACTATAATTATGGCTTGATTTCTTATCCTAAAAAACCCAAACTACTTAATTTATCTTATTCCTCTTCGTATGCCGTGTTAGGTTCCCCTGACAATGGCAATTACAATGGCGAATTAATCATGGTTCTCTGCTATTCTGCAGCCAAGAGACTTGCTTTTTTCTAACACCTCTACGACCCTCGATCTTATCCTTCACAATCAGTTGAAGACTTCTCTACCGATCTCCTCTGAAAAAATAGCCTAGATATGCTAGTTTTCTACATTTTACAGTTGTCAACAATCCACGCGTGGCATCTGCCCGATCTAAAACTGCTATATTAGTCTGCATAGCTAGCTAGGGTTTTCAAAGGATTCGCATTCGCTTATGCAACCACATCTCAAATACCTCCAAACGATTGATCGTGGCAGCCTTCAGGGTCCACACCTCCATTCCATCTAAAAATACCGACCGGATGTAACGTTAATCATCCTTTGGCGAAGTTATAAATTTAGATCTCAATCTGCATTTAACTTCTTTATCTGGATAAAGCTGTTCAGTAATATAACATCGAAGGTACTTCAAGTGGGAGAATTTTTCAACGGTTTGTCCATTTATTAGTAGTGAAGAGTCTGGATGCGGGAGACGACTGAAAACCATAAATTTGATTTTAGCAACATATATCTTTCTTTCCCCACTCTATTAACATAATGTAAGAGTTATTGTAGGCCCTGAAGACTATCACTTATGACGGCCGTATCATCGGCATAACAAATCGTTTATTAGCTCGCCGTTGATTTTAACCCCAAATACTTTGTTATATAAGGCTTGCTTAAAAACTCTGTCCGAATATAAATTAAACAGTAGTGGAGAGAGAATACCTGCTTGTCTGACGCCTCGCTGAATTTGACATTCTTTGGTAAGCTTGCCATTAACTCGAACCACTGCCCTCTAGCGCCAATATAGTTTCTCTATAATGTGTACATCCCTTCACATGCTGTATTCTATCAAACGCTTTCTCGTAATCGAAAAGCATATGGAAATGTCTTTATGTTGGTTTCGGCACTTTTGGAGAAATATATTTAGAGCAAAAAGCGTTTCTCTATTACCAAAGACATTTCTAAACCCAAACTGGTTCTTATCTAGACCGCTTTCGCTTTATTCCTTATTTTACAGTGAGTAATACTCACAACACCTTTAAAGTGTGATTTATTTTACCTAATTTAATACGAATAAAAATATTATTAAAATAAACTTTTACAAAATGACTTTAAAAAATTATGACTTTGACGCCCTGAATTTTAGAAATAATCAACTTTTTAATTAAGGTAAATTGGATTCTATTCCCACATTTTAGCCTCAGGAATCAGCACTACCATTTTAAACAGACCTTTTAGAGACAAGCTGTATACTTTTACGTATATATGAGTATACATATCATATTAGCCAGCTAAGCTTTGTTATGGAATATGTGATAACATTTTCTAATTTCATTAATAAATGAAAAATATGATCTCTTTCAGTTGTGTTACAGAAATTAACAATAAAATATAGTCCAAAGAGAATATCGACTTAAAATTTATAATAATCAAGTGATATCTTACACTAGACGTATTTAAATTATTTACATAGCATATTTTTTTAATTTGCAAAATTGATTAATAATGACTAAAGTTTATACTCTAGGAATAATGACTTTTTAATAACTCCGCAACTAAATTAAACTTTAAATATTTTTTGCTTGTCTGGTTCTAATTACATTTTAGGTGTATGAAGGGTTTTATGGAGAATAAAAACTACTATAAAATAGTTAAAATATTCCCATAATAAATTCTAGATCTTTAAATTATTTTTCAGATTATAATTTTAACTTTAACTAGATCATACAAAAATAATACCTTTAGTGGTTGAGTGATGCTGAAGCTAAATGTCGATAACTTGAAAGCTCTTTCATTAATCATGTTTTTCTGGAGGAAAATATCCTTAAAAATAATCGCATTTGTGAGATCAGATACGGGTAAGTAGAATTTAAACAATGGGTACCTACTGTAGCCTGAATAAGTTAATTGAATATAGGAGATGAATTTAGGCCTATCACCAAATAACAGACCTCCTAATGATTTAAATAAGATGCCCTGTTCTAAATGAATTTACTTAATAGTTCAATATTGTCAGGTTTAAGTATAGGTAAGTCTTTACTTATTAAACTGTGAACTGATCTTCACTAAACGTGTCGCGTTTAGCTTGAGCGCTCAACATAACACAGGGCATTTTTTTTTTGAGTAGAAAATAATGTTTATCATAAATTCCCTAAACTATATTATTATTTTTTAAAATTAATAAATGTTTTTCATTTATTAACATTATATAGTTGCAACTGTAGAAGCACTAAATTATCTTATTATTTTAGGAATAATTACTGTTTAAAATGTATTTTAGTACTTCAGAGATTTTTTTAATATAATGCTTTTTTAAAGAAACTTTATTAAAAAATTCAAATAAAGAAATGTAATATTAACTTAATTATTAATATTACATATAATATATATTTTTATTTATAATCAGATTTACAAGCCAAACGGCTTCGCAATCACTCCAGGGATTATTCACTTATACCAGGTATACAAAGACACCAAAAGTATTGAGCTCTGTGGGGACCTTTTCCATGTTATCGGGTCCTACGTGGTCTTCTGCACTTCCTACAAACTTTCGGACGGTTCGCACGGTTGCAAAAACAACTACTTTCTGAATCGGTTTATACAAATGCTCACTAGGGTCCAGTCCCTCGATGTTCTACAGGAGGTTCTTTGGTATCACTCTATTTGTTGATAGTAATATGGGAATCGTGGGGACGCTGTTCATTGCCCACTGTCTGTGAATTTGCACCTCCAGATCTCTATATTTGGCGATCTTCTCATTGTACTTTGGTCTTAGGTTGTTGTTATTAGGTATAGAAATGTCAATCAGTGTAGCTCGCCTAGAAATTTTATCCATTAGTATAATGTCTGGCTTATTATGAGCAACTGTTTGATTTGTTAGAACCGTTCGGTGACAGTATAACTTGAACTCGTTGTTTTCAAGAATAGGATCTGGATTATTTGTAGTAAGACAGTTTTACTGCAATAGTTTTAATTTATCTGCTAACTCTTGGTGGAGTATCTTAGCGGCTGAGTCGTGTCTTACCATATACTCGGTTGCGGCAAACGCTTGGCATCCACCAGTTATGTTCAACTGCCATATTTACATTGGTCATTTTCTATTGAGTGATCTCTGATGATAAACTTTCAATAGTTCTTCGTCGGAAAAACCTGGTCTTGGATAGCCAACAAGAAGCTCTCCTTTTCCAGAAACATCTGTCCTGAAATCAAGTAGTTCGACGCTGAGCTGTCGACATTTTCCTGGATGACTTCATTTGGATGCCGTATATGAAGTGGCTTCTGTAACCAGGCTTGTAACTTCTCTTGGTCTGTTCGATGACGAGAAGCAATATCTCGTTCCCTCAGCTGTAGCGGCGTTGAATCGTCTGCTTTGCATATTGCTCGATGTAGTGTGAAAGAGTCGTCTAACCTGTGGAAATAAGAACATGCGTTTATTAATTGCTGATCGAGATGCTTACCAATATCGACCAATCCTCTTCCGTCTTGGTGTCTTGGAAGCATCGTACGTTCAATAGCACCCCGAGGGTGATCTTGGTGTGCTTTTGTTAAAAGTGTTCTTATTTTCCTTTGTAGGTTTTCGATGTTCGTCCTACTCAATTTTACAACTCCAAATGAGTATCTAAGCGCAGAGTATGCGTACGTGTTGAGCGCCTTAAACAAGTTTCTACTAACACCCGTCTTACCCTCCTGACAAATTCGGTTGCCAATTCGGCCTTCATAGTGCGATGGTCAATTCTTTAGCCTGTTTCATACCTAGGTATTTGTATGTTTGTACTGCCTCCATTGCAGCTATAGTTTCACCGTTCTGCATCTCAAATGTTCCCGGTTGTATCTTTCCTTTAACGATGTTCAATATGCGGCACAAGTCCAAACTGCATTCTGATATCCCTGGAGAACTCCTCGACAATTTTGAGCATTTGATCCAGCTGGTTTTTGGTAGCAGCCATCAGTTTAAGATCATCCATGTATAGAAGAAGACTCAATCTTGCCACCTCTTCGTTGTTATTTCTAATACTAAAGCTGTATCTTGTGGAGTTCAAACGGCGTGACAGAGGGTTCATTGCAAGACAGAACCACAATGGGCTTAGTGAATCTCCCTGAAATATTCCCCTTGGTATTGGGATTGTATTAGTATCGCTGGATGGCATTTACAATTGAATCCTAGTTTTCCAGGTTGACATGATGCCTTCTAAAAAGGAAACAAAATGATTATCGACCCTATACATTATCAATATAGTTTTGAGCCATTCATGTAGCACTGAGTCGAAGGCCTTCTTATGATCCACGTAGGCAGCAAAGAGGTTGCTTCGGTTGGTACAGGCTTGGTTACAAATGACAGAGTCAACAATTAATTGTTCCTTGCATCACATTGCTACCCTGGTGCATCCTCTCTATTGAGTTGCGATGATGTTATTTTTTCACAATGTGCATAGATGCGTTGGGTCAAGCAGGAGGTGATTACTTTATATAGTTTGGGAAGGCAGGTGATCAGCCTATACTTAACTGGTCCCTTAGTATATTTATAATATTGTTTCAGTTATTATTTGGTACGTAACTACCGTTTAAACTACTGTAGAAACACGAGTTAAAAAAATTTTTCTCCTATCCTATTTCTCAACATTGTTAAAGAACATCCATCACTGTATATCTAACAAAATTGATATTTGGTATTATAACATTTTTCTGCACCCGACTAGCGAAATTTCACCAGATATTAATACATATTATTAATTTATTGCTCTAGCTCTACTAATAAATTTTCCCTTATACCTTATTATATTTTATAATTGCATTAAAGCAACGACTGTAAAATCCTTCCATCTTGTAGCTTGAGTTCCCTGACGTTTTGATCTTCCCAAAGGGACCTTATATCTAGTATGCACTCTGCCACGCCGAATTCCCGCTCTACTTGTTCTCATTGGCTTACACCCAAGAACGTTAGTTTCTAGTCTAGTCATTACTTTTAACTTTTTATGCAGAATATTTGCTCTGTCCACTTTTTACAGTAAGTTATATATAGTCTTTAAAAGTATGTTTGCGGAAACTTCAAGATTTGCTTGAACTGATTTTGTGGAAATATTGTTAAGTTGTTTTCAAGTGGAAAAAAATCATTTCAATAATGCACTTAATTCACAATGTTTCAAGCATGAGGGGTTTAAAAATTAATATAAAAATTGACGAAATGACATATTTCTCATCTTGGCGTGAAGTTTATTACTTTAATTTTTTAAATTAAGATTTGTCTTCAAAGCATGCAAAAGTAAAACGTAAACATTTTCAAATTATGACAAACTAATACTTGAAAGCCCAAAATTTCCTTTTATTACCAGGCGCGGATCCAAGGGGGGGGGGGCGGTGGGGGCGATCGCCCCCCCCAAGAGCCTTGAGTTCAGGAAAATAGATCCGATTTTGCCTCTTTTACTATAGTTTATTCAAGAACTAGAAAGAGTAATAAATCATTTTTAATCCTTTTTTTTCTTCGCAAACAACCTGTGTTCTTTAGTCCTGTGTCTTTGGCAAAATCTGTTAGACACATATTTTTCGTAGGAATGGGTTAGAAATTTTATAATCAAAAATACCGATCTATAATAATGGCCTATTTGGGTTGGATAACAATAGATATTTGAATGTGTGAAGTGTTAAAAAGGATTTTAATCCTTGTCCTAGCCGTCGAAAGGAGGTTTATTTTGTCACTAAGTATTTATGGCATAGAATATTATCTCGGTAATAAACTTAAAATAAAAGTTTTTATAATATTGTTCTATTCCTTATGATTCCTTAATAATTCACATACATTAGAAAATATAGATAATTTTGACATATTTATCACAAATCGTAATTGTATTTTGATTATTTTTAATTATGGCATAGAAACCGTTTTAGTCACATTCAGACTAAAACGTAGCTTTTTCTCTTAAAAAATTCCAAGTTATAATTTATAAAAACTTACAAAATACCTATTGTTAAAAATACAAGAAGTTAAACATATAGAAAAAAATAAATTCGTTCATATAATATTAAAATTTTTTTGGGCTCTCGGTCATAATTAATTAAAAACATTTTTAGGACATTTGACGTTTCAGTTCATTTATTTCTTAAACCATCTGCAGAATTACAGTTAAATACTAAAAAGGGATTCAGATATGATTAATTTTTATATGTTACAGAAATTTAAATAATAAATTGTGTTTACGCAGGTAAACATTAAATATCTAATTCGTAATGAAAGTCAGTGAAGCTGTCTTCACTCAAATTAATTATAAATGGTTCCTTTATCTCGCCGATCGAGTTTCCACATTTTCTTTTATTGTTTTATGATATGGATTTTTCCCAATTTTCTGCAGTAACTTTATCCAAAAAAATCTTTCAAAAGTTCAGTTAAATTACTAATTTTGTAAGTACCTTTTACTTGAGGGAGATATGTTCTTCTCCAACGGACATTTTCCGGACGATCTATAAGAACAAATTTCCTATCTGGTTTTTCCCAGCAAAAATTAAGTTCTCTGAGCAATTTCCAGAGCTCAGTTCTTTTAATTTCAGGAAAATCCCGATCTTCATTGATTTTAGTTAGAATGTTGTCGACGGTTGGGATCTGCTTCTCATAATAAAATGTATATACAACTCCTTTTATTGCAGTTTATATCTCTTCTTCCAACGAGGTTTTCCGTCCGCCTGTGATTGAATGTGGCATGGGAATACTAACAATTCCAGTCATTTTTTTCTCCTTCAGTATTCGGTACATAGTAGATTTTCCAACTACTGTCATGTTGGAACAAATGTCAAGAGAGCTTTTAACATTATTATCTAGATATTGATGTCTTAAGGCATCATAAATATTCATCGTAAGAAGTTCGTTGAGGAAAAAATGCCCTGGCTTAACGATTTTGGAATAAATATAGATGTTGAAGCCATATCTTTTGGGTATCTCACTAAGGCCACATTGAAAGGTGTACTTTGCTCACTGACGGAAACTAAATTGAACTATCAGAAATTTTATTGTTGCAGTAAATTTATAAAAGCTTATAATATTTAAATATAATTAAATATAACTAGACTTACAGCAGTCCTCAGTTGCCTGCGGTACTGGAGCAGGTACATTGGAGGTTTCGGTAACAGTTTTATTACTCTTTCTAGTTCTTGAATAGAGTATAGGAATGTCTATGCTTGCGATCGCCTCTCCCGTTCCCAAGAGATTTGAGTTCAGGAAAATAGAACCGACTCTGCCTTTTTTACTAGGAATGTGTATGTTGCTCGCATCCTCCCCCCCTGTCGGCAATTGTTTTTTCTTGTGATCGCCCCCCCCCCTCTCCAAGAGCTTCAAATTTAGAAAAATAGACCCAACCCTGCCTTTTACACTAGAAATACAAATGTTGCTGGTGTTTACCCCCCCCCCCCCCCCCGTCGACAACTTGCTTTCGCTTTCCATACTTTTGTGATATCACCGCCCCCCCCCCCCAAAGACAGAGGCTGGATCCGCCCCTGTTTATTACTTTAGGTGAAAATAAGGTAGTTTAAGTATATCTTTTCCCTTTAAATTATAACATAAATGTGTTTGATTGACAAGCGGGCAACTTGCGTCTAAAACAAGTGTTTTTCAAAACATTTATATCATATACATTAGTCTAAATAAATATTTTCATATATATGATGACATATTAAAATAACAAATAAAATATTTTTCTACTTTGAGTTGTGAGTGGGGAAATTTGCCTTAGTTATCAGGGATCCATCTTGCTTGCTACTTTTTTCCATTCGTTTATTTGGTGAGACAATTTTCATAATGTAATAATTGAAATACCGAATGCAACAAAAAAATGTTTCTGTTATATGGATAATCGGCGTGTGTTGAATACAACTTGCTTTTCCTACATACTTTACTATAAAATGTCTTCACATTTATTTGAAAAAATATTTTATAGAACCGACATGCATAATTAAAACATTCGCCGTAAAACTATTCTAACAATCCCAAGGCATTATATACAATATTTTTCCGTATCTTGTGTAACATATGAAAAGGAGAATAATCCTATGTTTTTAACCGACTTCTAAAAAAAGGAGGTTCTCAATTCGTCGAGTATGTATGTTTTTTTTTATGTATGACCACCGATTACTCCGGAACGGCGGCACCGATTTGAATGAAATTTTTTACGTTATATTTAGAAAGTTGCGGCGGTCGTCCCATATTTTTTTGGACAAAATTGGTGCCTTAATATCCAAGATGGCGCTGACAATATGGCGGCCAAAAAATTAATTTTGTTTGATTTTCTCCAAAATTGGCATGGGGGAATGTTTGAGGTCGTATATAATTAATCTGGAATTATTTTTAAAAAATTCAATATGGCGGATCCAAAATGGCGGACATGAAAATTTAATTTTGTCTGATTTTCTCCAAAATTGGTGTGGGGAAGTTTTCGGAGTCGCACATAATGGGTCCAAAATATTTTTAAATAATTCAATATGGAGGATCCAATATGGCGGACAAAAATTCAATTTTGTCCGATTTTCTTCAAAATTGGTACGGAGGAGTTGTCGAGGTCGCACATAACGAATCTGAAATTATTTTTAAAAAATTCAATATGGCGGATCCAAGATAGCGGATTAAAGATTCTACATCTCCCGATTTTGTATAAAATCAGTATTAAGGTATTTTTGTTAGTGTTAATTATGAATTTAAAATATTTTTTGAAAAATTCAATTTGGCAGATTCAATATGGTGTCCTTTGAAAGAGTGGGGCGTTTTAAATATCTCGAAGCGACAATCACCGCAGATAACGATATCACAGAGGAGATAAAAGGGAGAATTCAGGCAGCAAACAGATGTATGTATAGTCTGAACAACACCATCAAATCCAAGAACCTAACACGAACCTCAAAAATCAGGATATATAGAACAGTGATTAGACCAGTGCTCATATATGGCTGTGAGACGTGGACGCTTACAAAAGCAATGGAAATGAAACTTAGATATTTGAAGAGGAAAATCTTTAGAAGGATTTTCGGACCCTATCACGACCCCAATACTAATCAATACCGAATAAGAGTAATCGTACAAGAAATTAAATTCCAACACCTAAGATGGGCTGGCCATGTCCATAGGCTCCCTAATAACCGCCTTACCAAGTTAATTTGGGAGGAGACCCCGATAGGGAAAAGACCCTTAGGACGCCCAAGAATGCGATGGAGAGATAACATATGGTCAGATTTAAGAACAATGGGATTACCCACTGATCCAACTATCATGGACGACCATGTGAGATGGAAGCAAGTTGTGCAGTCAGCCAAGACCCACCCTGGGTTGTAGGGCTACTAAAGAAGAAGAATAATATGGTGTCCTAAAAATTTTACATTTTTCGATTTCCTCCCAAACAGTATTTTTTCAGGATTTAATATGATAAATCCAAGATGGCGGACTAAAAATTTTACATTTTTCGATTTTGTTCAAATGTGAAACTGAATCGTTTTTGAGGATGTTAATAACGAAGTCTAGAAATTTTAAATTTTCGGATTTTATCCAGAATTGATACTAGGGGACTTCGAAGGGTTTAGATTTAGATTAGATTAAGACTTAAAATAATTTTTTTGAAATTCAATATAGCGGATGCAATATGGTGGGTTGAAAATTTTACCTTATTCGCATTTTTTCAGATTTGGTATTAGAGGGTTTTCGGGGTACTGTGTTACGAATATGAAGTGAATTTTTTACAACTGTTAGGTGGATAAGATACAATATAAGGGACAGAAAATTTTGCATCCGATTTTGTCTAAAATTTAATGTTGTTTCCTTTTTTTATATAGTGAATTGGTTAGGGTACATTCATTAGCATTTCTTTAAATTGGTATAAATGGTTGGAGTTCATCTTCTCTATATGTTAATGTTCATAAAAGGCTATAACTCCACATTTTAATTTTAATTAAAAAACTACTACCGGGCTTTATTTGACCCACATAGAGAGTAAAGTTAAAATCTAGTTCCTAACTTTGAAGGTTCCTTCCTTCAACCTGGCTCTGATGCAGTGGCGCCCTGAATAACCCACCCCTACTCTCCGGCATGTATGTTTTGGAATTTTCATAAAATTAGAAACTGATATCGTTGTGTTTTTTTAGAAAGTATTGATCCTAAAATTCTAATTATTTTGTTAAAAACCTTTTATAAAACGAAGGGGAGCTATATATATATTTCGGAATGTTTATCATTGAAAATTGTTTTCTCCATGATGATCAATATACTGTGTAGATAGCCTCCCAAAGCATGGTTTTAGGACGCATCAATTCCCTCTTCTGGTGTAGAAAATCGTTGATCACGCAGATTGCTCCTTATGTACGGAACAGGAAGAAATCAGTGGGTGCCAGATCAGGGCTATAGGGAGGATAATCCACCAACTCACGACCTAAGTGCTCAAAAAGTTACCTTATCCTTTTGAGCCAGTGTATAAGGCCACGCATTGCAATGATGGAGAGTAATTCATTATATTCGCTTTGTTTTCTTCAAACAAATAGTTGTGTAACATGCAGAACTTACTGTACTACAATTCTCTAAAGGTACAGTTGCGATATTGCCAGCTTTTCCGAAAAAACATCGAGTACATTTTGCTAGTTTTGGTTCTTCATAAAAAACCCATGTGGTTGTCTGATGTTTACTTTCAAGTTTATATATATATATATATAGATCCAAAATTCATCACCTGTCAGGGTCTGTTTAAGATTTTTCACAGCCAACTTTATGCAATATATTAGATATGTTGGTATTAACAATGCCCAAGAATACTTCAATCTCACGGTATGCCACATGAAGTTCTTGCAACATCAATTCACGTACAGCATCTATGTTTCCTTGCACTACAATCGATTTTGGACGACCTTCACCCAACTCGTCCATGAGGGAATGACAGTAACGATTGAATTCACTAAACCAGAGAAATACCGTGGTTTTTATAGATACCACATCGAAATTTGTAAAAAATAATCGCATGTTCACGAGTTAATTTAATTCTTAGGTCGAACAATACAAATAGCTTTCATATGTCTGAGCTTTTAAAATGTCAAACTTTAAAATCTATATGTCATCTAGCCAGTGTTGCCACTTTCCGAAATATAAAGTGCTACTGTGTCGTACTAAAATTAAAAATATATAGCATTAATATTATATGTACCTCAAAGAAAAATATAAAACATTTGCGCATTACTTCATTTCCAATTTATAAAAGAAGGGATGGATAAACAGAAAAAAAATTAAAGTTAAAATACAGAAAAAAGCACAAATGTGACCAGAATTATTTATTTTCTAGATTTCGACTTTATGCCATTTGGATTGAACGTAAACAAACTAAAGAAAACTAAGGAGACCGGTAATGTCATATTCTATTCCTTTTGTTTTCGCTGAGCCTAAAAATGAAATCAGCAAATTCAGCAAAGTGAAAATGTTTTTGAATGAATTCCATACCAATATAACCTAAACGTAAGGGGGTTTTATTTGCAGAATAAAAGAATATTTATTTTTTCTATAATAGGAAAAAAAAAGTGTGTGGGATTATCGATTGGGAACGGATACTCTAGGTTATTATTTCCAAATGATAGATAGAAACTGAATAATTTTAACTATTATTTTTTTTGAGTAATGTTTTTAGTTGTTAACATTTTTCTAATAAAAGTATGCTTTTGAAGGATAAATTCATTTGTTGCAAATATAAATTGAAATGTAATGCTAAACTAAAAGTTCATTGCATCGTATTTTTCACAAGTTAAATAGACAAGTGGCTACATTAAATTGGCATCCGTTAATCTATTAGCAGTGAGCGTTATTTGTAAAGATTGTTTGGATATAGAGGATGTCGGTATGTACCCTCTAATTGCTCGGGAGCTTACAGGAGAGGTTAAAATAATCCTAAAGTGCCCTACGGAGATAGAGAGCCCTAAAGAGGTACTCAGCGATTTACCTTAACAGCTCTAAGTTTTGAACCGACTTGTATAATTTAATGAAATTTTAATATTTCATAGAGGTCATAGACACTCATTAAATTATACTATAGTAGATGTTTTAGATCATCAGAGAAATCAAAAATGGACTTGCAGCCACACTCGTTGGGCCTAATTTTTGACAGATGTCATTTTACAGTACTGAAAATTGATTTTTGAAATACTTTGGTTATTCATCTTCAAAAAAGGTACTCTTAGTTTATTTCCATAAAACTGGCGGTTTTCGGAATAAATCTGTTTTTATGAGAAATGCTCAAAAGTTACTAATACCAAAGACTATATAAACACAAGACTGTTACTTCAATGCTATAATTTTGATGCTCATAAAATGGACACAACGATAGGACACAACCCATTCATAATTACAATGTTGCAAAAGGTTGAATAAAGTAATAAAATGTTAAATACATGCATTTATAACAAGTATAAAAGAATTTGAATTGTTGGATTTCCATTCAAAACGTGCCAATGTTGCATATCCCCTCTTGCCAACCAAATAAGATCAACTTCTCTTTGGAAATGCATGGTTGCCACTTCCTAGCGACCTTTTATTGATATAACAACGTTGCCAGTTCCAAAATATCACTAATAAGATGCTACATGATTTTATAGAAAAACAAGTACAAAACTATAAACTAGAAGGTAACTTAAATATATTTGTTCTTTTAGAAAAGAAAACCTCTATAACAATAGTATAATATAGGCCTATTGTTAAAATAATGCTCACAGTGCTACATTTATGATATGATAAAATCTTAGTTTTTGAATGTTTCTTCGAAATATGGCAACACTGCACGTCCCTTTGGCTAAAGACATCTCTTCGATATATTATTGGTTGCCTAATTTAAACTATGACGAGGCCACTGCTATGGGAGCTGTATTCTTTAGAATAATTATCAAATGATCAAAGTGAAAAACGTGAAACCGATAACTTCAAGTTATTTTCAATATTCATTTACCTGTCGTTAGGTTGAAGTGATTATGATTACTTCAAATGATAGAACTGAAAGTGGATAATTCAAAAGAATAGCCCTAAGAAAGTATCGCAAAAAAATCGGGGATATTTTGTGTAAGGTATTGTTTGCTCTCGCTTTCGCAAATTCGGTTTTAGTAGGTTATCCGCTATTTTAGTTGCCGTTTCAGCTTCAACTTGATTATTTAGCAAGGTTTATTTCGTTTTTTTAGTTCAGTGGTGCAAAGTGAAAGACTGAATTACAAAGAAAGCTTTGATTATAAACAATAAAATAGTTTTTTGTGTAATAAATAAATTTTGCACTTTTAGGGTGCTTTATATATAGGTAAGTATTGTTACTTATTTTTAAGAAATATTTTGAAATTTTACTTACAGGAAAAGGTTTCATGGGTTATTTGGGTCCGCCTTTGATTTGTTTCATTCTGTAATATGTTGGAGCATGCCAAAAAACATCAAATACGTATTTTTTTACGCCATAAGTTGCATTTTTTGGTAATATATGATTTAAAAGTCTGATTTTTTCAAAAAAAAAAACATGCATATTATTAAAGAATTAGTTTTAATTACCTACTTTTTATTACTTCACCTATGATTAGTTAGTTAACCGTATTACAAGACACAATTAATTATACAAATATCGTATTATAATAGAAATAGTCGAAATCCTGTTAGTCACTAAAAAGTGTTAACTTTTAAACCTTATATAGTTGCTATGGAAGTTAAACCGTTTAGTTAGTCAAATAAACAAAATTTTCCGTTTTTACTGGTCTGGTTATAAGGTTTTAGCCATTGTCTATGAAAAATCAATATAAAACTGTGAAAACCCGTAACGACATAATTAACCTGTCCTAAAACTAATAAATATAATTTATGGACCCTATTGCAAATAAGTTATTTTGTAGAATCGAAATATTTACTTCTACTACTACAAAAATGGATAATATATAGTACTGTTTCATATCCATAAAAACTCGTCAACATAAATATAAAATGATCGTCTGATTCATGAAAATATTTGCTTTGTAAATATAAATGAATATAAACGGAGGGATTAAAAACTTGTACCCGTATTTCAGATTTACTATCCAACATGGCAACACTGCATCCCTTCATTTCTTGCTTTTTTACTACTATTTACTATAATTAAATTTATTAATGAGTTGGAAAGGAAAAGATAGTTGACAAGGCGTCCATAAGCGGTGAAAGTCTTGTGTTTATATAGTCTTTGCTAATACTAAATACAAACAGGTAAAAATAAAATACGCAAGGTGTGGTAGTGTGCTTTAATTTATGGGGAAGCGCTGTTTCACTCTTCGAAAGCAAAAAGATGTTGTGCTGAAAGATTTCCAGCTCAGACATTGCCAAGTCCTAAAACCTTTCAAAGGGTTGAGTAAAGCCTATGGGAGACTGGTAAAATATAATTAGAATATAATTATTATAGGTAACGAATTAATTTTTTACATGTTTTATTCAAGGTCATTTTTGCCGCGACGTAGCGGTGAGGGCCCTCTCAAGAGAGGACCAAACTCTAATGTAGAAAAATAAATTTTGCAAGAAAGCTCGTGACACAAACAATGTTACAAAATGGATTGTACATGAAACTCTAACAGAACAGTTACTTCACCAGTATCACGTTGTCTCTGGATGATTATCCCCCTAAGACTTCAATACTCCAAATGGTTTATACAGCAACATAACCTAAATCTAAATTCTTATAACCTTATTTTGTTTGCCGATGAAGCTGGATTTGCAAGAGACGGCATAATAAACTCCCACAGTTTACATTTTTGTGCTGGTGAAACCCGCACGCTATAATTCAAAACAAACACCAACGAAGGTTTACTGTAAATATGTGGGCTGGCATTATCGGAAATAACCTTATAGGTCCATTTGTTTTGGAAGGAAGACTCAATAGTAAGATTTATTTACAATTCTTGCAGCAAAATTTAAATAATTTATTGGAAGACGTACCTTTTAATAGAAGATTCCAAATGATACATGAATGATGATGCTCTACTTCTTTTTTTTTTCATATAGTACGTCAACACCTACATAATATTTTTAGTCGCATTATTATTTTTAATGTAAGCTACTTCTATAATTTTTTTTTCATGTTAGGTTCCATATACTCTTATATTGCCGCAGCTTTAGACTATTTTATATGGTGTTCTGCAATACCTGATCTCGACGATTCCCCCTTTTGTGTATGAATTTTATGTTCCTTAATTCTAACTTCTAGTGGTTGTATTTCCTGATTTAAAGGCTGTTTTTAGATTATAAGTGCTGGTAATTTGTTTAATTTTTTCCGAAATTTCCTTAATGTACGGAATTGTGAGGAAGAAATATGTTTCTTGTTGCCCAGTGGTCATTATTCTAAAGTTATTTATAACATCATCGTAAATTAATTTTAAAGGATAATCATTCTGTTGCAAATCGAATTTAATGTTTGTTACCTCTTTTTCCAATGAATCGGGTTTACTATATATATATATATATATATATATATATATATATATATATATATATATATATATATATATATATATAGCGTGATTATATAGGTTGCGTATAATTCCCCCTTTTGTTACAACCGAATGACTAGAACTATGATTAAGATATTGTCCAGTATGTGTTGCCTTGTATACTGATGTTTTAATGATTTCGCTTGAACAGTTCACCATAACATCTAAGAAAAGCATTTGATCATTTACCTCTTTTTCCATGGTAAACTTAATTGTAGATCGAATAGTATTTATATGTTTCAAGAAACCAATAAGCTCTTGATCATTGCCCTTCCATACGATGAAGATATCATCGACATATCTCAACCCGACTTTCGATTTTACTGTTGCTATGTCTTCGGCATGAGTTTCGAACCATTCCATATGGCAACGACTGGAGAGAGTGAAGAACCCATCGGAAGCCCGTCGTTCTGAATGGAAAACTTGTCCTTTAATTAAAAGTAAGCACTACGCAAGCAATACTCCAAAACGCCCATCACCCGTCCAGTTGTAACGTAGTTCGATCTGATAATGTATTATTTGAAAATCTAGTTTTGATTATGTTTAAAGATTCCCGTAAAGGCTCATTAGTATACAGACGTTCCACATCAAAACTTATTAGTCTGTTGTCTGGCTTTAGATTAATGCTGCTAATAATGTTCTTGAAATGTGTGGAATTTTTAACATATGTATTCGTCTTACCTTCTAAAGATTGTATGATTTTTAAAAGAAACTTCGTCAGTGCATTTGTTGGGAATCTTCTGGAGTTGGTTATTAAATCACTGAGGTGCGTACAGTAAAGCGAAACTTTATGCTTCAATGGACACAGTCCCTATATAAGTTCGTAGCCTTAAGGCAAAACATTCATTTTATACTTGATAACGATTAGAGATACAACCGAATCGAAACTTCGTAAAAATAAATAAAAATAACGACAATGCAAGCCCGATAACCACTATGTATAGAAATTTGCCTGGTGTAGTAGGTAAGGAGAAACATTAGTAGCAATTACCATTATTATTACCAATTTTTAATTTTAAATTCTATTTTTCTTATACTCAAAACTTAAAGTATATATTCTTGCCGTAAATATCTACAGGTGACCCTTTGATTTTTCATTACATACCACAAGGGGCTATAAATATAACTTGATAAAATTTCCAATTTTCACCTTATCCTTAGGCATCCCATATATTTCCCTCTTTTAAGGTGCAAAAGAAATCTTAAAATATTCAATATCTAGAAAAATATGTGCCACACTGCTATGATTCTAGGATTATAACTTTTAGATATTTTTATACTTGACGTTTAATTTCCTTCTTATGTCGCATAAAGATTGCTTAAGCAATTTTGTGAAGTTTGAGTAGAATTGATGAAACCGTTTTAAGTTTTCTAGTATACTTTATTATACGCGTGTAAAACGATTTTGCTAATATATTCAACCGGCTATTTCATTCACCATTTTTATTTAGAATATAATCATATATTTGTTACTGAGCACCTTAAAAGCCCATTATTTCATCAAAAACATCATATCGTTTTTATCTGTTATTTTAAATTGATGAAATCTTCTAAACCAATTTTTATATAGGTATAGGGTTATGCCGAGTTTATCTTTAATATGAAAAAGTAAAGTAAATGAATCATGGTGGTTTATGAACGGATTTCTACAGAAGCGAGGAGCTGGAGTGTTCTGTTGGACCACGGAATTCAGAAAGTCCTACTCTCGAAGTGGTCTCTCAAGAAGAAATTTATGCTATTCTGCATTATGATCATCTCTATGTAAGGAGCACAACCAAGAATAAGTCGGGCTACAATTTTGGCATTAAGGTCCAATGTCATAGCTTCACGACTAGTATCTGATTGTGAGTGCAAGGAAGTTCTTGTTAATATGAAAAAGAATAGCTGACCAATCAAACTCGTGTGGATCTTCGGTCAGTCGGGTATCTACAAAAACGAACAAGCAGATCGGTTGGCTAAAATGGGACTAGCGATCAAGTCATATGGACCACTAACATTAATACCTCCTCTGGAACAAGCACAAATAAGGAGTAATTAACAAGGATACAGAAGCCTTAGTGATCTATAGAAATTTTGCGGGAAAAAGATGGGGTACAAACCCAAACATCCTATAGTGAATGTACTGCAATAGTGAGACCAATCATCACATATGTGGCAGTGATCTGGAGCAAAATATCCAGTCTTGCTAATACGAGAGCTAACCTCTTGAAAGTTCAAAGACTGGCCTGTGCGTGTATACCCGGGGCAATGAAAACCTGCCCAACGGCCGCCATGGAAGTAATCCTAAACCTCACACTTCTACATGTATTTATAGAGCAAATAGGACAGAAATACTATTGAAAAACTCGACAAGAAATCAATTATATGATATAAAGTTGACTCCAAAATAACAGAGGAAACTGGAATATGAGTGCATGGGCCCAAAATCAGACACTACGAAAACTTATGTAAATCGCTAAGCATTTTCCACGCAGAAATACAACCATTAGGAAATGTATTCAAGGCAAAGGGGCTGAGCCACCATTTCTGGGGCTAGAGCCTTTCTGTGGAGTCAGCAGCAGCGTAATGCTGGAGGAACCAAAAATAGAAGAATAAAACAGGAGATCCAATTATTGGACTGAGCTGCAAGAATTGAGACAAGCGAATATACTTTTTCGGAATTACGACCAGATGAGATTCAAAGAATGCATAAGCCTAAACAAAAACCAACTGAGAGTTCTGACAGGACTCCTAATGGAACGTTGCCACTTGAACGGACACCTCAAGAAACTCGGACTTGTAGAAAGAGAAGAGTGCAGATTCTGCGAGAAGGACGAAACCTCTATTCATATCCTTTCAGAGTTCAGCGTTCTAGAAAACTCTAGGATGTGATTCTTAAGAAGAAGAAGAAGAAGAAGAAGAAGGAGAACTACCCTCGTTGGAGCCGTCCAACATCCTGGTTCCTGAGGAAAATAGGACTGGAGGACCTGCTGTAGCCGATAAGGTAACTCTTACGACTTGGCAGCAGGAGGGGGCACAATAGATCTATCTCCCAAGGAGGTAAAGCGTCATTGATGAAGCATCGCCACTCTTTTTCATTCCTTTATTACTTCATTCAATTATTTATCCTTAAAGAAATTGCAGAGATATATGTCATTTAGTTCTTTAAAGTCTACCTGATATGTGTTGCTGGAACACAATTTTTTACTACTTAATATGTAATATATTAAAAAATTTGTATATGTAATATATTTTAGCAAAATTACAAATATTAATAAAACATAATTCAATCGATTTCTGCTCTCTAATACCATTTTATCGAAGAAAGACGAATTTTAAGCACTAAAGGAATACAAAGTCAGGTGACTGTTATAAATGTTAGCTTTATTGGGATTAAAGGTGAACTCAGGAATTCCTATTTATTTCCCAATAAGTCTTCTGCATATGCAATTTGCCTTATCGATCTTATCCAATATGAAATTCCTAACGTTTTAATATAGATCTATTAAACTAGTTTTCGCTGAAGTGATAAATATTTTGCAAATGACTCAAATTTTTTTTTTATTTCAATGAACAATTTAAATAAATTAACACATATAAAGATGGAAAGAGTATATACATATACTTCAGCGAGAATACAGTTCCGCAAAGTTAGCAGAAAAGTACTTTTTAATTCAAAAATTCACTGTCAAGTCTAATCTTTATCGATTTAGTTGAATCTTTTTCTAAATTACTTGTAAGTATCATTGTTTCTATGCGCTACTGCGGCATTATGGAAAAAAATTATGCATAACCTCCAAAAATTAGTTCAAAGTGCAATATAGAGTTTGATATAAAGTTGTTCGTCTTGGGCATATTTAACCCGATCGAAATTAGGAGATTAACAGTGTAAATAAAGCGACATGAATGAAGAGTACTTAATTTTTAGTCAATAATTAAAGGTATGTAAAAAATGTTGTCCAAAGTTCTTATCATACTGGGCATAAAGAAAATGAGGTCATGAGTGTCGCAGCAACACTTTCTTGGATGGTAATTTGTAGGGTCTTATCTGGTATACATCCTATTAAAAAAATTGGAAATAACTGGTGATTCACGTGTTTTTTTCATATCCGAGATATTTTCCACATTTTTCCGGATACCTCGTACATATACAATAAATGCTGACAATACCCTATAAAAGCAATGAATAAACAATTATTATTTATTATCCCAATAAAGAGACACAACAATATTAAAATTGCATAAGTTTATCTCCCTGTTCCCAAAGTCCTATTAATGCAGACGCTAAAAGTTTTAATTTTACTGTTACTCCATGGAAAATAGACTTTCGTCAGTAACAAAAATGTAACATTGGTTTTTTGCTGGAAAGTGTTCATTTCGGCATCCTATAAAACATATTTGGATGGTAACTCTGGAAGACCTGTGCCTAAAAAATGGCGGACCAAAATTTTGAATTTATCTCGAAAAGTAAAAGTTGTATCGGAAAATTTTTCAAACAAAAGTTGTAGAGAATTAAAAAACCTATCTATTCGTATAAGTTATAAGTGGCGCCATTAGTTATCGAGAGATTTTTTTTTCGACAAAATTTACGGTTTTTGTTTTAAAAAAAAAAGACACTCATTAACAAATAACCCATTTAAAATTTAAGATAAATATAGGTATAATCATTCTAAAAAAGTATTTCAAACCCGGAATCTGTGAGTTTTTTATTTTCCAAGAAATTCGATGTCAAACTTGAAAATTCAATCTCAATTTTCCGCTTTTCTAATTAAGATACAATGCTCAATTTTAATGGAAATTCTTTGTATTGTTTTATGTTTTGAAGATCTATTAAAAAAATAATTTTTTTTTCAATCGTGGGCCGAGAAATCTTGCAAAAACCAATTTTTGCATCAAAAAAATTGCGATAAATTTTCACCGGATGGAGATAAATTTTTTTCAATGCTTGCATTGGATTTAGACTTCCCATCTCAAAAAAAATTAATTTTAAATGAAAAAAAAAGTCTTTTTTTCAAAAATTCATAATGGCGTGGCAAATGAATATTAAGGGCTCAAATTTGCACGAGATGCTTTTTAATACTTGTACTTTACCTGTGAATTTTTTGGATCCAAGAAATATACTTCCATACGATCTGTGAACCTTCGAAAATTGGCCCGATTTTAACCGAAAATAGCTACTGCAGGCCGCTGTCGGCGGGTTGCCATAGTTCAGGCGCATTATTCATTGGCGCTTTAAGGAAACTTATGCATCACAAATACCATTTATATTATTGGCTATATAATAATGGCTCCAAACGCATGAAAATATTGGGCAAAAATACACAAAATTAATTTTATTTGAAAATCAACAATCTTCTTTTCTCTCATTTGACACTTTTTTTGTATATTTTATAATTTTTTTGCAAGAACTTCATTTTTAAATATGTATAATTAGATTTCAATATAATTTTGTTAAATATATCTGATTATATGCATTTAACGTTTAAATCATTTATAATAGCCCTTTCTCACAATAATAAACAAAATTTATTGTTTACGCATTTATTCATATATGATTCACTAGAATATAAAATTCTTGTTAACTATAACTAATTAAAAAATAACGCATCACTTTTTTTCATTAGTGTTCATTGAATACAATTACCAATAAATCTGATATACAGAATATTATCAATTGTTAATGTTGATGATAGGAAATCCAGTTAGGCAGGAAATTATACATAATATAGAGGTATTTAAACTTAGTTATTAGTCAAGATTCAACAAAACGGTTCTATGTAAAAAAAGTTTGATCCTAAAGAGAAAGAAAAATAATTAACGTTTAATAATACTGCAAATTCTGAAATTGAATTTCATCAGTGTATGCAAAAGTTTGCTTAGGAATTTAATTTAGTAAACTATCAACCCTTAAAAACATTTTGGAATAATTATTGTCAATGTTTTTGAGTTGAAAACTTTTACCTCGCAGACCAATTCTATTTTATTTTGATTCAACTTTTCCAGCACAAACCTGAATTAACCTGAAAATTTTCTTCGTTATTATTATCGAACCTTCAGATTTTGCGTTCAATAGTCATAAAAAATTGTTGTCATAATATCGAGCATTAGTTATGCTAAAAGTTGCAATATTTTCTTCTAATACCAACTTTACTAATCTAGTTCATTTCATTCTAGCAATTACTAATTTTCTGGTAATTGTTCATAATTTTAAAATTTTTGAGAGGCTAATTAAGCATGAATAGATATTCATGTTGTATGTATTTATTTTCCGAACAATTCGTCCACAGATACCTTCATAAACTTTTTCAAATTATCCATGGTAGGTCTTATAATTTAAATACAGCATATTGTTATTTATAATGAATCTATATTTGTTAAACCTATTTTGAGATTTTACTTTAAGTTACTGAAAATTTTATACTCATGTTTTTATAAAGACTCTAATTATTTATATATTTTTTCCAAAAAGTGCATTAATTTTCAATTTTATAAAATTTGTCCTTTAATGATGTAATAAAAGATTATCCAACGTGTTTAGTATTTATTTCATATGTATATGTTAAATTCTATATTAGGTTTTGAACTAATTTTTGGAGGTTATGCATTACTATCCTCTACAATGTCGCAGTAAAATATATGAATATTACTCGCAAGTAATGTAAGTAAAGATTCATCCAAATCGATAAAGTTTTGACTTGGCGGCAGATTTTTGAATTTTTTTCCCTCCATATTTTGCTCTACTTCTTACCATATTTTAGCTTCTACCGCCCTGCGAATAATTTTATTATAAATATTACACAAAGAAAAACAGATCCGATCGAAGTAAGCAGAATTTAATAAGATTTGAATCTTCATGTTTAGAAAACGAGGCATATACAAATTGTCTAATCCGAGAGAACCATGGTAAATAATTAAGTTTATCTTTAAACTCGGCAGATTATATTTTATTAATTAATAAGTCACATATTTTACGTCAAGAATAACAATCGTAGTTCGTCCTTTTCACTCAATAATTTACCGCAACGAGCGCGTGTAAATATGTCATAATCTGACTTTATATGAAAATGCCAATAGCTCAGAAAATAACGGTGTAATACATATGAGGTGAAATGTTGCGTATATTTTAATTTTATGGCTATTTTATCTTAATTTGAGAGATTCTATCATACAGGTATTTATGGGATTCATACAACATATATGCGTATGATACACATATTACACATACCAAAAATATATAGTGTTGCTTTGGTATGGACAGAAACTAAATCTATTGTATTTTTTAAACATTATACAGAGAAAGCCTGAAAACAATTAAAAATTAAAAAAAAAACATTTTAAAAAAAATTTATTCAGCAATAAATATTTCAAATATATATATATATATATATATATATATATATATATATGTATATATATATATATATATATATATATATATATATATATATATATATATATATATATATATATATATATATATATATAAATTATATACATCCGAAACCGAACAGTAACCAGATTGTCAAAATTTGCATTACCGTATATATAATATATATATATATATATATATATATATATATATATATATATATATATATATATATATATATAACATCTGCTTATTGGTGACATAATGAAATTACAGGATTTTAATTTAATTCTCTAAAGTAGTTCAATTTAAAAAATCTGTTTTGCATTGATAGCTTACCTTCATTAACACTGCAAAATTTTAAAAATGATACAAGCATACCTGACATACAAGTTGGTTAACCTAAAGGAATTATATTTAATTTTAGTAGACTAATATAAAGAAATATAAATATTTAAATTGAAAACGAAAAAAAATTAGGTTAATTAATTAGGAAGAATAATATAGTTTTCTCATCAAATTTTAGCATAAAGCTTTGCCACAAAAAACTTCCAAAATATTTTTTTTTTACCCTTATTTTGGGTTAATAAAACTTTTTAGTGAATTGAAAATAAATAAGTCAGGGGATTTCACTAAAAGCTTTGGCAGTATTTGTAAATAATAAATAAGAATTATTTATTAAAGTTATAACCGAAACAATCACGTGTTCTTCTGCTATAACTTGTGTTTAATAATGATAAATAAAATGATTTCTCTTCCTTAGCACCTTAACATAACTTTCCATAGTTGCCTATATATTACTCCCCTTAGGTAGAGAAAAAGGAAAGAAATATAGAAACAGTTTATTTCCTGCAAATTCAACTCTCGTCCTTTCTCCATACGTATTTGACCACTTGTGTATTTAATAATCAGTTCAATTAAAATCTATGCCACGTTTGAATAAAAGAAATTTAAAATATGTTTTTTGTTATAAATTACTAAACATTATATAAAAACTGACAGTTTCATAAACTCAATTTTTAAAAGCTTTTATGACTTATTAAGAGCCAATAAATTTCAATGAATAAAATGCGACACCTCGAAATGGCCAATTTAATGTTTTGATATACACGATGAAACAATAATTAATTTGTGCTATTATACAGTGTGGCCCAAATTCGCCACTAAGTTATTGCCATATCGAAAGCTGTAGGAGATAGAAAAGCATTTTAATGAATCATGCATTAACTTTTTGACATATTTGAAAATCATAAAAATGTTGCATTATTATCACATGACATTGTATTCGCAGATAAGACTTGGTATGTTTTTAATGGTCTGAGCGAATCAAAAGATATCAAGACGTACTTTGGATAAAAAAAAATATTAAAAAATATGTCCATAATTGCAATCAAAATAGAGATCGGAATAATTTTTTTGAAATAAGTGTTTTTCCTTACAAAGTTTCATAAAATAATTTTTATACAGCTACCTTAGTAATAGTCGATAATGCTGGTTGCATACGAAGCCAGGACAGTAAATCAGTCCAGTGGGACAGACCAGCAGTGTTTCCAACCCTACCGTTTTAGCGGTAGATCTACCGTTTTTTTACTCACCGTTTGGGTTATAATTTATTACATATCTACTTAAAGTAATAAAAAAAAACTATTATTATTACATAATATTATCATTATATTAATTTTGAAATAGGTACGCTGCGGGACCTAAACTATTTGGTGCTTAAATGCCCTCGAATTTTCTTCAATTGACTAGGTGGCGCTACGCTGCACACGTAAACCCGCTGTTATTCTCTCCTTGTTTACCAGCACAATAAAGAAGAACGTTACTGTCTTGAAAAGTTATGATTGTATTCTGTCTACTATCCTGTTTCGACTATTGACTTGCAGTGTTGCCAACCCTACTGTTATAACTATAGCTGTATCGTTTTTCAATAAGAGCTACTAACGTTTTTTCACTAGCCGTTTGGATTAAAATTACATATTTATTTACCTGCATAATATTATTATACAAAAAAAAGGGAGAGTAGTGCTAGTAATGTAAGTCGGCAAGTTATCTAAAAAAATGAACACAACCGATTTGTATTCATATTAATTTTCTTAAGTTTAATGATGTGTATTGGCAACGCTGCTGGCCTGAGACAATTGCGCTATCCTAATAGTACCGTGCACTTGGAAACAATACTGGCTTATCTCAGCTACTAAATTTGTAGTAGTATTTAATATTACTCTCAATGAATAAATAATTGATTTATATTATTCGTCTACTATCATTATTATGCGAGCGACATCAGGGCTATAGTGGAATATAAGATCCAGAGATGGACATTTATTGTCAAAATGTACTCAAAACCCCTTAAGTGATAGTTGGCTCTGTTTGAAGTAATAAGTTGTCCCAAAAAAAATTAAAAATTGGGTAGATGTCGATAACTCCAAAGTTACTTTTTTAAAGAAATTTTGACAACTTCATACAATAGAATAAAACAAAACATTTTTACATTAAAACACTTTCATTAAAGTTAAAAGCTATTCAGGTATTAAAAACTATATTTTTGTAAATGTTTGAATGTTCTGGAACGAAAGTATAAAATAAAATAACTGACTTCAAAAAATGCGCCTAAAGGCAAAAAATAATAACTTTTATATCAAATTGAAATTTTTGAAGTCGGCGACAAATTTATACGATTCACCTAAAAATATTAAGAAGTACTTTCTTGGTAATTACTTTCTTATATGGGCTTGTTTGTAATTCATGTAGCAGTTAATTTGTTGTCTCACGCCAATCACAAATTTCAACTTCATATAAAAAGGTATATTGTTATTTTTTGCTTTTTTCGCATTTTTTAGAAGTCGGTTCAATTTTTTTAGAAATATTTTATATTTCGCTTTTTAGTTTTGAACTCTTGATAATTTCCATAAATTATTTGAACTAAGTGCTAAACAAAATGTGTAATATACTTCCCAATATTTCCAAGGTCGCAAAAAAGTACCCATTTTATCCTCACAGTTTTGAATGAAATTGTACCAAACAAATGTTTAGTCTACGACGGTATATCAGCTATCTTGAATTATAAGAAATTAATTTTAAATTCATAATCTAATTCTCTAAAATCTTCCAATACCAATATTTAAGGAACTTTAGAGATGTAAATTCTTTAATCCGATATATTGAGTTTGAAGAAATTAATCCAAGATTCGTAACATACGCCCCAAGAGTCCCTCAATATCAGTTTTAAACAAAATCGGAAACATGTAAATTTTTTAGCTTCTCATACTGTATTTGCCATATTAAATTGTAAAAATAAACCTCTGATTCGTAACATACGATCCCGAAATCCCTAAAATGAATTATAAAAAAATGTGAATGCAGAGATGCACCGGACAATTAAGAAATTAAAAAACAGAAAATCACCTGGTACCGACCAAATTACGAATAAGATGCTAAAGTACGGAGGCCCCAGCCTTGTTACAGAGCTCACTGTTCTATTTCAAAAAATACTCCGCACAACGTCAGTACCCAACGAATGGCGGAAAAGCATCACAATTCCGATCCACAAAAGAGGATCAAAGAAACAACCCGAAAACTACAGGAGAATCAGCCTACTGAATAGTTCAGCCAAATTGTTAACCAAAATACTGTCACAATGGATCTTAGACAAGTTAGGGGCGTGTGAAGAACAGCAGGGCTTCTGGAATAACCGCTCTACTATCGACGGTATATTTATTATCAGATAGCTGGTTGAAAAATCTATCGAATACGATAAACCGCTGTTCATTTGTTTTGTGGACTTTACACAAGCGTTCGACCGAGTCAAACTGGAACACATAACAGAATTACTGCGAAGAAAACAAGTAGACGAAGCAATCATACGCACCATATACGAACTGAATTCCAAAAACATCATGGTAATTAAAACAAATAACACTCACAGAGGAAATCCCTCTATCCATAGGAATAAGACAGGGTGATAGCCTAAGTCCAACACTTTTCAATGTAATCATGGACGAAATCATTGTTGAGGTAAAAAGCACAAATATTGGGTACCCAATAGAACACAACACCGTTCAGATTTTATACTTTGCAGATGATGTTGCCTTGACAGCAGATAGCTAGGACAACTTACAAATAATGCTTTTCCATCTCAATCGAACAGCCAAACAGTATAATATGAAGATATCTGTGGAGAAAACCAAAGCAATGGTAATGCAAAAGAACCGGTAAGATGCAAACTAATGGTCGATGACAAAGATATCGAACAGGTTGGGAAGTTTAAATACCTAGGAGCACATATAACAAGTAACAGGGCAGTAACGGAAGAAGTTCGCACACAGGCCAACAAAGCGGCCATGATATCAGGCCAACTAAAACACATAATCTGGAGCAAGAATTTATAAGGTCTGTGTAAGACCGATACTGACCTACGGCACAGAAACAAGAAATGAAACTACAAAGACAAAACAAATTATGAGAACCACAGAAATGAAAACACTGAGAATGATCACGGGAACAAGTTTAAGAGATAGAATAACAAACGAAAAAATACGCGAGGACAGCGGAATGGGGGATGTTGTGAAGTGGGTTCGAAACCGTCGTAGGCAGTGGAGAGATCATGTGGAACGAATGGACGATGACAGACTAGCAAAAACCGCGATGAGAAAGAAACCAAACACCAAACGCCCGCCTGGACCGCCCCCGAAAAGATGGAGAGACAGCTGGATTTCGACCTCAAACGAGGATCGATGAGGCATTGTGTATATAACAGAACTTGGTTCTACCCAGAAGAAGAAGAGGAAGAAGAAGAAGAGGAAGAAGAAGAAGTGAATAACGTAAAAGTTTCAACTTGCCATATTAGATCTGCTGTATTGAATTTCAAAAAAGTTATTTTAAACTCTCAAGATGGCATTCCACATTCTACGCTCGAAAAAAGTAATTTTTGCGATTGTTTTTAGCAATTTCTATATAGGTATTAATGTAACTTATGTTTGACCTTTATTTGTACACTATTGAAGTATGTAAAAACTCTTTTTTATTCATTTTGCATATGTTTTATAAAAATAAAATTGTACTTTAACGTAGAATGTCACAAAAAGACAAGTTGCTGGTATTAGGGATTTAACTCTGCTGGATTATTTTAAACAAGAAAAAGAAGAAAATAATTTCATAATAAGTATGTTTATAGTTATCGCCGAAGTACAATTATGAATTTTTGTGCAAAAATGACAAAAAGGCGAAACGTTTAAACAAAAGTTGCAAAACAGAAGTCTAGTTTTGTATATTTCATGTCAGACAAAATAGCAAATGTAAAACTTTTACCTTAGTTTTACTACAAGACATAGTCATAGATACCTGGAATATATAGTTAAAATTTGAATAGAATCGGTAAAATAGTTTTTTAAAATTCGTTAATGTCACATACTCAAACGTTGTTTTGAGACAAACGCGTTTAAAGTACTTTTTTATGAAAAATTATGATGTCTGCCTCTTATTATTGTGATCTAGTTGGATCCGTTCAATAATACTCTCAAAAATAAAGAAGGACCCCTTGGATCTTTATGAAATTTTCTGAGAACTTTCTTTAGGGTTGACAGTTTTGAAAAATGTATATAAAAAATTGATTTTTTGAACTTGATAAAGTGGAATGCCCCCTTAATCTAATCTTAATTTATACCCTCAAAAAACCCCAACTAACAATTTTGCACATAATCCTGAAATAAAATTTTTAGATCACGATATTGCATGTGCTATACTGGATTTTTTTAAATCAGTTTTAAATTCGTCATTTACACCCTCAGAAACTCTCCGGTGGGAATTTTGAAAAAATTGAGAAATACAAAAATTTTAAAACGCTATATAGAATTTTTCAAAAATAATTTTAAAGGACCCCATTCCAATCAAATGGAAATTGGATCCCGGTCAAATTCGCTGAAAATTCACTAAGTTGTAGGTCTAGATGTCCTGATCAAAAGTTCCTGTGGGCACAAAGTCCAAATGTTAATAGTTTTCGAGATACGGAGGGATGAGTTCCAGCCGATCCACCATTTATATAGGCAAGGCGTAAGGGTCAATTTTCTCCATCTCTTTTTCTCTTTCTCTTCCTATCTTGTGAGCTTGTTTGGTTAACGTAAACGAATATATATATATATATATATATATATATATATATATATATATATATATATATATATGTGTGTGTGTGTGTGTGTGTGTGTGTGTGTGTGTGTGTGTGTGTGTGTGTGTGTGTGTGTGTGTGTGTGTGTGTGTGTGTGTGTGTGTGTGTGTGTGTGTGTGTGTATGCAGCGTAAAACATTGCAAACTATGTACCAAAATATTGAAATCGCGTAATCATAAAAAAATATTTCAGTCCATAGGTTTAGAATAATGAAGGAGATCACCAATTGTAATCTTGACTATGACTATATCAAGGATCAAGGTCAAACATTGTCAAGATGTAATTTTTTATGGAAAAACTTTTTTAAGAAGTAATAAAAACGTTTTTTTCTGAGATATTTTTCGATTTTCGTAATATTTGAACCTTATATGACCTTGAGGTCAATGGTCAAGGTGAAGCTTGTAGCTTGAATGATTTTTTGAACGCAAAAGTTCATTTTTAACCTCTTTTTTTGGTAGTTTTCTTATTCATGTTATTTTTAATCATCAAAAGCTCAGAATTTAGTGACATACTAAATTCTATTTTAATCACCAATAGGTAGAATTTAGTGCCTTATATAGCAACATAGCAAAGGAACACCGGTGCCATAATTTTTGAATACGGATTTTTACAAATGATTTTATGAACCTTCGGCATTAGCATTACCCGATGTATACCACGTGGAGGTTGCACGATAGGATTTTATACATCATACATCTAAAGGTTATAGTCAAGATTACAATTGGTGATCTCCTTCATTATCCTAAACCTATCGACTGAAATATTTTTTTATGATTAGGAGATTTCAATATTTTGGTACATAGCTTGCAATGTTTTCCGCACAACACACACAACATTACTATTTGTAAAATGATGAAAGAAAAATAAACTTTTAAAAGGTTTGAATAATAAATTACTCCATAATAAAATATCATTAAGATCGACCTGTACATAACTTGTTTTAATTAAAATTTGGGATACATGAAAGGAAGAAATTATTAACGGTCGCATTACAATAAATTACGACCGAAAAATCCACTGCAATATGCAACTATACCAATTTTTCAAAGCAATGAATTTAAACCATGTTTTGATTTATAATACCACGGCTTCAATTTTTTCCCTATATTTCTTATAAAATATTCAACCTATGCTCTAGCTGCAATATATCATTTTATGAGTTTGCAGATGTTACATGCTCTAGTAGATAGAAGTTCAGTGGAATATAACACATTAAAAACAATGGGTAACAAGAATAAGAAATTACATCGTGCAGAGCAATGTGAAAACGTTGGGTAATAGCCAATGAAAGTAAGTCCTATGTATAGTTATTCTCGCCAAATAACACGAAACTCGAAATGTTGACAAATAGAAATTTTACTATATCGAAATAAATAATAGTACTATGATATTGTTTTTAACGAAGACCGTCTATCCGATCAAGTAATCCTATAAAACGACAGTAAATATATAAACCAGGGCTTATCTATTTTTAGGCCTTATAATCTGAGTAACGATAAAACTGATATGCGTCAATTCAAAAAGTTGGACAACATTGTTTTTATTAATAAAAATATAAAATTAACGAAAAAAAAACGTTTTTTTTTTCAACTTTTCTCTCTTGTAACTTTGAACGTATTCATTTTAAAGGAAAGTTGAGGAGAAAAAAAAGTTTCATAATTAAATTTGCCATAAAATAGGTTCGGTCGGAAATCTCAAAATATATTTCCTTTATTGCAAAATAGCAATAATTAAAAAACGAAAAGGTAAAAAAAGCAGTTTTTTAATCAATTTTTTTCGACCATTTAAATTTCTCTGAGGATCTTCATATTAGAGCGAAGAAAACTTTATGCCATGATAAAATAACACGCTAAAATTCATTAGGATCGAATAGATAGTTTCTGCACAATAATTTTGCAATTCGTTTAGAAAAATTGACCATTTTTCGAATTTGTTCAAAATATTACGTTAACGTATTTAAATTTATTTTCGACATATAGTGGGGAACTCAAGTTTTCCAACGCTTTTTTCACATTCAAAATCGGATGATTTGGACGCCCTCAGGAATTGTTTAAAGACATTTTTGATATTTTTGCTTATAAACAAATAGATTATCTCGGCGAATTTTCATTGGTTTTCGGGATACAAACTGTCTAATTTGACAGTCTGTTACGGTGAATCTATAAACAATACAGACCTGATTCTTGCACCCAATACTTTGTCTTGCCGAGTTTTTTTTTGATACAAATATTTAAATGTTTATGTTATCGGGAACTTTAATAAAAAAATGAAAAGAATATCGCCCACGTGCGTGAAAAATGAAAAAAAAAGGTGGGGAGCTCTCATTTTAAAATTGAATTCGAAGAATCAAAATACATATCTGTAAAAAATGTTCATTTTCTCGGCTTCTAATGGAGCAATTTTGATCATTTTTTTTAAACCGATGTACCGCGAATAATGGAGCTCATATATAATGCCATGTGCCCATGGCATTATATATGAAATTTCCGACTAACCCTATCTTATAGAAATTTGTCAATCTACCTCATTCTCGTGTTAAAAAGTGCGGAGCACTCCAAAGTATGGAAAAACTCCGGGTCCGAAAGATGGGAAAGCGCTGTTTTGTCCTAATATGGGACTCGTCAAGCCACCACATTCGGTACAAACCATCATCTCGCCTTTTGCAATTTTTACAAACTTTGTTAATTTGTGTGGTTCTTGTGGTGGACTAACGAGTCCCGTATTAGGACGAAGCAGCGCTGTCGCCATCTTTCGAACCCGGAGTTTTCCATACTTTGGAGTGCTCTGCACTTTTTAACACGAGAATATTGTAGATTGACAAATTTCACGTCCGACAAGATTTTATTCTATTTTATTTTAAATGACACGGACAAGAACTTATCTATTATATATATATATATATATATATATATATATATATATATATATATATATATATATATATATATATATATATATATATATATATATATATATATATATATATATATATATATATATATATATATATATATAAATATATATATATATATATATATATATATATATATATATATATATATACATCGTTTTAAGACAACTGAAGATTTATAAGAAAATTCCATGCTTCACGACACGATAAAAATGCCAAAGAATACTAATAAATGCTGTTTTTTGCGATTTTGGCTATGTTTCATCACTTTTAAAAATCTGAAAAAATTCATGGACATAGTTTAGCGTCTAAAAAATAATATATTTTTCGACCCTGCTATTATCCTAGTGTTTATTTTATTGAATTTAAAAATTTTCAAACACCCATAAAAATTTGAATTTCGCGTCAAAACTTTGTGTAAAAAATATCTTGTTGTAGGCAATAAAAAATCTACAAAATGAAAAAAAGAAGAAGTTTTCACGATGATTAGAACCGAAGGTTTCATCAAAAAACGAAAAAAGACATTTCATTTTTTTTTCTTTGAGGTTATGTGATGATAAAAGTGGCTAAAAATTTTTTTGTATGGGTACTTTTTGATGTAAAACAACCGGGTGTTTTTTTTTATTACCGAGGGGGTAGTTTCGATCCTCTTAATTGGCTAGATCCTTTATGTAAAATACGGTTTATTGCGGGTCCAAGTTAGAGTAAAGGAAACATGTATCTTTTTTAAATATTTCGTTTGCGCACAAGTATATAAACACTTATTATTGTGGAAAATCTTTTCAATTATGAATAAAGCCACAAGAATTCTAGCAAAAATGTGACTTTACCATGGCAATATTTGAGAATCTTGTTTGAAGGTCCATGTTTTATTTTAATTAACAATTATTCCGTTAGCTAGGCTGCTGAGCTCAGATTCCCGTCCATTTTTTTCTAAAGGTTCTACAAAATCCTCTTTTATTGTAAACGTTAACTACAACAGTTCTGCGAATAAGTTCAATGGCAGTTTGGATAAATTAATGGAAAATTAATATAATTTAGCCTAAAAATAACTTATTATACGCAATATTTGCTTTCACTATAGATACCATTCTTTTCTCTATCGACTTCATGATTTTATTGGGTAAAAGCTCAATAGGAGACGATATATCTTTCTCAACCCATGTTTTGTGGATTTAACTTAAGTTGCCTCTTCCTAGTTCATATTGGTTATTACTTACAAGCCTATATCGCCTCCATCTATTTGTAGACCGCTACTACGGCCTGCTAAAGCACAATAATAAAAATTAGCAGAGCAGCACGAATGCGGTCCACTGTGAATGTAAGAAAAAAGAAATAATTAGTAAAAACTTCGTCAAAATTATTCAGAATAAGACAATAAGTGATTAAAAGAACAAAAGTTCCTTAGCCTAGCGTAAAGTTTTCTTCAGAACTACAGTGGCGCTTAACGTGTTAATACTGAGTACTAAATTAAACAGTGTCGTAAAGCCCCTTTTAGGGAAGTACAGCTTTACATGCTCGACCATATTCGTTTTACGGTATTCGCCTTGCTATATCGTAAATCGTAAAAGCCCTCTCTAATATGCTTGCTATACAGGTGAATAGTTTAGGTACTACTGCTCTAAAAAAGTTCTTTTTTTAAGTCTAATTATTTTTGGGATATGTTGTGTCTTAATTTAAATTAAGTAAAAATTAGTAGGTAAGAAAAAAGGTTTTTCTTTTTCCTAATATGTAGTTTTGTTGATATTTTCCAAAATATATGGAAATTACCAAACCCAAAACAAGAAATAAAGTTGTTATAGTAATTACACAGCCAAAAACTAACATTTTTATCTATGGGTATATTTCAAGTTTTTACACTTTTCATGAGCTTTCAGATTTACAGTGTGTTAAAAACTACCAGGTAGATATAATTGAAAAACACAATATACAGGAAAATCATCGAGAGCATGAAACAATAAATAATGTCGGCCAGATTTATGACGAAATGTTGGGCTAAAGCCAATAAGAATAAGGAAGACAAGCTGTCTGCTTGCCAGAATGCACTAAGGATATATGATCCTAGTTGGAAGTTGGAAATGGAAAAATATAGGATGAAGGGATTTTGCACTGACCGAACTTATACATCTTTTCCATTATAATAACAGGACAAAATATAACATATTTTAACGATAATTATAGTAACATATATATATATATATATATATATATATATATATATATATATATATATATATATATATATAATAAAATAGAATAAAGTGTTGGCGAAGCGGACGTGAAATTTGTCAATCCACATGATCCTCGTGTTAAAAAGTGCGGAGCACTCCAAAGTATGGATAAACTCCGGGTTCGAAAAATGGCGACAGCGCTGTTTCGTCCTAATATAGAATTCGTCAGGTCACCGTATTCGGTACAAACCATCATCTCGCCTTTGCATCCTATAAAGCTGAATTTAAAATCAAAAAACAGCAAATAAGACGACAAAGGCGGCATCTTGATGGTTCACTTGATAACATAAGAACCACACAAACTAACAAAGTTTGTAAAAAACCGCCATGTGGTGGTGCGACGGTGAATTAAAACAGAAATATATAAAATCGAGTACATGAAACGCGCTGCCCAAAGGATAGGAGTCGCATTTTTCGGTACTGGCAACATATATATATATATATATATATATATATATATATATATATATATATATATATATATATATATTGTCACGCTCTGATTTACGACTGGCCGAGAGCGAAAGGCATCGCGGTAACGGAATACATCATACAGTGAATTTCTTTTGCCTAAATTGCCGCTATTTTTATAGCCTATTAGCGCTTAGGCCTGAAATTCTGAATTCAACGATTCAAGCAAGCTTTCATTTCCCTTGTCTGGAGACTTTTGAAGTCAAGAAACTGTTACAATCTCGACAATCTTTTTGAAATCTGCGTGGCTGAAAAGTGTAGTGCTAAAATAAAAAATCTAAAATTGCTGGACAAACTAGTAGCTATCTTTCATAGCAAAAAGCGGGCGATTCTGAAGACCATAAAGCGAAAAACAAATTCCGGTTTAAATACGGTGTAAGAGAGCTCATCTGCATAAAAAGAATGCTCAAAGATAAATTAGGTTTCTAAACCGCAGAGCCCTTACACTACAGTTCAAAAGCCAGGGTTATTCGGGGCTACATACACGAACTGGTGTTGTAGTAACGGATCGCTGGCATAAATATCGCGTTTTACTTCCATCTTAGCAAGGTTTCCATACCATTATATTTTATTATTCAGGTTTTTAATGCCTTTGCAAACATAAAGCATTTTAGCAAATCAGGTTTTACAACCTTTTTACACACAACATTTAATAGTCAAAATATTTAGTAGTCAGGCTGTTAGAGCTTTTCTCATACGAAACATTTTACTTTTTAGGCTTTTAGAGCCTTTTTCATAGTTTAAAAATTGGGTCGTCAAACATAGTCTTTACTTTTGGCATTTCAGTTCGTTGTATAGCTCAAAATTTCGAATCTGAATGTCGGAAGCACATTATTTTGGCATTTGTCTTGACGTAAAACGCGAGAAGATATACTAAATAAGTTAATTACAACGAAATTGTTGTATCATTTCCGAATCGCGTTTAATAAAATTGGGTTTTATTTTCGGGCTCAAATTGAACGCAGAAAATTAGACTGAGGCAGACTTAACAAAAAATTTAAACAACTTTCACCTCCCAGAAAGATGTATTAGCCATTCTCAACACTTATAAAATTGCCACTTGGTCCCTCAGAGCACCATAATTCTCTGACTAAACCGCGTTTTTATTTTTGGCAATCAAATAATTATTTTTTTTTCTTTTTCCAAATTTAAGAGCATGGTTCAAGCTTCCCCAGATAATAAAAAAGAAACAGCAAGAAAAGTGAGGCGGCCTGGTTTTCCTTCCGGGTCGGGCGGTTACAGTGGGTCTTCTCCAGCACCCCCTGCGGGTGCCCCTTTCAACGCCAAGCACATCAAATATTCGAGAATAGGCCAATATTGCAAACAAGTCCTCCCAATCTCATTAACTTTGACTTGAAGGACTGCCTCCGGAACTATGACACTGTTTCCTAAGTCGGAAGTAGCGGCGCGTCGGTAGTAGCGGACAACCTCGTAGATCTCGGCGGAGAAAACCAAATTCCAGATAAATTTTCATGTACATGCTTTGTGGATTCACGAAATCCTATGCGTGCTACAGGATCTACTAAATTTCATCGTTTCGTCAACGCTTCCCCCACACACATTGGTTCGAGTTCGGACACCTCGTCGGTGAAATTCATTGCGCACAGGTATGTGGAAACACCTGTCACCGTACATAGAACCGACGAAAGGCGTTACCAAGACCGACAATATATATATATATATATATATATATATATATATATATATATATATATATATTTACATATTGAAAAGAAAAACTAAAAGAAGTGTAAAGGAAAATATATTTCACAGTTTTAATTAGCTTCAATTAATCCAATATTTCCTTAAATAGTCAAAACAATATCTTTGTTAGCCATTTCGCACTAAAAGTTTTGATTTTCCTTTCTTTTTCGTTTATCTTTGACATGTTAAGTTCTCCATGTTAGTTTGGTTCGAGTCTATTTTCAGTTCCGCGATAAGGGTTACTTGGGTTTTACTTCTGTCGGGTTTTTATTCCGTCTCGGTAAATTTACGGGTTCAAAGTGGGATATCTTAAGGAAAATGTTCTTACTACATAAAAGCATTTTTCCTATTATTTTGAGAGTAGGTTCAGATAACGTTTTGAAACTAAACTTTATTTAGTCTCTTTTCATTTTTTAAATTTCGGGCGTTTAATATTATCTAGTTCGTTGACTTACTTTTTAGATTCGTTTATTTATGTTTATAATTGACACGAATTTTTATTTGTTGTTTGCGGTTTATATCGCAAAAATAAATCGGCCGCGTTATAACTTTGTGTCGCCAGCGTACTACATTTACATGGTATCTGATACACACAATTCTTCATGTCTTTTTGAGTTGTTGATTTGACCCTAGTCAGCTGACTTTTCAGAGAGTTATTTGAACTGAAAACAACGTCGCTATTATATTGTGTTCCTATTGTTCTAAGTTTTTCCGAAATATCTCTAATATAGGAACGTTCAACACTGGTTTTTGTTCCTCATCCGTTGTCGTATTGTCTTATTCCTGCGTTATATTAGAATTTTATCCACTAGGTATTCGTTGGCTGTCAGGTCACTTTTAATGTGATCTATTTCTTTCTTCACGTTAATCTTGCAGTTGCAAAGAGACAATAAGGTTTCTTACAATTCCATGTTTAGTGCTGTTGGTTTAAGTATGGTCCTGTGTGTGTGTGGACTTTCTATAAACGAAGGTTCGAATTTGTCTGCCATTTCTTTCAATCAAAATATCTAAGAATTGTACTTTTTCCTCCATAGTGAGTTTAATGGTTGGGCTAATATTGTTGAGATTAGAAAGGAAATTTTGAAGTTATTTGTCGTTTCCATTCCAGAAAATGAAAGTGTCGTCGATGTATCTAAGCCAAAATTTTGATTTCCTACTTGTGGATTTAAACCATTCTATGAAAATATTTGTGATCGGTAGTCCGTCATCCTGGATGAAGAATTTTTCCTTTTCTTGGAAACATTAATTGGTCATTCCAGCAAGTCCATGACGGCGTGTGATGGTAGAGATACTCTTTCTGCTTAGGTGTGATATTCTTTAAGTTTCTTCCGTACAAACTTTAGTGACAATTGATCCATTAGTATATAGGTTTTACACGTCCAAGATAATAAAAAGATTTTCTGGTTTCAGTTTCATTTCGCATATAATTTCTACGATATTTTGTGAGTTTTTGATCCCAGAGGACGTATTTCTTTGTAATGGTTTCAAGATTGGAAGAAGGAACTTAGTAGGCTCAAAAGTTTCGAGAATTTATGATAAGTCGTAACGGTCTTGTTTATGTATCTTCGGGAGTCCATAAAGAGTTTTGCTGTAGTATTGCGTCAACTTACCCCAGGGCTTCTCAGGAATATACTGTTCATGTTTCTTAACAACGTGGTAGATTTTTTTTCCATTGTTGATGTAAGATCTCTAGTAAGAGATGTTTAGTTTCCTTGCCTTCAAATTTTGTCAATTTTGTGGTTCTATTAACCTATTATAAAAAGTTTCTCTTCTGTGCCACCAAAGGTCACTTTGCCTGAAAATCAAAGATTATTTTGTACATATCTTTTTTGTTTTGACACTGATCGAAAAAAAGAATATTGCATTTTAAAGACAAAAGAATACCTAATAAAAAGTGTATTATTTAATCGAGTCACACCGTTTAGGAATAAACTGGAATTAAACTTTTTATTACCAGTAAAATCAATTTTTCAAATAAATCCAAATTATACAAAATACCGGAATTTGTTTTAAACCTCCACAATATTTTTTTAAAAGCATCAGGAAATATATAGAAAAAAATGGAGGTCATTTTGAAAATATTTTATAATTCCTTTTGTTTTTGGAAATATTACTGTTATGTTGAAATTTTTATTTACTTAAATAAAATAAAAAATTAATTACTTAACTTTTACCGTTGTTATAATTATCGGATCAACTTTTGGATATCTAATTACCTTGAAAAATTAATTTTACTGTTCTTAAAAACTTTAAAAACTAATATGCGCCGAAATGATATGGTTTATCAAATGAAATAAGGAGGATCTTTTTTATTAGGTATTCTTTTATCTTTAAAATAACGTAATTTTTTCCACTAACGGTCAAAATTAAAAAGATATGCTAAAAATAAATATTTGAATTTCACTTACAGTGACCTCTGGTGGCATAGTCGAGAAACATTTTTATAACAAAATAATACAAGTTACTAAGCATAACTTCCGTGCCAAATATAGACTTGATAAGTTAAAAACTAACCGTAAAGTGTTAAAAATAAGAAAAAAGAATTAACTTGAATTCGAGAAGTAGAAATTTTCACCGTTCAAATTTCAAATTTATGTGACAATCTTTATACTTAATGGTGTTTTTTTATGTTGGGTAATCAGTGGGTACATTCAAAAAAGTGATAAACCTATGTTATTAAATTTTTTATTACACAAACTCAAAACACAAACATTGTTGAATATATAAAAAAATTTTATTACTCCAAATTATTAATAACAGAAGGTAAAATAAATATTTTTATATTGCGCGTGTCATATCTTTAAATAAACATGACGAAAAACAAGAAAAAATATCAAAGAGAATAAATTTTTCTAATTTACTATTAGAAAATTCACTAAAAGAATTTTAATATCCAGCTGCTTGAAAATATAAGATTCTATAAAAATGATAACAATATTCTGTTCGCTCCTGACTCATTCTAGATCGTAAGTAATTCTTAATTAAATTCAATTTAGAAAATAATTTCTCGTCTGTAGCAACAGGAATCAGAACAATCAACATATTACATAATCGAATGGTAATGTTTAGGGATGAGTGGGTTATATTAGTTATTGAAATATAATTGAGTATTTCTATAAAGACGCCATGATTTTGCTGAAACTGTAATTCATGCAAAAGTTCTGCCCCATTTATATATTTTTCGATCCGGTTTTTGTCAGTTAACGCTGTTTTAAGTTTTATAAATAAATGAACTTATCTTTGGTCTCAGTACTTACTAAAATACCCAATATTTAAAAAAAAATTGACAATGTCAGAATTACTAATATTTTGTATATAATTTCTGATCTTCGCTTTTTTAGGAAAATTGTTTTTTATTTTCCGTGGTCTAAAAAATTTATTTACATTTTCCTGCACCGATTAAAGAAAATTTTAACTTAGAATCAATGAGACCGTTTCCGAAAGCTTCACCACGTGTTCACTCGAAACAAACGCGATTAAGAAAATTAACTATACTCTTGAGAACATGGCCTTAGAGGAAGGAGCCAAATTAAAAGCAATGGAAAAGATGAAAATTACTCAGATTGAAACGATTAATAAGGATAAAGGGAAAGGAAAAGGTAAGGGAAAAAACCGGGAGAATATAAGAAGCATAAAAAGTTAAGAAGGAGATTATGAAAGAAGATAGTGAAGAAGAAGATGACTGCTTCTGCTTAGTTTGTGGTGAGCCTTATAAAGAAGATAAATCTGGTCTTAACTCGATTCAATGTGTTGCATCACCTGTGTTAGAGGTGACACAATAGTTATGCATTCCTCAATTGTTTCTCAAATGATGATTATGATGAATATTCCTCATAACTATGGCCAAAGGAATATTTGCCTCATTTTTAACTAGTAAAATATAAACAACTGTTGTATTTTACAAATTTAAGTATTAAGCGGGACTGAATAAACAAGGTCCTATTATATGTTAAGTAATGTTAAATTTAAAGTGTTTAATTAATGTTTTAATAATTTAGGAGTTAAAAAATGTGATTATAATGATAAGTAAAATTGTAAATCTTGTAGATTTACAAAAAATGCAATTTTATTTCAATACTTGCCTTAAAAAATATTGGTTTGTTTTAATTTGAATTTATTAAAATATTTTCTTTAAAAGAATGTCATTTTATTTAATTATTTAATTGAAAATATAACTAGTTAATAATTGTCCCTTACTTTAACACTTATCTCAGCCCTTTTACTACGTGCCCCAGATATGGGGTATATATTAACAAACTATTTAATTGTTTTTGATTACTTTGATTCCGAAAGCATTTACCTAACCAATTACTATTATTTCTAAAATGAAAGCTGACTAACTAAACTATGCTATAAATAAAAACAGAAGAAGAAAGCTCCTTAAATTTAGTATGATAAATCAAAATTCGAAAATTGTAAGAAGCAGCCCCGCCCTCCCCTACTAAAACAATATTTTCCTTAATTAAAAATAATAATTGTTTTTTGTTTTCAATTTTCTTGAAGCAACAGTTGAGGTATTTACTTGGTAGAACTTCATTACAAACTAGAAGTGATGGACAATATAAAATTTCTACAAAATGATAATTTAAACCTTATAATTTACAAAGGTAGTTAGATAACGTAGCTTCATTAGATTTACTTATGCAACTAAGCAACTTGTTCCTGTATTTAAATTTAATAACCTACGTCAACCACATATAACAATTTACCAAGAAATACCTCTACTTAAAAAAATCCCCACCACACCTTAAGAAAAGAGGTTTAATAAAGGTGAATTGTTTGTTTCTAATCGATCATTCAAAAGTATACCAGAGTTTTTAAAATTTATTTCTAGTCTTTCAGATAGATTAAGTTTAATACATTTGTTTTCTCTATGTAAGCTTTTTAATTCATCAATAAAAATACGATAATTTGTTGAAATATGGTTTGCATATGTCGAATCTGTTTTTCCTTTCAAATAGCTATTTTTATGTCCCGGCCTATGTATATTATTAAGCAAGAGCCCCTTGGTATAATATTCTTATTTATATTGTTCTAAAATTTTTGCAGATTAAGTTCTTGTTTGATTTCAAGTTCTTAGACCAGTGATCTTAGAACATTTTGTGATTAGTTTTTGTAGTTTTATTCTTGTATTAAGGCGTTTTTTGGACCAACTGAAATGTAAATTTAAATTAGGCGCTTATTCTGATACTGCACTATAGGTAAAAAAATAAATTGTGTGGTTTTTGAAGTTAATTCTTTTATTCACAATCAGTAAATTGCAAGAAAACGTGTAATTCTATTTAAATTTTATTCTGATTCTATTCTTAGATGTATTTTATCAGAATTGAAACTTTAAAATTACTGTCACGTGATTTGTTAAATTTTGTAGAATGTTATTCCTACCGACTCGATATTGATTAAAAAAGTTACCTCCTTAAATGAAACAGATGCTTACAAATGAACTATTAACCTCTATTAGTTTAAAAAGCCCTAGAGATAGTACTTAATGAATAAAAGAGTAGAAGGAAAAATCACTAATACTTCTGTTTAAATATTTTGGAGTTTAAATAAAGAAAATATTAAAATATAGTCTGTATAAATAGAGATTTTTTTAAATAATTCCTTAAATGGTGTTGGTTTGTTATCCGTTTTTCCCACAGTATCTAAGAAGAAATGGTATTCAACTATGACTAAGAACTATTAAAGTTTTACTGGGAAATGTATTTCTCAAGCTTTTACATATCATAAATATAATGTAGAACTAGATAGTAATAATTTAAATAGAAGAAAAAATAAAATAATTATATTTCGTTAAATAAAAGTTCTGATATTGACAAATTATTATCGATATAACATCAATCACAGTAAATCTAATCTAATAGACCAATAAAATACAACCAGATGGATGGTCCATCAGCATGAAAACAAAATAGACTCTGTTTGTATGTTGGACAGAACAACATTCGGTATTTTGTTCCTTTGTATATGCCCCATGTGTGCCAAATTATTGTTTGTAGTTTATAGAAATTTCAAAGAAGCCCTTGCAAAATAGAACATATATGGCATTATACTAGGTAGGCATTGAATCTAAATACAATGGAGCTAGTTATTATAACCATAAATAAAGGATTTTTAACATCATATATAAAACTAAATTGGAGTACATTTCCATCACATTTTTTTAAACGTTACTTAATGCCCTTATCTAGACTCATCAGACAGATTTTATATTACCACTCTAAGAAATAGACTATTCATTTTTGAGTTTACGAGGGGTGATCCTTATCCTCCATCATCTGATATACTTCTAATTTTCTATATTAAATTTGCATTGCACATATACATATTCGTAAAGTATGTATGCAAGATTTAAAGCCTCTACAAGTTTTTCTCTCGATAGGGCAAACGCATAAATTTATAAGTTTAGTGCGTTGGTATACACATAGCGTGTGCTTAGCAAAGGGCAGCGAAACATAATATCACACTAAAATTTTGGGTGACTACAATGTATCTTAACATATTATGAAATCGTGGCGCCGTAAATTTAGTTATAATAAAAAATCATGCAAATGCGAACATACAGATCAGCTTCCAGTAAGTGTTACGACCAAAAAAATATTGATAAAGTATACAATCTTGTTCCGCAATGTAGACGACTGACTGTAACAAACTTGAATTAGGTTTATATAGGGATACTTCACTCCACCATTACTTTGTGTGTTTTACATAAAAGAATAATTTACAAATAAGAGCAGTACTGATAGAACAGTTTCACATGATAGAGCAATGTCACCGAAGCTGGTTTCACTAGCTTTTAAATATATATTCAAGAACATTAAATGGGATAAATATGTAATTTCAAAATATGGCATAGAAACATATACAGAAGAGAGGATAATTAATATAAACAAATTCAAAATAACAGAAAAGAGAATGATAAGAGTTAGTGTGCGCTAAAAAATGAAGTTTAAAGGAAATCGAAACTGGGGCTTGCACACTTCGCTAAACCCGAGAGCTGTGCCGACAAATGTCTAACTATTATTAGGGTCTTCCATGCCGACCAGACCGAAGGTTACAAGCCAAACTAAGAGGAATGCCACAACATAGCGTCTGATCCAGAATTGGCGTCTACAAATGGACAGATTCAAAACCATAGAGAAGGTAATCTATTTAGGGAAAGACAACCGATATAAAAACATCATAACAATTTCATAAGATGGTAAAACAAATAAATAGAAAATATTTATCCTGGTGGCGCAGGTGAGTCTCATCTCACTGCCAAGGGCTATCTCACGGATTTAGGGGGAGACAGTTTTCCATTTTTAAGCAACTACAGGTTAAGGAGGTAGTTCCCTGGCGTACAAGAATCTATAGCCTACCAATAACAGCAACAGCAACTATATCAGGATGAGAGCCAAACAACATGAAGACCTCCACCGGCGAGAGTACTACGTGAGAACTTCAGTTCCAGCCAGATGACCAAAAAAGTACATCTGGAATATGTCTACGAATGAATCAATAATGAACATTTTCTACAGAATAACATCAAGAACGAGAGATGATTAGCTACAGACAACAACTTAATACCGAATTCTTCAGGGAATATCCACACATTCAAGTAAAGCATTAGGGAATAGCAGACCAATACAGGATTATTCTCCGCAATAAACTTATTCCGGAAACGCGACTTAATATTATAAAAATGGATATCAAATGAGAGATCAGAGGCACTGCCGATAATAATGAGTTGAATGGAGTTACAGCCAGAAACTGAGATCGAGGAACAACCAAACAACGATATTCAAATTAGAAAACTAGAGTCAACAGGCAAATAACTTCCTGCTAGAATACCGATCAATCACAATTTGAATATGAAGAAAAATATTTCAAGGGGTTAATAATAATAATAATATTTTTTTTATTTATTATTTCAGGGCGATTCACTAAGGCCAATTCTGCCTCGCAATGAATCCACTGTAATGCCGTTTGAATTCCACCAGATACGGCTTTAGTATTAGAAATAACAATGAAGGGGTAGTAAGATTGAATCATTTTCTATACACGGATAATCTTAAATTGATGGTTGCTACCAAGAACCAGCTGGAGCAAATGCTCAAAATTGTGGAGGAGTTCTCCGGGGATATCGGACCAACAGTTTGGATTCGACCAGTGCCGTATTTTGAACATCGTTAGAGGAAAAATACAATCAGAAGCATTTGAGATGCAGAACGGCGAAACTATAGCAATGGAAATAGAACTACAAATACCTAGGTATGAAACAGGCTAAACGAATTGACCATCGCACTATGAAGGCCGAATTGACAACCGAATTTGTCAAGAGGATAAGACGGACGTTACGAACTAATCTAAGTAGTAGAAATTTGTTTAAGAGGCTTAACACATACACATGCTCTGCGCTTAGGTACTCTTATAGAATTGTGAAATGGAGCAGGACGGACATCGAAAACCTACAAAGGAAAATAAGAATACTCTTTAAAAAAAGTACACAAACACTACTCTCGGATTGCTATTACATGAATAAATGCTTCCAAGAGACCAAGGAGGCAGAGGATTGGTCGATATTGGTGAGCAGCTCGATCAACAAATAATAAACTTACGTTCTTATTTCCACAGGCTAGCGGACTCTTCCACACTACATCGACAATATGCGAGGCAGATGATTCAACGCTGCTACAGCTGAGGGAATGAGATATTGCTTTTCACTACCGAACAGACCGAGAGAAGTTACAAGTCTGGCTACAGAAAGCAGTTCATGGACGGCATCCAAATAAGATCATCCAGGACAATGTCGACAACTTAGCGTCGAACTACTGGTTGATTTCCCGACAGATGTTTCCGGAAACGGACGGCTTCTTGTTAGCTATCCAAGACCAGGTTATTCTGATGAAGAACGATCGGAAGTTCATCATCAGAGATCTCTCAATAGAAAATGACAAATGTATATATGGCTGTCGAACATCAGAGATAATCCAGCACATAACTGTAGGATGCCAAATGTTTCCCGCAACCGAGTATAAGGAAAGACACGATTCAGCCGCTAAGATACTCTACCAAGAGTTAGTAGATAAGTTAAAACTATTGCAGGTAGGAAAAGTGCCTTACTACAAATACAACCCGAAGTGTATTCTTGAAAACAACGAGTTCAAGTTACGTTGGAACTGAACGGTTCTTACAGATCAAACAGTTGCTAATAGCCCAGACATTATACTAACAAATAAAATTTCTAGGCGAACTACACTGATTGACATTACTAGACCTAACAACAACAACCTAAGACCAAAATTACCTGAAAATATTACCAAATAAAGAGATCTGGAGGTGCACATTCAAAGACAATGGAGAATGAACAGCATCCATACGATTGCCATAATACTATCAACAACTGGAATAATACAAAAGAACCTCCTGCAGAACATCAAGGGACTGGGCCTTAGTGAGCATTTGTATAAACTGATGCAGAAAGCAGTTCTCTTTGCAACCGCGCGGACTGTCCGAAAGTTTGTAGGAAGTATAGAAGACCACGCCACCTAGGACCCGATAACATGATAAGGGTCCCCACCGAGCTTCATACTTTTAGTGTTTTTGTATGCCTAGTATGGGTCAATAATTCTTGGAGGGAGTGAGAAGCAGTTTGAGTTGTAAATCTGATTTTTATTATATTTACAATAAATAGTAATGCAAACAGTTTTGTTAAGAATTAATCAAAATATACAAACAAAAAAAACGTATTAATCTGGACACACCTACACCCTTTTTATTTTCTCAAAAAACTCCTCAGTAGTGTACTGTTCTATATGACAAACTATTATTGTAGAATATCTCTGTATATTGTAATGGACTTGGACAAGTTGCATAGCCAAAAAACCAGATATTAGATGAACGCTTGAGGCAATTGAGTGTGGATTTTGGAGCAATGTAAAGAACAGACGAAATCTGTGGATCAGATAAGCAAATGACATTAAAGAATTCATAAGACAGAAGTGGATCCAATACGTGGAAAATCGAAAAGAAATATAACGTAAGGAGTGGGGTCGTGCTATTGATGATGGATGATTAGCTGAAAATAATAATGATGATGAGTGCTTATTATATTCTCTTATGTTATTATTTTTTTGAAAAGTATTATCCATTCAATTACGCTAATTAAATTTTATTTGTACGGGAAACGTATCCCTGAAAAACAGGGAAATCGGAGGATGAAAACAGCAAATAATAATTAATCGTTAAATAGCCCGAAGAATTAAACTAGAAAATAAATTTAAAATAAGGAGGCAGTATATTGGAAATATTTTAATTTCTATTTTGTTTTAATCTCCGACCTCAATTTTATTCAATTATTAGTAACAATGCTAGAGTCCAATAACAAACAAGATAATTTGTTTGCTGTGTACTCGTGGACAATCCCTTCCAAAGAACAAATCTATTTAAATCACTTAATCAGCATTCGCAACAGAATCAAAGAGCTTTTAGTTCATTGATTACGTGTATGAAATTTTGTTAGAACTGAGTGCTTGCACATAAATAAGGCGATTTAATCACGGCACGTTGCATAAATGTTTTCCAGTTTTAATTAACGGGTATTCATTCCGAGATTTCGGTGTTTCGCGCTGTGTTTATTGCTAACGAGTCTGTCTAAATTCATTGGAGCTTTATATAGGCTTAAAAAATGAAGGTAGTTTAGAGTTGGCGTCATTTCTACAATGATTTTATGATATGAATGTGAAGATCGAAGTCGATTTGCCTGGAAAACATACAATTTTCTCTGTTTCATTATAGCTAATTTTATTATTTCATTTCACGTACGTGTGTATTTTTTGTAGTCGAAAATAATGGAGAACCCTGGGCGAAGAGAGATTTTTCCGTATTCAGACTAGCAATTCCGAAAATGAAAATCGGAAGCGGTATTATAGGAAACAAATGGTGCTACGATCTGGTTCTTAATCCATTAAAAAAAATAGATATTTATACTAATAAAATTATCATTCACCTACAGCCAAGATACTTTTTCAGTAACATTTAAAGTAAATTTATTTATATTAAAATCTTGCATTGTCCTATATTATATTAATTCTAGACTTGAGATACCTGGCTCTACAAGAAGAAGAACACCTGATTTTAATTTACTATGACCTGTTAAATACTATTTTTAAAGTTTCAGAATGACGTCGATCATCTTTTATACAAAGTCCTACATAAATTAGTAGATTAATTATATTGTCAAACAATCCTAGAAAATGACGGAGTGGAGAAAGCCTGGGAAAAATTGAAAAGAAATATACAAGAGAGCGCCAGGGAGGCGATCGGAACACGAACAGTTAGCACGAACAAGCGAAGGAATACAAAACCATGGTTCACAGAAGAGGTGATAATACTAGCAAAAGAAAAACGACAAGCATTTGCAAAATACCGACAGCACAAAACAACAAACCATTTCGAGGAGTACAAAACGGTGAGAAACAGAATCAACAGTCAAATAGCTCAACTGAAGAAAGAATACTGGGAAAAGTATTCTAAAGACATGGAACACGACCTATATGGCGGACAAAAGAAAATATGAAACATGCTGAGGAACAGAAAAAAAACAATCAATAAATACGTTCAACTAAGTCCAATCGACAGCCAACAATGGGTCAGCCATTTTAAGGACTTACTCCAGGCACCAGCTACAGAAAACAACGTAGACGAAAACCAACAAGAAAGCGCAGAACTAACAGATGTTAATATCAGTGAAGCAGAGATGCATCTGACAATTAAGAAATTAAAAAACAGAAAATCACCTGGTACCGATCAAATTACGAATGAGATGCTAAAGTACGGAGGCCCCAGCCTTGTCACAGAGCTCACTGTTCTATTTCAAAAAATATTCCGCACAACGTCAGTACCCAACGAATGGCGGAAAAGCATCACAATTCCGATCCACAAAAGAGAATCAAAGAAACAACCCGAAAACTACAGGGGAATCAGCCTACTGAACATTTCAGCCAAATTATTAACCAAAATACTGTCACAACGGATCGTAGAAAAGTTAGGGGCGTGCGAAGAACAGCAGGGCTTCCGGAATAACCGCTCTACTATCGACGGTATATTTATTATCAGACAGCTGGTTGAAAAATCTATCGAATACGATAAACCGCTGTTCATTTGTTGTGTGGACTTTACACAAGCGTTCGACCGAGTCAAACTGGAACACATAACAGAACTACTGCGAAGAAAACAAATAGACGAAGCAATCATACGCACAATATACGAACTGAATCCCAAAAACACCATAGTAATTAAAACAAATAACACTCTAACAGAGGAAATCCCACTATACAGAGGAATAAGACAGGGTGATAGCCTAAGTCCAACACTTTTCAATGTAATCATGGCCGAAATCATTGATGAGGTAAAAAGCACAAATATTGGGTACCCAATGGGACACAACACCGTTCAGATTATATGCTTTGCAGACGATGTTGCCTTGACAGCAGATAGCGAGGACAACTTACAAAGAATGCTTTTCCATCTCAATCGAACAGCCAAACAGTATAATATGAAGATATCTGTGGAGAAAACCAAAGCAATGGTAATAGCAAAAGAACCGGTAAGATGCAAACTAATGGTTGAAGGCATACGTATCGAACAAGTTGGGAAGTTTAAATACCTGGGAGTACATATAACAAGTAACAGGGCAGTAACGGAAGAAGTACGCACACAAGCCAACAAAGCGGCCATGATATCAGGCCAACTAAGAGACATAATCTGGAACAATAAACATATGACAATTGAGAGCAAAGCAAGAATTTACAAGGTCTGTGTGAGACCGATACTGACCTACGGTGCAGAAACAAGAAATGAAACAACAAAGACAAAACAAATTATGAGAACCACAGAAATGAAAACGCTGAGAATGATCACGGGAACAAGTTTAAGAGATAGAATAAGAAAGGCAAAAATACGCGAGGACAGCGGAGTGGGGGATGTTATGAAGTGGGTTCGAAACCGTCGTAGGCAGTGGAAAGATCACGTGAAACGAATGGACGATGACAGACTAGCAAAAATCGTGATGAGAGAAAAGCCAAACACCAAACGGCCGCCTGGACGGCCCCCCAAAAGATAGAGAGACAGCTGGAATTCGACGTCAAACGAGGATCGATGAGGCATTGTGTAGATAACAGAACTTTGTTCTGCCTAGAAGAAGAAGAAGAAGAGAAGTCAAACTTGAGTCTGAAGCATTATTCGCTTTTCAAGGTTTTATCACCAGAAACATTTATAACTTTTCCATATCTTCCAACTCTAATTTTAGCCATTTTGGTGTATTTTCTTAAGCCTGAATTTCTTTTTTTTAAATTAATATTATATACTGAAATTTTATTTACCTGTCAAATGTCAAAAATTGGTATCGCAAACATTACAACTGTACCAATTCAAATGCAAAGGAATGTACTAAAAATGACCCTGATGACAATAACTATTAATGGGAATTTATTAGCGAATCAATTTACTTAGTTACTATTTATTAAATTTACCAATATGGATTGGTCAAGAACCAGATTTTGGAGATCTTTTCACTGAAATTGGATACATTCTAGGATCAACTAATTACAGTTGGCAAAAAATAATAGACGGAAAGTATGTATATAAAATAATAAGAAAATGAAATTCATTTACTCAGTTACTCAATGAAACCAAAGAAAAAACAAAAATATGCTTTCTACAAACGTTATAAGTTTGCTTAGATAGTTAATAATCATACATTATTAAAACTATTAATAATTTTTTATTCATTATTACAGATCATTTTAAAAGGAAGGCGAGTATTTTACGTGTTGCGATTTGGTGAGCTATTGTAGCATTTGAAACTAATAAGTTCTAACAATAACTTGCAAGCTCGCGTTGAACATTTTGTTAAGGTAGTTGCATTTTCTAAATAATTACCCTCCCGGCAAAGATATTTTTCTGACACTTCCTCAAACACATATGTTTTTATTTGTCATAACTTAGTATATTTTGATACAATCCGCCGAGTATGCGGTAAATTGATTCTTTATATAGAGTTGCAACAACCATCCAATTCTAGTACTCAACTGGTAAAAATCGTTTTCTTTATCACCTAGTATTGCAATAACACTTTTTGGGTCTGTTTTAGCACTGGCATTTTAAATATTTTCTGTCCTACATTTTGTCCAATTTTCACTTCTGAATATTTTACAGGGGACATAGTTTTCACTTTCCGCTTGTTTTTACAAATTTAATTTCATTTTATTTCTTATTACCAGTATAAACACTATCTTTTTTGGCATTGGCGTTACAACAACGTTGTGACATTGGCTTGTAATTTCTGTCTCTGAATCGGAATCGTATTTTCTATTAATTTTATTCTCTTGTAAATATCGATTATCTTGTTAGCTGTTTTATTCCCAACAGTTTCTTAGCAATCATTCTTCTATATTGTTTTTTTTTCTCTTGGAAGTGTTGTTTTCCTTAGTCTTTTGTGATTCATTGTCAGCATTATTATCTTCCTTGTCCTACTGAATTACATTTTCGACGACATTCTTTTCTACTTCCATATATTCTTGTAAATGCAATAATTTCTCTAAATCTTCTTCTGACCTTCTATTTCTATTTTTATTGTCCAACCAAAAATTGTATCATAGGAAGAATATTTCATTCTTTCGTTTAGGCTTTATATTCATTACCACTATGAACTTCAAACCATCCGGTCATTTGGTTAACTGATCGATTTCTATCCATATTGTCTGTTTTGATTAGCACGCCTCAATGAATCTTGACTCTGGCTACGTCTTGGTATCCATCTGTCCACCTGGAGCATAATCTTTCAGTGACTTGATTGGATAATTCTTGACCATTTCCGAAATAAAGGATGTTCGAAGCTTCAAAAGTGGTGAGAATATTCAACATATGGTATGCAATTTCTTCTACGCGTTTAGTTTGAAGTGTGTGCAGGATCACAAATTTGGTGAAATGATCTTAGTAAACTGAAGTGAATTTATAATCTGGGGTATTTTGTACATCTCTAAGATTAACTTGGCAATTAAGTTCATTTTATTGTACGGTAGAAGCTTGATGATTATGCCATTTTTAAAATTTTATATTAATTCTAACTGTAATATTTTCTTACCCGTCCACCATGGATAATTTGTTGAAGGAAAAAGTTTTTGAATTTCCTTTGATTTCTTATATTCGCCTAAATAATTTCATTGCTTGTTTATTTATAGTTCCATACAGCTATCTTCTGCGATTTGTCAAAGGCGTTCGATTGTGTAAACCCTGAATTGCTGCTTGACTTACGTCGTCAGGAGTTGAGCGCATCGATGTTTTGCCCTTTAGGGGACAGAATGCAGTGTTACTAGAAGTTGTACTTCTAATTATTTATATATTACAACAGGTGTACTATAGAGCCCTATCTTGAGCATTATTCTATTTCTATTATACATAAGTGACCATATTAATTTGAACATTATAGGCAAATTTACATTATTTGCTGACGATGCCACTATTTTGTGGCGTGGTAGGGATTCTGCAGCCTAATAATAATGGAAGATTTACAAAAAAATTAAAACTTGATGATGAATGACTCAGATGAATTAAGTCTTAATGTAAATAAAGACGCTTTAAAAATATTACTTATTGAAATATAATTCCGAAGTCACTGTGAGACTTTTATTGCTTTGTATGAAATTTTCCAACATATCAGACTTTTGGTAATTGCTATAAACAGTCTTGGTAAATATAAAATAAACTAAAATATTTAAGTATAAGGGAAGTGTTGAATAAATTTCGAAATTACATATGGCATTAGCGCCAGGCCTGATATAACTCCCATCAGTTGGTAAAAAGTTTAAGAATGGACTTCAGATTTTCTTCGCCATTTTGTATAAAATTATTTCACTTTAAGACATTAAATAAATAGCGTAAAATATGAAAGTGTAGGAAAAATTAACTTTTCTGTCTATTTACTTACACATAAAACTATAAACGGGTTCGAAAGAATTGCAATAAAATAATAATTTCAGCAACTTTTAGAATAATACGGCCCTTAATCAATATTATCTTTACATCATATTACTGTCATATCGACGAGTTCTATTAATATACCAAAGATATTACAAACATAACAATTTTTTAAAACTGTCAAGCTTTCGATGTTTTCCTTTGTTTCTTATAAATTGGCTATAGCTTACTACACAAATAAAGTCAATTATTAAAAATATAAATTATATATATATATATATATATATATATATATATATATATATATATATATATATATATATATATATATATATATATATATATATGAAGTAAAATGCGAACAGTGATTGCAAACTTCGCTCCATCATATCCTTTCCGTGTTAGAGGTTGCACAGTTTGGATGAATTGTTACAAAACACAATTCACCCTATTACACCACCATCGAGATGGTGGCCTACCTGTACCACCACACCGAGAAGAAAGTAAAAACTTACCTCCTCTGTTACAGTGATACGGCAGAGGTACATGTTTCGTCTCTTACTAGACTTATCAGGGTACCGACATGCACCTGTCTGTGCAAAGGACATATCGGAAGGAAGCATGCAACACTGAACGCGGCTTCGCCGACCTCCCGCCGGATGGCGTATATACGTTTATGCGGCTTTCACGGATTCCTCCGTGTGAGATGCAATAGCAGTGGTCATATCCACATTATGCCGTTGTAGTGCTGAAATCACATTCAGCAAACGTACAACTAAATGCATCTCCGCATGTAAATGAAGTAAAATGCGAACAGTGATTGCAAACTTCGCTCCATCATATCCTTTCCGTGTTAGAGGTTGCACAGTTTGGATGAATTGTTACAAAACACAATTCACCCTATTACACCACCATCGAGATGGTGGCCTACCTGTACCACCACACCGAGAAGAAAGTAAAAACTTACCTCCTCTGTTACAGTGATACGGCAGAGGTACATGTTTCGTCTCTTACTAGACTCACTGTTCGCATTTTACTTCATTTACATGCGGAGATGCATTTAGTTGTACGTTTGCTGAATGTGATTTCAGCACTACAACGGCATAATGTGGATATGACTATTGCATCTCACACGGAGGAATCCGTGAAAGCCGCATAAACGTATATACGCCATCCGGCGGGAGGTCGGCGAAGCCGCGTTCAGTGTTGCATGCTTCCTTCCGATCTGTCCTTTGCACAGACAGGTGCATGTCGGTACCCTGATGAGTCTAGTAAGAGACGAAACATGTACCTCTGCCGTATCACTGTAACAGAGGAGGTAAGTTTTTACTTTCTTCTCGGTGTGGTGGTACAGGTAGGCCACCATCTCAATGGTGGTGTAATAGGGTGAATTGTGTTTTGTAACAATTCATCCAAACTGTGCAACCTCTAACACGGAAAGGATATGATGGAGCGAAGTTTGCAATCACTGTTTGCATTTTACTTCATTTACATGCGGAGATACATTTAGTTGTACGTTTGCTGAATGTGATTTCAGCACTACAACGGCATAATGTGGATATGACCACTGCTATTGCATCTCACACGGAGGAATCCGTGAAAGCCGCATAAACGTATATACGCCATCCGGCGGGAGGTCGGCGAAGCCGCGTTCAGTGTTGCATGCTTCCTTCCGATCTGTCCTTTGCACAGACAGGTGCATGTCGGTACCCTGATGAGTCTAGTAAGAGACGAAACATGTACCTCTGCCGTATCACTGTAACAGAGGAGGTAAGTTTTTACTTTCTTCTCGGTGTGGTGGTACAAGTAGGCCACCATCTCGATGGTGGTGTAATAGGGTGAATTGTGTTTTGTAACAATTCATCCAAACTGTGCAACCTCTAACACGGAAAGGATATGATGGAGCGAAGTTTGCAATCACTGTTCGCATTTTACTTCATTTACATGCGGAGATGCATTTAGTTGTACGTTTGCTGAATGTGATTTCAGCACTACAACGGCATAATGTGGATATGACCACTGCTATTGCATCTCACACGGAGGAATCCGTGAAAGCCGCATAAACATATATATATATATATATATATATATATATATATATATATATATATATATATATATGTTTATGCGGCTTTCACGGATTCCTCCGTATCAGATGCAGTAGCAGTGGATATATCCACATTATGCCGTTGTAGTGCTGAAATCACATTCAGCAAACGTACAACTATATGCAACTCCGTGTACAGAATGAAGTAAAATACGAACAGTAAATGCAAACTTCTCTCCATCTTTTCCTTTCTGTGTTAGAGGTTGCACAGTTAGAACAAATTGTTATAAAACGCAATTTATCCTATTCCACCACCATCGAGATGATGGCCTACCTGTACCACCATACCGAGAAGAAAGTCAAAACTTACCCTCCCCGACACAGTGGTACGGCAGAGATACATGTTTCGTCTCTACTAGACTCATCAGGGTACCGACATGCACCTGGCTGTGCAAAGGACAGATCGGAAGGAAGCATGCAAATACTGAACGCGGCTTCGCCGACCTCCCGCCGGATGGCGTATATATGTTTATGCGGCTTTCACGGATTCCTCCGTGTGAGATGCAATAGCAGTGGATATATCCACATTATGCCACACTACAACGGCATAATGTGGATATATCCACTGCTATTGCATCTCACACGGAGGAATCCGTTAAAGCCGCATAAACATATATACGCCATCCGGCGGGAGGTCGGCGAAGCCGCGTTCAGTATTTGCATGCTTCCTTCCGATCTGTCCTTTGCACAGCCAGGTGCATGTCGGTACCCTGATGAGTCTAGTAAAGACGAAACATGTATCTCTGCCGTACCACTGTGTCGGGGAGGGTAAGTTTTGACTTTCTTCTCGGTATGGTGGTACAGGTAGGCCATCATCTCGATGGTGGTGGAATAGGATAAATTGCGTTTTATAACAATTTGTTCTAACTGTGCAAGCTCTAACACAGAAAGGAAAAGATGGAGAGAAGTTTGCATTTACTGTTCGTATTTTACTTCATATATATATATATATATATATATATATATATATATATATATATATATATATATATATATATATATATATATTTAAAATCCAAATTAGGCTTAAACAACATAATAAATAGTATCCTATGTTTGGTTAGTATCTCAAAAACTAAACATTTTAGAATAAAATTAAGTACACCTACGTAAGAAACTCTATCAAGATCAGATTTTACATTTTTGATAGGTTAATGCACAATAAAAATACTTGATGTGCCCAAAAAACGAAAACTTTCAATACCACATTGAAGATTAGAAACTCAATAACCTATGAATAATTTTACTCAGAAATCTTTCATTTCATCAAAACGTAGAATACTGAAGTGTTAACCGCAATACTTTATCTTTGATAATATCTCGAATACCTTTAAATATGTCGAAAATGGGACATTCTATATAAGCTAGTACAATATATTAAGGGGCATACTTCCATTAAATATATAAAATGACAATCTAGTTAAATTTGAATGAGATTTTCCTAAAATCTACTTTTGCACTACATGTTCTCAAATTTACAGTAAATGCATTTTATTCCTCCTACATATTGCATCTTTAGATATTTTAGGCAAACTGCTTTAATTGCCTCTTATTTGAATGCAAGCTTTATACCCTAACAAATCTGTGCAGATGCAATCAATAAAATAAAAGCTCTTTGAGTGTGTTACGAATGTAATTTAAATAGATTTTCTCTTTGATAACGACGCCGTTGAAGTACCTGCACATGTAAAACTGCAAATAGAATACCAGAAAATAAGGGGTGAACGTAATTGATTTAGTTAGTTCTTGTTGGTAAATCAAAGCAGTTTGGAGATACACGTTTACATTTTCGTGTATTGTCACTGGTGTAGAAAATTGGAGACAGTATAACATTTTGTCTAGTTAATTATGAATATTCAATGCTAACAAATGAATCTATTTCTTGTATATCTAAAAATATTTTTTCCATGATGTTAATAAAAGCTAAATTGAAATATCGGGTACCTATATCGTGTTTAAAGAAACAAATAAGGCCCACTACTGCAAAAATTGCCCAAGAAAAAAGTAGACTTGAAAAGACCTTTTTATTAAAAGGTGAAAAAATTTCCAAACATTTAGACCTATTTGCTATTTCGCTATATACCTAACTTATGTGGAGGGGTTTATTCTCTTTAATTACACTGTTCTGAATTTTGTATCTCCCTTATATTTTTTTGGGTTTTTTTGTGTCTACAGTAAAAAAACATAAGTTTTTAGAGAAAGGAAGAAGAATATAAAATATGATAAACTCAAACCATAAGCAATCTAGTGAATTTTTAAAGTTTTAGAAAATAACAAAATTAATATTTTTACACAATATACTTAATTTTGTATAGAATAAAATATAATACAATCAAATAAATTATTTTGATATATTTTTTCGCCGGAATTAGTTTCAGGTTTGGGGTTCAACAGTATTCCGCTAACATGTTTGGGGTCCATTTTCCTCTATACCGCTTTCCCATTTGAACAATTTGATCATGAAATCTCCGTTGTGTTCATCTAAAACTGCACCTAAAGAATCAAGGAATAATTCCAAATGGCAGTGAAGAAAATGCAGCTTAAGTGATATGTTGCAACCTAACATCTTATAAGATTGGATGGGTTCTTCAACTAGATCTTTTAGTTCTCTGATTTCTTGTTACCTAGGAAGTTATTACATACATTTTTGTAGATAGTTCATGTCCTATTTTTTTCTAGAAACTGAAGTTTCAAAATTTTCGTCTTTAAAAGTTCTCATAATTGAGACCAAAAGAACATTCTTTCCCTATGCTTTGCCTCACTTATACACACGAATTTCTGTCTCAAATAAAGGAAAGTATATCCTTCCCTATCCAAGGCTTTAAATTTTTTCTAAACCCTCGTTTTATGTGCAAAAGAGTTAAAAAAAATGTCCGATGTTTTACTAGGGGTTCATTAAAGACGTTTTTCATACCGGGCACAATATTATCACGTAACGGCCATTTTTTGACGACATAATGTTGATTTCTGCCTCTGCTGCTCTCTCATTTGCATAAAAAACAACAATATTTGGTGTAGCCACTCTCCAGCCCTGTAAGTAGTGCAATAACTTTTAGATCGGCACTGATATTCCATCTATGATCTTCGTATTTTATGCTCCGCATGTTCTCGTACGTTTCTTTCATATTTACAGCATGATCCACGAGAACAGATAATTGTTCTTACCTATTGTGTTCAGTTCTTCCTGATTTCGTCTGTAGCGTGCCTCTATTTCCAAAGCCCTATCCCACGCTTCACAACAATAACTAAACTTGCTAATATGCAACATAAGCTGTATTTCCTGATCTCTGATTCTATCAATAAAATATTGGATTGTAAGCTCTTCTCGGAATTCTTCTGTAGATCTTGGGTTAGCCAGATGAACAAGGCATCGGACATCTGTTTCATATTCTTGCAAACTTTCTCCATTTCTTTGGTGTCTTGACTTGAGCAGTGACTGATATAACTGACGCAGCTGCTGATCTCCAAATCTTCTATCTAGTGCAGCACCATAGTCTTTTTGTTGGCTTATAGGAATTGTTTGCCATAACTGCAGCTATCTCTTCATAATTCCAGTTATTTGCATTAGCGGCAGCTTCAAATTGACGTATGTATATTCCAAGATATTTGACCATGAAGTTGGAGGTTTAATGTTCTGTCCAGTGGTTACTACTTTATCAGAAGAGCCATGCTTTTTTATTTTATCGAGTTTTATCTGAAGGCTCTTCATTTTAGATCTTATCTCGTCTACGACTTCTCTCATTTCTTGTCGCACTTCTCCTATGTTTTGTCGCACTTTTCCTACGTCTTCTTGCACTTTTCCAATGTTTTGTTGCACTTCTTCTACCCCTTGTTGCTCGTCTCCAATCTGTTTCTTAAACTTTTACCTTTGCTCCTGTAGAATTTGATCGAATTTTTGCTGCTGTTGTACAATGTATCCATTTGCAAAGTTTATTTTCATCTTTAATGCGACGTTCTTCTTCTTCTTGTTTGTCTTTAAGGCGACGCGCTTCTTCCTTTTATTTGTCTTTTAGACGACGTTTTTCTTGTTGTTTTTCTTTTTGGCAGCGATCTTCTTCTTGTTTTTCTTTTAGACGACGTTGTTCTTCTTTAAGACGAAGGTTCTGTTTTTCTTATTCTTGCGTCTCTGTTTCTTCTTCTTCTTGTTTGTCTTTAAGGCGACGTTGTTCAATACTTACCATAAAAATCAGCCACTACTTTATCTATTTGCTCCATTTCGGCTGTTTGCTGTCTGGTATTTACCATAAAAACTTCTAAAATATTCTCAAAAACTCGTTTCTAAACTTCTTTCTTGACATAAAATTCGGTGTCTCCCTATCTCTTCTAGTTTACAAATAGAATATTCTGGAAGGTTGTCGAAAATTTGCTTCTGAGCTCTATTATTGATAATAAATGTTCAAGAACTTTGTCAAAAATTCAGTTCTAGGCTTCTTTCTTAATGATAAATCCGATGAAGAACTGTGTTTATCGCCATCTCTCCAAATAGAACGTTCTAGAACTCTATCGAAAAATAATTTTATCTTCTTACTTGATAACAAATTCAAGGCTGAAATCGGTTTTTGTCTATCTTTTCTAATTTTTAATACGGTTTTCTGGAAACTCGGTGATAATCCTCACTTCTGACATCAATTGGTACGATTTTGTCTAATACTTCCAATACTTATATTAACTATTTCTTAACACAGCTTATTACTACTTCTTCATATCTTCACTTTTCAAATACCACTCTATCTATACAACGCTTATCCTATCACCATTTATATACCTATGGAATTTAGAACATAGAAGTTGAGATCTATCTAGAAATATGACTCACTGATATAATATTCCTTTTGGCACATTAAAATGACATATTTGTATATGAGGGGCTATCAATAAGTTTCATTAAAATATGTTGAAAAACCAGAAGATAAAGCTAGACAGAGACTATACATGCACTTTTGAACAAGGAAAAACAATGCCTGAATAAAGATTCAAACGCCTAAAGTTCAAAGGCGTGGAATTTTTTCAGAAAGATAACATTTATTTAGAGTATTTTAAATGTGAACTTACAATTAGTAAATGTAAAGGTAAGAAACTTCTTCCACTATGTGTGACCAATACGGAAAGTCATGTAAGCTTATAATCCCAAGCTAAAACTTTAATTTGTTTCTAAAACGTTCATTAAAGTTCTTTATCTTTTTTAAATATGATATGCCCATTTTTCAATTAACACTGTTAAAATAAAGGCTATACATTTATTACCAACAAACCCAGTCAAACTCGTTAGCAATAAACACAAAGCAAAGTCCTCAAATTTCGAAATGAAAACGCTTTAATTAAAACTGTGAGCATTCGGGCAACGTGCTGTGATTTATCCACTTTATTTATGTATTGGCAGCATTGCTTTAGCAAAATTTCATGTAAATATGCTCGGATTAACAAAAGATGACTGCTGCAATGCATTTAAAATAATCAAAATATATAATCAAAATGATCTCTAGTCATACAGCGAAGCACAAATATCAGAGACATGTTTCTCTGAGCGGTAATATAACCGAAATGGGTTTTATGAACACTTCTTGCGAAACATAAATGTCGTTAAGTATTAACATAATAAAAATATTGACTAAAACTGTTTAAATCTGTCTCTGCTCTCGATTTCTCAATGTGTAGGGTCGTTGTTATCAGGAAATTTGGTTTGTTTAACACTGGCTTATCGAGTATCGTGTTATTTTCGTATCGGGGCACGAAGAAGCATTACTGTGTTTAATCCATAACTATTAAGAGTTATTTTAGGACAGTTTGAATCATATTGTAGAAAACACACCCAAAGAGACTACGTAAAAATATTTTCACTGGAAGTTTATGCAAAAAAGCTTAAAACTGAAAAAATTGTTGATCGATATTTTTTAAGCTTAATTTTTAAGGAGGTGTAATTGTTACTCATGTTAAATAAAAAATATTAGATCGTAATGAAAATTGTTGCTTTTATCTATTCTATCGCGGAATTTCTATTAACTTTACCATGTAAATTTTTAAGAATGCAATTATCAAAAATGTAAAAATTTGTTGAGAGTCCTAGGGAAAAATAAGGATTCTGGCATTCTACCATTTGTTGATTAGGAGTTGAGGGGTAGTTAATGAATTTACTCTTAGGAATTATTCGAACTCATCCCATTCACTCCGCACCAGGAACCAAATCTATTAAGATCCTCTGAAGCTATAGGCAATCACTGTAGCTGTCGATGACTTTATACACCTTCATATCATCCGCAAAGAGAGTTTGCCTAACTTAAAGCAGATGGGTACATCATTAATGAATAAGTTAAGCAATAATGGACCGATGTGGGATCCCTGAGGGAACCTTGAAGACACTGATATCTCAGAAAATACCACATCATTCTCTCGCACTACCTGACGATTACTCAGATAGGTCTCAAGCCAACCAAACAGTGAACCAGAGACATCCAGCAGAATCCCATGAGGCACCCTATCAAAGGCCTCCGAGAACTCAGTATACACCGAATGGACTGGGATCCGCTTTCCATGATCTTGGATAAACCGTCCACATAAGAAACCAGATTCACCTCGGTGTTCCTACCATAACAAAAGCTAATCTGCTCCTCAATGATGACAGACTTAAAAATAGCAGTGAGAACCAGCTTTTCGAAGATTTTAGGAATAGTATTAATTATGCTGATAGGTCTATAGTTCTGAATGTCAGCCCTTCTCCCGGCCTTGTGGATAGGAATCACAAAACTCATTTTCCAAAATTGAGGAAAAATACCCCGCCGAAGAGATTCATTGAAAATGTGATGAAGTTTGCAAGCCAGAATGAACGAATAGTTTTTTAGTAGCATTGAATGAAAGCAATCAGAGCCAGGACTCTTATAGGGGTTAAGATCATTCAGCTCAGCGTAAATATCAGAAATAGATATGGCGAAGTTGAGGACACTTATATCAGTGGAAACAGCAATCGGACACTTCACTGTTATATCAATGTACACTTTGCTGAAATATTTAACAAATTATTAAGCAACCCTAGAACCCATGATCGCGCTCTCGATTTCCAAAAACAATTCAGATGGCATACCGTTCGAATGAAGTTTGTCATTCACAAATTCCCAGAATGGCTTGAGACTCCGGCCGATACCAGATTATGTGTCACGAATATAATTATCATAACAAAGGAGTCATTAATTGTTAAAAAAATAGTTAAGCACTGTTTCAACCCCTAAATGTTGAGTAAAATTCAAATGAGGCAAATCAAAAAGTGAAGGGTGTTTGGATTTTTTTAGAAATATAATGGACTTTACAGAATTTATTTCAGTTAAAGTTTTCACTCTGTATTTACACTTGTAGGGACAGAAAAGGATGTTACAATTTCCCCGGTAGATTTATTGCAAAAAGGTTAAAAACTTTAAAAAAATGTTGGCCACATTTATCACTTTTCTGTGGCTCTTTTTGAATCATGGTTTTCTCATCTTATCTTAACGAAATTTTTTCTCCTTTTACTTTCTTTTAAATGTGCTCTACGCATTTGTGTAACATTAATAATTAGGTCAGCCTGTTTTAAAAACTAACTGAATATAAAAAAAATTATGAGTCAGATTCACTAAGAAGATTTAAGATTTAAATCCGATCTAATTGCCACGAATTTTAAATCTTATAGTCGGCCAGTTTTGTATTGCCTATTTGTCATAATTTATATTACATAAGTCAACAAATACACACTTATATTGAGATATTAAGGATAAGAACCTTACAATAAAGCTTTGCAATATGTAAAATAAATAGTTGTATCCCGAAAATGAATAAAGTTTTTTATAATTACCGGTTCAGTAGTAAAACAAAATGATTTTATTATTCTTGTATTTTTAGGCTTTAAAACTCGCTTGACTTATTGTTGCTTTTGTCAGTTTAAGCCCTCTCCTGTCAATTTAAGGTGATTTTAAATTTAAACCATGTAGTCAATCCGGTTGTAAATATATATTTCTTAAACCGAACTTAAAAAATTGCACTAACAAAAAAATAATTCAATACTTTTAATAAATAAACTTAATAATTATTAGTTAACTAATTTAGTTTACAGAAAAACCTGTAAACTATATAACGACACAACAACATTCTTGAAAAAGGCGCAAAGAAATAGAAAAGAAATAAAATAAAATTAAAAAAAAATTGAACCTACTTCTAAAAGTGCGCTAAAAAGTGAAAAATAACTATAAATTTTTATATGAAATTGGAGTCAAACCAATACTTGACAAAATGTGATTTGCATAGACAAATTAAAAATACTTTATTTGTAATTGATTTCCTACCATAATTTGTATATATCAGTAGTTATTTATTTCATTTACAAATAATTTAGCGACGACTTCAAAAAGTTCAATTTCATATAAAAATTATAGTTATTTTTCACTTTTTAGCGCACTTTTAGATGTCCGTTCAATTTTTTTATAAAAATTTAATTTTTCTATTTTTAGTTTTAGAATTCATTATGATATCCATAAATTATTTGAACTAAGTACTAATCGAGATTAGTATACCTCGCAATAACTCTAAGGTGGCATTATCCAAAGTTGTAAATCACCCTAAAAAGAAACCACTAAAAATTCTTTGGTTTTTAGAGTTTTCCAAATACCAGTAACATTGTGTCAAACAAATATTTAGTCTGTCATAGTAAATCCACTATTTTAAAGTTCAAATTAAATTTAGATTGGTAATACAGGCCCCAAAACCAATATCGATGTTTAAAAAACCTGACATGTAAATTTCTTAGCTCGATATATTTTATACTGCATATTGAGTTTATATACGCCCCAAGAACCCCACAATATCAATTTTATACAAAATCGGAATATATAAAATTCTCTGCCCCTTCGAGGAGGCCAGGCAATAGGTCCTCCTCTACCTATCAGATCAGGGTCAGATAAAATATACGTATCCATGATCAAACATCTTCCTAATTCAGGCCTTATTTCGCTACTCAATCTTTACAATATCATATGGAATACGGGTCAGTTTCTCTCTCAATGGAGAAATGCCATACTAGTACCAATCCATAAACAGAAAAAGACTAGAACTTTGGCAGACAGTTACAGACCCATAGCCCTGATTAGCCATCTCAGTAAGATACTGGAAAGAATCATAAATCACAGATTAACCTGGTACCTAGAAAAACACAATATTCTCATTCCTGAACAAATGGGCTTTAGGCAACATAGATCTACCTTGGATCATCTTGTAGGACTAGGTATAGATATCCACAACTCCTTCTCTCATAATTCTCATACCACAGCTACCTTCTTGGACATGACTAAAGCTTTCGATCATGTAAAACACGAATCTATTTTAAACACTCTTTTAGAATGGGGTTTCTCAGGAAACCTCCCCACTTTTATAACAAATTTCCTACAGAATCGATCTTATAGGGTAAGAGTTCGCGGCTCTCTTTCGAATCCTTTCCCCCAAAACAATTTTATTCCTCAGGGATCTTCAATTAGCCCCACACTCTTTCTGATAGCTATAAACATCAAAAATCATATTCATCCAACGGTTCACCTTAAACTATTTGCGGATGATATCCTACAATATCACTCCTCGGACAATCCTAACATGGTTTCACGCTATTGGATTAACCTTTTCACCAACTAAATCGTCACTCGTCGACTTTTGCAGGAAAAGAAAATGCAACCTCAACCCTAAGCTTACTATGAATTCTCAAGACATACTTCTAAACCTCCAGCACACATTTCTTGGACTAGTATTTGATAAGCGTCTCAATTGGAATGCCCACATACAATACATCAAGACGAAATGTTCTAAAGACCTAAACATCATTAGAATGCTATCAAATACTAAATGGGGATCAGATAGGGCATCGTTATTGAAGATTTACAAATCTTTAATCCAATCCAAGATGGATTATGGATGTATAGTCTATTCTTCAGCCCTCGCCTCCTATATTAGGAAATTAAATCCTATCCATAATAAAGGCATACGCCTTTCCATAGGTGCTTTTCACACCAGTCCAATCAATAGCCTATATTGTGAATCGAAATCCCATCATTAGAACATAGAAGGTTGCAACTTACTTTTAATTATGTGAGCTCTCTCCACTTCCGTCCTTACATCCCACATTTTAAATCCTTTTTCAACCCCCCCAACAACAACACTTCTTTGAATAAGTATCCTTCTTTTATTCATACTTGCTTCGCTAAAACTAGGGAACGTCTATCAATAACTATGCCCTCAGTAGATGAAATAAACACATACTTATTCCCACCCTGGAGTCACTTCCCCATCAATTGCAACTTCGAACTTACACTACTAGATAAAAAAGAAGTTAACCCGATAATAATCCAATCAAGGTACCATCAAATAATTCAACTGAAATACAGCAATCAGGAACTCATATTTACAGATGGCTCCAAAAGAGCTAATACAGTCGGAGCATCATACTATACAAAGAATGCAGAAAAAGTGTTCTCCCTTCATGAATTCTCCTCAATCCTTACTGCTGAGCTAGTCGCGATCCTTAAAGCCTTACAATATTGTATAAATACCTCTGAATCAAACTGGCTGGTAATTTCAGACTCTCTAAACTCCTTCAAACTAATCGAATCATACAATCCTAGTTATTTAACAGCTCATGAGATCAAAACCCTAATAAAATACTCCCATATCAGGAACAAATCCTTCACCTTCCTCTGGGTACCAAGTCATACTGAAATCCCAGGAAATGCTAAAGCCGACACCCTCGCTTCCAATCATCAAAACTCTCCTAATAAAGTAAACAAAATATTCCACCCTCAAGACCTTAAAAACTCTTTACATCATATGTCTCGAAACCTCATTCAACTAGAGTGGGACCTTCAGGATTCAATCAACAAACTCCAATTAGTTAAAAAGAATTTCTTTAGTGGCATCCCTCTCCCAAATCTACCAAGACAAGGGTTAACCATAATGACTAGGCTCCGAATTGGCCACACGAAGCTAACTCATGAATATCTCCTAAACAAATCCCCTGCTCCATACTGCGAAACCTGTCATACCTCCCTATCTATCAAACATATCATCACCGAATGCAAAAAATACGAGCACCACCCATTCCGTCAATTACAGGAAAACAATATTGATATTCTTCTCTCCTATCAAAATTCTAACAATGTTATCAAATTTATCAAAGACATTGGATTATACAATCTAATGTAGAACAATCAATTAGATACCAAGAAAATTAAAAATGGACGCTAAAAGACATAGTAGTCGATGCATCCCTAATCCATATCTCTCTCTCTCTCTCTACCTATCCAACGGTTTGGATAGACGCTATTCAGGTGCTCCGCCCGGCAACGCTGAAATGAGGTGGTGGCCCATCGTGCATATAATACATGTTTCAGCGGGTTTCAAGTGGTAAGTGGTCTACTAAATTGTGCAAAACAATCTGGAAGATCTCCAAATAAAGTTTTCCATTCAGTCGTGCCGACAATGCGAATGGTCCAATCAAAAAATTGCCAATGATTCCTACCCAGACATTAATTGATTAGAATTGATATTGATGATGCGAAACAATTATTGATTGAGGATTTCCATCAGCCCATACAGGTGAGTGGTGTAAATTTATGATACCATTTTTGGTAAACCCTGCTTCATCTGTAAAGAGAATAGTGCTTATGAAGTTTATATTATTTTGTTGCTGATTTAAAAGCCAGTTTGCAAACTACATTCTAGGGGAAAATCTTCAGGACTCAATTCATGCACTTTTCTTCAAATGATATGGATATAATAGCTGTTATTGAAGTAGTTCATGTACTATTGTTTTTGATGTATTAAACGGCGATGATACTTTTTGAATGCTTCCCCAACCAGCATCAGTATTTCTTTTCCCAAAATTTCCTAAAATTATGAAGAAACTTAATAACATTACCTTATTAAATGGAATTACTTACCATTTTCCCCTAGACGTTGGTCAACTCGTTGAAATGTTTCCTGATCAGGAAAAGAATGATTAGGATATCTATCGTGATATAACCTTCTGGCTTCCAAAGCATTGCAAAATGCAAGACCATACATCAGATGTGTATCCGCATACTTAACAAACGTGTTATCCTTATTTCGAATTATTTCACAATTAATTTCACCACTAAATCCAAAAATTTGTAAATTAATACTCAAGTAAAGAATGAAGGTGCCAGCGATGTGAAAGTTGACAAGTTCTAAAATGGAGGATATTTATTTCTTTCGTACTTAACAACGTTTGCAACAATAATATTTGGTTTTTGATGTCGATAAAATAAAACGCACATTTTTGCAAATTTAGATTGAACTGAAATTCACAGAATTAGATGTTTTTAACTAAAGAGGTAAACTCTAATTTTGTATCGAATTTTTTTATCATAAGTTTGAAGGTTGAACATTTGATATGACCAAAAATGTATCTTTTATCGAAATACGCCAAACACGTGATGTAAATAATATGACGTTTTTCCGAAAATGGTTAGGATTAGCGACATTAATGTACGTCCCTGCAGCTGTGAGTAAGTCACACCTCCTTGGATAGTAATTTGAAGGGGCTTATCTGGTATACATCACATTAAAAAAAGTTGAAATATACCTGGTGGTTCAATAATTATGTGTAAAAACATGATTCCATTGTAACTCGCTGGGAGCCTATATCTCCGAAAAGGAGGTCTTTACGAAAAAAAATTATATAAACTTGTAATATTCTTTTCACGTAATTTTTTCACATCCGGGAGATTTTCCACATTTCCCCACACACTCTGTATACTTTAACAAATAGTAATTTAAAAGAAGATTTTTTTGACATTCTCAACTAAGCGTAACACATTAATTTTAAATTAATCTCTTTAACTCATTTTAATAGAGTCGTATAAATAATAAATAAATTTGGAACTATTAGTTAATAGCAATATAAAACAGCTGTTTTCTTCTACTTTCTAATGCTGTTTTATGACTCCGATTAAAAAAAAATATTTAAAAAATTAATTTATTCCTTTTTAAATATAATTAATCTAATCTGAACAAAAAGCTATTCTTTTAAAAACATATTTGCGCTCTCGCAAGAAGCTATTTCAGTTTCTGAGATTGACCATACGTCACAATAAAACGTAATATAAAAAAGTAATCACCTAACTACTTACCCACAATTTCTAAAACAAAAAAAGGGAGACCAAGTCTATAATTAAAAGCGAAACAGATTAGACGTGCTTAAAACCACAATTTGTATTTCGAACTAAAATTTAACCCAATTCCGTCTGTTTTTTTTTCTGCCCTTTTTCCAACAAAATATTTTTCGTTTTGAGTTCCATATTTTTCCGTCATCCCGTCGTATGATTTATTATAAGTGGTTTGCAGCCGGGAAAGATGTGTTTATACCTCTATTATCTCGAGATCATAACAATACAGCAGTGCTTTCTTTTGCTGAGAGCAGTCCCTTTTGTCATTTTATAAATTAAATTATGTCGTTGTGGAACACTTAACTCGGGCAGATTAAATCGTTTCTGATGTAACAGTAAAAGAGAATTTATTTTAAAGAATAAATCTTTTTTTATAAGTCTGGCACTATTTAAAATTTAGAGCAATCATTAACTTTATATTAGCAAAAGAGTTAGTTTAGATTAATTGAAAAATCTTTTGTTAAGTTATTTAGTAGATTTCGATTCCTATAATATTCATATATCCTTCTGTTTTGGAATCAATTGCGATATTCTTAAGTACCGTCCTAAAATTTAATTAACCAAACTCCTCTTTGGTATTTAGAAAATACTTCTTAAAAGCAACGGTACACTATTCAAAACTTTAGCTGTGATTGTGGGGGTTATTAGGAAAAAAACGAAAAAAATATTTATTGCAATATTGCAATCACTTCCGTGTTTTAAGAGGAACTGTGACAACTGGGAATTCTATCGGCATAAAATAAGATACATTTAGACGCCAATTACTCCAGTATTTCTATTGAATTTGTAGCGATTTTATGTTAAAATTCTTTCAGATATCTGAAACTTTCAAGTCGTAATAGGCACCCATAAAATGATAAATACGTAAAAAAGTACAGCTAGATCAGCCCTGTTTTTTCCGTCCGTAGAATTTTTCGGTTACATTTTACGGAAAATTTATCCAAATGAAAGTTGTGGGTATTGAAAAGACCTTCAATTTCGTTTTTTATAGGTCAAAATCGATAAATAATTTATCGAGAGAATGGCGAAAAAACACCTTTTTTGCACTATTTTATAAATGTTAATAATTTTTGCAAGAAAGGCGGAAAGTGATGTATAACTCCTTGATGATAAGGCCATTATGTGCCTTTATAACTGTGCGAAAGCTGGACCAAAGCAGTTTGATAGTTCATAAATAATCTTAATTGTTTATCCCAGACATTGAATGTCCAAACAATCGTCCTTGCCCAGAGGATGATTCTACAGATATTTGCAAAAGAGGAATGGATTCTTTGAAGTTCAAACTACAAGCAACGATGAAAAAACTCTGGATTTTAAAAATAATTGTTGTTAAAAAAATCGTTTAAAGAAGGGGAACTTTTTTTTACATATAAACAATTGGAATAACTTTGTTGATTTTAATGATAGAAGTTTGTGAATAAGTGGGCACGTTCTCCGAGTTTATTATCAATTGTAAATATGGTTAGAAAATCAAAAGCACGCAACCAAATATGGCTGGCGAAAACATAACCATGGCTTCGAACCAATTTATACATCTGAAAATTTGTTACTCGACGAAACTTCAAATTTAATTACATGTAAGTCCAGTACTGGGTGCAAAATAAGTAGATGCGGCTGCAAAAAGCACGGTCTCAATTGCACAACTCTTTGTTTAAACTGCAACTATGAGAGAGATAAAAATGTGATAACTCCGCTGCAGTGATAATTGAAGACGAAAATGACGCGGAGGAAGATGCCGATTTGCTACAAGCAAAGATAAAAGTGACGAAGAAGAGCCTCCATAAAAAAGAGCAAGAACAGAAATATAAATTTTTATCGTTGAGTTATATAGCTAAAAAAAAAGTCGATTGTATATTTAGGGTATTTAAAGTGTATTAAAAAAATGCCTGGATTATTTATTCGGAGAACATATATATATATAAGAATTTCACGGATTCTTCCATGTGAGATGCATTAGCAGTGATTATATCCACATTATGCTGTTGTAGTGCTGAAATCACATTCAGCAAACGTACAACTATATGCAACTCCGTATGTAAGTGAAGTAAAATGCGAAACAGTGAACGCAAACATCGCTCCATCACATTCCTTCTGTGTTAGAGGTTGCACAGTTAGAATAAACTGTAATAAAGCACAATTCATCCTACTCCACCACCATCGAGATGGTGGCCTACCTGTACCACCATACCGAGAAGATAGTCAAAGCTTACCCTCCCCGCCACAGTGATACGGCAGAGATACATGTTTCGTCTCTCACTAGACTCATCAGGGTACCGACATGCACATGGCTGTGTAAAGGCCGCCATCGCGATGATGGTGGAATAGGATGAATTGTGCTTTATTACAGTTTATTCTAACTGTGCAACCTTTAATATAGAAGGGATGTGATGGAGCGAGGTTTGCGTTCACTGTTCCGTATTTTACTTCACTTACATATGGAGTTGCATATAGTTGTATGTTTGCTGAATGTGATTTCAGCACTACAACAGCATAATGTGGATATAACCACTGCTAATGCATCTCACACGGAAGAATCCGTGAAAGCCGTATAAACATATTTAAGCCATCTGACGAGAGGTCGGCGAAGCCGCGTTCAGTGTTGCATACTTCCTTCCAATCTATCCTTTGCACAGCCCGGTGCATGTCGGTACCCTGATGAGTCTAGTGAGAGACGAAACATGTATCTCTACCGTATCACTGTGGCGGGAAGGGTAAGCTTTGACTTTCTTCTCGGTATGGTGATACAGGTAGGCCACCATCTCGATGGTGGTGGAATAGGATGAATTGTGCTTTATTACAGTTTATTCTAACTGTGCAACCCCTAACACAGAAGGGATGTGATGGAGCGAGGTTTGCGTTCACTGTTTCCCATTTTACTTCATATATATACATATATATATATATATATATATATATATATATATATATATATATATATATATATATATATATATATATATATATATATATTGAGACAGTGTTTTATATTTAATATTTGCAATGAAATTAAACTGCTAGTAAAGTTTTTTGAAACAATATTAGTGTTAATATTACCAAAAAATGTGTTTTCCGATGAAATGTCGATTTTCCGATATTTACAATTTTCTATGATAATGAAAATAAGTCAGTTCGTAATATTTCGTCGAGTTACTCCAGTTTAAAAAAAAATGAAGGCACTTGCAAAGTACCTTCACTTTCACTATCAATTTCATCATAAAATATAGTTCTTTGTTTAAAATCTGTGAAAATTTCGACTCTTAATGTTTATAAACAAAAGAGATATGATTGGTAGTAGGAGACTTTTTTTTTAAATTCGTATTTTTTCACCAGCTTTCAAGTTCACTTATTCACAAACTTGTATAATTAAAATTAACAAAGTCCTTCCAATTGTACCCCTTCTTTAAACGGTTTTTTTAACAACAATTTTTTTTTTAATCCATCGTTTTTCTATCTTTGCTTGTAGTTTGAACTTCAAAAAATCCATTCCGTTTTTGCAAATATCTGTAGAATCATCCTCTGGGCAAGGACAATTGTTTGAACATTCAGTGTCTAGGATAAACAATTAAGATTATTCATAAACTACCAAACCAATTTGGTCCAGCTTTCGCACAGTTACAAAGGCACATAATGACCTTATCATCAAGGGGCTATATATAACCACCCTATTCCCATGGGAAATCTATTCACAGAGTGATTATTTAATTATTCATTTTAACAGAATATAGTTCACATTGGATGGTATAAAATAATTAATATTTGTTCCATTACACTATTTTCCACCCTTTGGAGATGTCATATCAATAAAATAACCACGAAAATCGATTGAGCGTAAAACCGTTCCAGTCAACCGATTAGAAAATAAATAATTTATTTGCAATGTGCGAAAATCTGTTGGATACCGACCTCGTTGAAAATGCGATTTTTTTGATTTATTTTTATCTAAAAGCACAACTATCGTAACGTAAAAATACGTTTAATCATGTCAGAGATTAACACTTATCAAGGCCAAACATAGGTATATGGCTAGGAAATCCAAACCGCCCTCTACTCGTTCTTTCAATCTTTTTTGCACGTCTCCCTCCACTTCTTCATGTACATCTGTTCCCTACGCATACTTTGTAAAATCTGATCATGGATTTTGAAATATAACTCTTTAATTATCAAATGCCGTTAGATTTGTTTTTTAATTGTTATAAACAAAAGGACTGCGATTTTTTGAAAAAAAAAATCATAATTCGGCTCCTAATGGTCAAAATTTTTTTTTTTTTCAAAAATTTCATCTTGAAGTCAGTTATTTTCAAATTAGAAATATCCAATAAGTAATAAAGAGGCTTCAGCTTGAATACAGAGATTTTACCTCCAAGCTAGCTATGATGTCATATTCTCCAAGTTTTACGAATTTCAGGATACTAAACTATTCCAAGTTTTTCATGTAAGCTATGACCTTCCCTACATGGCATTGCATGAGGCTAGCAAGATATTTTCCAGTTTATGGGTGGGGAATTGAAAGCATCAACGGGGGTTCTTAAGGGGGTATTTTGAATATGTATTTTTAGAAGTCTATGGAGTTTTGGTCACCCAACGGATTTTTCTCGTGGTATTAGTTTTCGTTTGATATCAGGTTCTAAAAGTGAATTAATAATTTTAGTCTTATTTGTTATTTCAAGATATGTGGTGGAGTCTTTTCGCACATGTTTGTAGGTGGGGTCTTTATGATAGCTTTAATTTTTGTGGCGTAGTCTCTGGTACCCATAATGACAGTTGCATCGCCTGGTAATATTATGCCGCGTTCGTTTTACATTATAACATTTTCCCTTGGTTCTACAGTTCATTTCACATATAAAGTAATAATATTTAGGTATCCTTTATTGTAATCTTGGAAGGACTTTGAAATTAGTATAAATTTCCGTTGGTCTTTTTAGTATTTTATTCTTTGGAATTATCCTCAAATGTTTTCTTATGTTTGTTTCATATTTATTGCGTAAACTAGCGAAATGTATGACAGATTATTTCATAAATAGAACAAAATATCATTTAAACTAGTTTTATAAGAATTATTAAAAACTTTCCTCTGGAGCTTGGTCCTTTAACTATACAGAAGAATATGCGTAATATTCTGTTAGTTGAAGATTGAGATATCATTAGGGTAGGGGAATTAATCCTAAATATCCTTTATACTACATTGCCCTATCCTCCAAAAATTCCTAAAGGTAGTGAAACGTTAGTAACTTCGCATTATAGCGAACTATGTTAAATTCGTAAAACTATATATAATTTTGTGTTATGTTATTGAGACTTACAATTTCTAAAAAGGTAATTCGGTAAAATTTTAGTACAAAATAAGTTTAAAAAATCTTCTAACTTTTAAAATTTTCTAAGTAAATATTAAATTATTTCCATAAACATAATTTTTTATAGCATACTTAAATAAATTATAGTCCATTCATTACCATAAAAAATACGTAAAAAAAGAAATAATCTTTTATTGTTTTAAACTTTTAAATTACCATCTCGAAGTCAAAGTGCTTAATTGCTACAGTTAAGGCAATTTTTAATGTCTCCGTTTCGAGGGCCGCTTAATTTTTATCACACAGATTTTGGGTTCATAACCGCAACTTCCTAAATATTTTTTTATCGCTGTATTTTAATATTGCCCAAAGAAAAACGTTAATATTTCCCAAGCAAAAATCTAAATTTTACTTGGTAATTCTTTGGGGCCATGTAAATTAATATTTTTAAAGCGAAGTGGATTTGACAGATATTTCATTACGTAGATTTTTTTTGACCATCTTATAATATTTAATATAGAGAATAATTTATGGATTTTAATCTTAATGGTACCGATATATTTAAAGATTTGGAGATAAAATTTTAAAATATAAGTTTATTAACATTTTTCTCAGACATCTATTGGGCAATTTGAAGCATTCCATTTAAACAATAAACGTTTAAAATAAATTTATATTATTGTAGAAACACACTGATAAAATATTACTTATAAGAAATAAGATACCAAATTAATACTGGCACAAAGATATACTCAATTAAAGTTGCAATATCATATTTTTGATATTTTAAATCTATTTAGTTATCAAGTTTAGCGTCAAAAATTTGTAACCATGGGTAGATTGTAAATTTTATATTTATAACGATTGTAAGCTTCTGTTTCTGCATAAACATAACTATACAATATTTTTCAATATTCTCTTACTTTCTTTTATTAACAAACAGAAATTGTTGACTTTTTCTGATTATCAGTTGTAGGGATGCCATTTTTGTGTCAATATACTATAGGCAGAATATAAACAAAACAACAAATTAGATACACCAAAAATATGATCTCCTTCTCACACAAATGGAATGTAAATTCTTATGTTTTAAAACAAAGGACCTTTAAAATATCTGTTGTGTATTGTGTACTGATATTCGTTATCCTAGGTGGATAGATTAGAATACTGATTATGTTGTATTTCATAGCCATAGAATCATTTGCTTTGCAAGTTGTCAAGACAAATATGCTACTGATAAATAAGAAACTTGAGAGAATCTATCTTGAAGGATTAAAAACTCATGAAGAAATAATTGCAGAACTGAATAGGGAGATTATAAAGGTAAAAAATGGAAACATTAATTTGTAAAATGCTCTTAGTGGAAGCGAAGCTAGCTTTAAGAGTCTGAAACACAGTATGGAGGAACTCAATTCCATTTGTAGGAATATGATGAGTACTATTGAATAAATGAACAAAGGTGATGATACTTGATCATCGAAGCATAGGCCTGATTTGTTCCTGTATCGCGACTTTATTCACGCTCTTTCTACGAAATAACTACATAAAAATCTGCAACTATAAAAATAAATAATATTTTTTGGAAAAATGCATAATAATTTTGGAAAAACACCAAAGTTATATTGTGTACTGTGCCCTTTTAACCGACTTTTAAAAGAAGGAGGTCCACAATTCGTCGACTATATATGTTTTTTTTATGTATGTACAGGGTGAGTCAACGATTGGATGAAGTAAGTTTGTGCCTTTTCGGTGAAATTTACAAAGAAACTATATTTATTGTTTGATACAGTTTATTTTTACGCAAATTTTAAAAATATTTAGGACTCTACAGGGTGAGCCAAAAAACTAGGACAGCATAAAGTTGTATTTTTTTAAATAAAACACCCTATATACGAATCGTATTTTCGATTTAGCTTATAATTTTAAATCTTTTTTATTAAGGGTTTACTATAACAAAACTTTATAGTTTCTGAGATAATTAAATTTAAAGAAAAAAAGTCACATTTTCAAACATCAATTCAATCCTAAATAACCTTTTTAAATTTGTGACAAATATATTCAAATTTGGAATTTAGCAAGGCCAAGGACAAGTTAACATAATTTTTACCTAATATTTGCAATAAAAGCTACAGGGTGTTGAACACATCGGCTCAAATTTGAACAAGTTTAAATGAATAAATATCTTTTTTTTTTTAAATGATACACCCTGTATATTTTCATGTTATTTAATAGAGTAATAAAAACCCTAAAAGTTTTGTCCAATATATCCTATACCTATTTATAATAGTTTTTGAGATATTTCAGTTTTTCTTATTTTCCATACTTTTTTACAGAAATAGTCTTCATTATCATAGTAGCCATGTAAAATAATAAAAAGAAACTACAGAAACAAACAGAATGTGGTTAAATATGATGAAATACATTATTCGTTATATTACGGCAATAGTTTAATTAAACATAATGTGAAAAAATTAACACAACAATAACGACAAGGCAAATACATATTTACTTTTATACTAAATTGAAACAAAAAAATTACCATGTTAAATACTGAGATTAATTATTTCTTTTTAATAAGTGTTCGAATAATCGACCCTCTTGTGCAATGCACAAATTTAGTCTTTTTTGCAGATTTTCTCGGACCCTGGACAAAATTAGTGGCGTTATTGTTCTACAGGTATACCTAATCCTGTTTCGCATATCTTCCACTGTTGTTGGTGGATTAACATACACCTTATTTTTAATATAACCCCATGGGAAGAAATCTAATGGGGTGATGTCGCAAGACCTTGGTGGCCACTCAATGGAACCCCCACGTCCAATCCATTTTTGCGGATATCGTTGGTCCAAAAACTCACGAACTTCACGATGGTAATGCGGAGGCGCACCATCGTGCTGGAACCACATACTGTCGAGCTCATCCCTATCGAGACCTTGAAGCAGTTGGGGTAGTTCTTCTTGTAGAAAGTTCAGGTAACTATGACCATTTAGTGGTTCATTAAAAAAGTGGGGTCCAATAATTCGATTATGATGAATACCACACCAAACATTTAATGACCAGTGGTTTTGATGTTGCACCTCTCTAATCCAAAATGGGTTTTCTGTGGCATAATAATGCATGTTGCGTCTATTTACGGCACCGTTACTTCTAAAAGTAGCTTCATCACTAAACATTACCTTGCATAATAAATTTGGATTTAATTGAATCTCCGCATTTATTGTACGACAAAAGTTTACACGACTTTCAAAATCCTGTCCATGCAATTCTTGGTGTAATTCCATGTGATATGGATGATACCTATATTTCTTGGTAGTACGATTAGCGGTGGATTGTGATGTTTCACATAATGCTGCTAACTGACGGCTACCAATATAAGGAATTTCCTGAACATTTAACAATACCTGTAGTTCTTTTTCTTCATTTGTTACTGGTTTGTTGACCACTTTACGTTTTCGATAATCAACAGTACCAGAAGAATCAAATCTTTGCATTAAGTTTTGAAAAGTATGGGTATTAGGCTGGCGTCGATCCGGATACTTCATTTTGTAAATTCTTTGAGCAAGAAGGCAATTTTTTTGAGCCTCTCCTATTGTATAAATCATATCTATTAACTCATTCTTTGGAAAATTCATTTTACAATATAAGATGAATGCAAAAAAAAACCAAACTACACTACATAAAAACCAAAAGAAGCGATTGCGGTTATAAATTTGACACACAGAAAAATGTTCTTTTACATTGTTTTTGCCATGGCTACTATGATAATGAAGACTATTTCTGTAAAAAAGTATGGAAAATAAGAAAAACTGAAATATCTCAAAAACTATTATAAATAGATATAGGATATATTGAACAAAACTTTTTTTATTACTCTATTAAATAACATGAAAATATACAGGGTGTACCATTTAAAAAAAAAGATATTTATTCATTTAAACTTGTTCAAATTTGAGCCGATGTGTTCAACACCCTGTAGCTTTTATTGCAAATATTAGGTAAAAATTATGTTAACTTGTCCTTGGCCTTGCTAAATTCCAAATTTGAATATATTTGTCACAAATTTAAAAAGGTTATTTAGGATTGAATTGATGTTTGAAAATGTGACTTTTTTTCTTTAAATTTAATTATCTCAGAAACTATAAAGTTTTGTTGTAGTAAACCCTTAATAAAAAAGATTTAAAATTATAAGCTAAATCGAAAATACGATTCGTATATAGGGTGTTCTATTTAAAAAAATACAACTTTATGCTGTCCTAGTTTTTTGGCTCACCCTGTAGAGTCCTAAATATTTTTAAAATCTGCGTAAAAATAAACTGTATCAAACAATAAATATAGTTTCTTTGTTAATTTCACCGAAAAGGCACAAACCTACTTCATTCAATCGTTGACTCACCCTGTACACCGATTACTCCGGAACGGAGGCATCAATTTCAATGAAACTTTTTACGTTATGTAAAGGAAATTGCTGCGGTGGTCCCATATTTATTAATTTTGTCCGATTTTCTCCAAAATTGGTATGGGAAAATTTTCTGGATCGTACAGAAAAAATTCAATATAGAGTATCCAATATGACGGATAAAAACTAATTTTGTCCAACTTTTATCAAAATTGATACGGGGGAATTTTTGGGATCGCACATTATGAATCTGACATTATTTAAAAAAAATTGAATACGGCGTATCCAAGATGGCGGATTAAAGATTCTATATCTCTCGATTTTGTCTAAAATCAGTATTGGGGGATTTTTGTGAGTATTAATTACGAATTTAAAATATTTTTTGAAAAACAATCTGGCGGATTTAATAAGGCGTCCTAGAAATTTTACATTTATCGATTTTTGTCCATAACTGATATAGGGGGTTCTTGAGGATGTTAATTATGAACTTAAAAGTATTTCTTCAGGATTCAATATGGCGAATCCAATATAGCGGACTAAAAATTTTACATTTTTCGATTCAAATGTGGGACTGAATTGTTTTTGAGGATATAAATAGTGAATATAAAATAATTTTAAGAAAATCTAATATGTCAGATGCAATATGACGGTCTAGAAATTTTAAATTTCTGGATTTCATCCAAAATTGGTACTAGAGGACTTCGAAGGGTTTAGATTTTACCTTATTCGCATTTTTTCAGATTTGGTATTAGGCTGTTTTCAGGGTCGTGTATTACGAATATGAAGTTAATTTTTTAGAACTATTAGTTTAATAAGATACAATATGATTTGTACAAATTAATTTGAAATTTAAGATAGTGGATTTACAATGACAGACTAAATATTTGTTTGATATAATTTCACTGGTATTTGAAGACCTCTAAGAATCAAAGAATTTTTAGTGGTTCATTTTAGAGTGATTTAGAACTTGTATAAAAGGGGTACTTTTTAGCCTTCTTGGAGTTATTGCAAGATATAATAATCTCGATTAGTACTTAGGTCAAATAATTTATGGATATCATAATGTATTTAAAATTAAAAATCGAAAAATAAAATTTTTATAAAAAAAATTGAACCGACTTCTAAAAGTGAGCTAAAAAGTGAAAAATCACTATAAATTTTTATATGAAATTGAAATTTTTGAAGTCGGCGCCAAATAATTTCGAAATTAAACAAATAACTACTAATATATACAAATTATGGTAAGAAAGCAATTACAAATAAAATATTTTTAATCGGTTTATGCGAATCCCAGGTATTATTTTGACGCCGACAATTTCATATGAAAATTTATGGTTATTTTACACTTTTTAGCGCACTTTTAGAAGTCGGTTGAATTTTTTTTTTATAAAAATTTTATTATATATTTGGAACAGCTGTGATGTTAATGAATTATTTTATAAAAAGTCTATTCTTTAAAGGAGAATTTTACCCCTGTAACAAAGATTATACTTAATCTATTTTAACACAAAATGAAGATATTTTCGTACTTTCCCCACATACAGTAGCGCAGTCTGTGTGTGTGTGTGGGGGGGGGAAGGGCACTAACTTCGAGCGGCACTTTGCTAGAGGCGGCAAATTTCTTAAAAAAAATACTAGTTTGAGCAGAATTTCTTTTCATTTTTTCGTTGATAGAGGAAATCTTTACCTGTAGGCCAGAATATAAACTTGGTACGTCTTTTTATAAATGCTATATTGCCATATCTACTACCCAACTCGAATTTGGGATCCTCTAATAAACCACTCTGTCACTTTGCATCTGCTATTTTTCGAAATATTTCTTTAATATACTGAAAAGCATGGGTTTTTGGGTTTCATAGAGTGGCATAGCGCAGTTTTTTGCCACCTGGGACAGATAAAAAATTGGCAGCCCGGGGCAGGTGCAAAATTTGCTGCAACAAGAGAAAATATGATTATTATAAAGACAGTATCTTTTAGTACGAAAAAACTTTAAACTGGAAATTTGGGAACCTTCAATAAAAAAAAGTCGGAAGAATCTGTGAATAACCTTCATATACGGGATCTTATTTAATACTGGAACCATCAAAGACCCAGATGTACCATGATAATATAGAACATTGCTGTCCATTGAAAAAAAATCCTAAGGTGATTCCGGAAAGTCTTTGTTTCTTTATTTAGGAGGTTCTGTTGCAGATGATATGGGTTGAGACGTTTCGTTGGTGCTTTCGACTGTTTTAGGCCTCTCAATTCTTCATTTCATTCAGATTGACAAATGCCATGACGCTGATTCACAACTAGCAGTATCTCGTAGTGCGTTACTTTCCAGACAAGTCCAATAAATACTGACTCCAAAATTTGAGATAAACCAGTTATGACATATATCTCGTTAATAAATACATACAGTGTATACTGTCATAAATACTACTAATTACTTATGCGGGCCAGGGTAATTAACATATATTTAACATTTCAAAACTTGTGCCGAAATAAAACCTTGTGCTCTTGGTATTGACTCTGAACTTGACATTTAATATAAATATAATACTGTTATTCAGTGAAGTAATGAGGTAGGTACAACCGGTGTGTAAGTCTAGGGTCAACAAACAAAAGAACCCACGTATGGAGTAAAACGGGAGTTAAGAAAATTTGGAAACAATGGAAGAAAATTAATTTACCGTTTCCAAAAACTGAAGTTTTTAAAGTAAAATATGAGCAATAAATATTATAACATTAAAATCCAGAATACGTGAAAAACTGACGTTGTTTTTCATAAATTTCTGTTTCAAAAACGTCATTCGATTGGCTATTCATTATTGATTAGGAATAAATTATAATAAATGCATAGTTATGTGTATGTTTATTTAAACTTAAAGTATAAATTTTAATAATAAATATAGAATAAATTATTTCTGTTATAATTTATTTTTACTCACAAAACATTGTATCATAAAGCATAATAAAAACGTATAATATTAATATCGATTGTTTAAAACTATGTATGGAATATATTTGCAATCAGTTTACTTACTTAAAATCTTTCATCACTCATTTAATGATTAGTCTTTATCTGGTAAACTTAAGCAATTTCTCTAATTTTCTGAGACGTCCCTTTCATATATGGGAAGAAGGAAACATGAGGCTTATTTTTCAGTAAATCATGTCTTTCACCTCTGATAATTTGCTCTGACATCTCTAATTAATTTTGCAGGATAACTCTTCTGTCACCGATCTCTTTTATTATTGGGTCTCCTTTTTATTATCTCTTTATCGGGAGAATGCGTATTATCAATATTGTTTGATTGTAAAGGTTTCCCAAATTGCTCATTTAATTCCCACAGAATTGCATATATCGACCTATGCAAAGTTATTAATTAATTATTTAAAATTGAAAATACTATTAAATATTCAAATATTGAATAATATATTTACGTTACAATATACAGAGTGAGGATCTTAAAGAAGTGTAAAATGATATAAAGAAAATGGTTAGGAATATTATAATCAGAGTGTTGATTTTTTGTCCAGGAAACCTCAATGGAAAGGTATATGCTTTTTCTTGAAAAACAACATATGTTCCTTTAAAATTTTTGCTTTTCCTTCATTGATTGCTCGGTTATGATTTCCTTTAATATAAAATAAAATTAAAATCCAGCAATACATACTATGAATGGGCCCAGAATAAATCCGGCAAGGCTCCGATAGTACTCTATACAAAAAAGAGGAAAAAGGGGAGACTTCTCACAATACATTGGTGGAAAGGACTCTTCAACTTAAAGGGGCAGTTAAATATCTGGAAGTAATTCTGGACTTACGACTGAGCTGGAACCAAGAAAGCCATATGTGCTTTGAAGGCTTGTAAACGAGCCCTTGGGTGTACATGGGGACTGATACCTAAAGTGCTATTTTGGATATACACTATGGTGATCCGCCCCATGATAACGTACGCCGCTATTATATGGTGGCGTAGTACAACAAAGCGCAAACACATTTTTCAATTTGATAAAGTTCAGAGAATGGCTTGTATGGGAATATTGAGTGCGATGATGACTGCTCCCACCAGGGCTCTGGAAATCTTGATGAACTTGCATCCTCTTCACTTATACATAGAGAACGAGGCCCTGAAGACTGTTTATCGTCTCAGTTACCTGGGACATCTTGGAATTGGAACGAGCGGCTACTTAGGTGTCTGGGAAAGCGCGGTGGAGAGGTGTCCATCACTCCCCATGCGGACAGATTACATGGCGCCACTTTTAAAACCCAACCTCTCCCTGGAGATATTTCTGCCACGTATCCGAAAAATGGATCCTCGTGGTATCGTGATGGATCTCGACCAGATGAAAGAGCTGAAGCCGGAGTATTAAATATATGCTCACATAGTAAGGCTGTGATATTGGCACTGAAGTCCAGTGCGCAACTTCGCGACTGGTATCTGAGTGCAAGAATGTACTAAATGGTATGACAAGGAACGGCTGCACAGTCAGACTCGTATGGGCCCGGGTCACTCGGGCATACGCGGGAATGAGAAAGCAGACCGTCTGGCAAACCAATATTATCTGTCCCAATTGCTATTGGCAAAAGGGAATTAAAATCCTTGCTGGAAAGCAAATTTATTGAATCGTGGATGAGAGCTCCTGGATTGAGGTGTGCTAAGGAATATATAACTGGGCCTAGTGCACGACGTACTAAGGAGTTTCTCTTCTTGGGAAGGAAAGAGCTGCGAATTGTGGTGGGATTGTTGGCAGGACATTGTCACCTCAGGGGCCATCTTTATAGAATCGGTATCGAAAACGGCCCGACATGTAGATGGTATTTGAAGGAGGATGAAACTATTAATTACGTCCTCAAGGAGTGCCCAGCACTCAACGGATTGAAACAGAGATATTTCGGAGATACCATTTTGTTACAGGAAGCAGTTGGGCAAGTGCAACTAACGAGGCTGCTTGGATTCGCAAAGACCTCGAATAACCTGCAGCTATGGTGGGATGTAAAGATCCCAATGGAGGCCTAGGCATCGATGATCTAGTATCACCACCCCTTTTTCATTCATTCATACCATGAATTCAAATTCTTGATACCATTAATAATTACGTATGTAATGCTCACTAAGCTTAACCGCTTTTTCTACAGGGCCACTTCTTCTTCTTCTTCTACCTTCGCTAATAGGTCCCTGACCTGTTCCTTCTTCGATTTTCCTCATTACTTGGACTTAAATTATCGCTCCACCTTTTCCGCGGTCGACCTCTACTGCGTGTACCACTAGGCGATTTATCTCTATCCTTACCAGTCTATCCTCTGTCATTCGGCTTATGTGTTTGTTCCATTGTGTCTTACGTTGTAGGACCCACTCATTAATGCAATCTGTGTTACATGATTGGCAGGGCCACTTTTTAGTTTAATACCTTCTAGTCTAGCCTCTGGTTTCAAACAGAGGAAGAGTATAGCACCCCTAATATTAGGGAGGTTGGGACTACCTCCACTATGTCAACAGATATGTAATAGATACTCATTTCAGATCTATTTTAAACATAATTTTTATTTTTGGTGACATAAAAAACTTTTGTTTATTGATATTTTAGAAAATTTTATAATTTAGGTGCAGTTAGTAAGTCTCATATTCATAATATTTTAGTAAGCAACTTTTTCTTTTTTAATTCAAATTAAAATCCGTTTGGAGTATTATTTAATAATGGGTGAAAATATTTTAGTTAATAATTTCTTTTAGAGGATCATTTTATTTTCCGGTGGGGCAACTAACTAATGTGTGTGTGTGTGTAGTCTCTGCATAAATTTGTAAGTATTGCGTATAGAAAAATCTAAGTTTTAGAATTGCTACTCATAGTTAAAAATTTTAAAAAGTTAAAGTTTGGTGCGACGTAATGCTTCTTAGAATAACTAGACCTTACTTTTTAAAAGACAATGTAATTCAGATTTGTATTTGGAAATTTTAACCAGTTTTGGGATTACTTATGCAAAAGGTTTATAACAATCATTATAATGACAGCACTGATCTACTAAAAGAAAAAATTTTGGAATCTATTGCAAGTATAAAGGCAGATATGATTGCATCTGTGTACAATTATTTAGAAGAAGATTCAGAAAATGTGTTACTAGTAGGAGGTAAACATACGGAATAATTATATTTTTTAATTTCAAAGTTATTGCCAAGGTTTCACAACATTATTAAAAAAAGTGAATTGAAGCTAAAATTAATTATTTAACTACTTTTCAATTCCGGAACAACTTGGTTAAATAAAATTTAAAATAAAATTACAAAAATGAGTATTTTAGTTAAGCTTAATTTTATATTTTTAAATATTTTGAACACCATCTGTACGTTAGTATGACCTTGATCACTGTTTTTGAAATTCGGAGATAAACAAAACTTTTTTTCAAGAATGACTTGTCTTTAAAAAATCAAAAATATTTAAGTTTAATAGAGTGCAGTACCCCAAACGTGGACACACTGTATAGATTTACAGCACTAATTTAAAATCACTTTTAAGTGATAATGACTCCAAAAATATTTGTAAATTTTGTCTATTTATTTATATTACAATGAGGTATATTTGTGCAAGTCCAGGAGTAAGAGAACTAAGAAATGAATTATAGCAGGGCACAGGTAAAGAGCAAAAGAGGGAAAGAAACTAAACTTGCTTAACGTATTGAGAGATAAGAAAAAGTGAGGATGTTTGCAGTCATCATAGAAGTTGAGTAACCCTTTAAAAAAAAATGAACTTGGGGCTGCACGTCTAATATAATATCATGGCATTAAAATAATGCGATATTGAAATAAAAGTTTGGAGGTGATGTTGTCGCTAATTAATTCCTATTTAAGAAACTCTATAGTACAGGAAACATATATTTTCCTACGGTTAGTGCAATTATCAATTAGTAAAAATCGAACATGTACAGGAAAACTTAGATTAGATCAAGCAATAATTATAGAACACGGTAAAAAATATATGTATTTGGGAACCATGGTCCATGAACAATGGGACATGATGACAGAGATCAGATCTAAAATTAAAAAGGGGAGGTCAAGTTTTACTAAAATGAAACACATACTTAGCAGCAGAGATATTTCATTACCACTAAAAATCAGATTAGTAAAATGCTACATCTTTCCAGTCTGACTATATGGGGTGGAAGCGTGGACCATGACAGTATCAACGAATTCTAAAAATATCCTGGACGAATCATATCACAAACGAGGAAGTGTTGAGCAGGAATGGCAAACAACAAGAAATTACGCTGGCAGTAAAGAAAAAGAAGCTGCATTACCTTGGCCATATAATGAGACAACAAATTTCGCTTCCATCAACATTATCCTATAGGAAAAAATCGATGATAGGAAAGGCAGGAAAAAAAATTCATGGATGCAAAACTTACGAAAATGGTTCGGACTAACATCTGTTCAACTATTTAGACTAGTCACCAACAAGATACGAATCGCTATGTTAATAGCCAACGTCCGCACTGGATAAGGCAACACAAGAAGAAGAGGAAATATAAAGTTAATTATTTTTGGCATAACTTATTTCCTCTCAACAAATATACTATATTATAAATTATAATGAATATTCACAAAATACTAATATACATTATTTAAAATTATTTGTGGAATATATTTATTAAAATTAACAGAAATATGTTTTTCCTGCCATTTAAATTAGGTAAATAGTCACACGTGGTAAACTATTTTAATTAAAACGTATGAATGTGCAATTATGAACCTAGTTATAAAATATATCACATGCATTCTAATTAGTAATTATGATTTGTTAGTAATAACTTACAAATTTTTAGTTCAGTTTTAAGTATATTAATTTTATATATTTTTATAACAGGCTGTTTAAAGGTATGCTAATAAAGGGTGTTTTTTATAGAGGTATAAAAGTTGGCAACACTTTTTTAACGGGCGTCCATTTTGTCAGCTGTCAAGTGATTTATGTTTAGTTTGGTTTGGCATTTCAACATTAATAGACTGACGCCTGAACAATGCTTCCAAATTGTACAAATTTATTTTGAAAATCATGGTTCTGTTTGAAATACGTATCGCGCACTACGTCCATGTTACGGTCAACATAATCGTCCATCAGAGCAATTAGTTCGATTAACTATGGAACGTTTTCGCACCACGTTTACTCTAAATGATAATACGCATCCACAGAGACGTCGTACAGTGCGTACAGAAGAAATCATTGCTGCTGTAGAGCGTAGCGTAGAGAAAGACCCGAATCAGTCTATCCGCCATCGTGCACAGGAATTGGATATGTGTCCATTCACTTTATGGAAGATTTTGCGGAAAGATCTTGGTTTGCGTGCTTACAAAATCCAACTCGTGCAAGAATTGAAGCCACACGATCACCTAGCAAGGCGTAGATTCAATGAATGTGCCCAAAATAAGATTGCCGTTGATCCTGATTTTCATAAGCGAATTTTGTTTAGCGATGAAGCTCACTTTTGTTTGAATGGATACGTCAATAAACAAAACTGCCGTATTTGGAGTGATGATAATCCTCAAGTGTATGTTGAGACGCCGTTACATCCAGAAAAACTGACTGTTTGGTGTGCTTTATAGGCTGGTGGAATCATTGGTCCGTACTTCTTTAAAAACGATGCTGGTCAGAACGTTACAGTCAATGGTGACCGCTATAGAGCCATGATTACTGACTTTTTCGTTCATCAATTGAACAACCATGATGTGCAGGAGCTGTGGTTTCAACAAGACGGCGCAACATGTCACACAGCTCGTGCCACAATTGATTTATTGAAGAAAACGTTTGATAACCGCATAGTTTCACGTTTCGGACCCGTGAATTGGTCTCCAAGATCGTGCGACTTAACGCCGCTAGACTATTTTCTGTGGGGATATTTGAAGTCGCTAGTCTACGCCGATAAGCCCGAAACGATTGATCACTTGGAGGACAACATTCGTCGCGTTATTGCCGATATAGGGTCACAAATGTTGGAAAAAGTCATCGAAAATTGGACCTCCAGATTAGACTACGTCCGAGCCAGCCGTGGCGGTCATATGCCAGAAGTCATATTTAAATTATAATGCCAGAAGGTTATCTTTCGAATAAAGTAAATTTTATGTCAATTTAAAAAATTCATCTTTGTTTTATTCCATTTCAAAGTTCTATACCTCTATAAAAAACACCCTTTATATTCTAGTAGCTATACCACTGTTAGTATTTGTTCTCAGCTGTGACGTAAATAAAGGTACATTTGCTTACATTTTTCGCAGGAAAAAAGTGCTGTCATCTATCTATTAACCATCTTGGTCGACGACCTAACATAGGTCTCGATTTGACGTATGCGTCACCCAATGTGTTTGCGGTTATAGTCTCTATTCCTGAATTTTCTTATTTCATCTATAATCCAAGATGGTGTTGCATACCCAATGTTAAATAAGTTATTACTTATTTTATACGTTTTAATTCCATCATTATAAATGAGTGAAGAAATAAACCCTAAATCAATGACCTTATAGTTTAGTAAGTTTTAATTTTCTTCTAGTATAATACTGAGACATTTTCAGTTAATTTGAAGGGATAACTTTTCTGTTACTGATCCACATATATACTAATATTGGCTACCTGTTTTTATATGTGAATGTTGTTCAATTGTAAAGATTTCATCTAATAATCGTTTATTTACCACAGAATTGCTAGTATGTGTTCATGAAAAGTTATTAAATAATTATTAAAAATTGAAAATAATAATAAAATATACAAATAGAGAATAGTTTATTTTCGTTATAATTTATATTTACATAACACACATTGTATTATAAACCATAATTAAATTCGCAATATATTAAATTCGGTTATTTAAAGCTAATTTTGAAGTATATTTATTTATTTATATTAAAACAAATATTGTCTTTTTTAGCCAGATAAATTAAGTAAATAATCACACGTGGCAAATTATCGTAATTAAACTTTAGCAATATGCAACCATATTCAAATTATAAAGTATGTTTCATGGATACTAATTAGTACATTACGGAATGTTACTATAATATGAATGAAGATTTCCAGTCTACATAACCTCCATAATAATCTTTACTTTGTACGCATTCTCGCCTGCAAAATATGTGATAACTTCAGAATTAAACCCATACATTACCTGATAAATTAATCTTTCAGATTTGGGGAATGATTAAATTTCTAAGGGGCCAATTCTTATGAATTTGACGAATGCGGCAAGATCATTCAGTTTATGAATGATGGGGCGATTTGAACCCCAGATTGGAAGTCAGTCCATCTGAACACAAAGGAGAAGGGGTGCAGGCCTGTAGTTACCCTAATAGAAATAATTTAAACTGTTAGAATTATCAATCAATTCTAAAAATGGGCAGTTTTTGGAATTTTGGAGATTTTGGATTGTCGCAAAATTTCTGGAAAACCCGAACATGATAGGATCATTTGGATTCAAGTAAATAGGAATAAAGGGTTCTAGACTACCAAATAAGATAATTTTTTTGTGTATGACTGCACTGGTAAAAGTAACCTTAAATTTAATGCAAATTTAATGTACATCATACATTAAATTAAATGATTTTGTAATTTAAATCGTTTATAATTTACATTTACTTTGAATTTAAAGCAAATTCATTGAAATATCAATTCGTTTTACATTAAATTTGGTTAAATGGTATCTTAAATTTCAATAAAGTAACTGAAAAGATATTGCAACTTTCTGTAAATTAAAATTAATTCACATGCATCTTAACATTAAAGGAATTTACATTAGTATTCATGGTATATTGCAAGAAATTCCTTGAGATGGTGCAACTTGTATGGAACTTTTGATTTAGTATGATATAAGTTGCTTAAAGGACTAAATTTTCTTATGATAAGGTGTACATGTCGGCCCGTACTGACGGAAACCAATGAGTTCGACACCGATGTACAGATGACGGTACACTACCTATGGGAATAATTTCCACTTTTCCTGTTAGCAGAATTTTCTGACCTCATATTAATGTTGGCGCATTAAATATGTAATAACATATATTAAATTCAATAAACACTGGCTATATATTTAATGTACATTATCAACTTAAAAAGTAATGATTAAATTTTAAATTTAATGTATGATTACATTAAATTTAATTGAATACATTAATTTAGATCAATGTAAAAATTATTAAATTTAACGCATTATATTAATTGAATTTAAGAAACGGTTTTTAAAATTTGTTTCCAACCCATTTACCTTATATTTAATGCATTTCCTTTTTACAGTGTGTGTAATTTTTCATAGATCGTACTTCTTACGTCTTTTAAACTTAGAAGGCAGAAAAACTTGAAGATATTATAAACTCGCATAATTAAAATACCACGAAATACCTCTAACACACTAACAATGAAGGTATGTCAACTCGATGCCTTCAATTTAAATAATTTTTCAATATGTTGTAGGCCACAAAGAAATAATAGACAAGGAATTTTTTATCTTAGCGAAGTGGATTTTCCAACATATCTTAGGTTCTAATTGGAATTTTGCAATGAAACAAATCGCGTATTATTTCTGATATGTACAGGGTGAGTCAACGATTGGATGAAGTAAGTTTGTGCCTTTTTGGTGAAATTTACAAAGAAACTATATTTATTGTTTGATACAGTTTATTTTTACGCACATTTTAAAAATATTTAGGACTCTACAGGGTGAGCCAAAAAACTAGGACAGCATAAAGTTGTATTTTTTTAAATAGAACACCCTATATACGAATCGTATTTTCGATTTAGCTTATGATTCTAAATCTTTTTTATTAAGGGTTTACTATAACAAAACTTTATAGTTTCTGAGATAATTAAGTTTAAAAAAAAAGTCACATTTTCAAGCATCAATTCAATCCTAAATAACGTTTTCAATTTTGTGACAAATATATTCAAATGTGGAATTTAGCAAGGCCAAGGACAAGTTAACATAATTTTTACCTAATATTTGCAATAAAAGCTACAGGGTGTTGAACACATCGGCTCAAATTTGAACAAGTTTAAATGAATAAATATCTTTTTTTTTAAATGGTACACCCTGTATATTTTCATGTTATTTAATAGAGTAATAAAAACCCTAAAAGTTTTGTTCAATATATCCTATACCTATTTATAATAGTTTTTGAGATATTTCAGTTTTTCTTATTTTCCATACTTTTTTTACAGAAATAGTCTTCATTATCATAGTAGCCATGGCAAAAACAATGTAAAAGAACATTTTTATGTGTGTCAAATTTATAACCGCAATCGCTTCTTTTGGCTTTTATGTAGTGTAGTTTGGTTTTTTTGCATTCATCTTATATTGTAAAATGAATTTTCCAAAGAATGAGTTAATAGATATGATTTATACAATAGGAGAGGCTCAAAAAAATTGCCTTCTTGCTCAAAGAATTTACAAAATGAAGTATCCTGATCGACGCCAGCCTAATACCCATACTTTTCAAAACTTAATGCAAAGATTTGATTCTTCTGGTACTGTTGATTATCCAAAACGTATAGTGGTCAACAAACCAGTAACTAATGAAGAAAAAGAACTACAAGTATTGTTAAATGTTCAGGAAAATCCTTATATTGGTAGCCGTCAGTTAGCAGCATTATGTGAAACATCACAATCCACCGCTAATCGTACTACCAAGAAATATAGGTATCATCCATATCACATGGAATTACACCAAGAATTGCATGGACAGGATTTTGAAAGTCGTGTAAACTTTTGTCGTACAATAAATGCGGAGATTCAATTAAATCCAAATTTATTATGCAAGGTAATGTTTAGTGATGAAGCTACTTTTAGAAGTAACGGTGCCGTAAATAGACGCAACATGCATTATTATGCCACAGAAAACCCATTTTAGATTAGAGAGGTGCAACATCAAAACCACTGGTCATTAAATGTTTGGTGTGGTATCGAATTATTGGACCCCACTTTTTTAATGAACCACTAAATGGCCATAGTTACCTGAACTTTCTACAAGAAGAACTACCTCAACTGCTTCAAGGTCTCGATAGGGATGAGCTCGACAGTATGTGGTTCCAGCACGATGGTGGGCCTCCGCATTACCATCGTGAAGTTCGTGCGTTTTTGGACCAACGATATCCACAAAAATGGATTGGACGTGGGGGTTTCATTGAGTGGCCACCAAGGTCTTGCGACATCACCCCATTAGATTTCTTCCTATGGGGTTATATTAAAAATAAGGTGTATGTTAATCCACCAACAACAGTGGAAGATATGCGAAACAGGATTAGGGATACCTGTAGAACAATAACGCCACTAATTTTGTCCAGGGTCCGAGAAAATCTGCAAAAAAGACTAAATTTGTGCATTGCACAAGAGGGTCGGTTATTCGAACACTTATTAAAAAGAAATAATTAATCTCAGGATTTAATAGGTAATTTTTTTGTTTCAATTTAGTATAAAAGTAAATATGTATTTGCCTTGTCGTTATTGTTGTGTTAATTTTTTCACATTATGTTTAATTAAACTATTGCCGATGTAATATAACGAATAATATATTTCGTCATATTTAACCACATTCTGTTTGTTTCTGTAGTTTCTTTTTATTATTTTACATGGCTACTATGATAATGAAGACTATTTGTGTAAAAAAGTATGGAAAATAAGAAAAACTGAAATATCTCAAAAACTATTATAAATAGGTATAGGATATATTGAACAAAACTTTTAGGGTTTTTATTACTCTATTAAATAACATGAAAATATACAGGGTGTACCATTTAAAAAAAAGATATCTATTCATTTAAGCTTGTTCAAATTTGAGCCAATGTGTTCAACACCCTATAGCTTTTATTGCAAATATTAGGTAAAAATTATATTAACTTGTCCTTGGCCTTGCTAAATTTCAAATTTGAATATATTTGTCACAAAATTGAAAACGTTATTTAGGATTGAATTGATGCTTGAAAATGTGACTTTTTCTCTTTAAACTTAATTATCTCAGAAACTATAAAGTTTTTTTATAGTAAACCTTTAATAAAAAAGATTTAAAATTATAAGCTAAATCGAAAATATGATTCGTATATAGGGTGTTCTATTTAAAAAAATACAACTTTATGCTGTCCTAGTTTTTTGGCTCACCCTGTAGAGTCCTAAATATTTTTAAAATCTGCGTAAAAATAAACTGTATCAAACAGTAAATATAGTTTCTTTGTAAATTTCACCGAAAAGGCACAAACTTACTTCATCCAATCGTTGACTCACCCTGTACAACTAACTAATGCAGTTTCGATCATAAGGGTTGCAATCCCTATTTTTCATCTTGGCAATCTATTTTTTTGTGTCCATTTGGATTGAAAAAAATCAAAAGTAGCTAAAGAAAATTGGAAAAAAATATATTCGTCAATTGCATACAAAAATAAAGTTGACCACTTCTAGATTATTTTCTTAAACGACCCTTAAACGAAAAATTTTTCTCTAAAAAAATCTTGTCAATATGCTTCAGCTTCTGTAATGCTTTGCAAATAATATAATTGCATGCTACTTTTAACACAAAACTAAACTACCTGATGCCATTTAAAGCATAAGAGTTGCAACCTCTAACTTTTGTTTTAAAAAAAATCAAAATAAATTTTAAATGGTTTGAACGAGTAATTTTACTGACTAAATACTGAATACTGAAATGAAATTGACCTTTTCAAGATAATTGTTTGTAACCACTCGTGAACGGAAATTTCAACCCCCAAAAAAGGCGTCTTAATATGCGTCAGGTTCTAATTGATATTTTACCAATAACCAAATACCTTAAAGGCGAAAAGTAAACTAGGCGAAGCAATTTTGATCCTTATTTGTGTGTTTTTTATTTGAACACTTCAAAATGAGCGAGTAATATTGGAAAAACTTACTCTCATTATTTGAATACATTTCGCACATTTTTTTTTAAACCACCCTTCGACGAAAACCTAATTTCTGAAAATAGATTTTGAAATAAATATTAGATTCTAATTGTCATTAAAAAAGTTCCATACTACTGCTAATGTATAAACACTTTCGATTGTGAATGTTGCTACTCTTATGTCTCACTTTTAAAAATCGATCTCTTCTGTGTCCGTTTTCATAAAAAAGTTAAAAAAAAAAGTACTGAATTTTTTTTAAAAATATGTTTGTTAATTAAGTGAACACAACAATGTGTTGTTTTTAATGTTTCTTTTTTTCGTTTAGATGACCTTTATTGGAAAGTTCACTAATGAGAACAATTTTCTGAATATATGTCATATTCTTATCGACATTATGCAACTAAAGTAGTTGTAAATTTATTTTAATGAGCCAATCGAAATGAAGAATTAAGTATAGCACTGATAAAAACCAATTGTAAAGATCAAGAGGTTTAATTCGATTGAATCATAAAAATAAATTTTCAACTAGATTAGTTTCACAACATCGATAAAAATATGAAATATATAGAAAACTGTTCTCATTACTGAACTTTCCAGTAGAGGTCATTTAAAAGAAAAAAAAACATTTAAAAAAAACAGATTCATCTATTTACTTAATTAATTTGTAAACAAAAATTTCAGTTCATTTTTTACTTTTTTTATGAAAACGGCTACAGAAAATATCGAATTTTGAAAGTAAGACATAAAGGTAGCAACCCTATAATCGAAAGTGTATGAAATAATTTAGTGTTTGTACATTAGCAATAGTAAGGAACTTTTTTAATAGCAATTAGATACTAATATTTATTTCAAAATCTATTTTCAGAAGTAAGGTTTTTATTGAACGAAAATATTACTTAAATAAGTCAATTTTGTTTATATATTCAAATAGTGGAAGTCATTTTTCCAAATATTACTAGCTCAATATAAAATGTTCTTATAGAAATAGGCACAAACAAGAAGGAATTTTTAAAAAATTAAGAGCTGCAACGCTTACAATCAAAATTAATTCAGCCAGTTTACTTTTCGCATTTAAAGTAATATATCATTTGGATATTGACAAAATGTCAATTAAAACCAGAAGCATATTAAGGAACCTTTTTTGGGGGATGAAATTTCCGTTCACGGGTGGTTACAAACAATTATCTCGAAAGGATCAGCTTTATTTTTGTATTCATCCTCTAAAAATACTTGTTTAAAGAATTTAGCGCTCATTTAGAATTTTTTTATACAGATGAGTTCAAATTTTTCTAATAAAAATTAGGGGTTGCAATCATTACAGTCCAAATTTTATCAGATGGTTTAGTTTTGTGTTAAAAGTAACATGCAATTTGATTATTTGCAAAATATCACTCTGAAGCTGAATCAAACTGACAAACCTTCCTTGGGGGATAATTTTTCATTTAAGGATGGTTTAAAAAAATAATAATAGAAGTGGTCAACTTTATTTTTGTATTCAACTAACGAATATATTTTTCTAATTTACTTTAGCTAATTTTGTTTTATTTTTGTCAAAATAGACACAAAAGAAGTAGATTTTTCGATATTAAATATCGGGGTTGCAACCCCGAAGCTGCATCATTTAATTGCACATTAACATCAGAAGTAATACGCAATTTGTTCCATTGCAAAATTCCAATTAGAACTGGAGGTATATTGAAAAATCCATTTTTGAGGGTAAAATTTAGGGGCAGACTTTACCCCTTGAAAGTGTTTTCTGCAGATAAAAAAAGCACGTGTTTTTTGTTTTAACGCGGCCTAAAACTTATCCAAAAATGATTGAAATCGGAGACATCGAATTGGGATTCCTTCCTTGTTAGGAAATAGCAATACTTCAAAATTTTATAAAATCGCATATTAAAAACAGCACAACATAGCTCTAACACACTAAGACAATACTGAAGAAAATTGGGAAAGTTAAAAATGCACTGCGAGCTTCACCTTCACAAGAGGCTGCGAGTTTTTCAACATCCTCGTAAATTATAGGCATTACACGTTATTTCTGTAGAGTACTGTAAAAGAATAACTTTTCGTCTCTAGTTAAATAAATATATCCGTGATTTTTCGCCATTTTACAAAACTAACCTTTAAAAATTGGAGGAAATAAAGCAGAAAACATAACGGGACATTTATGTAGAGATCAGTGAATTGAGAAGTCTCGCAACTGTATTTCTATAAACCGAAGCCAAAACTCTGGCAATAAATTGCTTCACTGACGCTTTAAGAATAAAACCAAAGCCAAAGTTTTAGATATTTCTAAAGCATTTAAATCCCTTGTAAGAATAATAGCATGGTAATTTAAGGGCATTTATTAATCTTTTCAAGAAAAAATTTTCACTTTCAAAGCTTGGATTTTAATTAGTTCCGATTAGGGAGACCGAAAATACTTCACTGTACACTGTCAAAAATAACTTTATTTAATGTACATTCTACATTAAATTAAATGATTTTTTACTTTAAATCGCGAATAATTTACATTTAATTTGAATTTAAAGCAAATTCATTGAAATATCAATTCGCGTTATTCATTAAATTTGATTAAACGGTATCTTAAGTTTCAAGGAATTTACATTAATATTCATGGTACATTGCATGAGATTCCGGGAGATGGCGCAGCTTGTATTTAACTTTTTATTTAGTATGATATAAGTTGTTTAAAGGATTCAATTTTCTTATGATGAGGTATACATGTCTGCCGGTACTGACTGAAACCAATGAGTTTGAAACCGGTGTACAGATGACGGTACATTCCTATGGGAAAAATTTCCACCTTTGACCTCATATTCATGTTGGTGCATTAAATAAGTGATAGCATATCTGAAATTCAATGAACACTGGCTGTATATTTAATGTATAGTCACCTTAAAAATAATGATTTAACTTTAAATTTAATGGAAAACATTAATTTAAATTAATGTAAAAATTATCAAATTTTATGCATTACATTAATTGAATTTAAAAAACGGTGTATGAAATTTGCTTCCAGCATATTTACCTTAAATTTAATGCATTTTTTTTTGATTGTAGTAAAGACCAAAGCACATGATAGCGTTTGAATACGTTACCCTACATTAAAGTATATTTAATAGTAAGTTAGGACCACGAAGTTACTTATTATTTTTTTAAAAATCATTTAATGTGTATTGGCATTTGTATATTAGATAACATTTTATATATTAGATAACATCTATAAGGTCAAAACTTTTACTCATGCATATGAAGCTAATGAGATTATTTTTGACATGGAAACAATTTTCGATGCATACATATTTAATGAAATTATGATGCCTTTGTAAAGATTATTCTACAACAATTGGAAACAAGCTAAATATATAAGCTTGGAAGTCTCGATGATATAAAGAATTATAAGCCGATATCGGTTATTGGTGCTTCTTCTTCTTATAGTGCCGTGCACCTATAGTGCGTTGGCGATTACCTTAAGGCCAGACGTCTATCTTTAGCGGCATAAAACACTTCACCAGTGTGACCTATGCCTGTCTAGTCCTTTATATTTTGTAGCCAGGACATTTGTTTGCGACCCACTTCTATCTTGCCTTCAATCTCCCCTTGAAGAATTGATTGAGGGATTGAATATCTTTTTACTTCTTTTAGTATTCGCTTTTTCCAATTTTTCAATTCTTCACCATATCAGTTCATGGCCTGCGGAGCATTCTTCGCAGGGTCCACATTTCGAAAGCTTCCAGCTTATTAATGGAAGATGTTTTTAACGTCCATGTCGTACAACAATATGGACCACACACTAACCATTCTATAGCGTAGATTAAAAGGTATTTGAGGGTATACAACATAGGGAAGGATATTACCGAGATCTTGCAAAGAAATCGGCAAAGAAATGTAATTTAAGCTAATATATCCAAGGCTTTCGATAAGATTAATCATATGATTCTTTTGTATACGCTTAAGTGATAAAATTTTCCGGACAATTTACTAAATCGTTATATAACTTTCTTTCTAATCGCACCCAGTACGTATATGCTAATAATTACATTATACAACATATTTTAGTTTATTTGTTGTATCTTGTATGGAAAGTATATTTTTTTATTAATTTAATGTAATTGTTAGTATCTTAGTTGTAATTTTGAAGAACAAGTTTTTTTTTTATTTTAACAAAATAATAAAAAAATACATATTTTATACTTGTAGAGACACTAAAAATCGTATCTTTTTGCTTTTCTTTTGTGACTTGTTTCTGGAGCATGTCTAAAAAGAATCCAACAATAGTCGGCAAGCATGGAAGCATTCTACTTTCTCTGGTACCTTTTCCCCATTGTTGTTATATCCTGAATAAAGCGTTCTCCGTGGTCATCACTTATCGTTCCATAGTTGGCAGAAAGAAAGTCGAGATGTAAGTGTAGGAAATGGATCTTCAGAGACATATTGCTACCCATTTTTTGATACGATGACAGCATATTTTCAACAAGAGTAACGTAATTGTAAAGTTTTTTATTTCCTAAGAAATTATTGATCACGAGGCGAAAGTTACTCCAAGCATTTTTCTCAATATCCGATTGAGTGCTGTCAAAATGTTTATCTTTCAGAATTTTTCAAATCTGTCGCCCAACAAAAATACCTTCTTTAATTCTTGCTTCACTTAGCCTTGGACATTTTTGATGCAGGTACTGAGAAGCTGGCTCATCTCTATTCAGTGTCTTAACAAAATTTTTCATTGGGACCAATTTGACACGCAGTCGAGCCATGGCGGTCTTAATCATAAAGAACAGCACAAAATATGTTTGTTCCTAGGCATAAGTATATGTATGGAAATAGAGATGTATACACTATGACCTGTAAGATCATTTGTGCCCCTTTCTACTGCTAAATCGTTGGGGACGCCTCGTCGAATAAAGCAGGTCTTTTGATCCTGTTTCTTTCAGAAAACTTCGAATGTGGGATGGCTTTAGATTGAGTAGTCTCTCTTTTACTCGATATGTTCCTAGGGTTTTGCAAGGCGATGCATTCTGGAAGAATGTGGATAGATATTTCGTCCTCTTCGTCACAAAATCTGCATCTGTCTCTGCTAGATCGAGTTTCTTGAGGTAACCCTATAGTTGGCATTGTCTTGTTAGGATCCCTGAATTCTGAATTAGTTTTCGATTAGGCTAGTTCATTCCTTGAATTTTTACTGTTCATAGTTTCCCCGAAGTATCTCATTCTTTATATATTTCGATCTCTTATTTTCACTCTTCTTCCTTTTTTAGTTCTTCTAATAATTCAGTAAATAATTATTTAATTAAAAGAAAATTAATATATCAATATATCACGTTTTTGAAATGGACTAAAAAGTATAAAATAATTTCTCCTAGCCCCAATTTTATGTAAATCTTATACAAAGTTGAGTTTATTTTTAATTTCATCTGGGAACATATCCCAGATTTGCCGGCTTCTAGATGATAGATGAAGCATTTATTTAACATGGCAAGGTAAGCGTTGAAAAGCATTACCAACCCGAACAATCTAGTTTTGTAACTATTAGGCAAGTCGATGTCGTTAGGACAGTCTGTCTACAGGGCGTAATCCCTATTTTAGCACACCTCTACTGAAATTTTATGAGTGACTGAGTCCGATAACTTTCTTGTTTAAAAAATTCTCACATACGCTGCTTTTTCAAATTTAGAAAATTTCAGAAAGTGGAAATTATCTTGAAATAGAATTTACTTCCTGTGAACTAGTTAGTTAGCTATCAAACGTGATATTTTCAATTTTATTACGGTTGAAAATTAATATATTTTTGTACACCACATACTGAACTACCAATATATATATCAACGTTAAAGCATCTTGTTACTCATCGAGAATAATCCGCATAGGTAGTTCAGGTTAGTTTCGATATATGTTATGACAAATCTTTTAAACGAAGTGTGAAAATTAAAGAAAGCAGAATATAACCATAAATGGTGTACTCATCAGAGGCGCATTTGGTATCATATGTAAATATATTATGATCTATAAGGAAAGAGATAATCCAGTACAGTGCCGCAAATATCTATTATAAATAAAATCAATATTAATACAATTAAAGGCTCCTAAAAGATCAGAGAAAACCTCATCAGTAGTCCTATCCTTATTTATTTTTTCAGAAATAAACTTCACAAATTTAATTGTCGCAGTCTCCACAGATCTTTTGGTTTTAAAGCAACGCTGATTATTACTTAGAATATTATAACAATCCAAGAATGTGCAGATCGTAACTTTTGAAAAAAATTTAACATATATACAGGCCAATAGTTATCACATAAGTTTTCATCACCTTTTTAAAAACAGCTGTAACTTAACTAGTTTTCAAAATATGAATAAACTTACCAGTAAGAAATAACACGTTAATCAGAGAGTAAGTGACTCATATATAGAGTCAATACTGTCTTCACAACTCGCACAAGCACTTCATCTAAATCGCTGGACGATATATAGGATTTAAACTCCAACTGGCATGTTATACTTTAATATTTCAGATTATTATTTCCAAATAACTGTTTTTTTAACTTTTAGAGAATCTATATAATTTATACAAAATAGGAATATGATTAAATTAGTTCGTGACTAAAGAGCGGTTTTTCACAAAAAAAAGCAAATACGTACTAACTTCCTCTTTTTTAAATGATAATTTTAATGGACAGCTTAGAAAGACGATTATTTTATTCAATTTTACAATTACTGTCACGTTACGACATTGCTGAATGTTCAATATAAGATTTTATGAGTCTCCGATGGATTTTAATAGTAATAAATTAAACTGTAAAAGTATATTAGAAATTAACTTTGAATAATTTTCCAATAAAATATTTATCTAGGAGGTTTTAAAAATTTATTGCATATTGATTCAATATTTACTACAAATAGTTCTTGGAATAAAGTTTAGGATCTCTAAATTGAATGAGATTTTGATTGATTATATCTCAATATAGAGCCAAATAATCATTGGTAATACCCGTCAAGTGAAACTACTGTAAAACCACACACACACACACACACACACACACACACACACACACACACACACACACACACACACACACCATCACACACACCTACACACACACACACACACACACACACACATATATATATATATATATATATATATATATATATATATATATATATATATATATATATATAGTCCCTCTCAGGACTGTAAGGCAGCTAAAATTAAATTCACCATGGAGACAGAACAGGAAAAAAAACTAACATTTCCGGATATCCTACTGAAAAGAAAAGAGGATGGCTTGCTTTCGCACACTGTCTACAGAAAGCCCACTCACACCAACAGGTACCTCAATGCCGATTCACATCACCACCCCGCCCAATTGTTTGCAGTAATGAAATCACTTGCGTTTCGATCGCACTTTTTGACAGATGAACAAACTGCAAGACGCCCTAACAAAAAACGGTTATAAAAAAGAACATATAGACAAGGCTCTAAAAAACAAACACTTGGCCTCAAATAACGCGAAAACCAAGAGAATAGCTCCAAAGCTTTTGTTCCTTATGTAAGAGACACCACAGACAAGATCGCAAAAATTCACAGGAGACACAATATTGAAACCATTTTCACCACAGACCGTAAAGTAAAAGAATCCCCCTACACTGGTTAAACACAGGACATAAGATAAATTTCTCGGGAACAAAAATGCTATCGAGATGTGAAAACCTATCCACAAGAGTTATAAGGGAAGCCATTGAAATTGCAAAGAGGCCCAACAACTTAAATAGCAGAGATGATAGCCAGCGATTGCCTAATACTTGGAAAAATCTGCTTACAAACATCAGTACCACTTAGTAACGAAACAGATTACAACTCGGCAACGCAACCCCAAACACTGGCAACAGGGCCGATGACACGCAGCAGGTCTCGCAACCTGATTGGCCAGAACCATTCGGAAAACGAGCGCACCCGAATTGTTTGACAAGTTGTCACATCTATGAAGATAAAAGGCTATAAAAGAAGACAGTGTGTATAAAGACAGACTGTCTGGAACAAATTCGTGTCGGAAGGGGAAAAATTGAAATTGTATGCCAGTAGAAACTAGAAAACGGAAAACAAAAATGGAAGAGCAAGTTGCAACAAATACATTTGCAAATCGAGAAGGTAGCCAGTACAAGTATAATAAAGGTAGGTGCTATTCCTGAAACTAGTGTGATAAAGCTACCTACCTTCGACGACAAAGTATCTTGTAATTAGAGTCCGCCGGAGAAGGCACATACTCTTGTTCTAGCAGTACGAGGTAAAGTTAAGGAAGTTTTACGTACTATTTTGAAAGAAAAACAGAGTGATTACAAGTTTATTGTTACTTTACTGAAGTTGCGCTATGGGTAAGCCCATCTCCAAAAGTTTATAAGGTAAAAGACAAAAATACCACGAAAGTCTTCAAGAATATGAGGCGGATATAATGAGGCTAATAGATTACACCCAGAAACAAGTCAAGCTCTATGAATGACGCGACTGTAAAAAATTTCCGAGGCTCTTGCTTACACTTTTCAGTTTGAAACAGTCAAACACACCTCTTGGAACCAAAGATGCCTCATAAGACCAACCAGGAAATATTCCTGAGGCTATTATTGTCCTAAACTAAGTGTACTTAGAACCTTTGTATTTATTCCATGATCTCCCCGGGATATTTATGATATGCCATGATTTAAAAATATCCAAACTCCTCAACTAAAGTTCAGAATTCTAGGATAATACTGATATTTTTTTTGGTTTCGTATGAATCAGGGCCTTCAACTATATTCGTTGCTATGATATAATTCAGAATAAGCACCATTGATTCACTCATTTGTTATCAATACTATCTTTTCAGTATATATTAAAAATTACATTATTTGTATAAGCTTTATCAAATAACTCATATATAGAATTTAATGTATAAATACAAATAATAGTAATTTGTTAATGCCCTATAATGGAGTTATCATGATGTGAAACAAATTACTAGGTAAATTGAATATTTTTATTTAGATTTATATCAGGGTTAGGTATATTAGGAACTAATCTATTATTTATTTATTGAACAAACGTTATTATTATTGAAGAAAATTTTATAACAAAAATCTACTTCAAACGGCTAAGAAGTCCTAGCACTACATTAAATTTTTTTTAAGTTCAAAACCAAATTACGAATTTATATATTAGTAAAATCGGTAAAAATTGACTCAATGTTTTTTAGAACTTTTTGGTAAGAGGTAACAGATTATTGGATTTGTTATATATGTAATTCTCCTTTCAGGCAGAGAATATGAAAATATATGTACAAACAGTTTATTTCCTGCAAATATCGCTCTGGTCCTCTCTCCATACGTGTTTCGATCACCTCATGATCTCGTCAGTGAAGCTGTATCGGACCGAGAGCAATATTAGCAGGAAACAACTGATATATGAACCATAAATTTCAAGGTATGTCGGCAGGATGTTACACCTACCGTCTACTAACTTCGATGTCAGACTGAGAAATATCGCCAGTCGAACGACATCTATGAATCAACGGAGTAACGTGAAATTTTTAAACAATCAAAATTTCAGTAAGAAATAAAGAAATCTTTCTGCCTTATTTAAATAGTTTGTTATATATGTAATTCTCCTTTCAGGCAGAGAATATGAAAATATATATACAAACAGTTTATTTTCTGCAAATATCGCTCTGGTCCTCTCTTCATACGCGTTTCGATCACTTCATGATCTCATCAGTGGAGCTGTATCGGACCGAGAGCAATATTAGCAGGAAACAACTGATATATGAACCATAAATTTCAAGGTATGTCGGCAGGATGTTACACCTGCCGTCTACCAACTTCGATTTCAGACTGAAAAATATCGCCAGTCGAACGACATCTATGAATCAATGGAGTACCGTGAAATTTTTAAACAATCAAAATTTCAGTAAGAAATAAAGAAATCTTTCTCCCGTATTTAAATAGTTTGTTATATATGTAATTTTCCTTTCAGGCAGAGAATATGAAAATATATGTACAAACAGTTTATTTTCTGCAAATATCGCTCTGGTCCTCTCTCCATACGCGTTTCGATCACCTCATGATCTCGTCAGTGGAGCTGTATCGGACCGAGAGCAACATTAGCAAGAAACAACTGATATATGAACCATAAATTTCAAGATATGTCGGCAGGATGTTACAAGGATTATTGGATGGTGGGCAAATACAAGACTAGCCATGACAGTTAACGAAGGTTGGTTATGTTCAGTAATCAACTACCAGTGTTAGAATTCGTTAAAAGACAGTTTTTCAGTTTCAGAAGCTTAGTTATTGATTAGAGACAAAAAGTTTTTAATAATAAAATGTAGGTAGTGGGAAAACCTACAATATGAGCGTGATTCATTATGTTATTTAGTTACTGCAAGAAGCTGACAAAAAGGTTATTTTGTTGTTAATTTGTTTAATGTAGAGACATTTTTTAATTAACTCATGGTTGAAAAAAAAGCATTTTTTTGACACAAACTTCTAAAATCTTATTTTTTCACAAAATATTATTGTTATGTCAGAAAACGGTATTTTTTCCTCATAAACGAATAGAGCTTTTGCGACATTTTAGTTCCGATATTCCGCAAACTTCAAATAAAGTTTAACTTTCTTTGACCAAAGGAAGTAGAGTTACCGATTCTTTTCTTAAACTGTGGCTGTGGTTCTTTTTTATAAAATAAAATCTTTGTTATTTAGTTTGGAGTATTTTTTATTTAAAAATTGTTTAGTCGATAAGACTGTAATAGATTTTGCTTAATTGTTTTATGTCTGTTTTGTCATTAATGACGTTTTCGTTTTTCTTTATGCATACATTTGCATGAATTCTTTTTTATGATGATTTTTTTTTTGTTTTCAAAATTCTAGTTTCGTCAAAATTGAATTTGTGTTGGGTTTGGTTTAAATGTTTTGTAAGGGCTGTTGTGTTACTTTTATCAAACCTGTGACCAGATAATTGATTAATATACGCCACGTAGTTGTTATTATTTTTTGGTGTTTAATTGTTTAATTGTATATTATTTACAATCAGACGCCAAAAAAAAAATAACAACTACTTGTCATGACGGTATATTAATGAATAATTTATTCGGAAGCCTACAGGCATATTTTGAACAACATGACATTTCGGTGTGTCACGAGAATGAACTATTAAAAAACGAAATTTTAGTCGGCTTAAAGTAGAACCAACAAAAGAAGAAAAAAACTTATACAATTTACCAAATTCCTTGCTGCAGTTGCCCTGGTGTTTGTATTGGACAAAGTACCCAATATATCCAAGTAGAGGATAAATTCAACATAAACTAAATGGGTACTTGTTTGAAAAGACGCTCAGACCCGTCGAATTTTATTTTTAGTTTTTTTTGCGAAATATACAGAGTAACTCAAAAGGGAACTACGACCTCATCGATATTTTCTTTCCTAGTAAACCTCAGTTTTTATTTCAGAATCATAAAGCGAACATTTTTTTACATACGGTAAGGTAAATATCGATATTGGTTACATAAAGAAATGGTCAAGGAAAATTACCGTGAAACTTTAAAATATAAAAAAAAAAATAATACACTCTAAATTAAATGTTCAAACTGAGACCCGTTAGCAATCTAACAATAGCCAACTAGATAAATAAATTATTTTTGAACATTGTCAATGATATCTGCGGTTATGTTTCGTACTTCTAGATGTATTCGAACTTTTGGGACGTCTAAATTGCCGGGCTGGGTGAAGTATACTTTAGTTTTTAAATATTCACACAGAAAATAATTAAAGGGGGTTAAATCCGGTGATTGGACTAGCCATAATTTACCCTCATTTGCCTATCCAACGATTCGGAAGAATGTTTTCCAAATAACCGTGGACAGGGGCAGTATAGTGGGACAACGCTCCATCTTGTTGAAAATAAGGTCACGCTGTTACATATCAGGTTCTTTTTAGGTATATATACAAAGTTATTTATGCAGAAATGAGGTCATTTTGAAGAACCTTCAAATATGTCGGCCCAGTTTGAAGATTTAATGTAGATGGTACCAATTTTACCAGAATTTTTTTTTGACAATTCATTATAGACATATCACCTCGATATGTACCTTGTTGTATTTAAAAAAAAAACGCGCCCTTCCTGATACTGAAATAAAAAAATGGGGTTTACAACTGAAAAGACATATCGATGATGTCATACCTTCTTCATGAGTTAGCCCTCATATTTTGGTATCACTCAAAAAAACTCACAACTAAAAATAAAATTCGACTGGTCCCAGCGTTTTTCAATCAGTTACCCATTTAGTCCATATTGAATTTATTCGCTAATTTACGAAGACACTGTATATGGAACAAAAATTATTATGGTTAATTTATGTATATTAATTTATGAGATATAAAAGAAAAGCAATGAAGAACTTAATTTTGTTTCTTTTTTTCTTGATTTTATTGGGTGGAGTATTATTGAAAAGGTGTAAAAATGCACTTAAATATGTCATAATCTTTTTTATTAATTATTTTGTTCACGAAATAAAAGCCTCTAAAGTTGCTTCTAATTTCCGCTTTATTTTAGATTTTGGTTTAGTTTTATTCCATTGTAAGAGTTGCAGATCGTATGGGGCTCCTTGATATGAAAGCGCGGGCTTTCAAGGGATTTATTCCTTTACTTCGATGAGGTTCGATTTCGCATTAATTATTTATTTCATTACTTTTTAATCCAATTTTTTCCAATATTTTAGTATTTTAATTGGCATTTTAATATTTAAAATAACCTTCTATATAAATTTTAGATTGTGTTTTAATAAATGCTGTCTAAATTTGTCTTAAGCATAGTTTTCCAAGGGCAGATATTAAAAATCTGAAAGAATTTAATCTACCAGCACTTATTAGTTCCTTTCACGAACTTGAGATATAAAACTGGACTGCTCGTGTTCCATATCTCCCTTATAAAAAAAATGACCCCACCGTGCTCCGTGCCATTTGGTGCAAATAATTGCTTTGGCAACAATGATTTCCCTAAGTTTTTTTGATATTGGTGAAAGTGTATTTTTGACATTGACTAAATACTTTTCATTTTGATAAAAATTTATTTTTGATTTTGCTGTTTTATGGATTTTATCACATTTTATGTAACGTTTTCCTGAAAATTTCAAACAGGAATGTGAACTTTAAAGTTTTTTTTTGTATTTTAAAAAATGTCATTCTTCATTGTAAGACGTGCAAATACCTCATCTGGTAAATTGGAATTTATTTAATTGGTAAGTTATAAAGCATTCAATAATAATTAAATAAAATTTTACCTTAGAATCAAATTGTAAATCTAAGGGTAACAAGTTTAATCTTATGGATATGATATATGATAATTAATAAATGCTATCAATATTTTAGTTTTCTAAGAGAAAAGAATCTTCAAATTCAAGAGCTGGAGCAAATTGGTCATAATCATAATTTTTTATACAAGAAGATGAGCAAAAAGTTTGTGTTGTGCTTCTTACAAAAAAACTGCCTGAAAAAAACTACGAAGCACTGTTTGATGTAAATATCTTGAAGCAACTAAACTTGGACTTAATAACATACACTGGCTCTACAAAAAAGTCCTCAATTAGGTGTGCATTAACCAACAATAATATCGTTTTACCATAAAATTAATGTTCCACTGACATATAAAGCCGAATATCGAAACTGGTATGGTGTTAAAATTTAAAATGATTATACGTTTAAAAACTAATATGCCATATTAAAATAGAAATAAATGATTGCATATAATATGAAATTTTTTAATATTATTAAGGATGTTTGGAAATTACATAAATTTTACTTTTATTAATTAATAAAACAAAATTCTTGATTTTAGCTCAAATAGGAAATTTGTGTCATGAAAATTCTTTGTCAAAGTAGTGAGAATCTGCGATTGATTACCATTTCAAAAATTCAACTCTAGGAAAGGTCAATTCCAGATCCTTAAACAGTTAAGTAAATTGAACGTTTGACCTAGTGTAAAAATTTTAAGTTGCTAGTAAATCTTTATGTATATATTTAGATTAAAAATGATTGTATTAATATAAGAATTCTCTTGTATTTACAAGCTTCTTTATATTTAAAGTGTCTTAATAAATATTGTTTTGTTTACAATTAAATATAAACTGCTTTAACACTATTCCCTTTAGAGTTTAATTTTTTTTTATAAAAATGGTTTAGTACATAATGTTACTTTAGTTCCTTTAAATGTGTCAACATTATTATGAATGTTGTTAACCCTATATAAATATCTCATATCAGTTCCCTAAAAGCATCGAAGAGAAAATAATTTTAACAAGGACCTAATCGAAGCTATTTTTAAATGATGAAACTGTCTTACTTTGCAATAGATTATGTGGACATTTTGACACCTTACATTGAACAATATTCTATATTAATTCATGATATAAAATTTTTGAAAATAAATGCCTTAATACTTTTTTTCGTTAATTTCTTATACTCTATGTCCGAATAAGGATGTTTCTAAAACAGATATTTCAAAAAAAAAAAATTAGTCTCGATTTGTTTTTGGCACATATTTCACATTTTAGCTATTTTGCTAAATAACAGTTTTATTGTAAAAAATAAAATATGTAAACAGTTATAGAAAAAGCATTTTCATTTATTTATAAGAACTGACATTTCATGCTTGTTATCTAAAAATAATAAAAATTGTTACATATTTACGCTGTTCCAAAGAAGTTTTAAAAAATTGCTTTATTGGAGTTGCTTTTAACAGAAAAATTATAATTTTGAGCAAACTAAAATATAAATTCAAGTTAAATATTGTTTTACAGAAACATTTATCCTGGGCTGCGATTCTATAAGAGTAAAGGGAAAGAGAATGTCATAATAAGGATCTTCTATCTTTGTTCAGTCTGTATTAACACATAAGTATATCACTGTCTTAAAAGAGATAAGGAAAGAGAATGTCAAAAAATATGCTTACAGAATCGGAGCTCTGGTCTTTTTTATTGAATATACTCGATTAACTGTCAAGTAAAACAAGGAAGAGCAATTTATTGTTTAAGATATAGTATAGAATAATAGAATTGTCATTCATATACGACACATTCACGCCAATGCAAGAAACTAGCAGGGAATTCAATGTTGCCATACAAATCATTGCACCGAATGGCGACCAATAAGGAGGGGTCAAAAATTATTTTCATGAGCAGTCCAGTTTTATATCTTAAGTTCGTGGTTCCTTTCAATTAAAACTGGTATAATAAACTTACGTGAAAAAATATTTCAAATTTAATCGTCTGTTCGTTCAATATGTTTTTCGACAAAAAGTCCACCTTTTGCGATAAAATTTTTTGAATCGATCCTTTCAATTAATTTAAATAAAAACATGCAACAAATTTACTGAAAAACTAACAACACCAATAACTGCTACGAAATCCTAACATAATGTGTGTACGACACGTACTTGGCCAATTTTATTCTTTACTAGTTCTAGTCTTGTCATGGATTGTTATATTGGTTTTGTTGTAATGCTTATTGCTGCTATTGTTATGTTAAATCAGAATATGGCGCCCTCTATAAAAAAGCTTGCATTAATACTAGAACCACGGTCACTTAGCTTCCGAGATGAGTTACCGTAAGAGTTGTACCAACCATTAAAAGACTAACTACAAATAGTAAAGATTATTAAATTTTGAAATTAATAAGATTATGATTATGATGACTTGATAAATTTCAGTTTGTTTACAAACAAAAATACCAATCAATCTCCCTTAGATTTGATTGTAAATGACATTACCAATAAAGCAGACAGAGTAATGCTGAATATTTTATAGATATATGTTATCCAAATGGTATCGTAGATTAATATACGAGCTAGACTAATGATAGTAAATAATATATATAGCAGTTAGATGGGTAGAAAATGTAATTTAACAGTAAAATGATATACTATATAATCTATTTAAAGTTCGCCGCTCGTAAACGCCATACAGTGAGCTTTGAAAATGGTGAATCAGATTTCACCGAAACGTCAGATGCCTTATAGTCCTGAGAGGGACTCAGCACATACACGGGATGCCCGAAAACCTTCGATTACATATCACACCCGTGAGAATATCCGACATAACATATATATATATATATATATATATATATATATATATATATATATATATATATATATATAAAGTTGGGCGGATTATTTATTTTTTTTAGCTCATATTAATCTATATACTTAAAATATCATTAAAGCAGTAAAATTTGATGCTGAAAATTAAAAATAAGTAAAGCACTAAGGAACAATAATTATTATCAATAATTTTTATTTATCTGTTAAAACTACAGAAACCTCAAAGTAATGAACAATCTCGTACTAGTAACTTCAAGCAATATTTCATCTGAATGATTTGGTTGATGGAGTAGATTGTGATTTTCTTGTCTCTAAATCGCTCCTATTTTACTTTCTCTCTTCCGTTCTGGCAGAATTTCAGCCTGGAATAGTGTGAGAGGTCTAATTTCATCTTGTTTGGTCTTGGAGCTATCGGAAATCATACTATATTTGAGATTATTGGTGGAGGTTTTACTTAGTCAGAGCTTAGAAGATGCATTGCAAATTTCTTATTTAAACTGTAGGTCGGAGTGAAATAATCTATTATAATGCCGTCTGTCTTTTTCTCCTTGATCTCTTGGCATAATTGCATGTGATTCTTTCCAAAACTTTAATTATTATTTTTGTCCTTACAACAGCCCATGGATAACCGATAGGAGGATTTTCTTCTATAAAGTGGAGGTATGTCTTGAAGTCTTTCTAAACTGACCCAGGGCGCTGTATTCAATATTCAAATCTGCCTATCAACTTTTTTAATCATTTTGTTAGTTTTTGCGTTTTAGTGTTCTATATTATTTATTTTCTATCTCTTCTTCATTCTTTCTTCTAATTATTTATACACAAAATTCAATAGTAGATAGTTCTTCGGTACCTAGCTATAAATCAAGTTCAAATTGCTAAGTCTTATAATAATTTAATAGTTTCTTTTTGTTCACGGATAACTGCTATTAAATAGAACCGAATCAAAAAGTAAATAAAGACAGTTTAATGTTGATTGTTTGAAGTTCTACCATTGTCAGACAAACACCTGGCTATGTACCTTATAGGCAATATAGTTTTAAGCAATAATGCTCTGAAGCCATTCAATGTGGATGATCATCTGAAAAGTTGTCATTCTAATAAATTAATTAAATAATTGAAATACTTTCCAACACTGAAAAAAAGCTTCCGAAGAGATCTACGGTTCAACTTCAAAAAAAAGATGAGAATGGTTTGCTGCCGTCATGCAAAGCTTTTTACTGATAGTAAAATCAGAAAAGCTGAATACTATTGACGAAGGCCTTATTTTTTCCAGCTATTGAATAGGTTCTTAAAACTGTTCTATTAAAATCTGCATATGAGTTACTCAAAAAAATCGCCTTGGAAAACATGAAACAAGTCATGACGTTGAAAGCCTCTTATATAATTATTTGCAAATAATCCAGTTCTTCTCATAAGAGGACAAGTCGACGTTATCTGATAATGGCTGCCATTGGCATATGTTCATTTTATTATATTCCAAGGACACTAAAGGCGAATCAATATTAATGTTTTGAGAGATTATGTCATGGAAAAGGTGATTCCTTCATCAGATATAACATCAGCGCCCAACAGATGAAGCACCTGTCATGGTTGCGCATTACTGCGGTTTTATAAGTTCTTTAAAACACAATATATTTGAGTGTTTTCAATTCACTGTGGCCATCCATCTACAACACTCAGTTGCTAAAAACTTAAATGATAGATTGCACCAATTCAATTCATCATATTTTTTTATTCTTATATTTTCCACTCTACAGTAAACCTTATTAAATTACGTAGCTCTGTGTCATGGCTTGGTCTAGCGATAGAGCGGAAAACATAAACGGTGTCTGTTATTGCATTGATATTTTTCATATCATTCCCAACCTGTTTCGTTCTGCGTTTTATCACCAGACTAAGGTTCAGTTGTCAAAAACACGTGTACGTTAAAAAATTGTAAAAATTAAATATAACACAGAGAGTCTACAGAAAACAGAAAAAATTGGCTGATGTTTCATGGGACAAAAAAGTTTAGGAACCTCTGTTCTACACCTTCCTACGTCTAGCAGCCTTCTGTGGAGGTACTTTGAATGTTGGCAATTCAGCTGAGTTTTTGATCAAATATCATGCCTTAGTATTTTGTTTCCTGAGAGAATGACAATTCTTACACATTTTGTTATTTTACAGGGATTCACTAACAATTATTTCAAATTATAGCCTAATATGATTTCAGATCCATACAAACAATTAATCAATAACGTTTAGAATTTCAGGTGTATAAATAAGGTATATTTTTATTTAAAATGACTGATCGTTATTAATCGTTTTAAAAGTAAGAGGAAAAACAATTTAAGATCGAAAATATTACTTTAGCTCAGTAGATGAAGTTGAAAATTAAATAGATTTAATTTAGTTACGCGTTAAATTAAATTAGCAGTCTCTTAAAGCAGTTAATTTCTCGTTAAATCAGAAAATGATGGACATTTAAATGAACTAAGTTACAGGAAGTGACTTAAACATTAAGCTAAAATTTTGAAGTAAATGTTACCAATTATTCAACAAGAAATTAATAGAATTAATTTTTTAAGTGAAACTGTGACCTATTTCGAGTTTATATGATCTGTCTTAATTAAAAATTTATCCATTAAAAGAAGATTGATCTAAGGCGTTACAGATGCCACAGAATTGTTTAAAAAAATATTAGCGTTTTCTTACCTTCACTCAAGTAACGTCAATATATATATATAGTTCGTGGGCAATATAACTTCAAACAAAAGGTCCCTTTATAATTTAACAAGGGGACAAGTTTAGGAACGATATATCTATGGTGTAGTGTTACCTGTAAGTGAAAGGAAAGTTTGGGGTTAAGAAAAGGTCGAAAAAGAGTAGGGGAGAGTGAAAGTAGTGGACTGTAAACATAATATGTTTCTTTTTTAACATGACAAAGAAAATAAAAGTAACATGATGTTAGTGACAAGTCATCTTATTGATCATTTTGATATAATAACTATTAATTAAATAAATAGAGATAAGTTTCTTCAAAAAAAGAGCTAAAAAGAGGAAAACAACTTAACGAACTACTATATATATAATTGAAATTTTTGAAGCCATGACAAATTATTACTAAATGAAACATATAACTACTAACTAAGAGCAATTACATATAGTCAATTACAAATCTGTACCACAGCTTGTGTGTGTATGTTTGTATGAGTTATGTAAATTAAGTAATAACACTGGCAACGTAGCGTTCGGTATGGTCATTTCTGTGACGCCATATTTTTAGAGGCAGTAGGTGAACATATGATTCACCTTCAGTATGAGTTTGAGCTACTCAAAATCATTTGGTTTACGGTAGCGATTTTTTTTGTGAAATAGAGCGTTCTAAAAATGAATGAAATCAATTTCGAGCGATAATGTGCAATCAAGTTTTACTTTAGAAGGCCTACAACGACTGTATTTTCTCAAGGCTTCAAATTTTTGGAAGTTTAATGCATTTTTAGAAGGAAGAGACACGATTGAAATGAACCATGCAACAGAAGACATTCAGAATAATTGAGGAAAAATTCATCAGATGCATTGAGGATGAGAAAAATGTGTCTAAAAATGGTTCCGCACAAACCTTCTCAAAATAAAAGAACATCAGGAGATAGGTGTCCTGACTTTTTGGCATCGATTGAGAATGATCCCCGTTTTCTAGAAAGTGTTATTGCTAATGATGTGAGTTGGACCTTTGAGTAACATCCGAAAACCAAGCCTCAAAATATAGAAGGCACACTTCAACCTATCCAAGACACAAAAAACCAATAATGATAAAATCGAAGATTAAATGATGTTGATTTGCTTTTTCGATAGCTAGGAAATCGCCCACAAAGAGTTTGCGGCTCAAAGTCAAACGGTTCGTCAACAGCTTTCTCAAAATCTTCTAAAATGCATCACGCATATGAGACCAAACATCATAAACACCTAGATTTTGCATCACTACAATGCGCTTTGTCATACAGTCTTTCAATAAAGGACTTTTAAACCAGTAGAAACATTCATCTGACACCTCAACCTCCTTATTGGCTTGACTTGAGTCCTTGTGACTTTTCCTCTTCCCTAGATTGAAAAATCAGCTCAAGGGATTTGGGAAACTCGAAAACAATCAAGCGGCTGTAACCAAGCAGCGGACGGTTATTTCAGTATCCGGATTTCAGCTCTACTTTGTGATTTCCGAAGGGAAATACTTTAAAGAAAACAGTATTGCCTCATTCCTTAATCTACATATCTCGTATATTATAGCCCAGTTGAAAAATGTCTTTTACGATCTATTATATATATGTAAAAATTTATTTACTGATCTTCTTTGTAGGAAGTTTAATTTTGTATTAGCTTTCCGTACTAAAATTGGAAAGACAGTAACAGATATAAAATCAATTTGAACTCTGTTTGCTCATCGGTCTCTCTACTCCATTTTTTTCGTACAAACTATTTTTAAGTGGTGCAATTAAAGTTAGCAGTCAAACAAAGTCAATCGTAATGAACTTCAATAAATATTTCAGGATGATAAAGTTTTCTTTACAAGTCCATTATATCGATTATTAAGTGGCATTTACATAACGAACCGAAAAGTATATTTATCTTTAAAACAAAAACAATAGATCAGAATAATAAAAAATAATTGTTTTCTTTCCCTTAAGCTACATATATTTTAAATTCATTAATTAAATTTATTGTTCGGAACTTTAATAATAAATTTGACTGGCGCTTCCAGTAAGCATTTTAGCTCGAACTGGAATACTTGTTGGCCTAAATACTCTTCGATCACGACTTAATGAAAATAACATTATGTAGAACAGCGGTTCCCAACCTTTTTTTCTTGTGAGCAGGAATATTAGCGAACACCCTATGTACTCATTGGGAACAGTAAATGAAACAGTAAAATTGGGTTATCAAAATTAATTGTCCATATTAAATAACACTTGACAATGAAAAACTTAAACATAATTACAAAAAATTTTCGGACAAACATTGTTAAAACTAAAGTGATAGCATAACTTACAAAATAGAAATTAATACAAAATTAATACAATAATACACAACTTAAAATATCCCCTTAATCTGATATTTGTCCCTGTTTGGTGGAACAAATGAATTCAAAATTTGCTTCGATGTCTGACAGTTTTTAAGTCGTGACTACCGATTAACCCGTCATCTATATAAAACTGGCGACGAATAACTTGAGCTGTCCTAGGGAATGAAGATTCCTTTTGAACCGCAAGCTCTTGCAGAGTACGTAAGGCCAAGTATGGTAAAGGTGAAACTCAATAAACAATCGTACGTGGAAAATATTTTTGAAGAGGTTCAGAAGATGATAAACACCATAAAATATGTTGATAATCCCAAAATTCTGGCTGAAAATTTATTTGTCTGTACATTTGTTTTATGTCGCAAAAACGTAAGGAAAAAATCGAAAATTCAAAAGTAAAATAGGAATATCACGTTGGATGTTTGGGCCATCGAGAAGAGTATCATTAAGAGAGACACCCTGTATATCACGAAGACTAGCATCAAATACAAATCTTATTTTTGAGCCCGATATCTCCTGTTTAAAGACAGCATGATGTGGGATGTAATAAGCAGAAGGATACCTGTATTGACTTTGTGGCACTGTTAAGAAAATCTTGAATGAAATCTCTATATTTTCTAGAGAATTTAGAATTTTTGGAAAAACGTCATTCCAACATACAAAAGCGACGATATGCTTGAGAGTATATATCAACAAAATTTGATTTTGATTGACGAAAAGGTAAAGGTATCGAAAACCGTCCAGAAGTTTCTCTGAAGACTAAATTTTTAAATATTTTCTCGCACTTCTTGTCTTCGGCAGACCAAGAAGGGGTTTTTTTCGACCTCCCAGAATTTACGGAACTGAATATCGATACATTCATTCAAAGAAGAGAAATAATTTAAAAGAGTCACGATTCCTAAAAGGGACTGAACAGCTGGTTTTGCCAAGTAAAACACAGCCAAAAATAGTGTCTAAAGCTACAGGTTGATCGGACTTGCCGACAATACGACCTGATTTTAAAAATAGGTACCAATTCACCACCAATAAGCATGTCTATTGGTCCTGGTATATGAAACCGACCGTCTGCAAGCTCCAAATTTCGAATATATTCCATTTCGGAAATATTAATATGAATTTTTGGTGGTCTAAAAGTTTGGATCTTACATCAGGCTCTGCATTTAACCTGTTTCAGTACTTATCTATCAAGTAAGTATATGTTGAAAATCTTTTCTCACATAGATATGTTGTACAAAAGAACAATAAAACTTTTGTGGTTTTCAAAACAGGATACTCATTTCTTACACTAAGCCGAACATCAATTAAAGAGTGATCTTTAACAACGATTTTTAGGATATTATCAGAGAATAAGTCAATGGGCTTTTCTTTTTCCAGTAAAGCGTAAGAAGTATCTGAAGTTATATCTCCTTGAAAAAGATTACGTATCCAGTTGTTCCATCCAGTAATAATAGGTTTATTAAGAAAATAGTCCTTGAAGTTGAATTTCATATACTAATAAAATGGTGGTGAGAGAACTAAAACATTCGTACTCATTCACCGGCAGACATTGAATCCAAAAGTTGAACTTCTTTAGCATAGCTAATATTCTATCATGGACATTGAAAATGGTGATGTCTGAGCCTTGTAAAGATAGATTTAAACCATTTAATTTAGAAAAAATATCGGCTAAGTATGCAAGTTTTTGCAGCCAAAGAATATTAGATACACAAGAGGACAAATGAAATGGATGGTCAAGAAAAAATGATTGAACTTCAGACTGTAAGACAATTAAAACAAGCGTGTTAGATCTTTGCTGCAAGAAAGCCCTCTATCTTCTGTGTGAAGTGGTAATGAAATATAAGGGCTTCCAAAGTTCTCACAAAGCGCACGGAATAAACACGAGTTTGTACCACGCAATTTTATAAAATTTATAATTTTTATAGCGTTTCTTAAAGTACTGGATAACTCTGCAGAAATGCGCTTATACGCCAGTGCTTGTTACTGAACACAAAATCTAGTCAATACTATGGTTAATCTTCTTTATCCGCACCACAAGATCAGAAAATGTTTCGCTCATTGATTTTGTACCATCAGTGCACACAGTCAAATAAAAAGACCAATTTATTTCATTTGTTTTTTTTTTCAAAATGATCATTGATTGTGTCGAAAATTGTTCCACCTGTTGTATGGAATTTCAGTAGTCTTGCAAATAGTACATTTTCTTGAATGAAATTCTTAAAAACATAGATAAACTGCTACATTGGTGGACTCGTCAAGCTGAACAACGAAATTATTTAGTTTTATTCTTGTGAAAAGTTCACTTTTCGCATCATTTGCCAAATCATTAATTTTCCGCAATACGGTTAATTTTTTTTGCCACTTTTTCTCCAAATATACAACTTCGTGATGTTGCTAGCACACTGTTCAATCAAAATTTTTGCCTCTGTATGTATTTTTCGAGATCTTAAAATTATGTAAATAACTCGAAATGATGCCTCAAGAGTTATTTTACTATCTTCGTTTAAATTTACTAGAAAAGGAGAAACACTAGACTTCTTATTACCTGCCAATTTTTCTTTAAAATACTCAACAGATTGATCTTTGTGATCCGGATGTATTGTTTAAAAGTGTCTATGAAGAGCGGATGATTTTAAACTCTTGTTGATTAAAATTTCATACAATAAAAACCCAAAGTCACTGTCATATTTTCATTTCTCGCCTTTTTAACTGACTAAAAGAAGGAGGTTCTCAATTCGTCGAGTATGTCTGTTTTTTTTTATGTATGAACACCGATTACTCCGGAATGACGGTACCGATTTGAATGAAATTTTTTACGTTATGTTCAGGAAGTTGCTGCGGTGGTCCCATTTTTTTTTGGATGAAATTGGTGCAGCAATATCCAAGATAGCGCTGACAATATGCCGGCCAAAAAAATTAATTTTGTCTGATTTGCTCCAAAATTGGTATGGGGGAATTTTTGGGATCGTACACAAAGAATCTGAAATTATTTAAAAAAAAATCAATATAATGGACAAAAAAATTTAATTTTGACTGATTTTCTCCAAAATTGGTGTGGGGAAGTTTTCGGGGTCGCACATAATTGATCCAAAATATTTTTAAAAAATTCAATAAGGCGGATCCAATATGGCGGAAAAAAAAAATTTTGTCCGATTTTCTCCAAAATTGATACGAGGAAGTTTTCATGGTCGTACATAACTAATGTAAAATTATTTTTAAAAAATTCAATATGGCGGACGAAAAAATCAATTTTGTCCGATTTTCTTCAAAACTGGTATAAGAGAGTTTTCGGGGTCGCATATAGCGAATCTGAAATTATTTTTAAAAAACTCAATATGGCGGATCGAAGATGGCGGATTAAATATTTTACATCTCCCGATTTTGTCTAAAATCAGTATTGGGGTATTTTTGTTAGTATTAATTATGAATTTAAAATATTTTTTGAAAAACTCAATCTGGCAGATTCAATATGGTGTCCTAAAAATTTTGCACGAATTATGATTGCTCACATATCTCATCAAAATAATTAAAATGTTTTTGGAGAGTTTTTATTGGTTATTAGTTCCCAACATTTATTAACAATTTGTTCGGAAGGCAGCATAATTCTGGAACTTCAAAGTTTCATTTGTCATGTAGCAATTAAACCAATCCATTCTAATTTAATTTTTAATAAAAACACTGAAATGTAGCATAAAAAATAATTTTTTAGCAAATAACCTTGACACGAACTAAAAAATATTCAAGATATTATATTATAAAACTTGCACACTTTACCAGCAGTGATTTTATGAAAATTTATCAATATTAATTCTAGGAAAGCTTTTTATATATTCTGATATCTATATTTTCCTGAAAATTTCTAATAATTCAATCCTTAATAAAGAATTTTACAACCTTCTATAACAAATGAATTTCTTGTAGTTTTTTCAGCATCAAATGTAGCTCAAATTTGAAAAAAACTTAATTATTATTAAGATATTTTTAACCGCCTAAGTTATGCATAATATAACACTATATTATTTCCATATGTTTAAAATACGTTTGCTTTTCAACTTTTATATTCTTTTGTTTGATAAATTACACTGCAGCAATAGGATAGCTTATTCTCCGTTGAAAGTGGCTCGTTTTCCCTGAAGTACAGCAATCTAAAAACATCATGCATGATTTAACCCTCCAAGAATAAAAGATTTCAACTTAAAATAAGAGGAAAATATTTTACTTTATTTATTCATCACAGAAATTTGTAACTTGAAATAAACGGACGTGCTATTTCTTCTTTTTAATTTGAAGAACTTTTTAAAATTTTCTCATTATTATGTATTTATTACCATTATGTTATGTCATCTTACTATCACCTTACCACCTCGTTTAAATGATATGAATTACCTGAAATACCTAGTAAATTTATTAAATTTAGCGGATGATCTTTCCCAGGCGACAAGACACCCCCCAAAAGGCGCTTAAAACGAAAAATATTAAGTTCTTCTTATATTTTGAGGTCGCTGAATATGAATCAGACGGTATTTTTTTTTATCTAAAAGTAGCTAAACATAGAAAAAAATTATATTGAAGCAAAAATGCAAAAAAAATATTACTTAGTATTTTTTCATTTTCAATATTTCTTTATGAAATTTTGACCGAATAATACTTGAAATTTTCTTCAAAAATCAGTCTAGTCCAGGATTTCTAACGTATTTTCTCTACCAGTGGCGATTTTTCGAAATTGGTCCATATGATTTAATACATTCTCGCACTTTCAAAATATGACCTATACAGTATTAAAATATGATGGATAAAGAAGTTTTTGGGAGAGTTGTAACACTTAGTGTTTAATAGAAAAAAATTATGGATGTTTAAAGTTCAGTGTCACGCTCTCGATAGAGCGACGTCTGTGTTTATAATATAGGAGTAGTGTACTAGCTCTCAAAGATTTCGTTTTTCATTGATATATTCAGTCCTTCATGTTTGTGTCAATATATGAAATAATTAAAATGTTAACATGTTTGTTAGCATGGTAAAATTTCTCCAGTTCACTAGGAAAAAAGTTATTTGAACTTTTTAGATCCAAAAATTAATTTAGTACACTTTTTGGGTGCACAATATCTATATTTTTCTTAAATTGTAGGGAATAATACATAAAAAAATATAATTTTCTTTAAAATATAAAAAATTACAACTTTCGCGAAAAGAAAATTATATTTCGATAACTAGTGGTGCCACCTATAACATTAATTTTACAAATTGATAGGTTTTTCAGTTATCTACAACATTTTTCCATACAACCTTTAGTTTTAGAGATAAATTGGAAAAACTGAAATAAGTGACCATTTTTGAGCTCTCATTTTGGTAACAGGAAGTTACCAATTTTACCACCGATGTATATTTTAAAGAAGGCTAAAATGAACACTATATAATAATAAAAATTGCAGGTCGCACTTTTTTTCAAAAACGGGTACTTTCTTCCATGGGCTATATGTATATTACGAAAATTAAATTAAAAAAAAAACGGTTTTTGAAAATTCTGACTGCATATGCAGAAATAATAGATACAGTTCAACTTTCTGCTTAGAAATAATTTCTGTGTAGATGAAAATGGATATCATTTTGAATATTTACTTAGAGTTTAATTAAAAAAATAAATTTTTTTTGTTTTGGTTTGTTAATGATTTTTTGTGTTATTTTTATTGTTATTTACAAGGTTATTCTTACATTATTAACACTTAGCTCGTTGTTATGTAAATTTTTATTGTCGTTGACCTGTTGGCCCTTAAATACAATTCAAATTTTTTGAAGCAGTCCTGAGTCCGGTTAAAGTGTGAAGGGGGTCTACCCACTACAGTATTTAAATTCAATTATCTCAGAAACGGTTGCTCGAAGCGACAAAAATATGCCGGGGAACAAAAGTTATGAAGCTCTAGATGTTTACGAAATGCTGCTGATGGCGCTCTCTGTAATATACATCGAAACTGTATTCAGATCTAATTTCTTATCCTAAAAACCCCAAAGTGCCAAATCAGGCTAATATTGGGATATATGTTTACAAAAAATTATAAACTGAATACCTTAAGCAACGATCTAACAAATTATGTAAATCGAATTATGCTGTTTTCGATATTAGTTAAAATGCAGCCTGTAAACTTTCTTCTATACAATGCAGTGCATATTACTAAAAACTTATTTTATAAGCTGAAAATAAAGTTACATCTCAACAAACTCGAAATAATTCGTAATAATAAAAGTCTGTGAGCTTGAAAAATGATAAACTAATTTTTCGAATTGGTTAACTACTTTTTTGTTAAATTCTTAAATATTTAACATTCTAGTGTAAAAATCTGTGTTTACGTTTCGAAATTATTTTCTTGGCACTCAGTCATGCATTTTTTCCACCTGGCTGCCTTTTGATGATGCCTTTTTACGCACGAACAAATACGACGAAAATATTTGACACAGCAAATGTTACTTTATATGAATCGACCCTATTAAATGTTATGTCTTATTCCTTTTAGACTTAACAGTCAGAAATTGTTAAATGTGTGGAAAATAATTTACTGTATGACGTTTATTTGTTAAATTAAATGTTAAAGATATTCGGTAATAGTTTTACGAATAGTTTTCAAGTATTGTGATACATTTAAAATTTTTTCAATAAACATAGACGACTTATGCCAAGATTTTATCTGTTATGGAAAGAATTTGAAGCGCATTTTCTTATTTTTGGTGAATGCGGAGGATGAAAAAATTCTTAAGTATAAGTCGAGGTCATTCTTAAAAGATAGTCATAGTAAGAAGTAGTAAAATGGCAAGAAATTATATAATGAAGTGATGCCCTATTGGACAGTTAATTTTAATTACGGTAAAAATTTTTTATCTTCTCATTTATATTTATTGAAGTTTATGAAGGGAATATTCCGATGCATCGGACGATAATTTCATATTTAGATTTATTTATGAGTTTTTATGAATATGGGACAGTATATTATCCCTGATTTTAGATTCAACAAGTGATATATTTGAGATTTTGGAAATGCAAAATATAAGTTTAATATTCATATTTTAACCGACTTGTAATAAGAAATGGTTTTTAAATAAGATTTCGGGCTCTCATAAAACGAATCTAAAATTATTTTTAATAATAATACTAATAATTAACATTTTACATGTCTTAATTTTGTCCGAAATTGGTACTGGGTGATTTTTGAGGGTATAAAGGACGAAGTATTTTTGTAAAATTTAATAAAGCAGACTAAAAATTTAACATCCCGCGATTTTGCTCAAAATTGGTGAAGGCGTCTTTTATTGGGTAGACTAAGAGTTTTAAATAATTTTCTTTTAATGTGAGTGGAATAGGCTTCTGAAGAGTTCTACAATGAAACACTGAAATACTGCCCTGGTTCACACTAAAACGCATTGGGTGCGAACACCGGTGGCACCCGATCAATACGCAGGACTAGGTGCTGATGACGCGGTTGCGTCGCGTACGGCCTGGAACACGTTTAGACCCGAACTTGCTTGAGCGTGCAAGTGCATTGAACGGCGACCATGGGTGTTCGCACCCAATGCGTTTTAGTGTTAACCACGGCAGTATTTCAGTATTTCGTTCTTGTAGAACTCTTCAGATAGACTAAGAAGCCTATTACACTTACATTACACAGAAGGAGATGTCAAGTAGAGTCGAGTTAAGAGCACTATGCGCCGCTGCTGAAAGCTAGACCTGTAGTCAACTAGACTCAAGACTCAAAAGCATTTACAATTTTCTTTTAATTCACTATCTGTGACTAAAAATTTTATAATTTTCCGATTTTGTCCAAAATTGAAAACGGGTGTTTTTGAAAGCAAGGATTAAAGCTTTAAAATTATATTTTTCCAAAATTGGGGTGGATCTGGATCAAATATGTCGAACAAAAAATTCACACGTCTCTAGTTCTTTGAAAATCGATATTGTAGGGTTCTGGAGGTGTAAATTACAAATCTAAAACTAGTTTTTTAAAATACAAGACAGAGAATTTACTATGACAGACCAAATTGTTATTTGTTCAAATACCATTTAAGACTGGTATTTAAAAAACTCTAAGCATAAAAGATTTTTTTGTTGTTCAATTTACCAAGAACTTTGTCTAAAATGGAAATATTTGTGCGACATTGGAAGCATTGAGAGATCCACTAAACATTTCGCTTAATATTTAGTTCAAATAATTTATGGATATCATAAGGAGTTCAAAACTAAAAATTGAAAAATAAAATTTTATAAAAAAATTGAACGCTCTTTTGAAATAGCCCTACAAAACGAAAAAATAATATAAATTTACACTTACACGAGAAACAAACAAGTTATAGTAAGGAAGCAATTAACGCACAAAAGATCTTTTAGGTCGAAGCATTGTAGAGGGGCAAGAAAATGATTAAGGACCTACTCACAATCTACAAGAAAGCAATTGCAGTACAAAGTCAGTTATAAAATCATTCGCACTCTCTTCTTGTTATTCATATTTCTTATGTAATAATTTGACACCGAATTTTTTAGTAGAAATAAAATCTAGAGATTTTAATAATAGATGGACATCATGATGATTTTCTAAAATGAGACGGGTAAAAACTTGGCCATTAATTGATAGAGTATTTTATTTTACAGTATTTTGACAGAAAATAAGTGAATTTCTTATCTCAAATTATTGAGTTAAAATATTGATTATAATAAGAATATTACTCAATTAAATTAAAACAAATTATAATTTTCTATTGGAATGATAAAAAATAAAAAGAAAGGGTATTTTTATTTTTAATATTATCATCCTTACAACAGTTTAAAAAAATTTTGCATTTATTAAACATATAGTTTATATTTGAAATATGAGCAATTTTTAATGCTAGATTTGTCAGATTAAGGTTTTTTTTTTAAAAAAGTGTATTAATTTTTTGAAAAAAAAATGGCCTTGTTTAATGTCACATTTAATTTTTTATGTAGTAAGTGAAAGAGGTAACTTTCATTTATATATCAGTGTATTTTTAATATTTAACAATAAAAATTAACTTTTGAAACATTTTGGTAAAAAAACTAGTTCAATGATTTTATGCTACTAGTTTTTTTTATGATACTAGTATGAATATCTTTTAGATAGCGTAATGGAGTAAGTTTCACAGATAGCGATAATTGGAAAGGATAAAAAGAAAATATTTCAATTAAAAAAGATTCGAATAAAAAAAAACATCCGAATATACCTTAGGTTGTAGATAATTTTATTGGTTCCTATAATATGTTAAAACTTATAGAAGATAAAGAGTAAAATAATAGCCTCATTTTTGTGGAAAAGTATTTAGGATTTTACTTATGTTTACTTTGATACCTTCAGTTATTCAGTCGAGACGTTGATTTAATATTATTTCCTTTCTAGCCTAAAAATTAATATTTATTTTATAAAAGGTTCAGCTTTGTGGTTGTTGTGTAAAATATTACCAAAGTCAGTAATAAAAAATTGTGCATGATGTTCTAATGGAAAACGTGCCAGTGCCAAAGATAATTACAGACATTTACAAGTTGACAAAAATGTCTCAGCTTTTCAAAATTGCCTTTTTCGAGATGTATTACATAATGATACATAAAAACAGTAGAAATATATTGGAACGGGTTTTATTGGCAAGAAAAAAAATATTAAAATTTTGCGTAATATAAATATTCTGGCATAATATTACCTATCTCTTGTTTTCATACTTAGTTATGTTATTAGTTAAGCGTTCTCTAGACAAATCAGTCACTCTAAAAACCCAGAAACTATTTAATGCTTTCTTGTAGATTAGCGAAGAGACTTAGAGGTTCTATAAGTGTTTTTCTAATTCTTTGGGAACTTTCTTTTTTAACAAGAATACTGCTATATTTTCGATGTTTCAAAGGCCTACAATTATTTTTTATAATATGCCCTAGCCTCAAATTGGCGGTTAAGCTAAAATATCCAAATAAGTAATTAATAGTCAAAAAGTAATATGGTGTACAAATAACGATATTTAACTAAATTATTTTGTCGACAAGTGAAAATATTTAATAAAATTCTAGTGATATCCGATTTTGACGAACCCGTTCATAACAAACTGTCAGTTAGATTCTGAAATGACCACCGACAAAGGGAAGAGAAAAGAAAAGCCTGAATGAAATGAAAGATATGCCGAAACACAACCTACAATAGAAGAAGATAAAATCAAGAAATAAGATAGAGCAGAACTCTATAAAACTGAATATATATTTGTCTTTTTATAATTTTTCTATCGTCTTATCTCAACGAATTACAATGATTAACACTATAAAACTGAATATATATTTGTCTTTTTATACTTTTTCTATCGTCTTATCTCAACGAATTACAATGATTAACACGAATTACTTACGTTGATGTACTGAGGATGTTTCGGCCAGGGTTATTTATTTTATTTCAGTTATTTATATTAATTTAAGTATTTAAAACAAATCACGGTGCCTCCTCACCTGATTTCTTTTCTCACCAGAAAAGAATGGGGTAAGTGGAGGGAATTATTTTTATAATGCATCTAGGAAGTGAGCTATGCTCGTAGTTCTGAATTATATTACCAACATAAAATAATTAATATTTAACGGATTTTATTTCGTATACATACGTTTGTTATCAGGGTTGATTTATCCTAAATAATTTACTCTAATTATTTATGTATATCTACTATCTACAAGTTAACTCTATTATTAACCTAATAATATTTAACACCTAATACACATTAACTACCATTTATAGTTATTCGCAATTTTCATCAGTTATTCTTACTATTTTGCATTTTCTAAATTTAACTATCTATTTAGTCAGTATTTCGGACTATAATCAGTTGCATGCCCGTCCTGGGAATATATTTCTCTCTATCTCATATTCGATGAAATTTCTGGTTATTCAAAATTTGCTAAAACTCTAGTCTATATGTAAAATTTTGACTAGGATTTAAAGCTTGGATTTATATTTTCTTTAAACTTGCTAAAACCCCTCTTCGTTTTATAAATTTTAGTGAAATATACTGAATGATAATTACTTGACAATAAACAAGAATAAGGTTGGAAAAGTTATTTTATTCTCCTTATGACCATTAAGAAAGGGAACAGACAGTATATTCTCTGCAAATTCCAATCTGGTTCTCTCTCCATATAAGTTTCGACTACATAATGGTCTCATCAGTGGAGCTGTAATGAACCGAGAGAAAAATGCACATAAAACAACTATCTACTTAAAATCCCCATATCGTAAAATATCGGCAGGATATTACAAGCAGACCTGTTATTTAAACAGTACAAACGAACATCTGAATATACCCCGGAATGGTAGAAAATTATTAACAATAAAAAATTTCACGGTCTATGGATTTGGAAAAGTTATTTTATTCTCCTTATGGCCATTAAAGGGAGGAACAGACAGCATATTCTCTGTGAATTCAAATCTGGTTCTCTATCTACTAGTTTTGACCACCTATGGGTCTCATCAGTGGAGCTGTAACGAACCGAGAGCAAAATGCTCAGAACACAACTGTCTATTTAAAATCCTGAAAACGCTGCACATACACATACTATATGCGGCAGCGAGATAGACAGGGCCCCAGTATATTGAAATCAGAAGTCAGAAAAGCAATACAGCAAGCCAAAAATAATAAGGCACCTGGACCAGATCAAATCCCTGCTGAGCTGCTTAAACTTCTGGATGAGAAAAATATTTCCTACTTAACCACTTTCTTTAATAAAATTTACAACGAAGGAATAATACCAGATGATTGGTTAGAATCACTGTTTATCACACTACCAAAGAAAAGTAGATCCACCAAATGCAGCGACTTTAGACTGATTAGTTTAATGAGCCACACACTTAAGATACTTCTACGAATTCTACAGAAAAGAATATTCCTTCTATGCGAAAGTAGAGTGTGTGATGAGCAATTTGGATTTAGAGATGGTCTAGGAACCAGAGAGGCACTATTTTGTATGCGCGTTCTCCTACAAAAAAGTTGTGAATTACGAATGAACATCTACGTCTGTTTCATCGACTTTGAAAAGGCATTCGACCGAGTACAACACGATACACTTTTCAAATGTTTACAAGCAGCGGGTCTAGACCACTACGATATAAGACTGCTAAAACATCTGTATTACAATCAAGTAGCCTCTATCCAAATTGAAAACAGTCGTACTCAAAGCCTGCCCATCAAACGTGGAGTAAGACAGGGTTGTTTTTAAACAATCAAAATTTCAGTAAGAAATGAAGAAATCTTTCTGTCGTATTTAAATAGTTTGTTATATATGTAATTCTCCTTTCAGCCAGAGAATATGAAAAATATATGTACGAACAGTTTATTTCCTGCAAATATTGCTCTGGTCCTCTCTCCATACGCGTTTCGATCACGTCATGATCTCGTCAGTGGAGCTGTATCGGACCGAGAGCAACATTATCAGGAAACAACTGATATATGAACCATAAATTTCAAGGTATGTTGACAGGGTATTACACCTGCCGTCTACCAACTTCGATGTCAGACTGAAAAATATCGCCAGTCCGATACAGCTCCACTGATGAGATCATGAGGTGATCGAAACGCGTATGGAGAGAGGACCAGAGCGATATTTGCAGGAAATAAACTGTTTGTACATATAATTTTCATATTTTCTGCCTGAAAGGAGAATTACATATATAACAAACTATTTAAATACGACAGAAAGATATCTTTATTTCTTACTGAAATTTTGATTGTTTAAAATTTTCCCGTTACTCCGTTGATTCATAGATGTCGTTCGACTGGCGATATTTTTCAGTCTGACATCGAAGTTGGTAGACGGAAGGTGTAATATCCTGCCGACATACCTTGAAATTTATGGTTCATATATCAGTTGTCTCCTGCTAATGTTGCTCTCGGTCCGATACAGCTCCACTGACGAGATCATGAGGTGATCGAAACGCGTATAGAGACAGGACCAGAGCGATATTTGCAGGAAATAAACTGTTTGTACACATATTTTTCATATTCTCTGCCTGAAAGGAGAATTACATATATAACAAACTATTTAAATACGACAGAAAGATTTCTTTATTTCTTACTGAAATTTTGATTGTTTAAAAATTTCATGTTACTCCGTTGATTCATAGATGTCGTTCGACTGGCGATATTTTTCAGTCTGACATCGAAGTTGGTAGACGGCAGGTGTAATATCCTGCCGACATATTTTGAAATCTATGGTTCATATATCAGTTGTTTCCTGATAATGTTGCTCTCGGTCCGATACAGCTGCACTAACGAGATCATGAGGTGATCGAAACGCGTATGGAGAGAGGACCAGAGCGATATTTGCAGGAAATAAACTGTTTGTACATATATTTTTCATATTCTCTGCCTGAAAGGAGAATTACATATATAACAAGACAAGGTTGCCTTTTGTCACCCTGTCTTTTTAATGTATACTCTGAAGAAATTTTTAGGGAGGCTTTGGATGACAGAAAAGAGGGAGTAAGACTGGGTGGAGAAGTAATCAACAATATTAGATTTGCTGATGATACGGCCATTCTTGCAGAAAGCATCGAGGATCTCCAAACATTAGTAAATCTAGTCAATGAGGCGAGCTGCCGAAAAGGCCTTAAAATCAACATCTCAAAAATAAAGTGGATGCCTGTTGGAAAGATTAATGTAGATAAATGTCAACTTTGGCTCGATGAAGAGAGGATAGAGCGTGTAAACCATTTCAGATACCTTGGCAGTTGATTGAATGTGAATGGGGACTTAGATGAAGAGATAATAGCTAGGATCCAAATATCGTGTAAGGCCTTTGTGACATGGAAACCAGTTCTATGCAACAAGAATCTGTCAATGCATATTCGTAAGAGGGTCCTGAGATGTTATGTATGATCTATTCTGTTATACGGTTGCGAGACATGGACACTAAAAACTATAACGCTAAACAAACTGGAAGCTTTCGAATTGTGGTGCTATCGTCGAATCCTAAAGATATCATAGGTTTCGCACACTTCCAATGAGGATGTTCTCAAAATGGTGGATACAAATCGACTGTTCTTGAACATTATAAAGAGGCGGAGAACAGAATACTTCGGCCACATAATTAGAGGACCTAAATACCATCTACTTCGCCTTATAATACTAGGAAAAGTGGAAGGAACAAGATGGATAGGCCGAAAGAAGCTTTCATGGCTACGTAACATCAGGCAGTGGTGTGATTGCACGGTGGAGGAACTATTTCGCGCTGCAGCCGATAGAGAAAGATTTCAGGAAATTGTAAACATGATGACCACCAACGTCTGAATACGGACATGGCACCTAAAGAAGAAAAATTTTTTTCTCGGTTCGCTACAGCTCCACTGATGAGGCCGTTAGGTGCTCGAAACTAGTATGGAGAGAGAACCAGAGTAGAATTCGCAGAAAATATACTGTCCCCTTTCTTAAAGGTCATAAGAAGAATAAAATAACTTCTCCAAATACATAGACCGTGAAATTGTTAATAATTTTCTACCACTCCGGGTATATTCAGATGTTCGTTTGAACTGTTTGGCATCAAATTTCTGCTTGCAATATCCTGTCGATATTTTATGATATGGGGATTTTAAGTAGTAGACAGTAATTTTTTGTGGATTTTGCTCTCGGTTCGTTACAGCCCCACTGGTGAGACCATTAAGTGGTCGAAACTAGTATGGAGAGAGAACCAGAGTGGAACTCGCAGAGAATATATTGTCTGTCCTCTTTCTTAACTGTCATAAGGAGAATAAAATAACTTTCCAAATACATAGACCATGAAGTTGTTTATTTTTCAGAATACGATTGTTAGGTTATAATACGTTCACATCAATGCTCTTATTACTCCAATAAACTCGCATTACCGAATTTAATCTAATCAGTCCGATTTGAAATAGTAAGGTAAAAAGTTTGAGATCACTAAATTCCTCTAGTTTTCCAAAAAAACATTCATTTAACATTTACAGAATAGAACCGATTCTGCGCATTTACTTTCTTTTGAATATAGATGATTCGTTTGCAAAAGCCACTGAATTATGTATATTTTTTTCTCGTTTCCAGGGGGTTAAATTTCCTTAAAATTAAGACCGATTCTAACACATCGCAAATTTGATTTAGCACGTGTTACCCAACGGCTAACAATTCGCACACTATCTTTATTACAGAATAATTTTATAGCTGCCGAAACAACTAAAAGTTGGGTACCAGGAGTTACCGAAAACAGGAACAATCTCAAATGGCCTTTGAGAGGACAAGTTGCCATAAACAAAACAACCTCCAATATTCTGATTTTCTCAGATTATGTTATTCTTTTATATTATTTCCGAAGCCTTGCCTCAAAATCAGGTGATGTTTCCAATCATACTTTTCCACGTAGTTTCTATGGACTTTCAAAGTTTTATTAAAACTTTTGTATTTACTTAGGAAGCAGGAGCAATATTAAAAAGGTTTTTAATATATCTTGCAAATTCAAACGTATATTTACAATATGAGTAATATTTTATATCACACAAGACAATTAACAAGTAAAAACGTGTCAATAATAACCAATCCGACTACATAAGAGATAATTTTTTATAAAACAACTTTTGAAAATATTATTTCTTCGAACTGACGAGCTAGTATACACACCTAGTTTCATTCCATATACTCAACCTTTGTATGCTAGTCTAATTTCAAGCTCTAATTATTTCAATAAAAAAGTAAATTGACAGTTATAAACTGCCTTTAGATCTTGTCTTCACATGTAATATTCCAAATTAATTAACAAACTTTGTTGTTTGTTTATCAAACTTCGTTTAATACGGATTGGGCTTACTTACCAGGATTTTCCCTCGGGATCTATTAAACCGTCTGAGTAGGCATACAGATAATATGAAGCATAAATTATTCAGAAGGTTTAAGCAAGCTAGAGCCCACTTCTACAGTTAATGTTTAAACTCCATATTGACGTTTAACTATAAATTCCATCAACGCACATAAAACAAAGTATTTTAAGCTGATTAAGTTATTTTTCTTGGTACCAAATAACCACAAGATTAAAGTTATATTAAAATGTGTTAAAAGTCATTGCATCGTTTTTTCGAGAAAGTGGCGGTATTACGAAAGGCTTGGGTCATTGTCAGCGGACCAAGTTAGTCGAATACATGAATAATGATCTATGTAAAGAAACCCAATGTGAATATATTAGGCAGTTCTTCTTCCGACCATATATTATGTACGGGGTGTCCCATTTTCGACACATTTGGAGTTATTATCAAAGATAGAGTGTTGCAGTTTTCACTTTAGTGCTCTACTTTTTAACGAAACGGTAATGTATTTAAAACATTATCATTAGGACAACTTCTCATATTTGGCGATTGTTTTTGTTCATGTTAGGTATCTAGAAAGAAGTCAACCCTTTCCAGACATATTTGCTCGTTTAAAAAGATATCTAGTTGAACACGGATCTTTTATTCAGCCGCGTCCCAAAACATACGTCAAAGAAGACAAGGAGAGAAAAGAAACAAATGTGTTATCTTACGCAGTAGCAACAACTTCATCATAATATAGAAAAATAGAGGAAGAAGTTGGTGTAGTAAAATTTGACATTGAAAGAATTTTGAAAAAGTATAAATACTATTATTGTAAATATCCCTTACGGATAAACAAATTTACAATGGAATGATATAATGAAAAATCCAATCAAATGCCGAAAGATTCGTTTCGATTCGACCGATAGAATGACGGCAATCGCACAATGCAATTTTCTTATATAGTTCCAGCGTAAAAGAAAAAGTGTCCAATCAAAAGTTCGCTTTGTTCTGATTGGTTACACACAAGAGAGTAGAGTCAGCTCTCGGAAACTATATAAACTCCACGTTTTGTGCAATAGTTAGCCAAAACGTTATTGCCAATATTTTATGCTCTTGGAAGTAAAAGAAATTTACGAAAACATCAGTTTTGAAGCAAGAAGCCATCTATTTTGAAAAAAGAACGTCAGAATTTGTCAAATATTGCATTTTTTCGAAAGAAATTCGCATTTTTTCAAAAGAAATTCGTATTTTAGAGGGAAAATATTTGACAAATTCAAGAAGATAATTCTTCAGGAAGGCTGAATAGCCCAGAAAAATAACAACACCGACAATCTTATCAGACTGCTGCGTGGCTGAAGGATTCTGTTAATTTTAAGTTAAAACAAAGTACCTCCAAGGCCCCTGGACGAACTAGTAGCTTTTTCCCGGGAAATTGCCAAAGGCTGGGGCGCCTGAAGAAACTAAAAATACTTTAATTTTTGTTTTTTTGTTGAAATCGGATTAAATACGGTATATCGGGGTTCATCTGATTTAATTTACAGGTTTTAAGGTAAGATAGGTTTCTAAACCTCAGAACCCGATATACTATAGTTCTGAAGACGGGTGTTATTCGTAATTGTATACACGAACTGGTGTTGCAATTACGGATCACCGTCATAAACTTCGCGAAAACCATTAAATAAAGAGTGTTCCCAAATAACTCATCCTCCATAGACATTAAAGGTTGTTATAAGCCTTGAACCATCCCCATACAATAAAAAAGCTACCAAAAAATACTTAGAAAAGCATTTTTCTAAGGTTGGTCCCGCACGAATTTTTTTTTTCAAATTGGTATACACTTAGAAAAATTTTGGCACAAAAAATTCTAGCGCGAAAATTAACAGAAAGTTCCCTCAAGATACCGTGAAATAAATATCGTGAAATTCGGAGAAGGCAACCGGATTTCGGATACAAACGTGAAATAAATTTAAATTTGCGATATTCTTTTCAAACAACAAACTTCAAACTCTTCCAAATTTAAGAGCATAAAATGACTCAACCAAGCACAATGCCACACTATAACAGCAAGAAAGATGAGGAGGCCTAGATTTTTCCTGGGTCGGTTACGGTGGGTCCTCTCCGGCACCCCCTGGGTGCCTTCCCTTTCAACAACAACCACATTACCATAGTGAAAATACTAACGTTCAGCGAAATCTTATAGATTTGGACAACCCTATTACAAATACCGATAGACTCGGCAGACGCCTAATCGATTTCGAAAACGAATCATTTTACGAGGTTACGTCAACGATTTCATCGGTGAATCCCCTGAATAATTTTTCACATTCAAGCCAATTCCCTGGTTTACGACCTTTGGGTCATAGAAACCAGGCGTTCGCGCATACAGAGAGACACCCCACTTACTTATTTGCTACACACGTGGATTCGACTTCGATCGATTCAACTCAAGAGCATACCCAATTTTGTTATCAAAATTTTGAAAGGCGAAATCAAGAAAAAATCGACAGAACCTAGTAGTGTACTAATGAGAGGTACCAACGCGTTCCTTTATCCGATACTATTCATAAAAATTTAAAATAGTGCAACATTTACACCCGGAGATGATGAGCGCCGAGTAACGTTTTGTAAATTGTATTTAGAACAAATTCGCACCAGTGAATCTTTAGATACATTTGTTATTTGGTCTGACGTTATTTTTCAAGTGCGGAAATTATTAATCGTCCCAACACGAGGCATTGGTCTGCAGAAAATCCCCATTTAATTTTCTAAAGGGCAAACCATTCGGAGTTGATGTCTCGTGTTTTATTTTAAGTGGACGCATAGCCTACAGGATGTATGAAAGGGATCACATAGAACGTAGATACCTAAAAATTCTTGATGAAATTATTGCAGAATTGCTTGAAAATATTCCATTGGCCCATTTCAATTCCATTTATCTTCAACAAGACAGTAACCCGAGCCGCAACTCTGGGCTGTTTAGGCAATTTCTGGACAATAATTTTCCTCAAAGATGGATAGGTACTAATGGGCTAGTGAGATGGCCCCTACCATCTCCCGATCTTTACGTTTTGAACATTTTTTTTGTGAGGTTTTATGCAAAATCAAGTGTATAAGATACGACATGTATCTACAGCGAAACTTCATAAGGCAAATGGTTTAGCCTTCTAAACTCTTCATAATAAACCTATGATTCTTTCAAACGCAATTATAAGAATAACAAAACTGTGCCGGTATTGCATTCGAGAAAATGGCCGTCATTTTGAAAACCGATTTAAAAAAATATTCTTGGTTATTTTTAGTTTCAGTATTTCTGTTTGTTTTTGTTATTTTAGTTTTATGAAATAATGCTGTTCTTGTTTCTTTACAAATTTAAGTAAAAATATAATAATAATTACGGGAAACATTAAAATTAACATTTAATGAGTCTAATCTTTGGTATAACTATTATTGTCAAAATTTTGCATTTGTTTCTTATACTTTTTTTTATATCAATAAATATCGAATTCTAAGCTTGTTTTTCAAAATAAAATAAACACATTATGTATTTTTAAAAAGCCTTAATTGTACTTAATCAACATCTAGAATATTATACAGGGTGTTCTATTTAAAAAATCATGTTTGGTTAATATCTCAAAAACTTAAAGTTTTAGGAAGAAAAAACTGACTACGCTACTGAACTCTATGTAAAAAACTCTATAGAAATCAGATTTAATCTTTTTGATAAATTAAAGCATAACGGAAAACCCTTTAGATTAAAAACCGAGAAAGTCATGACAAATTTGACACCGGAGTCTTTCGTTTTATTAAAAAGTAGGGCACCAAAGTGAAAACCGCAAATAATAACCCCAATATCCCCCAAAATGTCGAAAATGTGACACCCCGTACATTTATTCTAGCATGAAATTCTACCGACTCGAAGTAATAATAAGAAGGAAATATTGCAAAAAGCATTATTTGGCCTTTTTTATGTGGAGTTTTCTTTATGTTTTAACAAAAAACCTTAATATAAAAATAGGATTTTCCAAACTTTTCGTTAAAAAAATTTTTTACTAAAAAACACTTAAGATGACGGATCTTAGGATAACTTAGTCTCAGACGTTTTGACAAGCAATACTTTGTGACGATAGTTATAATTATCGATGTAGGTCATATAAGTAAGACTTTCATTTTAGTCTTAAGAAATTAAAGAGTATTTCGAATTTATATACCTACGATTTTATATTTTTTTTTCTGAAATATATGTTGGAAGACAAAAAAAAAGTACTATTCAGTTTGGAAGATTTATTTTTCCGACGTGGGTTCAATATATTTTATAACCTATATGCTCAGGAAAACAATGCTGATTTTGTTATGCTAAAATTCTTAAACACCACAAAAACTGCCTATAGTATTTAATATTCTACTCTTTTATTAATTACACAAAACGTGTATCTCCAATGGGTTGGAGCTTCGCATTCCAAGATAATATGTGAGGCTATTCAACAATTCCTAAACTCCATCTACACTGTTAAAAATAACCTTAAATTTATTGTACGTTCCTTAATCAAATTTAATGATTTTGTACCTTAAATCGTGAATAAGTTACATGTACTTTCAAATTAAAGCTTTGTGCATTAAATTTAATTGAATGTTACTTTAAATTTCGATAAAGTTACTGAGAATATACCAAATTTAATAATTACATTAGATTTAATGTAAAAATTGATACGTTTAATGCATTAAAATTAATTGCATTTAATAAACGGTTTATCAAATTTACTTTCAGCACATTACCTTAAAACTAATGTGAAGTTTTTTTACAGTGTAAGACAGAAGGCAGTATTGAAATCTTGCGAGATAATCATACGGAGATATGGCGTGTATTTTTCAAGGTGGTACGGATAAAATAACTGTTCTGTTAGAGTGTCATGAATCCATTTTGTAACATTGTTTTGTGTTGCGAGCTTTCTTCTGCTGTTTGAACGGTTGTCAGCAATATCTTGCACAAATTTGTTCCTCTACGTGAGAGTCTCATGCTCTCCTGGGAGGGTCCTCATCGCCACGTAGCGGCAAAAATGAACCTGGATAAAACATGTGAAAAATTAATCCGTTAACTCTAATAATTATTTTCTAACCATCCTTTACCAGTTTCTCTTAAACTTCGATCAACACCGGAAAGGTTTTTGGACTTGGCAATGTTCGAGCTCGAAATTTTTCAACATAAAATCTTCTTGACTTCGGAAAATTTGTCAACGCTTCACCATAAATTAAATGTATATCAGCATATACTTTGTTAGAATATTCTTCCAATTTTTAAAATTATTTTTACTAGAAGTTCTGTCAATCAAAGATATTTATTAAATAAATCAAAATTACATTATTTGCTACAAAAATTACATGAAACGTTTCCATATTAACCTTTTTACTGTCAACAGTGGACTACTATTTGATAAAAAATGCTTTTCTTATGTTTACTTTCATTTGCCTTCCCTGTATTGACGAGAAGCCATGAGTATAAAATTAGTTTTTAGGTGGCGGTGCAATGACACGGAAGAGACTCACTACAACTGCCACCCTATATTGGTTCCAAATCAGGGACTGAAGTAAAAAAACAATTGATTGCTTGTTCAGGTTAGTTCAGGTTAATCATAAATTTACGGAGCAATAATTATTAACTTTCACTTTTGACGTAAGCACATGCAATTTGTAGAGCTTATATAGTTCTAATTTATATACACAAGAAGAAATCACTAAACTCGTTTACACTACTAATATTTATTAAGTTCTTTCTTACATGTTCTCGTTCTTTCTTGTGCATTCCGGAAAAGTATTGGTTTGCCGAAGTAGAAGTGGCCGGTTCGTTCAAGAATGTATTCGCATCACCAACGGCGTAGCGATTAGTTTTGTTACAGATTGTTGCCTGTTGCGATGTTTAATTTATTTCCGACATTCCAATTTTTTTTTTGCGAACTCCATTTATACAGCTCAAGAACCCCTGAAGGTTCGCAAAACACCACTTGGAAAACGCTTTTCTAGGTCCTCGGGCCCATTGAAACTTTAAATTGGGGTAAAAAGACTATTGATTTTTAAAATTAAAAAACTAAAAGCTATTTCAAATCTCAAGTTCTTACTTAATATGTGAAAAATAATGAGCTCTAAAAGTTTTATAGAACTTTGCTAAGGAAGAAAACTGGACGAATAAATTCGAATTTTGTGCCTAAAATTGAATGAATGGATATATACAATTTTGATCTCCAACGACTAAACATTAAATATGGTGATAGTTCGCCATCAAAATTTTATTATAATTAAACTTGGTTTAGATCGCCGTAAAGTTCTAAAATATACGCACGTTCAGTTAACTCAAGACCTAAAGCGTCAACTTACACAAATTAACAAAAACGCAATTAAAAAACAAAATTATTTTCAGCAACAATAGCTTTAATTTTTTTTTTCCAAAAATTTAATTTCTAAGTTGATTTTTTTTTTATTGTGAAACACGGTTTATCTTTAAAATAAATAGATGTAGAAACAGAGGCGGATCCAGCCTCTCTCTTTGGGGGGGGGGGCGGTGATATCACAAAAGTACAGTATGGCAAGCAAGTTGTCGACGGGGGGGGGGGACATCAGCAACAATCCCATTTCTCGTGTAAAAGGCTGGGTCGGGTCTATTTTTCTAAATTTGAAGCTCTCGGAGAAGGGGAGGGGCGATCACAAGAAAAAAACAAGTTGCCGACAGAGGGGGAGGATATGAGCAGCATACACATTCCTAGTATAAGAGGCATAATCTTGAACTCAAAGCTCTTGAGAAGGGGAGGGGCGATCACAAGCATACACATTCCTATACTCTATTCAAGAAATAGAGAAATAAAACTGTTACTGAAACCTCCAACGTACCTGCTCCAGTGCCGCAGATAACTGAAGACTGCCGTAAATATAATTATATTTAGTTAAATTTAAATATTATAAGCTTTTAGAAATTTACTGCAACAATAAAATTTTTAATCGTTCAACTTAATTTCTGTTATTGAGTAAAATACACCTTACAGTGTGTCCTTAGTGATTTATCTTGTTTGTGTTTGTTTTTATATATTATTTGAGATTAGTGAGATACCAAAAAGATATGGTTCCCATATCTATATTTTTTCCTCAACGAAAAACTTATTACGATGAATGTTTATGATGCCTTCAGATATCAATATCTAGATAATAATGTTAAAAGTTATATTGAGATGTGTTCCGACATGACAGGAGTTGGAAAATCTACTATGTTTCGAATACTGAAGGAGAAAATAAAAGCTGGAATTGTTAGTACTCCCGAGCCACATTCGATCACAGGCAGATGAAAAACCTCGTTGGAAGAAGAGATGTAAATTGCAATAAAAGGAGTTGTACATACATTTTATTATGGTAATCAGATCCCAACCATCGACAAAATTCTAACTAAAACCAGTGAAGATAGGGATTTCCTGAAATTGAAAGAACTGAGCTCTGGAAATTGCTCAGTGAACTTAATTTTTGCTGGGAAAAACCAGATGGGAAATCTGTTCTTATAGATCGTCCGGAAACTGTCCGTTGGAGAAGAAAATATCTGTCTCAAGTAAAAGGTAGAGTTGCTAGAAATATCACAACTCACAAAATTAGTAATTTAACTGAACTTTTGAAAGTTTTTTTTAATAAAGTTACTGCAGGGAATTCTGAAAAATCCATATAATAAAAGAATAACAAAAAATGTGGAAACTCGATCTCATGATCGGTGAGATAAAGGAACCAATTCTAATTAATTTGAGCGAAGATAGCTTCACTGACTTTGATTATGAAATAGATACGATAGATATTTAAATTTTCTGTAACATATAAAAATTAATTACATTAGAATCCCTTTTTAGTGTTTAATTGTAATTCTGCGGATGGTTTAAGAAATAAATGAACTCAAAAGTCAAGTGTCCCAAAAATGTTTTTAATTAATAATAATATGACCGATAGCCCCAAAAAATTTTAATATTATATGGACAAATCTATTTTTTTATATATGTTTAACTTCTTGTATTCTTGTAATTATTTAAATTATAACTTAGAATTTTTTAAAAGAAAAAGAATATGCCTAAAACGGTTTCTATGTCAAAATTAAAGATAATAAAAATACAGTTGCGATTTGTGTTAAATATGTCAAAATTATCTATATTTTCTAATGTATGTGAATTATTAAGAAATCATCAGAAATAAAGTAATATTATAAACACTTTTTATTTTAAGTTTATTAACGAAATAATATTCTGTGCCATAAATACTTAGTGATGAAATAAACCTCCTTCCGACGCCTATGACAAGGATTAAAATCCTTTTGAACCCTTCGCATATCTAAATGTCTATTGATATCCAATCCAAATACTCCATTATTATAGACCGGTATTTTTCATTATAAAATTTCTAACCCATTCCTATGAAAAATATATGTGTATAACAGATTTTACCAAAGACACCGGACTAAAGAACACAAGTAATTTGCGAAGAATAAAAAGAGTAAAAAATGATTTATTACTGTCTATAGTTCTTGAATAAACTATTGTTTAAGAGGCAAAATAGGGTATATTTTCCTGGGGGGAGGGGGTGATCGCCCCTCCCTTGGATCCGCGCCTGTGTAGAAGTCACGTATACTGTTGGGATATATATTTAAACAATTTGAACTTCAAATATTTGACTGTGATATTTATTTTAACTTACAACTTTTCGCCTAACGTTTAGGTAAAAACTTTATGGCCTCAACTTGTTGCACCTACCTTCCACTTCTGTGATTCTGCAATGTATAAATGTCGTTGATATTTTACAGTCGAGCATCAAATTTATGTTACAGGTAGAATATCTTCCTGAAAAGTCAAAATAAACAGATAGTTGGTTTCTGTATATTTTGGTCTTGGATCAGTTCACGTGTACTGGTTTATATCGATTTCTAAAGGATGAGCTCCACCCTTTCAAATATAGTGACAAAAACTTTAAGCTTTAAAAAATTTCCAGACTTACATAGGTAAAGTTGCTAGTCACTCGTAATATCAGGGCCAAATTTAAATATTATGAGACCTTGGGCACAAATTACGTCTCCTTTTAAGGAAATCTAATTTCTTTGAATAAAATTTAATAAATTATCGAAGACAGTTATGTAAATACGGTCTCGAATAACATTAAACAATGTTGTAGCTTTAAATGTCTTTGTTTTTTTTTTTGAAATTTAAAAGTTATCCTAGAAATGTAATATTTCACATGATTTTTTGGCCATTATACAACTTTAACAATTTATTGTGCCATAATAACACAAACTTTCTTGATCTTTTGTGGATTTTAGACTAAATCTTCTTTTATGGTTTTATGGACTCTTTTTCTTTTCGGTTTAAAAGTTATTTATATTAGTATAATAGCTATTTTATAACTTACAATAAAAAAATTTTTCAATATACCTAAAGTTAGCAAAAACAATAATTTTATGGTCATAACAAAATCAATAATAAATAGAAAAAAAAATAAATAAACGAAGATTGTAGCAGGAAATAATATATATATATATATATATATATATATATATATATATATATATATATATATATATATATATATATATATATATATATATATATATATGTATATATATATAAAAGATAAGTTTTCGTATTTGTAATTTTAAAATAAAATGGAAAATTCTCGGTTATGCTGACATAAAGATCGTTGATAAATATTACCCTCAAGTTAAAAAGTGCGGAGATCTCCAAGAAAATAGAAAATCTCCGGGTCCGAAAAATGACGATAAATTTGACAGTTGAAAAATAGTAAATAAGACACAGTGGCGACATCTCGATGGATCACTCAAGAACACAACTTTGTTGGTGCATGTTGCTCTTGTGTTATTGAGTGATCCATCGAAATGTCACCACGGTGTCTTATTTACTATTTTCAACTGTGAAATCTGTTTATAGGACACAAATGTGAGATAATAGTTTGTATCGAACACAATGGCCTGATGAGTCCCATAGTAGGACACAACAGCGCTATCGTCATTTTTCGAACCCGGAGCTTTTCCTTCTTGGAGATCTCCGCACCTTTTAACATGAGAGTAATATTTATCAACGGTCTTATGTCCGCATTGACGAGAATTCCCTACTTTAAAATAAAATAGAATAAAATCTTGGCTAAGCGGACGTGAAATTTATCAATCCACATCATTCTCGTGTTAAAAAGTGCGGAGCACTCCGGAGCACTCCAAATTATGGAAAAAACTCCGGGTTCGAAAGATGACAGTGCTGTTTCGTTCTAATATGGGACTCGTCAGGCCACCGCATTCGGTACAAGCCATCATCTCGCCTTTGCATCCTATAAAGCTGAATTTAAAAGTCAAACACAGCAAGCAGCCTGACGAGTCCCACATTAGGACGAAACAGCGCTGTCGCCATCTTTCGGACCCGGATTTTTTTCCATACTGTGGAGTGCTCCGCACTTTTTAACACGAGAATGATGTGGATTGACAAATTTCACGTCCGCTTAGCCAAGATTTTATTCTATTTTATTTTAAATTACACGGACAAAAATTTATCTATTTATTTATTTACTTGTTTGGCTTTGAAACACGCTAAACGGTGCTCTCATAGGGGGATCGTTTAGTGCGACAGGTGACTGGCTGCTGAAATTAGTAGTAGGACTGGTTACCAGTACCGAAAAATGCAACCCCTATCCTTTGGGTAGCGCGTTTCGTGTACTCGATTGTATATATTACTGTTTTAATTCACCATCGCGCCACCACATGACGGTTTTTACAAACTTTGTTAATTTGTGTGGTTCTTGTCTTATCAAGTAAACTATCGAGATTATATATATATTTATATATATATATATATATATATATATATATATATATATATATATATATATATATATATATATATATATATATATATATATAGAAAAGTTATTTTATTTGCCTCACGACCGCTAAGTATCGGGGCAGACAATATATTCTTTGTGAATTTTACTCTGGTTCTCTCTCCTTACTAGTTTCGACCATCTACTGGTCTCGTTAGTGGAGCTGTAACGAACAGAGGACAAAATGCATATTTTACGATACGGGGATTTTAAGTATACATTTATTTTCTATGCATTTTGTTCTATACTATTCTGCATTGTGGCCATCTCTGTGAGAGGAACCTAAACAGGAATAGGATAATAAATATATGCTCATACAGTAGGGCTGCGATAATGGCATCGAAGTATTGTAAATTCGGGACTGGTGTTTGAGTGTAAGGGTGTAATGAACAGTCTCAAAAGGAAGAACTGCACAATCAGATTCGTGTAGGTCCAATTCAAGTTGGTAAAAGGAAAGCAAATTTTGTGAATCCTGGAAAGGACATCCTGAAATAAAAAGTGCCTAGGAACATACAACTGGACATAGCTCACAGATTACTAGAGAGCTCCTCTCCTTTTCACAGGTAGAGCTGTAAATTATGGTGCCACTGTTGATAGGACATTGTCACCTGAGTGGTCATCTTTATAATATTGGTGTTTTAGATAACCCGGCGCGCAGATCGTATCTGGAGCAGGATGAAACTGTTGACCATGTCCTCAGATAATTCCCAGCACTCAACGGATTGAGACAGAAATATTACGGAGACAAAATTTGGTATCGGAAGCAGTTAGACAAGTTGAACTAACGAGGCTACTTTGATTCACAAAGGTGATCAGCCACGAATGACCTGCACCTATGGTGAGATGGCAAGGGCCCAACGAAGCCTAGGTATCGATGATCATGTATCACCACCTTTTGTTGATTAATTCAACAACATTTTTCCCTAGAATTAACATTAACTGTGATATAATAGAAAAAAACTGGTAAGAAAATCGACATTTCTTTAGTTAATAATTTTTTATTCACGAAACTAGCGCGTTGGCCAGATATGATTCCTGATATCATATTGGAATAACTTATATAGAAAATTAAACTTCCTTCCCCTACAGCCACCTGGCCGATATTTAATTCGAATAGGGTAATAGATTCAAGTAGCATGCGTTTGCTTTGGCTTTGCTCATTAACACCAATAAAATGCTTCCTAAAATTCTCAACACTTTATTGATGTACCGAAAATAGTTAGATGCTGTGAATACTACTAGAGATTGAGTGACTGATTCTGAGACATGTTAGGCCCACATGGAGTATAAAGAGTGTTGCTCAATTATCATTTCGTTATTTATACATGACTCGCTAGTATGAGATGGTATAGTCAGCGTAAAAACTTTAGCAGTAAAGTAGGAAGCATGTCATATGAAAGAGCATTAAATCGTGCATTTTTGACTTGATTGATTGATTGATTATTTGGCATAACAAGCTAAGGTTGTAAATCCTTTACACTGCAGTCTCCAGAATTATTGTGTTGCCTGCCATATCCGTCAAAGAGAACAGGTTTGATCAGATTTAACAACCTGCTCACTAGTTTGTCTTCTGGGTATAACTCTTCGGGATAGATTGATCCCTTAAAGTGTCTCCAGTAGACCAAAGCTTCGCAGTCGAAGATGATGTGTGAGGCCGTCTCGTCCTCTTCATCACATAATCTACATACTGGTCCTTCGTTGAAGACGCCCATTGTATGTAGGTGTTTTCTCAAGCTGCACTGGCCAGTTATTAGTCCTATTACTACCAGCCTGATTTGTTGTCTGCTTAGACGCAGAATTTAACGGCTTAATTTGTCAGATGGTCTTCTCAGCAATAGCTTGCTGTATCTGTGACTCGCAAGGTGGGTGGATCTGGTGTTATTAATTTATTCACCAGGACAGCCACCCACAAATAGTGGCCTTGGTAATCTCAAATGCCGACTCCGGTAAAATAAATAGAGTGGCAGACCCTTGTCTTGCAATTTGATCCGCTTTTTCATTGTCCGAGAACCCTTTGTGCCCTGGTACCCACGCAAGGATGACTCTGTTGTGTTTTACCAGAGCGATAAGGTTTTGAAGACAGTCCAGACCTGTTTTGGTGTTATTTGGTAACACGCCAGCCCTTTCAGCGCTGCCTAACTGTTAGAGAGGATGAGAACGGTCCTACCCCTATAACCCCTCCTCAAATTCTCCCGAAGACAGACATCAATAGCGTGAATTACTGCCTGAAGTACTGTGGTGTGCTTCCCCAGTGTTACGAACATATTAAGTCTGGGTGTACCATGGTCAGTTTTTGACCCATTCGTGTACCGGAGGAGATTTCCTGGCTGACTCACTGTTCGGTCAGATCGCGCCTTCGAGTCAAGCTGAATAGTGTAGGGTCTGTCAAAGTTGTATGTTCTTGGCATGGCATCACTGCTCATTTCTAGCAATGAGTTCGGTATCATGCCATTGATGCTGGTGTGTCCAAGGGTAGATTTTTTCTACCAGACGTTATTTCTTTCCCCCATTTTTGCCTCAGACTTGATTATCGTATCAAGGAGAGGGAGATTTAATAGGGTTTTCATGACTGCTGTTGGGGTGCTTCTCATGGAACCCGTGATCCATAGGCAGGCTAGTCTTTGGAATTTGAAGAGAACCAGAATGGCCCATCTTTGTGTGACTTTTGTCCATCACATAAAAGCTACAGTTACATCCCATAAACTACATTAATGAAATTTAAATAAAAGAACTGAGTAGAAAATTATACAATTTTATTGACATATGAAATTTTTGTTTTGAGCCTAAGAAAACGCAAATTAATTCGTTTTTACATTAGATCACCTTAAATACTACAATATTTTATCAATAGGATATGTTTAAAAGTCAGTTTGATATTCAAAAAAAAAAGACATTATAGTAGCATTTAACATCACAATTTCTTTAAATAAAATTAAAAAAACAACAACAATAATTTAGAGACCGGTAGTAATCGTACCATTCGACATGCCCTGTCTTTCATCCTTCTTTATTTCGTCTATCGTACACACAGAAAGTTTTCTTTCAGTCAAATCGAGCGGAAACTGAAAATTTATTTGATTTTTACTAAAAATAGCAGTAGCATGATCAATATTATTTTCTTGACATTCAGCAGTCCTTTTTTCACGCCGTTTCGTATTTTGATGATGCCTTCTAACACACGATCCCACTACGAATATTATCGATGACACAGCAAATGTTACAATACAAATAAACCCTATTAAAAGACCCTTTTTGTTGGATTCAAGCGAATCATCATCGTTAGATTCCGAGCCGCTACATGCAGGTATTTCTTCTAAACTTAACTTTACTAATTCTTTACCCTTTAGAACACTAGGAAAGGCACAAGTTGCATTTTTAAATAAATTTGTTTTATTTACTCGAAAGAATATTTCGGTTATATGACATAAGTCGCACGTCCAAGGATTATGACTTATATCGATTTTTTTTATTGTCTCGAGGAATATCACGACACTTTTATTTAATCCCCGAATTTGGTTATTGCTGATATCTAAACTAATAATTTGCTTAGGAAACATATCTGGTGCTATTTCGCTGATATTATTTCCCGATAAATTTAAATTTTTAATCCGATCAGGAAAAAAATCGTAAGGGAGATTTTTAATTTTCATATGCGAAACACTTAAATCCCACAGATTATATAAAGTGTCCACTATCGTCTTAACAGTATCTATGTTTAAATTATTACCACTTATCGTCAGCTTTTGTAAGGTTTTTCCAAGATGGGAAAATGCTATACTTTCAACTTTAGGCAACTTGTTATATCCTATATCCAGTTCCACTAAGCTAGTAAGGTTTTTTAAGGCAGTGTTAGGTATTTTAGCAATTCTGTTTTTTGCTAAGTTCAAATATTTCAGTTGCTGTTGGTTCACAAAAGTATTTTCTAAAATAACTGGAAACATGTTACCGTCTATTTTCAGACTACGTAGCTTCCGTAAATCTTGAAATTCATCGTAGTCTAAAAACTGCATTTCATTGTATCCTAAATCTAAGTGTGTCAGGTAAGGCAACAGATGGTATATTTGCGTGTTTATTCGCTTCAGGCCACAGTGTCGGCATTCTAACGTCCTCAGTTCCTGAAACAAAAGAAATAAGGTTAGTTGTCAGCTTTCCAAATATCTCAAATGAATTTAAATTTATTAACTTTAACAAACTTTGTAAATACTCTATAAGAATTAATATTATTAACAATTTTCTCTTTATTTTACGTACTTTTATGGATACAATGACATTATTATTTCAAGGCTTTCATTTAAAACCCTTATCGTACCTACGCTAAGTGGAGGCGGGTCACCAGTCAAGTATAAATACGGTCTGATTATAAACAAAATAACGAGTAAACAATTTTTGAAAAGATTCATTCATAAAGTCGCTACCCTTTCTGTGACCTTGACTACCACTGTGATAAATAAATTTACACCACATAGGGTTGAGTTCTTTGTTAAACCTTGTTGAATAATAACTAAGTGTACCATATAATTATTTTTATTTAGGTTAAAAACAATATACAGGGTGTGTATTTAGAGCTTCAATATTCGATTACGGCTGTATCGTCTTTTCACTGAAATGTTTGATATTATCAATTATCGTTATAGCATTTTTTAAATTGAATAGTACTATGCGTCGACCAAATTTTATTTATTTATCTTTAAATTAATATCAAACAAAGTTTATCCTTATCTTAACATTTACTAATAAACAAGAAATTGTCGATTTTTACCTATCCATTACGAACTTTGAGAGAATAGAAACCAATTATGTTTTTTTTTTCGTTTGAGGTATAGACCTAATAGCAGCTTTGTTGCTCAATACAATTCTCCTTTATAGATTTTCCAGTAATAAAAAAACCAATAATAATAATATAGGGTGTTCCGTACGCTGGTTCTGCACTTAGCTATTTTTTTGGAATTGTAAAATGGAGCAGGACGGACATCCAAAACCTGCAAAGAAAAATAAGAACACAACTAACAAAAGCACAAAAACGTCACCCTCAGAGTGCAATTGATCGTGCAATACTTCCGAGACATCAAGAAGGAAGAGGATTAGTGAATATTGGTAAGTAGCTCTACCAACAAATAATAAACTTACGTTCATATTTCCACAGGTTAGCGGACTCTTCTACACTACATCGCGCATTATGCGCGGCAGACGATTCAACGCCGCTACAGCTGAGGGAACAGGATGTTGCTTTTTACCACTAAATAGACCAAGAGAAGTTACAAATCTGGCTACATAAACCACTTCATGGACGGCAACCAAATGAGGTCAATCAGAACAATGTCGAGGACTCAACGTCGAACTATTGGTTGATTTCAGAACATATATCTCCGGAAACGGAGGGTTTTTTGTAAGCTATCTAGGACCAGGTAATTTCGATGAAAAACTATCGGAAGTTTATCATCAGAGATCCCTCAACAGAATATGACCAATGCAGGTACTGTTGTCAAAAATTAGAGACAATCCAGAACATAACTGGAGGATGCCAAACGTTTGCCGCAACGTAGTATAAGGAAAGACATGACTCAGCTGCTAAGATATTGCATCAAGAGTTAGCAGATATGTTAAACCTATTGCAGGTACGAAAAGTGCCTTATTATAAATACAATTCGGAGCTCATTCTTGAGAGCAAGTTATATTGGGCCCTAACGGTTCTGACGGATCAGACAGTTGCTCATAATAGACGAGATATTATACTAACAGATAAAATTTCTAGGCGAACTATACTAATCGATATTGCTGTACCTAACAACAACAACCTAAGGCCAAAATTCAACGAGAAGATCGCCAAATACAGAGATCTGGAGGTGCAAATTCGAAGATAATGGGCAATGAACAGTGCCCAAACGATTTCCATAATTTTATCAACAACTGGAGTGATACCAAAGAACCTTCTGCACAACATAAAGGACTGGGCCTTAGTGAGCATCTGTATAAGCCGATTCAGAAAGTAGTTCTCCTTGCAACCGCGCGAACTGTCCAGAAGTTCATAGGAAATACAGCAGACCACGTCACCTAGGACGTGATAACATGGAAAAAGTTCCCAAAGAGCTTCATACTTCTGGTATCTTTGTTTACCTGGTATGAGTCAATATTCCCTGGAAGGAGTGTGAAGCCGTTTGGTTTGAATTCATAAAATAATACATGGTGTTCCTTTACTACTTCGATATTCGATTGCAGCTAAATCAATGAAAAATTTGTAAACGAAATGTCCGTGGGATTAAAGGGGATATACGTTAAAAGTATCCCAAAAATGTATGTCGCATAATTTTTTTTAATGTAACGACTTACAATATTTTATTAAATTTAGAGTCTCTTTAAAACCCTATTTTTTTGCCTTAAACCGCGAGGTGCCAAAACATTAACAGCCGGATTCACAGTTTATGACTTAGATCCGGTATAGTTGCCTTGGAAGTTACATCTTCTACTTAGCTGTTTTTCTTTTGCTTATGATATTGTTATAGTTTGTGTCAAATATGTCAAAATATAAACGCTTATATAACAAAATTAAGAATAAAAACCTAGGAATAAGGCCTTGAAATTGGAAAAGAAATTGTTGTCTCCTGAAAATAAACAAAAATTTCAATTTTTGACGGGTCGGTAATAAATAGAAACATTTTTTATTCTTGTATTTTTAAGATTCAAAATTTGCTTGACTGATTGTTATATTTGTCCATTTAAGGCCCCCTACAATCAGTTTAGGTCAGTTTTAAAGTTAGACCATGTTAGTGGGTAAAATTTTTATGTATATTTTTGCCTAAATCTGCATTTTACTGAAATTGTAATAATCATATAGCAGTTCTTTACGTAATTACTTTTTTGGAAAAAATTGTGGAAAATATTAGCTGGGACAATTTTATTTCACAGTAGTAAAATATTTAGTTTTTATGCAGGGTGACCAAGATTATATTTATTTAAAAACTGATATTTTTAGTTTGTTATATATGTAATTCTCTTTTCAGGCAGAGAATATGAAAAATATTTGTACAAACAGTTTATTTCTTGCAAATATCGCTCTGGTCCTCTCTCCATACGCGTTTCGATCACCACATGATCTCGTCAGTGGAGCTGTATCGGACCTAGAGCAACATTAGCAGGAAATAACTGATATATGAACCATAAATTTCAAGGTATGTCGGCAGAATATTACACCTGCCGTCTACCAACTTCGATGTCAGACTGAAAAATATCGCCATTCGAACGACATCTATGAATCAACGGAGTAAAGTGAAATTTTTAAACAATCAAAATTTCAGTAAGAAATAAAGAAATCTTTCTGCCGTATTTAAATAGTTTAAACTATTTGTACATATATTTTTCATATTCTCTGCCTGAAAGGAGAATTACATATATAACAAACTATTTAAATACGGCAGAAAGATTTCTTTATTTCTTACTGAAATTTTGATTGTTTAAAAATTTCACTTTACTCCGTTGATTCATAGATGTCGTTCGACTGGCGATATTTTTTAGTCTCACATCGAAGTTGGTAGACGGCAGGTGTAATATCCTGCCGACATACCTTGAAATTTATGGTTCATATATCAGTTATTTCCTGCTAATGTTGCTCTCGGTCTGATACAGCTCCACTGACGAGATCATGAGGTGATCGAAACGCGTATGGAGAGAGGACCAGAGCGATATTTGCAGGAAATAAACTGTTTGTACATATATTTTTCATACTCTCTGCCTGAAAGGAGAATTACATATATAACAAACTATTTAAATACGGCAGAAAGATTTCTTTATTTCTTACTGAAATTTTGATTGTTTAAGAGCTGATATTTTTAATTCCGATTTATAAAGAAAATCATGACCACATATTTTTAAACATTTAGTAATTATTACATTGACTCTTTCATTAGCGAAAAATCTACAAACGAGAATTGGATAAAGTGACAAGAAAGTCAGCTATTTTTTGCTTAGTAGCAATTTTTGAAAAAAACTCTCAGAGATAAACGAGAACAAGTCGATATCAATTTGACTAATAAATATTCTTTCTGTACATGGTACTAGATACAGGGTCTTCGTTCCATTTAAAAAAATAACGTCAAACAATATTTAAGATATCAATATTTAAATAAGAATTCGTGACACACTGTATAAGAAGACTAATTATTGTAATCTTGTGAGATAAAATGATGCTAGCTAAGATTTCTTACAAATTTTTACAGAAAAGTAAAGAACTGTGGTGTAGATAATAGAATTAAGTGAAACGCTGATTTCGCCTAAAAAATAATTAAAAATTTAACGTTGCATTTTAAAACAAAAATGTTTAAGGGTTGACGAGAGAGTTAAAAAAAATGTGGGTCGTATTAAAATAAATTATGTTCCATATACGTGTCTATTGCGAAATTAACGAAATTTTGATAGAATCTTTAGTTTTCGAAATATATCTTCGTAAAATGTACCGACATCATATCTCTAAGAGGTCTATATAAAAGGGTAGCGTCAATTCTTGAGGCTAGAATATGAAAATCTAGTTCAATTTAACTTGGTTCAAAAGTTAATAGTTTCTGAAATAGAAGGTGTCAAATTTATATGTTTTTTTTTTAACTTTTTTGTAAATATTTGTTAAATTTCCACTAAAATTGGTATTTTGAGGTTTTAAAGATGATATATCAAAACGGTTACAGTTTCGATATGTATAGTAAAGATTACAGGAGAACGGCACAGATGATAAAGATATTACAGTAATTATAGAACTACATATACTGCCAACGGTTGGCTAAAATCCGTATTGATGATGACCTGTGAGTAAAGATCGTCATCATACTGAAAGGAATCTGCTACGAATGTGTACTGTTCTATTTAATATTTGCGTTGAGAAAATGATTCATATAGCATTAGATACAACGCGTTCCAAAATTTGCATATATGGTCGCTACTCTAAAAGAAAAGTGGAAATGTGATGAAGTCAAGGGATGAATGTGCCATGCAAAAACAACCTTCTTTATATTTAAGGATCCCCTTCTTCACAGAAATATGCTACTACATCCTTCAATATGTGTAGTTTAATGTTATTTGTGGCCTACTGTACTGTGTGATGTTGAAATTTGACCACTAAAAGCAAAGATGTAAAATTGCTTTTAAATAGTGAACACTCTGTCAACCATTGAATATTCCCTGAACTCCCCTCATAACAAATGATGTAGTTCTTTGATGAACTGACATAGGAAGATAGCTAATAGTCAGTGTAGAGCAATGCAAAATATCATATCTAAGAGGACCTAAATTCTCCATACCAAAGCTAAGAAAGGCTGAGAAAAGTTAAAAGCAGACAGAGGTCAGGTTGAAAACAACACTCTTTGCTCCTCAACATAAGAAACTAGTGTGATACATTAAATGCAGCAACCATATTAAGACAGGCCTAGGAGGAAAAAATAGAAAATGATCGCCGATGTACGGCAGAGATCATAACACCCTAAGAAGAAAGAGATTCATATACGGTTCAGAAACTTGGGCCATAAATAATGAAATTATTTACAAAATACGAGTCACTCAGAGAGTTATAGGGAAAAGAAAGATAGAGGTAAGTCTTCGTGATCAAATACGCAAGGAAGAAATACGAAGAAGATCTAAGGTAATCAATGTGGTAATAATTCATCTTGTCAGAATATGGAAAACCGACAATCAGCCAAATATGCCTGCAAAAAAATAGACTGACGATATAAATAGATCTGTTAGGTCTCAACTGGGGACAGCGAACTCAAGATTGAGAAAGGAAGAAAAAATCCAAACCGGCATATTTATAAAGGTGGATAGAAAATTAGGGAAAGCAAGATAATGATGATGATAATGATGATATTTTAATGTAAATTTCCTAATTTGATAAAAAAGCTAATGGATTTGTAATAATGTAAGCAAAAAACAAAAAAAGAAGTAAATTTATTTTCGGTTTTATCTTTCATCAAATTACCCAAGAGGTATATATTAGTAATATTATAATTTATTATAATGTCTGACCACTTTTCTCATTATCTGTAATAGCTTGTAAATAATTAACTGGGATATAAATATCCCAAGCTAGGAAAGTTCTAAAAAAAATATCTTTGTCAGAATTACATTCACCAGCATCGAAGTTACTTTTTATACTAATCATAATCTATGTCAAGCGATACGATATTTCTTTTTGCACAATTTATTTCACCTTAATATAAACTGGGTTCTTAAAACATAATGATTTAGTAATGCGATTATTACTGGAGAATATGGCATATTTCTTCGTTGTAGGTTGTAAGTTTCTCGGTGTGGCTCTTCCAGAATCCTCCGTCACACTTATCCCCTTCGCACCCGGGTCGTAAGGGTAGTCGTATCGTAAGCGTATCGTTACGACGCTACGCGTACGAGACCTGCAGTGTTGCACAAACGAATCGTCGCGTAGACGTATCGTTTTGGATATCAGTTAAAATCATGGCGTCAACGGCACCAGACGTTTTGGATGTTGAGGATCTTACTTTCTCTTCAGACGAAGAGGATTTTTTATTGTTTGATGATAATAAATTCCGCAGTTTTTATCGAATGAGGAAAGAGACATTTACTATACTTACAAACATTTTAGGACCACACCTATTGAAAAACGATACAAACATGAGAGAGGCTGTACCTCCAGAAGAAAGAATAATGATAACTTTACGGTAAGTAAAAGTATTTCTTTATTTATTTTTAATCATATATTTATTAAAATTAAAATCTGACAGATATATGTATTAATCTTAATATCACACATGTTTTGTACCCAGAGTGTTTAATTAAAATAATCAATACTGTCATTAAACATTTGTGATGTTGTACAATTATGATTATTAATTATTTTAATCAAATATTATTGCAAAATAAAACGACCTACAGCTGTTCTATTTCACGGCTTGACTTTGGTTATTGTGCACATGAACATCTGTAGATTTGAGATCAGAGTTTTTAAGAATTATTTTCATTCCAATTGTATTGACTCAAGTCCGTCAGAACATTCATTGATTCATCTGTGCTAGGGCTACAATCAAGAGGTGATCTCACTAATTGCTCACCCAGACTCATAGCTGAAGAGACTAGAGAGTATGGGTGTTGACATGGCTGCTGCTGATTGGGACTCATAGCTGAAGAGAGAGTGCGTGGTTGTTGACATGACTTATAGTAAATTTGTGAGTTAGTTTGGGCTTGAACTTGAACATATGTGGCAGTTGCAGGTGATTGTTTTGCTGGACCATTTGATATTTTTGAATGAGCGACATCATTTCAATTTTCAGCAATCTCATATTATTATTATTCAAGTTTTCGATATCTGGAAGTAAACTTAATAAAAACATTTTGCGAAGATTTTATGTGTCTGCCTTTTGCATAGATTTCTCCATATTTTGCCGTTTCGCGGTAATATACTGCATAAAATTGCTATTGACAGCATTGTTGGACGGCTTGGCCTTCTTTTTAGGCGGCTGTGTTGAAGCATCATCAAGTTCGTCGTTTGTTGATGTACGTTGAGTTTCCACTTCGTTTGTTGATGTACTCTGAGTATCCACTTCGCTAAGGTTGTTGGCAGTTGATTGACGACTATTGCATGTAGGAATATTTCCAGGATCTTTCTCATTGTTAGTTGGTTTACAAATGGAATCACAAATTGCATCTCATCGTGTAAATAATACTGCTTCCTTGATTTCGTTGCTGATCCACTAGGTAACGCTTTCAGACTCTTAACGAAGCCGTTTCTCACATTGCGCCACTTTTCTTTGCATTCTGGAACTAAAAAAAGTATAATTGAATAGTATAACAAAAAAAAACAAAAAAACGGTAAGATTTATTACCGGTAGATACATTTCAGTGGTTGTAGCAGCTCCATGTTATGTCTCAGCGCAAAGTTTAGGTAAATTCACTTAGCCTATTCCGATTCCTATTTATAATAAATTATAAAACATAAATATTTTAATATTGTTTCAGGAATCTTGCAACTGGTAACACTTTTTCATCTTTGGGTTTATATTTCACTCGAGGCGATATCACAGTTGCTCAAATCGTAGCTGAAACTACCCAAATTATATGGCATATATTGAAAGATATAAATATATATATATATATATATATATATATATATATATATATATATATATATATATATGAACGTACCGACAACTGAGAAATGGAAGAGAATCGCCAATCGATATCACGAACTATGGCAACTACCTCATTGCGTTGGTGCTATCGACGGCAAGCACGTACGTATTCAGCAATATCCAAATTCTTGTTCTTCAAATTATAATTACAAAGGATACCATTCAATTGTTTTAATGGGGTGTGCAGATGCAGATGGCTACTTTACATTTATAGAAACTGGATACTCTTGTCGCAATAGTGATGGTGAAATATTCCAGGCAGGACGCCTAGGGCAGTGGATACAAAGTAATAATAATAATGTTCCTGATGACTGTGCTTTACCCCACGATAATAGTAGCTCTATATTTCCTTATTACTTTGTAGCGGATAATGCATTTCAGTTGAAAAGAAACATATTAAGACCATATCCACTACGTAATATAGGTAACAAAAAAAGAATATTTAACGACAGAGAAACATAGAATGTGTTTTTGGAATGATGACACAGAAATTTCAAGTGTTGATGACGTCTAGCCGATGCAAAAATTATGAGACTATAAACAATATAATAAAATTTATCTGTGTACTTCACAATTTCATTCGAAAACATGAAAGAGTTGACTACGAATTCAACCAAACTGAAGACCGTAACCACGCTGCTGGTAACCAACGAATAATTGTTCCAGAATATGATGAAAATCGTCACGTTGACAGAAGGTCATCACCAAACCAGCTTCGTGATTATTTGGCAAATTTCTTTTTGAAACCCAGTAATTCTCTTCCGTGGCACTGGCAACATTGTGTATAAGTAATTGTTATTTTAAAAAAATATATTATATTTCTTACCTGTCCCGTTCATTTTTAACGATATTTCTGCCCAAGATTTGTCTGTAACATCTTTTCTTGAATATTCGCTTAATGAATGATTATATAGGCAAGGCTACCCAAGGGTAGCCTTCAACCAGTTTGACGAATTTAGTTATTTTTTCAGTCATATTAAAAGTTAAAAGTCATAAGAAATTGAAATTCAATTGAATTCAGGTGTTTTTTAAAGAAAATAATGAAAAGTTAACTTTTTACGCTTGTGTTTTTACGCCAGTACGCTACGACTATCGTAATGACAATAAACACCTCCTACGATTCACTGCAACACCGCTTCGTGTGCGGACTTATTTGAACATGTTCATGTTTGTATTGCTCTCGTCGTACGCGTGGATTATGATATGCTTACGCTACGACGCCGTGTGCGAAGGGGTTAAGCCATATTTAAGAGTTTGCGGATTTCGGCTCTTAACTGGTGCTTAGCGCATCTTCTGGTCTGAATACGAGCTAAGTTAGTTTTCAGATTGGTGCTGGATTTTTCCCAATCTGTTTTCCGAGGATTATTTCTGAGGACTGGCTCAGGAGGATGGGTGTCTAAACTGAATGCGATTATTCTATGATTTGAAAAAGAAGATTCATTCAATACCCTCAGTTTCCTACTGGGTTTGTTAAGCCTGATCTGCTTAATATGATGTCTAACACTTCTTCTCTTACCCAACGGAGTTAACTCGTGAATGCTTTTGTTAAATTATTTTTCTCAACTTTCGACTTGGTTTATCTCAATAAGAGTGCATAAATGAACTTAGTGAATTCAATAGTGGCTGTCTATGTATGGACAAATAACGTAAAAGTGGTCCAAAATGTGTTGTAGCGTAAGAAAACACTGATATCATAAGCCGTAAGAATCAAGCATGAGCCCTGGGCATATTTTATATACTATATGACCATGAATAAGCAATTTTCGTACTTGATCCCCATAACTTGCCAATCTCTTAAAAAACGATGTGTACCAGGAAATGCTGAAAAAATACGACTCCGATACTTTAAAAAAACATTTATAAGGTCGTTACTATTGACGAGTTTTGGATTTGTCCTTAGTGCAGCAGTCAATCGTGTGGGTCTTTCATGATGAGCCAAAATTATTAAAGATAGCTCACGCAGGTAGCACTTCCAAGCAAGTAGTCACCTGTAACTGGCGATGTTATAACTATGTCTTTAAAAATCGTAGAATGGCCAATTATGTATGAATGGTCTCCACCATGACAATGCGAGCTCTCACACATCAGCTAAGCAGTCAAAAAGTTGAATTAGTGTGTTATCCGCCGTACAGCCCAGATTTGACAACCGACGTTTCTTGTTGTTTTTATATATGAAGAACAAACTTCGTGGTCAACGATTATTTACCCCAGAGAGGCAATGGATACTCCAAAAAGCATATTTTAGAGATATCATTTCCACAGTGGCAAAAATGCTTTTCGTATTAATTTAAACACATGGAAAGTTATATTGGTCATCGTGGAGAATACTTCGAAAAACAATAAAATCAATTTAAATATATATTTGTTTTTGTTTGTGATTCCCGAAATATATGCTCGTATCTATCAGCGAATCATTTCAAGAACTGTTGGATTGGAGTAATTCAGATGTTGACTATTTTTGGGAAAGTATTTAAAACCATGCATAAATACCTAATCTAGCCGAAAATATTATTTTTTTTTTAAATACAACTAATACTTTAAAAATCATTAATTTCAAATTCCTTTTCAAAATACCCTCCAAGACGTCAATACTTGTCACTTTATCTCTGTGACGTCACTTTTATGGTAAAAGATGAGTTCTAAGTTATTTTAAGTGTTGTGCGGTGCCTCAGTGTAAAAGGGCAATAATTAAAACACTTGAAAAGTTATTTATTCAGGTTCCATCTTCGGAAAATAATAGTAAAATGTGGCTTCAGCTAGCCCGTAAGGATTCGGTACCACTTGTTTTATCTTAGTTTTGAGATTATAAATACCTATGATTACTATTATATATTCATTATCGGTTGCGGAACAATCCTTGATAATTTACTTACATGAAAGTCTTCACATGTCTAATTCCAGCAGAGCAGAAGTTACTGTTTGTTGTGAAAAAAATTGACCACCATAAAACAGTCAATTCGCGACATATTCAAATTATATGCCCTAATAAATTTACTTTCAATCATGAAAAAAATTACTAAAATCATTTTCAAAACAAAAAGTAAGAAAATTTCTTACAAATTACATCAAAATGACTATAAAATATTCACTAGGCAATGTAGCCCTTGACAGCGATCACGAGTGTAACATAAAACTAAAAAACGTATATGTCAAGTTCGTGACAGCGATGACATTACTGTATTTTTTAGATTGATTTTCAAATGACCGAAGTGAAGAAAGTGAAACTGGTAACTTCATGTTCTTTTGATTATGCATTTACTTGTCATTAGATCGAAGTGGTCTTGACTACTTCGAGTGACACAACTGAAAGTAATAATCACTCAAAAGAACAACCATATCAGGACGGGTGCCTGCTATGAGGTTAGTATGGAGTGACATCGATCACTTTGATTGGTGCTCGTCGTCACGTGACTCGAAGCAAATTTAATTATATTTTGATTATTAAATAAAAATAAAATTCCTTAAAAATAAAGAAAATGTTATGTTTTTAAGGATTTGTATTGTGGAAACTACCGTTTCGATGCAAAATTATATTTTTATTTGTATACAGTCAACATCCCAATTATCAAATGCTCTTATTTGTTTTTTTTTTCATTGGTTAAAAAAATGAATATGTGATTATTACTTTTAAATAAAAAAAATATTTTTATATAATAGCTTCATTCTTTAGTCAACTTTATTCTTATTCTAACTTTATATCCTTAATAAAAAATGTTCCTTAATATTTTCGTCCTAGCCCTGTGAAATTCTAATTTGAAGTTATATAAGTATAGAGAGGGCGTATTACTATATAATCAATATCTTTTCAGTTCCAGTATATTATTCAAATTCTGTTAGAACTTTTAACCAACTTACAAAGTTACTCTGTCATTTACAGAAAGTCATACCGGAACTAAAGTACTTTATCTAAGTATAATATGTGATTAATGGATAAAAGCCGAAGTTTTACCCGAATAATCTATATGTCGTTAAGCCCCTCGGTAATGGTGTAATTAGATCGAAAGAATAGAAAACCTTCCGATGTTAAAAGGATGTCTGTGAAATATGTTCCACGTTAATACAAATATTATAGCTAATTATTTCAGTTTAGAACCATATTTGTATGAATATTATCGACTAAAAGATTATCAGCAATAAAATTTTTATAAAAAAAATTGAACCAACTTCTAAATAAAATTTTTATAAAAAAAATTGAACCAACTTCTAAAAGTGCGCTAAAAAGTAGAAAATAACTATAAATTTTTATATGAAATTGAATTTTTTGAAGTCGGCGCCAAACTAATACCTGGCAAAATGTAATTCGCGTAAACAGATTAAAAATGCTTTATTTGTAATTGCTTTCTTACCATAATTTGTATATATTAGTAGTTATTTCTTTCATTTAGAAATAATTTGGCGCTGACTTCAAAAATATCAATTTCATATAAAAATTTATAGTTATTTTTTACTTTTTAGCGCACTTTTAGAAGTTGGTTGAGTTTTTTTTATAAAAATTTTATTTTTCGATTTTTAGTTTTGAATTCATTATGATATCCATAAATTATTTGAACTAAGTACTAATCGAGATTAGTGTACCTCGCAATGATTCCAAGGTGGCAAAAAAGTACCCATTTTATCCAAAGCTGTAAATCACCCAAAAATAAACCACTTTGATTCTTAGAGTTTTCCAAATACCAGTGAAATTGTTTCAAACAAATATTTAGTCTGTCATAATAAATCCACTATCTTAAATTTCAAATTAGTTTGTACAAATCATATTGTATCTTATCAAACTAATAGTTCTAAAAAATTAACTTCATATTCGTAATACACGACCCTGAAAACAGCCTAATACCAAATCTGAAAAAATGCTTGGTAATATAGGCCCCAAAACCTTCCAATATCGATATTTAAAGAACTTGAGACGTGGATTTCTTAGCCCGATATATATGTTATACTGCATATTGAGTTTGGATGCGCCCCAAGAACCCCGCAATATCAATTTTAGACCAAATCGGAAAATCTTAAATTTTCAGTCCCTCATATTGTATCTTATTAACCTAATTGTTGTAAAAAATTTACTTCTTATTCATAATACACGACTCCGAAAACCCCCTAATACCAAATCTGACAAAATGCGAATAAGGTAAAATTTTCAACCCACCTTATTGGATTCCAAAAAAATAATTTTAACATCTTAATTTAATCTAAATATAAACCTTTCAAAGCCTCCTAGTACCAATTTTGGAAACCTAAAATTTCTAGACCGTCGTATTGCATCTGACATATTAGATTTTCTCAAAATAATTTTATATTCGCTATTTACATCCTCAAAAACGATTTAGTCCCATCTTTGACCAAATCGAAAAATGTAAAATTTTTAGTCCGCTATATTGGATTTGCCATATTGAATCCTGAAAAAAAAAATACTTTTAAATTCATAATTTACGCCCTCAAGAATCCCCTACATCAATTTTGGAGAAAATCGATAAATGTTAAATTTTTAGGACGCCATATTGAATTCACCACTTCGTAATTAACCCTAACAAAAATCCCCAAAGACTGATTTTAGACAAAATCGAGAAATGTAGAATCTTTAATCTGCCATCTTGAACCCGCCATATTTATTTTTTTTTAAATAATTTCAGATTCGTAATGTGCGATCCCAAAAATTTCCTCATATCAATTTTGAAAAAAATCAGACAAAATTAATTTCTTCGTCCGCCATATTAGATAAACCATATTGAATTTTTTAAAATATTCTGGATTCGTTATGTGCGACCCCGAAAACTCCCCCACAATAATTTTGGAGAAAATCGGAGAAAATTAAATTTTTTGTCCGCCATGTTGAATCCGCTATATTGAATTTTTTTTAAATAATTTGAGATTCGTTTTGTACGACCCCGAAAATTCTCCCATACCAATTTTGAAAAAAATCGAACAATACTAATTTTTTTGGCCGCCATATTGTCAGCGCCAGCTTGGATTTTACTGCACCAATTTCGTCCAAAAAAATTTGGGACAACCGTAGCAACCTCCAGAATATAACGTAAAAAATTTCATTCAAATCGGTGCCCCCGTTCTGGAGTAATCGGGGTACATACATAAAAAATACATAGTCGACGAATTGAGAACCTCCTTCTTTTAGAAGTCGGTTAAAAAAACAATTTTTTAATGTTTTTGTAAATATCTCGGTAACCACTGATCTGATTTTTACGATATCAACATTTCTTTGCATAGTTATTAACAATAATAAAAAGAAACAATGTTTTTATTGTTTTTGCAAATATCTCGTGAACCACGGTATGGATTTTGACAGACCAAAATGCGTATTATATATTTTTTATTGCCTACAACTTTGCAAAAATCGGTTTTCAAATTAAATAACGAAAAGTATTCTGAATTGCTATTAAAAATATTTTGGTCACACAAAACTCGAGACATTATTCTTTATCCCCTGAAAGAATTATTTCCCAAAAGAAAAATTCCATTCGTATTTTATGATTATGCTTGTTAGACAGTCTAATCTTACTATCCTAACTACTGTATTCGATGCTAGATATTTTATAAAATTATAATACCTAATAAGAACTGCGATAAACTTTCGCTTGGCTAGTCACAGAAAGCTACATTTTGTTAAGGAATATGTGTTTTCCCTAGCTTTCGAATGCAATCAATTTAAAATACGTCGCATTCGCATTTGTTTATAGGGGAAAAAGAAGTACTTTTTGCACTTTTTTTTGCAAAACTAGGTATTCCGCTTTTAGGGCCTATCATTGCAAGTCTTTAGGAACAAAATAATCCCTCGTTCATCTCTGTATGATTTGTGAAGATATGATAACTTTTCGTCTTGGCAGAAAAAACAATTATAATTATGTAAAAATTGTTAAACTGTAAGAGTGGAAAGTGAAAAAGTTTCTTTAAAATAATATGCGAAAGGTCATGACCCAAAAAGAAAAGTTTGCTTACTCACTTGCTAACAATTTCATCTTTGCTTGACCCCTATTTATGTTGTTTAGCTTGGCATTTGCTAGACTTATGGGTGATTGTATTTATTTTTATTGTTGTTAAATTTACTGTTATCTATTTCCAATGAAATCTCGATTTTTTGCCTACAATTCGAGAGTAATTTGCTTTGTTTATATTCTGTTTTTTTTTGTAGGTTATGTTATACGCATATGCTGTTGAATTTAACTGAAGGTTTTTTTATAATGTTACATTTTGAGCTGTTTTGATTTTATTATTTGATTCTTTTATTTTTCCCATATTCGACTAGGATTTTCACCATTGTCAATGCTTTTTGAGTTTACTGAAGTTATAAACTTCTCACCAATATACCACCTACGTGTTTCGTAACTAGCCTTAGCGACATCTAGTCAGCGAGTCCCCAAACGTTCAGGAAATCGCTAATTGTTGCTAGAGAGAAATCTTTTTCGTTTGTCTCGATATCGTTATTTCGCTCGGAGATTAATGATTTTGAAATGAAAAAGTGACAATTGGTACATAATGTGCCGGTGAGAAGTAAAATTCTTTATTTTCAAAATAACTAATGACTTACTTACCTATTTTGCACAGAAAATGTTTTCAGTTGGCTCTTGTTACCTAGGAACTCGCATTTGGGTTATTTTTGATATGTCACCTCTATTAAATTTTTGACATTTGAAAGGAAGAAACGCTGTGCTCGGGGATTTTTGATATAAAGTCTACGTATTTTCCTTAATATTTTACTTACAACTAAAGAAGCTGCAATTTTTACATCTTAGTTTATTTGGTCCATTCTTTGAGATTTTGGAATGTCAAATATTTTAAATTATTCCGGTGATTGAATTAAGTTGTTTAATTATCTTATTTTTTTATCTGTTTTGCTGTGTATTGAATTATTTTTACCGGAATAAACTTGGAGACGGGGATTTTAATAATATTACATTTTCAATGACGGAATTATTTTAAACCACATAAAAAATCAGAATAAAATCCATTAAGTGTAGTTTATAAATTACTGATTTATTAAAGTTTGAGCTCAAAATTAATCTTTAACGAGTAAGTTTGATGTCAAATTTGAATCCGGCCATTGTATGCTATTTTAATTAATTAAATCTAATTATTTTCTCTTAAATATCAAAATTTAACTTCATTAGTCAATTATTAAGTTATATACTGGCTTCCAAAACCATTTCTTGTTATTTTTTATGAATATTGATAAATTTTTCTTTGGCTTTCTTATTGCTTGATAGTCATTACTAGAATTATACGTAAACAAACATTAAGAAATAATTAAAAAAGATATATACACATCGAGTTAAAAGTCTCCTTTTTTGAAATCGATTAAAAAATAATAAATATGCGAAGCCGCACGGTTTGGATGGTCGTAACATTAGAAAATACTCCGCCAGGTTAATGATATCTATTTTTTACGTAAACGAGTAGTAAATGTCTTTATTGGGAATTTCAACCGATATAAAACATTTTGGACAAGTAGTGCTCACTCTATATCTTGTGCTGATTATATTCTCTGAAAGATGCGTAACTTTCCTGAAGTTTTTTGATTTTTCGAGGAAAAGTTATTCTTGGTAAAAAGTTTTTCTTGATTTCGGATTCCAAAAACAGTTATCAAGCTCGTGATAAATTATATAGGGTGTTCAAAATATTCAAAATTGTAGAACTAATTTTAAAGAAAACATTTTTATTTGTATTTTTTTACAAATTTTAATTACTGAGTCGTTTTGAAACAGAAAAAAAAGCTTAAATATGTAGTTTAATAAAATGATAAAAACTAGTTTTGATTAAACATGTTAATTTATTCGACAATGGATACTTTTCTGTCAATGTCAACGTAACAGACAATATTTGTCTTTTGCCTAAACATAGTTACCAAATAACAAATTGACCATACTACATTACATAGTATATTATTATGGAAATCAAAATTTATCTTATTGATATGCGATTGAAGTATTCATTGAAAAGAAACCAAATGTTTGTGCCACTCGAAAAGCCGAACGTAAATTAATTCAAAACTTTCATTCGACTGTGTATGTGAAAAAAGCAGTATAACCATAATGGCGCTGCTACCTTGGTAGTTCGTGACTCAGTACAATAAAATCCTTAATTGTCTTTAAGATAAAGAGGTGACACCTTATGTACAGTTAGCAAGTCTCATATTCGTAATATTTTATTAAAAAAAATTCGGGCGTTCAAACCAAAATTTATTAATAACCTGTAACATAGACATAATATTTGGAATTTTGTTTAATAAATTTCACCTAATGGATTCTTTTATAGGAACCTTAAATATTCCAGCGAAGCTACTTTTATGACTACAAAAATTGTAGGTACAGAAAAATCCGAATTTTAGAATTGCCACTGACAATCAAAAGATTTAAAAAATTAATGTTGGTGCAGGGTTAACAGTTTAAATCCAAATTCGTGTTTGGAAATTGTAACCAACTTTGTTATGAACAAACTGGACGACTAACACTTACAGCTAGATTCACTGAGAAGATTAAGGCTTAAACCCGATCTAGTTGTCATGGAAGTTAAATCTTCTACTCGACCAGATTTTACTTAAGATATTGTCATAATTTATATTAGATCGGCAGTCATGGTAGGATGTAATGGATCCAACAAGATCTAAGCATTGAAGATCGAGTATCAGCACTCTTATTCATGCATTCCCATCAAGTTTTAATTTATTTTTCATTTACCAATATGGCAAATTCAAAATGTATTTAGAACAATAATAAAAATATTAGGAAAAAAAAATTAAATATGGGTTTCGTTTTTAAAAATCCTGCTTGGAATGAGTTTCAAAAAAAAAAACAAAACGTGAAATATAAAAGAATATAACAACTAGAAAAATTTTAAAAATATAGTAATCAAAATAGTTACAAACACTATTTTCCGCCGTCTATAGCACTTTCAGTAATGAAAATATTCGATATGATTTTCATCGTATCAAAAACCGAAAACCGAGCAGTGAAAAATCTATTCCAGGAAATATTTTTCGGGTATTTATCCTCGTAAATCCCAATGTTCCGTATAAAAATCCTAAGGCCTAAATCTAAAACTTTTTTGTGAAAGTTTTTTTAATAAAAAATATATTGGAAACCAAACATTATATGGGAAAACTACAAAATGGATTGAAAATGTCTTTAGGTCGTTTTAAATTGACCCATTTTATTTTTATTGGGTCATTGTTTTTTATTTTAGGACATACAACCGATCTAAGGGAACGTTTTCTTTATAAAACTTAAATTTTTAAAAATGTTATTGTTTGCCTTTGTAGATTGAGATTGTATACACTTTATTATTGAAGTTTTTTTTATTAGAGTTAAATAAAATTAATGTATTCAAAGTCTGCCAAAAATTAGAAAATACGTTTGAGTTCCTGTACATTACATATGGGAAAGATGATTGGAAACTGCGTTCTAAATATTTGAACAACAATAAGTTGTTTGTTTATTGAAAATGTGCGTCATATGGAGACCAAGATACAATAATTTTTGAAATTGTAACGTCAGTTTGAGGGAAAAATATACGTTATAAAACCGGGTTACTTTGCATTTAACCAAGTAACTTTGCGGCAATGCCGCAAAGACTTCCGTTTTCTATTTATAGTATACAGTCAAGCATTGAATTCCAAAGTGGTCCATATGAACCTCCAGGTATACGCCGCTATTGTATGGTGGCGTAGTATAACAAAGCGTAAACATATTCTTTAACTTGACAAAGTTTAAACAACGAATTGTATGGAAATATTGAGTGCGATGAGGACTGCTCCACCAGGGTTCTTGAAGTCCTGGTGAACCTGCCTCCTCTTCACTTATACCTAGAGAACAAGGCCTTAAAGACTGTTTATCGTCTCAGTTACCTAGGACATCTTGGAATTGGAACTGGCGGCTACTCAGGTGTCTGGAAAAGCGCGGTGGAGAGGTGTCCATCACTCCCTATGCGAACAAATTACATGACGCCGCTTTTAAAACCCAACCTCTCCCTGGAGATATTTCTACCAAGTAGAGAGCATTTGGAGGGAGAGCAAATCTTCCGAAAAAATGGATCCTGGCGGTATATTAATGGATCTAGGCAAGATGAAAGAGCTGGAGCCAGAGTATTCGACAGGAGCATAGGAGTCAAAGAATACTACCCTCTCGGACAACGTGCGACAATCTTTACAACGGAAATTTATGGTATTCTACATTGTGTCCATCTCTGTGAGAAAAATATAGATAGGAATAGGGTAATAAATATATGCTCACACGGTAAGGCTGCGATATTGGCACTGAAGTCCAGTGTCGTAACTTCACGACTGGTGTCTAAGTGCAAGGATGTACTGAATGGTATGAAAAGGAACGGCTGCACAGTCAGACTGTGGGTCCCGGGTCACTCGGACATACGCAGAAATGAGGAAGCAGGCCGTCTGGCAAGTTAGCTTTGACAACTGAACCGTATGGACCCCAATCAATACTACCTGTCTCAATTGCTATTGGCAAAAGAAAATTAAAATCGTTGCTGGGAAGCAAATTTATTGAATCGTGGAGGGGAGCTCTTGGAAAAAGGTGTGTTAAAGAACATATAACTGGACCCAGCGCACGGCCTACTAAGGAGCTTCGCTCCTTGTGAAAGAAAGAGCTGCGAGTTGTGGTGGGATTGTTGACAGGACATTGTCACCTCAGGGGTTATCTTCATAGAATTAGGATCGAAGACGCTCCGACGTGCAGATTGGAGAATGCCGAGCACTCAACAGACTGAGACAGAGATATTTCGGAGATACAATTTTGTTAGCGGAAGCGGTTAGGCAAGTTGAACTAAGAAAACTGCTTGAATTCGCAATGGCGATCGGCCTCGAAAGATCTGCAGCTATAGTGGGATGTAAAGGGCCCAGTAGAGGCCTAGACATCGTTGATCTAGTATCACCACCACTTTTTTTTTCATTTATGGACCGCCAGGGGCTCAAGTCAACAACAAAAAAAATGGAGGTGCACGAGATGTAACTGGGGGTCTAAAAATGGATCCTATTTCGATAGATCATAGCCAAAATTTCACAATGTACCTAACGAAGATTGTGCCTTTATACTTACATAATTAGAATAGACAAAATTATTTATATATATATATATATATATATATATATATATATATATATATATATAAATTTATTTATTGACATAGGTAACATAAATTATGACAATGTCATAAGCATAACAAAACTGGTCAACTAGAAGATTTAACTTTCATGTCAACTAGATTGGGTTTAACTTTTAAACCTTCTTAGTGAATCTGGTTGTATATGTTTCTGGAGAATTTTCAGTTTTAGAACTTGAATATTTTTCAGCACTAATATTGCCAGGAAACTAGAAATATGCTTATATTTTTGGACTGAATCGAAAAATTCAAAGTGGAAATCTCGACATTTTGGCGCCTTATTGTCGAATGAGAAAAAAAACTAAAAAATAATGTGAACATACTTTAAACAAGAACAAGTTTTTCTCCCTAATGAATTATGCAAAAATATTTTTTTTCTTTTTGAAAAATGACCTTTTCGAAAAATTCTCATAGACATTTGTCGACAAGTAAGTGAAAATAAGAAAAATCAATTTTCAGCTTATATATAAGGGCCATCTGGCAACTTGGAATAAAAATACGTTTTTTCTAATAAACCCTACAATTTTTCATAAACGCAGAGCTCCGAAAATCCGTGTTAGGCGTTTTTATCTTTTTCTTTTTCTGTACCAATTTTAGAAAGTGAGAAATTTGTTATTCATGCAACTTAATTCTGATATTTTAAACACAAAACAAATTATTATTAGAATTATTCTCAAAGTATTTGAAGAAATGTAACATTTTTATTATATTGTTAAATGAAAACAATTTGAAATCCATTTTATGTCAGTAAATTTAAAATGTTTGGTTAAAATTAGCGTTACTTTTCTTTACCCTAGTAATGAGTAATGTATCTATTTTAAGAAACTCTACTATATTTCAAAGTATATTTCATTGTACATTCATACTCTGGTAAAATAATAAAGTTAACTTTTACATTAAAGAGCTGTGCAAGCCTTTATCATGTTCTACAAGAAAGACGACTGATGGTGTACGCATTAATTAGAGAAACGCATGTGTCTGTTAGTTATGATATTTTAACAAATCATTTAGATACAAAAAAGTTATCTGCAAAATGGGTACCACGGTGTATGAATCTATAGCTTCTTTTGGCTAGGTTTAGAGAGAAGAGACTTTTTAGATAAATTTATAACTATTAGTAAGTTTTGAAACGCCAAAGACACCAGAGAGATAGTTTTGTGATCATTAAAAATTCAGGAGAGTGAGATAGATAATTTCTCGGTTCTAAGAGCGACACGGAGTCAAACGCCAACGAGCGTAACAATGGAGTAGTGAGTATTGTATTATATTTATATTTCGTATTGTATATGGATTATTTAGGCTTACAATTATTTTATTTCAAGAAACACAAAAGATTTTTTAGAATTCATGAGGGATGACAAAGTACACGAGATTTTTTACTGAGAATCGCTGTTATGCGAGTGTATTTCTCTTGGAAGTATATGTATGTAGCATGCATCATTTAAAATGTATATCTCGTTATCTTAGCTTTTTAATTTTGCAAATTCTCTGTTTGGCTTAATAAGCTGGGGGGGGCAACACTCCACCTTGCCACTTTGGCTACTGCCTGTGTAGTTACGCCTATGGTCCGGTTAGTTAGGATGAGTCCACACGACAAGAAAAATTTGAACATAGGCGTATTACGCGCTTTTGTGTTAAAAATGTCTCGTCCACACCGGCGATTTCGTTACGCGATCATAAGTGGTTTGGTTTCTTTATCTTAACCTAACTTTTGTCAGGATTTTTGTTGATATTTTATTTAAAAATTAAAATAAAACATTAATTGCGGCACTATTTTAATCTAGAAAAAAAGTTACAAAATGTAAGGAAAATATTGATATATTCTTTATTAAAAAAAAAAACAGGAAAGTCGTCGCTACTGGGTCCGGCCTGTATTTGAGTAAAACATTAGAGAAAGGCTTGAACATACTAATAATTTAATTCAAGAAATGTGTGAAAATGATCCTGATTTTTTAAATATATTTTCCTGTTACTATTGGTTAATTTGAAGAGCTTTTCGCTGTTGTTGGGCCAATAATTAGAAAACACGATATGGAAATGTGTACAGCTACTACCTTTATTACTAGGTTGGAAATAATATATATGGAATAATGATATTTAGCTGATGAAATCACCATGTGAAAGCAACAGTGCGAATTCCGACTCGGTAAACAGTGTTTCTGAAATTATTCAGATTACTTGTGCGGTAATATGGGACTCTTTAAAAGAAGTTTTATTTTCAAAGTTTACCACTTCTACCTGGTAAAGAATTGCCAAGGAATTCAAAGACGAGAACTTCGATATAACAGTGTCATTTTAACAATGGTTTTAATAATTACAATTGTTTGTAGTTTTTAGAACACATTACATATGACGACACTAACTGGATTTCTGTTATTAAATTTCCATCAATGTTAATTTTTGCTTTTTAATTGTTTATAATAAGTTTATATAAAGTTTGCTAAGGGTAGGGTTTCCAGACGAGAGAAATTTTCCTAACATGTCTGAAATTTTAGCCCCCTTTAGGGATACAGGAAAAAACTGCAATTGTCGGTATTTTTTTGAAATTAATAGGGGAAAATATAAGCAATAAAAAAATAATTATTAATCATTCTAGTAAGAAAAAATTAATTAATTAAACGTAAACAAAATAAGTAAATTGTTGATTTAGTATATTAATAAATTTAGTTTCGTACATTTCATTGCTTGATGTTTCTTTTGGCAATTGCTGGTCTTTTATAACCATTTTATGACATTCTTCACATGACATGTTGTTTAAGTTAGATTGTGTCTAGAGTAGAACCTTAACAGGAGATATTGTTGTAAACCAACTGTTACTACAAATTATTAATTATTAAATTACTATATATAAATATTTTTAAGTTACTCTTAAGGATTAATAGCTAATTATAGTCTAATATTTAGTACTCTCTTAAGAAGAAGTTATATGTTAAGTAAATTTATATTCTAATAGGCTCAAACAAAAGCATGCCTTAATCTTCGAAACTCTAAAACTTTACTTTTTACAGAGACCATTAGCTTTGTTCATATTGTCATCGTCCCATAAATACACACTTTTTAATTTCACTAATCATGTAAATAAATAATAATGTTATATTCGTTACTACGCCTATGACTGTAAAACAATAATTTAGATACTGAAATAGAATATAACTAGGACATGAACATAGAGATGAGGGGAACTAAAATTAAAAAACTACAATAGTGACATTGAATTAGTAAGTAAGAAGAAAAACTGTTCTTACCTCATGATTTAGTGAACATTTTAATAAAATATTAAAAGTAATATTAGAAGATTTATTTGAATTCAGCGAAACCAGTGATAAACTAAAAGCAGAACCAGTAAGGTTATGACATTGGTGGCAGCGAAAATTAAAACTTATAGCGATATAGATAGCCTATTTCCTTAGCCCATTACGCTCCCATTAATGATAACACTCGCTCGATATTCGCATTTGGTGCTTCGAATGCAAATATTTTGAAAATCTCACTGCCTTATCATACCACATACAACATTCAGATAAAATGTCCGGATATTTACTGAAAAGTCAGGGATATTGTCAGGAAGTCTCATTATTTAATTTGGTAACCATAGCTAAGGGCATGCCTGTGGATTAGCATCTCGATATCAGAGATTGTTGTTGAATAGAAATTGTATTATACAACGGCCTTTATTTCATAATCTTTAATTTATATAACGAACAACTGTATTATTGCAATTGTTATAAAATTAATAAAAAAAATGAACAAGAATTGTTTTTTTTTGAGTACCAAGCATTAATGATCTTCGGTGACAAGCATTTTTAATAAATTCCATTATCTCAAAACTCGCAAAATAAAAAAATATAAATAAAACAACAAAGTTCTGAAAAAAAAACATAGGTTATGTTCACACAAAATATTACAAATATTTAAAGCAGTCCGCTGAAAAGTTAAACATTATTTTACGTAATGACCTTGGAAAAGGCGGATTTAGGCGGGAAATCTTCTGTCTTTGTCTTTTTTTAAATCTTAATCAAACAAATGCTTGAAATTTGACATGTGTCTTATTACGCTACGCTTACGCACAGATTTTTCTTATCGTGTGGACTCTTAAATTTAGAAAAACTTTTCCAGTGACACCGCTTAGGGCAGGTTCACATTATTATTTTTATTCGTGATTAAGATATTCCTGGTTTGAATACCCATCATTTTAGTTTATTTGCTGTTCTCCGTCAAAATTCAATGTAGGATCACTTACAATGCTGTTAAACTTCGCGACTATATGAAACTGTTCATAGTATAGTCCTTTAAATAGAAAGTGAAATTGCACTTATTTTATCGAAACATATTCCGAACATAAATCGTATATACTTATAGTATTTATTATTTACCATTCCTCACTTCTATTAATAATTATTTTTAATCACTAAAATCATTTTGCATGATAGTTTCTTAAGAAAGAAAAGTAAATTTAATTTTTTACTATCTAGGTTTTGCTACTAGATTATATATGAGCAACAAAATTGGATATTGCCCCTTTTCATCATATTTGTTATATGTAATTTTTGATTTTAAGAATAAGGGGTTTTAATTAACATTTTAAAATTTCTCGATCAAAGAAACCAGTTAGCAAAAAAATAGCAAATAAAAATAACACAATAAATTAAACCTCTATATTTTTCAATCAAGTATTGAGTTTAAATCGGAAAAATTTAAAAAGTATTTTTTTTTCAAACAGAACTTGGTAGCTATTTATATGCCGATTTTTTTGTTACTTACCTGCACTGGAGTAATAGAAAATTATGCCCCACTTTTCGGAGATTTTATTAACGAAGCTAATTACGCCTATTAATATTTTGCAATTAAAGTCTTTCTGTTAATTTCTAGTAGCCAACTTTTCTATTAAAATCATTCAAATACTACACACATTGATATAGAGATAACTTCAAATTATTTTCTATAAATCTTAAAAATAATCTTAACCATCCCTGCAGAATCCTCAGTATAATATTATTTTCATTATTCAAGAACCAGACCTAATAAAGTAGTTATTTTTGGCGTCCTCACATCCTAAAAATCTTATGAAAGATATTCTTATATTAAAGAAGGGAATAAAGGATAATAAACGGACTTCCTGATTGGCGTTTACCTCCATTGTTACGAATTTTCTCAGCAATCACCGAAGTCCAGATTAAGGAAGTGTTGTCGAGGAGCCTCCGCAGTGATGAGAAGCTTTTATTGCTCCATAAGGATGCCCGACTTCATTTATATTAATTTTTGGAAAACTACGGCTTTGTTAGCAAACAATCAAAATATATTTTTTGTCGCAGGGTATTTGAGTAAGGCTGCAGGATAAGAAAATGTATAGGCCTTTTTTAGTTGCTAAAACATTTATATCACTAATGTTTGCTTTTTTATTGTTATAAAGTTGACATTTCAGCAACAATTTTTTGCACACTTAGGTTTTATAAGATATTTACTGAGATTTACTACTAATGGTATTACAAGAGTCAGATTGTTTTAAAAACCAAGAGGCAGCAAGAAAAAAATTTTAAGTATATTTTTTATGATAGCTGTTATCCAAAAGGTCTGAAAGCTAAATTTTTGGTAACAGTGTGTACGTTCAACGACTGCGACAAGTCAGCCAGTTAAAACTGCGTTTGGGCTGGTATTTGGAGATTTAAGTAAAAAAAATTCTCGAAACTAATTATTGGTATCAGTAGTTTTTTTATTGACCAAGAGTATGAGATCAATCAGTCAACGATACCTCAGGCAGGCGCGGATCCAAGTGGGGGGGCGGTGGGGGCGATCGGCCTTCCCCCAAGAGCTTTGAGTTCAGAAAAAAAAACGATTTTGCCTCTTATACTATAGTTTATTCAAGAATTAGAAAGAATATTAAATCATTATTTTACCCTTTTTTTTCTTCACAAACTACCTGTGTTCTTAAGTCAGGAGTCTTTGGCAAAATCTATTAGATACATATATTTTTCATTAGAATGGGTTAGAAATTTTATAATCAAAAATACCGGTCTATAATAATGGAGTATTTGGGTTGGATAACAATAGATATTTGGATGTGTGAAGTGTTAAAAAGGATTTTAATCCTTGTCATAGGCGTCGGAAGGAGGTTTATTTTATCACTAAGTATTTATGGTATAGAATATTATTTCGGTAATTAACCTAAAATAAAAAGTTTTTCTAATATTATTTTATTTCTTTATGATTTTTTAATAATTCAAATACATTAGAAAATATAAAAAATTTTGACATATTTAACACAAATCACAACTGTATTTTTACTATTTTTAATTTTGACATCGAAATCGTTTTAGGCATATTCAGACTAAAACGTAGTCTTTTGCTCTCAAAAAAATCCATGTTATAATTTAAATTCTTACAAAATGCCCATTGTCAAAAATACAATACGTTAAACATATATAAAAAAATAAATTCGTCCGTATAATATAAAAATTTTTTTGGGGCTAGGTTATTTTATTATTAATTAAAAAAATTTTTAGGAAATTTGACGTTTCAGTTTATTGATTTCTTAAACCATCTGAAGAATTACAATTAAACACTACAAAGGGATTCAAATGTAATTAATTTTTATATGTTCCAGAAAATTTAAATAATAAATTGTGTTTATGCTGGTAAACATTACGTATCTAATTCATAATCAAAGTCAGTGAAGCTATCTTCGCTCAAATTAATTATAATTGGTTCCTCTATCTCACCAATCATGAGGTCGAGTTTCCACATTTTTTTTATATGGATTTTTCCCATTATTCAAAAAAAATCAAAAGTTCAGTTAAATTACTAATTTTGTAAGTTGTGTTATTTCTAGCAACTCTACCTTTTACTTGAGAGAGATATTTCCTTCTCCAATGGACATTTTCCGGACGATCTATAAGAACAGATTTTCTGTTTGGTTTTTCCCAGCAAAAATTAAGTTCTCTGAGCAATTTCTAGAGCTCAGTTCTTTTAATTTGAGGGAAATCCATTGATTTTAGTTAGAATTTTGTCGACGGTTGGGTTCTGCTTCTCATAATAAAATGTATCTACAACTCCTTTCATTGCAGTTTACATCTCTTGTTCCAACGAGGTTTTTCGTCTGCCTGTGATCGAATGTGACTTAGGAGTACTAACAATTCCAGTCGTTTTTTTTCCTTCCAGTATTCGGTACATAGTAGATTTTCCAACTTCTGTCATGTTGGAACAGATCTCAACAGATCTTTTAACATTATTATCTAGATATTGATATGTTAAGGCATCATAAACTAACAAAAAATATCCTGGTTTAACGATTTTGGAATAAATATAGATGTGGAAGCCATATCTTTTGGGTATCTCACTAATCTCAAATAATATATAAAAACAAGCACATACAAGATAAATCACTAAGGACACACTGTAAGGTGTACTTTGCGCATCGCTACAAATTAAATTGAAGTATCAGAAATTTTATTGTTGCAGTAAATTTATAAAAGCTTATAATATTTAAATACAAGTAAATATAATTAGATTTACGGCAGTCCTCAGTTACCTGTGGCATTGGAGCAGGTACGTTGGCGGTTTCGGTAGCAGTTTTATTACTCTCTCTAGTTCTCGAATAGAGTACAGGAATGTGTATGCTTGCGATCGCCCATCCCCTTCCCAAGAGCTTTGAGTTCAGAAAATAGAACAGATTCTGGCTTTTATATTAGGAATGTGTATGCTGCTGGCACTCCCCCCATTGACAACTTGTTTTTCTTGCAATAGCCCCGCCCCCCCCCCCCCCCCAAGAACTTTGATTTCAGGAAAATAGACCCGATTCAGCCTCTTATACTAGGAATGTGTATGCTGCTCGCATCCTCACCCACTGTCGGCAACTTGCTTTTTCTTGTGATCGCCTCCCCCTCTCCAAGAGCTTCAAATTCAGAAAAATAGACCCTACCTTGCCTTTTATACTAGAAATGGGAAAGTTTCTGGTATCTCTCCCCCCCCCCCCCGTCGACAACTTGCTTTCGCTTGTCATACTGTACTTTTGTGATATCACCGCCCCTCCCAAAGAGAGAGGCTGGATCTGCCCCTGACCTCAGGTATAGTGGTCAGTAGCAATACACGTATTAAATGTGCGCGTGCATTATTTTGCATGCCACGGCTTCACGGATTGGTATGTTAATAATAAGTGTTTTAACAGTTAATGAGTTTTTTAAACACAAAATCAACAGAAATTAAATTAAAAGTTTAATTGAAGATTTTTATTTAACTTAGCTCAAACTTTAGGCAATTATCAGTATTTGAACCAGTCAGCGACGGATTGGAAAACAAAGGATTTGATATTTTGATTAATTATATAAATCTTCAAATATATTCCTGCTAAGATTTGAATTTTTATTAGACATTTCTATCATGAAAACAGCAAATTATTAGATGATATATTTTAGATAAATAATAGAGCATAGTACCAAAATATTAAAAAAAATATCATTGTTCCTTTATCTTCTGTTGAGCTGTATTCATCGTCCCTTAACATATGTTCTTCCTCATGCTGATTAGACTGATAAGCTCTTAATACATTAAAAGGAATCAACATTTATAAGACATACTTCTTTATATCAGTGGTTTCATACCAAAATTGATGCATGAATTTACCTGAATTTTCACCAGTCTATAGAATTTATGACTAGAGTTGGGATACTTGTCAACTAGCACCCAATCGTAATCTTGAGGAGAGATTTCTATCGGTCATTTTTAATGAGTGTTACTCTACATATTTGCTATAAAAGTAGTTTAAATAAATGCATTTTTTAACTCAGCCTTATACCAAGGCAAACTCGATGCATTAATGTAATTTTATATTAAATGATAAAGTAAATTTAGAGTCCATTTCTGAACTTTATACCAACGTAATATCAACCGATAAGAGTTACGTAAATCAGAAGCACTCAGGCCTGTCTTTAATATAATATGTTATTTGTAAATTTATTCAGTACATTGACTATGTAAAGAGGTTCTAAACTTTTTTGGTACTCTTGCGAATTTAAATTTAAAGACATGATGGCCTGATTTTTCTTTTCCATCGCAACCAGTTAATACGTGAAATGATTCATACATTATTTTTTCTAAAGTCATATGTAGCTTTCTTTCATCAACTATTCTGAAATTGTTTCTAACATCAAACTTCAGCTCAAAAATTAACATTTGCTTGAAAATGACTCATATTCCCAGCATTATTGCAAGAACATCTAAATCTGAACATCTAATGATGATATGTTCATTATAATCAATACTGCACATGAATCATTTTGGTGTGGGCGTCCTCTTGAAAATATTTCATGTACTAATTTAACCATTCTTTAATGTCAACTGCAAAGTGGCAAACGCCATAGTCGAAAAACTCGTTTTAGCACGTTTTTATTTCACTCTCTTTCTGGTTTATCTGGTTGTCTGTTCAGTAAAAATTTTCCAATCGATTTTAAGCTAACTTCCTGATGAGCCAGAGACTCGAAATTTTAAACATCGTTCAGAACTAGATGATAATGCAATATTGTGATCTTGAAACTGACCTTGCATGTATAATTTAGAGATATTTTAAGATCAACTTTATTTTTGATTAACCGATCAAGCTGAATTTTGTTACACATATATAATATTATGACCCTTAAACTTACCTTAAACATATATTTCAAGATCACTTCAAGGTAAACTTCGCTTCTAATTATCTAATCAAGCTGAAATATTTCCTATCTGTCTGTTTATCTATTTGGTATAAATTTTGTAATCGATTTAACACTAACTTCCCGATGAACTAGGGACTTGAAACATTAAACATAGCTCAGAACTGGATGACAAAGCAATATTGGACTAAATTCCGAACGGTATTCCAAGGAGAAATCTACGAAATTTTACAAAGTGTAAGTAAAAATGTTACGAAAACCTACAATAAAAAACTGAATCACATATACTTAAATAGTCCTATAAGAGACCGAAAAAGTACCCTCTAGAGTAGTATACAAACCCATAATTCATACGAAAAACAATAAAGTTATGCCTCATTGAGTACCAGAACACCAAGAGATAAACAGTAAATAAATAGCGTACGTGTTAGGTGAAAATGATTCCTCCACTTGGTACTAAGTCGGTTTTTGTGGTGCCAAATCATTCATATGAGAAGCCCTTAAACAAAAAGCGTACAGAAACTGCCGAGAAATCAACCAGGGAGCAAAGTTTTTGTAGAAAACTTTGAGTTTTAACTAGCCAGGCTGTTTTTAATTAGCAGAAACTATAGAAGGGTAATCACACCTATAATTACAGGACCAAGGACTGCATAGTAGTAGCAGAAAAAACTGATACAATAGGGTGGTTATTATTTAATATATAATAATAACCACCCTATTATACTAAACCGATTATATTTCAAATCTCTCAAAGATACCTATCTGATATGTTTTACTTTTACAGAAGAGTGATTAAAAGTTTACTGTGATATTTTATGCAATATACGGGACAAATAAATTTTGTATTTATAACATGCTGTAACTGAAAATATTCTCTTCTTACATTTGAATTTTTTTGTTTAAAATAGATTACTAATTTGATTTTAAAGCTGATGATTATTTTTGTACTTAGAAAATTAGCTTCTTATCATTTTTTTTGAGCAAAATCACAACTTTGTAAAATAATTTTGTATTGTTTAGGGTTATTTTTTAGAACTAATAAAATTTCTGTCTTTGTTTAAATATTAATAGGCAATATGCAGTTTCCCTAACAGTGTACCAATAATTTTCTAAAGCGAATATACTAGCCAAGAAGTTCGTATTACAGCAGTAAATTTGGAATCCCAACTGGGGCCTTCGCTAAATCATGACACTGCATGTATTATAGTTAGGTGATATATGTTGCAACATGCTCCAAAAATCAATTCAACCAGAGAAACTCATTAAAATGCGAACTAAATTGTATTGTTGTATGAACATATTTATTCTAAAATAATAGCAAAACGATGAAAACCAATCTTTAAGATTCAAATGTGAAGAAGCCCAAACCAAATAAAATTTTTATAATAAAATTGAACCGACTTCTAAAAGTGCGCTAAAAAGTGAAAAATAACTATAAATGTTTATATGAAATTGAACTTTTTGTAGTCGGCGCCAAACTAATACCTGACAAAATGTGATTTGCATAAACAGATTAAAAATACTTCATTTGTGATTGATTTCTTACCATAATTCGTATATATTAGTAGTTATTTATTTCATTTAAAAATAATTTGACTTCAAAAAGTTCAATTTCATATAAAAATTTATAGTTATTTTTCACTTTTTAGCGCAATTGTAGAAGTCGGTTCAATTATTAAAAAAAAAAATTATTTTTCTATTTTTAGTGTTAGAATTCATTACGATATTCATAAATTATTTAAACTAAATACTAATTGAGATTATTGTACTTCGCATGACTCCAAGGTGGTAAAACAGTACCAATTTTATCCAAAGTTGTAAGTCACCCTAAAATGAACTACAAAAAATTCTTTGGTTCTTAGAGTTTTTCAAATACCAGTAAAATTGTGTCAAACAAATATTTAGTCTGTCAGTAAATCTACTATCTTAAATTTCAAATTAATTTTAGATTGGTAATGTAGGCTCCAAAACCTTCCAATATCTATGTTTAAAGAACCTCAGATGTAAATTTCTTAGCTCGATATATTTTATACTGCATAGTGAGTTTGTTTATGTCTCAAAATCCTCACAATATAATTTTCAAAATTTAAAGAACCTGAGATGTAAATTTTTTAGCTCGATATATTTTATAGTGCATATTGAATTTGTATACGCCTCAAGAACTCCCCAATATCAATTTTAGACAAAATGGGAATATATAAAATTTTCTGTCCTTCATATTGTATCTTATCAACCTAATAGTAAAAAATTAACTTCATATTCGTAATACACGACCCCGAAAACCAAATGCGAATAAGGTAAAATTTTCAACCCACCATATTACATCCGCTATATTGAAATTCAAAAAAATTATTTTAAGTCTTAATCTAATCTAAACCCCCTACTACCAATTTTGGATGAAATCCGGAAATTTAAAATTTCTAGACTTATATTCGCTATTTACATCCTCAAAAACGATTCAGTCCCACCTTTGAACAAAATCGAAAAATGTAAAATTTTTAGTCCGCTATCTTGGATTTGCCATATTGAATCCTAAAAAAGTACTTTTAAATTTATAATTTACCCCATCAAGAACTCCCTATATCAGTTTAGGAGAAAATCGAAAAATGTAAAATTTTTAGGATACCATATTGTATTGAGTTTTTCAAAAAATATTTTAAATTCATAAATAACACTAACAAAAATACCCCAATACTGATTTTAGACAAAATCGGGAGATGTAGAATCTTTAATCCGCCATCTTGGATCGGCCATGTTGATTTTTTTAAAAATAATCCAAGATTGGTTATGTGGGACCCCAAAAATTCCTCCATATCAATTTTGAAGACAATCGGACAAAATTGATTTTTTTGTCCGCCATATTGGATCCGCCATAGTGAATTTTTAAAAATAATTAGTATGTACGACCCTGAAAACTTCCTCGTACCAATTTTGGAGAAAATCGGACAAAATTGATTTTTTGCCTCCAAATTGAATTTTTTAAAAATATTTTGGATTCATTATGTGCGACCAAGAAAATTCCCCCACACTAATTTTGGAGAAAATCAGACAAAATTAAATTTTTTTGTCTGCCATGCTGGATCCGCCATATTGAATTTTTTAAAAATAATTTCAGATTCGTTGTGTAAGTCCCCAAAAATTTCCCCATGCCAATTTTTGAGAAAATCAGACAAAATTAATTTTTTTGGCCGCCATATTGTCAGCGCCATCTTAAATATTACTGCACCAATTTCGTCCAGAAAAATTGGGATCATCGCAGCAACTTTCTGATCATAATGTAAAAAATTTCATTCAAATCGGCGCCGAAGTTCCGGAGTAATCGGTGTACATACATAAAAAAAAACATACATACTCGACGAATTGAGAACCTCCTTCTTTTAGAAGTCGGTTAAAAACAGATATAATTTTCTAATATTAGAAACTACAATTTAGCTTCATTGCTGATAAGACTATTACTTTTTAGTTATTTGTTTTTCTATACCAAAAGTTTGATTGTTATCAAAATAAGGCTTTGTTTATTGAAGTACTGCAGAAATGTAATGTCCTTAATATTATGTTATTTTCGATGCATCTGCTTTGCATATTTCGCCTTTGGTTCAATATTGCTCCACTGAATAGAATTCAAGGCTATCGAATTCAATGGAAAAAGAAATATAGTGAAATTCACACATTCCCGACTTATAGTTTAATTTTCCTTAAGGAATTCACTTGTATTGGTAATATGAATTATTTTGATTAAGAGTGTTGAGTTTTAATCTCCCTATCAACATGTGTTGGTTTTTAAGTAGAAGTTAACGCTGGGCCGTAATACAGTCATCGAATTCTAGTATTATAGTTTCACTATTGGTAAAGGCTATTTTTGATCGTTTGACAGAAAGCAACTGCACAATAAGACTCGTGAGGGTCTAAATTCACTCAAGTATATACAAAAGCAAGGACGCAGATTGTTTAGCAAAAATAGAGTCCGTGATCAAACAAAATGAATCCGAATCGTGTTCTAACTACCGTTCCTTGAATGTCGCAGGGAATCCCTTAGAATGAAGTGTACTCAAAACATATAATTGGACCGAAGGTTCACCTTACAAGAAAGTGTCTTCCTCTGAAGACGAAATAACTGTAGTTCCTCGTAAGGTTAATAAATAGATCATTGTCACTTGCTAGGCCATTTTTTATGAGATTGACATCATGAATTACCCAATATGCATATGGTACCTAGAGGAGCATGAAACTGTTAATCTTCTTCTCAAGCTCCTCTCCTATCTTAGTTTATATGTAAGTGAATTAAAAAGTAAAAACCAGCTATCGTAGAATATTTTAAGTAAAATTCGCTGACGTACTTAGTTCTTGCATCAATTTTTGAGTTAGAGACCAAATTTAAGTTTTTAAATAGCACACCGTGTATATTATTTGACAGTTCAATTTAAATTTTTTCAAAATTTCTATATATGTAAAACAGTTGATATTTGATTTCGCTAATAAATCTAAAATTTTGATTTTTTTGAAAATATATTATAAAATTATCAGTAAGCTATAAATATTGAATACATATCTTATTAACAATAATACCTTTCGAACAACATAATTATTTTTTCAGGCAGAGAAAAAGAAAGAATATATAAAACAGTTTATTTCCTGCAAATATCACGCTGGTCCTCTCTCCACACGCATTTCGACCACTTTGTAGTATCGTCAGCAGAGCTGTATCGAACCGAGAGCAACATTAGCAAGAAACAAATTCTATATGAAATATAAGTTCCAAGGTATGGGGGTAGGATATTAAAAACCTGCCATATGCCGACTTCGATGCCAGATTGAGAAACATCGCCAGTCGAACGACATCTATGAATAACCGGAGTAGTGTGAAATTTAAAAAAAAAATTTAAATTACAATAAGAAATAATGAAAAAATATATCTGCGGCATTTAAATGGTGGTTTATATGTTTTATTCTTTCAATCAGAGAAAAGGAAAGGATACAGTTTATTTCCTACAAATACCATTCTGGTCCTCCCTCCATACGCGTTTCGACTACCTCATGGTTTTGTCAGTGGAGCTATATCGAACCGAGAGCAACGTTCGCTGGAAATAAATGCTATATGAAATATAAATTCCAAGGCATGTCGGAGGATAATAAAAATCTGCTACATGCCGACTTCAATGTCAGACTGAAAAATATCGTCAGCCGAACGACATCTATAGATCACCGGAGTAGTGCGAAGTTTTTAGAAAATCAAAATTTTAATAAGAAATAAAGAAATCTCTCTACCGTATTTAAATAGTTGTTTTTATGTGTTATCCTTTCAGGCAGAGAAAAAGAAAGAATAAATACAAACAGTTTATTTTCTGCAAATACCAGTCTCCACACGCATTTCGACTACTTTATAGTATCGTCAATGGAGCTGTATGGATCCGAGACCAACATTTGCAGAATACTAATATTATATGAAATATAAAGTCCAACGTATGATGGTAGGATATTAAAAACTTGCCACCTGCCGACTTTGATTTCAGACTGAAAAATATCGCCAGTCGAACGACATCGACGAATCACCGGAGTAGTGCGAAATTTTAAAAAAATCATCTGCCGTATTTAAATGTTTGTTTTATGTATTATCCGAGAAAAAAGGAAAGAATATATATAAAAACAGTTTATTCCCTGCAAACATCACTCTGGTTCTCTCTCCATACGTGTTTCGACCACATTATCGTCTTGTCAGTGGAGCTTTATCGATCCAAGGGCAACATTTACAGGGAACAAATGCTATATGAAATATAAATTCCAAGATGTGTCGGTAGGATATTAAAAACCTGCCACCTGCCGACTTCCATGTCAGGCTGAAAAATAGCTTCAATCGAACGACATCTATGAATCACCGGAGTAGTGCGAAATTTTAAAAAAATCATCTGCCGTATTTAAATGTTTGTTTTATGCATTATCCGAGAAAAAAGGAAAGAATATATATAAAAACAGTTTATTCCCTGCAAACATCACTCTGGTTCTCTCTCCATACGTGTTTCGACCACATTATCGTCTTGTCAGTGGAGCTTTATCGATCCAAGGGCAACATTTACAGGGAACAAATGCTATATGAAATATAAATTCCAAGATGTGTCGGTAGGATATTAAAAACCTGCCACCTGCCGACTTCCATGTCAGGCTGAAAAATAGCTTCAATCGAACGACATCTATGAATCACCGGAGTAGTCTGAAATTTTCGAAAAATCGAAATTTCAGTAAGAAATGAAGAAATCTATCTGCCGTATTTAAACTATTGTTTATATGTATTATCCTTTCAGGCAGAGAAAAGGAAAGAATATAAGCAAACAACTTCCTTCCTGCGAATACCACTCTGGTCTTCTCTCTCCACTGATGAGACCATAAGGTAGTCGAAACGCATATTCATAATTTGTACCACTGTAAAACAATGCATATTTTAAGTGTTTTTTGGTTTATTGTGGGTTATATTTAATGCTTTATCGTTAAGAGAGGAGTTGTAATTCATCTTCTTTGTTTATTGATATAATTTTTTCGACTTCTGAATAAATCTATTTATGTCAAGAAAATAAAAATAGCACGTCTTAATGAATATGAATGTTTTATTGAGTAATTAATTTTTATTTAGTTCAGATGAATATTATCGATGACACAGGGGTATTCTTTCATTGGAGCAACTGTAAGCACACAGTTCCATCTTTCTTGATCACATATACAATAAGCGATTTTGAATCGTTGTCTTTCCAGTATACCGTAACAATAAATGGCACTAGTTCCTATCCTAGGTTGTCGATTATAGAAAATCCGTCAATATTAAGTTGGTGCTCTGTTGCCAGATGTCCAGATAATATTAAAAATTAAAAAAAAATCCGAAAAGCTTAAATTAAAATTAATAAAAAAATTATTTGAAAAAGTAATGGTGCCATGGTACTATACCCCACGAGCTGTCACTGATGGTAACTATGTAAGAATTGTTTTAATAAAATTTGTAGCGGATTAATCCCCCTAACGGTATAATAGCTGGTTTAAAAATACTAACTGGTCACGACAATATAGTATAAACCAATTAGACGTCTATTAAAGAAAACTTTTTTTTTTGTTAAGTAGCTGCAGTAAATTCGTGATTCTATAGGCAAACAAAAAAAAACGCTTTTGATGCTTATAAATCTTCAATGCATGTTCGCCTCCCTCTCCAATTTTATGACTATTTTAAGTACTTTTTTACCTCGAAAGTAATGTAATACAGTGTAATATCTTTGTTAATATAATTCTCTCTTAAATGCAATTTCTTGATTAACTTCTCAAGCGCCCATGAGAAATACATCGTTATTGAATATCTTTACATAATGAACCTACTACATATATATTCTGAATAAATCTCGCTGCACCCTTCCTCTGTTTAAAAGCAGAGGGTGTAAAATAATATTTAAAGTTAATAAGGTTAATAAACTTCACAAATAGAGCTAACTAAAAGTGGCCGTGTAGAAACCTTAACTTTGTTACTCGTCTCTAAAAAGGCAGCGTAATTTATACTGAGCAAACTAGCAAGATGTTAAATCTACCTGTCAGAAAATAAAAAAAAATAATCAATTTAAATAATCAGTGACATGATTGGAAAAATCTAATTTTCTAATAACCAATACCGTAGTCCAGAAACTTATGTCTAAATAATTGAATAAAAAGGTGGTTCCAGTAAGTAATTTCCAGTAAGGAAAGAAAATAATCATCAAAATGTAGGGGAAGAAAGAAAGAACGAAAGGAAGAAGAACTCTAAAATAAAAATAAAATATCTAAAACACTAATAGGTTCTATAGTTTGCTGTAAAGCTGAAAGATAATTTGAATTAAAATCAAATTCTTGAATATTAATTAATAAATTAAAATATCCATTCCTATAACTACCATCTTCCTTCGTATAATATTATAAAAATTACAGTAAATCTTTGCCCAAATTGTAAAATAATGTAAAACTAATAAAACAATACAAATTGTGTGCTCAGTAAATATCAAAAATGAAAAGACAACGTAAGAAAATGAATTTTCCTCAAATAAAACTAATAATTAATTACATATCTATGAATGAAAGTATTATTAGATAAAAAAAATTACAAAAAAAAATCTATAAACTAGTCTCCGCAAATTTTACTAGAAAATATGCACGTAATGTTTCCTAAAATCACGTAGTTTAATTTCAAATAATATTATTACATGCTCTCAATCTGAAGCCAATAACTAAAAATATTTCTATTTAACTACAATTTAATTAACATTACTTATTTATAAGAAACAGGGAGTTTTAGCTTAAAATCAAATTGAGCAGATTTATCTAATAAATTTATCTTATAAGAAAAATTAGTTCAGTTATCTTATGGTATACTGATTCCAGAGATAATTATACACATCAAGCAATATCCCACAGATTAAGAAAAGGAAACCAAAAAGTTACCCTATTTAAATTGAAAATTATAAGTAAAAATAACTAAAATAACTAATATCAGCAGACAGCTACATAACGATATCTACATAATAAACCGGGATGTTACCTTAAGATTCACAAGTTGTTCCAGAAACCTAAAGTCCTCATGTCATAATATACATCTCAAAGAATCCTAAAATGCACAACGGAGCGAATAACATTAAAGAATGAACTAGGAATAAAAGAAAGTTTGTCCTTCAGAGAAGAAGTTGTTACTAAATAGCCTTCAACAATAATCACAGCAAAGACAAAAGGTAAGGTTAAAAAAAACAAAAAAAAAACAAGATGAATAATTTTAAAAATGCAACTGGCTGAAAAATCCCATCTAATGGAGTCAAATATGTCGGAAACATATTACTGCTTACTTCACGGTTTCGTTAATACCAAATGGATCGAGAAAAATGTCGTTTCCTTCAAAGAGCTAGTGAAAGAGTTGTTAAAAAAAAACGGCGGTAATGAAATTGACCATAAATGTACTTAGTACAATTGAATCCGCCTAGGTAACTTTATTAACCAGAAAAAGACAAGTTGATCAGTACAATATATTCAATTCGAATTTATATTTGGTACAAATGAACAAAATTATGTACAACTACACGATGCCTTTTTACATTAGTCAGTAAAGACACAACTCAGTCGACAAAGCAGCCTATTAAACAGAAGTAAAATTAAAATTCCCTGACCTTGAATATTACCTGACCTACAAAGCATTTAACAGATGGTACTAGTGAGTAATTGTCTAATGAAGAAAACGTGACTGAAGAGAAATTGGGTCAATACAAAATACTACCATGAACCGAGCTTCTAACAAAACTGGACAATCTACAGCTGATCCAAAGGTAAATATGATTATATACTCGTAATATGACATAAATAAAGATTCAGGCAAGTTACTAAAAAAATTGATGAAAATTTCTATCCCGAACAAAATTCAGCATCACGGAAGAGAACTTCAATCACCAGAATTTTAACATTCAGAATTGGTCTTCCGAAAGGTAATAATTAGCATTTTTAAATACTCATTTTCGGTTTATAGCAAAATAGAAGTCAAATAATTGTTAATTACGGAATTATTCAACTAAAAATACGTTTGTTGGGTAGAGCAAAAGATAGTTACACTCAGCAGAACGAGACAAGCGAACAGGGTGACTCAAAATTCCAAAAAAGTGATCGAATGATATTGCTCGTTATATCAAAAATGTGCTAATTCTATAGTAAAGAAATAAATCATGTTAAATGAATATCAAAATATTTTCTGTTTTTGACAATTCTAAATTCTTCCCAAGAAAAACAGTAAATTTTACCTATAAATAAAGCTAAGTTCCAAAAGTTAAATTAAACCCTGACAATCTCTGTTTACATAAATTTTAATACATAAATTTTAAGAAAGCAAGAAATTATACTTAAATTCAATCTAGATAAAACTTGTAATTGTTTAATTCAAAAAATTTTATTCTAATAGAAAATTTCGAAACTTATCTTTTGTATGTCAAGTAAGAATAAACCATAAACAATCCGAAATAAACATAAAACCAAATTATAGATTTCGAAAACAGCTACGTATATTAATCCAATATCTTACAATGACTTTGGTCTGTAAACGAGTAAATCCCCAAAAAATATGACTGTTCCTGCAGCCAGTGTTTATATCGAAAATAGAAAATAAGTCAATGAGAATTTATTATATAAGATAATTTATCTGTAGGGTATTTTCCAATTTATTAGGTTCGTAAATAAATTACGAATTATCAGTAGTTGTAAGGGAGTTAATTAGCTCGATTTAACCAGAAAGAAGGAAGATAATTAACTAATTAAGCAACTCAAAAACAAACAGGTTAGACAAGCAATGTCGGTCGTCTCCTTGTAATTTTCAGGTCCGAGACAAACTATATTATTGGTCGTCAGTGCGCCATTTTCTTACATTGGATAATAAAAAGTTTTGTACGATACAAGATTCCCTACAGTCCTGAGAAGGACTCAGCACACATACGGCATACAATATATATATATATATATATATATATATATATATATATATATATATATATATATATATATATATATATATATATATATATATATATATATATATATATATATATATGTATAAATAGATATAAATTGAAATTACCACAGGTTGCTTATTATATATTAACTTTTCCATTAACAAAAACGACGGATTTCGAACTTATAATAATAATATCTTTTATTGGAAACTAAATCATTGAAAATTGTTCAAGCAACTTCGTAAAATAAAAAAGAACAATTCAGTTCTAGTAGCTAGTTTGTTCTTAGTAGTAAATAGTCGTCAGTAAAATAGAATACCTAAACACATTTAAATCTTAATATAAAACAAACTGAAATAGGTAAAAGTAACTACAATTACAACAAAAAGAATTACAAAACATTTTAAAACAATTAAAAATAAATTTTTACTGGCTAAAAATGCAATTTAAAATTCAAAAGAATAGAAACATCTTCCTCTTACGAAAAGATCCATAGCTTTTCTAATTTGTGCTTGTGTTCTATATTACTAATGTGAAGTTGTAACATTCTGTAAGGTTTTAAAAAACCAAAATTTCAGTAAGATATAAAGAAATCTTTCTGCCGTATTTAAATAGTTTGTTATATATTCTCCTTTCAGGCAGAGAATATGAAAAATATATATACAAACAGTTTATTTCTTGCAAATATCACTCTGGCCCTCTCTCCATACGCGTTTTGATCACCTCATGATCTCGTCAGTGGAGCTTATCATGAGGTGATCGAAACGCGTATGGAGAGAGGACCAGAGCGATATTTGTAGAAAATAAACTGTTCGTAAATATATTTTTCATATTCTCTGCCTGAAAGGAGAATTTACATATATAAAAAACTATTCTGTAAGTCTTTATCGTCCTAAAAGAAGGGCCTGTTTCATAAAAAGTAGACTTTTGGCTGGGTATAATCAGCTCTGCCCTGCTCCTGGTCTCCGTAGACATAGACTTCCCATAAAAATTCGTTTGGAATAAATTAGGATTTTTCCTAACAAATACAACACAAGACGAAAAAATACAATATACGGACAGTAAGAAATTGGAGATCTTTAAGGAAAGGTTTGCATAAGGCTCTTGGACGTAATTTCAAAATACATCTTACAATGTGTCTCTGGGACCGAAAGAAGTTTATTGCGTCCGAAGATAATCCCCATAATAATATATTATAATTCATTAACGACAGTACACAAGAAAAATAGAAGGCGCGAAAATTATCCATGGTTAGCAAGTCCCTCAAACGAATTTTAACACAAGTACTATTTAACCTCGACTGCTACAAGTCAATATAAACTCCACAGTCAAGAGTGAGATCGAAGTACACTCCTAGAAATTTAATGCTATCCACTGCAGGTATTGGTTATGATTCATTTTTAGATTTAAAGATTTTCCAAGTTTTTCGGTTTTACTGAATTTTATTAGCACGGATTGTTTCTGTATTAAGCAGGAAGACACCTCAACATTACTCGCATCTCTGCCTTGCATTACGCGAACAAGCTTCAAAGAACACAGACACCCTCACATTTGACAATATCATCGACGTGTCGTCAGCATATTGGTAAATCATACCTGGACACAAAATTGACCCCTGCCTTGATGTATATTTACAAGTAATAACTTCTGCCCAGATGAGACAGATATATTTCGGCAAGTTCAACTAACGAGGCTGCTTGGATTCGCAAAGGCGATCGGCCTCGAAAAACCTGCAGCTATGGTGGGATGTAAAGGACCCAATGGGGACCTAGACATCGATGATCTAGTATCACCACCCCTTTTTCACTCATTCATTTCTTCGAGCGAAAGAAGAAATGAATTCTGCAGAGTACCTTAACATATTTACAAGAACCTCGTCAAGACCGGCTGTACTCGGTAGGATCAATATTATTGTAAATATTTCTTGCCAATTTACTGGATTTAAAAATAATGTGAGATAGTAGCATATCGCTCCAGCAGGAATTTCGGACAAATTGAACTGTCGGAAAACATTCCCAGACTTGAGACATTTAATTGAGTTCACCTTATTCTTGTTTGTTTCATAATTAAATATTTGCGAAGCTGTTTTCATTTCATTTTTTGATTTAGCTATCTTACTTTTATTAATTAACTTTTTACAACTCGCCACAATAGAGAACCTTAAAGGTATTTGTTAATCAAGATAAGGCAACGAAAGTTGATATTTTCAAAAAGTCAATTATAAATAAAACCAAAAATTAAAAAAAAAAAGTGAAAAAAAATAAACCTCCTTTAAAAAAAATTAAAAGCTGAAAACAATGTTTTTGCTTGCTACAGTAAAAAGAAATGAAAAATAAAGTTAACCATAAAATAATTACTTAAGTGAGTTGCAATGAACGTATTTTTCTATAACTTTTACACCAGTTTAAAAAATTTTAATCATTTATAAAAATTTATATAGTTATATTTGACTTCTAAGTGTTTTTTATAAATACCAGTCAATTTTTTGAAACGTTATATAGTAAAAATATCGAATTGGGATTTTGACTATATGTAAGAAAATGTTTAAAATCATGCACACGTACCTACTGTAGCCAAAAATATTTAAATTTTTCTTTTTAAAACAATAAGAACTTTAAAAATAATAAATTTTAAATTCCATTTAAAATTTCCTACTGGTCACACTGGTAAACTGACAAGGATATATAAATTTTTTTCGTAATTTTTGTTATATAAGATGAGTTTTAAGTAATTGGTCACAATAAAACAATCAATTCTCAGCAAATTCGAACTATTTGCCCTAATCAATCCACTATCCTTTATGAAAAACTTTTTTGGAATCGGTTTTAAAGGAAAAAGTAAGCAAATTTTGAAGAAATTATATGAAAATTACTAAGAAACATGAACTAGGCAACGTAGCCCTTGACAGCGGTCACAAATGTGACATAAAACCAAAAAATTTATATGTCAAGTTTGTGACAGCGATGACATTGGCTGTATTCTTTAGAGTAATTATCAACTGATCAAAGTGAATAAAATGAAACTAATAACTATGTTCTTTTGAATATGCATTTACCTGTCATTAGGTTGAATTGATCATGATTACTTCAAGTAATGGAACTGAAAGTAATAATGACTCAAAAGAATAACCGTATTAGGACGGAGTACCAGCGATGACGTTAGTATGGAGTGACATCATTCACTTTGATTCGTGTAGATTGTCACGTGACTTGAAGGCGATTTAATTAAACTTTTATTATTAAATAAAAATAAGATCCCTTAAAAATTAAGAAAAATATTGTTTTTTAGGATTTCTATTGTGGAAACTACCGTTGACGGCAAAATTATATTTCTATTTGAATACAGTCAATATTCCAATTCCGCTTATTTGACATCCCTGTATATCTCAAACTGGGTTAAGTCCAAAACTAAATTAATGTAAAAGTTTTTAAAAAAAAAATAATGATCTGTCCTTATAATATAACACAATGATTTAGATGTTCGCATTTTTTTTATCCAAAAATTTAAGTTGCTGAAATCCGTGTCTTTCTTAGGATATTGTCTGAGTAAATAAAGCCAAGATATTCTGTATGTATTTTTTATTCAGAATAAATATCGACTTCTATTTTACCCGACCAATAGAAAAAAATAAAAGATATCATAAATAGGGACAAAAACTAAATCATCTTTTATCAACGCCCATTTCAACTCAATAACTTACGTTTATTATGTCTTGAAAAAAGAAATCCCGGATAAAATATAGCCGATGCGCCGTTTAGTGACTGCAGCCGAAATAAAAAATAGGCCAATGAAGATATATGCTTCGAGATAAAGTATCTGAAACACCCTTATCTAAATCATGAGTATTTGATAACCCCGAGGTTACAAAATTTTTGAGTAAGGGTCTGTTTCTTTAAGATGGATTTTTTCAAATAAAAATGTAAATAACCATAATATCATATACAAGATGTTTTGAGATAGTTGTAGGGGAAGCTGGGGAAAAAGCACGTTCAAAAATGTGATTTTTTTTTAAATTCTAAATTCTTGTATTTTAGGAATGTCTCGAAACGACTTGATACTTGTTGAATAAGACTAATTAAAGTCTGCTAAACAATTTGATGATAATGATTTGATGAAACAAAATTTTTGGATAGAAAGGAGAAGAATGATGTTTCAGGTCGGACAGCATAGAATACAAGATTATAAAGAAATAACGAAGACAACGAGAAAATTAATCAGAAAACATATATTATGAAAAACTAATAGAAATAAACAGCAGAAGAGAACAGTTAATTGAACCCGACTTTCTCCAAAACTGGCATGGCGGAATTTTGGGTGTGCATATAATTAATCTGAAATAATTTTTAAAAAAACTCATTATGGCAGAACCAATATTCAGAACAAAAAAAAATTTTTTCTGATTTATTTCCAAAATTGGAATTGGGAACGGGATCGCATATAATGATTTAAAATTATTAAAAAAAATTCCTGGTTCAATATATGGAATTAAAATTTTACATCTCTTGATTTAGTTTAAAAAGGGTAGTGGGAGATTTTTGGGAGTGTTAATTACGAATTTAAAATTACTTTTGAAACATTCAATATGGCAAACTTAATTTGGTAAGTACAATATGGGAGACTAAAAATTTTACATATTTATGATTTTTTCCAAAATTGAAATTGGAGTTCTTGGAGCGTATATAAACTCAATATGCAGAATAAAATATGTCGAACAAAAAAATTTACGTCTTAAGTTCTCTAAATATCGATATTTGGAGGTTTTGGTGGCCTATATTACCATTCTTAAGTTAATTTAAAATTCTAGATAGCGGATTTACTATGGCAAACAATATTTGTTTGATATAATTTCATTTAAAACTTTTTTGTTTTAGTTGTTCATTTTAGTGTGGTTTAAAATTTTGGATAAAATGAGTACTTTTAGTAACCTTGGAAACATTGCGCTGTACACATTATTCCCGCTTAGTGCTTAGTCCTAATTTTTTAACGAATTCAAGAGTAAAAATCCAAAAACAAATATATAAATTTTTATATGAAATTGATAATTTTGAAGTCAGCACCAAATTTTTTCTAAATGAAAGAGAGAGACAAAAACACGAGATATATACAAACTATGGTAAAAAAGCAATGAAAAATAAAGTATTTTTTTATTCTTCTTATGTGAATCACATTTTGTCAGGAATTAGTTGAGAAAGCTTATATTTTCACCTATATAATATGGGTGATAAAAACTTATTAATATGCCACCACATGTTTGTAGTTACATGCATAAATTTCGTAAAAATAAATAAAAATTTTCCCAACAAAATTGCAAAAAATAGACCTCTTAAAGCAAGATCTTAACAACTTATTTTAAAAACTTTAACCTTAATAATAGGACTAATGGGAAATGAAGTATTTCCGTAACAACATCTCAGAGTTCGAGCAGACACCTGACAATAGACGTACTCAATAAAATAACATTAAATTTTTTGAGGTGGAAAGCCGAGAAGAAACCATCGATGTGATTTTTCTCATCTTTATAAGTAACTTTATATTACCATATTTGACTGTGAAATTAGCGACGACATTACGCTTTTGCTCTCTACAAGAAGTATTCATGAGATTCCCGGCAATACTGCAGAAAATTTCCGGTTATCATTCTTTGCTACAAAATTTGTAGTTGATGGAAGTGAAATTTTTGGAAAATACTTGGGATCATATCCTAGCTCTAAATCGTCTTGAAATCCACGTCTAAACCATATGTTTAACAAATTAAACAATGAATATTATGCCTTGCTTTGACCGAAGTCAAATTATTATATTTTGGGTGTAAAAGCGTAGCATCCGATTTATGTTCGGATTGCAGCAACCAAAATCCCACAAATATACATTTCAACCACAGAGAATCCTCGCAGTCATTATATATATATATATATATATATATATATATATATATATATATATATATATATATATATATATATATATATACTACCAGCATCATAACTATTACAACCAGCATAGGAATGATATAACCTAAGTTTTTGTTAGGGGCTAAAGGATTTCCTTTATGTGTTGTGAAGAACTACTAAAATACCTGTCTCCAGATTTATTCCCGTAAAAATAACTCAAAAATACCAAATTGGTAAAAAATATAGTAATTAATCAACTTAAATTGAGATGAGAAATCTAAAGATTTTATATTCGATTCAAATACTGTCTCATATCATGCACGTAACGCTACTTCTTCCGGGCGCGTTCTAAATTTTGACACATTTGAAAAAAGAAATCACAGCTCAAAAATGACCCTCAGTACCAACAGTTGGCTAAAATAAATTTGTTAAAGAAACCAATTCATTACATAGCAATATTTTCGGCTCAAAATTGGATAAGTAACCTAGTAAATATTTTTAAATCAAACAAATATATTCCCCGCCAAAGATTATCGATTCTCTAAAAGTTTGGAGATTCCACAGGCTAGATGTCTCCCCGAACCGACAAGGTACGTTACAAATGGAGTGGTAAAAATCCAACTAGAACATGGAGGAAACTAATTAATTTATGATGATTACCACACAATGGATTCAAATAATAAGTTCAAAATAACCCAAAATGAGATAATTGGAAAATAAGCATTGTGGCGGGGATTTCTCCGAGACTCTGCCATTAGATTTACTACATTTTCAATAGTATTTTAATTCGCTTGAGGTTGGATATAATAATGATAACACACGTAACACAACACTACATTTATTTACTGTTTAAAAAAAAAAGATTATTAACAAAACTTTTTTTAACTGTAACTTGACATTACTAAATTTACTGTTACATAACCTATATATTACTTCTTCCTACTGTATGATTGCACACATCTCTGGAAGTGGCTACAGATGTGTGACATAGAAGTGGAGTAGTATAAGTTTGTTACAACATCTACAAAACGAACATGTTAAAGCAATTGCTACAGAATAGACGTAAAACCTAACCAGAAAATAGTAAAAACAAAATTATTTAAAATAATTTCAAGAAAACTGCAACAAAAAATGCTAAAGAGAAGAATTTCACTAGAAAAGAAGCAACAAAGCCCATATTTAAATTGAGAAAAGGGAACGGTACGTTCAAATAACAATAGGCGAAACACAACCACCCACATTTCAGTGAATGCGAAGCAAAACAACATAAATAGGGGCCAACAGTGATAATTAAATGTATTATAAAGTCGTTCGTAGAAATTAACGAGGGTGTAAACAACGGTGGTTCATAGTGAAATCAAAAATGTAACTCACCAACGAATAGTGTACCTTTCATTCAAAGAATTGATTATAGATAATTAAAGAAGAGGATATTGTGTTTACCCATAACGTGACTAATTGCAAAGATAAGATAAAATTAACTGAATTAGCCATAAGCTGAAATTTGAACCGTGACAATATATGTACAATTGTATAATATAAAATTATGACATTTTACTTTTTTTTAGCTTACTGACAGCTTATATTTGAATTACAATCAATAGCTTGGATTAATCTGAACTTATCCAATAAATGAAAATATATTCTTTAAAATGCATGAAATAATTTATCTGTCATATATAAATTTAATCAATTTCCCTTTCAAATTTTATATTGCTCCAAAATTAAATTCCGAGCAATCTAAAATTTTTAGTATCTTGATCGAGCAATATTATTTCTGGAACAATCATAAAAGGTAAAATTATTCGAAGGCATGGTTTATTTCTTCCAGTTCAAACACCTTTGAACTAACGCAAAAACATAAAATATTTTATTTATAAAATATTTAAGAATTTACCTTCTATTAGGTATAGGAGGTAAATTTTCCTTTCAGATTTTATATTGCTATAAAATTCAATCCCAAGCAATCTTTTTAATATCTTGTAATGCAATTTTATTTTTGGAATTTTATTGGTTTCTGATTTTTCTGCTTAACGTAACAAATATAAAAAACAGCGTTCTAGATTTCTAGAAATTATATCTACATAATAAAAAATATATTTATATATTTCTGACACCAAGGACATAATAAATGGCAGTGGCGGCTGGTACATTAAAAAAATAGGGGTTGCAATTTCAATGGTACTGCTAACAAGTGACCTGCAAAGCTAAATCGTTCTTTTGCTTGACAAATACTTATATTACAAATTTCTCTTGCTTCCTGAAAAAACTTATCATCGAGCTTAATTCGTTTTAAAGTAGATGGAGACGGCTCAACGTCGTTTGAGGCAATATTGTTTCTAATTTCTGTCAATTTCGGTTAAAATGATAATATATTTTTATTTGCGATAACAGCGTCCATTTGTCTCTAACAAATCAACCTGAGGCATTACTTTGTAAAATAAGTTTAACCATGATAGGAAACTCTTTCTCTTGAGAATTTTGACTTACCCTGATGACGTGGTACTAACGTTCCTACTGTCATCTAAGATTTTTTCCATTGTCCCTAGAATGCTGCTTTGTATTCGAATATGGTACAAATAACTCAAAAATGTAAATTCCATCTTATTGGGACCGAACGAGGTAAGCGTTTGTTAATAATTTGGTCTAATATTGCGATTCTTTGAGGACTATTTGAAAAAAAGAACAAATTCCTTGTAAATTGGATCAAAATATTTTTTTTAGAAAATGTAGTTCTTAACATTACCAAATTTATTTGATGTGTATAACAATGCACGTAACCAGCATGTTCATAGTTTCTTTATAATTGCTTCTACTCCAGTCGATGAAACGCTCATTCTAAACTGATCAAATATCTTTCATATTTGATACGTCACTAGTTTCGTCAGCTAATATAGATAAATAATCAGCTTCTTTTATTTCTTTAGAAATTTCTTCTTGACATACAAAAAACATGGCTTGTAAAATTTTATTTTGAATGGTTTTTAACGTACCTTTACATACCGATGCGCAGCACTAAAATCAATTAAACCTCAAAAAGTTAGTTAGTTAGTTAATTTAATGGTTAAAGGCGCGTCAGTATCTCAGACCATTTAGGGCCTTCTATAGAAATTGTTGGTTGCATTTAAATTTTATTGTAAAGACCAATATGCCTCAAAAAACAAAGTAAGCATTTGGCCTTAGTCAGATCAAAAGACATAACCGTCGCAAAATTATTAGAGGTAAGATAACTCTCTCTAGCATTTCTGTATGAGGGACAGTCAGATATTATATGTTTTATAGATAGGGGAGAACGACAGGACAGACATTGAGGGGATCCTCATTTTTAAGAAGGAAGGAATGAGTCAATCTGCAGTGTCCAATAGCGATTCTCTTCCATACAACATTTTCCCTTTTGGACAGTTGGGGAAAGTGGTATGTCTCTGAGAAGTTTCTTTTAATGTGAAAGAGTTTATTGGGGTTTTCTAGAGATTCCCAACAAAACTGCACAATGTTGCTAATCATGTTATCGATGTGTCTATTGAATTCTTTAGGATTGAGTAAAGAGAGGAAAGGGGTGCCTTCAAGGATTGCAGATTTGTGGCTCGGGGCCCACATGAAGGCTATGTACAGATTACGTTGGGATTCCATTTTAAGAAGGTCGAGAATTTGATTCATGAAAGGGTGGGATGTGTTGATGGCTTGGATCGATCTGAAGCAGCTGAGGGAATCGGAAAAGATTAGATGATTGAGGAGGAGGAGTGTTTACTTCTCTGATGCATTGCTTGATGGCAAACAACTCAGCTAAAAAAATGGATGAAAGGGGATTTAACCTTGTTTTGTTGCATGAAAAGCTGGTTACGGCGGCTGAGCCTACACCTTGATCCGATTTGGAACAATCGGTAAACGATAGTTTGAAAGTTTTGAACTTTGAGTTAATTAGGCTAAGGAAGTGTTGTTTGATGATAGAAGGTAAAGTATTGTTCTTGTCATACTGCAGAAGATCAAAGTTGATTTCAAAGGGGGGAAATTCCCGGGGGGAGAAGATCTGAGGGAGGACGGGGGTGGTATTGGGAATGGATATGTTATGGGAGGCTATAAACGCAGAGGCTCTATCATTGGCACACAATGTGACATTTGAAACAACCGGGAAATCAGAAGGATTAAGGATTTTATCATGACCCAAAAGGAATGGCCTAGATTTGACAGACGTATTTTATAAGAAGAGAGGAACGTCGGAGACACAAAGGAGGAGTACGAAATGCACCAGTCGATAAGCGTAGGGCTTGGTTCTGGATAGGGTCGAGGGAAGAGATATATGAGGGCCTAGCCGAGTCATAAGCAATGCACCCATAGTCCAGCTTAGGGAGAATGATGGAATTGTATATTTTGAGGAGCGTGTGGAAATCTGAGCCCCAGGTGGTATGGGAGAGAAACTTTAACAGGGAGGCAATGTGAGGGCGCCAGTTAAGCTTAACCTCAAAAAGCTCTGGGATTAGAGAAAGACATAGACTCATTATGTTCTCGTAACGCGAGTTCCAAAGCTCCAAAAAAAACGTACACAATTTTAGGTAAAGGGCCAGATTTTTTTTTGATTGGAACTTCCAGCTTTTACCACTGGAAACTGCATTCAAAACTTTGTGCGAGTTACATGGTAGAAAAAGAGAATACAAATAGCAGTACATGCTATCTCTCTCGCTCCGAACGTATGGTGATAAGGACAGAATCAAAACTAAATTTTCGGAGTCAGAGAGATAGCATGTACTGCTATTAGCTTTCTCTTTTGTTCTACTATTCATGCCTGTGGAGCACTCAACATTGCTTCCAGTAGCACATGACTAAAAACCTGAAATAAATTAATCGATTACTCGACATTATTCTATGTTAATCAGAAATCAAGACATTTGATAAAATCATGAGGAACTTCATCTCCCTTTGTGTTTATATAGGATATAGGCAACCATATAAATATTAAAAATGATGCCACGTATACTATGGTCAACCAAGCTCTTCGCGAAATTACCGGTACTACTCTTACAGAATTTATTAAGGTTAACTATCTATTGCTTTACTAAGTAAATACACAGCATAGTTTTGAAATATTTTCTTATTTAAAAAATTTCATATGTGAAAAAACTCATCCATTGTACCAGCTGTAAGTTTTGTGTTGCAGTGGCAAAAGTAATAAAACGAGCGAGATTTAACGAAGATGAGCAAGAGAGTGAATCAGGAAGAAAAAGAGCGAAATCTCACTCAATTGGTCGAGGTATGACAACGCGGTCAACAAACACAGGTTTGCAAGTCGATCTGCAACCTATATAAAGCTTATGAGAGAGACGGAGTTTATCTACACGTCTTGGATAGGCAACCCCATATACGCTCCAATGGATTAGATTGGATAGCATTAAAATTGCAAACCAGCAAAGCGATAACGTTTTCAGGCTTAATACTATACAGGCAAATTATTCTTGATATTTAGGCGAAGTAATTTAAATTATTTCAATAATTGACTGCTGTGCGTGTATAATCAAGGTAAAAAATTGAATCAATAAATTATCAGTAGAAATTTAAAATAATTTGCACTTTTATTTATTAGTATGTTTTATTTTAATTTACAATTTTTTGGGGGGTTGCGCAAACCTGCACACCTAAGAAAAAGCCACCACTGATAAAAGATAATAGGCTAAATGCCAACACGTTTGTGGGGAAGGAGTAGATAAATGTATAGTTCGCAGTCTACTTCGCCGTAGCCACTGGTATCACCGTTAAGCTTTTCAGTTCTTTTAAAAATTACCGCCGTAAATTTAAAGGGGGCAAATTTTGAAAGCCACTTTGGAGGCTTAGGATATGATATATTTAATTACATTTTTGAGGATCAATTCAACTTCAAGAAATGTTTACGTTGTTGACATAAACACATAATACAAATTATTAAGAATAAAATTGTTATTTAACTTATCTTAAGATATTATAAATATAATATATAATACAACTATAAAATGCTTAATATATGATCGTAATTCTGAAAGTTGCTCTCAGAAATATTGCAGTGGCCACAAACGATATTTCTACCCTACCATATTTATTTTTACTCAGATTAAAAAAAGGAAAACGCGTTTAACTTTAGATAACTTTTTTCTCTACAACGTCTAGAGTATTTTCACAACAGCCATTAAAAACTCAATTTTCCGTTACTTTGCCTTTAAAAAAAGTAAAACCCGATAAAATATGGTTGCTGCTCCGGTCTGTGAGTGCACCGAAAATCGAAAACAAGCCAATGAAAATTTATTACTGAAAATAATTTATATGAGGCGGCCAATCTAGATTATTTGTCCTCGTAAATTCGAACGGTCTATATAAAATGGCTTAGGCTTAAGCTAGGACTTTTTTATTTGCAAAACTTTTATAGGGTAAAAAAAGGAAATTGGCTGCCAAACATTATGTTCCAGACTTAAAAAACTTATTAAAGTTTTTTGTATTTTATTTTTATTTATTGTATATTGAATTTGTTTGGTTACTTTTTTAGGTATAGTTTTTTTCAATAACTTTCTTAGATGCACGTCACAATTTCCAAATAAATAATCATTAGGAAAAGAGAAAGTCACAAAATTAACGGCCAATATAAAGCCTGTGAAAACTAGTTGAACAATAACATTGGTTAAATAATGAAGGAATAGAAAGGCCTCTCAATACTAATTTCAGTAACGGCGTTCTGCACCTTCTGGGTAAATATTAACTTACTAGCAGCTACGTAGGGAAAAAATTAACTGATATACAATTATGACGTAAGGTAAAAAATTCCTTAAAGTACACAAAAATAGATTGGGAAAGATCAGCTGTTTTTTGCCTCCTCGGACACAAATATAAAAAGGTTTTATTTAAGAGATTTATTTGTGTTATATTTAATTTTGTTTTTGAACTTAACATTTATATAAAAATTATTCTTGTAAGTCGTATAAATAAATTATTCGACATGCATTCTTTTATGATTTTTTACCTTTTTCGACATTTTTTCCAATTCATATTGATTACATTATTTTTTTTTGTTTTGTAATACAGTCTGCTGACATTTTAGCATATATTTGTTTGTTTTGGCTCATTGAGTCATACCAACAAAAAAATTGGATTAAACTTAAAAAATGTTAAAAAATCTCAGACATGTCTTCTTGAGGACTTTCAGGAATAATTCTGGTATACTTTTTATAAAAATGTTAAGTTACACAATTGACGTAAATACGTAAACACCAAAAAATATCCTTCTCTCTTTAATTCTAATAAATTTTAATCAAATTTCAATATCGCATCTCAATAAAATTTACTAAAATTAAAAATATTTTGTGGGCGATCACAAGATTAGGTTCAATTTGTTCAGTCCCCTCCCTTCCCAAGAAATGTAAAAATTTGAAGATTTTGGAAATGTAATTTAGGAATCCTGTTTATTTTGTAGAGGCAGATATTACTTTTAGTAGCTAATCAAATGCTTTCTTGTGCTCGAAATATATCTAGCATTTTTTATGTTTACTTTTTAAAAATAATCTATTTAAGTGGATTAACGTATCATTTGAAGATAATTTTTATAGAAGTGTAAAAATTAACACAACTTGAAAATTTAAAAAAATGTTGTTATAAAATACTCTAACAGAATGTGAAAATTTCTTTAACAAACCCGATGAAGAGACGTGCTTTCTTTTGACTGGAAGGAAGACTAAAAAGAGTGGTTAAAGAGCTAAAAATATGAATTAAACGATACTGGTATTTCAAATCAGAAAATACGCAGAACTGCTAAACTTCTTGGCGAGTTTCAAATGTCACTTTCGATTTTAATTTATAGAGATAAACAAAAAATTATGCAGATAGATACCTTTAAAGGGTACTACACATAATTGATGTGTAAGGGAGACGCCAGTTTCACCCACGAAAACAGTCTCAGTACCTTCCATTAGGAAAAGAAATCTGGTTAATCTAAGGTTGTTAACATATTACGGGAAAATAATTGCTTAGATAGCGAGTTCAGAGACATGTCACCAAAACCAATACGATAATAAAACCAAAGTTTACGTATGGTTTTGTAGAATGGTAGACCAAATGTCAACTACTTCTAGCACAAACTAAACTCACAAATCTGTAGAGAGGCATGACTAGCGATTTGAAATATAATAAGTACCACACGAACATTAGTTATAGAAGCTTGGTTAGACTGCCTCCTCTCCACAGCTATCCAGAGAGGGAGAGAAAGGATATAGGCAATACATATGTTATAGCAGATTATAGTTCTCAAATGTTGATAGACGTCTTGAAACATGAAGGTCTGAAATACTAATCCTGATTGACGTATACATTTTTGTCAGAAAATAATGGATATTATAACCCTTCAACCTGATTTTATAAATCATATTTTATTTTCTGATAAGACCACATTTTGCGTTAATGGCGTCATCAACGACATATTGGTGGGACCATAATCCTAATTAGATTATGGAACACCATACGCAATATCCTCAAAAATTAAATATTTGGAGAAATGATTACCAATCAAAAGCAGATAGATATTTTTACAGAGGTACTACACATAAAACATAATTTGTGTGTAAGGAAGATGTTAATAAGTCTCAGAAAAACAGTTTCACTACCTTATACCAGCAAAAGAAAACTGGTTAATCTAGGGTTGTTATCTCCTTATGGAAAGATAATCCTTTCTGCGAAAGATAATCTTGGACAAAACGCTTAGGTAGCGAGTCCAGAAATATGTCACCAAAACAAATATATCGGTAACGATAATTAGGTCTGTGAGTGCATAAAGATTTGTAGCATGATGGAGCAAATGTCAACAAGTTTTAGCGTAAACTAAACTGACGAAGCTGTGGACAAGCAAATATATTAATTACGGCTATCATAAGCATCACTTTAACTGCTAAAACTGCTAACTGTTTGGATATTTAGAACATATTTTTCTGAATTTCAAACAACTGCACTCTCAATGTATTACTAAGATATTTTTTTAAGTAAAGATTATGCAATTGCGGATTTGGGAGAAATATTCCAATGACTTTCATTTAACTTTGAAAACTACGTTCAGACCTTTTTTGACATTATTTTTGGCTAGAAGTGCACTGACAGTGTAAAAACTAGAAAATAATCGATATACATCACTCAAAAATTTCCCAAGGTCATTTGAAGGCCATTTTTATGATATGATAAAAAATTATTGAGTCATTCCACACTTAATGAGATGAAAAAAATGACTGAATTTTATTTTAGAAAGTTCTAGTGAATGAAAAAATATTACTATTTGCCAACTTTTAGAGCTTGACCTTATGTTATTAAGAAGATATTAAAGGTGAAAATAAAATAATGTTAATTTTGAAGTTATTTTATCTTTGAGGGCAAAATTATAAATCACATACATTTGTTAGTGAAATTTTGTTTTAAATTCAAGTATGTATCTGAAATAAATTCAAAAGTGCAACCTTACCTCAACATTTACAATTATATTGCTAAATCCTCAATTTAAAAAGTGTTCGTAGAGACAAATTTTGATCATCTGAAAATAGGTGTTTGAGATATCAAAATAAATGTCTTAGTCAAGTTTAATCATGGGGTTAAGTTTATAATTATAAAATTAGCCAAAAACCCAATAAAATGCTTTCTACCCTATAACTTATAACCCTAAGCCAACGATTAAATACAAATTTTGAGATGGTCAAAATTGGTATCTACGAACTCTTTTCAATATAAGGTTAGGTTGCACTTTCGAATTTTTGGAAGTGCAAATTTGAATATTACACAAAATTTCGTTAAATCATAGGTGTGACTTAAATTTCAAATTTGGTAACTCTGACCTTGAATATCTTCTCAAGAACATGAACCTAAAGTTTAAAACTTGGCTCAAAGTAATATTTTTTCAAGCATACAGTTTGGTAAAATAAAATCCGAAGGTTTTTAATATAAATATCTTTACAAAAACATGACACAATAAATCAATTCTCACAAAGATCAATATAAATAAGACTTAATATCCATTTAAAAAAGTCTTGTTATTTATTACATACTTAACATATGTTTTACTTGTTACTTAAGGTAGTAAATTTAAAGAAATATCTCAAGTTAAACTTATCAAAAAGTTGAATATATAAATAAAAAGTTTCGGGTAAGAAGTTTAACTACATAAAGTTTCCTGTAGAATATTGACGGAAGATCAGCCGAAACTTTTTCAAATTTAATGTTATTTGTTAGAAAAAAAATGTTATATAAAAAGTTATGTATTTGATAGATGTCACAACAAGTTTGCTTTTTATTAAAAAGAACGTAACAAATATAAATAAAGACGCTAACTTTGGTGCCTGACAAAGTTTGAAAAGTAAATTTCATATAAGGCAATACAATTCGAGGAATAATGAAGTATTTCAAATATAGATAACCTGCTGAAGAGTTGCTTATTTATGAATGAATTAATAAATTATTAAAAGTGATCCTTGATCTTCAGTAGTGAGAAACCTCGTTCCACCATGATCGTAAGTCATTCGATGTCCATTGCCAAGTTCAAATTGCTCTTCGGCACTATTTGATAGAATTATAAGGATCGTCCGGACGTTACTCATTCTATACAGTCTTCGTATTTGTACCTCCAGGTCTCATTTTTGATCGATATGGTCATTATGCTTATGACATTAGTGTTGCTTGTTCTTAGATTTTATCCACTGAAATGGAGTTTAGCCTGTTATAAGCAACTATATGAATCGTAAACATAGTTCGATCACAGTACAGCTTGAACTCCTTGTTTACCAGTGTAGGTTCCAAGCTATATTCATAGTATGGCACTTTTTCTACCTTCGGCAGTTTTAATTTCTCTGCCAAGTCTTGATGATTTTGGTACCTGAATTATGTCTCTGTACTCCAGTCCAGCAACTGCTTGACATTTCCCTGTTATATGCTGAATTATCTCTGATGTTCGACATACATGTCGGCATTGGTCGTTCTGGACCGAGAGAGGTTATGTATTTCAGGTAGTTTCACATTGAGATTACCTAATCTTGGAAAGCTAGTAGGAAGCCATCTGTTTCAGAAAACATTCGGCCTGCCATTAACTAACAGTTTGACCCCACTTTGTTGACATTTCCTGATTGATCTTATCTGAGTATCGTCTTTATATATATATATATATATATATATATATATATATATATATATATATATACATATATATATATATATATATATATATATATATATGTAATCGAAGATTTTCGGGCATCTTGTGTATGTGCTGAGTCCCTTTCAGGACTGTAAGGCAGCTGACGTTTCGGTGAAATCTCATTCACCATTTTCAAAGCTCACTGTATGGCGTCTACGAGCGAACTGATGCCTGCGACTCCGGTGCTGTCGGTCCCGTGTGCGCGTCGGACCCGTTCGTTTTCCGAATGGTTCCGGCCCATCAGGTTGCGAGACCTGCTGCGCGTCATCGGCCCTGTTCCCAGTGTTTGAGGTTGCGTTGCCGAGTTGTAATCTGTTTGGTTACTAAGTGGTACTGGTTGATGTTTTGTAAGCAGATATTTCCAAGTATTAGGCACACGTTGGCTATCATCTCTGCTAGTTAGTTTTGACGTAACATCACTTTTCACACAAATACAAGTTAAAGAGGCTCTTCCTGTAATAGAAAACAAATACAATCTGCCAAAATATATCATCGAATTAGCTAGATACTGTTTTGATAACACCTATTCTACTTAAGAAGGCCGACGATATAAACAAGTCGAGGGAGCCCCGATGGGATCGCCGCTATCTCCTGCACTCGCTAGCTTATTTATGGAAGACTTTGAATCAAAGGCTTTGGAGATCTCTTCACACAAACCAAACTGTGGCTACGTTACGTAGATGACACATTCGTTATCTGGCAACATGGGGAAGAATATCTCAAAAGTTTCCTGGAACACATAAACAGTATACATACCAAAATTAAATTCACCATGGAGACAGAACAGGAAAGGAAACTACCATTTATAGATATCCTACTGAAAATAAAAGAGGATAGCTTGCATTCGCACACTGTCTACAGAAAGCCCACTCACACCAACAGGTATCTCAACGCCGATTCACATCACCACCCAGCCCAATTATTTGCAATAGTGAAATTGCTTGCGTTTCGAGCGCAGTCCTTTACAGATCCAGAAAATTATCACAAAGAGATGAACAAACTGCAAGACATCCTAACAAAGAACAGTTATAAAAAGGAACATATAGACAAGGCTCTAAAAAAGAAACACTTGGCCCCAAAAAATCGCGAAAACCAAGAGAATAGATCCAAAGCTTTTGTTCCTTATGTAAGAGGCACCACACACAAGATCGCAAGAATTCTCAGGAGACACAATATTGAAACCATTTTCACCACAGACCGTAAAGTGAAAGATCTCTTGCCGACATCTAAAGAAAGAATCATTCTAGAAAACCAGGAAGTGTACGAAATTTCATGCGGAGAATGCAGCTCATCTTACCTAGGCCAAACCAACCGTAAAATAAGCGCCAGAAGAGATGAACATATAAATGCTGTCAAGCAAAAAACAACTTCTTCTGCTCTGGCCAAACACTGGTTAAACACAGGGCATAATATAGATTTCTCGGGAACAAAAATGCTATCGAGATGTGAAAACCTGTCCACAAGAGTTATAAGGGAAGCCATTGAAATTGCAGAGGCCCAACAATTTAAATAGCCGAGATGATAGCCAACCTGTGCCTAATACTTGGAAATATCTGCTTACAAAACATCAACCAGTACCACTTAGTAACGAAACAGATTACAACTCGGCAACGCAACTCCAAACACTAGCAACAGGGACGATGACGCGCAGCAGGTCTCGCAACCTGATGGGCCGGAACCATTCGGAAAACGAACGCGTCCGACGCGCACACGGGACCGACAGCACCAGAGTCGCAGGCGTCAGTTCGCTCGTAGACGCCATACAGTGAGCTTTGAAAATGGTGAATGAGACTAGACCGAAACGTGAGCTGCCTTACAGTCCTGAGAGAGACTCAGCACATACACAGGATGCCCGAAAACCTTCGATTATATATATATATATATATATATATATATATATATATATATATATATATATATATATATACGTAATCTAATGTTTTCAGGCATCTCGTGTTCGTGCTGGGTCCTTCTGACTGTAGGGTAGCTGACGTTTCGATGAAATCTTTTTTCAAAGCTGTGGACCATTTGATGCATGCGACTCGGACGTGGCTGGTTTTATGTGCTGGCGAGGCATGCTCATTGTCTTGGATGGTTCTGGCCAATCAGGTTGCGAGTTTTGTTGCGTATAATCGGCCGTACTGTCATTGTTTGGGGTCGTGTTGCCGAGTTTGGATCTGTTTCTTCATCACCTACTACTAGTCAATGTTTCGTTAGTAAGTTTTTCCCAGTATTAGATAACCGCTGACTGTCGTCTCTGCTATTTAAGTTTTTGGGCTGCTTTGCAATTTCGATGACTTATTTTATTACTATGGTGGACAGGTTTCCATATCTCGCTGGAACTTTTGTCCCTGAAAAGTTGATTTTTTGTCCTGTGTTTAACACGTGTTGAGCCAGTGTAAAAGAAATGATTTTTTGCTTGAAAACGTTTATATGTTCGTCTCTTCTGGTGTTTATTTTGCGGTTGTCTTGCTCTTCGTAAGAAGAGCTGCGTTCACCGTATAGAATTTCGTATACTCACTGGTTGATATATATATATATATATATATATATATATATATATATATATATATATATATATATATATATATATATATATACCATCACTGGGTGTTTACTCTTAAAACATCTACCTTGAAGGTTAAATACACATATAACTTTACAAGGATTTTACCTTAATATTATGAGACATTCTGGTCTTGGTTGTGACTTTGGTTTTGTGTGTGTGCTTGATAAAATGCTAAGGTGTCAATTGATTTATTACAAATACTATTGATTGACAGTTGCAGACGTAAAGGAGACTTAAAACATTATTGACAATAATAGACAAGAAATAGTGTGATATGATATAATCGATTATGATCCTGATAAAAATTTAGTAATGCCGCAACTGAATGCCAAATTTTGAGTTATGATCACGAAAATAATTTTTTTTATATAATCACCTTACCACATAATTAAGAAATCCACATCTTCAAATTATCTGAAACATAATGGTTCAAATATAATAAAAAATATTTAAAACACAAAGATTTGAAGTGTTTTTTAACTGTAAGATCTTCTTTTTGTGAAAATAATGAGATTTTGTTTTTCTTTAATTAGCCTTAACGTTCCGTTGCTTTACCCAAATGAAAAATTAGATTATTTTTTAAATATTTTAATTTAGGGACGATTTTAATTATTACTTTTTTATACGAAATGTCTAATTTTTTTCAGGGAAAAATGTTTTATTCAATTTTAAATTGAAGGAGGGAAACAGTGAAATAATATAATTTCATTTATGTACTAAAAATATAATTCCTGTTTATTCTTTTCAGGATCTAAAAATAAACGATTAATCAATACCCAATGCAACAAATAAACACATTATTAAAGATTAAAAAAGTCAGTCAAAATAATATTATTTGAATAACAGATAACTAATACTTTATAATCAGACAAACAAGTTATTTATTTCAGAACTAGAGTTCTGAACAAATAAAAACTGATCAATTGCATGTCAGATATATAACATATTTGAGTGCGTATCAGTTTTAGCATTTTTATCTTTTTTTTCTACAATTTTGTTGCATGTCTGAATTTGAGTTAATTGAAAGAATGTATACCTATAAAATTTTTATCACTAAAGATAGGCTTTTTGTTGGAAAGCATGTTGAAATATCCGACATTCAGTTTTAAACATTTTCTTTTGTTTGTCGTAAATTAGTAAACGTAACTTAATGGTACCGATTTTCTTTACAAGAAATTACAAAGTGCTGTAGGTCAACTTTTTTGGAAATTTTAAACCTAATCGGAACTAAAGCGGAGCAAAGTAAAATTTCAGATTTATGCATAAAACCAAATAAAAAAATTGACAAAAGGAAATTCAAACGAAATTCAAACAACCAGATGCAAGAAATAAAGTCGAGTAAAATCTAAATGGAAATTTTAAAGATACAAATGGTACAGAAGTTAAAGATACTAGTAAGAAAAATTAGTGAAAAAAACTTAAAACCAAACCTAGATGACTGAGGACATTTTGCATATGGTGGATAAAAGAAGACGATGGAAATCTATAGATATAATAAGATACAACAGCATGTACAAGATAATAGGGAGATAAATCAGAATGGCAAAAGAAATAGGTTCAGAAATAGAAGAATTTCAACACGAACCCTTAAATCACTAACACTGGGAAAGTTGATGAACAAGAAATAAAGTCGAGCAAAAACTAAATGGAAATTTTAAAGATACAAATGGTACAGAAGATAAAGAAACTAGTAAGAAAAATTAGTGGAAACAACTTTAAACCAAACAAACCTAGATGACTGAGGACATTTTGCATATGGTGGATAAAAGAAGACGATGGAAATCTATAGATATAATAACATACAATAGCATGTACAAGATAATAGGCAGATAAATCAGAATGGCAAAAGAAATAGGTTAAGAAATAGAAGAATTTCAACAGGAACCCTTAAATCACTAACACTGGGAAAGTTGATGAACAAAAAAAGTAAACTAGTGATTGAAAAAGTAGACAAATTAAAGGTTTGGAAACCATATATGGAAACATTCTTCGAATGTAGTATTTTAGGCTGAACTAATTGCAGCCATTAAGCTAACCAAAGAAGGAAAAACACCTAGACCAGCTAATTCATTCGATTTCATTTACGACACCAAAAAATACCAAAAAACTGGCAAAAATTGAAATTTATTACCGTTTTTAAACTCATAGCAAGTAGAAATAAAGAATATCGTAACATCAACCTCATGACTCATCTGTTTCAAATATTTCTTAACATAATACACAGTAGAATATCAAACTGTGCGAAGAACAGACATTCGCAACACACTTTAGTTTCAAAGATGCCGTTGGAACGACAGTGACATATACGTTTGCATCATCGATAATAATAAAGCTTTGGTAAGAGTCTAACATAATAAAATGATGGAAATCTTCATAAAACCGGTGTTGATGAAAAGAGCCTAAAAAGTATTGCAAATCGGTATTGGGGTCACACCCCAACTATAAGAGTAGGAAGAAAAAATTCTGAACAGATAAAATGTAGAAGGAGCGTCAGGTAAGGTTGTGTATTCTCTTCATTATTGTTCAACGTACATTTAAAACACAAATTAATGATTTTTTTTAGATAATGGGGAGCGGTAAAATAATATCCGGCCAAATCGTTTTTTTTTGCTGTTCAACTTAGAAGGATTACAATAACAAATAAATAGCATTCAACATATCAAAGAGACCGAAACAATATGCACCCATTATATAAAAACATTATACTTGATTTACTCAGTGTCTTGTCTGGCACCTTCATAATAGGTCACAGTGTTACAGGTGCAGTCCATTGGGTATGCAGAGTTGGCAGTGCTCGTCGACAAAATCTCTAGACAGAGTTTGCTAAGATGTTGATTTGTTTAATTTATTTGCAAACTTTACCCAACTTTAAATGGGTATTGTTGAGTTTGCTAACACTACATGTGCAAAATATAGAAAACTATTATATCAAGGTGTTGAATGGGAGAGCTGTGGTGTGCAAGACAATCTTAATTCCTTGGGTGGTATAAAATTCAACTCAGTGCGTGCGAGTCTATGACACTCATCTATATCATTACATTACAAAGCTGTATTTTCTCTATTTAATGGTTATCATTTTTAGTGGAATGCTTGAATAATTGTAATGTTCACATAGCATTATACATCAGGAAAGATTCGTAATATTAAATATAAAATTTTTTAGACACTCTCTATTCCTTCTGTATCATTAGATTCCTTGTTACTGATGATGGCAAATTGGACGAGTGTAATCCAATATAGGATTTTCTCATAAGCTCTACACCATATGGCGTTCGTTAAATAGCAGAAAGCAAGCTATTACTTTTTTTTATTCACTTAAACGCAATCTTTCACTTCATTCATTGCTATTGTCTTCTTGCAACTAGGCGACCTAAATGGCTTGTACAGGGTATCCCAAATTCGATACTTTTACAGGGTTTATCGTTAACTATTAAAGCAAAAAATCAATATAGCTTTAACGAGCTGTTTTTTAGGAGAACTTACAATGCCGCAAACAGAACCTAAAAATTTTCTTCTGTTTTAAAGATACAGGGAAAAATTTCAAAGTTGATTTTATTTGAGCAGATTTTACAAACTTTTAAATGACTTAATTTATAATATTTTAAGTATAATTTAACGGTGTACTCACAACTTTAATGTGAAGTATAGTTAAATAGTTAATTATCCAAATTTGGTTATTTTAAATTTAACACACTTATGTCAAAATCAAAAGACAAGCTGGATTTTGTAATTTCTCTATTAAAATTCGTAGTAATCCATGATTAAAAAACAAAAGATGGTGATTGATAGTTATACTTAAACTTACTAGATACACTTATAGATACTATTTATTTAATGTCAGCAAAAGACCATGGCAAAATAGTATTTAAAAAACAAGAACAATAAAACATAATTTATTATAAATAACAAGCTATATCCTTGTTAAAAAATCTAGCCAGGACGAAACTCAAAAGGACCCCAATATTGTCAATACACTTTTGATAACGCTTTCTTACATATCTTACTATCTTAAGAATATAAACACTTCTTACTTTTCTAAATTTGTTGTGAATTAATTCAAGAAGTAGTTTCTAAGGGAGTCTCTGTTAGAGTTGCTTGTCTTTTAGGTAGTGGGTCACTGTCACCAATCCTTGTTGCCTTGGGCACTGAAGCGGTGTTCAATTCACTCTGATGGTGTCTTTTCACGTGATTCCATATAAAACCTTTTTGTTTCGAGATTGACATACTTATTAATTAACTTTTATTTTTTACTGCGCTTATGATCATGTAGTTACTATATACGTATTTAGTAGAAAAATGTCACAATCACAAATCACTGCCACAAAGAAATTAATTATTTATTTTATTACTCGATGAAAGCAACAATTGACAAAAAGCAACTAGCTGAATGAAATTATAAATCACGGGAATTCCCCGAGAAAAGATAAATTTTGCAGCGTTTATATGAATGAACTAAATGCGGGAATGGCGCGTTTACACGATGGATGATTATGGCGCGGAATTCAAAATGTATCGGTGTATCGGCCAAATAATATCGCTGATTCCGATATATCCGAAAATCAACGATATCGCCGATATAGCGGTATCGATATCGGTATCGGAAGCATCTCTATATCAGATTATACAATATTGTTGTAAAAAGAGGGTATTTTGTTACATTTATTTAAAGTATAGTCGCAAAATTGCAATATTCTTTCACAATCTCCAGGGTAAAGATGTTGTTTCATATCATTTATTTTGGTAATACTCTTCTATTGAATTTTTTCTCACTTAACTGTAGGGTTTTACTGTAATATTCAAGTGTACCAAAATTTAATGAAGAATGTCTAAAGTTTATTGTAGAATCTTAAAGTGTAATGATATTCAATGTGTTTTATTAAAAAAAATTTAGTTGAGAGATGTAGCACTTTATTCATATACCGTGTATATTATTTTCATTTCTAAAAAAAAGTATGTAAAAATATAAATTTGGCGAGGATGATCGATTTTGAATCAAATATAAAAGGATGATCCTTTCGTTGATCACGACCTTGTATATGTATGTATAAAGGAGTCTAGAAGGAAAAGAACTAATAAAACCAATTCAGTATTTTCAGAGAATACCTCAGGCAAACAAATAAATAAACTTTACTTCTTCTTAATATTAGTAAATATAGATTCACAATACCGCCAATTCTATCATTCTACTGCTCTCGTGAAAAAAATTAATACAGATACCTAGGCATACAGCTAAATACAAAAACGTATTCTAAAGCCCATCCGCTTTTTTGTTCGCCAAAATCCCTAAGCGAAAAACAGATTTTGGGGTTTTCTTCGAAAAGGAAACGAACACAAAAAAAAAACAAATGGGTAGTAAATCGTTTGAATCATTAAGTTGAAAAACAGAAAAAAACATCATTAGGATTGTAAAATAAAAACATTTTCTTTGGAAAACTTCTAAATATATCAATTAGAATCCGGGCTTTTATCATATTATTTAACCTATTTATTGATGATATACAGTGATGCTTTATTTTTTGAGTCAGTGTAAGATAGTTGCTATACTTTTTAAAATTAAATAGTATATATTTTATTGATTTTTTTTATTTATTACTAATTTTGAAAAATCAGCTTTTAAATCTGGTGAACAACTAACATGTTCTAAAAAAGCAGACTTTTAAATTTCAGCCAAAATACGAGAACTGCATAGGTTGCCTCTAAAACGTTATTGTCCAAAATGCTAGCTCGAATTCCTAAGACCAAAATATGAGGACCTGGCCCAATTTACCTTATAGTACAGCAGCTGAATAAATATACCCGCTGACAGTCATATCATATATAATGTGTGAATAAATTACAACTAACATTATTTTATTTCAGATTAATTCTACATTTTTAAAAATGTTCAATACCCTGTATACATGACTTTGATCACTGTATTTGAAACCCAAGGGAAAACAAACTTTTTATTAAGAATAACTTTTTTTGAAGAAACCGAATATATCAGTTCGTTACCTCATCCGTGGAAACACTGTGTATATATATATATATATATATATATATATATATATATATATATATATATATATATATATATATATATACATATATATATATATATATATATATATATATATATATATCTATATATATATATATATATATATATATATATATATATATATATATATATATATATATATATATATATATATATGTATATATATAAATAAATAGATAAGTTTTTGTCCGTGTAATTTAAAATAAAATAGAATAAAATATTGGCGAAGCGGACGTGAAAATTTGTCAATCTACATCATTCTCGTGTTAAAAAGTGCGGAGCACTCCAAAATATGGAAAAACTCCGGGTTCGACAGATGGCGACAGCGCTGTTTCGTCCTAATATGGGACTCGTCAGGCCACCGCATTCGGTACAAACCATCATCTCGCCTTTGCATCCTATAAAGCTCAGTTTAAAATCAAAAAACAACAAACAAGACGAGAAAGGCGACATCTCGATGGTCCACTTGATAACACAAGAACCACACAGATTAACAAAGTTTGTAAAAACAACCGCCATATGGTGGCACGACGGTGAATTAAAACAGAAATATGTAAAATCGAGTACACGAAACGTGCTGCCTAAAGGATAGGGGTCGCATTTTTCAGTACTGGCAACCAACCTACTGCTTATTTTAGCAGCCAAAGCCACGTGCCGCACCAAACGATATATCTATATATGTATATATATATATATATATATATATATATATATATATATATATATATATATATATATATATATATATATATATATATATATATATACAGGGTGATTCAAAAATCGATCACGAAACTTAAGGGGGTGATTCTACTTGACAAAATAAGGGTAGAGCTTCATATAATTTTTTTTCAAAATGTCATTCGTTTTTGAGTTACAAGCCGTCCAAGTTCAAGTTTTTATTTTTTGTTTTTTGAATTACTCGCTTACAGGAAAACCGATTTGACTAATATTTGAAAGATAGGCTAAGTCTTCTGCGCTTCATCATTTTAGTAACAATTCACATTGATTGTTTGCCGCTAGAGGGCACTTTACCTACATTGAAAATTGTTTTTTTGTCATAATTTTTTAGTGTTGACAGCTACAGTAGTTTTTGGTATAATTTCTGAAAGACTGATGCCAGGCCTTTAAAAAAGGTGCTCTTTATTTACATCGCTAAACCCAACGGTTTAGACGTAAATCACCCTTAAAAATTAAGTGGTAAATTTACTTTTCTCATTTCATTACCACCAGCTACCAGGTAAATAGCTATCAAAGTATACTAGAGCTGTCAGTTTAACATCAAATAAATTCGCTTTTTAAACTATTTAATTTATAATCTTAAAATAACTAATAATGGCTAATCACCAATATTCAAATATCGAATATTGTGATATCCATTTTTGTTATGGAAAAGCAAATGGTAATGCAGCGTTGGCAAGAAGATATTATATGGAGAGTTATCCGGAAAGAAATATCCCTCATGCTCAAACATTTTCCAGTGTGCACAGGAGGCTTGCGGAATGTGGTTCCTTTAAAAGTTATAATGGAAATAGGGGAAGACCTAGAACTGCTAGAAACGTGCAACAAGAAGAAAGAGTGCTTGAAATTATTGAAGATAATCCAGGTATTAGTACTAGAAAAATTGGGAATGAAGTACGGCTCTGTCAGGCTAGTTCATGGAGGATACTAAGAGAAGAACAACTCTACCCGTTTCATTCAAAAAAGGTGCAGGCTCTTTATGACGATGATCGGCCGAGACGGTTGGAAATGTGCAATCAGATCCTAGCTAAGTATGAACACGATAATCGATTAATTGGCGTCATATTATTCACTGACGAAGCTGGTTTCACTCGTGATGGCATAACAAATCTACACAACATCCACACATATGCTTACGAGAACCCAAACAATGTGGTAGAAACGAAACATCAGCGTAGATTTTCACTAAATGTGTGGGCAGGGATAATAGGAGATTACCTTATTGGTCCTCATTTCTTTGATGGCCCATTAACTGGTGACGTATACTTAGATTTTATCCAAAATCGTCTCCCATTGTATCTGGAAGATGTGCCATTGGAAGTAAGGGCCAACATGTGGATCCTCCAAGACGGAGCTCCGCCCCACTTTAGTATACGTGTCCGACAGTATTTGAATGCAACGTATCCTGAGCGATGGATAGGACGAAGTGGACCATTGGCATGGGCAGCGAGGTCACCAGACCTTAATCCTATGGATTTTTTCTTTTGGGGTCATTTGAAACAATTGGTGTACGATATTCCAGTAATCAACGTCGAGGATCTTCGCTTCAGGATAATCGAAAAGTGCCAAATTATTAAAGAAACACCAGGAATTTTTCTTCGAGTTAGGCGACATTTTTTGAAGAGTGTTAGGAAATGTATGGAAGAAAATGGGGGACATTTTGAGAATCTTTTTTAGTTTGTTTAGTACTGTTTCATTAATTTTTATCAATTAAATGTATATCGCAATAATCCATAATATGAATATTTACTGATTAGCCATTATTAGTTATTTTAAGATTATAAATTAAATAGTTTAAAAAGCGAATTTATTTGATGTTAAACTGACAGCTCTAGTATACTTTGATAGCTATTTACCTGGTAGCTGGTGGTAATGAAATGAGAAAAGTAAATTTACCACTTAATTTTTAAGGGTGATTTACGTCTAAACCGTTGGGTTTAGCGATGTAAATAAAGAGCACCTTTTTTAAAGGCCTGGCATCAGTCTTTCAGAAATTATGCCAAAAACTACTGTAGCTGTCAACACTAAAAAATTATGACAAAAAAACAATTTTCAATGTAGGTAAAGTGCCCTCTAGCGGCAAACAATCAATGTGAATTGTTACTAAAATGATGAAGCGCAGAAGACTTAGCCTATCTTTCAAATATTAGTCAAATCGGTTTTCCTGTAAGCGAGTAATTCAAAAAACAAAAAATAAAAACTTGAACTCGAAAACGAATGACATTTTGAAAAAAAATTATATGAAGCTCTACCCTTATTTTGTCAAGTAGAATCACCCCCTTAAGTTTCGTGATCGATTTTTGAATCACCCTGTATATATATATATATATATATATATATATATATATATATATATATATATATACAGGGTGTCCAAGATAAGGATCCTAAGCATGGGGATCTCGGAAACAGTTGGAGATACGAGGTCGGTTAAATTAGAGAAAAGTTGCGCAATTTAGTGCTAAATTAAACGCAGTTAAAAAAATTTAAAAATTTCAAACAGTTCCGGAGATTTCCGGAAAAAAACGAAATTTGGCAAAATCGTTTTTAATTTTTGCAGGCTTTATTTAAAGAGATATCCGAAAATAAAAAGTAGATTCTCATTGCCACTTTCTATTTTTTATAATTTGGTCTAAACAAAATTTAAATCCGACGTTTCATTTCTGAGATACCATCATGAACTTTCATTTTTTATATGGAACAAAAAAAAGTATTCCATGTATTTGATAGCATTTTTTATTACAAATTCAACGGTGTATCACCCTTGCATATCGAATACGTAGTTCAAGTACTTTCCATAAGAGCTCCGTGAGAGCGAGAGAGAAAGGTATATCAGTTTTATAAAAGCCAATGAACTACACACTTGATATGCAAGTGTGATACACCGTTGAATTTGTAATAAAAAATGCTATCAAATACATGGGATACTTTTTTTTGTTCCATATAAAAAATGAAAGTTCATGATGGTATCTCAGAAACGAAACGTCGGATTTAAATTTTGTTTAGACCAAATTATAAAAAATAAAAAGTGGCAATGAGAATCTACCTTTTATTTTCGGATATCTCTTTAAATAAAGCCTGCAAAAATTAAAAACGATTTTGCCAAATTTCGTTTTTTTCCGGAAATCTCCGGAAGTGTTTGAAATTTTTAAATTTTTTTAACTGCGTTTAATTTAGCACTAAATTGCACAACTTTTCTCTAATTTAACCGACCTCGCATCTCCAACTGTTTCCGAGATCCCCATGCTTAGGATCCTTATCTTGGACACCCTGTATATATATATATATATATATATATATATATATATATATTTATATATATATATATATATATATATATATATATACTAGTTGTCCAGGATTGGATTTCTCTTTGTAAAGTTGAATAACTTGGCAACAGTGTAACGTAGCGGGGCTCGGTTAGCGTCGTTCGATAGTGGATCGATGCGGATTATTTAGTAAAAATAGAGCATTGGTAAGATTTGTATCATGCGCCCATTATTAAGGCATACTTGAAGAGAAATGAATCGTACGCAATTGTAAGGCGAAGCTTTTGTGCTCACTTCAATATTAGGCGTGTGGAGGCTACACCAATTAAAAATTTCGTCATATGGTGGGTGAGGAGATTTAAAAAAACATCGTCAGCTGCAAATTTGAAATCCCGTAGTTTTCCAAGGATTCAAGGAGACTCCTCCTGAGAATATTGAGGGTGTGCGTGCCGCGATAACTCGAAATCCTAATGTATCTGTTCATAAAACATGAAAAGCAGTGCGAATGCATAAATTATTTTTTTATACAATTTTAAGAAGAAATTTAAGGTGTCATCCATATAAAATCCAAATGGTGCAAGAGTCAATCCCAAATTAATGTAGGCGCACTTAATAGGCAAAATTATCGCTATTGGACACGAGAGAATCCAAAGCGAAAACAAGGAAGACCCTTCATAGCCCAAAAATAACTATGTGGTGTGCAATATCGGCTTCAGGAATTATCGGTCCGTTCTTTTTGGAAAACCGACGTAGCGTAGTCCAGACCGTAAATAGTGATCGTTATTGTGCGATGCTTTGGGAGGTTTTGGTACCTCAGTTGCAAGCATTTGCTAGCTTTGATCAGGAGATATGGTTTCAGTAAGATAGAGCCACCGAACAAATAGCTAGAGTGTCTATGGAAGTCATTCGAGAATTATTCCCGAAAATGATCACCTCTCGCTTTGGTGACCTGAACTGGCCAGCTAGGTCTCCCGATTTCATATCATTGGACTTTTTTTGTGAGGATACCTCAAAAGTAAAGTCTTTGTTAAGAGATCTATGACCTTGCAAGACTTAAAACAAAAAATACGGGAAGAAATTAATGGAATTCCATCTGAGATGTGTTCAGCACTTTATAATCACACGGCATTATAGAAGTGTTTGGACCGAAATAGAAGGCACCTCTACAATATAATTTTTAGAACATATAATCTGCCTATATTATGTGTATTTTTGCAATAATAAATTAATTTTAAAACTTCAAGCAAAAACGGCGTTAGATCAGGAGATCGAGGAGGCCGGGCAATAGGTCCTCTTCTACCTATAAAACGGTTTGAATAGGCGTTATTCAGGTGCTCCCGTACAGCAACACTTAAATGAGATTGTGCCCTATCGTGTACGTAGTACATGTTTCGGCGGATTTCACATAGTAAGTGTAAAGTAAGTACTAAATCGTGAAAAGAGTTCTGGAGGGACTCCAAATAAACTTCTCCATTCAGTCGTGCCGGCATTAAGAATCGTTCAATCAAAAACTTGCCAATGATTCCTGCCCAGACATTAATTGATTGGAACTGATGTTAATGATGCGAAATAATAGTTGCATGAATATTTTCATCAGCTCATACATGGAAGTTATGTTAATTTATGATACTATTTTTGGTAAACATCCGTGAAGAGAATAGTGCTAATGAAGTTTACATTATTTCGTTGCTGATTCAAAAGCCAGTCTGCAAACTGCATTCTACGAAGGAAACCTTCAGGTATCAGTTTACGTACTTTTTTCAAATTATATGAATATAGCAGCTCTTCTTGCATTTTCTTTTCGACGTAATAAATATTTTCCTTTAATTTCGTATTACGTACTGTTCTTCCTCGACGAGCATCAGTACTTCTTTTTCCAAAATTTCCTAAAATTTTGAAGAAATTTAATAATATTCCCTTATTAAATGGAATTACTGAGTATTCTCCCTTAGACGTTGGTCAACTCGTTGAAATGTTTTCTGATATGGAAGAGTACGATTAGGATATCTGTTGTGATATTACCTCCGGGATTTCAAAACATTCCAAGATGCAAGGCCATGTATCAGATGCATATCTGCATACTCTAAAAACGTATATCCCATATTTCGAATTATTTCACAATTAATTTCAATACTAAATCCAAAAATCAGTAAATTGTATCAAAATAAAGAATCAATTTGTCAGCAATGTGAAAGTTGACAAGTTCTAAAATGTAGGATATTGATTTCTTTCCCACCTATCAATGTTTGCAGTAACAATATTATGTTTTTGGTGCCGATAAAATAAAATGCACATTTTTTGCGAACTTAGTTTGAACTGCAATTCACAGAATTAGAAGTTTTTAACTAAAGAGTTAAACTCTAATTTTGAATCGAATATTTTTATCATAAGGTTGAAGGTTGAGCAAAAATGTATCTTTTATCGAAATACGCCCAATACATGATGTAAATAAAATGACGTTTTCCGAAAACAGTTAGGAGTAGTGAAATTAATGAAGAGTACTTAATTTTTAGTCAATAGTTAATGATATGTAAAAAACATAGTCCAAAATATCATATTAAAAAAAAATTGAAATGTACCTGGTAGTTATTATTATTAAATCTGTGTAAGAAATTTGATTCCATTGCAGCTTTTTAGGAGCCTATGTCTCCGATGAGGCCTATACGAAAAAAGTTTATATGATCTTGTAATATTCCTTTCATGTGTTTTCTTTTTATCCAGGAGATTTTCCACATTTTCCCGGACACCTTGTAGAACGAAGCATATAACAAAACACCGTAAATAAATTTCTTGATTTTTTTTCGAGAAGTGGCCGTCATTTTGTTAATTTTGTAATTTTTTCTGCTCTCAAATTTATTTCTTGAAGTTTACGACTCGTGGGACTTCAATCAAAAGAGATAAATTCTATCATGTCGATTAAACAAAAAAATATAAAATTTGACTAAAACAACTGCTGTCTTAACTTTAAAATCTCCATAACCTCGTTGAAAATATTTTTTTTGTAAACCGGCAAATCTCACGGGGAAAGCATTTTATTTTTTCGATTATTTTCACTGTATCAATGGAATCGGTCATGAAAAAGTAAGTCTAACGAAGCTACATTATCTAGCGAAATCAGTACCTATGTAAACAATAAGGTTTAAATTATAATATTATAGAAATTTCGACAAAAAATTATTTTGCCTATCACTACTAGTTTATATATATATATATATATATATATATATATATATATATATATATATATATATATATATATATATATATTTCCCGGGACAGTCAATATTTACTAAAGGACAAATTATTTAAAATACAGGACACCATAGTTACTTTTGTTTTACCAATCTTAAATAAAATAAATGAGATGCTCTTTTTCATTGGGGTCCTATCTTCAGTAATAACTGAAAAAATAAACAACACTTGAAATAATAAAGAAGAAAGGATTTTAAACATCCTAAGCTTCATTTTTGATAACTTACGATTATTACATAGCATATTTAACTTATTTAACGCGTTAATAAAGTTGTTTATTTATTCTTTAAGCAAGCGACTTCCCCCATAAAGACCCTAAAAAAAGATCATTACTGAGTTTTCGTTTCTTTCATATACTTTGCCAACAATGGGCTATAGAGAAAGCGAAATTTGAATAACAAAATAGTAAAGTTGCATAATAAAAAACACGAAAAAAACATATTATCCTTTAAATGAACTCAAAGAAAGTAAAAAATTTAAATATATATTTTCTACATGCGCGTTTCTATGGGTAAATTCTCGAGAATGCTAAAAATTTTTTACAGCTAGCGTAGCATAAAATGGAATGTAAGGGAGCTGAACATAAAAGGTAACCATAAATAAAAATAAAATATATAATTTATATCAAATATGGCTTTACAAAAATAGGTTAACATATATTTTATTAATCAAGAATAACATTTTCTGGATGGAATTATTTAAAATGTTTCTTGGTATCAAGAAAGAAATATGGCATTTTATTGAAAAGGGTGTATCTCGTATATTGTCTTGCTGTTGCAGAATTTTAAGGGATCGTTCCAATGAATGACGCAAGTGGGCATTAAATAGATGATTAACATGTATTTCGAAATGAGTTACAAGTAATAGCTCAGTCTTTTTAACATTTTCTAGTTGATACTGTTTCTAGCACCACCAGGGTTGGGTTCATACTTAAATTTTCTGGCAATAGTAGAATAAACAACATCATTTAACTCAGTGGTTCTTAAATTTCATTAGGCTATTAAAAATTACATTAGGATAGATAAAGATAGACATCATGTTGGTATAGTTTTTATTGATTTGAGTACAACTTTTGATTGCATAATCTAGGAAGCTTTGCTTTACAAATTGTCTCGATAAGGGACACGTTGTGTTGCTCTAAAAAGTTCCGATCCTACTTAGGAGGATGTTCAGAATGGATCGCACTGAATTTTGGGTGCACTTCAGTTACTTCAAAACGATAGGAGGTGGAGAATGTGGGTGTACCTCAGGGTTCGATTCTAGGACCTTTATTATTTATTATTTTTTTCAATATCTACACAGAGTGATTTACGATATTCCAGTTCTCCTTGTATCATATGCGGATGATACAAATATTCTCCTTAAAATAACGGATATGTCCAGTATGGAGGTACTCACTAACAACGTGTACTCTCGTGTATAGGAATGGATGTTTAAGAATAAGTTAATTATTATTGACGAGCAGTCAGCAGCAATAACTTTAATACTTGAAGTTCTCGTGATGTCGAAGTCCACCATTATTGGTGAAATAGTGTAGCTTTCACAGTCTGTAAAATTATTGGGAGTTTGCACTGGTTTATACATACTGAAAATTTATGTAAAAAGTTGTCTTCTGCTTATTACGGCCTATAATATTTCTCCAGACTGTAGCAAATATGTACTGAGATCTTCATATTTTTCTTGTTTTCAGTCATATTTGCGTTATAGAATTATTCATTGTGGCAAATTCAAAGAATTCTAAGAGAATTTTTATGTTTTAAAAGTACGCAATGTTTAGACTTACGTCAAGGCACAGCTGTCTAGGTATATATAGGGAATTTTTGTATTAGCTGCACCTGCAGTCGACATATATGAGAGTGTCTGTTTTGAAAGACATAATATCCATATATTCCAGCAAAACATTATCGAACAAATCCATAAAACGTGATATAAATATCTAGTGAATGGCCAACAACATAAAACTGCCTTGTATCAGAGAGGAGCTTTTTTAATGGTTGTCGTTTTTATAATGTAATGTTAAAAGATATTTTAAACGCCGAGTTTGGAAAAAAAAATTGACAAAATATTTAAATACACCATGCATGGTGGATGAGTTTTTTGACTTTCCAAATAATTTATAGGTTCTATTTTTAGGTCGTAATAAATACGTTAACATTAATGTTGTAACATGTATATTGTTTTAAATTTTGAATATTATATTTTATAGGTTTCTTTTAATGTTATTACTTTGTGACATATTTTTCAGTTGTTTTAAATATTTCGGATAAATAGTTAAGGAAAATAATTCCTTCACCCTATATTTCCTAGCATCCTCGTAAAACTTACAACTACTATATGTTTTCTATATGATCAGTGAACTATTTGAATTTAAATTATCTCCTAAATTTTCCTCTCATCTGTAAGCGCGCGTTACATTCAGGTTCAAACTAATTGACTTATTAGTACAGCATAATTAGCAGCATTTTCACAAATAATGGAGAGTAATAGGATTCGATTGTCCACTGAAAAGTTCAAATAAGGCAGTTATTTTAAGCGATAAACAATTTGTCTTCGTGTGCGCGTCCTTGTAGATATCTCTACGTCGTATATTGTATATATAGATGCAGCGGCGCGCACAAGTGGGCGCCCGAAAAGCTCAAAATAAGTGCCTTATGCAAACTTTTTCATATTTCCATTAATTATAGATCTAGGTTTCAAATTTCGAACGGTTTAAGGGGTTTGAAAAAATATTGATTAGGTCAAAAGTTATCGATGTTTGAAATTCAGAATATTACGAACTTTTCACTTTTAATTGTTAATAACTTCAAGAGTATTGATTTTTGTATATAATAATGTAGATTTTTTTTCTTGTTTTGATTCATATTATATAATGGTATAGGTTTTATATCAAAAAACTATAATTTCTTATTTGTTTAAACAATCCCGAGGTAAACATATGGGTACCCCTTTTCGTGATTTCTGAACAACAAATTCGGCTTCAACGGACAAAAATACATGGGAATAAGTTGTTTTTATCCTCGTAATTTAAAAAAATAACGAGAAGGCACCCAGCCCCCAAACTATTAAGTCTAGATATGTTTGCTAGCTATAGCGCGTGTATGTACCCAAGTTTTTATAAGCTACATACAGTATGATTACAAAATGATTAGTTTAATGCTTACGCAATATATCAATGAAATATTCTTAGTTATTATATAAATAGGTAATTTCTTTATCTATTCTAACTAATAAGAAAGTATATAGGTACAATCTTTGTTAGGTGCGCTAAGACATTTATGGAACGCCTAAATTTTGGTGATGAAATGCCGAAATAGAATCTACTTTTATGGACTCCTATTTACATCTCATGGATACCCAATTTTTTTCTGCTGTCATGGGCCCTTACAGGTTGCAAGGGACCCTAAGGGTCCATATGGACCGCTTAGGAAATCAATGCAGTAAAGTTATTTTCCAATGCATTAGTAATAAAAACCATTATTTACTGCAGATAATTTTACAAAAAAAAAAACAATCAATAATATTATTGCGAATCAGACCTTATATGCGACAAAAAAATCATTCATATACCACTCAGCTCACAGCACTGCCTTATGCATAACATCCTGCTTTTTAGGTGAAAATGTGTTTAAATTTTAAAGGAATAAAGTATAACATAGGCCCAATCTGAATATGCCTATCTCGCCCCGAATGGTATCTTCTTGGTTAACATCATTTTGTTTACTGCACCTCCTAGAACTTTAATTGTTAATACTGAAAACCATGTTCTTTTTCGGCAGTGGACCAGATCTCCTGTCCATTAGTTTTATATAACCCATATTTGAGTTATTGTGTCTTTACCCTAGTTGATATGATCCGTTCAAGGAATTCTCACACTTCTATGGTAAAGCCATAAATCAAGTGATGCTATTTTTTATTAATGCTTCAGTTAGGATATATGATCCTGTTATATGCAGTAAAACAGGAAATATATGGTAAAACGTATCAGAAATAAACAAGTTTACAATATTTACTATACAGGTCTGGAAAATCCACACCAGAAACTGGACGTTTCTTAAGTAAAATAAAGAAAATACTATATTATTCATCAAATCAGAATGAGACAGAAGAATAAGCATCGTAAGCATCGACATACGTGTAAATTACCAGTTTGGCCCTCGGATGAGGAGTATTCCAATGCTGGCGCGGTGAGAGCGGGCGGGAGCATACGCCACGCCCTAGCACAACAAGAGGATTCCAAGTTATTTGCTTTCATTCGGCCGTCGAACCGTAAGTACCGTGATCCGCGTCAATTTTTTTTGTTACAATGGTAGTTTATTCCACGGAACAAAAAGAGCACATTATTAAGTGATACACTATTCTGGTGAATAATCGGCAGATGTGTATTTACGTGCGACAACCGGTTGTCTAAAAATTTGTAAGAAATGCACTAATAATAATGAGGAGCAACCGGTTCCTCAAATTACTGAAGAACGAGCAAATCGGGGAGACTGACGTTTGTGGTTTAGCAGAAGTTAATTTTCCTTGCAATAGTACCGTAATTGCCTAAGAACGTGATATGAATGCTCGAACAGTTCGGAATATTTTAAAGCTAATAGGGATATAACCCCTGAAGTTTTGGCAAATACGCGAACCATATTTTATAATAGACTGGGTTATTGTCTCGCTCAAAGTGGAGGCCTGTTTGAACACCTCTTGTAGACTTTTAAGTGTTTTTGTTGACTTAAATTGAATTTAATTATTTGTTTATTTATTTACAATTACTAAACGTGTTACTTTTATTTTTTACCAGAATAAAAGTATATTTTTGAGAATGATTTTTAATTTTAAAGTGGTCTATTAGCTTATTTACTTAGAAATTACCGTTGAGTTTCACTAGTATTTTTATTAGAATAAATGTTTATTTTGTAACAGAAATATCAATTTTCTTTACGCTCAACGTCCAACAAAAATTAATTTTTTTGTATTTCGACTATTTAATGTATTTAAAACAATCAATGTATCAAATAGTCATTAAATATTCCAAATTCCGTCGATTATGTTATAAGTTTAAACGAAAAGTAAGTATACCCTCTCATTCGTTTCAAGGTACTGCTCGTCTTCGTGTCGCATGGAAGTAAGCGGGGGTAATATTGTGGTAGGCGTTCCCTACGATCTTCTGTCCGAATTAATCTAAAAGAAGTTAGACGAGCTTAGTGTAGAATTTGAGAAACGGTCAAAATAATTTCTAGTTAAGAAATTTAAAATAGAAGTTTGGCTATAGTAACGTTTCTATTAAATCTCGGTAATATGATCGGCCAGTCTTTTCTTTCTAAAGTTTCGTCTGAGGTCAAAAGGTCAAACGCAACAGTGTTGTGGTTGCGTCGCGGCCAGTTATATTTGTGTGCCGCTCTTCTATTTGACATTAGATTGTCGCGAAACAAATATCAACGATTACAAAATTGGGCTAGACAGAAAGGCAGTAATATATTTTCGCCGTACTCTGGTGTGTAAAATACAAAAAAAAAGCATATTATCCACATGACGAGTATCTAACTTTTACTAAATCAAAAACCGAGGTTGAATTCCAAGGCTTACTGGATCATACAGTGGATCGAATTATATTGCTTCAATTAGACGCCCTTGAACAAATCGATGAATTAGATTTGTTGATATGAGTTTCATTTGCAAATGGGGCTTCGATGGAACGTCAGGTCAGAGCCAGTACAAAATGAAATTCACTGATCCGAATATTTCTGATACAAACTTATTCCTAACCTCTCTTATTCCACTTCAATTAGCAGGTATTACCACGCAAACTCAACAAGAACAGAACAATTTAAATTTATTAAGAAAACCGAACAAAAGTCTTTTACGAAAATAGAAAATTATGAACTCGAACCAGACAACTTGCACCATATAAAAAAGTTGTCTTTGCCACCCGAGCTTCAGTACAGTACAACTTATCTATGACGATGATAGACAGCTAGGTGAATGCTTTGGCTAGAGCGAAATCGGTCCAACGTTATTACCTCTGCCAAACATCTTAGTTCAACAACATTGATACTGTGTCCCAGTAAATACAGAGTATTTCAAGCTACAACTGTTAGCTCTACACACAGCAGTGGCAATCTCTCTCTGGCAAAAAGACAAAGAGGTGAAAGCACAGACAAAGACTACCATCCAACAGACCTTTAAGGAAAGAGATTAGGACTTCTTGTTGACATGCCAAAGAAAGAGTTAGGAAGCACTAACGATGGCAACATAGTTCGACGTTTCTTCGAGAACAGTGATGAGTCAGCCATTATAACAAGAGTAAAGCGAAAACTGATCCTCCGGTTTCCCGTCATTTTGCAAACTATTGGAAGTGGACATTAAACTGCAATAGAGAAGATTTGGAATACATACTTCAAACAACAAGATTGTTTATCAAAAGATATTCTTGGTAAAACATGCCAACAGAAATCCACAAATTACTTACTCCAATGATTAAACATCATAGCATTTGCAATATTACCGATAGGTAAACTATCGAAAGATTCGGATAACAATTCGTACGTATTGGAGAATGAGAAAAGAGCTGTTAACAAAGAAGGGAGTGATTAAAAAGTTCTTTTTATTATTTTTATTACAGTCGTATTTTTTATTCATTTATATGAATCAATAAATATTATATTACTTACAAATTATTTGCATTGGTATTTATTAAGAAGTTTTAAGCATAGAGGAAAAAGTACTTTCGCCTTTTTAACGATTATCGATATCCATGTATTTATTATTAAAGTATTATATTTAAAATATACTTTGAAGTCAAGCGCAATATTTTATTCATGGAAATACAATTATTCTTTTTATTTTATTTTTAAAGCGTTGAACCACATTAGACGTTTTTCGAATTTATTTTCATGATTTTAAAGTTTCAGTCTGCTATTGTTGGATCCGATTTTTATTTTTAATATCAAATCCGTGCTTTCGACCCACTGTGTTTTGACGACCCGAAACAGGCGAAAAATTCTTGCCCGACGCCATTTTTGCTGGAAACTAGAAAGCAAGCTACGATACAACAGTATGCTTTATTTCACTTCTTCAACATGGCTAAACGGCTTGTCCGTCGTTTTTTGTTACGTTCCCTTTTTTTAAGAGGTTCTGTTCTCGACTTTCCACACCTGTATATCATCAAAATAAAATCCATCAAACTTAATATATAAGATGGAAAATTCTTCTCCCCATTCATATTAATTCGATTCTTTCAGAATTTAAATTTTTCATTCTTTTTTTAAGTTTATAGGTATATAAAAGAAAACCTTTTGTTTTCCGCAAAGCCTATTATGCTCTTTTTTGCTGTCAATATTTTTAAGCTAACGATTCCGGCGAACAGCAGATTCAATTTTTTGCAGTTTTTCCTTTTCCCGAGAAATCCAGGTTTCTGCGTGATGCACGGGCGAAACTTTTTATTTCGCCGAAAACTGGGGGATTTAGGTAAGCTGGTATGTTAAAGAAAATTTAGAGATTTGATTTGTGAAATTTAAGAATTACTTTAATTTTACGAATGTAAATGTTAGATAAAACTGGTCACATAAAAAGTCCCTGATAAACTTATTCATTTAAACTTTTAAATGATGCCAAGAAATACAGAGTAGAGTAATTAAAAATAAATTTTTGTTTAATTAATTTTTCCTCCAATTTTGTATATTTCAACATTATTTTAATATTTTCAAAATATCTGTTTTCAATCTTTGACTAGACTTTAACTTCGTCAGTAGTAGTAATTTTTTTCTCGGTTTATCGATGTTATAGATTTTAGCTCGTTAATAAAAACAAAAAAACACCTCACAACTGTAAGCAAATCTTATGGAGAATAAATGTCAGTTATTTCTTTTTAAGTTTCCGAGTGACACTCATTATTTAAGGCTTTGTAAAAAAGCACGAGGCATCCAAATTATATAAATTGCAATAGTCATGATTAATTGCTTTAACATGGTGTTACTTAATTAATACAAATCTGTCTTTAAAAAATATCCTGAAGATATTTTGACTGACGTCCATTATTAAAAAAAAAAGAACTTATTCAAGACATTGTTTTAAAACATCTTATAGATATGTGTCCTACCGTCCTTCTCCGAAAACGAATTTAATTCTTGCTTATATCGACATTGTTACCACATTTTCGTTGTATTGTAAATACGGGAATTACTACATCAATGGAGTACATGGACCAGAACTATGAGATTTGAAGCAATCACTAAAACTACTTTATCTTCTATATACGAAATTTACAAGAACGATAGGGAAAGTACATTACTGACATCTCAAGAGAAATGCATAAGAAAATAAGTAAAAATGTGGAAGTTGGATTTGTAACGGATGTCTGAGATAACATAGATCTAAAGATATATGTATATTTAGTTTTCTGATATGTCTTATTATTAATCCTAATTGAACATATAATTTTAAAAAAATAGTAAAATTACAGACAATAAGTAAAATCAATTTTATTGCCTGCATGTTTTGTATTTTATGCATGTTTATTAACGTTTCGGTAACACTTGACCATCCTCAGAATAATTTTTTGTTACCTATACAAAAAAATTTTGCAAATTTGCGAGTTAATTGTAAAACATGCCTTATCTATTACGCAGTTTTCACAAAGAGCACACATATTAAATAATTACATATTGGTAACACGTGAATAAAATTTCATACGATACAACAAAACACTTTGCTTTGGTGTAACATCTTTATATAAACTCATTTTTGTTTTATGAGTTTCGGTGGTCAAGGATTTTGATTTTTTCTGCTTAAGAGTCCTTGCTAGATTACTCTTTCCTTCTTAATTTTTGAGATGATTTATTTTGGTTCAATTTGTGAACATTATATATATTTTCACGGATGATGGAATGTGTGCTGGTGTTTTTCCGGTTTTCAATCCGTTCGGCAATAGAAATATCTTCATATATATATATATATATATATATATATATATATATATATATATATATATATATATATATATATATATATATATATATATATATGAATGATTTGGTTATTCCGGACTTCAATCCGTTCGTTCAAAAAATCGTTTTCACGACGTTTCGCCAATATCTCATTTGGCATTTTCAGACAATATATTCTCTGCGAATTCCGCTCTTGTTCTCTCTTCATACTAGTTTCAACCACCTAATGGTCTCATCAGTGGAGCAAAATTCACAGATGAATTTCGAGTTTTGTTTAGTTGGCTCGCTTCCTGATTGGACGAGCGGCTTCGCAGGCACCTCCCCTCTGCCGAGTGCGATATATCTTGTTCTTGTATGCTGGTCTCTCGTGTACTGGTTGATTTTTGTTGTTTTCTTTCTTGATTTTTTATTAATGTTTTCCATGTAGTTCGAAAATGTATAGCATTGTCTCGTTTATTCAGCTGTCCCGCTTTTTCGATTTATGACGCGTCCCTTGGAGTTCTGTACTGATGCTATTTCTTTTGCTTTTTCGAAATAGATGCTATGTCCGGTTGTTTGGTGATGTTGAAATGGAGCTGAGGTTGTTTGTTTGTTTTTGAGACTATTTTTATGTTCTTGAATTCTTGCTGATATGCGCCTGTTTGTTTGTCCTATATATGTTTGATGGCAATTTGCACATGGAATGCTGTAAACCCCATGATTCTCAAGGTTGATCTTATCTTTGGGATTTCCCAGGATGTTGGCTATTGTTTTTTGTGGTTTAAATATGGGCTGTATGTTGTGTTTTCTTAAGATTTTTCCGATTCTGTCTGTTATTCCTTTTATGTATGGGATTTTGACTTTGATCCTTGTTTGATCTTGGTCTTTGGTCTTTATTGTGGTCCTCCCTTGTCTTTTTATGGCTTTCTTTATATCTGATTGTGAGAAACCATTTTGTTCTAAAGCTTTTAAAACGTGTCTTATTTCGTCTCGTTTTGTGTCGAGTTCTGTTAAGCGGAAAGATATAAATACTAGTGTGTTAACTACTGCCTGCTTTTGAGAGGGATGGGGATGTGACTCTACGTTGACATATCGGTCAGTATGTATGGGTTTCCGATATACGCTAAAATCTAGGGTGTTGTTGAGTTTCCTAGTTAATAACAGGTCCAAAAAAGAAAGTTTATTTTCTTGTTCGATTTCTAGTTTGAATTGGATTCTGTGGTGGATATTGTTCAGGTATATGAGTAAATCGTCCAGGTATTCTTTTCCATGTGGCCATATTATAAAAATATCATCAGTATTCCATATGCAGATTGCAATCAAACATATATAGGACAAACAAACTGGCAAATATCAGCAGGAATTCAAGAATATAAAAATAGCCTCAAAAACAAACAGACAACATCACCAAACAACCGGACATACCATCGATTTCGAAAATGCAAAAGAAACAGAATCAGTACAGAACTACAAAATACGCGTCATAAGAGAGATCTAGAAATCGAAAAAGCTGGACAGCTGAATAAACGAGGCGATGCTACACATTTTCCAACTACATAGAAAACATTAATAAAAAAATCAAGAAAGAAAACAACAAAAATCAACCAGTACACGAGAGACTAACATACAAGTACAAGATATATCACACTTGGCATACGGGAGGAGCCTGCTAAGCCGCTCGTCCTATCAGGAAGCGAGCCAGCTAAACAAAACTCGAAATTCATCTGTGAATTTTGCTCTCGGTTCATTAGAGCTCCACTGATGAGACCATTAGGTGGTTGAAACTAGTATGAAGAGAGAACCAGAGCGGAATTCGCAGAGAATATACTGTCTGTCCCCTTTCTTATATATATATATATATATATATATATATATATATATATATATATATATATATAATATTTAGGAAATGAACCAAAATAAATGACCTCAAAAATGAGGAAGAAATAATAATCAGGCAAGGACTCTTAAGCAGAAAAATCCAAGTCCTACGGAACCCATTAAATAAAAATCAGTTCAAATAAAGATATTTCATTAAAGGAAATTTTTTGTCATATCGTGTGAAATGTCATTCACGTGTTATCTGTGCTCCATTTGGGATTCAGGGATCCCGCATGTGATTGTCGAAAAACAAATGCATCCAGAACGTGTCTTTGGTTGGTGTGGATTTTCAGCTGGAGGCATCCTGAACCATATTTCTTCGAAAATGAGGCTGGTCAAGCAGTGACTGTTATTAGTGCTCAATATTGCCACATTATAACCAAGTTCTTTCTGTCTAAATTGAATGTGAAAGACATATGCTCTCAATAAGATGGTGCCACATGCCATACAACCTATGAAATAATTCAGTTAGTGCATTAGACATTTCCTGGTCGTATACTCCATAACCACCCGTGCATTGAAAGAGGAGATTCAACGCTACATCAACAAAATTCAGCCACGTTTGTGCAAAATAGTCATGAATATTTTCGACAAAAGAGTTCGTATGTGCCAGCAAAGCCATGGAGGCCATTTTCCCGATATGTTTTTCCATACATAGCCCTATCTTATGTACTTTATTCTTTAATAAAGAAAGTATAATTAAAAAAGAAACTGTGTTTTCTATTTAATTCAAATCTTGCGTAAATTTTGGGACACCCTTTATAAACTAATATCACGAAAATTGCTGAATAGCCAAAATCAACAGCAGTCTACTCTTTTAAAAATCAGATCCGCCTTCTTGAAGTTTTTTGAAATCAGTTTAGTTGTTCTCGAAAATATCGAGAATAAACACGTTGAACAAATATAGAACCACCCTCTTTCCAGGCAATTTCCTGTTACATAAAACGATCTTTTAAAAATAACTCGAGGGTTTAAAAAAATAACGCTGACATTATAAGAACGTAGTTTAGTGAACATTATGTCATGCCAAACACGCTCAAACGCCTTAAAATGGTTTTTAGATCATAAAGAAAGTTTGGTTTAAATGATATTGAAACGATTATATACCCAGAATACAGATTATTTGTGCAAATTTTGCTCGTTCCTAAATTCAAAGTTTAAATTTTTTTATTCCTGTCACATTTTTACCGACTGATATTTTATTCAGAGGAGGTAAACAGGGAGAACAAAATCATTATAATAATCTCTTTTTAAGGGTTCAATATAAAAGACGTTATCTGAAAATAAAATGACGGTATTGACTATTTTTTTAGAGCAATTGAATACTAACTATTACATAAGCTGACTAGGTGCATATTAAAAAAATAGAAAGGTAAAAATCAAAAAGATATATAATAAATAAAATAGAACAACTTTTCTAAATATCTAAATTTAGTTTTTATATAATTGTTTTTTCATCCAGAAGTACGACTGTTGCGGCATGTATGATATATACCGATAATATGATAATTCAGCTGATAATTTTTATGCTGAAAATGCAACTGTGTCTTTCCGTCCTATTAGCCTAGCCAGTTTCTTATTAAATACATGGGAAAGGTTGGTGGATCGACACATTAATGAAGGAATAATGGTGCAATATCCCGTACATCATTTACAGTTTGCCTATCAGGCAGCAAAATCTACAGAGAAGGCGCTACACCGACTCGTCACAAGACTCGAAAACGTGCTGTTGGGTGGACGATCTGCCTTAGATACCTTTATCGATATCGAGGGGGTATTCAATAATACGTCTCATGATTCGATATGCAATGCTCTACAACGACGAGGCTTTGAACCGAAAGTAGTCCCATGGATCAGAGCAATGTTAACTCAGAGAATAATATATGCTGAGCTTAACAATGTAACTGTTAGAGCACTGTCAAATAGGAGCAGTCCACAAGGAGGAGTGCTATTGCCTTGGCTGGGGAGCCTTGCGGTGGACAGCCTATTAAATGATGCCGGTTTGTATACACAGGCCTATGCTGATAACCTGGTCATTTTGTGCCCTGATTGTGATATCGAGGACCTGGAGGAGCCAATCATGCAAGCCCTCCGGATTGTGGAACAATGGTGCCACAGGGAAGGGCTCGGAATAAGCTTGGACAAGGCCGAGGTGGTGATCTTTACAAAAAAGAGGAAAATGAGGAGACTTCCCACAATTTTATTGGTGGACAACACTCTTCGATTCAAGGGGACAGTTAAATACCTAGGTATTTCTGGACTCACGACTGAGCTAAAATGATCATATTGAGGCTCGAACCAAGAAACCCATATGTGCTTTCTGGGCTTGTTAACGAGCCTTTGGGTGCACAGGGGACTGACACCCAAAGTGCTATATTGGATATACACTGTGGTGATCTGCCCCATGAAAATGTACGCCGCTATTGTATGGTGGCGTAGTACAACAAAGCGCAAACACATTTTTCAACTTGACAAAGTTCAAAGAATGGCTTGTGTGGGAATACTGAGTGCGATGAGGATTGCTGCCACTAGGGCTTTTGATGAAATTTTCCGAGAAATGGAACCGGAGTGTTAGGCAGAAACACAATCGTCAGAGAGTACTACCCTCTCGGATAACATGTGATAATCGTCATAGCGGAAATTTATGTTATTCTGTAATGTACTCATCTTTGTGAGAGGGATATAGACAGCAATAGGGTAATAAATGTATGCTCAGACAGTAACGCTGCGATATTAGCACTGAGTCCAGTGTCATAACTTCGCGATTGGTATCTGAGTGCAAGGATGTACTGAATGGTATGACAAGGAACGGCTGCACAGTCAGACTCGTGTGGGTCCCGGGTCACTCGGGCATACGCGGAAATGAGGGAGCAGACCGTATGGACCCCAACCAATACTACCTGTCCGAATTTCTTTAGGCAAAAGAGAATTAAAATAGTTGCTGAAAAGCAAATTTATTGAATCGTGGTGGGGAGCTCCTGGAATGAGGCGTACTAAGAAACATATAACTGGAATTAACGCACGGCGTACTAAGGAGCTTTCTTCCTTGGGAAGGAAAGAGCTGCGAATTGTGGTGCCATTGTTTGACAGGACATTGTCACCTGAGGGTCTATCTTCATAGAATGGGTGTCGAAGACGACCCGACGTGCAGATGGTGTTTGGAGGAGTATAAAACTGTTGACCATGTCTTCAGAGAATGCCCAGCACTCAACGGACTGAGGCAGAAATATTTCGGAGATACAATTTTGTTACCGGAAGCAGTTAGGCAAGTTCATGTAATGAAGCTGCTTGGATTCGCAATGGCAATCGGCCTCGAATGACCTGAAGCTATTGTGGGATGTAAAGGGCCCGATAGAGGCCTAGGCATTGATGATCTTTTATCACCACCCCTGTTTCATTCTTTCATTCGTTCATTCAATGCAACTGAGAGTTAAATTGAAATAATTCACTATATACTTAATTATCACCAAACCTATTAACGATAAAATTCTTTTTATATATGTGAAGTGATTGAAAAAGTTAGCTTGCCTAATAAAAGGAATATAAAAAAGGTTAGAGGTGACTTAAACAACTGTATTTCTCACTATCGCTTTCCTATAAGAAAATATGCCTTAACTATCTTATTGGCCAGGTGAGAGAGGATATATAAATGCGCTACCTGTTTTCGACCACAATCAATTAAAGTATCTTAAATCTGAAGGCAAAATTTAATACTAAGCATAATATAAGGTTAATAATTGTATCGACTACTCACACCCGGTATCAACTGTATCACCTGGATCAAAGAGACTCCATTCATTATCCTGCAGGGTGGCTATATACTTTTGTACGGAGTTTGGGGGCTCCACAAACCTCAGAGCTACGGGATAAAGCTAGGTTGATTATGTCTTTGCAATATTTAACAAAAATTGCGAAACCATGGGAAAGGGATCAAAAAGAAGACTCACAAAAAAAAGACCTAAAAAGAAGTGCTTTGTACATAACATTTTCGTTCTCTAAAATATATGTAATACTGGTAAAGATCTATCAAGTTATCTTTTATTTTGAAGTTGTTCATTACTTACACAAAAACTACTAAAGAAGCAATAATTAAGTGCTTAGTATTTTAACAAATGAACGTAAAAATGACGTAGCATTTGATATGATATGTTAGCCATCCTGAAGCTGGAAAAATTCCGGGAGAACACAAAAAATCAATTGAAAAGAAATTAAGTTGACTTTTATTTTTCTTGAAAAAAAAACGGCAACCTATGCCTATTAACACTAGTTTGCCCCACAAACACAAGCTATTAAGTCGGGTAAAACACTTCTCCTTCAACTACTGATTTTCTACAAGGGTATAAACTGATCTCTGATAAGATAGGAAAGTTACCAGAAAATGTACAGAATAGTGTATTCACTACATGTCTTTGCTACATATTGTTTTGAATATACAAACTAAATTAATGCTATTGATAGGCTTATAACTTGAATATTTGGTGTTTACCTTATCATTCGGTAACAAGTTAGAGATAGTTAATGATATTTTATAAAAGTAAGATGATTTTGAAAACATGGCATACCTTATTGGTACATGGGGACCGCTTTCAGAAAATTCCATAGCACTGCAACTTTTCCTAGGCACCAGGGAAGAGTGACCGCGTTATGGGATTCTGATATATTTCTATGATTCAACGCTATGTCCTTAACGTTTCATCCTCTTAAAGCTTTTAACAAAGGTGGAACATAAAATGTATACATGTAAACAAACAGCTTAGAGAGGTTATATTTTTTAATCTCAATACTGTACCTTTTTCTATACTCTCCTAGGGCCTACTTTTAATGTATTATTAGACTATTGTAGTTCTTGAGCCAATTCTTATGCTTTCTTTGAAGAAAAGACGAATGCTTTTCCCGATGAATTTTTGCCATGTTTGGTAATGTCAAACCTGCTAAGCCATCTGATGTAGAATAGTAATGATGATGATAAGATGTAACAAAGTATTGGATGGAAAATGTTCGTCATTCTACACTATTTATCGTTCTACATTATTTGTCGGTTCTTGGAACGCATAGGTTGGTCTGTTGTTGATTCACGGATTCGTGCATAATTGGTTGCATATTGTTCCTTATCAGTGCTAGTCATTCTTCAACCGATATTCTAATAGGCATTTTGGATATTCAGTAATTTTTTTATACATTTTTTTTTAATTTGGTGTTTAAAAAAATCGAGTATTTTTTAAAAAGACCTTTGGTAAAGCCACAAGGTGTGAGTCTTTAAGACACTTTTGAAGACTTTACTTTTCTTCTAAAAGGGATTATGTGAATCATTTTTTCCTATAATACACCTTAGTAGTTTGTAGTGTTGTATGCAATTTGATATTGTTGGATTTTGGGGCTACTGCAAGGGAAACTAGGATTTATTAACCCTCTTTTGGGATCATTCACGTCGTTTCATCAAGAAGCACATTGGTTACGGAAAAACCAAAACCCGTCAGGTAGAGGATTCTGGTTTCTTATTCTTCTTCCTTGTTTTTATTCCAGCTTCTTGTTTCCTGTTTTTGTTTGTGTTCTTAATTACTGAATTTTGAAGACATGTTGGTAAGATATTTTTCAAAAAGATATTCAAAATATTACTTTTGAAATTATCATATATTTTAAAACATTATTTATATATTTTTCCTTAACTCTCAACTAGATATAAATATAGTTTATTAACGAATTTTACAAGCAATAAAAATTTGAAAGCCTAACTTACATGTGTATTTTACTGGTCGATGAAAACCAAAGATGTGAAGAATATTCGAGAACCAGCTTTGCGAGTACTAACTCAATATTTCAGAAAGTCATGTCACTGTTCACATTTACATTTGGTTCTTATAACGCATTTTTGTTCAAAATTAGACGCTTCTCAGGAAAAATAACTTATCTATAAAAATATTGGAAAAAATTGGAGTACTTTGGACATATCATGCGGAATGAGAAATATCGCCTGCTCCAACTTATCCTGCAGGGGAAGATGGAAGGCCAGAGATCAGCTGGACGAAGACGAATATCATGGCTGCGCAACCTACGAACATGGACTGGAATGACATCAACAGGTCTGTTCAGAGCAGCAGTGAATAAAGTAATATGGACCAATGTGATAGCCAACATCCAAAGAGGATAGGCACTTTAAGAAGAAGAAGATAAAAATATCTATTTTGACACATTACCTGAGTTAAGATCTCTATATCTCGGCAAATAGGTAGGTGGACTCAAGAAACAATGCATTTTTACAATATATTTGATTTGCAGAAAGATATAATAGATCTTATCCTTAAAATTATTATAAATTTTAGAATTTTTTTTAAATTACTTTTCAACTCTAAGCACATTTTTAAACTTGTAAATTGTGTTTCAGATTAATTCATACTATTTCTAGTTAGTTCAAGTTAGAACTAGATGTAAATATAGTATATTTTTAAATTTTAGTCAAAAATAAATAAATAAAATAAAAATTTCACTCATAATTCAATCTGCATAGAATATTTCCTTTAAAATATATATAAATGTGTTATAAAGAACGAAAGATTTCACGGCTTTGGTCAAGTTGAAAATCATGCTTTTTGGGTTTAGACCGTGATAAATTGGAAGTTTTTTCCTAGACAACAATTCCAATTTGACACAGTCTAAACCCAAGAAGCATGATTTTCGATGGGTTATCAAATCATACAAACATTAAATTAAAATTAACAACTAAGCTGTAGGAACATCCACAGTGAATTATGAGTGGTTTTATATGGGGCCCTGTACGAATTCTTACTTGATTTACTATTTTCTCACTGGAAGTGAACGATCCTATTTAGTATGCTTTCAATATTGCAAGTTCTACCCTGTGTAGGTTTCAGCTTCCTCTAAAACCACCTTTAATCTGAAAAGCAGCGTTGACTCTTAACTTTCACGTTTTCATTCGCCGTGTAGCTTACCTGCATTGAATATTTTAAACCCTCTACAAAACAACTAAGTACAGCTCAATTTGAAAACATTCTGAATAGTATCATTTTACCTTGCATTACGCTAAACCTATGATCACGAGAGTTTAACTGCATTCAAACTGAACTGTTCATTGAAGCTTTGTATGTACGTACTTACTTTGAAAATATCTCGTTTTAAACGTAATTAAGGGTAAACTTTACTTAAATAAAATGGAAATAAAATTGTTTTCCTTTTCTGCATTTACTTAATGCTCATTGATTACGAAATTGCCGCTTTAAATCTACTTTTTTTATTTTCTTTGTTATTATTGTAATCTCCGAAACAATACAAATATGTTCTGGCGATGTCGCGTTGACGAACTAGAAAATATGGTGCCATTTTTTCATATACGTCAAAAACAAGGATAAATATTCGCTACATTACAGCGATATATCTGAGTTTAACAGGCCGATAAAAAGGGATCATAAGTTAAAGACAAATAGATTTTAGTCATCTTAATAGCTCACGACGAATTGTTTCGAGAAATTTTATTGCAAGTTCATGATATTTCTTATAGGATCAACAATTTCACATATCAACTTTCATACCGTATTAACAAAATTAAACAAGTTATTTTTTAAGTTCTTCTTTAGATGCCATGTCCGTTGAGAAGGTTGACAAACATCATCACTATTCGTATCTTCATTTTTAAGTTAATTTTAGATAATATGTGGAAACAAAATTAAACACCTTACTTTGTGAGATTAATTGCAAATTTAGACGGGGTAAACAACGGTGGAATGCACATAATTTACCGATTATCGTTACTGTTTGATTGGTCATAAATTTTGACAAGCCCCGAGAAGAGAAATATAAGAGGTGTATTTTATGATATTGATACAATTGACGTTTGAAGCTAGTTATAAATTATATACAGATTAATATTCATGGTCAATTAGAAATACAAACTTTCAAAAATTTTCGTTTCTCCAGTAAATATTATGCATAGAAAATTATGTAGTTCTCATTGTAACGCTGAACTATTTCAGTTGTTTAGGTATATTTTGTTTAACTTTCTGCATTTGCAATTTAAAGAAAATATAACATTAATTTATTTTGATACTCATAATAAAACTATTGTTGATCGCCGACAACTAAGCACCGAAAATGCTAAATCGTCCTGGAATCGTATGAAGATCTCGGTTTCCAAATTAAACCCAAAGGATGAAACTATGCAGTCTTATGAAATCTCCCGCTGAATGAGAATATCTTTGTCGTAAATCTTTAAAAGCGGTAGATATTCTTTATAAACAAAATAATTTTACAATCAAAAAGTCTTCAGTCGTTTTATCGTAAAGTTGATAGTGTCAAAGTTATAAACAATTGAAATTCTGAAATACCTCCATAACTTTTGACCTAATGAATATTTTTCCAGAACTAACACACCATTCGAATGTTTGTACATGGAATTAGGGTCCTTCCATAAATCTGGTGATGGGGTTTCAGCAATTTTTGCTCCAGTGAGGGAATATGATAGAACAGAATTTTTTACCACTCTCTCCCCCCATTCTCCCTGGAATATCACGTCATACTTCAATTTTAAATTTTTTGTCTTGCTTTCAGTTGAATTTGGTGAGATGTGAATGCGTTAATGCATCTTAACTGCTTGTTCACTGTAGAATGGTTTATCTTGTCCCGAATATGTTATTATCTCACAGAAATTTTGTTTGAAAATAAAGGTTTCAAATTAAAATTATTAAAAGTAAAAAAAAATTGATTTTAGTAATAAGATTAGGTACTTTCGATCGCATTCGACAAATTCCGCTTTCAGTTTATTACTGCTATTTAATTACAAAGATATAAAAAATCTTACAGTATGAAGTATCACATGACTGATCTCAAAACTCCCTCCGTCATGTGATCGATCAAGATGTTTTTTATGGAGATGTATGGACGATTCCTTACCACCTACAATCGATAAAAATAGCAAAAAAGGAAGTTCCCATTTACAAAAAACACTTCTTTTAGAATAATGACCTTTGAGGTCACCCTCAAGATCAAATTCAATGTATATCCTCTTGCAATTCCAAGTTTTATTCAAGATATTTATTGTGAACTGTAACTCAAAATTAGACAAATACCAAATAAGCCATAGTGTGTTTGGGAACGCGCAATGTAGCTCTATAGCAGTAGATTCCCGCTTTTAAAGCTTCAACCATGCATTCTATCAGGCACACTCTCATTACTGTGTGAATTGTGAATCTTGGCGCCACTCGCGTAAAAAAAAATTACCTTCCCACACAGAAATGAAAGCGGTCTGCGGGAACTTGTGTTTGCAATAGAACGGTCTCCAAATAAAAATCCGATTACAATTTAATAATACAATATTTATAGTTTTTTACAAAAATTAACACTTACAGCAAAACAGTCGCTCGATTGATGGAGAATCCACAAAGTCACTCTCTTCACAGAGCTTGCAGGCTACACAGTATGTACAATAGACCATCCAAAATCATTCTCCGCAACAAACCTATTTATTAACAGTTTCATACAGTACCCCTGTGCATAAACAGTTCAGAGCCAGAACTTAAATAGTTCTGAGATCTCTTGAGCAGTTTTGGCAAATATCGAAAGTTTTAAAAGATCTTAAATAGTATTTTAAGTATACCTAAACAGGTCAGAAACAATACTGTAGGTTCTGAAACAAGTTAGGAACAGGATGCCCGAAAACGTGTAACATTACGAGAAATTTATAAATCAAAAATAGTTGCCACTAAAATGTGTAAAAATTCCAGAACAGTATTGCCAATAATTCCTTAAATTAAAGCTTGATATAACAATTGACGTATTTTACTTTAACTCTAAAATTTTATCATAAAATCACCCTATAAATAAGCAATGTCTTAAAATAATTAAAATAAAATAACTATTTATTAGTTTGGTGTCAATAGGCTTTAAAACAAATCTTAAACTTAACCATTTATTTCAGCAACTTAAGTATAAGTGAGTCCTTAAATTTAACCCAAAATCTACGAAATATCAAAGTCACATGTCTCGACTATCACCGATCTGACGTTCACAATTAAAATCCGACTTGAATCGTTTACATCGCATTTTAAAGTCGCATCAGTAAAGTCAACGCCATTTCATTTTGGGCTTGATTTCAACTATTCAAATCGCTTTCAACCGCATTTATTTCACTAATTTCAATTAGTCTTTAAAAGCCGCTTGAACTCAAATCAGTTTCAAGTCATCGAAATAAATAAGGTATATATAAGTTTTGTGTGCTCATTTAGAATTATTTTCAAGTAATAGTGCTTCCAAAAATACTCAATAATTTTGTCCATATTGTTCTCAAATCTGCCACTGTTAATTGTAGTAAACTAAACTAAATTCTACAGAGTAGGTAGTGTGCTCTTAACTTGAAAGCATTTAACAACATTGAAGCTTTTAACTTTCTAAGTAAATCGATTGTGAAAAGTTTTACCAATGCATTTAAATGGATTTTAAGCTTTTACTGGAACTTCTCAATGCAACTGCGGTATGTCCCTTGTAATAGTTTCGTTGTAAATGTAAATTGCAAGTTAAGCTTTCCTTAAACGAAAAGAAAATTGTGATTTTTTATTTATTGTTTAATCTAATACTGGCTATTTACGTCACTCTGTATACAAATGACAATTTTATCCTAAAAGACAGAATGTCAAGGTATATGTTTCTATGTTATCAAAATAGAATCTTTATATATATATATATATATATATATATATATATATATATATATATATATATATATATATATATATATATATATATCTATATATATATATATATATTTTGTCGAATAAATGCCGACAATTGTTCTAGAGACAACAAAATATTGGTTTCAATATTTCAAATTTATTTTGCCGCATTCAAAATAGATCTCATTTAACGCGATACACTTGTGTCCACAAATAATTCAGTCATCGAAACTCGTCTTGAAAACGCGTTTTTCTGTCAATTGATCACTTAACCTTTAATTAACTCCCAGGCTCAAGAGGTATTTAATAGGTGTAGGCTAATACTCTGTAGAGACTTTAATTTAAACCCTTTTTGACAATATATTAAGCGCAATATTTTTTAAAGATCTGTTAGCGAGCAACAATTTTAAGTAAATAGTTTTCCCTCCTACTCGAATCAATCAATCTCTAAATACAGGAGTATTTCCTTCAAAGTGAAAAATAGCTCAAATTAGACCATTTTCAAAAAAAAAAAAGATTAACAAGATATATAAAATTATCGACCGTTAACGCTTTTGTAAGTGTATGAGAAACTAATCTATGAAAGACTCGTAAAATTTCTTGAAAGCAATAACTTAGTTTTGAATATTCAGAATGACTTCAGTAGAAAGAAGTCTAAGGGCTACTTATCAGGCAATAACTGACATATTGCACTCTAAAAAAAAAAAAAAACAAGTGAGCCGTCGCGATGTGTCTCGACTTATAAATAGCTTTCGAAAATGCTAATCAGCAGCTATTGTTAGTCAAACTTGAACACTGTGGTGTTCGAGGCATGACAGTGAAAGTTGTCAAGTCATATCTGCAGAGAAGACTGCAGTGTATGGTGGATTGTTTCCAGAATGGCGAGAAGGCCAGTTCAAATTTAGAACCAGTGAGGCAGAAAGTCTCCAAGGGGTCATTGATAGGTCATCTCTTCTGCAGGGTTTATATCCATGAAATACCATCTGTAACAGATCACCACCTGATCCAATTTGCTGAGGATACATCTGTCGTGTTCGCTCTAGATAAGAAGAGTGATCCAACTAATAATATAAAAGTTTTATCAAGAACAGACTAGACATTTGCTGATCGATAGCCAGATAAACAGAAACCGTCACGGAACAGGATTAAACGAATTTTGAAAAATTTCAAAAATATCGGTACCCTTAAGACAGAAATGCAAAAACCTATTCTCAATAATGAAAATGTCGAAATTTGAATTTGGGAATATTTTGCGCCATATTCTATGACATCGATAAGATAAGTGGCTCTACAAAAAGGAATCTCGAAAAGCTCAATACATTGAATTCTGTTGAAACACAACTTCTAGTCTTATTTAATATCTTTAGTTCAATACCTAAGATACACAGATTTGCCGAAAAAAGTGTAATTTTGGAAATTTATATTAAGGATGATACAAGACGACTCTCGATTTTTGGACAACATAATTTGGACTGATGGAGCAAAATTTACGAAAATGTCCTTTTTAACACACAAAATTCCCATTTTTTGAGTGGTTTAAATCCTCAAGCAGTAAGATTGCGGAATTTTTAAGAAATCTACTAATATAACTTATTTTGTGCTGTAGAAAATGATATCCCAATCTTAAATTATGATTAACTCATATAGAAAAAAGATATTTAAATATTCTAGAAGAGTAAAACAATCAATGTTTAAGCACTTTACCTCTGGCAGAACACGATGACGCCCCACCACACAGAACCGTTCCAGTTATCAACTTATTAAATGCAATGTTTTGTGACAAGTGGATCGCCAAAAATAAACATTTTCTCTGGCTTCCTCGATCTCCCGCTTTGACTGTCTTAGATTGTTTTATATGGGGAACGATAAAAACCATCGTTTGTCATAATCCAGTGACAACGATGGAGGACTGAATAGTAAGGGTAAAGAACACGTTCAAAAGTTTATCTCCAGATTCAGTTCCAGAGGCCACCCATGACGAACTAGCTCGGAGATACGAAAAAATTCAGGATGGAAATTTTGATCATTTAATAAAATAAGTTGTTTACATGCGCAGGTAAGTCATTTAGTATTTTTACAATACAAAAATGTTAAATTGCCAATATTTTAAAAAATGCAAATTTTTGAAATAGACAACCTTATTCAAAGTAACCTTATTTTTAATGCTAAATAAGAAAACATTATAAAAATAGGAGGTTTATATTTAAAACAATTGACCCCACTAAATAATAAAGGTATTCCTATAAGACATACTGATAGTTATATTTAGGCCTGCAAAAGCTATTTTTGACATAAAATAAAAAGTATTTCAAAAAAAGTTAGACTTAGGTATAAGACATTTTACATGAAATATATTTATAATTTTACGTAAAATCTAAAAATGAATTAACATATAGGGTGTTAAATTTAAAATAAGCAAGAATGCATAAACTACCAGCATAATTGGAAGCCACATCTAAAAAATATTTTAGCCGAATTGTTCCCATCGATTTTAGTAAACTGTCAAATTTAAAAAAGTTCGTTTTCTGAGAAATCGATCGCGGCATTTCGTTGTGGGACACCCTATATATCTCTTTTATTGTATGTGGTACGTCATTTTAAAGTAGTGACAGATCCTACGCCAGACCGACAAATGATATATATTTAAATTATTTTAACTTACAACTAATATAGTTTATCTAATATATACCGGGTGTCAACGAATCTATTAGACAAGTCATAATTTCTAGAGTATTATGTGTATCAAAATGAGAATTGGTACAGGTAAATGGTATATGAAAGGGAGAGTTTTCGCATATTTTCCACTTTCCGGCCACTTCCAGTTTCACCGGAAATGGCCCCGGTTTTGAATTTTTAAATGAAACACCCTGTATATTTTAACATTTTTTGATTTCTGAGACAATTCTAGATCAGAATATGACATTTTAAAAACTGTTTACGTCTACTTCATTTTTTTAGAACCACTTTTAAAATTGCATCTAGGTGGCCATGATCGGACGCAAACTAATCTAAGGGCCTTAGGTGATGTCAAAAAAATACAATCGCAAAGTTTTAGTTACTAGTATGAAAGACAGGAATAAGACAAGTTGACAAAATTACGTTCTCATTTCTAACTATTAATTTTCAAATGGCGACCCCTTTTTGACCACTACTTTTCGAAAAAAGCATTCTTTGACGAATCTAACGGTACTAATTTATTTGCGATTGGATTAGACATAAGAACGGAAATTAAATATTATTAAGCAAAATACTGGATAATTTATTTACTTATGACAAGTGCGTCATGGACAGCCATGATGCATAATAATTTGCAACTGTTTTTATCAAGTCTTCTTTGGAAAACAAAGCACTCACTTAAGTAGATAATGACAGTGACATACGCTCTAAGAACAGCCGTAAAAGTTTCTTAATTTTCGTTAAGTTTAGTTTAAATTTTCGTTAAAATAATGTATACTCAAAGTGAAAAAGTGGATATGTTATTAATATTTGGAGAGTGTCATAGAAATTCAAGGAATGCTGCCGAGTTGTATGCTCATAGATATCCGAATCGGCAACATCCAGCCCATCAGTATTTTCCGTATGTCGAGACTCGTTTTAGGCAAATAGGAAATCAAGAGGCGGAACAGAGGTTTATCATAAATGAAGAGACTGAGATTAACGTACTTGCTATGGTTGAGGTTGATAAAACAGTTTCGTTAAGAAAAATTAGTCAAGAACTGCAGATAAGTTATGAATCAGCAAGAAAAATACTGAAAAAGCATGGATATCGAGCATTTAAATATCAGTTACATCAACATTTGTATACTGAGGATGGTGATAGACGGGTAGTGTTTTGTGATTGGCTGCTTCAAAATCATAGAGTTAACCCAAATTTTATCGATTTTACTCTATTTTCCGACGAATCCCGATTTACAAATAATGGTATGTTCAATAAGCAAAATACTCGGTACTGGGCCCAACAAAATTAATATGAAATGTGAGAGGGCAATTTTCAAGAAAGATTTGGCGTCAATGTCTGGGCTTGTACCGTTGGAAACAGAATAATTGGGCCAATATTGTTTCAAGGTCAGTTAACAATTCCTGTCTTTCATACTAGTCACTAAAACTTTGCGATTGTATTTTTTTTGACATCACCTAAAGCCGTTAGATTAGTTTGCGTCCGATCATGGCCACCTAGATGCAATTTTAAAAGTGGCTCTAAAAAAATGAAGTAGACGTAAAAAGTTTTTAAAATGTCACATTCTGATCTAGAATTGTCTCAGAAATCCAAAGATGTTAAAATATACAGGGTGTTCTATTTAAGAATTCAAAACCGGGGCCATTTCCGGTAAAACCGGAAGTGACCGGAAAGTGGAAAATATGCGAAAACTCTCCTCTTCACATAACATATATATATATATATATATATATATATATATATATATATATATATATATATATATATATATATATATATATATATATATATATATATATATATATATATCTATATATATACAAATTTATTTTCTGTGACCTTTATTAAAACAAACCCTTACTTACCGGAATTTCCTTGAAAGCTTCTGGATCAAGTTCCTCAAATTTATTTCCACTGATTTTCAATACGTGTAGTTTGACCAACTTGAGAAATGTCCTCGGCACCAATATTTGTAACAGATTCCTTTGTAAACTCAATATCCTTAATTCCATGAGATGTTTGAATACACCACTTTGTAACGACATAATTCGATTATCGTCGAGGTTAAGTTCCACTAAGTTCACTAGACCGCGAAAATTGTGGTCAAACACTGAACTGATATTATTCAAACTTAAATTTAGAATTTTTAGTGTTGGTATACCCCAAAAGGCGTGCATGCTTATTTGGTTGATATTGGAGTTGCTGATGTGAAGTTCTTCGAGACGTTTAAAATGCTGAAAGCAAATAAAACAAAGTTAAATTTAATTGATCACTAAACAGGGTGTCCGGAAAATACGTATATAACGTTTGATGACAAACTCTTGACGTCAAAATAGGTCGATTTAAACCAAGTTAGTTATATTCGATACTGCTGTGTTTAGTCTGTAGAAGACGTGAATGTTTAAAAAAATATTGATTCTTCCAAATTTCTCGAAAACGTGGTAACTGAATTTAATATTTTTTAGCGACTGGTCTAACATTATAATATGACGTTTTTTAGTGGTATAGCAACCGGCTAAAAAGAAGTGTAAATGATGTAAAAGTGACGTCACTTGTAAACATTGCTTCTGATTTTTATGTCAGGGACTCTATGATAACCTAGATATATCAGCTTATCGCAGGAATTTGCAAGATTTTCTATCTCTGGAAAAATTTTCGTTGCATGAGCGGATTCGTCACCAATTAGGTGTAATAACAAAAAATACCTGTAAAGCCGCGCACAAACCAATGTAATGTGCAAAACATTCGTTTTACAACAAGCATTCTGTTCGGCGCTGATGACGTCTAAATAGCTGCAACATTTTCTGTTTATCAGTGTTCCTCAATGTTTCCGTATACGCGCTAGTTGTCAACTAAAAACAGTCGAAAAATGAGAGACGAAAAACTGCAAATTGCGTAAGCCGCATTTATTGTGTTATGCGATGCATTGAAATCAAAGAAATAATGGAAAAAACGTCGTTACTGCATGACAACAACCTTTAAAATAGATCCCGTTATGGAGCCTCCAATTTACTAAACGATTTACATATAGAAGTTACTGATCTGTCCATATAATTCTGTCAATTTTATAATATCACTGCGATTCCACTAATTGATTATTCATAGTCAATAAAAGTACAAATAACAATCTAGTAATTTGCGCCTCAGAATTCAACGAATTCAGCGAAGGCGTCTAAACTAAAGAGCACAAACAAGTAGATTTATTTTGATGTACCGACACAACTCGGACACACACAAATCGCGAGCAAAACAGAGTGCGCGTGCGCAGAATTGAGCACGCTACCATCCAAATTGACATGTTCTGCAACGTTCCCAAACGTTTGGCGCCGTTTGTTGCATTGGTGTGTACGCAGCTTAACAATAGTTTTTTGTGACTTTGTTACTATAGCATTTAATAATTTGACTATTGAAAAATTGCCACCACTGTCTAAGAAGTCGACTAAAGTAAGTTCAACATTCTAAATTTCTTAATTATTAAACATAGACAACTACACGCACTTCGAGAAGGTTGATATGCTTTTGGTGTATGGGTTTCGTGAAGGAGATGGGCGTCGACTTGTTAGGGTTTACATGGAGAGATTTCCTAACTGCCGAACACCAAACCGTGAAGCATTTGCTAACATTAAGCGTTATCAGTAGGCATTGAGCCCCTACAGCGTGGGAAAAAACTGACCACGGTAGAAAATGTCAGCGTCCTTTGATGTGTTGTCGACATCCTTTGATGCGTGAGTGGTCACGTGGTCGCGTGTCTATAGATTTTGTCTTCCAACCCAAAGGTAGCTAGTTTGATCCTCGCTGGAATTAATCAAATGAAAAAAAGTGTGACGTCATCCAAAGAAAATTAATATTGCAGCTAACATGAAGACGATTTAAAAGTTTATTTGAATTGACAGGTGCTATGTGACAGGTGGTAGGTCATGTGACTTTGACAGGTGACATAAGACAGATGGCAGGTGACATTTATACAGGGAATTATTTAATTAATTAATACAAAATAAGATATACTAAGGTGTCCAGTACCTACTAGCTGAAATGCAGTATTACGTCCTCTCATGGCGCAAAACCATGTGACCACCCACGAAGACCACGCACGCATCAAAGGATGCCGACAACACATCAAAGGACGCTGACATTTTCTACGGTGATCAGTTTTTTCCCACGCTGTAGGGGCCCAATGCCTACTGTTATCTTCGAGAAATTGGCAGCTTTGAAAAAAAAATTGAAGGTAGGGCTCGTAATCGTGCCCAATTCCATTTTTTCGTTGCTCTTCGGCAATATTTAGACGAACAATATCCCAACCGATGAATTAAAAGAGACAATAAGGCACATTTACAGTCCTAAATATGTGCAACTTCTTTTGTGGGGCGCTCTTAAAACAGATACATATATAAGCCTCCGGTTAATGTCCGCGAAAAATTATTGATGCGCGTTTTAAAAGCTGGCAATCTTTTTAATAATCCTGAGATATTAGATAGAGTCCATTCTCATTTTTTAAAAAGGGTTAATAAGTGTATTCAACAAAATGGCGGCCATTTGGTACATTTGCGTAATTAATGTTTTCTTTTCAGTTAATTTTTTCAATCTTTCTAAAATACGTATACTTCCAATATTTATTTTAAAAATGGTTTTATTAATACAGCAAATTGGTGTAAGTATGTAATTGAAAATATTTTTCTTCCTGGCATGCAAAGAAAATTTTTCAAGAATTAAAAATGCTCCCAAATACATGCTGTTATACGACAGAAATATCTAGGTTGTGATAACGTTGATGACATAAAAATCCAGAAACGATGTTTACAAGTGACGTCACTTTTATAACACTTACACTATTTTATAGCCGGTCGCTATACCACTAAAAAACGTCATAATATAGTATTAAATCACACATCAAAAATCATTAAATTCACGAATCACCACGTTTTCAAGAAATTTGGGAAAAATCAGTACGTCTTCTACTGCTTAAATGAATTTTGAATTTAAGAGTCTGTCATCAAACGTTGTAAAAGTTTTTTTCCTGACACCTTGTATACATGGTTTGTCAATAAGTTTTTTGAAGAAAGGATGACTGTATACAAAAAAATAGGAAAACTTTTCCAAATGGCCCTACAGATTTCTTTAATTGCTCAGTTATAGGTCTATGGCAAATTTCACTACCATAATTTTAAGGTGGATTATATTGGTTCATTTTAATATGTTGAAGTGGATTTGATTCAACATATTAAAATAAACCAATATAATGGAAATTCTAAAATATACAAAACATTAAATAAGAATAATTCTCCGCTTTCAACTCTTCTAAATTCGATCACGACATTTTTTTCAGAAACGTATTACTTCAATGAAAAGACCCAAACCTTTTATGTCACTTAAACCACCTAAAACATAAGCCAGCTGGTTTTCACATTTTAGTCAAGTCAATGCAGTTATAGAGTTAAAATGTAGTGTCCACTCTCCCAGTTGGAAGAATACTATTTATAATTTAGTATTTAAATATATTAGAGTGCGTTCTTATAATTGTTGCGGTATAATTAATCTTTACTTAAAACAAAAATCTTTTAACCTGTAGTTCCATATACAATAATATTAAAAATGTATATTTTTGTAGCAGCCCCCGGTGCAGTCAGTTGAAAAAGATTCGAAAGAATCAAAACGTCCTTAAGTAATGAAAAATATATACTACATATGACTACTTTATATATATATATATATATATATATATATATATATATATATATATATATATATATATATAGATTTAATAAAAAAATAAACCACACACCCAAGGAAATAACCAACTAAAATATATTTTATTATTTTTTTTTCTAAACCAGTGCATCAAAATTATACAAGGTAAATACTTTTATTAGCGACAAAAGCTTTGCACCCAAATACACTTGGCTGTGAATTCTAGCCTTTTAATTTTATTTAGTCAATAAAGTTCCTAGCTACGACACAGTAAGAGTAGTTCCTTATACAAAATTTTTATTCGAAAACTCATATATTTAGGGATATATTTTGGTTAGTTTTTTTAGTCCTTTATTTACAAAAATTAAATTTAAAAAATGTTTTGAGACCTATTATACCTTATATCTTACAAAAAGATTTTTTTTGGAAATTCTTAATAGAAAATTATATGTACCACACCATATAACGTCAAATCTTAACAGATATTGTATTACATTATTTATCTAATAACTCGATGATTTTTTCCGGAGTATGACCACTTATGTCCCGGCCTACAAAACCTTGAATCTAACAACGGTAATAATAAGTTGTCCCTTTTGGGAGTGACAACTAAGAAATATATTTAGAGAGTAACATTGACTAAGATTTATTATTAAGGCTAAAGTAGACCAAATGGAGTAAATTCTTTGCTTTTAAAAAATAATGCAGTTGCTAAAATGGGTATCTTTTTATTCCTTTGAATTATTAGAGAACTTTACTTTTAATATTTCTGTAATCTATTAATCATAAGAATTTTTTCAGTTAGCGTTAAGAATCATATTTCTTAAAAGCTGGATATTACCTCTCACTTTTCTGAAAATCTCTAGCCACTTTACGCTAGGTTATTATATTTTTTACTACTTACAATTAGTTAGAAAGTGAAATGAAAGTATAGACTTGGCTTAGCTCTACATATATTTGCATTTATACATGGTGGTTCATAATCTGATGGATGGAAAATATCTTCCATTCTATAAAAACTAAAATATATGTTCGTGTTTAATTTTGATTATTTGCCTGTTATATTTTTTAAAGCCAGTTTAAATAGAAGAAAAAGAATTTAGACCCGTATATCATTTATTTTACTTTTGACACTAATAAGTCGGCTGCTTGTTAAATTTACAAAATATGAATTGTCTCTTGGGATTGTACTCCGTAAGTTACTTCTTCTGACGATAAAAAATATATTTTTCAAGGAAAAAAGATACATAAGCTCTAACGTAAAAGTTCACAAAGGTTTTTGTCCAATAGACCACAAGACAATTAATATTAAATTTATACAGGGTAACAGTGTTTTTGACAGCTGAAGCCTTGGTCTGGTGAATCGAATGCACAGCACAGCGAGTCGGAAATAATATAGAAAATGGCAATGTAACAACAGATGCTGAGATTTTTATAATATCTTCAACACAATGCCGCACAACGCTCATTGCCACGTTGTGCGTTTTATCACATGACATAGGCTTGGCACAGAACTACGTAGTTTGATAAAGTTTACTGTAGAGAATATTGAAACAAAAATAAGATGTTTGAGTTACAACTCATTCCTTTATTAATTAAAACTACACATCCTGTAGAACTCTTAAATAAATTTAATACACAAAAAAATTAATCGTTTTATGATATTAATGGAAGGTAGCATAGAACGTGCATCTTTCCTCACCTGTCATATACTTTGACGATGACTATAAAATATTTTGATGACTCCAGAAATCAGTAACAAACTAGAAACAGTCGATGTTAAAATCCTAAATTTATTTAATAAACATTCTGCTGTTAGAACTGCTCGAATAACCAAAAAAAAAAGCTCCCTAGATAACTTAATTTAAAAAACTACATGAATCTTCGCCATAGGGCACTGTCGAAGTATAAACGAAATAATACCTTAGCAAACTGGGAACATTACAGGCGGTTCCGGAATTATGTTATGAAAGTGAAAAAAACCTATCTGGAAAAAATTTGACAATCAAAAAATTATTGAAAACTTTCGAGTCAAGTTGGTGTTTACTTAATGGTTCCTAAATGTATTCCTGATCATCTTGGTAGTATGGATATATCAATATTTTTTTATTATTGCTCTCAGCTCTTAAACTCCAGATGCTGCTACCCTAAATTATTACTTTTAAGACAAATGATCCAGCGTTGTCATTTTCGAGTTCAGATTAACGACAACTGACGCGGTTCATGTGGCTCTTCTTTCTATTGGATCGAAGGCAACCGATGCAGATGGAATTGGATTATGTATGTCCTCTTATTGTATACATGATTCCGTTCATGGTATATCTAATTAACTAATATATATAGACTTCAAGGTTCCCTAAAATTTGTAAAACTTTTTTTTTGCTAACGATCCCAAAGAACCCTACCAAATCAGGATATTTTCATCTTATTATTTTACGCTTGCAATGCCATAGAAATAAATTAGAAAGATTGATGGATTGGAAGATCAAGTTGAATCCTGACAAGACATAAGCAAGAATTTCAACTCCGGAAGATCGGCTATCCATCTTGAATAGTCGCATTCCCTGGCGAACGAGTGCAAAATATTTGGGACTAGTCTTCGATAGAAGACTAAAGTGGACACTTAACATGGACTACATCCTAGCGAAGGCCAAAGCGTCTTTGTTATATCGCTATTCGTTGCTCAACAAGAATAGTAAATTAAATTTAAATAACAAACGTCTTATTTAGAAACTTTTTCTCAGATATGTTCTGTCCTTTGGTGGTCCAACCTGAATCATCACAGGAAGAACGAGATTTAAATAGCCAGAGAGATTTCAAAACAGGATGCTTCGGATGATATACAATACTTTGTCAGAAACACAATCGTACACAGGGACCTAAGGTGTGATACCTTCAACACCTTCATGCTTGATATTTATTTAAGGTTTATGTTATGTTAACCTTTGTATTATAAGGTTTATGACAACTAAAAACTAACTATTCAAAGACATCTTTTTGATGAAAATTTAAAAATGTGTTTTGAGAAAGTCTAGTCTTATCACATTTGCTGTGATAGTTTATATGACCCTTGCCTCCTGAAACGTGATTCCAGATGTATTTAACTTATACAAAACTGTTGCGTAGGTCTGATTTAGGTGTGAATTGTTAAACTGAGGGAAATTCATAACAAGCCTCAAATTATCTATTCCAGAAAATTAAATTTGGATATGACGCTGATGCTCTTGATGTACGACATAAATGTACATTTATCCATCTTATTCATAATATAAGACTGTATAAAAGATCGTTCAATTATAAAACTTCGTTAAATGACAGTAAAGTTCCTTTGAAATTTAAAAGCGTAATTTGCAGCCTGATGCACCAAGTTGTTTTACGATCTACCCGTTAATTATAGTACTAATATTATATTTTGATAGCAAATTTTCCATATATGACTCCAAATTAGTTAGGTTTAATTTTAACCTCCTCAGTCAGTGATTTTCAAGCTGGTTTTTGGTAAGAAGATTGACAGTCAAACTGTCAACCCTTTCTACGAGGTATAAAGATGAAGAAACTATAAAAAAACTTTCTTGTATTCGTTCTTAACATAGAATAAGTAGAAAAACTGCAACGATGGACTATGTTTTTATTAAATTCAGATCATCTTGAAATTTTAAGTTAACCTAGTTAAATTTGCTGAACAAATATCTTAAAAAGGTAATCTCTGGTTTTCATTTGATTAAGTTCCCTTTTAGAAAGGGATTTTGAGCATCCAAAAAATCCAAAAGAGAGCAAAAGTTGGGGGGCTATTTTTTCTAATTTTAATACGTTCCCTCAATTTAATATATCGGGTCACGTGACAAGCAAGGTCATGATATATATATATATATATATATATATATATATATATATATATATATATATATATATATATATATATATATATATATATATATATATATACATATATATATATATATATATATATATATATATATATATATATATATATATATATATATGTATATATATTTGCACTGGTGTTTTTCTGATTTTCAATTCGTTCGGAATCCAAGTCGAGCAGCCGTCGAGGAAGCATCACCTGAAAATGCCAGCTGAGATGTTGGCGAAACGTCATGAAGATTTTTCTGTTCATAAACGGATTGAAAACCGGAAAAACACCAGTGCATATTCCACCATCCGTGAAAACCTACGACATAACATATAATTAAATAATTAGGTAAAACTTGGAGAAGGTGAAAACAGACAATTTTCCGAATTTTGCGATGAGTTTTTATATACCTCCTATTTTTGAATCGTAGAACAAGAATATGTTGTTATTATTCACCGATCTCACGTGGCTTTTTCGAAAAAAAATCACTTTCACATATATAACTTGTGTTTTCCCATCACTACCTTTAAATTTCGGGCACTTATAGTAAAATATACAAACACTACAAAATATTAATCTTTTTTTAACAAAATTTACATGAATAATCGCGGAAAAATGTAAATTTTCCATAAAACATAAGAAAACCGTTAGTTTGTGGTTTCGTACTGCTGCATGCATGGTTGGTTGCATACGATTTAAATCGAAACATGTGATGCGTTATTGCCACGTTGACGTCGATTTTAAATTTCATTAAGATGCGAAACTTGGTAGTTCAAATGCAATTAATTGTGGTCATTCCAATATTGTAATGTAAAATGTGGGGAAACGTGCAGAATCGAGATGCCAAACATAAATAAATCGTTCGGCAAGCTACGTTGATCTAAAAACGAAAATCATTACTTAACTAACCTGAACTGACCTGAACTAACCTAAAGAATTTTCCGAATTTTTCGATGATTTTTTACATACCTCGTATTTTCGGGTCGTAGAAAACGAATATGTTTTTTTTTTCGTCGAACTTGCGTGGTTTTCCATGGATTCTAAATAAGTTTAGTTCAGGTTAGTTCAGTTATAATTTTCGTTTTTAGGTCAACGTAGCTTGCCGAATTATCTGTTTATGTTTGGCATCCCAATTTTGCACGTTTATAATATACCCACATTTTACGGTACAATACTAGAATGACCACAATTAATTGCATTTGAACCATCAAGTTTTCTATTCTAATAAAATTTAAAATCCACGTCAACATGGCAACATTGCTTCACATGTCTCGACTTAAATTGTATGCAACCAACCATAAATGACCTTCTTCTTCTTCTTCAAATACATATCCACTAATGGATGTTTGCGATTATAGTTTCCATTTCTTCCCTACTTCTCGCGATGTGTATCAGTGTCTGAATATCGTGCAACCCCGTCCACTGTCTGATATTACGGAGCCAAGACATCTTCTTTCTTCCAATTCCTCTTTTGCCCTCGATCTTGCCTTCAATCATCAACTGTAGGAATTGGTATCTCTCATTTCGCATGATATGCCCAAGATAGGCCGTCTTTCTTTTCTTGATTATGTTGAATAGTTCACGTTCTTTCCCAATACGTAAGAGAACTTGTTTATTGGTCATTCTCGCTGTCGGTGATATCTTAAGGATTCTTCTGTATATCCACATCTCGAAAGCCTATAATTTATTGATAGTGCTTGTCTTTAATGTCCAACTCTCCACACCATAAAGAAGTATTGACCATACGCAACCTTTTATGAACCTCAGTCTTAATTTCAAATCAAAATCCGAACACGTAAGCATTCGCCTGAGTTTTACAAAAGCCTGTCACGCCTGTTCAATGCGACATTTTACTTCATTGTCAAAAGTCCATTCTTCCAATATCCATGTGACCAGATATTTAAATTTGGTTACTCTTTCTATGGGTACTGCGTTGAATTTTATGTTGGCGTTTTGGAATAAATTGGGATTCCTCGAGATAATCATGAATTTTGTTTTCCTTGTATTGATATTCAACCCATTGATTTATTGTGCCCTCCTATTATGTTGATGAGTTTTTGGAGGTCGTTTATATTGTCGGCGATTAGAACTACGTCATCCGCATAACGGATGTTATTAATCCATATTCCGTTAACTCATGAATGCCCAAAAAGATATAAAATAAGACAACGGTATTCTTACGTTTTATGGAAAATTCTCATTTTACTGCCGTTATTTAGGTAAATTTTGTTTAAAAAAAATGATCAAATAATGTGTAGTGTTTGTGTATTTTACTATAGATTCCCCAAAATTTAAAGGTTGTGGTCGGAAAATATAAGTTATATGAGTGAAAGTGAATTTTTTTTTCGGACAAAACCACGAGAGAAAGGCGAAAAATAACAACATATACTTATTCTACTGCCCAAAAATAGGAAGTATATAAAAAAATTATCAAAAAATTGGGAAGATTGTCTGTTTTTACCTTCTCCAAGTTTTAACTAATTGCAAATATATATATATATATATATATATATATATATATATATATATATATATATATATATATATATATATATATATATATATATATAAATTAATTCTTGTGTTCAGTATTAACTAAAATTCTGTATCACCTTTGGAAAATAGGTAACATTGAGTAATGTAATAAAAAATGCTTTAAACAAGTAACAATTTAGTATTTCTCGCTCTGTTTTTCTTTCATTTTTAAATTCATAAAATCCTACATAGTAATCAAAAATCAAATCTAACTATAATATACGCACACATATAAAAGATGAAATTTCGAGTTGGTAAATCTTACAAAATATATCCAATTTCCCATTTGTCAAGACCAAGAAATATCACCACCTCGTCCTAGCTTTCAGCTACTAAATTTCTGGTTTTGCTCTATACTAAACGTATTTTCTAGTTGTCACTTGCAAACGGGACAACCGCTTATTAGCTCTGCTGGCTAAGTTATTTACTTGTGCTGCAAGTTTAGTTTAGCTTTGGCAATAAGCTAATTTACGAATTATTAAAATATGAATATATGGGGGTATTGTAAAAAATATTATAAGCTATTAGAAAAGATGGAGCTAGTTATTAATAGTCAGCTTCACGACTAAAGAGGGTTCAGTAAACTCACCAGTCTCGTACCGATTCAGGCGCGGATCCAAGGGGAACGGGGCGGTGGGGGCGATCGCTTCCCCCCCCCCCCATGAGCTTTGAGTTCACGAAAATAGACCCAATTTTGCATCTTATACTATAGTTTATTCAAGAACTAGAGAGGTAATAATTCATTTTTTACCCTTTTTTTCTTTGCAAAATGCCTGTCTTCTTTAGTCCGGGGTCTTCTGGTAAAATCTGTGAGACATATATATTTTTCATAGAAATGAGTTAGAAATTTTATAATCAAAAATACCGGTCTATAATAATGGAGCATTTGGGTTGGATAACAATAGATATTTGGATGTGTGAAGTGTTAAAAAGGATTTTAATCCTTGTCATAGGCATCGGAAAGAGATTTATTTTATCACTAAGTATTTATGGCATAGAATATTATTTCGGTAATAAAGTTAAAATAAAAAGTTTTTTATTTTTTATTTCTTATGATTTTTTAATAATTTACACACATTAGAAAATATAGATAATTTGACATATTTAACACAAATCACAACTGTATTTTTAATTTTGGCATAGAAACCGTTTTAGGCACATTCAGAATAAAACGTATCCTTTTTTCTCTCAAAAAATTCTAAGTTATAATTTAAATACTTATAAAATACCCATTGTCAAAAATACAAGAAATTAAACATATATAATAAGAAAAAAATAAATTCGTCCATATAATGGTAAAATTTTTTTGGGCTATCGGTCATTTTATTATCAATTAAAAACATTTTAGGACATTTGACGTTTCAGTTTATTTATTTCTTAAACCATCTGCAGAATTATAATCAAACGCTAAAAAGGGATTCAAATGTAATTAATTTTTATATGTTAAAAAAATTTAAATAATAAATTGTGTTTACGTTGGTAAACATTACGTATCTAATTCGTAATCCAAGTCAGTGAAGCTATCTTCACCCAAATTAATTATAATTGGTTCCTCTATCTTACGGATCATGAAATCGAATTTCCACATTTTCTATTATTCTTTTATTATATGGATTTTTCCATTTTTGCCAGATTTTCTGCATTAACTTTATTCCAAAAAATCTTTCAAAAGTTGTGTTGAATTACTAATTTTGTAAGTTGTGTTATTTTCTAGTAACTCTTCCTTCGACAACGGACATTTTCCGGACGATCTATAAGAACAGATTTCCTATCTGGTTTTTCCCAGCAAAAATTAAGTTCCATGAGCAATTTCCAGAGCTCAGTTCCTTTAATTTCAGGTAAATCCTGATCTTCATTGATTTTAGTTAGAATTTTGTTGATGGTTGGGATCTGCTTCTCACAATAAGATGTATGTACCACTCCTTTTATTGCAGTTTATATCTCTTCTTTCAACAAGGTTTTTCGTCTGTGATCGAATGTGACTTGGAAGTACTAACAGTTCCAATCCAATCGTTTTTTTCTCCTTCAGTATCCAGTACATTGTAGATTTTCCAACTCCTGTCATGTTGGAACACATCTCAACAGAACTTTTAACATTATTATCTAGATATTGATATTTTAAGGCATCATAAACATTCATCGTAACAAGTTTTCCGTTGAGGAAAAAATGCCCTGGTTTAACGATTTGGGAATAAATATAGATGTGGAAGCAATATCTTTTGGGTATCTCACTAATCTCATATAATATATAAAAACAAGCACAAACAAGATAAATCACTAACGACACACTGTAAGGTGTACTTTGCTCACTGACAGAAATTAAGTTGAACTATCAGAAACTCTATTGTTTCAGTAAATTTATAAAACCTTATAATGTTCAAATATAATTAGATTCACGTCAGTTCTCAGTTACCTGCGGCACTGGAGCAGGTAAGTTGGAGGTTTCGGTAACAGTTTTATTACTCTCTCTAGTTCTTCAATAGAGTATGGGAATGTGTATGCTGCTAGTACTCCTCTTCCATTGACAACTTGTTTTTCTTACGATAGCCACTCCCCACAAGAGCTTTGAGTTCAGGAAAATAGACACGATTCTGTCTCTTATACTAGGAATGTGTATGTTACCCGCATCCTCTCCCCCTGTCGACAACTTGTTTTTTCTTATGATCGCCCCCCCCCCTCTCCAAAAACTTCAAATTCAGAAAAATAGACCTGACCCTGCTTTTTACACTAGAAATGGGAATGTTGCTGATGCTCGAAAAAGAAGTTCAACTTTGTGAAAAATTTCAGCACAAAGTTGAGTTGCAAGAGCGAATGAGACACAAACACCATTGAAAAACTCAGCAAGAAATCCACTGTATGATATACAAACGGCTTCAAAACAACGGAGGGAACTGGAGTAGGAGTATTTAGATCCGGCACCAGGCACTACAGAAGCTTGGGTAAGTCATCAAGCATTTTCCAGGCAAAAATACATGCAACTAGCATGTGTATTAAAATTTAGCAATGAGAAAAACTATCACAGCCATGAGATTATCATCTTGACGGATAATAAAGCAGCCATCAGTGCGCTGAGCTCTAGTTATCAGTTCCAAGATGAACTGGGAATGCCTAGAGGAACTAAATGATTTGAGTAAGAATAATAAAGTCACTCTCATGTAGGTACCGAGACAGAGGAGAATGAAATAGTAGACAAGCTCGCAAGAAAAGGGGCTAAGATACCTTTTCTGGGGTTAGAGCCTTTCTGTGGAATCAGTAGCAGCGTAATGCTGGAAGAACTAAAGATAGAAGAAGAAAGCAGGAGATTCAATTATTGGATGGAGCTGCAATGATTGAGGCAATCGAAGATACTTCTGGGAATTACAACCAGAAGAGATTTAAAGAATGCATTAGCTTGAGTAAAAACCAGCTCGGAGTTCTGACAGGGGGACCTGACTGGGCATTGCCACCTGAAAGGATACCTCAAGAAACTAGTACTGGTAGAAAGAGAAGAGTGCAGATGCTGTGAGGAGGGGGACAACACATCTATTCATATCTTTGTAGAATGTAGCGCTCTAGAAAACACTAGGATGGGGTTCTTGGGAGAATACGAAATCGAAAAAGGGGAGCTGCCCACTTTGAAGCCGTCCAACATCCTGAGATTCCTGAGGGAGGTGGGACTGGAGGACCTGCCCGAGCCTATAAGGTAACTCTTACGACTGAGCAACAGTAGAAGGGCACAACTGTACACACATACATACATATATACATATATACATATATACATACATACATACAATGATAATTATCCTGCTTACCGGAAATACCAAATTTTTCCACGATTTTTTCCGTTAACTTATTTTTGAGTCATACAATATGAATCCGAAGTTTTTTTCGGGGGTAGCACATCGTTTTTCCAAAAAAAATTTTCACATATATAAGTCGTATTTTCCGATCTCCACCTTAAATTTTGTCACTTCTAGTAATATACACATACACGACACAACAATTAAACTTTTTGTAACAAAACTAACACTATGCAGTACGTAAATTTTCAACAAATATGAAGAAAAAATGTCAGCTTGTCAATTGCTCTTTGCTTCCATATTAAAAGAAACATTTGTTACGATCTATAACGTATGCATTGTCGACGTCATTTTTAAATTTATTTTGGATGAAGTCGCTGAACTATAAAATGGTTGTACTAATTTTAATATTGTAGCATGAAATGTGACAAATAAAGCTTACAATACATTATCAGAGAAGTACCAACATAATATTTCTTAACCTTTGTTAAAGTTTTAGATAACTATATTTTGTCCAACTTAGTCAACAACATTTTCTAATTGTAAAGGGTGGGCCATCTGTTCCTTTTTTAACGATTAATTTCAATGTAAAGTAACAAGTTTCATGATGTTATGTTTTGACATATGTCCAATGAAAATTAAGGCAAGTTTATGCACAGTCATAATCGAAACTTATTATGAGAACGGACAATCTGTAAAAGTCACATTTCCTAAATTTCGTGAACATTTCGGTCAACACAGATATCCTACAGAACCCGGAATTCGCAAAATTGTTCAATGTTTCAAGGAAACTGGCTCAGTAGAAGGTTGTAGAGCATACCGACATGCTCGACCAGTTCATACTTGTCAAAACATAGCCGTTGTAACCGAAAGTATTCGTAAAATGCCATCAACATCAACCAAGCATCGTTCACAAGAATTAAACTTTCCCCGAACCAATTAACGTCGGATTTTGCATGTTGATCTTCATTTGCATCCATAGAAAATCCAACTCAATCAAGAACTGAAGTCATAAGATCATCACCAATGCCGTCAATTGGATGCTTGAAAGAGAAGAGGGTTTTTCTTCAAAAATCATTGTTTCCGATGACGCACATTTTTACTTAAATGGACATGTTCATGAACAAAATTGTCGCATTTGGGGCTCGGAAAATCCTCGCATTAATCGTGAAGAACCATTTTATGCTGAAAAGGTTACTGTTGGGTGCGGATTATAGCTGGTGCAGTCAATGGTCCCTTCTTTTAAGGTGAACGTGAAAAGGCCGTTAGAGTGAATTCTGAGCGTCATCAGGGCATTCTAACGGAATATTTTTGGCCAAAATTGCATGAATTGAATGCGAGTGATCTTTGGTTTCAACAAGAGACCAAAACCACACATAACACGTGAAATAATGGGTTTATTGAGATCGAAATTCGGTGAACGTTTAATTTCTCGTAATTCTGATGTATATATGAGTGCAGTATCGTGTGAATTGATACGTTTGGACCATTTTCTTTGCGGCCTTTTGAAAAATAAAGTTTATGGCAATGCTCCACGAACAATTCAAGAGCTCAAACGCAAGATTCAACATGAAATAGAGGCCAATGAACTTTTATTACTGGAAAAAATCATCCAAAATTTTGATGTTCAGATGCACGTCTACCAAAGGAGCTGTGGTGGTCATATGAACGATATTGTTTTCATACATAATTGCCACAGATACACTATTCATTTTCAATAAAGATTCACGAATTTAGTTACTACAATATATGTTTAATTTTAACTTAAAGAAACAAACAGATAGCCCACCATGTATATTATTGCCACTATTTCATTAGGTTCTATTTTATAGTATAATCAAAAGATATTTCAATATTGTTATCTAACAGTTTTTTTATTCTAATTAAAAATGTTGCTGTGCAGCAGAGACCACAGGGAGGGGGAACAACTTCCGCCGGGATAGAGGTAGGAAAATAATCTTACCGTTAATCTTCGGAATTGTTAAAGTTAGTTATGGTTAGTTTTTTTTTAATTTGTTTTTTAACTTTTTTATGTTTGTTTTTTCTACTATCTACAACACTATTCTACATTTGTATACTTTCTACAAGCTATTCTACATTCTGTATACTCTAAAAGTAGTTTAATCACCCGCCTCACTTTCCATATTCTTTATGAGAAGATTGACTGGTGCTATGTATTTAAAAAATTCATGGTACCTATCTTTTTAGTTAGGATATTTGATCCTGAATAAGGGTTCTAATAAATAGCCGGAAAAGTGGGATTCTCGTCGATCAAATTTCGAAACATTTCAACGTAAATCATTCCAAGCTCTCTCAATATTTTAAGTGTGAGGTTCAGTAACTGAGAACACAAAATTCTTGGAGTTGTTTACCGTTTGATGCTAAAAACCTTCATCTACTACGCGGTTATAAATTTTCCAGCAATCGAAGATAATGATGGTATCCGACAGTACCCATTCTTTAATGACATTAAGCCAATATTTTGTTGAACATTCCTTAACCAAAACCAAAAAAAACTTTTTCAAATGATGTTCGAAACCTCAAAAAATCCATTTACCTTCAATTACACTACCCATGTTGTATTTTCGTTTACCCATGAGAGCGTGGTTTTTGGTTTGGATTTACAATCTTTTTTTCTCTGCCATTGCATTTGTGTTCTGTTTTATGGCTTTTTTGATATTGTGTCTTTTGTAGTTATTTTGTTTTAGAGCTGTTGTGATGTTGTTAAGTTCTTCTTGGTGGTTCGTGGGTTTGATTAGTACATAAAAGGTGTAACAGATATAATTGGATGAATTCCAAGCCACAAACAACAATACGTAAATTATTGGGCAGTCCCAAAGACAAAATACCCTTGAAAGATCAAAGAGTGTACAGCATTCCATGTAGCGACTGTGAAAAATATATATATTTTTCAGTCTGACATCAAAATGTCAGCAGGTTCCTTTTCGTGCCGGCATATCTCGGAATTTATATTTGAAATGAACAATTTTTTCCTGTGAATATTGCTCTTGGTTGGAGAGAGAACTAGGATTGCATTCATAGGAAATAAACTTTTTTTTGTATATATTATTTCCTTTAACTGACTGCAAGGACAATAAATACAGGCAACTTGTTAAACAAGACAGTAAAAAATTTATTTATTTTTTTTGAAATTTTAATCTTTAAATTAAATATTCACTTATATGTGTCACTTTGTATTTCCTAGGATACTAACGCAATGTACAAATAATGCAGTTAATATGACAGTTACAGTTGCATAATTATCTTTGAATTGACCATCCGTTTGTTATACATGTCTCTTTAGTGTATATTTATCGTGTTCGCTATAAGCGCTCCAATTATGATAACGGTCAGTTTCGCCAACTATGGTGGCCTTTATACATTGAAATTTATGTAAATGATATGTTAATACCTTAATTCTTACTTATGATGATGATGATGATGAATCATTGGTTTATGTATTATACGCAAAACCATATGTTTTCATAAGATTATTTAAGCAGATTGTATGTAATGTTTTAATTCTTATTGACAATCAAGAAAAATACTTTCAGCTAAAAAACATTCTTATAAAGAAAAAATTATTTTGTTTTAATTATAACTATTATTTATAAAATTGATGTTTCGATATTATAACAAAGGCAATCGTTGATGCGTAGATCATAAGAACGTCCCTAGATTACTAGATAATAAAAACACATCACAAGTTTATTATATCAACTGATTCAAAGTTTGTAATAAATATTAAACTATTATCAAATACGAGATACTGGAGAAGAATGATCAAAATTATAACGAAACACAAATAATGACCAAATAAATAAGTAGTGATAAAAGAGTAACTAGAAGTAAAACGAAATCAAGAGAAAATCTAATTTCGATTTCCTGTAAACCATTTCTACCTTACGCTTCCCCATCAAGAATCCACCACACACACAATAAGCACCCTTACGGACGAAACCAAATTTACCTACTGTCTTGCCTAACGCATTCACCAAATAATCATAACCCTGGAGTAAGGCTAACGTAAGCAGTTTTTAAGGTTTCAATTTCCTGAATGAGACCACTAAACAAGAATTATTATAATATATATAACTGCATTATTAAAGCCCTATTCAACGATACGCTCTTCAATGGAATAAACGAACAAAACAGTTTAAATATGAAAGAATTTTATCTTATTTCGACATAGCCTAAAGCAAAGCTTGCTGCATATGTCTGTCTGTGCCAGGGGCGGATCCAGCCTCTCTCTTTGGGGGGGGCGGTGACATCAGAAAAGTACATTATGACAAGCGAAAGTAAGTTGTCGACGGGGGGGGGGGGGGGGGTTGCGCCGGAGACATTCCTATTTCTAGTGTAAATGGCAGGGTCGTGCCTATTTTTCTGAATTTGAAGCTCTTGGAGAGGAGGGGATGCCAGCAACATACACATTCCTAGTATAAGAGGCAGAATCGGGTCTATTTTTCTAAACTCAAAGCTATTGGGGGGCGGCTATCCCAAGAAAAACAAGTCAACGGGGAAGGAGTGTCAGCAGCATACACATTCCTAATATAAAAGGCAGAATTGGTTCTATTTTCCTGAACTCAGAGCTCTTGGGAGAGGGGGGGGGGGGGCGATCGCAAGCATACACATTCCTATACTCTATTCAAGAACTAGAGAGAATAATAAGCCTGTTACCGAAATCCCCAACGTACTTGCTCCCGTACCTCAGGTAATGTAGGACTACCGTAAATCTAATTATATTTAAATATTATATGCTTTTATAAATTTACTGCAATAATAAAATTTCTGATAGTTCATTTTTATTTCTGTTAGTGAGAAAAGTACACCTTACAGTGTGTCTTAGTGATTTATCTTGTTTGTGCTTGTTTTTATATATTATTTGAGATTAGTAAGATACCGAAAAAATATGGCCGCCACTTCTATATTTATTCCAAAATCGTTAAACCAAGGCATTTTTCCTCAATGAAAAACTTATTACGATGAATGCTTATGATGCCCTAAGATATCAATATCTAGATAATAATGTTAAAAGCTCTGTTGAGATGTGTTCCAACATGACAGGAAAATCTACTATGTACCGAATACTGAAGGAGAGAAAACGACTGGAATGTTTCGTACTCCCCCATTCGATCACAGGCAGATGAAAAACCTCGTTGGAAGAAGAGATGAAAACTGCAATAAAAGGAATTGTACATACATTTTATTATGAGAAGCTGATCCCAACCGTCAACAAAATTCTTACTAAAATCAATGAAGATCGGGATTTACCTGAAATTAAAAGAACTGAGCTCTACAAATTGCTCAGAGAACTTAATTTTTGATGGAAAAAAACCAGATAGGAAATTTGTTCTTATAGATCGTCCGGAAACTGTCCGTTGGAGAAGGAAATATCTCTCTCAAGTAAAAGGGTGAGTTGCTAGAAATAATACAATGTACAAAATTAATAATTCAACTGAACTTCTGAAAGATTTTTTTGAACAAAGTTACTGCGGAAGATTGAGAAAAATCTATATAATAAAAGAATAAAAGAAAATGTGGAAACTCAATTAATTGAGCGACGATAGCTCCACTGAATTTGATTACGAATAAGATACGTAATGTTTACCAGTGTAAACACAATTTGTTTTTGTTGTATTTAATTGTTTAATGTTGTTTATATATTTTTTTATTATATATATATATATATATATATATATATATATATATATATATATATATATTTTTATTTTAGTGTGTCCCATTCTTTAATTTTATATATGTTTAATTCCAATTAGCCGTAATTTCTTTATTATTTTATTATTATATTTGTGTCTTTTTCTTAAGCGTGTAGAATTAACATGTTTATTTTATTTTTTTAAGCCTATCGGATATTTCATATAATAAAGGAAATTAAATTAAGATGCCAGTGCAAGAGAAATAAAAATAAGTAGATCTAATTTTAATTGTAACATATAAAAACTAATTACATTTGAATCCCTTTTTGGTGTTTAATTTAAGAAATAAATAAACTAAAACGTCAAATTTCCTAAAAATGTTTATAATTATTAATAAAATGACCGATAGCCCCCCAAAAAAATTTTAATATTATATGGACGAATTTATTTTTTTATATATGTTTAACTTCTTTTCTTTTTGACAATGAGTATTTTGTAAGTATTTAAATTGTAACTTCGAATTTTTTGAAAGAATAAGGCTATGTTTTAGTCTGAATGGGCCTAAAATCGTTTTTATGCCAAACTTAAAAATAATAAAAATACAGTTGTGATTTGTGTTAAATATGTCAAAATTATCTGTATTTTGTACTGTATGATAATTATTAAGAAATTATAAGAAATAAAATAATAATATAAAAACTTTTTATTTTAAATTTATTACCGAAATAATATTCTATGCCATAAATACTTAGTGATAAAATAAACCTCTTTCCGACGCCTATGACAAGGATTGAAATCCTTTTTAACACTTCCAAATGTCTATTGTTATCCAACCCAAATAGTAAATTATTATAGACCAGTATTTTTGATTATAAAATTTCTAACCCATTCCTAGGAAAAATATATATATCTAACAGATTTTGCCAAAGACGCCGAACTAAAGAACACAGGTAGTTTGCGAAGGAAAAAGGGTAAAAAATAATTTATTACTCTCTCTAGTCCTTGAATTAACTATAGTATAAGAGGTAAAATCGGGTATTTTTTCCTAAACTCAAAGCTCTTGGGGGGGGCGATCGCCCCCACCGCCCCCCCCCTGGATCCGCGCCTGGTCTGTGCATGATTTCCTCATTAACTACTGAATATATTTTAGTCCGGTTTTCACCAATGGGTAAAGTATTTCACAAGAAAAGTTTAAGTGCATAACTTTTGCAGCCATTTATATTTCGAGAACTAGCATTGTTAGCTGAAGAGTCTTGGATATATACGTATAAACCCGCAAGTAAGTAGCAGTCGACCGTATGGATCTTCCATGATAAACAAAAACTAACAAACTTTACACGAGCACGAAGCACTTCGAAGCAAATAGTATCCAATTCTTTTCAGAAAAAGAGACCATGTCGCAACTGTGTCGAAGAGAATCGTTGAGTGATCAATTCTGAAGGGTAATAGTGATTTGCTTGATAGAAATCTTCAGTGAATTCAGGAATACAAGCCCGAGACGACAAAACATTATCCACCATTACAATGCGAGGTTCTACATATCGTCGCAAGAAAGAGACTTTGTGAGCACTCAAAACGTGGAATTGATGAGTCATCCACCGTACAGTCCTGATATGATACCCGATGATTAGTTTTGTTCCCGTACATGAAGAATAAGATCCGTTGTCAACGATTTTCTACACCAGAAGAGGTGGTCGATGCTTTCAAAAACCTTGTTTTTGGATATCATGTTCAAAATGGCAAAAATTCTCTTTTTGATTGATTGAAACGCACTTAATATTATATTCATCATCATGAAGAATATTTTAAGAAACTATAAAACTATAAATTTTAATTGAGTACAGTTATTAAGTGTTTCAGTTATACCAAATTTTCGGAAATTTAGATGAGATGTCTCCAAAGCCGATTTAAGAACTCATATTTGGCGAATGAAATGACTAAATAAAACATGTTATTAATTTTAATTTTTTCCTCCATACGTTTTACATACGAGAGTACATTAAATTTGTTGTTCCTGTTTTGCTGTTCTTTGGGTTAATTGAATGAAATCATTGCCTGCAAAATGTCATTGAAAGAAGATATTAAAAACAATCATAAAAATAATAAGCCTGTGACGTATAAATGGATGAATGGATGGACAGACGAACGAATGGACACGGCGAAACTATCAGGATTCCTAGATAGCTACGGAATTCTAAAAGGTGACAGGTGTAACTAAATTAAATATATTTCATTGATCATTGCAGACTACGATCTCATATACTTAAATTAGATTAGGAATTGAATGCTGGATATATAATATAATATGACCACAACAAACAAGAATTATGATGATGTCTTGCAATCGTCAAATCAAAGATATTTCAACATAAAGTCTGAATTAATGAATCGATATAAACACATAGAGCCGAGAACGTTAAAGAAATACATCTCATTATGATAATTGGTTTCATTAAGAATTTAGATCTGACGACAGAAATCTAATTTGTTATCAGTCCCTAGAGACTGTCCAGTCGGTATGAAGGTAAACGGTATGCAAATATCTATTCACCTTTAACCTAATCTAACCTATTTGTGTACAGGGATTCTCTAGGATCAGAAACTAATTAAATATTTTTCCCAATTTAGGAGATGATTTCATTATTATGATTAGTAAATTTGTTACTCTGGAAACAATACAGCATTAATACTTAAATAGTCATTACTTTACTATTTAAAGGCAAAATTAAACTAATCCAATTGCAGTTTGAATAAACCAATTACAATGGGATTATGAAAACAATTTAGTTAATTAAATTTCCTCAGAAGGATTATAATTGCAATAAATGTACAGTATAATATTTGTTTTAAAACTAGGGCATCTAATATGGCGAGTTAAAATTAATTCTAAATGCAAATTTGTATTTAATTAAACCACAATTTTAGTTTTCGAAAAAAAAATTCTTAAATTATTCGGATTATTTGCAAAATATGTATGTAAACACTTAAAAATATTCTTCATTTATTGTTTTTAAAAGCAATATATTCATTTTGTTTCTATAACAAAATAAGTAATTTTTTTACACACAAAGCAAGTTCTTGATACAGATCAAGAGTACCTATTAGTAGAAGGGACGAAGAAATCTCAATAAGAATTTACATGCCATGGTAAAATGTAAAACCAAAATTATCAAGAGTATTCCAATTGATTCTTTCATGCTTTATTTTAAGAAATCTAAGACGTTTAAGGAAATCACTAATCAATTGTTGTTTGTGCCAAGCATTTTTGAAATACTTTGCTGAATGACTCAAAAGCGTGTTACAAGTTGATCATATTAAGGAAAATTTTTGGAATAAGATATTGGAAACTAATGCCCAATTTCACAATGTATGGTCACCGAAAGGTTAAGAAAAAACCGTAGGTGATTTAAAAAAATTGTTTCACAATTGATGATTTACGTTTTACCGGAAGTTAACCATGAGTTAAGTTTACCAGTAGACAATCCTGTGGTTACTTACTTAACCAAAACAACATAACCTCATTACTTTGCTTATGTTTTTTATTTGTTGACGGTTCAGACAGAATAAAAATCATTTGCGTTTTTGTTGAATAATCCAATATAAGAAAGATGGATAATTACGATATCAATGTTTATAGTAGTGATAAAGAAGCTAGAAGACCCCGAATATTTAGACCACGAGATGATTATTGTGAAGAATAGAGGTTAGTTGTCAAACCAACATTGACAAATAAAATTTGACCAATGGTTTCATAACCAGCCCTCGATTCTTGTTTGTGAAACACCTACCTTTGAAGACTCATGGTTAACTTGCAAGTGTTGGTTATTTAACCACTTCATGTTACCATCGATTGTGAAACTGGGTGTTAAAGATGAAAACTTAAGCACTTTAACAAACGCTACCACTTAACGACCTATTTTGAAAGAAAATTGGTTTTATATGTTAGTTTTTCTTTCTTACAAGTTTTAAGTCAAGTTTTAAATTTTATAGATATAGCTCAAATTAAAAGAAAATGAAAATTAAGATGAGAACGTACATACAAAACATGTTATTCCAAGTTGAACTTTTTCATGCTCTGGAACTCGCTAAAGGAACATTTCAGTTATATGTTTAAAAAATGATCATAAGCGTGTTGGACACGCATTAAATTAGGTTTTCGTAGCAGTTATTGGGGTAGTTATTTTTTCTGTAGTTTCGTGGCACCTCTGTCGTTAATTGAAAACACGTGTCTGTTAAAAACATATTGAAACATTGCTAGACATTTCTGTGTATCTAGCCTCTACAGTGATTCCCAACCGATGAGTCATGATCCATAGGAAGGTCGCTTTGACTTTTTTGGGTAGTCACTAGCCATCAGTTGCAAGAGCCTAAATTAAGTTGAAAAAGTGAATGTGAGTGATAAATGTTAATAAGTTATTTATGCCTGAAACACGCGAGATATGCGGCGTAACGGTGGACGGCCGGGACATACACCTCCCTTAGGTTCTGTCCATAAATTTGGTAATCATCTTAAGGGGAGTGGAATTTACAAAAAAATCCTGTTGGATTATATAAAGGAAGGAAAGGGTTTTGAAACCAATCCTGTGATGCTTCGTACTGTAAGATTTTTTATATATTTATAATAAATTATCTATAATAAATTGAAAGTGAAATTTGTCGAATGCAACCAAAAATAATCTTATTAATAAAATTAATTATTTTTACTACCTTTAATAATTTTATATAGAAATATTTATTTTCGCAATATAGTTGCGGTGAGATAGTAATATATCAAGGAAAATATAAATCGTTCTACACTCAACAAGCCTCTAAGATGCATCAACGCATTTACATCGCACTTAATTCAACTCCAAGCCAGACTCCAAATGATGTCACTGACGAAAGTAACTATGATGAAAATTATAAAAGATACTTGTGCTGACAAATGCTCAGTACCATTTATTACTTTAGAAGAAAATATGCAATCCCCTTGGATTGAAGATGAAAAGTGATTATAGAGCTAAATAATTTTGTAATTTTTTATTGTTAAAAAATTTAATAAGAAAGTTAAACAAGTGTAATTTATTTTTATTATTTAAAATTTAAGTTTGTTTTAAGGAAGAGGGGGGGGGTAAAAAATCCTGTTCTATAAGATGAGGGGGTGGGGAGAAGTTCGGAAATTTTTTTGATAGGAATTTTTCCCATCATATTAAATCATACCGGGTAACTAGAAAGAAAGTAAGCTATAACCAATTTCATTTGTTAAATAGTGACCCCTTAATCCCAACATTTTTCTGTTATATGTCCTATACCTAAATTTAACGGTTTACGAATTATTAACAGATAAAACTGGAAATAAATTAGTAAAAACAATTAATTTATCACAAGTAATTTATAAATTTATTCTGAACATTTACAACTACTTCTGTCGAAACTATCCGTATTTCTTGAATAATCCGATTCTTTTAGTTTTCGGCGTCAACTGGCTTAGTTTAAAAAAGTTTACCTTTAAGATAACCCCACATGTGGGTAACGGGACACACCACGATAGAGGGAATGAAATAGTAGACTGGCTAGCGAGAAAAGGGGCTGAGACAGAACAAATTCAAAGAATGCATAAGCTTAAAAAAAAACCAAGTCAGAGTTCTGATAGGTGTCCTGACAGGGCATTGCTACCTGAAGGGATACCTCAAGAAACTCGGACTGGTAGTAGGAGAAGAGTGCAGATTCTGTGTGGAGGAGGACGAAACCTCTATTCATATTCCTTCAGAGTGCAGTGCTCTAGAAAGCTCTAGGATGCGGTTCTTGGGAACACACAAAATCGTAGAAGAGGTGCTACCCACCTTGAAACCGTCCAATATCCAAAGGTTTCCGAGGGAAATAGGACTGGAGGGCCTGCTCTAGCCGATAAGGTAATTCTGACGACTTGGCAGCAGTAGGAGGGGCACAATAACTCTATCAGATTGCAGTGTACAGACCCCAATTCTACGCACATACAAACAACCTCAGAAAAATAAGTCAATAGGCTTTAAGTCTAGAGATCTCTGTGGCTCCTCAGTAGATGACCTGCATCCAATTCGCTGTTAACGAAAACACCATCAAGAAAGATGCGAACTTGTGATGTGTATACTCACCCTATATGTCCTATCATTATAAGAGTTTCTATTCTCTATGCCTCAGTAAGTTTAATTTTTAGTTAAAATTAACTCAAACTGACAATTTGACAAAATGTGATTAAGAAACAGGTCATTGAATCAGGTTTGCTTGTAAATTATTATTGTATTTCATTTGGAATTTTAACTATCGATAAATGGAAGATATTTAGGTATAGAATATGCAATAGAAGAAATGTTCAGAATTTTGCTGGCAGTCTAAAAGCGTAAAAAAAATTAGGGTGTCCTTATTTGGAAAACCAGACTCGATTACAGCATAGCTCCTTTCCAGTTGCCTTGTAAAATTTAGTAAATAATAAAAGTTCACCGGTCTTCGTTCAAGATGCTGGTTACCCGGTTTCGTGAGATATATTGACTTGGAGGATATTGAAAGAGAGTTTTTGTACTGTAGAGCACTAAAACTACAACGAAAGATAAAGACGTCATGGAAATAAAAGAAAAAATCATTCTTTAAGTAATCTACAATGGAAAAAACTGTATGGAGTGTGTACCTATAGAGCACCAGGCGTTGATCGAGGTTGAAATTCTAGTTAAGTTAAAGAGCTTACACTTCCAAGCAAAGGGATTACACTGCAAAATTCGTTGATTTGTCCTTGCCACTAAGACTCTTTGCAAGTAGTGTTCGACTTTTCTGGATCTGAAGAGTAAGGAGGATGACTAACTTCTGCAGTACTTAAGACTTATTAAACCCGCTGTGCATTCTACTATAGGGGTTTACCTAGTTCAACCAATTGCCCAGCCTTCTCAACTCATTGGTGACAATTGTTCTTGCTCTTAATACTCGTTTTTTCAAGGAATTACGTAAAAAATTCTCCTTTTCTTCATTGATGTTCATTGATTGTGAAAAGGAATGTAATCACCGAATCTTAAAATTGAAAAAAGAAATAAAATAGTTCATAGAAACGAAAAGAAAACGTGAATTTCTGACACACTTTAAGGATGAGACCTCGATTCAAAGAATAGCTTGTTTTTGAGATATCGGATCTGCTAAACAAGATAAATTTGGAACTGCAGGGTAAAGAAATGCATATTATTCACGTCAAAGATAAAGCTGCTGAACCGGCGCCATTTTTTTGCCATGCTTGAACACCTTCGAACATCCAAGAATGGGATAAGGGAATTGTTGGTTAAGAAAGGAAAGTAACAACCACCTTTAAACCCTTGATCTAAAATTCCACGTTATTTCCTGGAGTTCTCTGAACAAGAAGCTGTATTAGAAGGATACTCATTTCAAATGTATCTTAGGATGTTGTTGATACTCCCGATGAAGTGCAAGATGAATATTTGTAGCTGTAAAATGACTCCTCAATGCGTGATATATTTTAGGAAAAATTGTTACCTGGATTTAAATGGGCATTCGTATTTTAAAGTTTCTATGATTTATTTTCGAATATTAGTGAAATTTGTTTTCATTTACCTCTGCAAAAATGGATTTTCAACTCTTCTGCAGATAAAGACATATGCCAGGAATATGGTGGATGTTCAAGATGATATGGAAATAACCTTGAACAAAATTCAATCAAGTGTCATAATATTTGTTAAGCAGATGCAAGATCAATTATCACATTAATCATTGGTAATTAATATCTTCTGAGAAATATCACCACTCGAATTAAGTCCTAAAAATATTTTTTCAAATTTTAATATTCTTTTATTGATAAGATACGGCGGATAGGAAGAAAGGTCGCGAACATTTTAAAAAATATGAGATAGGGACACGATTAAAATTAGATTGAGAACCACTGATCCAGAGTAACCTAAATAAGCAGTTTTTCACTGTTGTCATAATTCCACGAGAAAAATAAGTTTTTTTAAAGCCTGTATATCACACCGACTAAAACCTAACAGTTTTGATATGTTTATGGGTTCGGGACCAATTTTTACAGAACAGATGAAACTCTTTTTTCTCTAGAGATTGATTTAATCCCGGAGCATATTACACAAAAGGCCAAAAACAAAAGCACAGCGCTAAACTTTTAATTATTATTAATGCCCGAATTATCAGGAAAGAGTAACGAAGCTCATCCTAAATATTTTAGTTTGGGCTGGAAAAGGGTCTTTATAAAAAAAATAACCATACCTTTGTGTTAATATTTTATGTGATGTTACGCTTTTCATTAGTTTGTTACTTACTTTTGCTCTTCTTTTTTTTTTAATTTATCAAATGTATAAATATAAAGAAGATCAGTTAATTTTAATAAAATTTGGTAACTTAAAAATTTTTTGTTATGTAATATAATTAAAAGGCCTTTTACAAGTCTTAATAATCCCAAATAAATTAAGAATCTGTACTTTGCGTAATCCATAATAAAAGAGGTAATAGAAATTAAACCCAAAAACTATTCTAAAATCGAAAATTGAATTATAATACATTAGGCCGTTAAGGTAACGATATGTTTCACTCTTTAACCTACCTCTAAAAGAAGCAGGTTCTAAATTAGTTTGCTATGTATTTTTTATGTATGTACGTCGATTACTGCGGAATGGTGGCACCAGTCATTTTGGCCCAAATTGGTTCAGTAGAATCTAAGGTGACGCTTATAATACGGCGGACAAAAAAAATAATTTTGTCCTATTTTCTCCATCTTAAAATCACTTTTGAAAAATTCAGTATGGCTGATTCAATATGTCATCCTAAAATTCTGCATTTCTCGATTTTATTTAAAATTGGTATTGGGAGTTTTTGAGGGTATAAATTACAAATCTGAAGTTATTTTTAAAAAGTTCAATATAGCTAACGAATTTAAATTATTTAAAAAATCAATATGGCAGCCGTAATATGGCGATCTAAATATTTTACATTTCCGGATTTTGTTCAAAATTGGTATTTTTAGGTTTTCGAGGGTGTAGGTTAAGATTTGATAGGAGCTTAAAATTACTTTTTTGGAATTTAACATGATGGATCCAATATGGTGAGTTGAAAATTTTACGTTATTCGCATTTTTAAAAATTTGTATTTGGGTATTTCCGATGTCCTTAGATACGGCGAATCTGAAGTTATTTCTTTACAATTTATAATGGCTGATATAATATGAATAATTAAACATTGTACGTTTCTCTTATTTTGTTTAAATTAATACTGGGGTTTCTTGAGACGTATATTATGAATTTTAAATTAATTTCTTTAAACTCAATATACAGAATAAAATATGACGGACTGAAAAATGTAGACGCCTTAAGTTTTTAACATATCGGTATTAGGGGTCTAGATTCATCATCATCATCACACAGCATGTAGCGTCCACTGCTGAACATAGGCCTCCCTCAATCGTTTCCAATGTTCCCGATCTTGTGCTAATTGAATCCAGTTTGTTGCGATTCTCTTGATATCATCAATCCACCGTGTTGGAGGTCTACCCCTACTTCTAAATGCCTGGAACCTAGGACGCCACTCTATAATGTGTTTAGTCCACCTAGCGTCTTCCATTCTCGCCACATGTCCGGCCCAGTTCCATTTCATATGTGTTATATTTTCTATAGCATCCTTGATCCCTGTTCTAGTTCTAATAATTACATTTGGAACTTTATCTCTCAGTGTTATTCCCAAAATCGATCTCTCCATGGCTCGCTGAGTCACTCTAATTTTTTCGCAACTTTTCTTAGTGAGTGTTAAAGTTTCTGCACCGTACGTGAGCACAGAGAGCACACACTGTTCATAAATCTTTCTTTTCAAGCAAATCCGATATATTGCTTTTAAATACGTCCTTTCTCAGCTTGCCGAACGCCGCCCATGCTAGTGTTATGCGTCTTTGAATTTCGCAGGTCTGGTTATCTCGGTTTATTCTCAGTTCATGGCCCAAATATTTATAAGATGTTACATACTCGATTTCAGATTCGTTTAAGGATATGTTGCTACTTGGAACTAAGTTTGTCATATATTGAATTTTTGAACGATTAATTTTTAGACCTACCACATCTGACGCTGCACTCAGTGTCCTTAGTAACTCTTGGGCTTCTTCAGGGTTGTCAGAAATTAACACGATATCGTCAGCAAAGCGTAGATAGTTTAATCGTTCACCATCTATATTGATTCCCATGTTCCCTCAACCTATTTTTTTAAACATGTATTCTAGCAACATTGTAAATAGTTTTGGTGAGATGTTATTACCTTGTCGTACGCCACGTTCCATTCTAAATGTAGATGTTATTTTGGAATGGACTTTCACACTTGCTGTTGCGCTATTATATATGTTCTTAATTAAAGCTGCGTATCTGTGGTCGACTCTACAATCAGCTAGTGCAGCAAATAATTTGTTTTGGTCCGCTGAATCGAACGCTTTCTCGTAGTCCACAAATATTAAGACCAGTGGTTTTTTGTACTCCACCGTTTTTTCTATGAGCGGGGTCTAGATTACGCATCTAAAATTAATTTTTTAAAATCCAAGCTAATGAATTTACTATGGTAGAGTAAATATTAGTTAGCAATTTTTAAATAAAATTAGTATTTAGAGAACTCGCAGAGTCAAAGAATTTTTCGTTATTCAATTTAATGTGGCTTATAACTTTGAATAAAATAGATATTTCTTTGCGTCCTTGGATACATTGATAGATACACTACACATCTGGCTTAATATCTAGTTCAACTAATTTATGGACATCATAACTATTTCGAAACTAAAAATCAAAAAATAAAACTTTTATACAAAAAAATTAACCGACTTCTAAAAATACGCTAAGAAGAGAAAAGTAAAAATGAAAATTTTTATATGAAATTAAAATCTTTGAAGTTGATCCCAAATTATTACTAAATGAAATAAATAACTACCAACTCGAGATATATAAAAGCTACGGTAGAAAGTAATTATCAATAAATACAATATTTTTTCAGGTATGTCTGGTATGATAAACATTTCTTTTTAAAATTTTAGCCACTTCATGATATTACCTAAAAATTAAACCCTGTCCAAACCTCTTAAGCTATTACTGACTGTCATTAGGAAAAGTTTTTCTAAATGCAATTTTTAGCCCATATGTAAAATTTCAGCTGTACCAGATAATTTAGATTTTTTGCCCATTTTTTGTAAATTGCACCACTGTTGCAAAATAAGACTCAACGCAACCTACAAAAATCCTCTTAGTTTTGACAATGCTTCATTCCAGACATCTTTTGTTTAAAGTAGCTCAATAATAAATGTGTGTACAAAATCCAATTATTAAAATTTGGTCACTTGTTTATTTGTTTTTGACCCTTTATAAGGTTACTTCATAAAATAACTATTTTTGAAAACGTAGCTTGGGTCTAAAAGTAATGCATAATAATATTAAGAAAATAGTTTAATTGAAAAGACTCAAATTTTCTAATGAAAAAATCATAATATAACAAAAAAGTTCAACAAAAATATTTTCCACCTAATGCACACTTTAGTGATGACACTGTGTACTTGTTTGTCTTAATTATAATGTGTATTACTTTTAGGTACAAACTAAGTTTTCAAAAATATTTATTTTATGAAGTTACCCTATACAGGGTCAAAAACAAATAAACTTTGCATCACATATGACCAAATTTTAATAGCTCTATTTCGATTTTGTAGAGAAACACACATTTAATATCGCTCTACTTTAAACAAAATATGTCTGGAATGAAGCATTGTCAAAACTAAAAAGTTTTATCTAGGTTGCGTCAACAGTGGTGCAATTTACGAACAATGGGCAAAAAATCTAAATTATCTTATACAGCTGAAATATTGCATATTGGCTAAATATTGCATTTAGAAAAACTTTTTTTGATGTTTTGAGATATAATCCCACTTTTAAATTTTTTTTGGAAAAAAATTAAAATTTGACAGATGTCACGTGACTACTATTTTGATTAATTTTCATCTCGATCGAAGTAGAAATTGATGCTAAAATCAAATTTCGAATAAAGCTATTAATAAAAAAATCCCATATGATGCGATGGTCACACTGTATATATACAAATATATATATATATATATATATATATATATATATATATATATATATATATATATATATATATATATATATATATATATATATATATATATACTGCCAGAGGTATAAAAAATAATTTCTTACTGAATATTGTTTTTTTCGTTGTTCTCACATTTCTCATATTTTTAGGGAAACACTTCATATGCGTGTTCAGTGACATCATAAGCATAAAACAGTTATTCTAGGACCTAGAACATCGATGGTCAATACCCGGTCATTTTAGGGGTAAGTCTCGCTCTCTTAAGTAACAACCACCACTTCGGCTGACCAAATAATTTATTATTACTTTTACGATACACTGAATAATAAATATTACTTTGTCTATACAAATATTAACACGTACATGAAAATAATGGTGTTTTTATGTATTTACTAATTAAGACAATATAAAATATTCATTAATTATTTACCTGAAATATGGATGTAACACTGAGCCAATTCTTTCGATCTTCCGGAGCCGATATTTCTAACACTTCTACACGGGGATCCATTTGCCCAGTTGGAATTGGATCGGTAAGTCCCCCTACCATACAAGATATTCTTCTTTTTCCTCTGTCTAATGGCTTACAGGTACAAGAAGCGGGACACAGTGGGCTACTGCCTCCTGCGACGCCACTACAAGCGAGCCAAATAACGATGAGGCTGGGCAAGTGTAGGCGTCGACAGGATAAGAGCATTCTGAAAAAAAAAAAGAAATATATTTTAAAAAATGCTAGTTTTTTTTTTTTTAATTTGAGATCGGAACTAGATTTGTGGAGAAATGTAAACATTTATAAGTAAGTTAAAAAATTACTTTAATTATCGGTACCCAAAGGTTTTCCTTTATTAATGTTATGCAAGGTAGCTTTAGAAAATGAGATTTTTAGTGTAAAAATTTTAAAGCGGGATTCCCTAGATCTGGTTACCACCTTATTACTGTAATTTATAGTATTTAGAAGATATTTCCCCATAAATCTAAAACTGCTTTTCTTTTTTCTTTTGGCGGTAGGTTTAAAAATACGTCCCTACTCAATATTGAACAGACTATTTTATTCTTTACATAATTTATACTGCTGCAGAATAAGTCAAATTATATTCATATGATTGCCCTAACAAGCATACCGTCATCGTAACAAAAGGAAAAACATAATCTTTTCTTTACATAAAATGATATTGAATTTACTTTAAAAATAAAATTCGCTATACAAAAGATTTCAATCCAAAGACGTAATGAAGGTGCTTAGCGTTTCTATTCAACAAATCTTTGCTTTTTATAGTCTTATTTTACGTATTTTGATAAGAACTGCTCAAAAAATAAATTAGTTTTGTATTTCGTAAAATTAAAGCAAAAGAATGAGAATAAAAAGTTAAACTGAGTTGAAGGTATTTTACTTAATGTCGTGTTAAGGCAAATATAATTATTTTTATATCTTTATCTTCTTCTTACTGTCAGACAATGCTTTAAAATTTATTCATATATTTAATTACAGGTGTAATAGTGAAGAAGCTCTGTAGAAAAGCTACAGTATAACTAAGCAATCTGTTCAGTGCTTACCCCAGATTGGAGAATGTGCCTAGGTTATAGAAAGTGACTGACTCAATGGTAGCTAAATTAGGAAAAGCTTTTCATAATGTATTTTCATACAGACCAATATCACTATCACCAGGGCCCGTATCCTTGAAAGTGTGATGTGAAAGGTGATATGAATGGCGATGGGAATGGCGATGTGAACTTTTTGACAGTAAAAGCCGTATTCTTGAAAAGGTAATGTTGCCAAATATGAACGTGCTAAAACCGAGAATTTCAAAAAATAAAATGGATGACAGATTGAATTGAGCTGTCAGACCAAAAATGTCCGTAATATGTTTGATTGCCATTTTAGGCAAAAAGTAGTTTTGGTACGTCAAAAACTAATCGTCAAAAGTAAAAAAACTAGTGCTCTTGTTGTTATTTTTATGAAGTTATTGATTGCTATTACAATATTTGAACTTTGTCTGGATTAAATTTATCTTAAATTGACACTCTAGAACTGTTAAACAAAAATGCATATAAAGAGCCCAGTGCTTTAAGATTCTAATATATAAAGAAAAAGGGATATCAAGAAAAACAGCAATCATATATAAAAAAGTAATATACTGACAGTAATTGCAGAAAGCCAGCACTGATAAATCTTGAAACGGTGGAAATTACAACTCTACGTAGTATGACTGAAAGCCATCATCCCAGTCCACTACGGAACTATCTAATCAGTTACTTATTGTATGAATTCGTAAAATACCCAGCCGGTTACTGCAAGATGTTCTGTCCTGACAACTAAATTTGAAAGAAAAGCTGAAACTTGAACAATGATAGAGAAACTGTTTGTGACCAGGGACCAAAACCAAAGGCCAGACAGAAGACGTCCATTAAAGATACTGGCGGATCTCACATTCAACTTTTAATATGTTTTTTTTTATTTTATAAAGACTTGTAGAGGCTTGTAGATCAAATGTACCATAAATAAGGTTTTTATGCTGAAGGACATCATTCGTTGGTCTGCAGAGTTCATAGTTATATGTCCCGATAAATTATAATCATAATATTTATTTAATTGTAGTGTCGTATAGTGTTTAACACAGTCTAATTAAGAAGTGCTGTAGTTAACATAATTTAAATATAAAATTTGTTACTTATTTAAATAAAAGTTGTGATTTCTCAAATTTATTATAGGTTGCATCGTGAAAAGAATTATGTTAGATTTAACTGTTTAAAACTAAGATACTCGGCTGTTATGGACAAAAGTATTTATGTTAATTCATAAGCAGAACTGGTCCTAGAAAAACATTTTTAAATAGCACGCTCATACAATTGAGTTATGAACAGAATAACCTGTAATAATTTTACATGTTTGTAATCTCAAATTTGTATTTGTATTTGTGAGACATATTCAACTTTCTAAGGATATTTTATTAAAAAATTTTAAAATATTAAGAATATCGGGGTACCACCTATTAACGTTTCAACTGTTTATTCAAAAAATAAAACGTCTTAAAGAAACTGTTCGTCAACATAACATATTTTTTTTTTAATGACGAGTTATTTTGAAGAACCAAAAATAAAATAAAAATTTTTAATATTATTTTATTTTTTGAAATCCGTGCGTTAAATATGTCATTTAGCAGCTGACATTTCATTTGCGCATGTTTCACCGTTGCCTTCCACCAGGCGAACGAGAATATAAGTGATGAATATTCCCAAAAACACCCGTTCGCCACCTTTTCACCGTTCACTTCGCGTTCCCCAGTTCGAAGATACGGTCCCAGTAATGTTAAAAAAATAAAGGTGAAACTACAGCTATAAATAATTTGTAACAAAAACTGTCATAGTTAGATTTAATTTTTTGCAAAGCAGAGAAAGACACTATTATTACAATACTTACAAATATCGAATATACCAATAAAGTCAATACGTTACTAATACATTATTAAGATGAAATATGATCCTATTAGCAAATATCTGAAATGTTATGAAATAGGACTATTGTTAAACGAAATCAAATATATAATTACAGAGTGTCCGGTAAGCATCTCCTAATTTCTCGGTGGCATAGAGGGGACTCATTAAACCATACTACAATGGATGTTTTAGATCATCAGTAATGAACTTGCAACAACAGTCGTTTGGCCTAATTTTTAACACGTGTCATTTTACAGTGGATACGACGCTCTCGAAGATGAAGAATATCGTGGTTGTCCGACCAATGCGATCCCACCGGAAAACGTTACTTTTTGAAATGAATAGTTCTTAGTGACCAACGGTGAAAGTGAAAGAATTAAGTGCAGTGTCTGAACTTTCTGATAAAAGCATTCAATGAATTCTGCACTAACATCTGGAGATGAATGAACTTAGCGCTAAATATATCCTTGAACTTGTTCCGGCAATTCAAAAACGACAGCGAGTAGAGTGCACACAATCATTTCTAGGTCTATGTCACGAAAATATCAAAGAAGTTTTAGAATCGATAGTAACAAGGGACGAAACAATAGGTCCCTATTATGACCATTTTTCAAAAATGTTTAGAGAGAGAAAAATTGTCGGAGAATGCTGAATGAAGGTGTGCATCTCTGCCCCGATAATACATTGGTACACACAGGCGGAGTTGTGCAACAAAACGATAAAGAATCTTGACTTGGATCAACTTAAGCATTCGCAGTACAGACTTAATATGAACTTTGCTTTCGTTTCAGCACTGATAATGAGTTAAAAGTAGCTGTGATGAATGACTTTGACTCTAAAGACGTTAAATATTAGTTAATTATTCAGCGTTGTAATAAGTGTGTAGAGAGAGACATTTTTTCTCTTAATTGATCGTTGAGATCTTCAGCTATATGATGGATTCTTCGACTATTAGTATTGTTAGTCAAGCGTAATTAGTTTTCCCGCCGATTCCCCTATTATAATATTAACCATGTCAAGATCAGCAGTTAAAATAAGTTCTTCTTCAATGGTGTAAAGTTTTTTGTACTTCGCCACCCTGTGTGCTATCTTGAAAGATACTGAAGCTTCTTTTTTGTTCTCGTAAATTTTACAACTTCCTATTAAAAAATTCACACAATTTTTTAACCTTGGCAGGGTGAACGGTCTCGAGATGTTGCTTTAGCTTACTTGAGAGCATACTATCGAATACTAGAAATTTCAAACAGAGCCACACACTGCCATCGTTCTTCATTATTTACTTCTACTGAAATAAAGCCAAAGTTCAAATAGCTCTCAACCTACGTGCGAGATTTCCGTCTTTTTGCTTCCTCGTCACTTGTGGAAGCTTCATCACTCTGACTTCAACTATCGACTTGTTGATTTATTACAAATCTTTTCATATTGTGACTAACTTTTTACGAAAATGCAAAGCGGCACAATTAAAACCATGCAACCGACCTGCTCACATACATAAGTTTAAATAGATATTGTAACTGGTGCAATGTAACGGTATCGGTTCTATGTTCGTAGATCACAACAATCTGTATCACTCCTTTCAGTAGTAAGAAAACTTTATTATTACTTCTATTTATCTTAATAATTCAACTGCGTACGCTTATAATAAATAAACTAACTTAAACATGCATCCTACGGCGGCTTATATGCTACCAAATGAGCGCTAGCGAAAATTCTCGTCGAAGGTTGAATGCGAGTTTCTGCATAATACTCCGCTTTCTCTCGTGCTCGGCTAGCAGCGAATTCGACGTTACCAAACCCAAGCCAAATTCCGTGTTACAGGGAACTGGTCCTCCATAACAATATTGAGTGAATGACGGTCGACGTTACCTTCGCCACAAAAGATTTATGCATTGCACGCCATTTGAATTGTTTATTTTATAATGGCGAATATAGGTAAACTTAGATTCCGTAAAACAGAAAAAAGGAACGCCTTATGGCGCTCCTGTTTACTACGTCAATTATCAAAAATTATCTTCATGCTGTTAAAAATAAACATTAAACATATTTGAATTATTTTTTCTCTTTTAACTGACTTCTAAAAGAAGGAGGTTTTCAATTCGTCGAGTATGTCTGTTTTTTTAAGTATGTACACCGATTACTCCGGAACGGCGGCACCGATTTGAATGATATTTTTTACGTTATGTTCAAGAAGTTGCAGCGGTGGTCCCATATTTTTTTGGACGAAATTGGTGCAGTAAAATCCAAGATGGCGCTGATAATATGGCGGCCAAAAAAATTAATTTTTCTGATTTTCACCAAAAGTGGTATAGGGGAATTTTCGGGGTCATACATAACGAATCTGAAATTATTTTTAGAAAATTCAATATGGCGTGTCCAATATGGGGGATAAAAAATAAATTTTGTCATTTTTCAAAATTAATATGGAGGAGTTTTCGGGATCGCACATTACGAATCTGACATTATTTTTAAAAAAATTAAACATGGCGGATCCAAGATAGCGGACTAAAGGTTCTGCATCTCTCGATTTGGTCTAAAATCAGTATTGGGGGATTTTTGTTGGTGTTAATTACGAATTTAAAATATTTTTTATTCTGGCGGATTCAACATTTTACATTTTTCGATTTTCTCCAAAACTGATATAGGGGATTCTTGATGGTGTAAGTTACGAATTTAATAGTATTTTTTTCAGGATTCAATATGACGGACTACAAATTTTACATTTTTCGATTTTGTTCAAATATGGGCCTCTATCGGTTTTAAGGATGTAAATAGCGAATATAAAATTATTTTATGAAAATGTAATATGTCAGAGGCAATATGACGGTCTAGAAATTTTAAATTTCTGAATTTTATCTAAAAGTGGTACTAGGGGGCTTTGAGGGGTTTAGATTCAGATTACATTAAGAAGTTAAAATTATTTTTTTGAAATTCAATATGACGGATCCAATATAGTGAGTTGAAAATTCGCACTTTATCAGATTTGGTATTAAGGTATTTTGGGGGTCGTGTATTACGAACATGAAGTTAATTTTTTACAATATTAGATTGACAAGATACAATATGAAATAGTGAAAATTTTACTTTTTCCGATTTTGCTTAAAATTAATATTGCGGAGTTCTTGGGGCGTATACAAACTTAATATCAAGATCTTTAAATATCGATATTGGAAGCTTTTGGGGCCTATATTACCAATCAAAAATTAATTTAAAATTTAAGATAATGGATTTATTATGGCAGACTAAATATTTATTTGATACAATTTCACTGATATTTGTAGAACTCAAAGAATCAAAAAATTTTTAGTGATTCATTTTAGGGTGATTACAACTTTGGATAAAATGGGTACTTTCTTGCCAACTTGAAGTCCTTGCGAGGTACACTAATCTCGATTAGTACTTAGTTCAAATAATTAATAAATATCATAATGAACTCAAAACTAAACATCGAAAAATAAAATTTTTATTAAAAAAATTGAACCGACGTGCGCTAAAAAGTGAAAAATAACTATAAATTCCTAAAAAAAAATTGGAATTTTTGAAGTCGGCACCAAGTTATTTCTAAATGAAACACATAACTACTAATATATACAAATTATGGTAAGAAAGCAATTACAAATAAAGTATTGTTGATCTGTTCATACGAATTCCATTTTGTCAGGTATTAGTTTGGCGCCGACTTCAAAAATTTCAATTTCATATAGAAATTTATCGTTATTTTTCACTTTTTAGAGCACTTTTAGAAGTCAGTTCAATTTTTTTTTTATAAAAATTGTATTCATTTATAAAAAAAGCACATAATACAATTAGTAAAAACTTTCACTTCCTCAATAAAATATTGAGAAGTTTAATCACTTGAAGAAAATAGAACGGCTCAATGCTTTATTTATTAGCTATTCTAAGGCAAAAGTTGACAATCATGGTTCCTGTGTTTGGACCGTGCCAAATTGGAATTATTATTTGACGTTTCGTCTGCGATTGCACGAAGCATCTTCAAGGATCTTTACTCTATGAGATTAGAACACTGAATGACTATCGAAGAGTAGCAGCCCGGTATTTCTACCCCACTGGTGCTCTGGTGCTCAGCGAACCGTGATCCTGCGTTACAATCGATTTCTACGTGTGATATAGACTGTAACCCGCATCTCTATTAATATTATTTGGATATTTACAAATTTCGATTTATTCTCTAATTTTGAGTTTAAAGAAACCAGGCACTGATGCTGGCACCTTAGTTTCTTTTACATTAAAAGTGTGACTTGAGCAACGTTGGTGTTCAGCTACTGCAGTTTATACAATTTGTTTCTTTTTTATACATCTTTCATATTCCTTAAGCCTAGTGAATATAGACCGTCCTGTTTCACCTACATACACTTTACTATAAGGACACGGTATATTGTAAACGCCGTCTAAACCCAAAAACGATGATATTCAACTTGACCAAAGCCGTGAAAGCTTTCGTTATTTATTATTCTAAAACAAATACCTAAATGTGTAATACAACTACTAGAACATTTTATTCTTAAAGTGTTAACAAACATATTGTAATTATAGTTTTAGAGAAAACTTTTACATTTCTATGGCTAATTAATTAAAGGTAACTGAGTTCCCTTTTTATTTACCTAACCATTCAAGCCATTAATCCTTGACCTTCAAATACGATAAATAATAAAAGAAACCAAGTAAAGTAATTATTTTTATATTTTAAGAATATATACAAAAAGGTTCAATGTGCTTCCTGTGGAGATATATTACATTATTAATTTGACGTTCCATTTCCGTAGTAAGTAATTTCATCGGAAATCCCAGAATTTTGGAGGCTTATGGGCTAATCAACCTTTGAAAATGATTTTTTTTTGCGGCATATAAAAATCAATGTAACATCCAATCTTAAAATTTAAGATGCAAATAATTCTCGCAATGATGTAGTAAAATAAACGTAACATGATCAAAAACTCCACTTTTCTTATATTATTTCATGTTTCGTCTTTCTCATTCAATTAGTTTCAACACTGATGTAGAAAAACAGATCGGCAGTAAATTGCGACGCTCTACGTTTCTCAATTTTCTAATGAAATATCACTTTTTGTATTGGAAAAGTCAATTTTGTTCTGCAAATGTATTTTATTGTTCAATGCTTTTACGAAAAGCAGTATCAGGGTGTCGAAAATCGATTTAAAATGATTTAGGTTAGTTACATATATATACATATATACATATATATATATATATATATATATATATATATATATATATATATATATATATATATATAAATATATATATATATATATATATATATATATATATATATATATATATAGATATAGATATAAATATATATATATATATATATATATATATATATATATATATATATATATATATATATATATAGATATAGATATAGATATAAATATATATATATATATATATATATATATATATGTATATATATATATATATATATATATATATATATATATATATATATTCCTGTTTATCTTGAACCATTCAATATAAGTTTGTATTCCTGGGGTGGGTTCATACATTGATGTTAAAAGAACAACGTGTTTTGACGTGTCGCCTTTTCTTTAAGGCATTTTCAAAAAGTTTTTTTTTATATTATTTCCTTTAATTTAATAATAAAAACACTTTTCTTGGTCAAACAACCATTTTTCTAATGAAATATCACTTTTTGTATTGGAAAAGTCAATTTTGTTCTGCAAATGTATTTTATTGTTCAATGCTTTTACGAAAAGCAGTATCAGGGTGTCGAAAATCGATTTAAAATGATTTAGGTTAGTTACATATATATACATATATATATATATATATATATATATATATATATATATATATATATATATATATATATATATATATATATATATATATATGTATATAGGCATTTTCAAAAAGTTTTTTTTTTATATTATTTCCTTTAATTTAATAATAAAAACACTTTTCTTGGTCAAACAACCTAAAATTTAAAATACATAAATTATGCTTAAAATATTACACATTGATAGAAAAAGTTAAAAGACAATTAAAAAAAAATTAAAAATTTATTTTACAATTAAAAATTATATAATTTTAAAAATATTCAAATTTTCACAAAAATATGTAGGTAACGTACCTTAAGCTTGTAATTTCTATTTCGATACTGAAAGACATCCTGTACTGATTGCAGTACTGGAAAAACAATTCTTTTTTATTATATTATTTTTTTAAATCATTACTTATAGAGTCTTTGATTTTTTATAACTGATAACATATAAATGTTCTAAGAGGATATTCCCATCTATTGACTTTTAAGAGGATATATTAATTTTTAGTAAGATATGTGTAAAAATAGCTTAGGTGACTTATATCAGTTCTGTCGTTATCTGCGTTTTTCTTTTTTTATTTCCATCATCTCTTTTACACAAAAGAAAATAACGCTGTTAATGGCAGAACTGATATAAGTAACCCAAGCTACATTTACATAAATCTTATAAAAAATTAATATGCCCTCTTAAAAGTCAATAGAAGGAAATACTCTCTAAGAACATTTATATGTTATCAGTTATAAAAAACCAAACCATAAGTAATGATTTAAAAAATAATGTAATAAAAAAGAATTATTTTTTCAATACCACAATCAGTACAGTGTATTTTTCAGTATGGAAATAGAAATAACAAGCTCAAGGTGCGAACCTATATATTTTTGTTAAAATTTGATTATTTTTAAAATTATATAAAGTGTAAATAAGTTTTCAAAAAAAAATTTTTGAATTGTCTTTTAACATTTTAAGATTTTAAGCATAATTTATCTATTTTAAATTTTAGGTTGTTTGACCAAGCAAAATGTTGTTATTATTATTAAATTAAAGAAAATAATAAATAAAAAAACCTTTTGAAATACATATATATATATATATATATATATATATATATATATATATATATATATATATATATATATATATATATATATATATATATATATATATCCTGTTGCCAGTGTTTGGGGTTGCGTTGCCGAGTTATAATCTGTTTCGTTAGTAAGTGGTACTAGTTTATGTTTTGTAAGCAAATTTTTCCAAGTATTAGGCGCACGTTGGCTATCATCTCTACTGTTTAAGTTGTTGGGCCTCTTTGCAATTTCAATGGCTTCCCTTATAACTCTTGTGGACAGGTTTTCACATCTCGATAGCATTTTTATTCCTGAAAAATTTATCTTATGTCCTGTGTTTAGCCAGTGTTGAGCCAGAGCAGACGAAGTTGTTTTTTGCTTGACAGCATTCATATGTTAGTCTCTTCTGATGCTTATTTTACGGTTGGTTTGGCGTACGTAAGATGAGCTGCATTTTCCGCATGGAATTTCGTACACTCCCTGGTTTTCTAGAGTAATTCTTTCTTTAGGTGTTGGCAAGAGATCTTTTACTTTGCGGTCTGTCGTGAAAATGGTTTCAATGTTGTGTCTCCTGAGAATTTTTGCAATTTTGTCTGTGGTACCTCTTACATAAGGAACAAAAGCTTTGGAGCTATTCTCTTGGTTTTCGCGATTTTAGGGGCCAAGTTTTTGTTTTTTAGAGCCTTGTCTATATGTTCTTTTTTGTAACTGTTTTTTGTTAGGGCGTCTTGCAATATGTTCACCTCTTTGTGATAATTGTCTGGATCTGTAAGGAACTGGGATCGAAACGCAAGTGATTTCATGATAAATTTCTCAGGAAAAAAAAATGCTATCGAGATGTGAAAACCTGTCCACAAGAGTTATAAGGGAAGCCATTGAAATTGCAAAGAGGCCCGACAACTTAAACAGCAGATATGATAGCCAACGTGTGCCTAATACTTGGAAAAATCTGCTAACAAAACATCAACCAGTACCACTTACTAACGAAACAGATTATAACTCGGCAACGCAACCCCAAACACTTGGCAACAGGGCCGATGATGCGCAGCAGGTCTCGCAACCTGATTGGCCGAAATCATTCGGAAAACGAACGCGTCCGACGCGTACACAGGACCGCAGGCATCAGTTCGCTCGTAGACGCCATACAGTGAGCTTTGAAAATGGTGAATGAGATTTCACCTAAACGTCAGCTGCCTTACAGTCCTGAGAGGGACTCAGCACATACATGGGATATATATATATATATATATATATATATATATATATATATATATATATATATATGGATTATCTTTCGGCGGCGCATGTTTTTAAATTATCATCCGTATTATCCTTTATTTTACTCAATAAAATGTTTATTATTTTGGCCTGTTTAATTGCAATCTTAACAGAATTATGAGATTTAAACAATTTAGGTAATTTTGCTCAAATACTCCTCTTTTAAGTCTCCGAGTTAACTAACTGGATGTAGACTGGGACCTGATATATCAATTTAGAATTAAACTGATATTTGAGGAAATTTTGAAAATATCTATAAATTTGGCAAAATCTCGTAAAAATTCATCCTGAAATTTATGTTTTTCGGTTTACACATCTTAAATTAAATTAGTAGAGGTAATTACTTAATAGCATTTTAAAAACGAATGTCCATTTAAAGAAAATATTATTTTTTTATTATATTACACAATATGGAGGAGTAAAAATTTTACTTTTTTTCCGATTTTCACCAGAATGATGTTTAGGATTCTTAGAGGATATATTACGAATTTTATATTAATTTTTTTAATCTCGTTATGCAAGATGAAATATGTCTGACTGAAAATTGTATATGTCTTACGTTCTCTCAATATGAGTATTGGGGGGTTTGGGGGCCTACGTTACGAATCTAAAATTTTACGGAATTTTACGATATCCGTTTCATATAAATATTGATATTGTTATTTTTAGCTTTTTAGCACTGTTTTAGAAGTCGGTTCAATTTTAGTAAAAATTTTACTTTGTTATAATTGTTATAATTTTAGCAATATTCTTATTTTACATAATTATAAATATATAATTTTATACTATTTATGTCTTTAAATATTTGTTTCCCCTTAAAACCTTAAATATTCTGTATTAATTTATTATTTAAATGAAATTTTATTTAAAATAATATAATGAAGTCTTGCCTTTTTGGTGATCACCACAACATCAAAAGAATATATTTGATATTATGGTTATTAAATTTTATTTTACAGAATATATCAAGATAATAAAACTTATGAAATATTCATTTTATGAAAGGGTTACCGCGTGACCGTAAAATTCACAAGAATTTAGGCAAAGTTAGCGTTTTGGTCCCCTATTTGTTAATAAAATTTTCCGCAACCACGAACATTCCGGAATGTAAGGCTTAATCCAAACTTTACTGAAATATAATGTATAGTAGTTAGATAACTAAATAGTTCTCTATATTTATTTACTACTAAGTCAAATTAACAAAAAATTAATAGCTATTAAAATTAAAATATCGGTCTTGTGAAGCTTATAATTCAGAAATGCTGGAATGCGGCTAAAATAACCAATTTACCAATATTAATGAAACTAGGATGAAAGGAGAAAATCTTAAAATTGAGGCTTTTCCTTTTGCAATCCCTAAATAGGAAGGGGCATATGCAAATTTCTTGAAAATTCTTGGGTCCTTTAGCAATCTTAGAATAATTAAATTTGCCTTACGGGTAGAGCTGAACAACAAATGAAAAAACCTAAAACCACACGTAACGGACCCTCATAACCTCACATCGTCCCGAACGAAGGAAAGCATGTAAATTTCGATACAAGAAGTTTGTTCCCAATGAAATATTAACGAACAGAATTGCGAACATTCTCAATTTCCAACAAATTTATTAATTGTTTGTGTCTAACGTTGTAAGATCAGCACTTGTGATTACTCCATAACTTCTTTTAATAAACCACTAGATTTATCGATAACTGCCAGCAAAGCATTGTGACTTGCGACAAAATTTGACATACCATCTGTATCAAGCGTAACATTTTACTGGAACATATTAAGTTACGATGTGTAACTCATAGACATAAAAAAAAATATAGACTGCGAGTCCTATAGAAGTACGTTGGCTCAAGCTTGGAAAGAGTCAGAGCGAGATAGGTCAGTAGTACTTTTCTTTCTAGGTGCGAAGCTAAGAGCCACGTACGCGCCATACTGCTCACTTAATCTATTAAGAATTATTTTTTTTTGGTTGGTTGTGGCTGTAAAGTGAGAGGAGTATCTCGTGTATCCAGCTCTTAGCTTCGCCCATCGAAAGAGAGGGCCTACTGAACTATTTCACTCTGTCTTTTTCTAAAGCAGCGTATATGTCCTTGATGTGATCATATTTCAGCATTAAAAGTGAAAGAGATATCGACAAATTTCAGAAATATTCTAGGATTTTTACAATGTTTCTAGGACGTTGAAATTTTGAACGTGAATAGAAGTTAGTCAGTCTACCGGAGCAAAATTTAAAATAGAAGCAAAATGCTCCAGATAGATTTAGTTTTAAGAGTCTAAGCAAATGGATAGAGAATATCGGTAATTTAATAAAAAAAAAGTCTGACCACAGTTTAATTGGTCTAAAAATAATAAAAAAATCGAAAAATCGACTAATTGGCCCAGCTTAAGATGAGACTATAGCACACAAGTCCGGTCCGGTGTAATTTATAATAAAATAGAATAAAATCTTGGCTAAGAGGACGTGAAATTTGTCAATCCACATGATTCTCGTGTTAAAAAGTGCACAGCATTCCAAAGTATGGAAAAACTCCGGGTCCGAAAGATGGCGACAGCGCTGTTTCATCCTAATATGGGACTAGTCAGGCCTCAGCATTCGGTACAAACCATCATCCCGCCTTTGCATCCTAGTGAATTTAAAATCAAAAACAGCAAACAAGACGACAAAGGTAACATCTCAATGGTTCACTTGATAACACAAGAACCACACAAATTAACAAAGTTTGTAAAAACCGCCATGTGGTGGCGCGACGGTGAAATAAAACAGAAATATGTAAAATCGAGTACACGAAGCGCGCTATCCAAAGGATAGGAGTCGCATTATTCGGTACTAGGCAACCAGGCTTACCGCTAATTTTAGCAGTAAAAGCCACGTGTTGCACCAAACGATCCCCCTATGAGAGCACCGTTTAGCATGTTTCAACGCTAAACAAGTAAATAATTAAATAGATAAGTTTTTGTCCTGTTGTAGAAACGGACCTATCGGTATATCTTACCAGTATGTTCCGATCAAAATTGAGTACTAATAGTAGTTCCAACATATAGAAAGTAGACACATGGGTGTCGAGGGTGTCTGGGTAAGGCGTCAACGGACCCATCGATGAATCCAACCGTCGACGCTGTGGACGCAACATCCTATTTTAGTGGTATTATTGGCGCATATATCGCGATTATATCTTACCAGTATGTTCCGATCAAAATTGAGTACTAATAGTAGTTCCAACATATAGAAAGTAGACACATGGGTGTCGAGGGTGTCTGGGTAAGGCGTCAACGGACCCATCGATGAATCCAACCGTCGACGCTGTGGACGCAACATCCTATTTTAGTGGTATTATTGGCGCATATATCGCGGCGTGTTCGGCTCGCGAATACGACATGGCGACCGTGACAGGAAGGTGCACAGCATAGGGTTGCTGGCACCATGGCAGCTAATGCAGCGCTAGGATCTGGGAACCACTCGGGAAGTCCGTTCCTACATTTACTTTCGTCATCAGCTTTCTATATCGAGACTGTGGAGTGTTAATAAGCGAGAGCGACTGCCTTAGAGGGGGCATGTTGTAGAAACGGACATATCGGTATATCTTACCGGTATGTTCCGATCAAAATTGAATACTAATATTTCTTCCAACATATAGAAAGTAGACACATGGGTGTCGAGGGTGTCTGGGTAAGGCGTCGACGGGCCCACTGATGAGTCCAACCGTCGACGCCGTGGACGCAACATCCTATTTTAGTGGCATTATTAGCGCGTATATTGCGGCGTATTCGGCCCGCGAATACGACAGTCCGTGTAAATTATAATAAAATAGAATAAAATCTTGGCTAAGCGCTGTCGCCATCTTTCGGACCCGGAGTTTTTCCATACTTTGGAATGCTCTGCACTTTTTAACACGAGAATCATGTGGATTGACTAATTTCACGTTCGCTTTGCCAATATTTGCTTATATAGGGACTGTGTCCATTGAAGCGCAAAGTTCCGCTTCACTGGACACACCTCAATGATTTGATGTTACAAAGTAGTGGTTGCCAAAGATTAGGTATCTCAACATTGGGCTTACTAAAGATTCCATTATTGCTTCAATAAATTTTTTTTTCATGTTGGGTTCTATATATATTGCTGCAGCCTCAGACCATTTTATATGGTGTTGTTTATCACAGGCGTGTTCTGCAATACCTGATCTCGACATTTCCCCCTTCTGTGTATGAGTTTTATGTTCCTTAATTCTAACTTCTAGTGGTCGTTTGATTTCTCCAGTATACATTTCACCACACTCACATGGAACTTTGTAAACACATTCTTTCTTATCGGTAGTTTTCGGTTTTGTTTTTGTTAAATGAAGTCTAAGTGTATTTCCTGATTTACAGGCTGTTTTTATATTATAACTACTGGCAATTCGTCTTATTTTCTCTGAAGTTCCCTTAATGTACGGAATTGTGAAGAAGGAATGTGTTTGTTGCTGTCCAGTGGTCGTTGTTCTTAATTTATTTATGAGATCGTCAATTAGTTTTAAAGGATAACCATTCTGTTGTAAATCGGATTTAATATTTGCCACCTCTTTTTACAGTGAATCGGCGTTATTGCATATAGATATAACGCGATTATAAAGGTTGCTTATAATTCCCCGTTTTGTTAAAACAGAATGATTAGAACTATTATTAAGATATTGTCCAGTATGTGTTGGCTTTCTGTATACTGAAGTTTTATTAGTTTGGTTTGAACGGTTCACCATAACATCTAGGAATCCATTAATGACCTTATTAAATACTCCATCCATCTCTTTTAAGTCATATTCGAGATGAAATATTAGCTATAAAAATGTACTTGACATTGCTAGTCACGGTAGGGGCGCCAGAACGATTTTTTTCAAAACTGAAAATAATTACAATTTATTTACGCAGCACAATGATGCAAGTACGATTTAAGCAGCTTTAACTTTGTTATCTATAGAATGCGAAAGAAGTAAAAAACTTGATATAACTCTACTCATAGAAGAGTTTTCAAATAAAAACGTCAAACGTTTAGAACGATTTCGTAATAACATATAAAACTAAATATTTTACGAGGTATTTGATGCTTATTTTGATATGTATGAATAAAATTATTTTCATTCAAATCAACGTAATTCTGTTTTTACATAAATTGTCAAGAACACATCCCTGGTACAGTGAGAATAATCGTATCGGGATATATAAGTTCGGAAACATGGTTTGGGTTTCAAATTTGGCTCCTTTTACATGTCTTCCATGTACCAGTGAACAAACGCTGATCTTATTGCGCATGAAATATGTGAGTGCGGTTTTAAAATTTTTAATTTCGCCTACTTATGAATACTCGCTCCGTCCGTGCGTAGGATATATGGTTTGGGTTTTGCTTTAAAATCTGACTCGGCTCGCCTGTCTGCCATGTAATGATTATCGATCGCGCAGCGCGTAGAGTATGTGGGTTGAGAGTTTGGGTCTTGGCTTAAAATCTTGCTTTGCTCGCCTAGCTGTGAAGTACGATCATCGATCTCGCTGTGAGTAGGGTATGTGCGTTTGAAAGTTTCGGTTTGGGCTTAAAATCTTGCTTTGCTCGCCTCTCTACTGTGTAACGATTATCAATCTTGCTGCGCGCGTGGTATGGGTTTGGAAGCTTGAATTTTGGCTTAAAATCTTGCTTCGCTCGTCTGTCGGCTGAGTAACGATTATCGATCCTACTGCACGTGGAATATGGGGGTCTGGGAGTTTGGGTTTTGGCTATGCACTTTTAAAAACTCGCTCCGCTTGCCTGTCTGCTGTGTCACGAGCATGCATCGGGCCACGCATGGAAAATGTAGTTTTGGGAGCTTGTCATCTAAACGTCAATATTATGATTAAAAAATATCAAAAACAACCTGTGTTACAACTTATTTAGCATTGAAACTAAATTATATTGTAACATTGTTGTGTGTCGTGAGCTTTTTAATGCTGTTTGAAGGGTTGTTAGCAATATCTTGCAAAATTTGTTCCTCTCCATGAGGGTCTCGTACTCTCCTAGAAAGTCCCTCACCGCTACGTCGCGGTAAAAATGGCCCTGAACAAAACATGTCAAAAATTAGTTCGGTAAGTCTAAAAATTATTTTCTAATCTTATTTTACCTGGTTCCCTTAGGCTTCGATCGACCCTTTGAAATGTTTTTGGACTTGGCAATATTCGAGCTAGAAATCTTTCAGCATAAAGTTTATTTGCCTTCGAAGAATTTGACAGGGCATCACCATAAACTAAATGCATCTCAGCATACTCTGTGTAAGAATAATTTTTCATTTTTTAAAATTGTTTTTATTTCAAGGCGGTTTTGAAAAGATCCGTCAATCGAAATTATATAGGTATTAACAATACCAACCAGATTTTTACACGTTTGTGTTAAGCATTAGTAACTTTTGAGTGTTTCGCATAAAAATCGATTTATTTTGAAAACCGCCCGTTTTATCGAAATAAATTAAGAGCACCTTTTTTGAAGAGGAATGACCAAATTATTTAAAAACTCAGTTCTCTATTCGGGAAGATGACACCTGTCAAAAATTAGGCTTAATGAGTGTGGCTGCAAGTCCGTTCCTGACTTTCTGATGATCTTAAACATCTACTGTAATATGGTTTAATGAGTCTTTATAGCCTCTATAAAATATTAAAATTTCTTTAAATTACCAACCTTTAGGTTCAAAATTTAAAACTGATAAAGTCCGTCGCTCTGTATCTCAGTTAAGAGGCACTTTAGGAATTCTTTTTCTATGTCACATTAGGATTATTTTTACCTCCCCTGTATGCTCCAGAGAAATTACGAGGTACTTACAAGATACCCAGTATATCTACTCGTGATAATATAATATACATTAGCAAAGGTACTTATATATATATATATATATATATATATATATATATATATATATATATATATATATATATATATATATATAGATTAGTACATTTCTTAATCGTCTAAGAAATATGAAACTTTACAAATGATTCCAAGCACCTTCAACATTATTGATACTCATAAAATATTAGTGAAATAATGGTGAATTATTTAGATTAATTTGATCATTAAAGTAAATGTCATTATTTTTTAATTTGTTAATATCCTGATATTCAAGCATGCTCGATTTTAAACTTTTACAAAATGGTGGTTACATTTCTACAGAGATTAATTCCTGTTTCTAATAAAAATACTTTCTTTGGTTTTAGTCTACTTATAAGAAGAACCTAACATATTTTATGATGATATTCTAAATTCGGTTTATTAAAAAAAGTTTTCTTCATTAAATGTCGTGAAAAAGTTTTTATTAAAAAAATTTGTCGCATAAAATCACACCTGGAAAAGAGAAAAAAAAATAGATTTTGAGCTAAATTTTGATTAAAAATACAGAAGATGAAAAATATGGAAAACCGAATAATCAATTAAAACCCTATAAAGGGCAGGCGAAAGGAAAGTGCGAAATTTCTTGAATACCTCTGATCCTGGATAGGATACCCGATGCCGCAAATACTTTCTCGCTTATCATTATTAGAGAAAAAATGAACAGCGATATTTCTTGGGTGAGTAATAAAACTTAATTTGTAATATAATTTAGAAACTTAAATAAAATAGTTCAATATATTTTTAATATAATAGCGACCTGAAATTTTTACTATTTCACTAATCTTTTTTATGATGTAGATCAGAGGTTCCAAAACTTTTTTCTCTCGTAGACAACGAGCCAATTATTTCTGTTTCTCGCAGATCTCACTATCTTCCTCATATTAAAATTTTATCAACTTAAAAGTATTTTTGCAGCTGAAGCCTTAGTCTGAAGATTGAACGCACAACGCAACGCATCGGAAACAGTATTAACAATGTCTATGTAACTACATACACTATTGAAGTTTTGTTATCTCTGACCCTGACACCACCACGTTGTGCATCACCAAACTAAGGCTTAACGCAAAGCTATGCAATTTGATAATGTTTACTGTTAAGTAGAATATATTCTTAGGGGTGTAAGGGTGATGGTTAAAATAATACCAACCCAAAGGACAACCGCTCCTGCACGTGGTGTACCCTGCTAGATAACTGACAAGGCTCTGTCGACCGAGTGACTGTCGGGATAAGCAGTTCCCTCTTTCAAGTCAACAGTTACGGGTGGAGGAACTTGAAAGAATATAAGGCACCTTCTTGTACTTGGAATGAGAAATCATTCCAAAAGGCGGATGAATGAGATATGGTCAACGGCGTGGAGATGCATAAGGCAAGGGGAAACCAATGCATTAAAGGTTCAAATAGAACATCCCTATTAAAGTCATCATGGCTACAACAAAACTAGATAAAAAAGCTACTGATCATGAAAATCGGATAACAAGATCCGACAGGGGAGGAAAATGTCAAAACTGCAAGGCCTCCTCGATCGTCAACCTGCGAAAACCTTGTAGCATAGGGACATGGAATGCCAGAAGCCTATACCAGCCTGGAAAAGTATATAACCTGATTAGAGAAATGGAACGACTCAATATGAACATACTGGAAGTCAGTGTCATGCAGTGGCCGGATGCAGGAGTTACAGTAGTAAATAACAAAACTGTATATTATTCAGGAAGCAAAGATGACTTGCACGGATATGGAGTAGGAATTGTACTGAGTAGAACCATCAGTCAAACAGTAACAAGCTTCCCTGCATTTTCAAATAGGATTATGATGATACAATTGGGCACAACTAAACAAAAATTAAACATTATACAGATTTATGCTCCAACCGCTGATAAGCCCGATAACGACATAGAAAATTTCTACTAAGATTTGGAAAACGTGATAAAGTCCACTAAAAAACAGGATATTACAATTATAATGGGAGACTTAAATGCAAAAGTAGGAGACCAAAAACACAAGAATGTACAGGTAGTTACGGACTTGGAACTAGAAATGAAAGAGGAGATAAACTAATCGAATTCTGCCAAAATAATAGGTTGGTTGTAACAAACACATGGTTTAAATTACCCAAACGCAGACTGTATACATGGAAGTCACCACCGGATCACAAGAAACCAAATCGACTACATTCTGATTGGACAAAGATATAAAAATGTAATTATGTCGGTAAAAACATATCCAAGTGCTGACATAGGATCAGACCATAATCCCCTAGTCGCCAAAATCAGATTTAAAATGAAACTCATTAAAAGAAGAACAGACACTGCAAAAAGTAACATTTTCAGACTTAAGGATACAAACATAAAAAAACTCTTTACGGAAGATATCAATAAAAGATTAATGAACGTCAAAGAGGTGATTCTGCAAAACGCAGAACCAGAAAACAAATGGCTCTTAATGAAAACAGAAATAGCAGAAAGTCAAAGAGAAATACTAACTCCAACAAGATATAGAAAGCAACAATGGATAACAGAGGAGATACTGGACCTAATGGATAAGAGACGGCAATTCAAAAACAGAGATACGCAAAAGTATAAATAAATAAACAAGCAAATCATATACAAGATTAGACTGGCGAAAAATAAATGGCTGCAAGAAGAATGTGAAGAAATAGAAGAGTATCAGAGAACACATGATAGTTTTAATATGCACAAAAAGATAAAAAAGATAACTCATAGTAGCAGAAAGAGAGAACCGACACTGCTTAAGAATGCAAAAGGCAAGCTAATCTTAGACACCCAAGAGAAACTTAAAAAATGGACAGAATACATCAAAGACCTGTTTAAAGACAATAGAGTAGAGCAGATGGAGATTGAAGTAGAAGATAACGAGGCATTAACGATACTGAAAGATGAAATAAAAGAAGCTATAAGAAACAACAAAAATGGAAAAGCACTAAGTCCAAATCAAATCCCAGTAGAAATCTTAAAATGCATGAATAATGATACCATGGGTATATGGTTAGATCTGTTCAACACAGTATATAAAATGGGGAATATACCCAGAGAATTGTTACTCTCCATCTTTTGCGCTATTCCAAAAACAAAAATGCAAAAGAATGCAGCAAATATAGAACAATATCTTTGATAAGCCATGTATTCAAGGTGTTTTTAAAAGTAGGCAATACACGGAAGCATTTATAAAGAACTTGAAAAGGGGATAGATGATAGTCAGTTTGGATTCAGAAATAGTATAGGCACCAGAGACGCGTTGTTTGCACTTAATGTGCTTTCATAGAGGTGTATGGATATGAACACGGATATTCACATTTGTTACGTTGACTTCGAGAAGGCTTTTGATAAAATTAGACATGAAAAACTAGTCGAGATTCTTAGAAGAAAAAACATAGACCACAAAGATTTAAGAATAATAACTAACCTATATAGGAATCAACGCGCACAAATAATAGTAGATAATGAAACAAGTCCGAAAATTGAAATAGGAAGAGGAGTGAGACAAGGATGCATTTTGTCACCCCTACTATTCAATGTGTACGGTGAATCGATTTTCGAACAAGCACTGTTAACGAAAAGTAATGGAATAATAATAAACAGAAGAGCTGTAAACAACATAAGATTTGCAGACGACCCTCCTATCATAGCTAGATCCACTGAAGAACTCCAAGAACTAGTGAACGAAACAAATAACGTTTGCGAGCAACACGGATTAAAAATGAACACCAAAAAGACTAAATATATGGTAATAACTAAAAAACAAAACATGCAAACAAGCATAAAGTAGCGAGGTGTGAATTTAGAAAAAGTGCAAAAATACAAAAACTTGGGCACATGAATAACAGCAAATAATGAACAAACAACAGAAATAAGAACGAGAATAGAAATGGCAAGAAGTGCGTTTGTAAAACTGAAAACCATACTGTGCAGCAGAGACATCACTCTAGAAATAAGAATGAGAATTTTAAGATGTTATGTATTTTCAGTGCTGCAGTATGAGTTGGAAGGCTGAACACTAAAACAAGAACACATAAATAAATTGCAAGCGTTTGAAATTTGGAGTTACAGAAGGATATTGAGAATATCTTGGACGGAGAGAAAAACAAACGTAGAAGTATTGCTAGCGATGGACAAAAACTATGAAATAATTAACAACATAAAAATAAACTGCAATACCTTGAACATACAATGAGAGGCCAGCGATACGAGTTGCTTAGATTGATCATGCTGGGTAAAATAGAAGGAAGAAGAAATATCGGAAGAAGAAGAATTTCATGGGTGAGAAATTTGAGAGAGTGGTTCAATTGTAGCTCAGCAGAACTTATTCGAGTAGCGGCAAATAGAGTGAGAGTGGCAATGATAATATCCAATCTCCGATAGGAGATGGCACCTGAAGAAGAAGAACATATTAAAACAAGAAAATGTTTGATTTACGAGTCATACTTTTATTAATTTAGACGATGCAAAATTAAATCGTGTAAACTTCTTACATAAATTGGATACAGAAAAATCAATCCCTTCATTTTACTCGTCGTATTTTAAAAGAAATACCAGATTTAGCCATTTTCTGATTAACATAGTAGTCACTTCAAATTTTAGTTTCATCCAGCTGATTTCAATTTTTTTCTACAACTGGGTCAGTTTGTGTGGTTTCAAGGATATTTATAGTTGGTTTCGCCTTTTGTTTAATACTTCTGTATTATTAGCTACCCCTACAATCCTTACTTGTCTTTTAAGCAACGTATTTGTGATTGTTGGTATGTTTAATCCAAAAAGAATTGTTTTAATTTGTGCTCTTCCAATACCCGTATTAATTGAAGCTGTAAATTTATATTATAAATCGTAAGTTTTAATAAATAAGGACTTTTAAAGTAATGTATTAACAATATTCATTTTCGCAGGGAAACCGAGATTTATCTGGAAAAAATGTAACCGCAAATTTAGCATTTATAAAAATAGTGGTCAAACTGATAATCAACCGTAACTTAAAATCGTACTTTATAGTATAAGACTAAGCAAAATTCAGGAAGATAAAAGTAATCGAGTTGGGAAAGAAATTAATAAGGAAGGAAAACCACGGGGTTCATATTATAATCAACCGAAAAAATGCTATCTAACCGAAAAATTGTACGTTTTTATTCAAGGAATTTATGAGAGGCGTTTAAAGAAAAGGATACTGTGTTTGCCCATAACAAGAAGGTACAATTAATCGAATTAGCCATAGTAAATTTAAACTGACATTTGAACCGTAACAATCCAGTGTTTACAAACTTATGTGAACACGAAATATTGAATAGAATCCATCACAACACCTGGCAGATATTTATTAAAAAAAAAGTATATTTTTTCAAAAATATATCAATGCCAATACTGATATCGAATTATCGGTGAGTACACCGGATTGAAAAATATAAGCCAAAAATATCAATATTTTGAGAAACAGTATGTTATTCGATATATCCTTATTTTTTCAACAATCCAACTGAACTTTTAAGTGTTCATAGAACATATTGAGTATCAGTATATTAAAATTATAATATATTCAGAAGATTAATTGTCTTTAATATCAAAAGTATTATATATATATATATATATATATATATATATATATATATATATATATATATATATATATATATATACAGTCGTGTTCAACAAAGTGTTGTGTAAGGTTTGTGCTTTGCATCTTGCCTACTACATAGTAGCAAACCACAACGTTTCATTAAACACGCCTACACATTGACATATTGATATTAATGACAAAGAACAGAAATGAAACAACCACCATCTGAGGCCCATATATAGGTATATATTGAACTGATATAAAAGAATATATTATTATTAAAGAAAAATAGGAAAAAAACAGCCAATAAAATGGGTGAGCTTGGTGATCTCCACACTTTTTTTCAAAGGGAGGGATAAGGCTTGACACTGCCATACTCATTTCTTGCTCCATGTTGATCTTTGAGCTTTACTTGCACTTTATTAAGCTATAGCTAAAAATCCAGTTTCGCATAAATAGTATGTTGCAAAGGGTATAAGAATCCTTATAGCTTTTAAACTTAGAGTTGGATATTCATTTTTGACGGTTATCCAAAACTGCACCAAATCGAAAGAAGCGATTTTCCTTTTAAGGTGATTGTCGCAAGAGAGTTCAATGAGACTCTCTTCTTCTTGTGAAGTGAATTCTGGTGGAGCTTGCTCATGAAAAGTATCTTAGATCCACAGAAATTTCCCGACATTTTCGTTCGCAAAGTATTGTGTAAACCATTCAGAAAGCTTGGAAAGGTGTTCTGTGAAAAGGGAGAGCAAATCTCATAACAAGCTTATTAGAGGATGCGTATTTATGTAAATATGGGACACAATCTTGACGGCCATCCGAATTAATTTTTCTTATCTACAACTGCAGTTTTTTCCTAAACGCAGCAATCTTCACCAATAGTTTCAAGATATGCATGTTATTGCTTCGCAAAGACAGATTCAAGGCATTCAGTTAGTCAAATATATCACACAAATATGTCAGTTTTAGTAAAAAGTCTAGTTTGTCAAAGTGCCTGCAATTTGTATACTGTTCCTCTTCCAGAAAAGTGTGAATTTCTTGATCTAACTCGAGGGAACGGGATATGACATTTCCACCTGAGACCCATCGTGAACTGCAGTAATATAGCAGGGCTATGTGTTTAGCTCCCATATCCATGCAAAGTTATTCAAATTGTCTGGCTCTCAGTAACCTAGCTTTATGTAATTTACTACGTCTATGACACGTTCCAATACCAAATTGAATTCATAGCTCATCGACTTTGCCGCAAGTGCTTCCCTAGAAATGATATAATAGATCCACATACATACCATGCTGGGATTTACTGATTGAGCGCCATCAGTTTATACACCTATATATTTTTCCCAATCTAAGTTATTTTTTGTTATAAACTTGTAAAAAATTTTAAACAATTCTTGAGCCCTGGTAATTTTAGTGGTGCTTTTGTAGAAGAGAACGTATTTAATAATAATATTATCACCCAAAAAGCGTAAGTAACAAATAAGGTGTGCATCTATCATAGTCAGTAGCCTCATCAATTTGCAGATCAAATCCCTTGCCTTTTATTCTCTCTATCAATTGGACATTGAAATCTTCAGCTATATGATGAATTCTTCGACTAATATTGTTGTGATATAAAGGTAACTTTGTAATTAGTTTTCCCGCCGATTCTCCTACCATAATATTAACCATGTCGAGAGCCGCAGATAAAATAAGTTCCTCTGCAATGATGTGACGTTTCTTGCACTTCATCACCCTGTGTGTTACCCTAAAAGATACGTTGATAGGTAGTGAAGCTTGATCAGTGAACACGTTTTTTTGTTCTTGTAAATTTTGTAACTTCCTATTAAAAAATTCGCATGACTTTTAAACCATGGTAGGGGGATTGGTCACGAGATGTTGCTTACTTGGGAGCATACTCTCGAGCTCTAGAATTTTCAAACAGAGCACCCACTGCGATGTTTCTTCATTATTTGCTTCTACTGAAGTAAAGCTAAAGTCCAAATGGCTGTCATCGTATTAGCCTTTTTGCTCCCCAACAACTTGTCTAGGCTTCATCACTCTGACTTGAAATATCGACTTACTTATTTAATATAAATCTTTACATTTTGTGACTTTTTTCAAAAACATAAGCGGGATAATTAAAACAAAGCAAAATAACACCATTTGGCAAAATAAACATATCAGAGTGGAAGCGAAGGCCAGAATCTATAAGACCACGATTAGGCCAATAATGACATACACTGCAGAAACACGACGTGACACAACAAAAACTCGGCAGATGATGGGGAAAACGGAAATAAAAACACTACTGAAGATAGCTGGATTAACGCTAATGAACAGAGAGTGAAGCGAGAACATCAGACAACTGTGTGGAGTGGATAATGTAAACAACTAAATATTGAAGAAAAATATGAAATGGAAGAACCACATCAGTTGCATGGAGAACTCGCGAATAGTTAAAGTGACAAATCTCCTTTAGATCGCAAAAGTGTAGGGCGACCTCGAAAAAGGTGGAGCGGCAATTTAAGGAGGAGACGAAGAAAAAGAGGCATTTTATACCTAAACTAAAGGAAGAAAAAGAAGAAGAAGAAAAAGAAGAATTTAGAACTTATGTAATCTTACATCCATAATTACATTCATACAAATAATAAATATGTTAAAATTGTAAAGTCATTATTTATGTCAGAAAGCAAAAAACTAACTTTAATGTTGTTTATTAACAATATGTCTAATTAATAAGTAATTTACATTAAGTATGATTCTCTCTGGAAAATATAAAATTAGATATAGTATGGCTTAAGACCATTAGAAATAAGTATTATCATATACCAACAGTGAATACTATATACTTGCAATTGGGTGTATATATATATATATATATATATATATATATATATATATATATATATATATATATATATATATATATATATATATATATATATATATATATATATATATATGTTATGTCAGTCCTGAGAGGGACTCAGCACATACACGGGATGCCCGAAAACCTTCGATTATATATATATATATATATATATATATATATATATATATATATATATATATATATACATATATATATATATATATATATATATATATATATATATATATATATATATATATGTATATATATATATATATATATATATATATATATATATATATATATATTTATGATAACAGAACATAATTATAATATTGTAGGAAAAATTTTAAGGTAATATTTTATTAAGGGATTCAAAAGTGAATTTATTTTCAGAAAGCAGAGTTGACTATTTCAGTTTCAAAATAAAACACTACATAAATGTATTCAACGATAAGTTATTTTATTATAAAACGTTTAAAATATTAGTCAGGCTGGATGATTGTAATAGTAGTAATGAGGGCCAAAATATCTAAAAACATATATTAGCAGTAGTGGTAATGGAGCTGTGTCGATAAAAACCATTAAGAGATATGTATTCTAGGTATTGCAGGTTATTACCTGTTCTACATAATTAACCCTTATTTTTTATTTATTGTAATAATTAATAGTTAGTTAAATAATAATAAGTTTGTAAAGTGGATTATGTAAGGTTGTTAATTTCCATTCTTTGAAAAATCCACAGTGCCTGAGTCCGCTACTTCTTATTATCGTGGCAATTATAAATGGGCTGGGTTTAATGATACATTTACAACAAAATTCAAAATAAATATTTCCTGAAATTACCGAAATACGAAACTGAAGACTTCATTTGTAGTTTCAAACTGATAAATTAGTAACTTCGTTAAGGCTTAGTCTCTAGAAACAGACTCTTATTGTAAAAAATGTTTTGTGAAAATTATGCTTACTTTGTTATGTTATATATTTAAATACTCAATATATTAAGGTGATAGAAAAAATATTTTACACCTTAAAATGCACTAATAATTTGCTAAAACTGCAAATAAACTTTTTCTTCAAATTCAGCTCATTAAAGCTAAGGAAATTAAATTTCCCACTTTAATAATGACAATACCAATAAAATAAAAGTTTAGCACTGCAAAGCATGCAAAATGGATTTTATAACTTTCCCATTGATGCCACTTTTTCCTTTTTTAAAATTTAATAATGTAAAGTGGATTACAAAGAATAGGAGCCGGGAAATATTTAACATTGTTTACGAGTAATTTTTTTGCTCTGTTTACTTAGTTGTGCTCCAAGTTTCCATTTAAAAGGCACATTATGAGAACTAAATGGTTTCTCTATATATATATATATATATATATATATATATATATATATATATATATATATATATATATATATATATATATATATATATATTAGAGAAACCATTTAGTTTTCAACCAAGTGAAAAAACTCTATATCTGCTTTAAAGGCAGAGTATTCTGATCTAATAGAGTTAGAACAAAGCACTATCTCATACTTCAATAAAATACCAGTAAAAGGTGAAAGACAGTACACTGCCAGCTGCAAACCAGTTTTAAATTCATTGGTTCTCATCAGTATAGGATAAGCAAGTGCACCTAACCATAAGAAAGCAAATCCTTTAAGAAAGTTTTATCCGATAAAATATAAAGTCTTATTATTCAAATAGCGCCGTTTCCTAGCATTCCCAGCAATCAGAATATTTAATCTCTTAGAAATATCTACATTTTTTTTTTAACTATTTAGTTCTCAATGGACTCAATAAACCTTATAATATAAAGGTAGACGTACTATATTCTAGCATGGTTCGAATAAGGGTGGAAACCTCGTCCATGGGAGTTCACCGCTACCTGCAGAGCGATTTAAAACTCGTTGGTTGGTTAGTACATCGTAGGCAAGCGCACCTAATCATGGGAAAAAAATCCTTTAGGCAACTTTTATTGAACAAAATATGAAGTCAAATACAAATAGGGCATCTCCCAACATTCCTCTCAATCAGATTCCCTTGAACCTAATAAATTTAATTTGTGTCCACTGGCTGTAGATAACCACTTTTTCTATCTGCTTAAAGTCGATTCTAAACTCATAATGTGCCTTTTAAATGGAAACCTGGAGCACAACTAAGTAAACAGAGCAAAAAAGTTACTCGTAAACAATGTTAAATATTTCCCGGCTCATATTCTTTGTAATCCACTTTACATTATTAAATTTTAAAAAAGGAAAAAGTGGCATCAATGGGAAAGTTATAAAACCCATTTTGCATGCTTTGCAGTGCTAAACTTTTATTTTATTGTTATTGTCATTATTAAAGTGGGAAATTTAATTTCCTTAGCTTTAATGAGCTTAATTTGAAGAAGAAGTTTATTTGCAGTTTTAGCAAATTATTAGTGCATTTTAAGGTGTAAAATATTTTTTCTATCACCTTAATATATTGAGTATTTAAATATATAACATAACAAAGTAAGAATAATTTTCACAAAACATTTTTTACAATAAGAGTCTATTTCTAGAGACTAAGCCTTAACGAAGTTACTAATTTATCAGTTTGAAAGTACAGATGAAGCTTTCAGTTTGATATTTCGGTAACTTTAGGAAGTATTTATTTTGAATTTTGTTGTAAATGTATCATTAAACCCAGCCCATTTATAATGGCCATGATAATAAGAACTAGCGGACTTAGGCACTGTGGATTTTTCAAAGAATGGAAATTAATAACCTTACATAATCCACTTTACAAACTTATTGTTATTTAACTAACTATTAATTATTACAACAACAAAAAAATAAGGCTTAATTATATAGAACAGGTAATAACCTGCAAAACCTAGAATACATATATCCCTTAATGGTTTTTATCGACACAGCTCCATTAGCACTACTGCTAATATATATTTTTAGATATTTTAGCCCTCATTACTACTATTAAAATCATCCAGCCTGAACTGGACTAAGATTTTAATTGTTTTATAATAAAATAACTTATCGTTGAATGTCGTCTTTTATTTTGAAACCGAAATTGTCAACTCTGTTTTCTAAAAATAGATTCACTTTTGAACCCCTTAATAAAATATTACATTAAAATTTTTCCTAAAATATTATAATTAAGTTCTGTTATCATAAAAATACTGCTAAAATTATTTTATCGGAAAAAATACTTTCCAAATATAAAAAAAAGATTTTTCGCTGAAGGATTGATTTCCCTTTTTAGCGTTTCATTAATAATATTTCATTGCATAATTTTCCACACTGAAAATTCTTGTTGGTCTTTTGTACGAGAAAATGCTAATTTTACCGCTAGAACAATTTAATTATCATAACCTTTATATTACATTTTTTAATTAATAAAATTAAATCACCTTTAACAACCTCATGTTCCTGAAAAAATTACAAAGTTTAAAGATTTTTTAATTAACTTTGACAATAAATTTATGATAGATATTTTTAAAACAAATATCTAGTAGAAAGATAATTTTTATTAATCATTGTATATATAATATATATATATATATATATATATATATATATATATATATATACAGTGCCTTCATTTCAAAACGAACCATCCTTAATAACTTTGTTAAATAGAAAAATTTAAAAAAAAGAAAAAACACGTCAATTTAGATATACAGGGGGAAGTTTAATTTTGCATTTGTTAAAAGTCTGTCAATCACCTCCTCACCTCCAGCTAACCTCACTTTGATATGTCAAATGGGAACCCCCACCTTGTGACACATCATTGTAAGCAGCATAAAATTGTCTATCCAACCGTATAAAAAAAATTAAATCGGTTGACGTACAAGCGAACAGTGTGCAAAAATGTCTTGTAATAATGCATAATATATCGGCCTCGAACTTTAGTATGTCTAATGATTACCCTATAGTGTGATACATCATTTTAAAGGGCATACTATCTCCTATTTAGCCAATAAAAAAAAACAAAATCTGTTGATGTACAAGCGAATAGTAAGAAAAGATGTGTGGTAATAATAGACACCTTATCACATTAAACTTTATTATGTCAAATGGCTACTTCATAGAGTAAAATATTATTTTAAATTTAAAATAAATATTTTTTTAAAATAATAAACAGTTAAAATATTTGCTAGAAAAAAACTAAGCCTGTTTTAAAATTTATCGCAAAATTCATTGCAGTCTAATCAATCTAGTGTATTTATTTCAATGATATTTTTTGCGGTACCTGATAGGTACAAGAAATCACTGCAATAAATAAAATTTTTAAGATCTTTAAACACCAGTTGTTTATTATTGTTAAAATTGTCATTGTGACGCCTAGTTGAAACGTGAATATAAATGGTGTATACGCTAGCCAAAAGAATAGAAATAATTTTTCTCTATGGAGCTGAAGATCGGTGCGCTCGTAGAACCGCCAGAGCATTTAACGAGAGGCATCAAGACAAAAACGTGGGCCATAAATATGTACTCGAATTGGTACGAAAGTTTGAAGAAACGGGATCCGTTTGTAATAAAAAATCTATTGAGAAAAGGGTTGTAGATGAAGCATGCCAAATCGAGGTACTAGGACAGTTTGCAATAGATCCAACTTTATCCATCTCAAAGGTCGCAGATTTAACCAACATTTCTGCTGGCTCTGTGCATAAAGTTTTAAAACAAAATAAGTTTTTTCCCTACAAAATTCAAATTCTTCAAGAACTCGGAGAAGACGATTTTGATAGGAGAATTCAATTTTGCGAATTAATGTGCCAACGAATTGACGAAGACCCCCATTTACCTAAGAATATCTGCTTTAGTGATGAATCAACTTTTTTTCTAAATGGACTGGTTAACAGACATAACTGCAGATACTGGGATAATGAAAATCCGCACCTTTTCCGAGAAGGGCATACTCAATATCCCGAAAAAATTAACGTGTGGGCAGGAATTTATGGCAATGAAATCATCGGGCCATTTTTTTTTGGAAGATAATTTAACTGGGCAAATTTATTTAAACCTTTTAGAAAACACAATATACCCTGCCATTGTGCAATCTTTAGAAAATCAAGTGGATGAAAATGCTGTTATGGTACTAAATGAAAATAATTTGCATTTCCAGCAAGATGGAGCTCCCCCGCACTACGCTTTGGCAATTCGAGAGTGGCTTGATGAACATTTTCCAGGGACGTGGATTGGCAGACGTGGTGCAATTGAATGGCCAGCACGGTCTCCAGACCTAACCCCTCTAGACTTTTTTCTTTGGGGGTATTTAAAAAGCAAGGTTTATAAAACCCCACCTGAAAATATTGACGATTTAAAAGATCGAATTGTTCGGGAATGTAGAGGAATTAGCAGAGAAACCCTTGCCAATGTTCGTGGGGAATTTGAAAATAGGCTTTTTTATTGTCTCGCTAATAACGGCGCACATTTTGAACATTTAATAAAATAATTTTCTTCAACTGAATAAAACTGAATAAACTGCTTATATTTAACACACATTTTTGCATCCTAATTGCCTATAACGTCTATTAACTTAATTTTTTTTGACATCGTTGGATAACAGATCGTACGTCCTTTAAAATGATGTATCACACTATAGGGTAATCATTTGACATACCAAAGTTCGAGGCCGATATATTATGCATTATTACAAGACATTTTTGCACACTATTCGCTTGTACGTCAACCGATTTAATTTTTTTTATACGGTTGGATAGACAATTTTATGCTGCTTACAATGATGTGTCACAAGGTGGGGGTTCCCATTTGACATATCAAAGTGAGGTTAGCTGGAGGTGAGGAGGTGATTGACAGACTTTTAACAAATGCAAAATTAAACTTCCCCCTGTATATCTAAATTGACGTGTTTTTTCTTTTTTTTTTAATTTTTCTATTTAACAAAGTTATTAAGGATGGTTCGTTTTGAAATGAAGGCACTGTTACATTTTCTGTATCAATGGTATTTTTATTTTGCAAACAAATATAAATTTCCTATTGGAGTTCTTTAAAAAAAACACAAATAAAGTGAAATAAATATTTATATAAAATATTTGTAGAAACACTTGTGGAGAGGGAAAAACAATCTTGGAACTGAATCTCCTTAAAAAACTATGCCGAGAACGGAAAAACAGGTCACATATAAATATTTTAAAATTAGCTGATGGTTTCGCTTTTTTAGTACCTTCTGTTCATCTTTTATTAAATAACTGGATTCTTTTATAGTTCGAGCAAGGTAAGGAATTCTTATTTGAAGTATATAAGTAAAAATACTTATTATAGAGATGTCCCAGAGTGTTTTTATTGGTATTATACACAGGATTTTAAGAAAAATCGGCTTCAAGTAATTCTACTTATTTTTTAAAATTTTTTTGAAGTCGCCGCTGTACCATTGGGAGGGGTTATTTTTAAATATATTATAGGTAAATCGGTATCTTTTTCAATGTCATAAATATAAGTTTGATTTGAGTTTCATTTTTATTCATCTTAGTTAGCAATGTCTCTGTGTAGCTTACACTTGATTTTAAAAAGTTAATCAATAAATCTACAATTACATTGCTCTACATTTTGAAATTCTTCGTCACTCTCTCATATTTTTTTAGAGTTTTTGTGTCTACTGTAATATGCTGAATTCAAATACGAGTTGGATTTTCACCTAACACCCATAAGTTTTTAGAGAAGAAAAAAAGAATATAAAGTATGGGAAGCCCAAACCATAAGCAATCCAGTGGATTTTTGAAAGATTTTAAAAAGAACAAAATCCCTTTTTTACAAAATATAATTCATTTTGTATTAAAATAAAAAAGTATAATACAACCAAATAAATTATTTTGTTGTCCTTTTTCGCTTGTACTCACCGGGATCGGTGTCATGTTTGAAGTTTCAACAGTAGTGCGCTAACATGTTTAGGGTCCATTTTCCACCGTACCGCTTTTGTATTTAAACAATTTGTTGGTGAAATCTTTCACCATGTTCACCTGAAAATGCATCTGAATTATCAGGGACGAATTCCAAATGGGAATGAAGAAAATGCAGCTTAAGTGAGATGTTGTAACCTAACGTCTTGTAAGATTAGATAAGTTTTTCAACTGGATCTTTGTAGTTCTCCGATTTTTTGTTATCTAGGAAAATTTTTCAAGTCAACTCACTACCTCTTTCTTGTCTCAAAAGTGTAGTTTAAAAATTTTCCTCTTTAAAAAGTTCTCTTATTCGCGATGAACATCCCTTCTTTAAGGTTTGTCGCACATATAAGCTCAAATTTCCGTCTCAAATAAAGATGCTACACTGGTATTTTAGAAGGTACTAGACCTCGCAAAAAGGTGTAAAATGAAAGGTAACTTAGCTAGAGCAGAGCTGAAGGCTAGTGGCAGCATCAGCGAGCAAAATGCCAAGCTAATCCCTATGTCAGAGAATAGGGGTGGGTAACTAATGACGCTACTGCATTTGAGCCAAATAAAACACAGAAACTTTCCACGTTCTTGTGTGGACCTAGCTTTCAGCTTACTCTCTCAAAAATTTAAAACAAAAAAAAACCAAAAGCCAATAGCCTGGGGATCAAATAAAACTATTACTAAACTTTTAATAATAGTCTTAAATTAAAATTAGAATTGTTGAGAGAAAACCTTCAATCATTTAACCTCTAAACTGAAAAAATAACTAAAATTACTCAAAATAATATTTTCAATCAAGAGATCAAACCCTATGCTGTTATGTGTAGATGAAGTTGCCTGTAGTATGGTCAACTAATTATATGCTGTAGTCTGGACAACTTTAATGTCCTGTCCGGTAGGGAAGACAAGTGTAATGTCCTATCAAGTAGGAAGGATAGCAGATAAGAATTCTGCCCGGTATAAAATAGCTCGATGTTTTTAGGATCTAGACTGATTCCTTCGTAAATTCCGGTAAAGACAATTCATAACCAACCAGGCAAAAGATACGGTACTCCAAAACTCAACAAAATTACCAGGATAATTTACGACTCTCCATCTCAGAATCCCAAAAATTTGAAAAATAAAATTTAAGATAGAAGTCTGCAGCTGCTTTGGTTGAACGAAACCAGGAAAAAGTGAAAATGACGACAAAATAGCCTCCATTTATGACCATGGCTCAGCTTGCGCACTAATCAATTTCCGTTAGGCGCGTTCAATTGTCTGGTGTGAAAGATATGACAGCTCAAAAAGAATGACACTGGGCAACAACAGTCAGCTGAAATGCATTTATTAGTTAAACCAATTCGTAGTCATTGGCATTTCCCACTCAAAGCAAAAATAAATGTAAAAAATATTCCAGTAGTTATTTTTAAATTCAAGAAATACATATTAATACATCAATAGAAAGTTTCTGCAACCCAATATACATATAATTGCATTCAAATGTAAATATAAATGGCAGGGAAAAAAAGGTAGCAGTAAGTTCAACATCGATAAGAAAGTACCTAAGCACAGTGTAGTGAAATACCAAAACAAGACAAAATCATGGTTGAAAAATAAAATTAATTGAAACTGTACTTTATGAAATGCTTTTTTTTTCAAAGAATCCCTGGGAAATATTTAAAGAAAACCATTTCTTTTTCTATATAAAGCTTTAACAAAATTTTTTATATGGCCTAGTCTCATGTGCAGAGGAGGTAAATAAATTTTTTGCTTCTCTACTAAGGGTTCATTCAGGACATTTTTCAGACCGGATACAATATGTTCACGTAACGGCCATATTTTAACGACATAATGTTAGTTTCTGGCTCTGCTGTCCCATTCGCATAAAAACAAAATAACTTTTATCGACATTTATGATCTTCGTATTTTATGCTTTGAAGTAATATACGCATGTTTTCGTATGTTCCTTTCTTATTTACAGCATGGCCTCGGGAAGAAATGGTTGTTCACTTCCATTAAACAATAAAACTGCCTTTAAACTTGTCTTCGAAGAGCCAATAAAGAGTCGTCACTTTGTAGATTTATAGGAAAGACCAGGCTCGTTGGTCAAACCAAAATATCATACAGTAAACTAAGTCATTTTCCATTGAGAAAAATTCTTCTAACATGGACTGCCTTTTCCGAATGTGAAAATTTTCACTGCATTTTGTAGGGATTCCATTGCTATAAACGAGATCCAAGCAGTTGTGACTTTGTTTTGGAAGATCCAAGTCACGAATAAGATTGTTGAGATCTTCCTAGATTAAAAACTAGGGCTGTTTATTGCTAGTTCGTAATTGTCTCTCTCTTGAAAACTTGGACCAACTTTTGGTTCAAAATCATCTGGTTGATCCGCTTCCGAGTCGATTTCGTATTTTCCTGGACGCTTAGCGACAGGTATGTTTGAAGCATCATGAAGTGTAGATCACATGGCTGAGGAGATACCAGAAAATTCAATTTTATATTTTCTTTTAGTAGAACATCTCTGGATTTTCGTTCAGCATAAGTAGCAATTATTAACATAATTTTGAGGTTCCAACCAAATCATTGGCCCTCCAAACTTCGTAAACTTGAGTACCTAGTAGCTATTCTGTTAAGATCCTTGAGAAAGTGTAGCAGCAAATTTAGAAGCCCAAGCGACCGAAATTGCAGACTCATACCTGAAAAATTCGGATCACCTGGTTAACATATTTCAAGGGTTAAAACAGCAAAAAGATGACATTCTTGCTAGCCTGGATATCAAATCTCTGTATCCAAGGATACCAATTGACGAAGCTCTAGACCAGATTGCTATGAACGAGGAGTTTCTACATCGCTTCATCGACCTCTAAGAATACTGTCTCAAAAACACATACTTTTCCTATGAAAAAAAATTTCTAACGACACATAGATGGTGCTCCTATGGGATCTTCGCGATCACCAGTCATCGAAAATCTTTTTATAAAATATTTTGAAACAGAAGCCCTAAGAAAAATCAAAATAAGACCATCCCTCTGGAAACGTTACTGGATGACATCATCATCATATGTCCACACGGAAGATCCAACCTAGACAAATTCTTTAACGAAGTAAACAGCATTCATCACCGCATTCAATTCACATTGGAGGTCGAAGTTAACAAGCAGCTACCTTTCCTTGACCTTCTAGTCACCAGAAACGGTGACCTAAGCATCGATTATGGGGTCTACAGAAAACCTAGCACGCTCATTTTAAATGGAGACTTCCAGCTTTTATCAATCACTGCCACTTTTTGCTTACAAAAACACTAGAAACCACTTTGGTCCAATTTTTTATTTGCGATATATAAAATGGTTGTTGGTTGAAAACAGTCACAAAGACCAAACATTCGTAAAATGGCATGAACGGTATCATCTCTCTTTCTTAATCTGAGATATACATAAATAGTAACTTAGCAGAGGATAGAGATTTCTTTTTTGGACATTAATTTATTTCGTTGGTGTTCTATCGCCTAGAGATAGTGTAAGTTAAACGAACTTTCTTTATCTAGATAAAATAATTAAATGCTCTAAAATTTTATTTATTTCTTTTTTTTTATACAAAAGCTAAATATATTTTACTAGTGTTAAAATTGATATAAATTATTACCGGTTTTCCTATTAACTTTTCAAATCAATCATAAATTCTTGACATTAAAAAGTCAATTTCTTTATGTAAACTGTTGGTATTTGATTGTTCATTTTCTGTTGGTTTTCAAAATTGAAATTAGTAGAATAAATATACATTTAAAATCTTTCACAAAGCTAAATTGAAAAATAAATAAAATTGTTCGAAATTAAATCACGACAAAACTTTACGAAATAAAAAAGACGTCAAGTTAATTGAAAACAAATAAGTTTATTATTAAAAACTTGTGTTTCAAAATAAAATTTCTGTTTTGTGAACTGTTCAATATTTATACCATTCATAACTATTTTCAGATAAAACGGAAATTTCAATTTAAAATATTACCAAAGCATACCAAGCCAAGGAATAAAAACGTAAAGTAATTTTCTAGAGCTACGAAGCTACTCTATATTCATAGATATAATAGTTCAAGTTTCTCTAAAAAAAATCGACGAAACATGCCTACCATTTGTATTGCCTTAAGTTTATACTTTACAAGCGACACTCGCGGATATACACGAGTTAAAATGTTTTGGTATTCGTGAAATAATATGATGCGATCACAAATATGACATAAAACTGGACTCCTTATATACATAATCTTTCACCCCCCCCCCTCCCCTTACTGGTCGCTATTTCGTGAAAAAAATTTTGTAGGCAGCATTGAATTCCTTGCTAGTTTCTGATGTTGGCGTTTCTACAGTACATCATAAAACAGTAAATTGATTTTCGCTGTTTTAGAAGACAGGTTAATTGAGAATATGCAATAAAAAGGATGATAAACTTGAATTCCTAAGTTTTAAGTTTCCTCAAAATTATTCTTTTTAAAGCAATTCCTCAAAAGCAGATTTTTTTCTTTTGGAAAAGTGTAAATATTGGAAATGATTAGACAGAATATTTTGCAATTTTATTATTATTGGATAATAAGCCCAGAATTAGCGGATGATACAGCCTCTGTCTTTAAGGGGAAAGTGAAATCAAGGTGTCGACGGGGGGGGGGGGACGCCAGCAGTTCCAAATATGAAGCTCTTGAGTGGGTAAGCGATCGCAAGCGAGAGCGAGTTGTCGACGGGGGGACGGGGGTGCCAGCAACATTCACATTCCTAGGTAAGAGTTAGGATCGGGTCTATTTTTCTAAATTCAAAGCTCTTGGGGGGGGGGCGATCCCAAGCGAACGCGAGTTATCGACGGTGGGGAGAGATGCCAGTACCATTTATATTCCTAGCTTAAGAGGCAGCGTCGGGTCTATTTTCCAGAATTTGAGGGGGGATCGCCTCACCGTTCCCCTTTGGATCCGCCACTGCTCACAATGTTAGTTCTTATGAACAATCGCGAATACTTTTTCTACAATTATGATAGTTTATAGATTTTATTTTTTAGAGTAAGACTGTCATTTATCCAAACAGTCATAATGTGAAGGATTAACCAAGAATTAATCGAGGCTTATTATTTTTTTTAAACATCAGTTTTCAAATAGATTGTGGAAAAGTAGTGGGTATTTTTGTATACAGACTGTCCGGAAAATACGTGATGACGGACTCTTGACGTCAAAATAGGTCGATTTAGGACAACTTAGTTATATTCGATACTGCATCATTTAGACGTAGAAGACGTCGAAGTTTTAAAAAAATATTGATTTTTCTCAAATTTCTTAAAAACATGGTAATTAAATTTGATGATTTTTGGTGTGTGATTCAACGCGATAATATGAGCTATTTTATCAGAAAAAAGATATTTTCAATTACATGCTTACACCAATTAGCTGTAATGATAAAACAATTTTTTAAAATAAATGTTTAAAGTACATATATGTATCTTAAAAATATTGAAAAAAGTAATTAAAAAGAAAACATTGATTAATCAAATGTCCAAAATGCCTGCCATTGTACTGAATAGACTTAATAGCCCTTTTTAAAAAATGAAATTTGAATCTATCTATCTGAGGATTATTAAAAGGGTTACCAGCGTTTAAAATGCACATCAATAATTCTTCGCCGGTGTTCACCGGTGTCCCGTATACTTCTGTTTTAAGAACTCTCCACAAAAAAAAGTTACCCATATTTAAGTCTGGAGAATGTTGTGGCCATCTTAGTGGTCTCTCATTGTCCCTTTCAATCCATCGGTTGGGATATTCATCATGTAGGCATTGCCGAACAGCAACGGAAAAAATAGGGTGAGGCATCATCATGCATATAGTATAGTTCTCATGGAAGTAAAATAGGCTAATTTTTCAGAAAAACTAGAAATGTGTTTTGCAAAAAATTTAAATAAATATTTCCATTTATCTTGTCTGGAATCACAACAGGACCTATAAAGTAGCGGTCAATGATCACGATACAAATTTACGCTTAAGTTTACAATGGATTATTCAGTTAATTTAATTATTTTTGCAAATACTCTCGTTATGGACAACACAGTATCCTTTTGCTTAAGAATTTCTCAGGGATTTTTTGAAGAAACGCATTTCATAAAGTACAATTTTAATTAATTTTATTTTTCAAGTTTGATCATTATTCGGTATTTCACTACACTGTGCTTAGGTATTTTCTTATCAATGTTAAACTTACTGCTATCTTTTTTATTCAGATAGATTTGATACATTCAAGAAGCAGCTATACTGGCCTGGAAAATCCGAACCGGAACCTGGACGTTTCTTAAGTAAGATAAAGAAAATACTATATTATTCATTAAATCAGAATGAGGCACTCATAAGCATCGACATACGTGTAAATTACCAGTTTGGCCCTAGGGTGAGGGGTAATACAATGCTGGCGCGGTGAGAGCGGGCGGCGAAATTCACTGATCCTAATATTTCTGATACAAACTTATTCCTAACCTCTCTTATTCCACTTAAATTAGCAGGTATTAACACGCAAACTTAACAAGAACAGATTGTGTTGTACAATTTCACCCCTCCTCTACTACGAATTGCGGACCTCTGAAATTTGAATTTATTAAGAAAACCGCACAAAACTCTTTAACGAAAATAGAAAATTATGAACTCGAATCAGACAACTTGCACTATATAAAAGAGTTCTCTTTGCCACCCGAGCTTCAGTACAGTACAACTTATCTATGACGATGATAGACGGCTAGATGAATGCTTTGGCTGGAGCGAAATCGGTCCAACGTTGTTACCTCTGCCAAACCATATCTCAGTTCAACAACATTGATACTGTGTCCCAGTAAATACAGAGTATTTCAAGCTACAGCCATTATAACAAGAGTAAAGCGAAAACTGATCCTCCGGTTTCCGGTCATTTTGTAAACTATTGGCAGCGGACATTAAACTGCAATAGAGAAGATTTGGGAATACAAACTTCAAACAGCAAGATTATTCTTCAAAGGATATTCTTAGTACAACATGCCAACAGGAATCCACAAATTACTTACTCCATTGACCAGACATCATAGCATTTGCAATATTACCGATAAGTAAACTATCGAAAGATGCACAAAAATCAACGGAAGTTAATAAGAAACTATCGCCTAGACTTTGCCCGAAAATCTTCTCGAGAAAAATATGGAGGATGTGTTCCAAAATTTTTGGCGTCGATGGATCCTTACACTGTTTTTTGACATCGTAAGGATTCGGACAACAATTCGTACGTATTGGAGAATGAGAAAAGGGCTGTTAACAAAGAAGGCAATGATTTAAAAGTTCTTTTTATTATGTTTATTACAGTCGTATTATTTATTCATTTATGAAAATCAATAAATATTATATTACTTACAAATTATTTGCACTGGTATTTGTTAAGAAGTCCTAAGCATGGAGGAAGAAGTACTTTCACCTTTTTAACGATTATCGATATCCACGTATTTATTATTATGGTAATATTTTTAAAATGCACCTTGGACTCAAGCGCAATATTTTATTCATGGAAATACAATTATTCTTTTTATTTTGTTTTTAAATTGCATACTGAACAGCTAGTGAACCACATTAGACGTTTTTCGAATTTATTTTCATGATTTTAAAGATTCAGTCTGCTATGTTGGATCCGATTTTTATTTTTAATATTAAATCCTTAAGTTCTTTCAACCTACTGTGTTTTGACGACCCCGCCAACCATCTTTGATGGAAACCAGAAAGCAAGCTACGATACAACAGTATGCTTTATTTCACTTCTTCAACATGGCTAAACGGGTTGTCCGTTTCTTTCTGTTACATTCCCTTTTTTTAGAGGTTCTGTTTTGGATTTTCCACACCTGTATAACAAAACATAGTAAATTTACAATTGCAAAGTTACACTCAAAATTAAGTCTTTAATATTATAAAAGAAATAAATACGGTATTTTTAAGGTACAGCAGCCCCAAAAAAGAAAATTCATAAAACAAAACAAGTAACAATCGGCCTTAAAACCCAATATAAAACTTAATAATAGTCTAATGCAGTCAGTTTATGTTGTAATGAAATTTAAAACAGTCTGCTATAATCAGATTCAAATCAGACATTATATTAACTCTGTGGTAAGAATCAATTTTGAACTTCTAACTAAATCTCAAAAATCTATGACATATTGCTTTAATTGTATGAATTGATCTTACCCGATGTTGGAGGGCAGCTCCAACATCGGGCAGCAGAATTTCTTCATTGACACGTGCAAACTGCTCAAAATCCCTGACTCTAGGTTTGAAAATATTTTTTCCTGGTAAAACCGTTCATCCAAAAAAATTTTTCAATAGGTAAAAAAGCTTCCAAATACCTGTGGTTATCCGACAGAAATATCTAGGTTGTCATAACATTAATCACATAAAAAATCAGAAGCGAAGTCTGTCATCAAACATTGTATACATATTTTCCCGACACCCTGTTTAATATTAATACAATTTACATCACCTGTATGAACGTATGAAGTTAACAATTAAAAGTATTAAATCATATATTTTCAAAACTTTTTTATTATTAATTTAGAACCATCTATAGTGTTTAATATAAGGTTTTGAAACGTCCATATAATCTACTGAAAAGTTATGGAGTTTCATCATTTAGAAATTATTTTAATTAGGTTTTTTATAAAATTATTCTCTTCTCAATATTTTTGGAGTACTAATACATTAAGTATTTAGATATAGTTAATGACATCTAAAATAATTATGATATTAACATTTTTAAATGTGTAATCATTTTACTAGTAAATTAAAACAGCATACTCCTTTGATTCTCAGCTTTAGATCTCGATGGAACATTAATGGTAAAACAATGCTATTATTAGTTCCGTTAGCAGAACAATTAGAAACTAATCAAAGCCAATCAAATTATCCCAAAACATGCAAAATGTCACCGGACTGCTTTCGTAAATTCTGATAGGTGCTGACTAGTTTGTGATTTCTCTACGCATAGGCCTAATGTCGGTTAATGCACATCTAATTCAGGAATCTTTTACAGAGCCTGTGTACGTTATTAGGTCCACGTTAAGTTACTTCAAAATGTTTACATAAAATATTATTTCATTAATTTTCTCAGGCAGTACATTGGTAGAAAGTACACAATAAACAAATTTTTGCTCATCTTCTTTTTGTGTAAAACTAATTCCCAAAAAATTGTATGAAAACACTAACTTATTGGGTGTACAATTATCATTATTGTAATTAATTTGCTTCATATATCACATTCATAAGATTAGACCTGTTCCCCTTAGATTTACAATGGGATCTAGGGTAAAATTTTAAGTATATATTATTCAATCCTTTAAAACTTACCAGTGTTAATGAAATAAATTATAGTTAGCCAGATGAGACGTCCGACGATCAAGCACCGCATCTCTTTGAAATACAAAAAAAAAATAAAATTGCCAGTCAATGTCAAGAATACACTTTCACCAATATGATAAAGTTTCAAGGAATTCATTGTAACCAAACCAGTATGGTCACGTAAAGGCACCGATCACGGATGGGACAATTAAAATATTAAATATGAGCATGCCAGATTTATATGTCAAGTTCGTGGAAGCGAAATAATCTTTGAGTATGTAGTACTGGAGGCAATATGCAATGCTTCTCACTCGTTATGTGAGGAAGAAAAAGGAAAGAAAGAAATGTTATGCTATTTTTTTTTGCTCCAAAGCAAGAAAATCGAGATTTCCCAGACCGAAGAACATTTGAGAAGGTTGATCATAACTTAACAGAAACAAAGAAATGAAATTTAACTAAAACTTTAACGAAAATAAAAAATTTCTTTTTAATTAAATCTTCGATATAAGTGAATTGCCCATAATTATGTAGAATATTCAGTATATCTTTTAGGTGTTTAATTAAGCTGATGTACAAAATGTTAACCTTGTACTTCATATATTTTCTTGTTCTGCGGACATTTTCTCGTTGTGCTTGAATAACATTTCAGGATGATTTCGAATAAGATTGCAGTAACGGATAACTCTTTCAAGCAAATCTTCCCTTGCGTTTTATTATGTTGAACAGATAAGTTCTTTGAGAATTCCCCAGAAATAGAAATCTAACGAATTTAGGTCAGGAGATCATTGTGGCCATAAATTAGGTCTCCCTCTACCCACCTCGATTATCAAGAGTTTGTACTCAATGGCAGCGTACCTAAACTAAATTGTTAAAATGTGATAATGTACCATTGTGGATAATGTAATTTGCAAGGGTACTTCTGCTAAGGGACTATTTGAATTTTGGTGCAAAAATTGTAAATAAAGATCAAAACGAAATACCCAATTATTTACAATGATCCCCGCCCACTAACTCTTAACGCGTGCTTAGTCTGCATTACTGCATAGGGATTTTCTTGATACCAGACAAGTAAATTATGAGAATTTATAACACCAGCTTTCTCAGTAAGTAAAACAGCTCGAGTAAAATGTGGATTTTCTCCAAATTTTTGTAGAAAGGAGTTTGAGTAATTAAATCTTGCAGAATAATTGTTTGGAGAGACCATATATATACCTCTTGATTACCGAAAAAAGGCAACAATTGTTCTTCAAAAGTTCCATGGACAACCCACTATATTATGTCTATTTGCGCTGCAAGCTTTTTTAAGCTATTAGAAGGATTTTCAGCAATCTCATCCAGAATGGGTTTTCCAACTAAGGATGCTCTTCTTGTATACAAACTAATGAATTTTTCTCGAAATGGTAGATTTTTCCGAAATTTACTAAAGTATCTAAAAATAGAGTTTTATGTCTGAAAACTGCCAAAGGTTAAAAAATTTAAGTCTTTCGACTTTAGTGGTGAATCGGTTCCTAACTTCCTCTGTAATGTCAAAGGTTATTTATGGCTTTAATTCGTCAGCTTTTATTGATCATACAATATGCCAAAAATTCATTACCTGTCCAAAAGCTATAGGCCAAACGACAAATCACTCTGGAGCCTCACTAAGGGGCATCTTAGAAAAAAATATATAAACACTAGGACTATTTTGATGCCTTGTGTACACTGTCGAGATTTTGATATATATTTACCAGATACCTTGTATAATTCACCTGGCGTCCGGATGATTAAAATGTTTCAATCGAGAGTGCCGAAGAAAAATTAATAGCAAATTTGTCTACCAAAATAGGAATGTGGATGTGTCATAATATACATATTTTAACATCTCTCGATTTTGTTCAAAATTGCTACGAGTGAGTATTAATAAAAATTGTTTTAGAAAAATTTAATGCGTCAGTATGGCTGTCTCAAAATTTTATACTTCCCGATTATTTTCAAAAACTGTAAAAGGAGGCTTTTCGAGAGTGTAGATTAAGATTAAATTAGAAGTTTAAAATTATTTTATTTTTTTTTAATTCAATACCGCCGATTCAATATAGTGGGTTAAACATTTTTTCAAAATTTATATTAGGGATTTTCGGAATTGTAGATTACGAATTTAAAATAAATTTCTTACCATTTAATATGACGAAAACAATATGGAGGACTAAAAATTTTACATTTTTCCAATTTTGTCCAAATTAATATATTTCTTGGGGCATGTATTAGATATTTTAAATTGATTTCTTAAAACTCAATAGGTAGGATAAAACATGTCGGACTAAATAAGTTAGATATCTCAAGTTCTTTGAATATCGGTGAGAAAGCAATTACAAATAAAGTACTTCTCGATCTTTTTATAAGGATCACATTTTGTAGGGTATTAATTTGGAACCGACTTCAAAAATTTCAATGTCATATAAAAATCTATATTGTTATTTTTCGATTTTGAGCGCTTTTTTAGAAGTCGCTTCAATTTTTCTATGAACATTTAACTAAAAGATTACTACAAATTTATTTTAAAATTGCTTCCTTAAACAAGCCTAAGGAAGATTAATTAAGGCTATATAAACCACAGAAATGGTAACGTACATTCCAGCTTTAATTAAAATGATGTTAGAATTATTTTCCCTAAATGTAATTGTCTGGAAATAAAATATATTCTAAAACCTCTTCCTGGATTATAAAGTATGATATTAGCTATTATAATTCTAAATGGTTGAATGTTCTACGCTTTACCACAACATAAAAGAAACAAAACTAAATTTTCCTCGTAAGATAAACACTCTTAACATAAAGATAATTAATTTAGTGTAAAATAGTGTTTTGATAGTGATATTTTTAGACACCTAGAATAATATACGTGAAAAAAAGTATTGTAAAAATAATTATAGGAATCATTTTATCACTCTTTTGTCGAAATATAACCAAAAGTACAAATAAAAGATTTTGATCTGTTTATAAATTTATAAAGCCACTAGTATATTTGTCACCACGACCTGTGCTGTGACCCGACGGAATGCCGAGAAAGTATAAATAGCACCCGATGTCGCGATTCGTTAGCAGAATATCTTTATCTATTACAGAACACAGATCTCTCGCAAGAGATTATTGTCGGTTTCCCTTCCAGAAGAAAAAAATTCAACAGATTAACACGTGAATAGGCAGTTTTAAATTTCCTAGAGGTTTCCCTGTAGCACCCCTTTCGGTATCAAGAAGCCTCTTTACGCTAGTGCAACGAGGGAGGTCGCTCTGCTTACGACTGCTTAAGAAGAGAGGTTCTTGGTTGTCCTAATAAGATGATCAAGAATTCGATTCAAGAAAGAAGATAAGAAGATTGCGGTACTAGAAAGGCCAGGAAACCGCATCTGTTAGGCGGAAACTCGTTAGAGGCGAACTCTAGTAACTGATATCATTTATTAAGGCGGCACAATGGAAAGACGAAGATCTAACGAAGCTTATATGTCCGTAAACGCGGATTTTAGATACAAAACGCGTACGAGCCGTCGTGAATAGCGTCGCAACCGTATAGTACGAGGTACGTGAATAGCGTCGTAAATAATACCGCCGGTTTACCGTCTTTAGCGCAACCGAACAGTATGAGCTACCGTGATCAGCTCTCAAAACATAATCTTGCCCTCCAGACCGTTTATTTATTTACCTTATTAGATTGTAAGTTAGTTTTAGGCCATGTCTTTGTATGAAAGAATGGAATACAGGATACAGGATGTTTTATAACCGTTTGTTTTCTTACCTAGTCCCATTTTTACCATTACATGTGACAATTGGCAGCCGGCAGCCAGCACTAATACGCACAATTGACCCCTGGCTTGCCGTTTCTCCACTGTAACGAGCTGCCCGGTGCATAAAGTGGGCCCTCGACCACATTAAATCCCGAGGGTGGCGCCCGAGAACCGACCACCGAGTGGATGTTTTGACCTTCAGGCAGTCAAACCGTTGATCAGTTGAGAGAGCAGGGATATCCCGAATATACGTAGATGCCGCTGACCCGATACCCCTGCGCTGAGCATTTGACCGATGACTGTCTGCACGAGAAATATCCACTGACCGATGTTCCGCTGCCGTGAACGAAGAAGAGCCGCAGAGCATGACCTGCTCCCCTGCTCCCCGCCTACGAAAAACGCGTCACAACTTTTTACCAGGTAACGGGTGACACTAGTTTTTTTTTATTTCGATGTTGTTTTGTTCGCACTGTGGTTCCAGCAAAAAATATTTTTAATTTAGTTTCCATTGTGTATTTACCGAGGTATTAATATAATATTTATTTTTCTACGACTATATGTGTTTTGGTTTTTTTGTATGTATGTATATGTATCTGCCTAGAGTTAAGGTCTGTACACTGCGACCTGGTAGATCTATTGTGCTCTCCTACTGCTGCCCAGTCGTAAGAATTACTTTATAGGTTAGAACATGTCCTCCAGTCCCATTTACCTCAGGAATCTTAGGATGTTGGACGGCTTTAAAGTAGGTAGCTCACCTTCTTCGATTTGGTGTATTCCCAAGAATCGCATCCTAGCGTTTTCTAGGGCATTGCACTCTGAAAGGATATGAATAGAGATTTCGTGCTCCTCCTTACAGAATCTTCACTCTTCTCTTTCTACCAGTCCAAGTGTCATGAGGTGGCCCATCAGGTGGCAATGCCCTGTCAGAAATATGTGTTGGTTTTTACTTAAGGTTAAGCTTCATTGAATCTCTTCTAGTCGTAATTCCCCAGAAGATTTTGTTACTAAAAGTAATTTTATTTGTCGATATGACTATTAACAAAGTAGTTTTTTTAAAACTCTTTTAGTGCGGTTGCTTTTGAGGAAAAACAGAGGATTAAAAAATGAGGAGGACTTGAAAAGCAAAGTGGTAGTGGAAAAGAGATTCGCTTTCGCTTCAACAAAAATAGTTGACTGTGCGGTTGTGAAGTACATATACTGTTTTGTTTTTTATGTGAGGTATTTGGAGCTAACGAAACTTTGTTGAAAAACCTAAGATATTTTATAAATCACATACACATACCTATGTAGACAACAAAAAAAATATGTTAATAATGACTGTGGGTATAGGTAAGGTAATTGCTACTCTACGTGTTTTATAATAATCCTATATTTTGTCTCACGTATTGGAATTAGCTGTCTAAATAGTTACCAACAACTACTGCATAACACACACGCATTTGCGGATTTTTTTTTAAGAAGGGAATTATGCGTAGAGGTATGTTTTCCGTAAGCAGCAGAAATACTTAATGCCCCCTAATCCTATGTTTTTCTACCTTTCCGAGTCATAGTACTGCTTTTCTAATACCGTTGTTACATTTTTTCTTGGTCATCCTTTCTCATTTTTCTTAGTCATCCGTATCACATACATTTTGTTTGATAATCTCTCGTTGGTCTTCTATTCTTCCATTATTGGTTTGATCCCTATATTCTGTCATTAAGTCTGATTTCTTATTTATCTCTCTTTATCTTATTTCCCATTCTGTTTTACATTATTGTTGGTCTTATCATTTTTTCTATTACATCCATCTTGGCTTGTTTCGTGATTTCCCTTTTCCCTAGAGACGTTTGTCTCTTCATATAGAACATTGTTTTAGCATTTTTCCTTCTTTCATTTAATTCGTAAGTTATTTTTAAGTTGCTTTGTATTATTATTCCCAGATATTTATCTTTACACCTGTCTTATTGATTTTCTACATTCTTTTATAATTCAAGATCAAACCATATTAAATACAGATAAATGTAGTCATAGATTAAACAAGTAGAGAATATGAAAAACAATTAAAATTGTCGAAATACCTATGCCATAACGTATGATCAAATAAAATAAAATCATCGTCGGAGTGCTATTGAAAGTACAATGCTTCCAAGATACCAAGAAGAAAGCGGATTGGTCGATATTGGTAAGCAGCTCGATCAACAAATAATAAACCTACGTTCTTACTTCCACAGGTTAGCGGAGTCTTCCACACTACATCGAGCAATATGCGAGGCAGACGATTCAACGCCGCTACAGCTGAGGGAACGGGATATTGCTTCTCACCACCGAACAGACCAAGAGAAGTTACAAACCTGGCTACAAAAACCACTTCATGGACAGCATCCAAGCGAGGTCATCTAGGACAATGTCGACAACTCAGCGTCGAACTACTGGTTGATTTCGGGACAGATATGTCCGGAAACGGAAGGTTTCTTATTAGCTATCCAAGACCAGGTAATTTTGACAAAGAACTATCTGAAGTTCATCATCAGAGATCTCTCAATAGAAAATGACCAATGTAGATATGGCTGTTGAACATCGGAAACAATCCAGCTCATAACTGGAGGATGCCAAGTGTTTGCCGCGACCAAGTATAAAGAAAGACAAGACTCAGCCGTTAAGATACTCCACCAAGAATTAGCAGATACGTTTAAACTATTACAGGTAGAAAAAGTGCCTTACTACAAATACAATCCTGAGCTTATTCTTGAGAACATCGAGTTCAAGTTATATTGGGACCGAACGGTTCTAACAGATCAAACAGGTGCTCATAAAAGGCCATACATTATACTAACAGATAAAATTTCATTGCGAAACTACACTGATTGACATTGCTATACCTAACAACAACCTAAGATCAAAATACAATGAAAAGATCGCCAAATACAGAAATCTGGAGATGCAAGTCCGCAGACAGTGGGCAATGAACAGTGTCCATATGATTCCCGCAATACTATCAACAACTGGAGTGATACCAAAGAACCTGCTGCAGAACATCAAGGGACTTGGCCTTAGTGAGCATCCGTATAAACCGATTCAGAAAGCAGTTCTCCTTGCAACCGCATGTTTGTGGGAAATACAGCAGACCACGTCACCTAGGACCCGATAACATGAAAAAGTTCCCCACAGAGTTTCATACTTTCGGTATCATTGTATGCTTGGTATGAGTCAATATTCCCTGGAGGGAATGCGAAGCCGTTCGGCTTTAAAATCTTAAATACTAATATAAATATAGAACTAACATCGACATTAATTGGTAATCGAAAAAAATTTTCACATAGGGTAACCAGGGGTAATGGCGTTCACTTAAGAAAAAAAACATAATGTATTTTTTAATTTATTTAATATAAATCAAAATTAAGAAAAGTAGCAAAGTCTTTAATTATCGAGTAATCAACAATTTAACAACAAAAGCATATATCTTTGACCTACTAGTAGTAGGAAAACATTTAAAAAAAAAACATGTTTGAGCGGCATTGCCCCTGACTTTGGGTAATGCCGCTCGGGGTACGGAGTAATGACGCTCAAACATGTTTTTTTGGAATATAACAAGTAAGATACATTTTAATTAAAGAAATATAATGAGAACAACCTTAAAAAATAAAGTAAAGTCAATCACAAATTTGCATCAATTATCCCTATTTGTACGTAAGATTAGCCTTTTTCAATTTAACAAATATAGTAAAGTTTTCTATGGCAAATCAACTTCAATTATTATAACATAATATAAAATAACCATTAGTTACTAGAGGTACGACAAATTAGAAATAGAAATATTTTAGTTTTGAACACATAAATCACAGATATCTTCATCTGGCGTATCCCAGCCTGAACATATAGCATAAGCCCATAGTCCGCAGTTGGTGCAGCGATACCATAACTCGTTATTTTTTCCAAATTCTTCGCAAATAATACATTTGTTATAATCTTCGTCATCCACATTCATTTCGTCATCACTGCCATCATCGCAAAGGTGCTCTTCATCTTCACTCTCTGAATAACTTTCTTGTAAAATTTTTCTCTTGTAAGATTTTTGTTTCATTTGTTTGTTCTTCTTTTCTTTGACAACTTTTTTTGGTCTTGATTTATCATCTTTTCCAGACTTATTGAGTTTCGCTATTTTTTTCTTTTCTTTATCCTCTAAAATTATTTTCATAGGAGTCGAAGTTAATATGGTAGCATGTTGTTTTCGCTTTCTTTGACCTGGCTTAGAAGATGGTGCAGTAGTAGGTGTCGTTGCTATAGCAGCAAAGGATACCGGGGTTCTTTGCTCATCAAAAAGTTCTTGGTTACAAGCTGCCAACTGCCAAAACAGATTTAGAGCATTGATCCTTGTTTGATGGTCCTGCCAAAGTAGATATATATCCTGAAATTATGTCCATACCATCAGACTGCGCATCTTCAAAATTCTGGACATTTAGGTCTTGGTTTTCAGCGGTTTGTTCAGATTCTTGTGCCATCAACGACGCTGCCAGAAAATCTTGATCAGTGAAAACATTTGCGTTCAATGGGTAAATTCCCGTGGCTCGAAATCCAGATTCTGCTTTACTTATATTCGCAACTTGTACGTATGCTTTGTTGAAAATATTTGCACCTTCGTATGGAGTTATTTTAGACAGTAGATGTGTCTTCATGTGCCTGTTGCATTCATCCCTATAAGCAGCTTTCAGCGGCCTATAAAAAGACACATCCAGCGGGTGTGTTCTATGACAACTGTGTGGTGGAATGGAAAGCATTGTGATGTGATTTTCCTTGCAAAAATTATAACCTCGGAGGGAAATATGACTGCTGTGATTGTCTAGAATTAACAACACAGGTGATTCTTGGGTAGGCTTTGCAAATGCTGCGAAATGTTTGAGCCAAGTGACAAATAAGTCTTCGTTTATCCAGCCATTTTTCGAGTTGGTGTATAATGCACCAGCTGGTCCATCTTTTTCTAATAAAGGCGTCATTCTCTGTCTGGGAAAAATAAACATGGGCGGTATAAAGTTTCCCGCTGCACTCATCGCACATATAACTGTTATGTTGCTTCCTCGTTCGCCGCTTGTAACAGATCCGACTCTTCTTTGTCCTTTTTCGGCGAGCACTTTCCCTGGGTGTGTCACCGTGGTGATACCTGTTTCATCACAGTTGTAAATATTGTTGGAAATAAACTTATGTTTTTCCATTAAGTCGCCAAGTTTATCATAGAAATGTGTTATTTCTTCTTTGTTGAAAACAGAAATTCTGTTTAAGTTTGTCGCTTCAACTTTGCGTATAGAAACTGAAGCATTGCGTCTTATAGAGGCGTGTACCCAATCCAATCCAGCTGTTTTACTGCTTTCATCAAAATTGTTTTTGATATTGTTGAGCTCAGCATATTTATAAACAAGTTTACGCAAATCTGCGACATTGAGTCCATAGTATAGCGAACCCAGCAACTTAACTTGTTCAGCAATTTCAGCTTCCTGCTGTTGGGTGAAAACGGGCTTGCGACCTAGTCTTGGGTTGCTCATGTTTTTATTTTTTAGGCGATCTCTTAAAGTAGTGAATGGTATGGTATATTGTTTTGTGGCTTTTCTTTTGGACATACCTCCTTCAATCGCAGATTTAGCAGATTGAAGGTTTTCTTCGGTCCAAGCCGCTTTAGCGGTGGTCCTTTGACGATTTCTTGGCATATCTACAACAATAAAAAAATAAGTCACTAAGGGGTAATGGTGCTCAGGTGAGCGGTATAACCCCAAACGGTCGTTTTGTAATTAATTTGAAAATTTTAAAAAATCACACACAATTGTTGAAAATTGATTGCATTATCATAAAATAGAATAGCTTTATTATCAGAAAAGTAAAATTAATAATTAAATAAGCATAAAGTTTTGGACTTACCGACAAAAAACACCTAACCGAAAATTAGATCAGCGCGCCCGCAAACAAAGAAACGCACTTCACAATCGCATGACGCGAGCTGACTGTCCGTTTGCATCGCTGTCTGTTAGCGGCCCTCTCCCCCCGCGCTTCACGCAACGTCGCGTGTTGCTACGTTCCATTTTGACAGAGTTATAGAGGTGAGCGCCATTACCCAGTGAACGCCATTACCCCTGGTTACTGCAAGAATAAACGATTACATAAAAAAAAATAATAAAATAAGATTCAATAATGTCAATATGTATGGACAAGGTTGAAAGAAAAACACAAAATCGCTAAAAAATAACAGATTATCTTTCGTCAAAAAATTCTAATGTCGAGTAGTATGCTTTAGTAGTAAATATTTAGCTTTTTTTCCATGGGCTAGCTTTCTTATTTCTATAGGTAAATGATTAAACAAACACTCTTTCGGTCATTATTGGTCATATCATCCCCAAACATCATTTCACTTACCTGATGCATTTGCTGTATCCCACTTTTAACGATTTCATTAATTTTTTGGTATTCTATGTGGCTTGATCTAACAGTATTTTAAACAAGTATGATCTTAGCACACACTCCTATCTTTGTTTCGAATTCTTGTTACTTTTCGTTATTAGTTCTGAATACGTTTGTGTTCTTCCTATACATCTCTTTTATTATTTCTATTGTTCCTTTATCAGCCTCCCTATTTTTAAGTTTTCATATATCGTCTCTTTTTACCAGATAACAAGCTTTTTATAAGACTATAAAATAAACCTGTATCTATATTTTTCTTGTTTATGAGTTTTCCGCATACTTGTCTTATTCCAAATATTAAGTCTTACATGCTTCTTCTCGTCCTAAACCCACATTGGGTGTTTTTTAAAAGATCTCAATTTATTGTTCTTATTATTCTTCCCATTATGTTCGCAAATACTTTTTCTGGAACGTTTGCTGATGTAATTTCTCTAGTTATTATATTCCCTCATTTCCCTCTTTTTACATATCGGGAATATTATTCCCGAATTCGATCCTTTAGGAATTTTTATTTTTTGTTACTGCAGAAATCCCCCAGCTGAAAAACTCACGGTGCATATTTAATCCTGAGGACAAAAATAAATTTAAACGGAAATTACAAATAAAACTGAAATACCCAACGTTATGTTGTAAAAACATCCACTTTAAGAAATTAATATCTTTCACATTTTGCGAAAATATTTATATCATTTCTAGTTTAACTATTTGTAATGTTTGTTCTATTTTACTGAAATTCAGCCAACTGGAAATAAGATAAACGAAGGAGCCAGTGTTTGGATTGTGAAGTACGATTTGAGTGATTATAAAACATTTCCCTTATATTCGTAAAAACAATATTGTAATATAACTTAACTTTAATGTGGAATGTAAAACCGAAGAAGGGTTTAAATAATTGTATGGTTAACTAATTACATTATGTGATAGTTTCAGCTTTTATCTAATTCAAGCTTGCTTAAATTAAACCAATTTTCAAATAATTTATCAAAATTTTCATTTTTTGAATAGTGGCACTGGTTTCTGAGAAGTCATAAAAGTTTGAAAGTTCTAGCAGACGAAGAGACGCTATTGGATAAAGCTGAAAATTTCAAGACAAAAAAGAGGTATTGTTTGGTTTATTCTGTGTTTTTTGATAAAAAAATTATTTACTTGAACAAAAACAATTATACTCTACGTTTTTGTTGTACCAAAATATTTTAGTGGAAGTTATGAAGCGCTTTATTTTACGCGTATGTTCTGGAAGTTACATTAAATATATAACATCAAAAGCATAACAAATACTGTTAGAGCTAATCCAGCATTTCTTATAAGAAAGTTTTAACGTAATAAGACCTTTTTAAATTAATGTAGATTCTTGAACATTACTAAACTAACTTAATGATTTGTAAAATTAAATGAGAGAAACTATTTTAGTTCTTAATCAACTGAATAAATTATATATTATAAGGACAGACGTACTCTATTCTAACTCGGCTAGAGACAAAGCAATATCTAAGATTGCAAGAATATTAGGAATGGGTGGAAGCCTTCCACATGGTTGTCCACCGCCATCTGTAGACCGGTTTCAAATTTATTGGTTCTCGTCAGTACAGAGTAGGCATGCGCAACTCAACATCAGGGAAGTAAATCTTTTAAGCAACTTATATTAAAAAAAAAAGGAAATTTAATACAAGCAGCACCATCTACTGCAGTCTTATTATTTAATCTCGTAGATATATATATATATATATATATATATATATATATATATATATATATATATATATATATATATATATATTGTATTGTAGGTTTTCACGGATGGTGGAATGTGTACTGGTGTTTTTCCGGTTTTCAATCCGTTCATCAATAGAAATATCTTCATGACGTTTCACCAATATTTCAGCTGGCATTTTCAAGTGATGCTTCCTCGACGGCTGCTCGACTTAGAATGAGCGTGCTGGTCCTCTGACGGCCTTTTAATACTTTGGCGGTTGCGCAGGTTATACCTTGGTTCTGTCTGGTTGATTTCTTCGCTTCTCTGAGTTTGTGCCTCTTCTCGGCCCGCTGTCTTGTTTCTCTGGTATGTTGTTTTTGGTTTGGTTTTGAGTAGAGTTTTCCATGTATTTGAAATATATTGCGCATTATCTCTCTTGTTAAAGTTTTTAGAGTTTTCTATTTCGAGAGCTTCTCTGGTGATGCGCGTTCTATAGTATTTTATGGGTGCGATCTGTTTGGTTTCCTGGAAATTTATAGTGTGTCTTGTCTCCTGATGATGTTGGAAGCAAGTAGATGTCCCAAACTATGTGGACTATCAAAAATCCACAAAGAAGGAACACCGATAAGATCCATAGTAAGTGCATAAAATATGCAATCGGCGACCGAAATTGCAGACTCATACCTGAAAAACTCGAATCACTTAGTTAGCATACTTCAAGGATTAAAACTGCAAAAAGATTACATTCTTGCTAGCCTGGACATCAAATCCCTGTATCTAAGCATACCAGTTGACGAAGCTCTAAACCAGATTGCTATGAACGAGGAATTCCCACATCACTTCATCGACCTCTCAGAACACTGTCTCAAAAACACATACTTTTCCTATGAAAATTCTATGATTGGTTAGAATCGCTGTTTATCACACTACCAAAGAAAAGTAGACCCACCAAATGCAGCGACTTTAGACTGATTAGTTTAATGAGCCACACACTTAAGATACTTCTACGAATTCTACAGAACCGAATATTCCTTCTATGCGAAAGTAGAGTGAGTGATGAGCAATTTGGATTTAGAAATGGTCTAGGAACCAGAGAGGCACTATTTTGTATGCGCGTTCTCCTACAAAAAAGTTGTGAATTCCGAAAGAACATCTACGTCTGTTTCATCGTGTTTGAAAAGGCATTCGACCGAGTACAACACGATACACTTTTCAAATGTCTATAAGCAGCAGGTTTAGACCACTACGATATAAGACTGCTAAAACATCTGTATTACAATCAAGTAGCCTCTATCCAAATTGAAAACAGTCGTACTCAAAGCCTACCCATCAAACGTGGAGTAAGACAGGGTTGCGTTTTGTCACCCTGTCTTTTTAATGTATACTCTGAAGAAATTTTTAGGGAGGCTTTGGATGACAGAAAAGAGGGAGTAAGACTGGGTGGAGAAGTAATCAACAATATTAGATTTGCTGATGATACGGCCATTCTTGCAGAAAGCATCAAGGATCTCCAAACATTAGTAAATCTAGTCAATGAGGCGAGCTGCCGAAGAGGCCTTAAAATCAACATCTCAAAAACAAAGTGGATGCCTGTTGGAAAGATTAATGTAGATAAATGTCAACTTTGGCTCGATGAAGAGAGAATAGAGCGTGTAAACCATTTCAGATACCTTGGTAGTTAGTTGAATGTGAATGGGGACTCAGATGAAGAGATAATAGCCAAGATCGAAATATCGCATAAGGCCTTGACATGGAAACCAGTTCTATGCAACAGGAACCTATCAATGCATATTCGTATGAGGGTCCTGAGATGCTATGTATGGTCTATTCTGTTATACGGTTGCGAGACATGGACACTAAAAACCACAACGCTAAACAAACTGGAAGCTTTCAAATTGTGGTGCTATCGTCGAATCCTAAAGATATCATGGGTTTCGCACACTTCCAATGAGGATGTTCTCAGAATAATGGATACAGATCGACTGCTCTTGAACATTATAAAGAGGCAGAAAACTTCGGCCACATAATCAGAGGACCTAAATACCATCTACTTCGCCTTATAATACAAGGTAAAGTGGAAAAAAAAAGATGGATAGGCCGAAAGAAGCTTTCATGGCTACGTAACATCAGGCAGTGGTGTGATTGCACGGTGGAGGAACTATTTCGCGCTGCAGCCGATAGAGAAAGATTTCAGGAAAGAAGAAGAAGATACTAAATTTTACAGATTGCATTTTGTGATATACCTGCTAAATAATGGATTACAATTCTAAAATTGGGAAAAACAGGTCTATTTGTATTAGGGGAAATTCTCATACTAATTCACACACATTCATTATATTAATATCCACCGATGTCTCTTTAGCTTTTGGACGTGATTTTGAGCCAATAAAATAATTTGCATAGAATTTCTAATACAACAATTTTATATATTTAAATCAAGTGAACGGCAATATATCTTTATAATAAATTATATAAATACATGCTATTTTATTTAAAAAAAAAAACATAGTAAATGACTTTTGAATTTCGCTAAGTTTGCAGGTCTGCAAAACGCACTATGCACGCAATATTAATTATTTTATTGATTTAGACAATGTCTTTAGTCCTTATCATTATATATAATAGTTACAGTACAGTTTTTGTTCTCATTGATGTTAGTTGAAAATTGACAAATTTTATAATTCCATATATTATCAAAATGAATAAATTTTTCACGTTAATTTGGTGACACAGCAAAAAATGTAAAACTAATTTCAGGAATAACAGAAAATTTTTTGGAGAAAACAAATATGTAAAAATATATAGGGCATTTCTCTTAAAAAATATATATTTTCAGCTTTCACACTCTTCTATTTCACCCCTCATAACAAAAATAATTTTAAAATATACACATATTAATATGTGTACAACTTTTATAATAAATTAGTTATTAAATCTTTCTCTACTATTGGGCCACTCTGTATAAACAAATTTTAAAGCAAGTTTGTGACTTCGGAATTTCTTGAAAATCGCCAGTCACAATTGGGATGTTGACTCAAATGTGATGTGATGTGACTCAAATTAAAATATAATTTTGCCGCGAAACGGTAGTTTCCGCAACAGAAATCTTAAAAAACAATATTTTTCTTTATTTTTAAGGAATTCTATTTTTATTTAATAATAAAAATGTAATTAAATCTCCTCCAACTCACGTGACAACGAACATCACTCAAAATGAATGATGTCATTCAATACTTTTGAGTCACTATTGCTTTCAGTTCTGTCACTTGACAAGTAAATGCATATTCAAAAGAACGTGAAGTTATCAGTTTCACTTTTTTCAATTTGATTACTCGATAATTACTCTAAAGAATACAGACAATGTAATCGCTGTCACGAAATTGATATATAAATTTTTTGGTTTTATGTTACATTCACGATCGCTGTCAAGGGCTACGTTGCCTAGTTAATATTTTATAGGCATTTTCATGTAACTTCTTCGAAATTTGCTTACTACTTCCTTTAAGAACGATTTTAAGAAGTATTCCCATAATGGAAATTGGATTTATAAAGGCAAATAGTTCGAATTTGCCGGAAATTGATTGTTTTATGATGGCCAATTTCTTCGCAACAAACAGTAACTTTTGATCTGCTGAATTTAGAAATATGAAGACTTCTATGTAAGTAATTTCCCAAGGATTGTTACTTCTGCAACCGATAATGAATACATAATAGTAATGATGGGTATTTATAAGCTCAAAACTAAAATAAAACGAGTTGTGCAGGGCTAGCTGAAGCCACATTTTCCTATTATTGTACGAATGTGGAACGTGAATAAATAACTTTTCGGGTATTTTAGTTGTAATACTTGTAGACTGAGGCACTGCATAACACTTAGAATAACTTAGAACTCATCTTTGATCGCAAAAATTACGAAAAAATTGTTTATATCCTTGTCAATTAACCAGTATGACATAACAGCGGTTAAGTGACAAGTATTGGCGTTTTGGAGGGAAATTTGAAGCAGAATTTAAAATTTATGATTTTTAAAATACTAGTCGTATGAAAAAAAATAATTTTAAATATTTTCAGCTACATTAGGTACTTATGCATGGTTTTAAACACTTCTGAATATATGATAATATACACAAAGCAACGGTTAAAAATTCCAAACATATCTGTGCAATTTTATGATCTTACTCACCCCATATTACCCCAATTTAATTTACTTCAGCTTTTGTACGTGCCTATATAAAGCAATCTTCCTTAAGAAAGTCTCGAATTTTATTTCTCGGAACATAGTCGAAATACCAGTTATATAACTCTAGAATGATTTTCCTAAAACATAAACGTCATTATTTCGAGATAAATGTCAAGCCCAGGCACGCTAGATTCTAGAGTTTATGATTTTAACAATTAGTTAATGAAACATTTGACTGCCTTTATGTGATTTGCAAGGGAACTAGTACAAGATTTTCATTAGAAGATAAATTTGAAACAAAGTTTTGTTCTTTTGTGAATAGAATTTGGAGTATTATTATTACGAATGAGAGAAACTTTTGTATTAAATAATTTATATTTAGAGTTTCTTATAGTGAGTCCAGTAGCATGAAAAAAAATGATAGAGTCGCTTTTCATTTTTATGCTTGCAGATGATTTTACAAGTTTGTCATGCGTATCACGCCATCTATTGCTAACATTCATTAATAGTGTTGCAATTTTGTAAGGTTCGAAAATGAGTTCTCGTTTATCGATATAATAAGTAGTTGTCTATGTATAACAAAAAAAAATTAGAAAAATTTGTTATTAACAAATAAGGTGAAAGAAAATGTGTTTTCCAAGTTTTCCGGAAAATACTTCATCCATAAGATATGCACATTTAAAAACCTACAAAATAAATTGAAGAACAAACAGAACTAGTCAGTTGGTTCAAAAATTATTCCATCAAAACATTTCAAAAATATTAATGAATAAAATTGTTTATGCCCAATTTAAAACACATATACAACAAAAGTCAAGTTGATCTATAGACTCGTTTTATATATATATATATATATATATATATATATATATATATATATATATATATATATATATATATATATATATATATATATATATATATATGTTGTATCGTAAGTTTTCATGGATGGTGGAATGTGAACTGATGTTTTTCCGGTTGTCGATCCGTTCGTCAATAGAAATATCTTCACGACGTTTCGCCAACATCTCAGCTAACATTTTCAAGTGATGCTTCCTCGACGGCTACTCGACTTAGAATAAGCTGGTCCTCTGACGGCCTTTTTATACTTTGGCGGTTGCGCAGGTTATATCTTAGTTTTGTCTGGTTAGTTTCGCTATCACCAGTCATCGCAAACCTTTTTATGAAATATTTTGAAACAGAAGCTTTAAGAAAAACCAAAACAAAACCAACCCTCTGGAAACGTTACGTGGATGACATCTTCATCATATGGCCACACGGAAGATCCAACTTAGACATATTCTGTGAGGAACTAAACAGCATTCATCACCGCATTCAGTTCACATTGAAGGTGGAAGTTAACAAGCGGCTACCTTTCCTTGACCTTCTAGTCACCAGAAACGATGACCAAAGCATCGATTATATGGTCTACAGAAAATCCACACATACAAACAAATACCTGAACGCCGAATCACACCACTATCCATCACAATTGCAATCGGTCGCCAACACACTGATTTCCAGATCCTTGCGACTAACCAAACCCACGAACCGCCAAAAAGAACTCAACAATATCACAACAGCTCTAAAACAAAACAACTACAAAGAACACAATATCAAAAATGCCATAAAACAGAACACGAAAGCAGTAGCAGAGAAAAAAAAGAAGATAACAAATCCAAACTAAAAACCACACTGCCATACATAAAAGGTGAAACAGACTTAATTGGAAGAATTCTGAGGAAACATGACATATGCACAATTTACAAGCCGCAAAAAACAATACACAAATTATTGAGCAATCCTAAAGACAAAATACCATTAGAAAACCAAGGAGTGTACAACACCCCATGTAGTGACTGTGAAAAAGAATACATTGGCCAAAGAAACAGAATAATCTCTACAAGGGTCCAAAAACATAAAAATAACATAAAGAATAAGCAAACGACATCAGCTTTATTCCAACATCATCAGGAGACAGGACACACTATAAATTTCCAGAAAATCAAACAGAATGTACCCATTAAACACTATAGAACGCGCATCATCAGAGAAGCTCTCGAAATAGAAAGCACTAAAAACTTTAACAAGAGAGATGATGCGCAAAATATTTTAAATACATGGAAAACTCTACTCGAAACCAAACCAAAAACAATACACCAGAGAAACAGGACAGCGGGCCGAGAAGAAGCACAAACCTAGAGAAGCAAAGAAACTAACCAGGCAGAACTACGGTATAACCTGCGCAACTGCCAAAGTATAAAAAGGCCGTTAGAGGACCAGCACGCTCATTCTAAGTCGAGCAGCCGTCGAGGAAGTATCACTTGAAAATGCTAGCTGAGATGTTGGCCAAACGTCGTGAAGATATTTCTATTGACGAACGGAAAAACATCAGTATATATATATATATATATATATATATATATATATATATATATATATATATATATATATATATATATAAAGTAAAATGCGAACAGTAATTGCAAACTTCGTTCCATCATATCCTTTCCGTGTTAGAAGTTGCACAATTTGAAATGAATTGCTACAGAACACAATTCCTCCCATGACACCACCATCGAGATGATGGCCTACCTGTACCACCATACCGAGAAGAAAGTCAAAACTTACCCTCCCCGCCATAGTGATACGGCGTATATATATGTATATATATATATATATATATATATATATATATATATATATATATATATATATATATATATATATATATATATATATGTAATATGTAATATGTGAGTGTATGTCAAACTGGAACTTTATTACTAAAATAAAACCTTTTTCGACTCAATGTGACCTAGAGGCCAATATTAACTAACAATGGTTTTGAGTTCAGTAAAGGGTAAAAAGGATGTACTTATTATCCAGATTCATCCTAATAAAATGTATTTGCAAAAAAAAAGGCCATAAGAATTATCTCATACTTGGATCTTGAAACAAAGAATCGTTGCCAAGGTCAACTACAAGATAAATCATGGTGTGAATTTGGCGCGTAATTAAGCCAATCAACGATTATGAACCAGCATGCCAGTCTCTACAAGTTCTGAGAGGGTGTCAGTCGCAAGTCGCTCTTTAGCAGAGTTTAGTTTGTAAAGAGACATTGCGCATTACGGCTGTTTATGTAAATTGTGTTATAGGTTAATTTTTTGGTAGTTTGTAGTGTTCATTTTTATAAAAATTGCAGGAAAACGGAGCCCAACAGATGAACAGTTACAGCAGTATGCCAAGATGACTAAATTAGAGTGGAATGCCTTTTTTATGTGAAAAAGTCCTGACTCAGATGAATCCAGTTATACAAACAGTTCAAGTAGTAATAAAGATTTTGTTGAAGTAACGGCCGAAGACAGTTTCAATATATCCTATGATTCACTCATGCAAATCAACAACATGGACCCCTATGAAAACAATGCAAATGTATTACCCGAACCATCCATACAGGCAGATGACGATGATGATGGGTAGGCCGATAAAGCTGAAGATCCTCCTTTTTTTAAGTTTTCCAAATTACCAGAATTAAAAATTGACATGAGTGACTTTGGTGTAAAAACTTTAGTGAACTTCTTTTTTTCTGACGAATTTCTAAAGCTGATAGTTGAGCAAACAAACCCTTATGCACGTCGGGAGTTAGCCACAATCCAAATGCGCAAAGCTTCTAAGATCACATCGTAAAAAGACACTAATATAACAGAAATTAAAACAAGTTTTGGGACTTTTGCTACATATGGGTCCGTGTTCGCTTCCAACGATTGCATCATATTGGAGTGCAAGTATATTTTACAAGATGGTATTTTAGAGGTCAGTCATGAGTCGAAATAAGTTTCAACAATTGCGTTTTTTGCATTTCTCAGATAACTCACTGAAAACAGAAGATAGACTATCGAGAACACGACAAATTTTGACTCATTTTAACAATATTATGCGTCATAATTATACTCCAGATTAAAACATTTGTTTTGATGACTCACTGATATTGTGGCGTGGAAGACTTTTCTTCTACCAATTTACCAATAACAAGAAACACAAGTATGGAGTGAAGCTATATAAATTATGTGAGTCCAATGGCCTAGTATGAAAAACTAAAATATACTGTGGCTAAATCTAAACTGCTAGACAAAAATGTAAGCCATGCTACTGGGGTAGTTTTACATATAATGGAAGACTATCTAGATAATGAGCATGTCTTCATATGAATAATATTTAAAATTTCGTAAGACTCATCGATATGCTGTCAAGGTAAGCTCAAAAACTGAAAAAATGAGAACTTACCTGGAAACGAAAACGTGCAGTGGTAGTATGCAAGTAAAAAAATAAGAGAAATAGTCTTGTCATTTCAAATAGGCATAGACTTGATATGGTGGAAGTTCGCAATCGTAATGGTAAGATTTCTCTAAAACCTAATATAATTTGGGACTACAACAGTAGAATATGTGGCGTGAATCAATCAGATCAAATTCTTTCTTACTATTTAGCATTACGAAAAACAATAAGGTGGCCCAAAAAAAGTAGCACTGCGAAATATATATTCACAATGCTTACATTTTATCTCAACAAACAACAGGCTCAAAACTTATCTTACAGTTTAGAGAAGAATCTTTGCTTGAACATGCCACAAAAAAAAATAATAGTACTGAGACATTTCATTATTTAGAAGCTCTACCACAAAGCGAAAAAAAAGGACAAAACAATGTAGAGTTTGCACAAGAAACGACGAGAAAGTTGTTATTATTGCGCAGCATGTGAGGAAAAACCAACCCTAGGCATCGAAGATTGTTGCAAGAATGATCATACATAAAAACTTTTGTATTTTTTGTATATTTACTTTCGTGACATATTTGTACCTTTTTATGAATAAATAATGTATTCACAAATATTGATCCAAATTTTTCATTTCTTTTTCATTGGTCTTCTTCTTCTTCAAGTGCCATCTCCGCGACGGAGGTTGGCAATCATCATAGCTATTCGTACTTTAGAGGCGGCTGCTCTGAACAGTTCGTTCGATGTACATCCATACCATTCTCTCAAATTACGCAGCCATGATATTCTCCTTCTTCCCACGTTTCTCTTTCCCTGTATTTTTCCCTGTATAATCAGCTGAAGCAGGGCGTATCTCTCCCCACGTGTAATGTGCCCAAGGTATTGCAGTTTTCTAACCTTAATTGTATTCAGGACTTCCATCTCTTTATTCATTCTTCTCATAACTTCGTTATTTGTGACGTGGTCTACCCATGATATTTTTAGGATTCTTCTATATACCCACATTTCAAATGACTCCAATCTTTTAATCGATGTCGCATTCAGGGTCCAGGATTCTATTCCATAAAACAAAATCGAGAAAATGTAGCACCTCGCCAACCTAATCCTCAATTCCAACTTTAAGTCTCTTGTGCAGAGAACTCTTCTCATTTTATTGAAGCTTGTTCTTGCTTTTTCTATCCGTGTCTTGATTTCCTGGATATAATCGTTTGTGGAGTTAATCATTGTACCCAGATATGTGTATTTTTCTACTTGTTCAACGTTGGTTCCATTAATTGTCAGATTTTCGTTGTTTCTTTGTGTTCTTGATATTCTCATAAATTTCGTCTTTTTGACGTTCATTGTTAGTCCATACTCATGTCCACATTCCGCTATTCTGTTTGCCAGTCTCTGAAGGTCTTCCATATTTTCTGCAATTATGACCGTGTCGTCCGCATATCTAATGTTATTAATCGGTACTCCGCTTACTCTTATTCCAGCACTTTCTCCTTCCAGAGCTTTTTTCAGGATTTCTTCTGAGTATGCATTAAAGAGGAGTGGTGATAATACACATCCTTGCCTCACTCCGCGTTTGATTTCCATTTCCTCTGAGTGATGTTCTTCGATGCGTACCTTTGCTCTTTGTTTATAGTATAAGTTTAATATGATTCTAAGGTCGTTATAGTCTAACTGTTTTGTCTTGAGAATATTAATTAACTGATCGTGGCGGACTCTATCGAATGCTTTGTTATAGTCGATGAAACATATGTACAAATCTTGGTTGACATCCAGGCACCTTTGAATCAGTACATTAAGTGTAAAGAGGGCTTCCCGCGTACCTAAGCCTTTACGGAAACCAAATTGTGTCTCATTCACGTCCATGTCTAATTTATGGTATATGCGTTTATGGATGACCTTCAGGAAAAGTTTTAGTGTGTGTGACATTAAGCTGATAGTGCGGTGATCGCTACACTCTCTGGCGTTCGTCCTCTTGGGAAGACAGATAAAGATCGAGGTCAACCATTCTTCTGGTAATATACCTGTCTTATAGATTTGGTTGAAAAGTGTCACTATGGTATCGAAGTTCTTTTCCTCTATGATTTTCAGTATGTCGATAGGAAGTTCATCAGGTCCGGGGCTCTTTCCATTCTTCATTGTTTTTAGTGCATACAATATTTCCTCTCTCGTAATATTCGGTCCAATTTCTTCCGGGTTCAGTTCTACCTGGTCCAAGTCTTCCCTTTCATCATCAAACAATTCCTCAATGGATTCATTCCACCGTTGCACTTTTTTGTCTGTCTGTATTATAGTTTTTCCATGTTTGTCCAATAATGCATTAGTGGGATTTAGTCGTCTTATCCCTGCCATTTCTTTAACCTTCTTATGTAGGTTAAATAGGTCGTATCTATTTTGAAGGTCTTCGATCTCTTTGCATTTCTCCTCAAAGTGGCGTTCTTTGGCCTCTCTTATCTTTCCTCTGATCTCGAGATTAATTCTTCTGTATTTGTGAATGTCTTTGTTCTTATATTGCCTTCGTTGCTTCATCATATTCAGTATTTCTTCGTTCATCCATTCTTCTTTTTTCTTTAGAGAGGGCTTTAATATCTCTTTACTTGGATCCAGTAGGCAGTTTTTAAGTTGTTCCCATTGTTCTTCAATATTATTGTTGATTGTGTTCAGTTTGTTAATGTTTTCATTTATCTGTTGTTGGAGGTTTTCTTTTATTTCAGGTTCTTTAAGTTTCCTTGTTTCTATTGTAGGTCTTTTTTGATGTTTTTTAATGTTTTTGAGTGTAAGTGTAATCCTGGCGATCAGTGGATTATGATCTGAGGCGACATCCGCTCCGGGGTATGTTTTTACTGCTTTCATAGCGTTCCGGTATCTTTCATTAATCATAATATAGTCTATCTGGTTTCTGACTATTTTGTCTGGTTTATCCGCAGGTGATCGCCATGTGTATAACCGTCTATCTGGTAGTTTAAAAAAGGTGTTTGTGATTATCAGGTTTTCTTCTTGGCAGAATTGTAATAGACGGTCTCCTCTTTCATTACGTTCTCCCAGTCCATAGTTTCCTACATTTCGACCACTCTTTCCCTTTCCGATCTTTGCATTAAGATCCCCCATGACTATCGTGATTTCTCTGGTTTTCGTTATTTTTAACGCTTCTTTGATTTGTTGGTAAAACATTTCTATTTCCCCTTCGTCTGCATCTGTTGTGGGGGCATATACCTGGATCAAGTTTAGTTTGGCGTGGGTTGTCCTTAGTTTTAAGATTATTACTCTATCGGAGATCGGGAAAAAGCCCTCCACTGCTCCGGAAGATTTTTTGTTGATCATTATTGCCACCCCGTGTCTATGTTGGTTATCATTGTTACCTGAGTAGTAAATTTTTCCTTTTTCTGTTGAGATGCAACCTGAGTTGGGCCATCTTGTTTCACTAATCCCCAGTATGTCCACACTCAACTCACTCATTTCCTGAATCACATTATGCATCTTACCAGGTTGGAACATGCTCCGGACATTCCATGTACCAATCTTCATGTTGTTCAATCTTACTCTGTCATCTCTGCTCATCTGACAAGGATTTCGCCGGCTAACGACCTGAGAGGCCTTGTCTCCTCCTCCCCTGCCGGATCTTGGGTTCCGAAAACCATGATCAGTAAACGTATCTTCGTTAGCTTTTATCACCATGATGATTTCACTAGGGATATCTAATGAGATGGTTTCCCCTTGCCTTTCTCATCGCATTGTGGAGACCAAACAAACTGTTACAGTCATGCCCTCCAGTATCCATAATTGAATCAGTCTAGGATCATTTCCGGTATGCTTCAACTTGGTATTGAGAATGATGCTGCCCATTCTCAAGCTAGTATTTGGTTCGCCCCGAATATTTGATTTCTTCGGTACCACTCATATCTGAGAGGTGTTCCCCTATCCACCACCTGGGGAGGCGCCCAATGGGGGATCTAGCAACCCCACATGGGTTTCATTGGTCAGGCACCCTCTATTTCTATGTATAAGCTACGAACACGATCGTACTTGGTTTTTAGGAACGCGATGCCAGATATGAATTATCTCGTAGTTGGCGCTTAGGTCTAGATTGTTAACTACGAAACAATTCGTATTTGGCAGTGAAAGTAATAATAAACAATTCCCATTTCTTAAGTTTCACTATTTTCCTCTTTTTAATGATCACACAGTTCTCGCCAATAGGATTCTTCAATGTGCGTTGTTCTTCAGATCTGATAATTGAATTGAATGATGAATTAAGCTGACGGGGCATAAAAATTATTAAAATAATCTGTCGTCGAATCCTTACCTTCTGTTAAAACAATCACATATGGGTGATAAACAAAGGAATTTCAAAAGTAATATCATCTACATATTATTTGTCAGGTAAAATTAATTTCAAAAGCATTCGGGCAGAAGTTATTTGAATACTAATGCCAAAAACAGCTCTAAATTTCATCTTAACTACAGCATGGTTTTGAAAATTTAATCAAAAAACGCTTGTTTGCTTTTATGTTTACCAAGAGAACAATTAGGGTTATAATACTGTCTGAAAAGTTAAGTTGGCGTATATATTTCACTGTTATTTTAGGAAAATTGTATATTAAATTCCCAGTGTTTTGCCTGATATCATGAAAATATATATTTCTATTTATGTGCTTGAAAATTATTTTTATTAAAAACATTTTATTTTAAGTTACATATCACCGAGTTTTGATCATTCACTCACCAAAATTGTAATTTTTATTTTAAAAAATACCCGTGGTACGCTGATTCAACTACAATTACAATCTGATCAATGATTGAAGAGTAATTTTTTTGACCTAAATGATTGTAGTCTATAGCATAAAACTAAAGTCTTATTCAGTCGTCAGAAAAAAATTAGTTAAAATTTCCATATATCAATTTTGATTTAAATTATCGACTAAAAACAAAATCCAATCATTCTATTATACATTAAGTCACACCAAACATTAAGATTGTCAATTTTTTTTTGTAAAGTGGCTACTCCATAAGTCATAAAAATTGCCTTCTTGGAAAATGTTTGTATAAAAGAATCTATTTACTAATTTTTTTACTCATGTTCAAATAAAACTCCGAATAGTGAGCATCATCTCCATCTTGCAGTTTGTTTATAAATTTTGGTTTGAACGCACCAAATTTTTAAGTTTAAATTTTTTTTAAGTACGTATTTACGTTTTGTTTCTATTTCGAAATAACGTCGTTGAATAACCTTTTTAAAAAAATTTTATACCTATTGCCTCGCCTCCTCGATTTCCCGGCCTAACACCGTTGGATTTTTACCTGTGGGGACATCTCAAAACCTTGGTGTATTCCACTCCGGTCGAGAAAATGGAGGAAATTCTACGGAGAATCACGTTTCATTGTGATCAAATACGGAAAAATGCGGAGTTAATGTGGCGAGTACAGCAGTCCTCAATTCGTCGTGCCTGTGAACACATGCTGAACAACCCTATTGCCAAGTTTTTAACTAAGTAGTTCAACATTTTGTTGAAACTAGGTGACAGGGGAAAATCCCTATTTTTCATATTCAATACGCCAGAAGTTAGGGGACAAACAGTGTAAATAAAATGACGTTTTTTCGAAACCGGTTAGGATTAGCGACATAAATAAAGAGTACCTAATTTTTAGTCAATAGTTAAAGGTATGTAAAAACATTGTCTAAAGTTCTTTTCATACAGGGTATAAAAATGGGGTCATGGTGTCAGCTAGTCCGTCCCTGCAGCTGTTAGTAATTCACAACACTTTCTTGGATAGGATCTAACCTTGTATATTAAAAAAAAAATTAAAATATACCTGGTGGTTCAATAATTATGTGTAAAAAACTTAATTCCTCCGCAGCTCTTTGGGAGCTCATATCTCCGAAAAGGAGGCCTATACGAAAAAACTTAATATGAACTTTGTATATGTTGCCTATGTTTGATCCAACCATTTTTGAAATATTTACCTCAGAACACTAAATATTTCAAAAAGAGGATTGTTGTTCGGCGAGAAACATGATATATATATATATATATATATATATATATATATATATATATATATATATATATATATATATATATATATATATATATATATATAAGAAGAAGAAGTCCTGGCTGGCTGACTGACTAATTGATCTACGTTCAGCCTAAACAGTTAAAGATATTGACTTGAAATTTCACACACATATTCCTGATGTGGTATAGGTTAACAATAAGAAAGAATTTTGTTATATCTTTATTAGAAAGGGTGAAATTGATAAAAATTTGGTAAAATTACATGATTTTCGGGATGGTATTATATAACACTCAACTAATTCAGTCGAATAATTGTTTTCATTATTCTTAACATAATTAAAAATATTAGCAAAACTTTTTCTACAACCTATAATCCATTTATTTATAGAATAAAACCAAAAAGGTAGCGAACGAAGCCGCAATGGGTAAAATGTTAATTATACTATAAAATCAAATAAGCAATAAGAAAATAATTATCCACTCTAATCACAGAAAAATAACTTTATTAAAAATAATTAGTTAGAAATGAAATGATTTGTTTGCATAATTTTTTTAGAAACTTCGTTAGAAAAAATGTAATTACAAGTGTTCAATATGAGCTTCATTGTTAAAAATGCAATTTCTGTAGTTCTCGTCTATTTTGTCTGTAATCATATTGAGCACTTGCAATTACTCGTATATTCATTTATTCGAAGTTTCTATATTATTTCTGCAATTAAATTATATGATTTCTAACCAGTTATTTTTAATAAAATTATCTTACCGTCGCTAGAACATATAATTATTTTTTATAGCTAACTTGATTTAATATTATAATATTACTATAATATATTATGTTCTCATTGAACAACCTAATCTTCATATGTTTCATAACTTTTATGGGTATAGTATTAATATTTTGAGGTAAATATTTTAAAAATGGTTTGAGCAAATATAGGCCACATACATATTTTTGAAAATGGAATTTTATGCTCTATTTTAATATTTAGTATTATACATTAAAAAATTAGTTAAGTATTTGTTTTTTTTTCTAGTAACATATTTTTGCGATATAGAAAAAATTCTGCAATTTATGTATTTAAAGTTTTTTTTTTATCCCCTATAATAAACACACCAAAGCTTGTCAAAATATAAGAGACAACCCTGTACAGTAAACACTACTGAAAAATTTAATTAGTATAATCGTTTATTTTTTGAAACAAAATTTTAATTTTCAATTAATTCAATTATATTTTTTAAAACTATTTCTCTCAAATTGCTCTATTAGAACAGCGTAATAATGAAGCACTTTACTAGGTTTTTGTTTTTATTTCATTATATTATATTTGTTAGTCTACAATAACATTCTTTGTGATATTATTTTCTTGTAATTTCCTTATAAATTGGCATTTTAATTATGTTATTTTAATTTATATTGACAAATATTTACATTAATCTATACTCAAAGAAATGTCGTTATCCAACTCGGTCTTATAATTATATTTTAGTTATATATTATAATGTACATTTCTGGAGGGGCCCTTTAAAGTATTCTATACATTCAAGTATTAATATACCAAATTCATTACGCTTCTTGATATATTTAAAAAAAAAGGAATGCTGATATTTGTTCCAAATTATTTCCAGTAATCTTATATTCAGGATACTTTTAGGTAAATAGAACTAGTTTACATTCAGTATTCAATTGAAATTTCACTATCAATTTACAAAAAGTACAGGTGAGTTTAACCTAAATATAAATTAAAAAAGAACACCGTTTCAGTAAAGAAACCATTTTTTAAGAAATGAAAGATAAAAACCCAAAAAGTCTGATTTTCTCCATATCTTGAAGCGTACTCGATGACATATAAATCTTTAAAAAAATTAACCGCTGTAAGATTCTCAATGAAAATGCTTTTAATAATTGAGAGAGTAGATAATCCCTGAAATGGTGGATTTATTCTGCGATTTTGAAACGACTTATTTAATTTGGCACTTACTGACTTTGTTTCCGACGCAAAATGTCAATCGGACTGGAAATATCAAATGAAGACCCTTTAAAATCAAATGCATTTCTATGCAAAAATGTTCCATCCAAATCACACATTCTTATTTTATTTCTTATAATAAAAAATAAATGAAAAATAAAAATATGCCAGTTTTTTTTTTATAATCAAGGCTCAAAATAAACTCACTCTCTGGCAAGTAAACAAGTTTTTTTAAGTAGATAGAGGTTCATCGGATAGGTCCGATTGAATCGGCGTTGGTGATGGAGCATGAGAAAGAAAGCTATTTAATAATTTTTTGCACCATAGAAAATCGTTACTTGTGGCATAAATACATACAAGATCCCTGACTATTACAATTTAATCCAATAAGTAGTTCTTCTATATCAAAATCCTACCTTTTAATTTCTTATCAGAAAATCATTCCACAAATAAGCAACATCAAATAGCACAACCAAAATTTTTTTTGAAATAATAAAAGTAAAAGAATAATTACCTGTTTGATGTTAATCGTTAAGTCAAATGGTGGTATAAAATCTTGTTGCTGGCCAGGTTAACAACAAAAACTCTAAAGAGTATTCCTCGTATTACTTTTTTTAACACTCTACTTCTAGTTACTAGTCGAATTTGGATATTTATTTGATTTTATCAACGTTGTAATACTTCACAGAAAAATTACAAAATGCAAAATATTATTTATTATTTTTCCTTAATATGTATTTTTTAAAAAAAATTGTACATTATTAAATCAGACCAATAGTGAATATGTGACGTATCGAACAAATAATTGATCATAGGGCCCAAATCTACGCTCTTAAAAATCGTACGGACTACCCTAAACCAATTTCAGATTGTAACTGAAGCTTATTATTTCTACAAGAGCATCCTGGATCCTTAAACCCCGTACCTCCATTAACCGTATACTTAATTAACGAATTGGCCTCTGAGCGTCTTAATCTTATTTTCTTATATAAAAATAGTTAATCAAACTAATCTACATCTTCCCATAAATAAAAGAAAAATTAATAATTTCTGTAAAAGAACCTGTTCACTCTTCTTAGCTATTCTGGAAATATATATCTAATTCTTTATTTCTTATGAATAGAAAATACAGTAATTATACTAATTCTTTCTACATGGTGTCAAAGAATATATTCCATTATAGCGAGTTTATTTGATTATTCTTTTGTTTCCTAATAGTGGGAAAATTATTCAATATTTTAATACATTTTAATGGTACTGACATATAATACATGTTGAATACCTCCCTCGGCTTTTACCTCTTTGGTTATAATTACATAACAGTGGTAGGATTTCTTCGACAGATTTATTTATAACTCTCAAAGAGGGTCTTTTTTTTTATTTATGCCCTTATAAATTGTCGAGGTTTATATATTTTTAAGAAAACATTTAAACGACTCAAAGTTGAGATTATGCTTAAATACGATAATTGATTTATTTTTCCTTTAGACTTTCTTGAGTGGTAATAAAAAAAAATATATAGTATCCCGTTCTCACGGATAAAATCTATCCACAGAGTGACTACTTAATTACTCATTTTAGTAGAATATACTTCACGCTAAATAATATAAAATAATTAATATTTGTTCCATTACAACATGTATGATACGAGTACCACAAATTTTACAGTTTAAATATAAAATAATCCAAATCCTCATTTTTCTTAATTACTTATCTGAATTGTATCACGCTAATACCATATAACATGTACCATATGGAAATTACGGATTAAATTAATATTCCATTTTGTAACGCACGAAGGTCTCCGTTACGATATAAAACGATTTACTTTTATACAAAATATTGTTTTAATGCCTATGTTTCTATCATATATTGTTTTTAAAATCAATCTTTTCTACTGGAAGTTATTTTGAAATATTGATAAATACGATTTTCCATTAAAAAACTTTTGCTTTTGGATAAAAAACAAATAAAAATTTTCTCATGTGGAATTACAATATATACACTATTTTCACCATTATTCGGTTATAATAGGAATTGTTATTGTCTCGTGGATGCGAAATAATTCAATATTAAAAAATGTTTTTTACAAATAATATTTGTACGCTATATGAAGACAATATTTTTGTTTGGACAATAGTGTTTGTAAACTAAATAAAAATGTTTTGTGATACGCGTGACAAAAATTATTACTTTAATTTATGAATTTTGCTTTATATTATATTATTATATATTAGAGAATCAGTATATTAAAGTATATTTATTTGTATATTTATTATCTACGTGGTAAATTAGGTAGCGACAATATGTTTAAAAGACGCATCAGAAAACTTGAATAGAAAAAAGAGGGTTAAATCTAATTATTTTTATTTCTTTTATCATAATCTTAAACAAAATAATTATACTATTCTGTATGAAAATCCTCCCCACCAAGCTAGTATATTATTTCGATAATTTTTACCTATGCAACCCTTACGACAGGCTTGTCACCGATACAGAAATAAAAAGTCAGAAACAGAACGCAATCGATACAAAGAAATAAGAATCAGAGTAAACGACGACACAGAACAAATCAAAACCGAATATTGGCGAAGGTTCACAGTAGATATGGAACATGACTTGTATGGGGCACAAAAGAAGGTATGGGGCATGATCAGAAGAAGGAAACAGGATATAAACGAATATACACAATCCCAAAAAATTTCTGAGCACGAATGGGAAGAACACTTTAAAACACTATATAGAAATACAGATCAATCACAACAGAACAACTACCCACCAGAAAATGCATCTGAATATGACGAATACACCAAGCAAGTAAGTCTCCAAACGACGAAAGACACGATAGCCAAATTAAAAACGAGAAAAGCCCCAGGACTCGACAATATTCCCAACGAACTAATTAAATATGGTGGAAATGCATTACACGAAGAACTAACAAAACTGTTTAACAAAATAATTAAAGACCAAGAGATACCCCGAGATTGGAAGAAAAGTATAACAATACCTATTTTCAAGAAGGGTGATAAGAAAATCACGGAAAACTATAGAGGAATAACTTTATTAAATTCAATAATGAAATTATTCACCAAAATCCTTGAAGGTATAATAACTGACTATTGCAGAATATCAGAAGAACAGCAAGGTTTCCGCAAAAACAGATCTACAGTAGATGCTATATTCATCGTAAGACAGATAGCAGAGAAATCTATTGAATTTACTAAGTCGGCTTTTATGTGCTTTATAGATCTCACTAAAGCCTTTGATAGGGTGAGACTGGATGATATTCTGCAAATAATGCGAATTAAAGGCATCCCAAACAATTTAATTAACATAGTTGAACAGCTAAACTCCAACACCACAACACAAATCTCAGTAAGCGGCAACCTAACTAAGGATGTACCGATAGCGTCGGGCATACGACAGGGGGACTGTTTAACATAGTAATGGACAAAATAATTGAGAACGTCAAAAGAGGGGCACCAGGGTACAGAATGAATACCGGGGAAATAACAATAATATGTTACGCTGATGACGCCGTCATAGTCTCGGAAAATGAAGACGATCTCCAAAGACTTCTATTTGCATTCCACACCATAAGCAAGCAATTCAACATGAAAATATCCATCGATAAAACTAAGTCAATTGTAATAAGCAAGGTGCCCTTAAAATGCAAACTAGTAGTGGATGACAAACCAATAGAACAACTCATGACCTTTAACTACTTAGGAGTTGAGATATCCGCAAACCAAGACAGAACAAGAGAAGTAAGAAACCAAGTAAATAAGGCAAATAGAATCTCAGGAAGCCTGGCGGATATAATATGGCACAACACATACATGAGCAAGGACGCAAAAACAAAAATCTACAAGACCTGTATTCGACCGATAATGACGTACGCAATAGAGACGAGAGCTGACAACACAAAAACAAAATCAATTCTAAGAACTGCCGAAATGAAAGTACTAAGAAGAATATCGGGATACGCATTAAGAGATCACATACGCAATTCAACAATACGCGAGAGACATGGAATGCAGGATATAGTAAGATGGGGACGGAAGCGCAGAAGAGCCTGGAATGAGCACGTAGGAAGAACGGCGCAAAATAGGATAGCGAGAATCGCCCGAGATGGAACACCGGAAACCAGAAGACCAATAGGTAGACCACCTAAAAGATGGAGAGAGTCCTGGATTTCAACATCAAATGAAATGAATGATTGAGTTGGAAAAAACAGGCTGTAAGCCTATAACAAGAGGAAGAAGAAGAAGAAGTAACCCTTACAGTGACCTGTAAATAGTCATATCACGTAGCAAAATCTATAAAATATCAACAACATGTTTTGATTGATTGCAAAACAGGTGCAAAGATGTACATATGCGATATATAAGTTATGACGGAGTATGAAGTCGGCAATCCACGTTTTCTCTAGATTTAGGGAAATTATGCACAATCTAGTAACACCGCATAGGGACGTCTAAAGATAATCCCCAATCTATGAAGTCTCATGTAATTTCAAATTTTACCGTACATAGGGATCAACTAATTATCGAAGGGCCCCTATATACAGGAATCATGTCGTCGCTTCTGGTACTCACGATAACCGATTTTTTCTAGAAAACATCAGATGTGCGAAAGGGGTATATGAGCAGCCGGCGTCGAAGGATCAGTATTCGATATACGAGCGACGTGCAAAGAACTAGCGAATAGTGATAGCGTTGTAGTAGTGATATTATTTTCGCTGTGTGTAAATGTTATCGTCGCGATCCTGTGTGAAAAAACCGAACAGTTTCTGTTATATATGTGGTGAAGTGACATTGAAGGTTCAACGAAAGAATTTGAGTTCACTTGTAAGAAAAGCCTACGAATTATATTTTAGGTGCAAAGTTGGCGATCAAGTCAAAACTTGGGCTCCTAGAATGTGCTGCCATACTTGCTCAAGAACCTTCACTAGATGGCTACTGGATACTCACAAGTTTGTGAAATTTAGAAGGCCAATGATTTGGTGGGATCCTCAGTGATAATTGCTACTTTTGCTTAATAAAAATCCTGAGGTTTTTTAGTAAAATCAAACATAAAATTGAATATCCTAATATTCCCTCAGGCCTGAGACCTTTATCTCATAACGCTTCTAGCAGACTTGTCCTTAGCATCCAGAAAACTACAAAATCGACTCAAAATCGGATAAACTAGATAACTTTGAACCAAAAGTCGGTCCAAGTTTTGAAGAGAAAGACAATTACGAATTTTAAATCCACTATTTACACCCTCAACAACGACCCAGTACCAATTTTGAATAAAATTGAAAAATGCAGAATTTTTAGTCAACCATATTGGATTTCCTATGTTGAATCATTTAGAAATAATTTTAAATTCATAATTTACACCCTCAAGAACGCCCCTATACCAATTTTGGAGAAAAACGAAAGATGCCAAATTTTTAGCGCGCCATATTGGATCAAACAAATTGAATTTTTCAAAAATAATTTTAAATTGGTAATTAGCACATTCAAAAATCCCCCTACACCGATTTTGGACAAAATCGCATGTTTAACCCGCCATCTTTGATTTTCTCTTTTATAATTTTAGATTCGTTATGTACGATCCCGAAAACTCCCCTATACCAATTTTCTGGAAAATCGGACAAAATAAATTTGTCATGTCATTTTTCATATTGGACCGCCATATTAAATTTCTTAAAAATAATGTCAGATTCGTTATGTGTGACTTCGAAAACTTCTCCACACTAATTTTGGAGAAAACCGAATTAAATAATTTTTATGTCCAGCATATTATCGGTGCCATCTTGGATTTTACTACACCAATCTCATCCGAAATGATAAGGGACCACCGCAATAACTTCCTGAATATAACGTAAAAAAATTATTTAATTCAATGCCGCCGTTTTGGAGAAATTGATGTACCTACATAAAAAATTACTTGCGATGGAATTGAGAATTTTCTTCGATAAATCTTGGAGAAGGTGAAAACAATATTCGGAAATTTTTGATGATTTTTCACATACCTCCTATGTTTGAGTCATAGGACACGAATATGTTGTCATGTTTCGCCGCTCTTGCGTGGTAATTAACTTTACTTTCAGATCATTGCTTTTAAATTTTGGGCATTTATAGTAAAATACACAAACACTATACAATATTTAATCATTTTTTTAACAAAATTTACATAAATAATCGCGGAGAAATGCGAATTTTCCATAAAACTTAAGAAAACAGTTTTTCTTGTCGTTTTATACTGTTTCTAGGCATGCATAGTTGGTTGCATACGATTTAAATCCAAACATGTGATGTGATGTTGTCACGTTGACATGGATTTTAAGGATGAAAACCTTGATAGTTCAAATTCAATTAATTGTGGTCATTCCAATATTGTTGCGTAAAATACGGGTAAATCGGGATGCCAAACATAAACAGATCGTTCGGTAAGCTACGTTAATCTAAAAACGAAAATCATAAATAAACTAACCTGAAGAATTTTCCGATAATTTTTTACCTTCCTCTTATTTACAAAACAAAAATTAAATATTGTGTAATGTTTGTATTTTAATATAATTGCCCAAATTTAAAGGTCGTAATCGAAAAATACAAGTTATATTAGTAAAAATGATTTTTTTTTCGAGAAAACCACGCAAGATCGGCGAAAAATAACAACATATTCGTATTCTATAACCCAAAAATAGTAGGTATGTAAAAAGTCATCGAAAATTTCGGAAAATTGTGTATTTCCACCTTCTCCAAGATTTACCCCTCCTTCTTTTAGAAGTCGGTTAAAAAATTAACAGGAGTACAGTACCACCTGCCCACCTGACACGTAATGAAAAAATTTTGTTAACTGTTCTAAGGCCGATCACTTATTATAACTTTTACCGACATTTTATCATACCGAACAAAAGTTATTTCGAGAAAACTATATTTCCATTTCATGTTTATTGGCAAATATATAGACATTGAGAAGTTTCTTGAAAAAAAAATTATGAACATATATTGTTATTTTCATATTAGCCACAAGGCTTCGAGAGGTTGTCCACATTTTTTGAATCACCCGGTATTTAACGAATTTTCTTTTGTTGTTTTTCGACCAAAAACTTTTGTGCTTTCATTAAGGATATTAGAATATGTATGTATATGGGAGATAAGAAAAATGGTCATTATTGAAGTTGCTTTCTTCTGTGCAATATAATAAAGATAAACAAATATATAACCCATTAGAGGCGGACATTATGTTATAGGATGTTATATTTCTATATCCACACTCTTTCAAAGACAAGAAATTTAAAATTTCTAATTTTTACTGTGTGAAAATAAATAGGGTTGTTATGTTGAAGTTTAGATTCCCGGTTAGCAAAAACATGCTTATATACTAATTATTTATGAAGGTGATAGGGGTTTATACCTTTCATTAAAATATAAATATTTAGTGCCAAGTTACACGCAACTTCGCAGCGCAACTAATGACACTAATGAATAATTAAGCTGAGTTAAGGGCTCTTAAGAACAAACTTTTACATTTTAGGACACAAACTAAGTTTTCTTTGAAATATTTCTTAATAAAGATTAATTTATTCGCTACTCCTATTGGACGTGGCTACGAAGTGATTTTGAATTTTCCAATTTCCACTGATATCCGCTGAAACAGTTGATACAAGGCGCTTCAACACTATCGACTTATAAAGTTTTGTACCTTCAGTTCAAGAGTAAATAACAGAAAAAATTAAGCAGATAAAAAAATTATATACTATATGTTCATTACCCAGCGGTTATTTTAAAATTTAGTAAATATATAATAGGCTGTATTAAACTGATCTATACGAATTCCGAAAAAAATAGAGACTTGAGCGCTTTCCTTGGATTAATCAGTTTTATTAAGTATTTATTTTCATTGTTTCATACAGGATTGCTTAAAAACCAAAGGGTTTGTTAGGTGTTATAAATTGGTCAGGTTAAAGAAGGGAACTTTTTTCTTTTATGTTCAACTCGATTTCGGCACGATTAAGATTTTCCAACAATTGTTTTATTCTCCAATTTCTAGCGACATGAATGACGTTAGAAAAATTGCTATAGCCTATTTAGTTAGGGCAAAATTAAAATGTTTTTAAAGGCTTAGGTGGAGACCGAGCTTCGAGTTTCAAATGAAAAATCTCAGAGATGAATTTCTGATTTTTTAAAATTTGATAAACAATATTATTCTGAATAGATGAATTTTTTCCAAAACGGCAAATTTTTAAATTAATAAAATTTTTATAAAAAAATTGAACCGACTTCTAAAAGTGCGCTAAAAAGTGTAAAATAACTATAAATTTTTTTTTGAAATTGAAATTTTTGAAGTCGGTGCCATACTAACACCTGGCAAAATGTGATATGCGTAAACAGATTAAAAATACTTTATTTGCAATTGGGTTCGTACCATAATTTGAATATATTAGTAGTTATTTATATCATTTAGAAATAATTTGGCGCCAGCTTCAAAAATTTCAATTTCATAAAAAGATTTAAAGTTATTTTTCAATTTTTAGCGCACTTTTAGAAGTCAGTTCAATTTTTTTTAAAAAGTTTTAGTTTCCGATTTTTAGTTTTAAATTCATTATGATATTCATATGATGATTCCAAGGTGGCAAAAAAGTACCCATTTTATCCAAAAATTTTATATTTTCTACTTACATTCTCAAAAACGATTCAGTCCCACCTTTAAACAAAATCGAAGAATGTAAAATTTTTAGTCCATTATATGGGATTCGTTATACTGAATCCTGAAAAAATACTTTTAAATTCATAATGTTTACCCTCAAGAACACCCTATATCAGTTATAGAGGAAATCGAAAAATGTAAAATTTTTAGGACCCCATATTGAATCCCCCAGATTGAGTGTTTCAAAAAATATTTTAAATTCGTAATTAAGACTAACAAAAATCCCCCATTATTGATTTTAAACAAAATCGAGAGATGTCGAATCTTTAATCTGCCATCTTGGATTCACCATATTTCATTTTTTAAAATAATTTCAGATTCGTAATGTGCAATCCCAAAAACTCCCCATTATCAATTTTGAAAAAAATCGGATAAAATAAATTTTTTATCTGCCATATTGGACACGCCATATTGAATTTTTTAAAAATAATTTCATATTCGTTATGTGCGACCCCGAAAACTCCTTCATATCAATTTTGGAGAAAATCGGACACAATTGATTTTTTCGTCCACGATATTGGATCCGCCATATTGAATTTTTTAAAAATTATTTCATATTCGTTGTGTATGACCCCGGAAATTTTTCCGTACCAATTTTGGGGAAAATCCGACAAAATTAATTTTTTTGGCCGCCTTATTATCAGCGCCATTTTGGATTTTACTACATCAATTTCATCCAAAAAAATATGGGACCACCGCAACAACTTCCTGAACATAACGTAAGAAATTTCATTCACATCGGTGCCGCCGTTACGGAGTAATCGGTGAACATGCATAAAAAAATACATAGTCGACGAATTGAGAACCTCCTTCTTTTAGAAGTCGGTTAAAGATTGAAGCCGCAGTGCTATTTAAAAAAAAAGCTCTCCCAGCTCAAAGTGGTACTGTTTTTCGCATTTTATATTGCCATGCGTTAACAAAATGCTCTCTAAAATTATAATTTAAAATATCTAAATAAGTATTCACATAGGTTGCGTTTTCGTATTTACTGTCAATAATTCGACAATACACTCTCTTACTTAATAACACAAATAGTGTTTATTGGTTTCACACAAAAAGCACGCTTTTTCGATTGAACTTTTGCTTCTCATGTTTCCTTTTTCGATTCTTCAGCATGGACTACATCCTTTTGACAGTTTTTGTCTTAATTGACCCTTCTGATATATACGCCTTGAAATAATTTTACACTTTTCAGCTCAAAAATCTTGTAAAGCCTTTATGTTATTAACTTTGCGTTTAATGATACCTGGACAGTTCGATTTCCAGGACAGAAGGTCTGCGAAGGAAAGTCGGAACACTCCTGACAAAGTCAAACAAACATCATCCTCGTAATGCTACTGAGATATCTTAGTGGTAAGAGGATAGGTTGATATTGATAAGCAATTGGATTAACAATTAACAAACCCGAAGACATAGGCATTTCTTCACTAAACTACATAAACTACACACTCTTCCAGTCATTGATAAATGAATGAATTGATATCGCGTACAGAGTAAAAAATAAGCTTTTTGCATGCACCGTAGCACCATCGTACAAATAATTTCCATTATTACCAATAGCTCTCTGTCTATCCAACAACATTTTTTTTTCAAAAGGATAAAAGTGTGGTAAAGGCAAAATTTATTTAGTACAATAACGCTTAAAAAGAGCCTTATGGTGACTGGGCATAGTGAGTTAATTTAATCTAATTGAAACTTGATGAACTCCACTAGGGGAAACTAATTTAGATCTCAAGTATAAAGGGGTTCATATTTGCACCAACTTGTAGGGGAAAACTAACAAATATTGAAATAAAGAACGGACACTTAACCAGTTCCATTCTCGTATTTTTTCAGCAATATGGTTATACTCTTTAAGGTAAGGCTGCAACATGCGTTTGGTTTTTACGTATCCTGTAAATATAAAGCTGTAATGTACTTAACAGAATAAATTTTTCTTGTATAAAAATACTATTATTTAATTTCTCATTTCATATATAAATATTTTCACTTCATTTAAAATACACTGTACATAGAAAATAGTTTATATGAATGAATTGAAGAAACAGGTAAACCTTAGCATAACTGAAGATCCTATTTTTTGAAGTGCTATAGGGGAGGCGGGTAAAAGGGAAACAATGTTACACCAAGCTATTTCTGAATCAATTAAATATGTACTAGTCGCGACATCTCTAAAACGTGTCTATAAGGGTCTAAGTGGATCAGTTTCGCCGCACTGATAAAGCCAGTTATGAGTATTTCTGTTTCGAGTATTGCCAACTAAATCAATACCTGGAATATAAAAGTGTTTCGGCGACCTTTTATGCCATCTTGTAAATATTTATATACACCAAAGTTAAGTTATTACATTGAGTAATAGGATTTTCATGTATTTTTTGAAATAAATTAGGTTGTTTCATTTGTAACTTTTAATTTTTTCAATTATAACGATGTCTGTTGGGGTATATTGATATAGTAAAACCTGGGTAACATTGATACGTATCAATGGGCCCGATTATTATATCCCGCTAAAGTACAATTATACCTCAATATAAAAATTTGTTTGTTTTAATTAATCTGAATAATCTATTTTCCAGAAAATGTAGTGAACCTATAAATCAAAGATTGAAAGAAGCAATATAAATGAGAAGAACGTAAAGACCGCCATATCCGAAAAGCAGCAACACTACAAAGTGAAAAGTTCCGAAAATCTTGTGAAGATAATCAAGCATCATCTTCTATTTATACAGGTCAGAGTACATTGCTGCTCAAGTATTATCAACATAACAAGAGAAAATATTTACAGAATATGTATTAAACTGCAGTAAAATGCAGCAACTCTTGACCTTGGCATATGAATTCTCAAAATACTCGAGATGCAAATATACAAAATCACGGGAGAAAAATAAATGTGCTGAGAAAGACTAAGCAGCAGAATACAGAAAGTGGAACCAGGAACTAAGTGTCGAAAAACCTGAAAATGCAAGCGCAGCAAGAAGCTTTGCTTTTAATAAAACCGCAGTTACTGTTTTTTTTAACAGTTATCAGCGTGTAATCGTTAAAATTTTACACCTGACCGTATAATAAATCTTAACGAAACACATAGGCAAGTAGAATAATTGTATCACCTGAATGATGAGGACTAGATACGTTTTGAGGAATGGTGACTGCAACAAGCTTTACTCTTCCTCCAGTTTATGTCTTTCTCCACGTCTATTGTATGATATTAAAAATTTTCGGCGTCACACTTCATACACCAAGGATAACCCAATTTTAATTATTTATTATAATTTATAAGTAACTACTGTCGTGACAATGGAATTATTTACCTATCTTTGCCGAAACACACATTTCAAAAGTTACAGCCCCTTTAAAAGCAAGCTGTAAATATCTTTCAACGATTGGCACACTCGAAACATTAGAAAAAATTTATCCATATATAACATAGTAGAACTAACAAAATCGGCCTTCCTGGAAACTTTCACACCAAAGAACATCACAAGTGGCTTTTTAAAGCCTGAAATTTGTTATTTGTGACCGATGATTTTGCTCCTACAGAAATTTTTGATATTAGTTCTTAACATGAAGACGACAAACTGAAGACAGAAAGAGAGAAAGATGACTTCATGGAGCTGCAACGACGAAGTAGTTGATAATTGTGAGAAAGACGAGACAGTAAGTGATTAAATTCGATCTTCTAGGCAACCGGTCGTACACTGCTGCATCTCTGAACGTGGCTCCATCTTCCAATTGTTATTCCGTCAAGTTCTACAACTATATTGTCATCAAAAGCAATAAGACCATATCCAAAAAAAAATAATCAAAAAGCACCTAGAAAAGGAAGAGAAAAGGGAAAGTCAGGGGTTTATTTTGAAATGCCAGAGAAAGATAGATTACAAATGTTACAAAAACACAAAAAAAAAAAAGAAAAAGAGAACTCAAACTGATGAAGCAGAATGCTTTGAAAACAGTAAAGTATTTATTGGATCTTACAGAAATTAAAAAATCTAAATAGAAAAGAGTAAGAATGATTCGCTGAAATTAAATGATCCCGATGATAAAGATCTGCCATCTGATGCAGAACATGAAAGAAAGTTTGACACTCCCAATCCTAAAAATATAAATATTGGGGATTTCTTGCCTATCAGATTTAAAAAGAATAAATCTGTTGTTTATTATGTGGCTTATTCATTCATATTCCAATACAATTTGACCGACTATGAAGTGCCATATCTCAGAAAAAAAAGGGCTCTTGTGCTTTTGTTTTTCAAATTGTAGAGGGCCAAATGTTGACTCTAGAGATTTAGTTTTACGCTTGCCTGAACCAAATTTCTCAAAGGCACATCTCGAACATCATCTTTCTATACTTTTTTAGACAATTCAATCCATATAATGTACAATAGAAGCCTTTTCAATAATGTAATGTTCAGTAAGATATTTATTTAGCCTTCTGTTTTTGATATTAGATATTATAACGATTGTTCTTTCTTTCTTTGGAAGTTTTTTTGTTTAGATAGATCGCTGTGTTAGGAAAAATAAAAGATATTATGATTTTATAAAAAAAAATACCGTTTTTAAACGGCTGGTTTAGTTTGTTATACTCGTTTCATCTTCTAACTTAAATAGTTTTTTGATTTTTATAATAATATTGATAAATTAAGCAATGTGTTAAGCTTAATAAAAAGGTTGTTTAATATTTTGTGATATAAAATCTGATTTTGAATTTTTCCGCATCAATCTGCAACACTTTCTCCTAAGTAGTTGAAAATTGCTTACTAGAAAATGACTGTTTTTACCATTGCTAATGCATTTACAAAATTTCATTTATTAGTTTCTTTGAAGTTTTACTTTTGGATACTAACACTTCATACCTGATCGTTCGCTGGTACATTTTTAATTAAAGAAAAAATTATTATTTCTTAAATTTCTTATAGTAGCCATATTTCACAATAAAACGCGAAAACTCCAGTAAAGATGTAAAACACAACAAGCAAATATCCTAAATATCAACACGATAAGACAACAAATAATAGGTTAGAAGACAGGAGAATTAGGTAGGTCTCTCAAAATGGTGTGTAGTCGTCAAAAGGGTAAAATTTCATTTGTTGTATTATTTATTAAACTTATTGACACATTTCTAACTACAAGTATGCGAAAGTAGCTTACTAAAATCCAATTCCAACTGATTTTTTTTTACGTATATATAATTTAAACAACTAAATCGCCAATTTAAATCATTTCGAAGCTTCGTACAGCAGTATTTTGATTGGTCTGGACAATGCGCGAAGCAAAATTATGAAGGATGTGTCATTTGGCGTTTTTCTTGAAAGACCTTTTGACATTTTTAAGAGTATATATATCAAAACCCACTCAGGGACTTTCACCTTGTCGCTGGTGAGAGGGCTTAGTAACCTCCAACGCCCAGGGAGCGATGCCGGCAGTAGTTTAACTACTGGTAGGGCTACCCATACCAGCAAGGTCTTGATGAATGGAGGTCAAGCTAAGAAAGTCCACAACAGCAGCGTCTGACTCAGAATTGGTGGTTGCAAACAGCGTCTGACCCAGAGTGGGCGGCTGAAGTATTACTCCCAAACCCGCAAGGCCAGCGTGGTGAGTTATAGCCAACAACCCTCTATAATGTATGCAAATACAAAAAGGCCCTCAGTCCCCAGCGGTTCCGAAGTCACTTCCCACGGCAGTAGGAGGATCGACAAAGGAGCAGAGGGTGCTAAGAATCACTGGGTTATGAAAGACTGCCAACGAATTCGAAAAGCAATGGAAATGGATATCGGAACATACAACGTAAGATCGCTAAATATCGATGAAAATCTGCTCGAACTAGAGGAATAATTATAGAATATGAAATTGGATATTATTGACCTTTCTGAAGTGAAGAGAAGAGGTGAAGCCTGTTTTAGACTAGAATCCGGAAACGTTCTGTACTATAAAGGAAGATAAAATGAAAGCTTGGATGGAGTAGGATTCTTATCTCTAAAAGACATGCAGATAAGATCTAACAGTTCATAAGGATTTCAGAAAGAATTGCAGTTTTGATTATTAATCTGAGTAAAGCTGTTAGCTTAAAGATTATACAGGTCTATGCTCCAACATCAACAGACGTCGATGAAGAAACGGAGGCTTTTTTCGAAACAGTAACGAAAACTATGAACCATAACAAAAATACATATACGTTGGTCATCGGCGATTTTAATGCAAAACGGAAAAAAAATTAGAAGACACAGAAAACAGAATAGGCGACTTTGGATACGGAAATCGAAACGAGAGAGGGAAAATGTTAATGAACTATTTAGAAGCAACTAATCTTTTCGCAATGAATACCTTCTTTCAGAAAAAAACACAGAGGAAGTGGACATGGGTATCACCAAATGGTACCACGAAAAATGAAAGATTATATACTAACAAAGGAAAAGAAAATAGTCCAAGACGTCACAGCTATAAACGCCGTATCTTTTGGTAGCGATTATAGACTACTCAGAGTGAAATTAAACATACCAACTAAACCAGATCGAAAAAACTACAGACTCATAAATAAGAAAATAGGCACCAAACTCCTGAAAATTAACAACGAATAGTATAAAATCAACTGAAACAAGCCAATGCCAAAAAGCCAATGAATTATATCTGGAAGAGCTTGAATTAGATGAATTGAATTTAGTCATAAGCAATGAATTATTAGAAACAAGCTCTAAGGTCGCCGGGAATCAACAACAAAAACAGTCTAAAATTAGCAGAAAGTCCCAAGACTTGTTAAGGAAAAGACGTCAACATTTGAGTGAAAATAAAAAAAAACATAGTGGAGTTCGCAGAATTAAACAAGACCATTAGAAAACAAATAAAAGCCGACTTAAGAAAATGCCAAGAAGAACGCATAGAACAAATAATAGAAAAGAACCGAAGTCTAAAGGGAATGAAGTCTAAAGTAGAAAAAAAGAAGATAATTGTGCTAAAGAACCGGAGCGATGAAGTAAGAGATAGAAAGGAGATAATAATGATAACTGAACAATACTATGAAGATCTATATAGCCCAAGAAACCCTCCCTCGGCTAATACTATAAAGAATTTAATAAAGACAATAACAAATGTGAATTCTGAAGACCTGCCAGATATTACAGAGGATTAAATATATAAAGCCATACAAGATATGAAAAGAAATAAAGCAGCGGGAGATGACAAAGTCTTAATAGAACTTCTTAAGGAAGGAGGAAGAAAGATTAAGGAATATTTAAAGATCTTATTCAATAGATATCTTGTCGAAAGTAGGATACCCAGTGGATGGAACAACGCTAACCCAATTTTGATCCGGCGACTTTGGACAATTATAGGCCTATATCCCTTCTCTCACAGTTATACAAAACCTTCATGAAAATCATAATTAGCAGATTGACGAACAAATTCGACACATATCAACCTGTTGAACAAGCAGGATTCAGAAGGAGATATGGAACATGCGACCACCTGCATACACTAAAAATATTAATAGAAAAATCCAACGAGTATAATCTGCCTCTGTACATGGCCTTTGTTGACTACGAGAAGGCTTTCGACAGCGTAGAACTATGGGTTGTTGAAGAAGCTTTGGTAAATGGCAGAATGGACTCGATACAAAAATCTATGCATAATATCTATCTAGACGCAACGATGACAGTACAACTTGATGATGAGCTAAAGACGAACCGCATCCCAATCAAAAGAGGAGTAAGACAGGGAGATACAATCTCGCCCAAATTATTTACAATGGCCCTGGAAGACTTGTTCAAATCATTAAATTGGGAAAATAAAGGGATAAACATTAATGGTAGATTCCTAAATCATCTGAGATATACAGAATATACTCTTGATCGCATCCGACTGGAAAGAGCTGCAGTCAATGATAAATGACCTCCATAAAACATCGCTCCAATGAGGATTAAAGATGAATCTCAGAAAAACAAAAGTAATGTCAAACTCAGAAGAGCAAAAAGTTATAACAGTAAATGCAACCGAAATGGAACAGGTGAATGAATATATATACTTAGGCTAGGCCATAAGAGCGAGTAAGGACAACCAGTCAGCCGAAATAGCACGAAGAACTCGATTGGGATGGACGGCGTTCGGAAAGCTCTCCTATGTTTTGAAAAATCAGAAAATTCCTTTATTTTTAAGAACCAAAGTATTTGATTGTTATATATTGCCGGTTCTAACATACAGAGCGCAGACGTTGACCTTTACAAAATCAAATTTGGACAAAATCCTCAAAACTCAAAGGGCTATGGAACGACACATGTTAGGAATATCACTCAGAGATAAAAACGAAATGAGTGGATAAGAAGAAAAACCAACGCAGTTGACGCTATAGAAAGAACAGCATCACTAAAATGGAAATGAACAGGTTATAACGAACGAATAAAAGACAACAGTTTTGGATGGATGAAAACTAGGCTAAAATGAAATGAAATGAAATACGTCAAAAAGTTTATTTTTGGTAAGTCTATCCGATGGCCCTGATTTCAACATTTAGTGAAAGACATCTTTACTAGGATTAATTAGCGGAGTATAAATATTTTTTAAAAAAATCAACATAGTAAAAATTGTTATTTAAAAAGTTATATATTTATTATTAATTTATTCATTTCATTTATATTTTAGTAATTTAATTTTAAACCCGTTACACGTTATTTAAAAATGTCATGATCTCAGCTTAAAAATGCAATTTAAAATCACCCCCTGCTTTCATTTGTCCCAGTTAAATAAAAAAGCTATTTGTTTTACATAAACGTAATCAAATAAAAGGCGCCGTTATCAAAGGAAATTTTGTACGAATATCAGCAAGTATTTAAGATAGCTTTTTAATCTATCCGACTATTTTCTTTGTAGAAATAGCGGGTTTTTAAGGCAAATACTTTTAAGCATGCCAGTTTAGTTTCAAATTGGTTCTTAAAACATGGCATTTTCAACTTTAGTTTTATTTGTGTTTCTATCTAGAAATGTAATTTTTGCCTTGGAATCTAATGAAGCAATTGTAACGAAAGCTAAAATAGTTCGATCAGGAAAATTGGGCGATGTCCTTGAGTTAATTGAAAATAAAAATCAAGTTGAAACAAAATTAGCAGATGATAACGAACAGTCTAAGGCTAATGGTTATGGAAATCCAGGAGACTTAATATACAGGTAATTTTAAAGCATACCTAGACATTTAATTAATTTGCATGTAAAATTAATTTAGGATGAAATTATATTTAGTGAAATGTCTGTCTCAAACTTTGGGAACATGAATTAATGAATAAATGAACAAAAGGTGATAATACTTGATCATCGAAGACTAGACCTTGCGGAGCCCTTTACATCCCACCATTGCTACAGATCATTTGAAGCCGATCGCTTTTACGAATCCAAGCAGCCTCATTGATCAACCGCTTCCGAAGACAAAATTGTATCTCTGACATGTCTCTGCATCAATCCGTTGGGTGCTAATACTCTCTGAGGACATAGTCAACAGTTTCATCCTCCTTCAGACACCATCTGTACATCGGGTCAACTGCTATACCTATCTTATGAGAATAGCCTCTCAGGTGATAATGTCCTCTCAACATTCCCACAACAATTCACAGCTCTTTCCTTCCTAGGGAGAGAAGCTCCCTAGTACGCCATGTACCAACGTCAATTGCGACAAGTAAAATTGGTTAAGGTCTATAAGGTACAATCGCTGATGCCGGATAGTCCGCATCCCGTGTATACATTAGTGACCCAAAACCCACACGAGTCTGATTGCTCCACTTCTCTTTGTCAGACTGTTCAGTACATCCTCGCCTTTAGACATCAATTGCAAAATTGCGACACTAAACTTCAGTGCCCTAATCGCAGCTCTACTGTGTGAGTATATGTTTATTATTCTCTTCCTGCTTATGCCCCTCTCCCAGAAATAATCTCAGTGCAGAATTGCATAAATTTACAACGTAAAGATCGTCGAATGTTGTTCGAAAGGGTAGAAAACTCTGACTCCGTACTTCTGCCGAATACTCCAGCACATTTTGTCGAGATCCATCTGTAAACCAGCAGGATTCCTTTCTTGGAAGATTTTGTTCCTCTTCTTAATCATCTCTACTAGGAAAAATTATCTCATAAGAATAGTTCGATTTCAAAATCGGTGCCATGTAATTTGTTTGCATGGAGAGTGATGGACATCTCTCCCCCAAGCTTTTTCAGACACCTGTTTAGCCGCCTGTTCCATTTCCGAGATGCCCTAGACAACTGATACGATAAGTACCCTTCAGGGCCCATCCTCTATGTACAAGTGCAGAGGAGGAAAGCTTACCGGGACTTCCAGAGCCCTAGTGGGGCAGTCCTCATCACACTCACTATTCCCACACAAGCCATTCTTTGAATTTTGGCAACTTGAAAACGGTGTTTCCGCTTTGTTGTACACCATACAATAGCGACGTATGTGATCATGAGGCAGATCACCATAATGTATATCAAAAATAACACTCTCGTAGTCAGCTGTCACGTGCACCCAATGGCTCGTTTATAAGCCCAGAAAGCACATTTGCCTTCTTGGTTCGAGCCTCAACATGACCATTCCAGCTCAGTCGTAAAGCCAGAATTACTCCCAGGTATTTAACTGTCCCTTGTAGTGGGAGGTTCTTTCTGTCAATGTAATTGTGAGAAATCCCTCCGTATCTCCTTTTTCTTGTAAAGAATCCCAGCCTTGTCTGGGTTTTTCCGAGTCCTTCTCTATGGTATCATCGCCTTGCTCTTTTTGCAGAAACCAATTGGTGTATAGTCCACGTGGAGGAAAATGGGGTGGTTACTCCTGAAGTACTCTATATGTCAATGTGGCGTAGCTAATTTTCTTAAGCTAATGTAGCGTCATCTATTACCAAATTTAAATTGTTTTCTTCTATTTCAATGGTGCATGCAATTTTTGGGGGCCCTACTTCAACAGGTTTTGATACGGAATCAACTAAAAAGTGCAAAGACGTTTTGAAATTAAGCTTACCAATACAAACGTGCTTGCATCTCTCAAATCGAGGTCATCCCTGACTAAATAAAAAATATATTTTACCCGCAAAGTTTTATCTCAAATATGGCAGCATTGCAATGTTAAAATGTAAATATGGTACAGTAACTTTGGGTATGCGAAATATAAAATGTTCAAGTGACTATCGACGGGATCAAACATCAAAAATATATTTCCTCTTGTTTTGAGAAAATAAAAGCACGTACTTTACGGATATCATTATACTAAATATAACACACAAAACAGAAATATACGTCCCTTAAAACACTCTGAATCCGTTTAGTTCGCACACAATTCATAAGGTAAAAACAACAAAACATAAAAATGACGTCAAACCGCTAGACAGTTATTAATTGCATTCATCACCGAAATGTTTCTCGTACAAACCGGCTAAAAACTTCTCAATTAAAAATTAATTTTCAGTTGTTAAACTTAAGGGGTAATAGCTCACTCAAGAGCATAGGACTAAAGGTCATTTTAATCTAATCTACATAGGGATGATAATTTTTGGAACACCTAGTGCAAAATACCAAAGAAAACATAATACAAAAATTAAGATTCCAGTAAAAAATAAATACATCTCTTTTCTCTTTTAAATAGCTATCTTTCTATATATATATATATATATATATATATATATATATATATATATATATATATATATATATATATATATATATATATATATATATATATATATATATATATAAATATATATATATATATATATATATATATATATACGGGGTGTCAACGAATCTATTAGACAAGTCATAATTTCTAGAGTATCATGTGTATCAAAATGAGAATTGGTACAGGTAAATGGTGTGTGAACGGGAGAGTTTTTGCATATTTTAGACTTTCCAGCCACTTCCGGTTTCACCGGAAATGGTCCCGGTTTTGAATTTTTAAATAGAACACCCTATATATTTTAACATTTTTGGATTTCTGAGACAATTCTAGATCAGAATGTGACATTTTAAAAACTTTTTACGTCTACTTCATTTTTTTAGAGCCACTTTTAAAATTGCAACTAGGTAGCCATGATCGGACGCAAACTAATCTAAGGGCCTTAGGTGATGTCAAAAAAATACAATCGCAAAGTTTTAGTTACTTAGTTAATTTATTTACTTACAATAAGTGCGCCATGGACAGCCATGATGCATAATAATTTGCAACTGTTTTTATCAAGTCTTCTTTGGAAAACAAAGCACTCACTTAAGTAGATAATAACAGTGACGTATGCTCTAAGAACAGACTCTCTGTGACACTCTCCAAATATTAAAAACATATCCACTTTTTCACTTTGAGTATACATTATTTTAACGAAAATTTAAACTAAACTTAATGAAAATTAAGAAACTTTTACGTCTGTTCTTAGAGTGTATGTCACTGTCATTATCCACTTAAGTGAGTGCTTTGTTTTCCAAAGAAGACTTGATAAAAACAGTTGCAAATTATTATGCATCATGGCTGTCCATGGCGCACTTGTCATAAGTAAATAAATTATCCAGTATTTTGCTTAATAATATTTAATTTCTGTTCTTATGTCTAATCCAATCGCAAATAAATTAGTACCGTTAGATTCGTCAAAGAATGCTTTTTTCGAAAAGTAGTTGTCAAAAAGGGGTCGCCATTTGAAAATTAATAGTTAGAAATGAAAACGTAATTTTGTCAACTTGTCTTATTCCTGTCTTCCGATCATGGCCACCTAGATGCAATTTTAAAAGTGGCTCTAAAAAAATGAAGTAGACGTAAAAAGTTTTTAAAATGTCACATTCTGATCTAGAATTGTCTCAGAAATTCAAAAATGTTAAAATATACAGGGTATTCTATTTAAAAATTCAAAACCGAGGCCATTTCCAGTGAAACCGGAAGTGGCCGGAAAGTGGAAAATATGCGAAAACTCTCCCCTTCACATACCATTTACCTATACCAATTCTCATTTTGATACACATAATACTCTAGAAATTATGACTTGTTTAATAGATTCGTTGACACCCGGTATATATATATATATATATATATATATATATATATATATATATATATATATATATATATATATATATATATATATTCTTTCAAGCAGAAAAATGGACAGGACATCAAAATAGTTTATTTTCTGCAAATGCAACTCTGCTTCTTGCTCCATACAAGTTTCGACCACCTTATGGTCTCCTTAGTGGAGGTGTATCGAACCGAACGCAACATTCGCAGGAAAAAAACAATTGTCTATATAAAATATAAATCACGTGACTTATCAGTAGGATATTAAAACTACCGACTTTTTGATATCAGACTGAAAAACATTGCCACTCGAAATTTGAAAATTAACATTTCAGTAAGAAATAAATGAATCTGTTTTTCTGCCGTGTTTATATGCCTGCCTATATGTACTCTCCTGTCAAGTATAAAAAAGGAGAGAATATATACAAACAATTTATTTCCTGCAAAAACCACTCGTGTTCTCTCTATTCGCGTTTCAACTACCTTATGGTCTCGTCAGTGGAGCTGTACAGTTCTATTTGCAGAAAATAAACTGTTTATTTCTTCTTTTTTTCTATTTGAAAGGAAAATAGATATAGGCAACTAATTAAACACGACAGAAAAATTGATTTATTTATTTCCTACTGAACTCTTGATTTTTTAATTTCATATTACTTTGGCGAATATATAGGTGTCGTTCGACGCGATATTTTTCAGCCATGCATCAAAAGTCGGCAAATTTAATATCCTGCCCATATACCTCGAAATTTACGTTTTATATAGACAATTGTTTCCTTCGAATATTGTTCTCGGTTCGATACAGCTCCACTAATGAGACTTTAAGTTGGTCGAAACGTGTATGGAGAGAGAACCAGAGTTGTATTTGTAGGAAATAAACTGTTTTCCTTGGTTCTACTTGAAGGGAGAATATATTTAGGAAACATAATATGTATATTATAAAGGAAAATTTTTGTCAGTTTCGTCAAATTATATAGAAAATTTTAGTTTTTAGATAAGACCGTCAATAAAACAATTTGTTTCGAAAATATTAAGGACAGAGTACTAACAGAAGTTTACAGTTACCCACCAATATATAAAAAGCTTTTAATAATATATAGATAATTAGTTGGGCTCTACTTAGTTGGATAAATATAATTTTAATTATTTTTAGTTGGTTATGAGCTAACTAAAAATATGAATTCACTATTAAATATACGAATAATTTTTTTGGTTGTTTTCTGTTTCAAAATTTAAATGCTTTCGTGGTTGGTCATTAGGAAATAGAATATATTTCTAAAGATATAATTTTTTTATAAGTGGTATTAAAACATAAAAAAAAGTTATTCTTTAAGACCTTTTTATTTCGGAAATTGGTATGAGAAAGTTCTTTTTTAGACTTTTCAAATTCCGTAGTAGAAAGTTCCTGAAAAAATTTTAAAATGCGGAAAATATAAATAAGAACATAATAATCTAAATGCCCACTCAAATAAACAAACTGAGTAATAAATTTTTATAATCCCTTTTATCATAAAGTCTAAAGGTACATTATCATTTGCACCTATATTCCATTGATCAGTTATAATTGGCTGAAATTAAATTATTACTATAGAATTATGACCTAAAAATCAAAGAAAAAAGTAGTGTCAACATTCCTACGTAGATCTATGAGTGTACAGATAAAGACAGCAGAGTTGGCAAGGTAAAAGATTGTAGGCTACTATGTATACATTGTTGTCAAATATCTGCCTTTAAGAAAGATGTACATAACTCAAGCAAACAGAAACATAATCATATTATTACATATTCACTTTTTAGCTTATATTTATGCAATTTCATAGTCTTGAATATATAAAATAGTTTATTATATCTACAAAATCGACAATAAAGAGTTTAAATTGACAAACATTCTAAGTCAATAATCAACCTTAAAAATATTATTCAGTTTACCAGTTTTATGGTTTTCTCTCTCGACCTTTATAATAAATTTTAATAAATAAAGATTTATTTGTTAACTTTTGAATACAAATTACAATAATAGCATAACCTAAACGAAACTGGCCTATTAGAAGATTTAGCTTTCATGACTACTAAATCAGGTTTTAGTCTTAAACCTTTTTAGTAAATCTGGGTTTGGGTCTTCTATCATTTCAATTATAAATCAAAATTTCGGGAGTAGGGATTTATTGTTTATCTTTGAATCAGTAGCGTGTAACAAGATAGATAAATGTGCAAGGGCGTAAATTATTACAATGATGAGGATACAGACAAAGAAAATTAGTTCTTGCTTTTGAATTAACATATATTCATAATAATAAAACAAAAAACATAATGTTATAAATGTAAAAGCGCAATTTTGAATATTTTGCTTAAATCTGCTTATGTACTGGGTGTCAAATTTTCAACACTTTTGCAGGATACCTGTATTATTACTAAAGATATATAATAAATACATGCAATAAACAACATTTTCCCCGCCCTCCATGTTTTTAGGATACAAGGCAAAACTGAAAATTTTCCATTTAAAAATGAAAAAGTAAAAAAGACTAATGAAGGTTTTTTTTATATAAAATAGCTGCTGACTTACTTCTTTTCTAAGAGAATTAGATTTTGAATTATAAATCAAAGTTACGCTTTTTCAAATGAAAAACCGTGTGTATTATTTAACAGCCCGATCTCAATTTTTTCAAGATTTCTAAAGTATAATAGTTGATATTTGATTTCATTAATAAATGACGACAGCGCTGTTTCGTCCTAGTATAGGACTCATTAGGCTATTGCATTCGGTACAAACCATCATCTCGCATCTGTGTCCTATAAACAGATTTCATGGTTGAAAAATAATTAATAAGACATAGTGGCGATGCTGGATAATGCGACCTTTATCATTAGAGTAGCACGTTTCGTATGTCGAGTTTTGATATACTCCTTTTTAATTGACCGTCACACCACCACATGGTGGTTTTATACAACATTGTTGGTTTGTGTTGTTCTTGTGTTGTTGAGTGAGCCATTGAGATGTCGCCGCTGTGTCTTACTTACTATTTTTTAAACGTGAAATCTGCTTATAGGACACAGATGCGAGATGACGGCTTGTACCGAATGCAATGGGCTGATGAGTCCCATACTAGGACGAAACAGCGCTATAGTCACTTTTTGGACCCGGAGTTTTTCCATAATCTCGGAGTTCTCCGCTCTTTTTACCATGATAGTAATATTTATCAACGGTCTTTGTCCGCATAGCCGAGAATTTCCTATATTATTTTATAATTACACAGATAAATTAACCAAATAGAATACAAGATAAATATTTCATGTTGAAAATGGTTGTCATTTTTCCTGATACAAAATTGGCATATTTCTGTAATTTTTCTTAAATTATTTAAAATAATAACAGGTTTGATTTGCAACAATTGGAAAGTAAAAATTTTAAAATTTATATAGTTATTTTTCGCTTTTTAGCGCTTTTTAGTAATCGGTTCAATTTGATTCTTCAATTTCTAGTTTTGAATTAGTTGTGATATTCCTCAATTATTTGAACTAAGTACTAAGCGAGATTAATGTACTTCACAATGATTTCAAGGTCGTAAAAAAATCCCATTGTGTCCAAAGTTCCTTAATACCAACATTCGTCACAACTTTTACTAATTACTTTAAAGATTATTTGCAGCCTCAAATTAACTTAGACTGCCTAACTGTTTGAAAGTATATAGATGTTGGATTAAAAATATACTCTGTATTGTGCTTATCTATAAACTGATTTTCCTGCAAAAATACAGTAGATAATTTCTAGAACAATATTATTTGTTTATCATAACCGATTCAGATATCTAGTAAAAACGGTGCTTTTATTTATTTATGAAAAACACTTACTCGAAAGTCAATAAACAAGTCTGGAAACGCAAACACTGCTGAATCATGTTCTATTATTTTCTATAGAAAACTGATATACCATGGGAACAAACAAATTGCACCCTAACATGAATATAAATACCTGTATTCGCTCTGTGATCCTCAGTGTAGTGAAGTGTAGTGTAGTGAACAATTATGTATAATAAAATTATAAATTTAAAATTAAACCTTAAGTCGTAGTGTAAATCTTAATTTATTGTAAAATCAAGAGTTTAAAGTACCAACCACTTTATTTAAACAGAACTATCCAAGTAATTTAAGAAATTATAGGTCATTTTCAATAAGTAGAATTGCATAGTAGTAGATATCTGTTGGACTTCCATTGTCTTTATTTTTGTTGAATATTCAACAAAAATAAAGACAATGGAAGTCCAACAGATATCTACTACTTCGCAAGAACCATCGTTGTCTATGACCTTCAAACAAACACTAGAATTGCATACTTTAATTAGATATCCTCTGTGAGTCCTAAACCCTGGATTAAAACCAATCTTCTCAAGTTTTTAGATCTAGCAAAGGCTCTTGACATGATGTTGACTACAAATATGGCCTCATTACTCCATTTTTCTTTATTACTTAGTATATCATTGTACCAATCATTATTATCAATTTTACACTTTTTTTATCTTTATAAGTAATGTCTTGTTGCTGTTAAAAAGTTACATAACTTCACTTTATAATTTTTAATGACGTATTAAGATTTTATGTATATTATCCATAAGACCATATTTAATATATGATAAAGTTTTCTGACTTGAAAAATAGTATGGAGAGAAGAAATAACAAGATTCCAACTTCAACATATTTATTTAACTTTTATTAAAAAAGTTTCCATACATATATCTAACCGGATATGAAAGTTTGTTTAAGTAGCTATATTAAAAAGTTAAAATAATTTTCAAGGAATTTATTTAGTCAAAAACCAGTAAAGCAAAACTGTTTTGAATGCAATTTTTTTACTTTGTATTCATAACCAAAATTTATACAGGCAACAGACGTTAATATAAAAACCCAGCTTCTGATTTTTTTGGTATTTGATTCAAAATTAAGCTTAATGCGTAATAAATCAAGAACCATAGGATCATTTTTGTAAAAATGCCAGGAACGGCTACTAAGCATAACATTCACGACAGTAGCCGTTGATATTTTGGAAATACTCACAACACTGGCTTTGCTAGGTGCTATTTGACATATCTATTGCAAAGTTTAACATTTGAGATGAAATGCATATTTAGGAAATTTTAATATACGGACATTTTCATTTTCTACAAGTTTCGACGTAGATGATTTCAACAAGAGGATATAAATGAATCTTATTCTTTATACGATGATTAAGCATCTACAAAAACCATTGTATATTACTGGTTTAATAAATTTAATTATAACCGTCGTTCACTCTCGGACGAAGTTACATGTAGGTCGTCCAAAATTGGTTTTAGTTATAAAAAAACCTCAATTCTATGCATGAACTGATACTGCAGGATCATCATCTGATATACTGTGATATTGAAGCATTCCTGGATATTTGTAACATCAATGTATACAGTATATTGCATGAACATTTGACTATGATGAAGCTACGTTCGCTTTGGATCCATCATAATTTCACATTCGCTCAAAATAAGACTCGTGTCAACTAGTACAATGAAATGCCAAAAAAATACCATCCTGGTTTTGCAAAAACATTTATAAGATCTACCAGATGATTAACCGCGGATCTATGTATATGAGCAGTCAACTATATAGGTCTTTTATGTTGCGCTAACACCAACAACAGGTTCTCGCGAACGTAGAACTTTGAAGCAAATGGACGCCTTGTTTTTAGAAAAACAATCGTGTTTTTAGAATGGTCAGTTTTGAATGATACACAATCAGTTGTTTATCTATGAATTAAGAAAAATAAACCGGCACGTTCATCTTTCACCATGATTATGCGTGCTCTCACATAATGGCTCAAACAAGTGACTTTTTGAGTACTCAAAATGTGTAATTTATAGTACATCTATCGTACAGCCTTTATTTGGCATCCAAGGATTCCTCTTTGTTTTCGTAGAATAAAACCATAAACAATAATAAATATTTGTCTTTGTTTGTTACTTCCAAAATATGAACTGCTAATTTCATAAACCTTAAATATTAATAAGTTAATCTTTGCCTCCCTTAGATCATCATAAAGAAAGACAGACAGTTTATTTCCTGCAAATTTCGCTCTGGTTCCCTCTCCATACTAATTTCAATCACCTAATGGTCTTGTCAGTGAAAGTGTCATAGAAAACAATTGCATATTTAAAATAACCGTTCCAAAATATGTCGATACGATATTACTGCGAAGTACTGATATATGGACTATCATTATCTATATTTTTGTTGAACATTGCAACGTTTCTACTAGTAGTTACCTCCAACCTCTTTAAAGTGAAACTGAACAAATTTTTAAGTTACGTGTTTTATTAATTAACAAAATTACGATGCTACGTTATAACGACGTTTCGGTGTTTTAATCGCGCTCGATTGGAACATTTCTCGTTGGTGCTTATCGCCTCCAAAATATAACTCTATTTTTCTTTACATCCTAATTGAAATAATTCGCTCCGTAGTCAAGGCATTGTGTTGTATTTAATACAAATCAGGGGGGGGGGGAGGTGGTGAGGTCTCGCAAAACCTCCCTACTATGTCAGAATTCATAGCCGCCTAACCTGTCTTCTTTTCTCATCGGGAAAGAATGGTATTAGTGAAGGTCTAAATTAATTTTGAAATCAATTTGGTTACAAAATTATCAGGGGAATTATTTTTATATGAGTATGAGAGATGTTTTCTGTGTAACATTTTTTTTAACCACGGTCGATTTATTTTATATAATTTAACTTATTTATTTATACTATACATAGTAGTATTTAACTCCTATCATTAATTATCTAATATTTATAATAATTAGCAATTTTAACCAATTATCTTTGCTATTTAATTTCCTAAATTCTAACAACTTTTCGTCGCCTTTCCGACTATCAGTTATAAGTCAAGTTCGGGATTATTTCTCTCTCTTTAAGTCACGTTCATATGATTTTTGGTCATTCACAATTAGCGAAAATTGTTGTTTGTGCAGAATTTTGACTAGGTATTATTTTACGTTTGGACTGCGATTCCCCTAAACTAACTAGAACCTCTGTTCGTTTTACAGATTCTATAAAAAATTTTCTAAGTGATGAATATTCGATAATATGTGAAATTAAGAAGATTCTTAGGTCATCGTGCGCAGGGGCGGATCCAGCCTCTCTTTGGGGGGGGGGGGTGATATCACAAAAGTACCGTATGGCAAGCGAAAGCAAGTTGTCGAAGGGGGGGGGGACACTAGCAACTTTCCCATTTCTAGTGTAAAAGGCTGGGTCGGGTCTATTTTTCTTAATTTGAAACTCTTGGAGAGGGGGGGGGGGGCGATCACAAAAAAAACAAGTTACCGACAGGAGAGACGATGCGAGCAGCATACACATTCCTCGTATAAGAACAAGTTGTCAACGGGGGAGGGGGGAGTACCCCCAGAATACACGTTCCGAATATAAAATGCAGAATCGGTTCTATTTTCATGAACTCAAAGCTCTTGGGAAGGGGAGGGGCGACCGCAAGCATATACATTTCTATACTCTATTCAGGAACTAGAGAGAGTAATGAAACTGTTACCGAAATCTCCAACCTATCTGCTCTAGTGCCGCCGGTAACTGAGGACTACCGTGAATCTAATTATATTTAATTATATTTAAATATTATAAGGTTTTATAAATTTACTGCAACAATAAAATTTCTGATAGTTCAATTTAATTTCTGTCAGTGAGTAAAGTACACCTTACAGTGTGTCCTTAGTGATTTATCTTGTTTGTGCTTGTTTTTATTTATTATTTGAGATTAGTGAGATATCCAAAGATATGGCTTCCACATCTACATTTATTCCAAAATCGCTAAACCAGGGCATTTTTTCCTCAAAGAAAAACTTATTACGATGAATGTTTATGATGCCTTCAGATATCAATATCTAGATAATAATGTTAAAAGCTGTGTCCCAACATGACAGGAGTTGAAAAATCTACTATGTATCGAATACTGAAGGAGAAAAAAAGACTGGAATTGTTAGTACTCACAAGCTACATTCGATAACAGGCAGACGAAAAACCTCGTTGGAAGAAGAGATGTAAACTGCAATAAAAGGATTTGTATATACATTTTATTATGAGAAGCAGATCCCAACCGTCGACAAAATTCTAACTAAAATCAATGAAGATCGGCATTTACCTGAAATTAAAAGAACTGAGCTCTGGAAATTGCTCAGAGAACTTAATTTTTACTGGGAAAAACCAGATAGGAAATCTGTTCTTATAGATCATCCGGAAAATGTCCATTGGAGAAAGAAATATCTCTCTCAAGTAAAAGGTAGAGTTGCTAGAAATAACACAACTTACAAAATTAGTAATTTAACTGAACTTTCGAAAGATTTTTTTGAATAAAGTTAGTCCACAAAATTTGGAAAAATCCATATAATAAAAAAATATAAGAAAATGTGGAAACTCGATCTCATGATCGGTGAGATAGAAGAACTAATTATAATTAATTTGAGCGAAGATAGCTTCACTGACTTTGATTATGAATTAGATATATAATGTTTACCATCGTAAACACAATTTATTACTTAAATTTTCTGTAATATATAAAAATTGATTACATTTGAATCCCTTTTTAGTGTTTAATTTTAATTCTGCAGATGGTTTAAGAAATAAATAAACTGAAACGTCAAATATCCTAAAAATTATTTTTAATTAATAATAAAATGACCGATAGCCCCAAAAATATTTTAATATTATATGAACCAATTAATTTTTGTTGTATTTTTAACGATGAGTATTTTATAAGTATTTAAATTATAACTTCGAATTTTTTGAGAGAAAAAGGCTATGTTTTAGTCTAAATGTGCCTAAAACAGTTTCTATGCCAAAGTTAAAAATAATAAAAATACAGTTGTGATTTGTGGTTAAATATGTCAAAATTATCCATATTTTCTAGTGTATATAAATTATTTAGAAATCATAAGAAATAAAATAACATTATAAAAACTTCTTATTTTAAGTTTATTACCGAGATAATATTCTGTGTCATAAATACTTAGTGATTAAATAAACCTCCTTCCGACGCCTATGACAAAGATTAAAATCCTTTTTAACACTTCACACATCCAAATATCTATTGTTATCCAACCCAAATAGTCCATTATTATAGACCAATATGTTTGATAAAAAAATTTCTAACCCATTTCTATGAAAAATATATGTGTCCCAACAGATTTTGCTAAGGACATTGGACTAAAGAACACAGGTAGTTTGCGAAGAAAAAAAGGGTAAAAAATGATTTATTACTCTCTCTAGTTCTTGAATAAACTATAGTATAAGAGGCAAAATCGGGTATATTTTCCTGAACTCAAAGCTCTTGGAGGAGGAGGGGCGATCGCCCCCACCGCCCCCCCCCTTGGATCCGCGCTTGATCGTGCGTTCACGTCAGTGTACCTATTACTCCGATGAACTCGCATTACCGGCTATAATCCAATCAATCCCATTTAAATCATTAAAGTATTATTCTTCCGAGATTTGTTAAAAATTTGGATACGTTTGGGATTATTAGGCTCTTCTTATTTTTTGAAAAAAACACTTATTCAACCTTTACGAATAGAGCCGATTCTGCGTATTTGCTTTCTCCAGAATAGAAACGATTCAGTTTCAGAAGCAGCCGAGTCAAATCATTTTTAATTTTCCGTGGGTGAGCACCACGAGTTGCTCAAAACAGAAATAATCTCGAATGGTCTCTATGAAAACAAGTTGGCTTAAACAAACCAACCTCTAATGATTTTCTCTGGCCATGCAGACTTTTTATATTATTTTTGAAACCACGCTTGAAATTCGAAGTTTTATTAAAACATTTGTATATGCCGGGGCATTATTAAATATGTTTTTAATATTTCTTTTAAATATAAATATATATCTTTTTCTTCTTCTTCTAGGTAGAACTAAGTTCTGTTATCTATACAATGCCTCATCGATCCTCGTTTGAGGTCGAAATCCAGCTGTCTCTCCATCTTTTGGGGGGCCGTCCAGGCGGCCGTTTGGTGTTTGGTTTCTCTCTCATCACGGTTTTTGCTAGTCTGTCATCGTCCATTCGTTCCACGTGATCTCTCCACTGCCTACGACGGTTCCGAACCCACTTCACAACATCCCTCACTCCGCTGTCCTCGCGTATTTTTGCGTTTCTTATTCTATCTCTTAAACTTGTTCTTGTGATCATTCTCAGCGTTTTCATTTCTGTGGTTCTCATAATTTGTTTTGTCTTTGTGGTTTCATTTCTCGTTTCTGCGCCGTAGGTCAGTATCGGTCTTACACAGACCTTGTAAATTCTTGCTTTGCTCTCAACCGTCATTTGTTTATTGTTCCAAATTATGTATCTTAGTTGGCCTGATATCATGGCCGCTTTGTTGGCCTGTGTGTGTACTTCTTCCGTTACTGCCCTGTTACTTGTTATAGGTATTTAAACTTCCCAACCTGTTCGATATGTTTGTCATCAACCATTAGTTTGCATCTTACCGGTCCTTTTGCTATTACCATTGCTTTGGTTTTCTCCACAGATATCTTCATATTATACTGTTTGGCTGTTCGATTGAGATGGAAAAGCATTCTTTATAAGTTGTCCTCGCTATCTGCTGTCAAGGCAACATCGTCTGCAAAACATATAATCTGAACGGTGTTGTGTCCCATTGGATACCCAATATTTGCGCTTTTTACCTCATCAATGATTTCGTCCATGATTACATTGAAAAGTGTTGGACTTAAGCTATCACCCTGTCTTATTCCTATGGATAGAGGGATTTCCTCTGTTAGAGTGTTATTTGTTTTAATTACCATGGTGTTTTTTGAATTCAGTTCGTATATTGTTTGTATGATTGCTTCGTCTACTTGTTTTCTTCGCAGTAATTCTGTTAATGTGTTCCAGTTTGACTCGGTCGAACGCTTGTGTAAAGTCCACAAAACAAATGAACATATATATTTACAATATAAACAACTATTTATACTAAAAGTAATTGGAGTGGAGTATGGCAGAGATGAGTGCAATCGTGCTTGCTATACTAGGATCCCATTTAGGCTCCATTTAGTTTTAGTTTACAATTACTAAGTAGGGGTTTCTATACTTTTCTTATATCTAGCATATTATTCCTGCTAATATCTGATATCAGACTGTAAAATATCAATAATCAAACGATTTCTAAACATACACCGGAGTATTAAGAAGTTTGAAAAATTAAATAAAATCTAAAGAAATCCTTTTCGTTGCCTTCGGTTCATTACAGCTTCATTGACTAGACCGAAACTTGTCTTACTCCAAGCAACTTGATATTTTCAACGTATTTTGAGGAGCTGATTCGATTTTTTCAGGTTGCCAAGTTTAAATGTGTATTTAACAAGTTAGGGTCGATTTTAGAAAACATAACATTTTTGCACAGCGATCTTTTATTGAATTATTTATCTATATCTCATCATATATCAATATTTGAAAACTTCGGACATATTTAGTTTTTTAGAAGTGAAATTAATGCCTATGATACTTAAATTATTGCTATTAGTCATTGATATATAGGACGTGACTTCAGAAGCTCGTAGAGCACGTAGAGTCGTGTGATGCGAGAACTTAACGCGCACGAAAACTTATTTTAAAATGTCTTTTAGTGTGATTTAATAGAAATATTTTTGTAACATAATATGCAACAAATGAAGTGGTATGAATTGATTTGCTTCAACAGTCTTATAAGTCAATATCTAATATTAAATTAGTATACAAACTTATAATTGAATTAAAAGTGTAAATGTAGGATTAATTGTATATATTTGTATGTATTTAATTTAAACTATTTTACCTTTATAATGTGAAATCCGTGGAGTTTTTACATAGATTATTAGAGCGGCAAGTACGAAACGATATTCAAGGTAAACTTTCTTAGAATTGCACAATTCGGTTAAACAATTTTTGCAAATGCAATTTCGTGGTAAGCACTTGATATATGCCGTTTTATCTGCCTACTTGTCGGAGGAAGTTCTAAAATAGAAGTCACATTGCTGTAACATCCCAACCGATGGATTGGAAGAGGCAATGAGACACCAGTAAGATGGCCACCATGTTCTCCAAAATTAAATGTGTGAGTACTTTTTGTGGGGCGTTCTTAAAACAAAAGTATACGAGACTCCGGTGAACAGAATTATTGATGCGAATTTTAAACACTGGCAAACTTTTTCATAATCCGGAGATATTAGATAGAGTCCAATTTCATTTTTAAAAAAGTATTAGTAAATGTATTCGGCAAAATGGAGGGCATCTTGCACATTTACTAAATTAATGATTTTTATAGTACATATATATATATATATATATATATATATATATATATATATATATATATATATATATACTTCCCATATTAATTTTAAAACCTGTTTTATTATTACAGAAAATTGCTGTATGTATGCTATTGAAAATATTTTTTCCTGTCGAATCCGCTCATCCAAAGAAAATTTTTCAAAAGGTAAAAAAGCTTCCAAATATATGCAATTTTCCGGTAGATATTTAAAAGTGACGTCACTTTCATAATACTTACACTACTTTATATCTGGTCGCTAAACAACTAGAAAACGTCATATTATAGTGTTAGACCACACACCAAAAATCAATAAATTCAGTTACCACGTTTACAAAAACTTTGGTAAAAATTAATATTTTTTTGACAGTCAGTATAAGCTAAAGTTTTGTAACTAAATAAATTGTTAAATAAAAATGATTTATTTATCCCTACAAATAAAGTTTAAAGTGGCATTTAAAACTTGTTAAAAAAATTTAGCCGTCCTTTATTTTTTGATTTGAGATATTAATTTTCAATCGAAATTATTCTTGAGAGTTGTCAAAAAGACATGTTTTGTGATTTTTTACAATGTTTAATCTAACTTTTCTGTTTGTATGTGTCTGATGCTCTCGATGAACCAAAATAAGCTAATATGTGCTAAAAAGTCCTCAAACTATAAAAAATAAGAGACATAATGATCAATTAATATAAACTGGAACTAAAGTCGAAAATGATTAAAAATACAGATCATTTATACTTTCAAGTGTAATTATCATATAGTTTATACATAAATATTGAGTTAAATAACTGAATTAAATATAAATACAAAATGATATCAAAGGATATCTTAAATAAAAACTTTTTATAATTAAGTCCAAGAGGCAAAAACAGTTGGCTATTTCCCATTTCTTTTTGTATGTTTCACACAATTTGTACATTAATCCATAAATGGATCAGTTAATTTTTCCCTATGTAACTGCTAGTGTGTGAATATTTCGAAAGAGGACGCAAAGCTAGGTCGCAGAAATTAGTATTGTGATACTTCTCCCTAACCTGATATTGTTTTCAATAATCCGGCTGTATTTCTATTTCTATTTTATTTATTTATTCCGTCTTAAAAATTTACACACAAATATTGACAACGTCAAGAGAAAAATACAAAAATAACTTAAAACTTAATTAAAACAGAGAAACAAGTAGTTGTACATGAGAAGGCATTTTCCACAACCCCCCAACGAAAATGAGGTGTTAAAATATCTTTGTTATTTCTTGTGTTGTGATTGTGGAGAGTATACAGGTCTGGAAAATCAAAACCGGAACCTGGACGTTTCTTAAATAAAATAAAGAAAATACTATGTCATTCATCAAATCAGAATGAGACAGTCGTAAGCATCGACATACGTGTAAATTACCAGTTTGGCCCTAGGGTGAGGGGTAAAACAATGCTGGCGCGGTGAGAGCGGGCGGCAGCATACATCACGCCCTAGCACAACAAGAGGATTCCAAGTTATTTGCTTTCATTCAGGCCGTCGAAGCGTAAGTACCGTGATTCGCGCCAATTTTTTTTCTTACAATGGTAGTTTATTCCACGGAACAAAAAGAGCAGATTATTCTGGTAAATAATCGGCAGATTTGCATTTACGTGCGAAAATCATCCTGTTCCTTAAAAATTTAGTAATTTGGAAATTATTAAAAAATTTGGGACAACCGGTTGTCTAAAAATTTGTAAAGAATGCACTGATAATAATGAGGAGCAACGCAATAGTACCGCAATTGCCGAAGAACTTGATATGAATGCTCGAACAGTCCGAAATATTTTAAAGCGGAACAAATATCGCTGTTATAAATTGCGAATAACTCAAGAAATTTTTCCGAAAGACCAGGAAACGCGTATGGTGTTTTGTGAGGATATTATACAAAGTGCTAATAAGGATATACCTCCTGAAGTTTTGGCAAATACGCGAACCGTATTTTACAATAGACTGGGTTATTGTCTCGCTCAAAGTGGAGGCCTGTTTGAACACCTCTTGTAGACTTTTAGGTGTTTTTGTTGATTCAAATTGAATTTAATTATTTGTTTATTTATTTACAATTACTGAACGTGTTACTTTTATTTTTTACTAGAATAAAAGTTTATTTTTGAGAATGATTCTTAATTTTAAAGTGGTCTATTAGCTTATTTACTTAGAAATTACCGTTGTGTTTCACTAGTACTTTTATTAGAATAAATGTTTATTTTGTAACAGAAATATCAATTTTCTTTACGCTCAACGGCCAACAAAAACTAATTTTTTTGTTTTTCGACTATTTGATGTATTTAAAACAATCAATGTATCAAATAGTCGTTAAATATTTCAAATTCCGTCGATTACGTTATAAGTTTAGACGAAGAGTAAATACACCCTCTCATTAGTTTCAAGGTACTGCTCGTTTTCGTGTCGCACGGAAGTTAGCGGGGATAATATTGCGCATAGGCGTTCCCTACGATCTTCTGTCCCGAACTAACCTGAAAGAAGTTAGACGGGTTTGGTGGGTCAGAAGTTGAGGAAACGGCCAAAATAATTTTTAGTTAAGAAATTTAAAATAGAAAGTTGGCCATAGTAACGTTTCTATTAAACCTCAATAATATGAACGGCCAGTTTTTTCTTTCTAAAGTTTCGTCTCAGGTCAAAGGCAACAGTGTTATGATTGCGTCGCGCCCAGTTACAACTCAACTATTACAAAATTGGGCTAAACAGAAAGGCAGTAATATATTTTCGCCATACTCTGGTGTGTAAAATACAAAAAAACCATGTTATCCACATGACGAGTATCTATCTTTTACTAAATCAAAAGCCGAGGTTAAATTCCAAGGCTTACTGGATCATACAGTGGATCGAATGATATTGCTTCAGTTAGACGCCCTTGAACAAATCGATAAATTAGATTTGCAGATATCAGTTTCATTTGCAAATGGGGCTTCGACGGAACGTCAGGTCAGAGCCAGTACAAAATGAAATTCACTGATCCGAATATTTCTGATACAAACTTATTCCTCACCTCTCTTATTCCACTTTAATTAGCAGGTATTATCACGCAAACTCAACAAGAACAGATTGTGTTGTACAATTCCTAACCCTCCTCTACTATGAATTGCGGGCCTCTGAAATTTAAATTTATTAAGGAAACCGAACAAAAGTCTTTAAAGAAAACGAAAAATTATGAACTCGAACTAAACAACTTGCACCATACAAAAGAGTTCTCTTTGCCACCCCAGCTTCAGTACAGTACAATGTATCTATGATGATGATAGACGGCTAGGTGAATTCTTTGGCTGGAACAAAATCGGTTCAACGTTGTTACCTCTGCAAAACAACATCTCAGTTCAACAACACTGATACTGTGTCCCAGTAAATACAGCGTATTTCAAGCTACGACTGATAACTCTACACGCATGTTTTCGATTCTCCGAATGCTGCTTGTATTTGTTGTATCAACATGACATACAGAAGTGGTAAGTCCGTAAGCAGAAAGGCAAAGAGGTGAAAGCACAGACAAAAGCTACCATCTAACAGGCCTTTAAGGAGACAGATTAGGACTTCTTGTTGATACGCCAAAGAAAGGATTAGGAAGCGCTAACGATGGCAACGCAGCTCGACGTTTCTTCGAGAACAGTGCTGAGCCAGCTATTATAGCAAAAGTAAAGCGAAAACTGATCCTCTGGTTTCCCATCATTTTGCAAACTATTGGAAGCGGACATTAATCTGCAATAAAAAAGATTTGGGATACACACTTCAAGCATCAAGATTGTTTATCAAAAGATATTCTTGGTAAAACATACCAACAGAAATGCACCAATTACTTACTCCATTAACCAAACATCATAGCATTCGCAATATTACCGATAGGTAAACTATCGAAAGATGCACAAAAATCAACGAACAAGTTGATACGAAACTATCGCCTAGATTTTGCCCGAAAATCTTCTCGAGAAAAAATATGGAAGATGCGTTCCAAAACTTTTCACGTCGATGGATCCTTACACTGTTTTTGACATAGTAAGGATTCGGATGACAATTCGTACGTATTGGAGAATGAGAAAAGAGCTGTTAACAAAGAAGGCAATGATTAAAAAGTTCTTTCAACAGTATGCTTTATTTCGCTTCTTCAACAGAGCTAAACGGGTTGTCCGTGTCTTTATGTTAGCTTTCCATTATTTAGAGGTTCCGTTTTGGATTTTCCACACCTGTATACAGAAGGAAATTGGTGTTGGTGTCGTTTGATGTAAACTGCCTCCTCCATTATGAATATACAAGGCAAAGTTAAAATATTGTGTTTTTTAAAATGTGGGTTACACAATGCAGTAGGACTCAAAGAAAATAACTTTCGAAGTTTACGCTTTTACAAAATAAATATGCGCACTATTTCAATAGACTGGCCCCAATAAAGGATCATGTACTTTAAATGGTCGTACACCAAAGCATAGTAAACATGCAAGAGTTAATCAGTCGAAAGGATATTTTTAAGGTTAACTATGGCAAAATAAGCCAAGTTAAGTTTTCCTGCTACAAAATCTATATGTGTAAACCATGTCAATTGACTGTCTATATTTAGACCAAAAAACCTATAGATTTCGGCCTCCCTTATTTGAAAACCTTTCATACTGAACTGAAATTGAAGAATTATACGTCTTTTGTGAAAAGTTAAGTGTTGCGTTTAGTAATTTGTTAAGCTTGGTAACCTGGAAAAATCGAATCAATATCTCAAATTACATTGAAGAACATCCCGAGTAGCGTCCCTAGTAAATGGAGCGAAAAATGTTTGTCGTATTTTTAACAGTCCAAAGGAGAAAAACATTAACTTTTGAAAATTCATTTAAATGACTTTAAAATATTTCTTTAGATTCTATTTCATTTTTCGTTATTAACTTGACATTTAAATAGCACAATATGAAATAAAAGAAACTGCATACTATTATATATGGTAAAAAAAATATTTGTACGCACAAGGTAATATCTACTTGTATATTTCTTACGCCATTGAAAATATATTCTCTAAATAAATACTGATTGTGTGTTATTATTTCAAACCTATAAATTATAAATTTTTTTACAAAGATTCAGTCTAAGAATGAAACCCGCCGAGCAAATGAATGTAATTTTTAAATTCAGGGTAGATAAAAACGATAATTTAATACATAAAAAGCTGCTTATCGTAACCCTTCTTTCCTTTTTCTTTTGACAAATGGTTTCCTTCGTTAGCAAATATTTTCTTGCTAAATTTCCATAACGAAAAAATCAAGAACTTTTTTCTGACCCAATCTATTGAATGGCATCGGAATATTAGACTCTGGAAATGTATTCAAAACACGTGTTTACGCTATCTGAATACTAACCCTAATGCCTTCAAAAATCCTTGTAAAAAAATATTTGACTTGTGTGTTTGGGTACGTTTGCCTAATTTTTGCATAAAAAGAAAATCGTGTTTTTTTATTTAACCTTTTTCGTGATCCGTTTGTTAAAATGTGACAAGTAAGCAAAGGCGTAATAGAAAACTCGATTAAATAAAATTTAATTTAGAACCGAACAGAAATCTTCAAAGGAACTTAACTTGGAATCCATTTTTTTCCATTAAAACATCCATATTCAGAAAATACTAACAGAACTAGGGATTCTACGTTTTTTATAATTATGGCATATTTTCAAATATAATTTTCGTGGCATAATATTCAGCCGATTGATGGTCGCGGCCTGGAGAGAAGAATGGGGTGTTAGTTTGGAAGCTGAGAGAAGGGGAGGGGGGTTGAGCACATGTTTTTTGGTCAAAAACGATGGCTTTTTTGACTTTTTTTTTAAATAAAAAAAAATACTTAGAGCTTCACATTTGAAGATGATGTATGAAGTCGTTTCATCCCCTCTACATGAAAAGTACATGTTGGATTTTCATTACAGAAGCTCATTGTGTGTAGGTGTTGGCTTAAGATGCAGTGGCGGTTGTTGTGGTTGTCGGACTTGTATTGTCATTATTTGTGTGTGTACAATGTTTCAATTAAAATGTATCTCTAACCATTATCAAGCATAAACTGGATCAGTATGTACTTCATAGTGAACAACCAAAAAAAAATAATATATACATATATATATATATATATATATATATATATATATATATATATATATATATATATATATATATATATATATATATATATATATCCAACGATACCCCTGGATTTTTTTATTCCTAATCTTCACATAGGGAAGTGCGGTATTTTTTTTTATTTTGCCTTGCAGCTGATTTTGGATTAATTAATTAATTACTAATACCTGCAAAAATTTATTTCTGACGAACGGACGTGAGGGAACGAACTTCAATATGTACGTTTTAATATAAATGATCCTTGCTTTGATCATTTTACTCGATTTCGTTCACGACCTTCAGTTTTCCGAGGGAAAGAAAATCTCTTTTAATAACTTTGCCTGCCTTATACGTTATATTCTAAATACTCAAACGCCTAGGTACCTTTACTCCAGCTAATTCGACGGACTGGCATTCATCACAGAGACATAAAAGGGATAAACGGGATATTGAGCATTCCAGTTCATATTACCACTGCCTTTCTTTGTGGCTTTTCTTTTATGGTGCCGTTTGTAAATAAAGATTTCATTAATATCGCGAAAATTCTAAAAATAAGAAAGAGGAAATTGAAGAAGGAAATATTGCAGCCAGCCAATGCTCGAGATCTAATTTATTTTCCAGCGTATTTTTTTCCCTATTTCTTTATCCTTTGGATTTATTCAAAATTTATCAACTAAATAGCTTTTTTATTATACAGGGACTTTCATATTTGCATGGTAACACTTATCCAACCTCTTTATTTTTCAGATATCAGGTTTTCTAGATATATCTGGAACTGTTTTGAATATATTAGTCAAATTTTGTTCTGAACTAACAAGAACATATATTTTTTTTTGAGATAATAGTTAGGTGTCTAGCTTCATTTTCAGTTATTTCTTTAGTTCAATATAAAACTTCTTAAGAGGTATGTTATGTATGATTATTTGACGGCTATCCCAACTAATAAAACATATTAAATTTTCCAAGCATTTAACAGATTTTCCCTTATGTTACAATACACATCGGAAACAGAGGAATATACTAAGATAAACCTTTTAGATATAACTCTTATCCAGAGAAATCAAAAAATTTTAATCTGGTAGTATACTAAACGTATATGATCAGAAGGATAGCTGAATTTCTATTAAAACCATTCACGGTTTCATAGAAATAGTATAGTGGAACCAACACTAGTTATTTTATGCTGATCAACGTGCACTATATTCCATTAACATAAGTAATTAAAAAATCACTCTGTAGATAGATTTTAACCATGGGAACGGGATAGTATGTAACTTATCTTACCGCCCAAGAAAGCTTAAAGGAATAATAAATCAAGTATCGTGCTTAACCCTAAACTCAGTTTTATTACTTTTGAGTCGTTTGAATGTTTTCTCACAAATATATAAACCCAGACAATTTATGACGACCTAAACTAAAAAGATTTTACCCTCCTTTAATTTTTATAAATAAGTCTGTCGAATGAATCCTACCCAGGTTATGTAATTAAAAGAAATAAGTGCCGAGGGAGATCTTAACATGTAGTACCATGCAAATACCATTAAAATATCTTAAAATATTAAACGATTTTCCCATTATTAGGAAACAAAAGAATAATAAAATAGGTACTGTTTTTCCTGATTGCAACAAGAAATTATTTCAATACCAGCAAAATGAATAAAATGGAATTCAAATTTTTTCCCAGTGGTTATTTTATTACTCTTTTCGTTAAAGGAAGACATAGAATAGTTATATTAACCCTTTTGTATAAAAAAATAGGATTAAGAGGCTCCAATCTAGACCAATTCGGGAATTAAATATCCGGCGTAAAATTCCTGACCTCTCCGGGACAAACTATTCGAACTATTAGGGAATGAAATTTACAGTTCCAGGGATGCATGGGGTGAAATGCGTACCAGCGGGGTACAGGGGGATGCAAGTTTGGCCTTCGAAGAAATAATAAATTTCAGTTATGATCTGGGATTCGATAGAACCGGTACGGTTTTGAGAGTTCTTTTTTTTAAAGGTTTTATCTTCTAAATTGGGATGTTAAATTTCTTTAATAATAGAACGGCCAGCAGGAGCAATTTGTGTAGTATTTTGAAATTCTTAAGCGATTACTAATTTCAAATTTCTTATTGTATATAATTTTGTTTTTTATTGGGTTTTGTTACTAGATTTAAATGTTTTGGGAAATTTGTTTTGTTAATTTAGTCAAAACCTTCACGCGAATAAATTGGCTGCGCACTGTTGTGAGAACTTCAAATCAAGTGACGTCACCTAGCCAGTTAGACAGTCCTGAACTTATCAATGATAATACTGGTAAGCCCTAAATAACTTGTAGTTTAGTACCAAAACTGCAAAAGTCAAGAGAAGCGATCAAATTTCCAGAATTCCTTTTTCTTACAATGTTTCAATTAAAATGTATCTCTAACCATTATCAAGCATAAACTGGATCAGTATGTACTTCATAGTGAACAACCAAAAAAAATAATATATATATATATATATATATATATATATATATATATATATATATATATATATATATTATATGAAGTAAAATGCGAACAGTAAACGCAAACTTCGTTCCAACCATATCCTTTAGTATCGAGATGATGGCCTACCCGCACCACCATACCAAGAAGAAAGTCAAAACTTACCCTCCCCGCCACAGTGATACGGCAGAGGTACAGGTTTCGTTTCTACTAGACTCATCAGGGTACCGACATGCACCTGGCTGTGCAAAGGACAGATCAGAAGGAAGCATGCAAATACTGAACGCGGCTTCGCCGACCTCCCGCCGGATGGCGTATATATGTTTATGCGGCATTCATGCACGGAGCTGCATATAGTTATACGTTTGCTGAATGTGATTTCAGCACTACAACGGCATAATGTGGATATATCCACTACTATTGCATCTCACACGGAGGAATATATATATTTAATTTTGTCTTTTCTTGGGTTTAGGTTCTTTATTTAACAAAAAATCCAAAATAATTTGACGTTTCGCCCTTTTTAAAGCATCTTCAAATTTTTTTGTCTTTTTATTTATTTATATTCCAAAAAATATTTTTTATATAATTAAAAACATTCATACAAAAACATATTTACAATTTTAAAAAACAAACAAACACTCTAAAACCATTCGAATTTCTAAAAAACTATTTAATTTTGCCAGTACATACCCTGACAAAACTTTTATATCATCTATTTAGGTACTGAGGATGCATGGAATGCGAGTATGTTTTATTTTTTACATTTTATAATGCACCAAAAAAACCGAAAGGACACACACATTTAATTTTATGTTTAAGAGGATATTGAATTTTCGATGTTTATTAACAGAATCGAATACTTAATATTTTTGTTTAAATTAGGCTGGTGTAAATGTGGCTCAAATTTCCTATATCCGTCAAATTATTTTGGATTTTTTGTTAAATAAAGCACCTAAACCCAAGAAAAGACAAAATTTTAAAAAAATTATACAATTATGGTTCAAGAATTAGGAAAATATTTTATATATATATATATATATATATATATATATATATATATATATATATATATATGTAATATAAAACAACCTGGCATCTTCTGCCTGTATATTTAAGCTAATTTCTAAAACTATTGAATGAGTTTTCATCCAGTTTTCACCTTGGGTTAGACCGTTACCAAAAAAAAATTTCGATTATTTTGCTTACTGGTCCACTAAAAATATTTAATACTATGTAATGAACCAACTTTTTTCATTCTTTATTCCCCCTTCAAGCTTGCGCATTTCATCTAAAAAATATATATTTATTTTTAATTTCTGCTTAACCTGATGAAAATAAACATGCCTTTCTTCGTGGAACACTTAATATTTTATTAACTCCTTTAGTGAAATTGTTTTTATTTGCAGTAAAAAATATTGCCCGTATAATACACAAGATAAAAATATAACCACAAATAGCCATCTGCTCCTTTATGTTCTTCATCCATCTCTAAATTACTCAAATTCAATTTCGTTTCAGATACCGAGAATCAAACGACGTCCTGCAAATCAGAGAAGTTATTGTCCTACCGGAAATAAGTTCGGACGTACAAGAGGTCCAGTGGTATGCGGTGACGCAAGCCCGCAGGATTACAAGCGTGAGAGTGTTAAATTTCGGCAGAGAAAGGGCCTACACGCTTAGAATAGATGTGGCAGGAAATGAGGTTCAAACAATTTTGAGGATTCCGTCTAACTACGACCCTCGAATTATGATAGAGGTTTATGGATTTTAGATGGGCAGTAGGAGAATATCAAGGGTTAAATCTGCGGTTTATTTTGTGAGAAACTCAACAATTAAAGGGTTTCATTTACATGTTTTCCTTATTAGAGTATTGATGCATAGTAATACTCTATATTTTATACTTAATTTAAATTCAATTAATTAACTTAATTTATTAATTTGTAGCATTGTCGCCAAAAATATATAAAAATACGTTTTGTCACATAACTAGATAAGCAGTGAACACAAAGAACATTGAATAGTCAGGCTCTAATTGTAAGTTAAATACTGTCTAGGCATCATAATATGTAGTTAGAAATATGTAAGTTACAAATAATAATACTAATAATAAGATGTATAAAATTAAATAAATTAAAATAAAAAATTTATTTTATTACAAGCAAGAAAGAATTCTGGGAGAATCCACGGATTATTTTACGGATGTAAGTACAACTGAAATACAACATTAAAAAATTCAGTAGTAATGATCAAGCACCCCGTAGAAATCTTATAAGAAATTGCTTTAGGTTAAACTTTTTGAAACTAGCTGATTTTGATAGGTCTAGGTTAGTGGATCAAAAGTGTCAATGGTCACTAAGTCCAAAAAACTCCTGGTTCACAGCTATACATCAGTGAAATTGCCCTTTTTGTCTTTGAAAGCCTTCCACATCTGTTATTGCAGTCCTTGATGTCGGTAAGAACGACCTCTGCTGATGTTGCACAAAAGATCAAGGACCATCTTTTTTTCATAATCAGTGATAAACTTGACCTTGCCCTCAAGGACAAAGGTAAAAGTCCGCTCAAAATCGAATTTGAAATGAATAACAACTAATCCTTTTCATGTCCAGAACAATTATGTCTGCAGAAGTTAAAAAGATGGCCTAGCAAAAGATTTTTATCTTTATTTTCGCTGATGGAATATATTTCTATGTACCATTATTGTTAATAAGTTTTCTCGAATTGTAAAATTAGTATTATCACACTTTCATTATTTTATCAATGTCACTATATTTGAAGTTATTTTTAAGTAAGGTCTCTATCACTTCTTTTAAAATGGCAAGTCTAAAATCAGGGGAAGTTAAAGTAATAGCTCAATCTGTCAGATTGTGTCAGCATTTTATTGTAGACTCCTGCACGAGCAATATTTTGGGTAGCGTATTTATAGCTAAAAGCCTATAAATAAATATCAGAAAGACAAAGGCGTTCTGGAAATTTGGTCGCTCCTCTTGACTTTTGCAGTTTTGGTACTAACCTAAAAGTTATTTAGGGTTTATCAATATCATCATTCATAAGTTCAGGACTGTCTAGCTGGCTAGGTGACGTCACTTGATTTGAAGTTCTCACAACAGCGCACAGCCAATTTATTTGCGTGAAAGTTTTTAATAAATTAACAAAACAAGTTTCTCAAAACACTTAAATCTATTTACAAAAACAAGTAGAAAACAAAATTATTAAGAAATTTGAAATTAGTAATCGCTTAAGAATTTCAAAATACTACACAAATTGCTCCTGCTGGCCGTTCTATTATTAAAGAAATTTAACATCCCAATTTAGAAGATAAAACGTTTTAAAAAAAGAACTGTCAAAACCGTACCGGTCGTATCGAATCCCAGATCATAACTGAAGTTTATTATTTCTTCGAAGGCCAAACTTGCATTCCCCTGTACCCCACTGGTACGCATTTCACCCCATGCATCCCTGGAACTGTAAATTTCATTCCCTAATAGTTCAAATAGTTTGTCCCGGAGGGGTGAGCAATTTTATGCCGGATACTTAATTCCCAAATTGGTCTAGATTGGAGCCTCTTAATCCTATTTTTTTATACAAAAGGGTTAATATAACTATTCTATGTCTTCCTATAACAAAAAGAATAATAAAATAACCACTGTAAAATAATTTCTTGTTGCAATCAGGAAAAACAGTACCTATATTAATTCTTTGTACATGTTGTCAAACGATATATTCTATTATAGTGATTTTATTTTATAATTCTTTTGTTTTCTAATAATCGAAAAATTGTTTAATATTTTAAGACATTTTAACGGTATTTGCATGGTACCACATGTTAAGCCTCTCTCGGCACTTATTTCATCGGTTTTAATTACTTAACCTGGGTAGGATTCATTCGACAGATTCATTTATAAAAATTAAAGTAGGGTAAAATCTTTTTAGTTTATGTCGTCATAAATTGTCTGGGTTTATATATTTGTAAGAAAACATTCAAACGACTCAAAAGTAATAAAACTGAGTTTAGGCTTAAGCACGATACTTGATTTATTACTCCTTTAAGCTTTCTTGGGTGGTAAGATAAGTTACATACTGTCCCGTTCCCATGGTTAAAATGTATCTACAGAGTGATTTTTTTATTACTCATTTTAATGGAATATAGTGCACGTTGATCAGCATAAAATAACTAGTGTTTGTTCCATTATACTATTTCTATGAAACCGTGAATGGTTTTAATAGAAATTCAGCTATCCTCCTGATCATATAGGTTTAGTATACTACCAGATTAAAATTTTTTGATCTCTTTGGATAAGAGTTATATCTAAAAGGTTTATCCTAGTATATTCTTCTGTTTCCGATGTGTATTGGTAACATAATGGAAAATCTGTCAAATGCTTGGAAAATTTAATATGTTTTATTAGTGGGGATAGCCGTCAAACAATCATCCATAACATACCTCTTAAGAAGTATTATATTGAACTAAAGAAATAACTGAAAATGAAGCTAAACACCTAACTATTATCTCAAAAAAAAATATGTTCTTGTTCACAGTTAGTTCAGAACAAAATTTTACTAAAATATTCAAAACAGTTCCAGACATATTTAGAAAACCTGATATCTGAAAAATAAAGAGGTTGGATAAGTGTTACCATGCAAATATGAAAGTCCCTGTATAATAAAAAAGCTATTTAGTTGATAAATTTTGAATAAATCCAAAGAATAAAGAAATAGGGAAAAAAATACGCTGGAAAATAAATTAGATCTCGAGCATTGGCTGGCTGCAATATTTCCTTCTTCAATTTCCTCTTTCTTATTTTTAGAATTTTCGCGATATTAATGAAATCTTTAGTTACAAACGGCACCATAAAAGAAAAGCCACAAAGAAAGGCAGTGGTAATATGAACTGGAATGCTCAATATCCCGTTTATCCCTTTTATGTCTCTGTGATGAATGCCAGTCCGTCGAATTAGCTGGAGTAAAGGTACCTAGGCGTTTGAGTATTTAGAATATAACGTATAAGGCAGGCAAAGTTATTAAAAGAGATTTTCTTTCCCTCGGAAAATTGAAGGTCGTGAACGAAATCGAGTAAAATGATCAAAGCAAGAATCATTTATATTAAAACGTACATATTGAATTTCGTTCCCTCACGTCCGTTCGTCAGAAATAAATTCTTGCAGGTATTAGTAATTAATTAATTAATCCAAAATCAGCTGCAAGGCAAAATAAAAAAAATACCGCACTTCCCTATGTGAAAATTAGAAATAAAAAATCCAGGGATATCGTTGGATATATATATATATATATATATATATATATATATATATATATATATATATATATACATATATATATATATATATATATATATATATATATATATATATATATATATATATATATATATATATATATATATTCAATTAAATATGCTATATGAACTTTGGTAATTAAGTTTTATCATTCGCAAAAGGCGCTTTTAAAATACCTCCTCCCCCGCTAACTTACCAGATCTGTTAAAATTTGATATAATAGCTTTTACTAAGTATATTCAATAAAAAATAGAGTTAATTCTCGTCTATTAAAGGTATATAGTACTAAAGAAGAGAAATGATTTACAACTTTTGAGAATAAGAGAACCTCTATGTAATGAACAGATTTTTTTCGTAGGAAACTAAATCATAAATAGAGTATATTTTGATATATAACAAAGTAACAGGAAATGGCGACATAGGGATATTAAACACTGTCACTCCCGAGAATGACCATACATTGCTGAGATCGACAATACAAATAAATAGAAAATTTCAGAGTTAAGGAACTAACAAGAAACATAAAAAATTAAACGCCATGAAAGAAAACTATGAAAAGTATCCCAAAGAAATCATGAATAGATTATAAAATAATAATTAGGCATATGCCAACATAAACGATATCAATGACGCATTAGTAGCAACAATTTAAAAATCAACCCAAAGAGTCACTCCAAAGCAAAATCATAATCAATAAAAAAGTATTTCAGGGGAGAAGAGAAATGGACGACAAAATCAACAAAAATCTATTGAATATGTACAATAAAATAAATTAATAGGAATAAACATAAAATGAAATAAAAGAATAAAATAACTGGAAAAAGTCTAGGAGTGAACAAAGACAAAGAGATGAAAAATAAGGTTGAATATCACAAAGAACAGGGATGTTGACTATTTTTGAAAATGTGTTGAAAACCATCCCTAAGTACCTAACATAGCCGAAAATATTTATTTTTTTTTTTGCAACTGGTACTTTAAAAATTTTAAATTTTAAATTTCGTTTAAGATTTCCCGCCAAAACGCCAATACTTGTCACTTGACCGATGTGACGTCACACTGATAAACTGACAAGGATATATAATTTTTTTTTCGTAACTTTTGTGATATGAGTTGTAAGTTATTTTAAGTGTTGTGCGTTGCCTCAATGTACAAGTACGACCATTAAAACACCTAGAAAGTTATTTGTTCACGTTCAACGTTCGGAAAATAATAGGAAATCATGGCTTCAGCTAAGTCGGCACTACTCGTTTTATTTCAGTTTTGAACTTATAAATTTCGATTATTAATATTATGTATTCATTATTTGGTTGTAGAAGTAACAATTCTTGATATATCCCTTACATGGAGGTCTTCATATTTCTAAATTCAGCAGAGCAGACATTACTCTTTGTTGCGAAGAAATTGGCCACCATAAAACAACCAGTTCTCGGCAAATTCGAACTATTTGCCTTAATAAATCCACTTTCCTTCATGAGGTTTCTTGAAATCGTCTTCAAAGGGAAAAGTAAGCAAATTTCGAAGAAATTATATGAAAATGACTATAAAATAAGAGCTAGGCAACGTAGCCTTTGACAACGATCACGAATGTGACATAAAACCAAAATATATATATATATATATATATATATATATATATATATATATATATATATATATATATATATATATATATATATATATATATATATATATATATATATATAAAGTGAAAAAAATTAAACTGATAACCATGTTCTGTGGAATATGCGTTTACTTTTCGTTAGGTTGAAGTGACCATGATTACTTTAAGCGATATAACTGAAAGTAATAATAACTCAAAAGAAAAACCGTATCAGGACGGAGTGCCAGCGATAACGTTAGTATGGAGTGACATAATTCACTTTGGTGTTCGTGGTCACGTGACTCGAAGAAAATTTAATTACATTTTTATTATTAAATAAAGATATAATTCCTTAAAAATAAAGAAAAATATGGTTTTTTTTTAGAATTTCTATTGTGGGAATTACCGTTTCGCGGCAAAATTATATTTTTGTTTGAAAACAGTCAACATTCCAATTGTGGATATCTAGACAAGAACCTGTTTTTGGAATCCAAAGGCAAGCAAAACTTTTTATCAATAATAACTTCTCCTTGAAAAATCAAAAATGCTGAAGTTTAAGGAGTCTTTTAGGTTACAATTTTTCAAAAATAAAAAATTTTTATTAATGTTTTTTTTTTAATAGAAGGAAAAGAGATATAATTTTATAATTTTGCACATATATTTATTAGTACTTTTAGTATACAAAAAAAATTTTTTTTTGGATTTTTTTATAGATTTTTTTACCCATAACAATTTTTAAAAAAAAAACATCAAAAAATGACGGCGGACGTGATTCCAGGTGACTGAATCGTCTGAAAAAAAAAGAAAATACCAAATTAATCCTTGTTCAAGTGCCCATGGTCGGTACCGGAATCACTTTGATCGGTAACAAATTTTCCGATTTTTACCCGATTTTTCACCCTCAAAAATGGATTTTTTTTTCAAATGGTCGCCATTTTGTTACTTTTTGATGAAAAAAAAAATCATTCCGGTACCGACCATGGGCATTTGAACAAGGATTATTTTGGTATTTTTTTTTTGAGACGATTCAGTCACCTGGAATCACGTCCGCTGTCATTTTTTGATGTTTTTTTTTAATTATTATGGGTAAAAAAATCCATAAAAAAATCCATATACTTAAAGTACGAATAAATATATGTCCAAAATTATAAAATGATATATCTTTTCTTTCTATTAAAAAAAAATTACTAAAAAAATTTTTTTCTTGAAAAATTGTAACCTAAAAGACCCCCTTAATAGAGTACGATACCCCATGTGTGGACACATGTTCGTTTGTAAAAATATTTTTATATTTTTTATATCATCATTAAACCTAACAGGTATGCTAGTATATAAAGTAGTTTATGTTAAATAAATAATACGTTTCAACACTCACACTAAGTTTTCTATAAATCTTGGATTTCCAGAATAATAATAATATTAAAAATATAAATTATTTTTTTAAGCTACAAAATAAATAACAACTTAAAGTTACTGACTTTTGGACTACTATTTCAAAATTGGCAATGTAACGAAACAGTTTAGGATAAAAATTAAATTTATTACTAATAAAGCTATGATGCGTTAGTCAACAACAACAAGCAAAACAAACCTGTAATCTCGTTCCAACTATGATTCCGAGACGAGACAAGACGACAACAATTCGATACGAGACGAGAAGAGTAGAGTTTGTCTCTTATTCACGTCTTGCCTCGTCTTGCATCGTTACCAGTAAGAACTGCCCGTATTCATTGTAAAATTTGTTATCTCATCTGAATAGAGCGTCATAGTCAACAGCTTTTACAGCTAAACTAAACCTATATTACGAAAAAAAAATTTACTGGACAGTATATTTATAAATTTTGATTTGCTGTTTGTAAAAAATTTCATAAAATTACCGAGCTACTGATATCAGTATTTACGAACGAAATCATTATTTTACCAGAGATATTAAGCTCGGGTTGCAGTAAAATTTGATTATCCTGACGGCTGGCAAAGGGCATAAATTTGTATATAAAATGAACAAAAATAGGTATATGAACGTTAAAGATATTATAAAAATAATCGACTAACACAAATTTTTCTAATGGAAAAGAGCATATATTAAATAATTCCAAAAGTTGCCAGCTTATTAAGAAAATACTATACAAAAACGGGTAACATCCCGAGAATATATTTTACGAGTAAATGACTCTACTAGATTCACTTGTTTTCTAAAAATACATTTAATAAATACAGAGCGTTTAAGATATATGCAAATATGAATAATGAACTAAAAAATGATGTCCTGAAATCACAATAAATGGACGACTTACAAATTAACCACGTTTAGTCCCTAAAAATATAGAAATATATTTTTTTTAATAGCAAACCCGCAAATGGGAATATCTATTTTCGGAAGACAAATATTACTTTTGTCAATTTCAAGTCTTTATGTCTAGGTTTTTATCATTATTTCTCTCATATAAGGTTCTACTTATTATCTATCTACAGAGTTGTGACAAAGAAACAGATTAAACTTTACAATTATGTGGAGCATCGTTTATTTGTTAAATGATCTCTAGATTTTTTTAACGTATTTTTTAGAACAGAAATCATTTGCATCTCAAATCTTTTTAATTAAATATATTATTTTGCTACCCTCGTATATTATGTCAAAATCTCAATGTTAAATTTTAAAAAATTCAATATTAGGAGTATTGTCAAAATATATAATAAAGCAAAATCACCAGGGTTCAGTTGAAAGGGAATAGCTACTGTGACAGAATTTGATCATAGACTCCTGTAAATGACATACTAAGGTAGCGTTAGCCATTCTATCTATAACCAATTTACTGCCACACATTAATTTGTAGCTATTTTAGTAACCTATAATTAAATTTCACAGTAATAAAGACACTCTGGAAGTCTGGTCGTTCATCTTCTCTCTTGCAGCTTTAGTTCCAAACAACTACAGTTACTTAAGCTTACCTATCATAACTCAGAACTTCAGGACTCAGACAATGTTGCTAATTACCTGGACAGATGACTTCTCTTATTTACAGCTCACACAGAACCACGTCTGCGAGTTTAGTCGCGTGAAGGTTATTAATTAAATTAAATAAAACAAGTTTCTCACAACATTTAGTCTATTAACAAAAAATAAATAGAAAAAAACAAACTATTTACAATGAGAAACTTAACTAATAAATAACAATTATGAAGAAACTAACATAATTGCTCTTATGGGCCGTTGTGTTAACCAAAAATGTAAATCCCAATTTTGGAAAAAAACACGTATAAATAGCTTACTAAAATATTAAACAGAAAAAGAATTACAACGCGAAAAACAGCTATTTATATTACTTATTCAAACCCTATGAAAATCGCGAAATGCCCAACTAAAATAACACACGATATTCCCTTAATTTTCCAAATTAAACAAAGTTAACCTTCTTTCCCGACGATTATACCCACGACGTAATTATTCTACAGCACTGGTACTCACGGTACCGTTCTAACGACATTCAAATTATGACTGAACTGTAGTAATCTTTAAAGGGCCAGGCTTGTACGCCCTGCACCCCGCGGGTACTTATTTTACCCCCATGTATCCCTGTAACTGTAAATTTCTGTAAATCTCAATCCCTAATAGTTCGAAGGTTTGGATCTTTTCGTACTGAGGGCGTTAACTATACTATACCGGATGCTTGATTCCCGAATTGGCCTCTGAACGTCTTAATCTTAATTTTTATATAAACAGAATTAATAAAACTATTCTATTTCTTTCTATAACTAAAGGAATAAGACAATATAGCCTCTATGAAAAAACCTGAGTGCCGTTTTATTCCTGTTGCTGATATTTAAATCATTCTTTCTTGCAATCGGGAAAAACAGTCGCTATATTAAATTCCTTTCACAGGTCAAACGTTATATTACAATATAATGAGTTTATTTGATTATTCTTTTGTTTCCTAACAATGAGAAAATCGTTCAGTATTTTAATACATTTTAACGGTATTTCATATACCATATGTTAAATACTACCCTTATCACGCCTGGTTTTATTTACATAACCAGAGTAGGATCATTTCAACAGTTTTATAGCCAAATCTTAGACAGGGTCTTTTATGTCTTCATAAATTGACTGAGTTTATGTATTTTTAAGAAAACATTTAAACGACAAAGATAATAAAAGTTAAGCTCGATAACTGATTTATGTTGCCTCTAGACTTTCTTGGGTAGTAATAAAAAAAACATATACCACCCTATTCCCACGGGAAATCTATTCACAGAGTGATTATTTAATTATTCATTTGAACATAATATAGTTCACATCGAACAGCGTAAAATAATTAATATTTGTTCCATTACACTATGCCAGCGAGCAAATATGACAATTTAATTCCTATGCCGGAGAGTAGGGGTGGGTTATTCCTCTGTAGCTTAGTAAAATGCCGAAACCTCCCTAATGTCTAGCTTTCAACTAAACTTCTATAGTTATTAAAATAAATGAGTTTAAAAATAGAATTTGAATACTTTGAATTTGAATCAAGTGAGCATGTGAGTCAAACAAAACCCGCTAATAAATAATAAAAAAAAAACTTTAATAAAATGTCTTGTTCTCTTCCTCTAGCAAAAAGCTAAATATGCTGTGAATGAAATTTTCCAGAATAAATAGAAATAAATTTTCAACTTTAGATAATTGCCATTTAGTTTAGAGTAGTAAAACTAAATTCTGCATAACACAGGCCGACAAATTTGGACTTCAGAACCAGAAACCAGATCTTGTTTCTTCGAATGCTTTTATCTTGCTGAATCCGAATCTGACCACCGTATTCCGCCTTCACATCAGGAGCTCGAGATATTTTATCCTAAACATGCAAAAATACGATTTTTCGCATTTTTCAAGATTCTTTAAACTCATTAGTTAAATTTTATTCGCAAAACTCATAGCGGTATGTTAAAGTACTATTCGTCCTTTATAAAAAGCGTTTCGAATCGGATATCCGTATTCGCCTCTTAGTAACCACCCATTAATATTTATTAGTTTAACAATTTTTAATTTATGTATTTAGAAATGTATTTTTTCTGATCTATGGTAGGAATCAAAAATCTATTCGGTTTTTAAATAGGATGACAGAATCAGGGTCCAAAATTATCGCCCCATAGCAATAATGTGCAATTTTGGAAAGGTATTTGAGCGGGTTCTTCAGGAACAAATATCCTTTTAAATAGCGCCTTTTATGATAGATCAGGAGCATGGTTTTGCTTCTGGAAAGTCAACCGTGACTAATCTTTGTACTATTGCACAGTATGTCGCAGAGCGTATTGATTCTGGTACTCAGATCGATGTCGTTTACACAGTTTTGTCCCTGGTTTTTGATCGACTTGATCACGGTCTTTTAGTTTCCAAATTATCAGACTTCAGATCTAGTAATTTTATAGTAACGTCGGGTGTTCCTCAAGGATCTGTTCTGGATTCCTTACTTTTTAACGTTTTTATTAACGATATCACATGTGGGCTGAATAACAGTTGCATCCTTTAACAGATGATTTAAAGATATTCCGGGATATATGGAATCCTGGCGATTGCTTGAGCCTTGAACTGGATTTCATGAAATTAAATGCGTGGTGTCTAAAAAACAAACTGCCTTTGAACGTAGAAAAGTTCAATGTTATGTCATTCTCAAGAAGTAGAATGCCACTGCTGCATGATTATGGCATCAACGGTGCTTTTCTAAGGTGAGTTAACTGCATTAAGGACATGGGAGTCACGTTTGACTGCAAACTCCAGGTCATAAGAACTTTATTTTATTCTCTTGTACGAAGCAGATTGGAATATGCCTCAGTTATCTGGCATCCGTATTACCTTATACACTCTAATAAATTAGAAAAAAATCAGTATCGTTTCTTAACATTTTCAAGCTTTACATCGGATGGATTTTCTCCACTGCCTACTACACCTCGCGACAACCTATTGACAAGATTTACAAAATTTTGGCAACTGATTTGCTCGCGAGAGTTTATTTTTATGTTCCGAGTATACCTAGATCTCCAGTATTTTTCAATTTATCGAAACCAAGAACTAATGTATTACAATTCTCACCATTATACTCGATGTGTTCCCTTTATGATCATTTGAAAGACAAATTTGATATATTTTACTGCAATTATTCTGTTGTCAAGTCGTTTATTTACAATTATCTGTGATTGATTTATAGGCTATATTATATTTATTGTACTGTCTGTATTATGTATATAACTTTAGGATTTATGTAACTCTGTTCTCTTCCTACCTAATAATAGAGGTTCTGGTTTTGTAGGGCACTGTAAATAAATAAATAAATATTTTTTCCATATTCATGATTTGAGGATCATCATCATGAACTAAAGCTTTTGAGTTCAAACTATACCACACGTTTTGGTTTGAATAAGTAAGATCCATTAATTTCTTCGAAAAAGAGGACTATAAGGCTCGAAGTTTTGGTTACGTCTGAGCCTTTCAATGCTTTTTGTCAGTACCCTCGTGTATCTGAGCTAATTAAATTGGATTTTAACTTGTTTCGTATATCAGCTTTCTTTGTTGATCTTTTTGCTTTGCTGAATGCATCAGCTACTTTGTTTCCGATTCAAGTGGTTTAGAAAGATTTTGTTTATTTGTGCTAGTCAATTTCCGAGTATAGACAAAAACGCTGAACCAACAATTTTTAATGGACGATTATTGGAGTCAAAAAAAGATATCTGAACTATTTAAAATGAAATTTGAAAAGAGTATTATTTTATGTTGCTGCTATGAGTTTTGTGGATAAAATTCACACAGTGAGATTAGATAACCTCAAAAAACGTAAAAATCCGTGTTTCACCTGGCTATTGCTTAGTAGCAAAGCCATTAACCCAGACAAGATAGTATTTTGTAAACTTTTAGATTAAAATATCTAGAAATCCTAACATGAAGAATAAATTTGGTGATCGGGTGCAGATTCAGTGCTTCAAAAGCCTTCGGAAAAGCATAGTCAGGTTTCTGGTTCAGCATTATGTCGACATGTGTAATTGTTAAACTGTAAAATAAATTAGATACTAATGAAGATGTGTGAATTCTATAAAACAAGTTCAACTCTAATTTGACATCTTACAAACGGTAGTATCTACTGGTGTCAAGCAACTCAAACTCTGTAAAATCCATGATCATGCGATAAGACACCAGAAAATAACGCAACGCCAAACGAAAAAAAATAAATAAATAAATTTTAATTTACTTATTTACTTTTATTTAGATTGATATCATTTAAAATATAAAATAAACGTAATACTAAGTTTGTTATTCCGTACATGAGACCGCTAGCTTTTTGGTGTCGTACAAATATGGCTGCAACATTGTTAAACCGTGTAGTGGTGCGTTGGTACTAATTAAACATCGGTGCTTATAAACTGATAACTGAAGGTTAGTAAAAATCCAAGAAAAGGAGGGAAACCCTGAAAGGTAAACAAAGATAAAAACCAAAAAAAGTGATCACCTGAGTTCTTACGTGAATTTAAAATGATTCCTTAATTGAATCGCGCAAAACTGCTAAAATTCCCGTCGTTTGGCTTACTTCAGCAAAAATAACGTAATAAACAGCAAAACGGGTAAAAGATAAGGTAACAAAACTCAGTTAGTGGAATAATTTTAACCCCAAAATCCTAAAAAATGGACCAAATAAGATTGTGACGAAAACTATAAAATAATAAAAAAGATCCATGCTTGCTCACCTTCTTTCAAACATATCTAAAACTTGAGAGAAATGACAGCTCAAAAACAAACTTACGAGAGTTCCTGAATAATATCGGCTGAAATGAATTTGTAAAATAAGTCAATTCATTCGGTACTAAAATTTTCTGCTCAAAATTAAATAAGTAATCCAAGAGCTATCACTTTAATTTTCATAATATTTGTCTGTAAATGTTTTAGGATTATGTTTTAATTTTTCGTTATGAACTGTTATTCACTATGGAAAATAAATTCTAATAACCCGATTTTATTTTTTCATTTACTGTTCCTAATGGGTATCAAGGGGATTCGCTAATTTATTCCGGTTTTTAGAAGGAGTTTGCAGGAAGAAAAAGGTTGGGAACCTCTGGTGAAACCTATTAGACTATATAAGCACATATGCTAAATAAAGGTAGGGCATGCCTATCTTGTGAGAAATATATTATTTTTTACTTATTTAACAAATTGTTAATTTAAAAAAATTCCTTTTTTTCTACCCCTAACCTTCAGACTCAAACTAAAATGAAAAATTCTGGTCATAAAATGCAGGACCCAAGAATACGACACACTGAGATTTGCTCCTTTATTCCCTTCATCCGTTCATAAATTACTTAAATTCAATTTCGGTTCGGATCAAACGACATCCTGCAAATCAAAGAAGTTATTGTACCGCAGGAAATAAGTTTGGATGTCCAAGATGTCGTCAATTGGTATGCGATCACTCAATCTCGGAGAATTACATGCATGCGTAAGGATCGTCAATTTCGTCAAAGAAAAGGCTTATAATCTCAAAACAGTTGTGGTGGAAAATAGGGTCTGACCATTTTGAAATCTCGTTTAACTGTCACCCTTTATAGTTCAGTAAAACAGGCATATATAATCCATAAAGACTTGAAAGCTTTCCAGTTATAGTTCAAAGATGTTAAGTGTAACAGTACATAAAATATTGATCGCCTGAACCCGTGTTTTTAAATAACATCACAAGAAAACTACATAAGTTATTACGTTTTCGTAACTATATTTGAAAACTAACATTGAGATGGCCAGGGTATTTTTATGTAAAAGAAAATTCATGTTAAAAATGAAGACATCCAAACACTTCTGCAACGTCCAGATTTTAAAATAGTTTTTTTTAATAAACTGCCAGGATTTTGGTTAAAAGTGAGAAATGTTTTCTCTCTGTAAAACTGATCGAGACGTTCGCAGTCTACAATATACTATAGTACTAGATTATGACAAATATACTTGCAGCTGGTATACACAAATAAATATATGCATATTAAGAAGAAATCAACTGAAAAATCCTTATATCATAGAAACACAGGTGCTTTGTTCTACTTAAGAATTAAAAGCACTCCTTAAGATTGCAAGCAACTTCCAGCAAAAGGTGGTTTTTATACCGCCATCTGTAGACCGGATTCGAACTCATTGGTTCTCGTCAATACAGAGCAGGTAAATACACTTCACCATAAGAAAACTGAATCCTTTTGTTGCAGAATTGTATGGAAATCCGTTCTACGTAGAATTTGCCACCCCAGTCGAAAATAAACCGAAAGAACGGGCGTGGCTTCCAGAAACTATAAAGAAAATTCAGGACGCTGCAATTGACAGACATCATTCATCAGTTGGATGCCAAAGAGGACGAACGTAGGATAGTACTGTAGAACTGTAGCAGGGTATCGCTGAAGAAAGAGGAGAGAAAACAAAATGGTTGTATCCCTCGTGAAAGACGCAAGGGCGGAAGAAACAGTTCCCCGTTGAGTGGCGTTGGTTTATGAGGGAACCTGGGGCGCGAACATAACTTCAAAAAAGGAAACATAATCTTAAACAAGAGATAAAAATTGCGACGATAATCTTACGTTTTCTTGTCCGATTTGGTCAAAGAGGCAAAAAACAAAGGGTGCATAGTGCCCAAATGGATTCTATAGTTTCAGGCGAGAATACTGTTGAGATGCAAACGAAGGAAAAAGCAAGAAGCTAGTGTGACCATGATGCAGATCAGACGAAGATTTTCTTCAACGGGTTATATCATTGGTGGCTGGGATTCAACTCCTAGGCTGGAACTGAGTGCGCAAGTACTTAGTTCTAAATCTCCATTTTCCATGCAAGAGATAAAATATGAAGATAAGAAGACAACCTTACATTGTTGTGAAATGTAAGGCAGTGCGATGCAATAGGTGCACCGGCGCAGAAACACTAACGCATGATTACCGGAGGTTTTTGAAGGCTACAGGCCGGAAACCAATAGATATTTACAGTGCGTTTTTGTAGACTGTAGCTTCACTACAGTAAACAGAAGTTAGAACGTGGGGATCTTAAGTCCAGAAGGGTTTTAGCCGGTAGGTATTCGGCACTACTTTCACACTTCGGGAAAAAAAAATATTGGAAGCTTTCTTATTACCGGTTTCCAGTTTTACCGCGCCATGCCGAATATGATTTTCAATCTTTTTCAGTGTCCGTATATGGTAATACCGAGCCATATACCCCAGTGCTGTATGCTCGACTTCCCCAAACCGTCACTCACCGGTATAGTGAGACCAGGGAAGCGACCACCGTTCAAAGAAACTATTTAAAACCACGCTAGTGATTAATTTATTGAGAACTGCACGTTCTCCACCCGGAGTCCAAACAGACTGCTGGGGTCACCTGCCCGATCGCGCTTTCCTGGTCTACCGTTGTAGGTGAGGCAAGGCTCGTACAAATATGGTGTTTCACTATCCACTGTTTTCCTTACATCTTACCGCTAATGGCTAACGTTGTTGGGGACTCTTGTACGTACGGGCAATGTTGTTCCATCCTACCGACACTGTCGAGGACTCTTATAAGCACAGGTACTGTCAGTTCCTTTTCTATTATTCTACCGATATTGGTCGACATTGTCGAGAACCCTTATAAGAAAGAGCAGGACGCTCCATCCTACCAATGCAATCGAGTACCCTTATAAGTACGGGTTTTTCCCCCTTATCGTCACTTATATACACCCATTACATGGCATCAGTTTTTTCAGTTCCCTAAATGCCAGGAAAGTGTTTACCTCCAGGGTTCACTGCCATTAAGTGCCATCCGTCACGGCTATGATTACCGCCCGATGTTACCGCCGCCGCGTAGAAAACCACGGCGTACAAAAGGCGCTAACCGACGCTAGGCAACAGCTAAGATATACAACGTATCATCACCGGTTGAATTTTTAGTACAAGATGCCGTGAACAGCTTCGCAAATTTTTAGTACCAGGTGTCGTCAATAGCATTGTGATGATACCGCCGAGTTACAGTCTATGGTAGACGCTACTATTCGATAAGTACGAAGTGCCGTGAACAGTGCACATTCATGCTTTAACCCTTCATATACTATTTGTTTATACTGTTGTCTATCTTAGATTGTAAGTTAGTTTAAGGCCATATTATAAAGTATGGAATACAGGATATTTTAAAACCGTTTGTTTCTTTACCTAGTTGCCATGTTTTAAATTTCAGGTCATAATTGGTAGCCAGCATCAGTAACTAATGCACGCCCCTCGCTTGCAGGTTATCCACTATAATCAGCTGCCTGGAGCAAATGGGCCCTCTACCACATAATCCAGAGGGTGGCGCCCGAGAACGTCAACCGGATGGATGTATTCACCACCGGACAGTCAAACCGTTTAACTGTTTAGAGGATAGGGACATCTTAACCGTGAGTCGATACAGATCGGGAGTATTTAGGATAGTTATGAGATATCCTTACGCTGAGCGTTTGACCAATCAATGACTGTCTGCAAGACAGATATTCACCTACCCGATGTTCCGCGCCGCAACAGGAAGACGCCATTACAAAACTGATATTAAAATTTAGTGAAAGTGCCCATAAATTCTAAAAATTGATCAACTGATACGTTTTCAAATTTTTGCATTTCAGTTTTTTTCCAATTGTCTTTTAATAATTTTATTATTAGAGTCAGTCGAATGACCTTATAGATAAAATAATTACTGAGTTGCCTCTAAATGGGCAACCAAATTAACTTCATAATTTCTTAAACTCAAAATAAAAATTTTTAGTTAAAAAATATTAAACTTGGTATTATTTCGTTTGATGCTAACATGTTCCAGTTACTGAGAAAATATTTTAAATTGAAATTATACAAACACATTTTTGAGAGAACGTCAACTAACATAAGTATTACACAATTTTTTAACGTATTTTTATTATAACACTACAGGTAAAATATTGTTATTACATTTATATTTGTATTATGGGCAAGAAAAAAAAAACATACAAAAGGACACTCAAAGAAATCCAGATGTATAAATATAATTTATTAGCAATAAAAAAGATAACCATAATAATCATCTAAAGAAATATAAACTGTAGTAATAAAAGGCTATAAAACAGTTTTATTGCAAAACCTTTTGTTACGAATGGTATCTCTCTTAAAATAAATAAACCTAAAGTTTGACACTTCTTTGATCAAACCATGAAGTATGACAAAAATCCGGACATTTCCTTTATGTTTTACGGATTGGGATTTAGTAGGAATATATTTTTTTATTATTACTTTCCGAAGACATTATTTATCTAGATCTTAGTAATTTTTAGTAAGTATTGGAAAAATAATAATTATCATCTAAACTTTAGTTATGTTGTCGTAGGACATGAATATTCTATAAGACTTAATGCTAAATGTTCTTCCTCCTTATCCCCTACTCGTCTAGTATTGAATATAGGCCTCCTGGAATTGTTTTCATGTTGCTCGCTTTCTAGCTTTTCTTATCCATGCTATTATTTTAATGTCTTCAATCCATCTACTTTGTAGCCCTCATACACTTTTTTTGTTTTCCCTTGGCTTTCAGAAAGTTACTCTACGAATTCACCTTTCGTCCTGTAGTCTGACAATAAGGTCAGTTACTGCCACCAAAGACTCGACATATGTCATTGCAATTTTTTTCTCGTTTTCTCTTGTCGCTTATCTGTGAGTATAATTCCCATCATAGTTCACTGCACGGCTTTTTTGGCAACTTCAAGATTCCCTAATATTATTTTTGTTCGGTGATTGTCACAAATATCCCAAACAGCACAAATACATCTTAAAGACGTCCATAAAACGTTTGATCTCAACATTCAGGACGTCTTATGGATGTCCATTAAAGACGAATGACGTCCATAAAACGTTGTATAGACTTCTTATGTTACAAAAGGTAACATATTTAAGACATTTGCTTACAACGTCTTATGGACGTCCCTTCCCAACATTAAAACAACATATTCCACCATTAAAATTATGCGCATTTAAAAGTGTCCCTTTAATTTTTTTGTTTGTCTTGTTTGCAAAGTCAAACAGTAATTATTCAAAAGTCCAAGAAATAACTTTAATTAAGAAAAAATCAAGAGCAAAATATACACTACCATTTCAAATAACTACAAGTTCCACATGAATAATTTACTTAAAAAAATGTTCAACATAATCTCTTTATACAAAAAAATACATAACTTAAGCATAATGTAAACTTTTTCTAATTTGAAATTTAAAAAGTGAGGTAGAAGAGCAAATATTTTCAGAACTACTACTGTTCGAACTATAAGTGAACCTATCAAATTTAAGCCTTAGTTTATCCCTTCGATATGATAACTCTAAAAGGTAGACTATCAACAAAATTAAAGTTTATTGAAATAAAAATTACACAAATCTTTAAATAGTTTTAAAAACAAGAATTTTTATTTAGTCGAATAACAAATCTAGTCTGATGCACTTTTCAGCCATGTTTGGATTGAAATTTCCTCATTCTTCCGACTTTTTGCCAGTCCTGTTGTCTCTGTAGATCCTAATAACAAACTGATTTTAATTTTATAAGTTAAAGTTTATCATTTGTGGAAGTAAATTTTTTGATCTTTTTGCGAATCTTTATAATTGTTCTCTACTATAGAATCGTGACTTATGCTATTTCAAGGTTAATATGTATAATGAAAGACAGAACTTACTCATAATAAATCCCGCCAAGTTGGAATCGTAGAACTTTCTCTTTCCTTTTCGCACTAATGACCTGTACATGGTAATTTTACAAACTCGCTTTACACAGTCATAAATACTACTCCCAGTTTTGAAATTTCTAAAACCTTAAACAAAATCACTTCTTGTAATTAACAAAACTCTATTTTCTATGTTCTTTAAATATAAACCAATCATCAGGAACAAAATAAATCTTACAGGTTTCATTAGTGAAGCACTCCATAAACAAACATTTCGCCTTCCACTTCATTATTAATATTTCTTGTAATATTTAGGACCGGGTCTGGATGAGCTGTGCAAGCCTTTTTTGCACAGATAATATTTTTGAAGATTCCATTTCCTACTTCTAATAACATAGAGTTACTATAAAAATATAAGCGGTAAAGCATTCGGGAATTTCCTGTAACACAACCTACAAATAACGTTACTGTTTTTCATAAGTACATATGATTCTCGATCTTACCTTAAGTATTACATAAACACGAATAAAAAAGATTTTCAGAGGCACATAGATAAATCAACTATTTTAATAAAATTTTTTCAAAAGCTAAATTTTCACAGTCGGCACCCCAACAACATTGAAAATGAATAACGCCATGACGAAACACAAATACAAAACTGAAAAATGACAGTTGACAGAAACAAAAGGCGGGTTTTTTAAAGTTATAGTTTCGCTAGCATCATATTTATGTGTGTCATTGCTATCGGTACATCAAATAGTCTATGACAAAAAGCACCAAAGTACTGATAAAAAAGATCACGCAAAAGTTCGATTAACCAAGGTCGTAGTGAGGCTACTAAAATTTTGTCGTTCAATCAAAAATTTTAACCTCAACTTGTATTCAGCTGAGCTCTGTGCGGCGTTGCAAACTTATTACCCAACTGCGACAAAATCCATAGGGAAGGAAATACTTTTTAATTTTTATCAACTAAATTATACACAACTGTATTTATTTTCATATAAAATGTAGTATGTAGACTTTTAAAAGATGTCTTAAAGACGTTATATATAGACGTCTTATGGACGTCTTTAAAGCAACGTCTATAAGACGCCTTATTTATGTGTTAAGACGTTCAGACATAATCTGGATATAAAAATGACGTCTATAAGACGTCTAGTGCTGTGTGGGATATGATTAATTATTAAGAGAAATTAAATATATATATATATATATATATATATATATATATATATATATATATATATATATATATATATATATATATATATATATATTGTTGTATTCGTAGGTCGCTACAACGATATACAAACTGAAAATTGACCCAAAAGATTATAGGCGTGTTTCGTCCACGATGCCAGCGGTTGGATTCATCAATGGGTCCGCTGGCATCTTTTCCAGACACCCTGTGTTGACGTACTTAAGAATATTTCATTCTTACATTTGAAGTTATTTTCGAGCGGAACGGGACGGTAGGATATTACTGAAATTTCTATTTCAGAAACCTTTCATTCTTGTCTTGCAGTTCAACACTTTATTCCGTATTACTACGACAATATATATATATATATATATATATATATATATATATATATATATATATATATATATATATATGAATATTTGAATAATCATAAGAAACCAGTTTTAAAAACCCACTTGGAGAAAATACGTTTTTTTATTTCTATGAATACCATCAATCATCGCAACTCTTCTGCAAACTTTCTTACGTACCTTTTAATACGCGATAGGGACTTACGCTTAAAATGACCGGGTAATGACCATTGGCGTTTTAATCTTTAGAACCTTTTTTTTTATTTTCAATATCGCTGAACACGAATATGGGGAAACCGGAAAAAACGAGGATTTATTGAAAAATTAGGAAAAAATTCATACTTTTTTATATTCAATAAATATTTCTTTTTGAAAGTTTAACCGCTTATTACTCATGATTTGACTAATTTGTGGCGAATTTTCAAAGCTGTGGTGTCAGGTTTTACGCGTCTCACATACTACAGCAAAAGTTTTGAATTTCGACTAACCAGTTATTAGGTATTAAAATCTAGTGACATAATAAGGAAGCTTTCTGGAAAATTTCAGCTCTCTAAAAAATGTATGCTTATTTCCCTTCTCTGCCTTGGTCACATTTATGTTTTATTGTATAAGAGAGATTACGATGATAAGGTTTTGAAGTTTACTTCTATCTGATAACGATTTTAAAAAATTTAAACCGATATTTTCGGCCGTTGTTAGGAGAGTTAATAGTATTAACTTAACTTAAGAAAAACTGTAATAAACCCTTCCCCTTGGAAAATACCCAACAGTATTCCAGACAGAAATATACGCAATCTTACGGTGCGCAGACGAGATAAACAGGAGAGCTTACAAAGGGAAACAAATCCACATTTACTCTGACAGCCAAGAAGCCCCAAAAACCCTCAAGTGCCAAAAGATATCATCGAAGCTGGTTTAGGAATGTCAGAGTGAGCTGGAAATTCTGGCAAAAGACAACAGAGTTGTGTTAAAGTGAGTACCAGGACACATGGAAATGAAAAAGCTGACGAGCTAGCTAGAGCAGGATCAGCATCTCAATACATTGGTCCAGAACCGGCCTTTGGGGTGCCGCGGTGCGCGGCCCGAGAAGCAGTCAAAGAATGGATCAAAAGAGAGCATAAAAACCACTAGATGACCAGACAGGATTTAAAACACAGGAAGCTATTTATTGGTAATCCTGACCCGAAATTGGCAAGGAAATTACTCGAAATGAGTAGGAACCAATTAAGGACTATTACGGGTACAATAATAGGACACATGGCCGTCAAAGTACATCTGAATAGAATGAATCTTTATAACGGAAACCTCGGCTGCAGACTATGTGGACAAGCCGAGGAAACGGTGAAGCATATCATATGTAACTGTGAGTCACTGGAGAGGTTTAGACAACAAACATTCTGGTCAGTAAGTTTGGAACCGGGAGAAATACTCACTCACTCCTTAGCAGGACTGTATAGATTGAGCCAGGGGGCTAGGTTGACAGAGTAGCTGTAATGTTTAGGGTGAGCACAATAGGCCTACTCTGACCGCGTCCGGCTTTAGGACGGACCCGGGAGTATAAAAAAAACTGTAATATAACCATATCTGCAAACTTGATATATGGTAATAACACTAATATACCTAGATTTTATGGATCTTGAAGGTTTTCTGCCGTGATTTTGATTATTTTGATAACTCTCCAATTTATCATCTGGCTAAAGGATTGAACTTGAAGCCTAGACATACAGTTAATTAGGTTTTCCTTAATACGATATATAATAACTAAGAATTTATAAATAAAATTAAAGATATGGAGATACTTGTTAATGCTATTCTAGTATTCTCGGATGTGACAAATCTTTTTACGAATGTTCCTCTTCAAGAGCTTATCTAAATTGTTAAGATCAGAATCAATTACATCTCCTTGTCGGATGATGAGACTGTGTAACTGACTGCCCTTTTGGAATTTTATTCGAGGCAAAATTTTTGCTTTAATTTTAGTGGTAAAACCTATTGTCAGGAAGATGGATTAGCAATAGGTTTCCCACTGTTGCCTTTGTTGACCCACTTATTCATGAATTATTCTGAAAACACCTATATTGTGATGAATAACCCCTTTTTCCTTGTTGATGGAGTTTCTGGTTTTGCTGATTCAATACATTCTAATATCAAGTTCACTTTGAAACTGGAAACTGATAAATCTAAACTTTTTTTGATCTTACTATAAAAAATATAAACTAGAAGCATGTTTGATATTTTCAGGAAGTCATCGCAAACAGGTGTTAAAGTTGATAATTCTTAGTTTCATCTGATATTGTATAAAATTGCAATTTTGAATAGTTACATAAATAAAGGTTTTGGTATTCCTTTGTCTACTGAATCCAGAGATAAAGAGTTGGAGATAATTAAACAAATAAGCTAATATTTGTAATGTTAAAATTGATTTGGTTGATAATATAAATAATTTTTTACATACGATTTCTGTTGCATTTAAATCGATAAATAACCTTTGGTAATTCATTTTTGAATAATAAAAACAAGAAACATAACCTTTTTAACCCAGGATTGTATCAGCCTAGCTGCGAATGTGATTTCTCCTGTATAGGTAAGACTAAATGTAATTTTAAAGTTAGATTTTCTAAACATGGTCGTTGCATATAGACAGAGTATTACTTAATCTTGGTTTTCTAAGCAAATACTGGAGAGTGGACATTGTTCCAACTTTAGCAATAACTACATAATTTTTCATATAGAGAATAATTCTAATTTATTATATAATTTTGAAAACTTATTTAAAAAAGGACCTGATAAGAATCTCAATTTGCAAATTGGTCCAAAGAGTAACAGATTTATCAACTAACGAATCTTTGTTTGTTATTTAGTTGTTTATACTCACATTATTTTACTTATAATATTGTGATTTTGATTATCAGTACATAACAATTTTTTACAGTAAATAATACCGTTTGGTTAATGTAGCCCTGTAATGCTTGTATTCTTTGAGCCCTTGACAGTTTCCTCTAAATTGTTTTTGAATATATGATTTTGTTTACAAACTTTTAAATTACAATTTGTTGGTTGCTGTTTCATTTAGCGACCGGATGAAAACCTGTTTTTCTTACTTCTTTTTTAATATTAAGCGGTTTTATTAAATTTTGAATTGGTTTATTTTAAAACTATTTCATTCCACGCGATTATTTTGATTTTAATTCTGATTTTACCGCTTATTTTGAGTCCAACACTCAACTTCGGGATTGTTCTGGTAATAACCGACAAACCTTATTTATGTAAGTATGGTTTGAATTTGCTACCTCGGAATAATTTTTCTCTCCTAATTCAATAACTCTCCCTTCATTTTTTAGTTTTTAAACTTTGATTTTGAGTTTTTTTTTATTTTAAATTTAATTCTAATTTTAGGATTAGGATAAAATTATCGATTTTGATGTAATTTGGAACTTGGTGTACTGATATGTTGTCTTTTTCTGAGTTTGAGGTGGCACATGTCATTTTTGTTCCTTTTTAGTCTTCTCCTGTCAAGTGATGCAACATATGTTGTTGCGAAACCCTATAGTTTACTTGTTAATAAAGAATTTAGGAACATAAAAAATACTTCTTGTCATTCCTTTTGTTACTGGGCTGTTTGGAATCTTTAGCACTGTTTTATTCCTCTAATTCTATATTCATATAGCGAAATGTTAATGATTTATATTCATTTATCTAATTTTAAAAATAGGTTCATAAAATAAATAGGCAAATGTTGTTTATTATTCAAAGAGACACAAAATATTATTTAAAGTAAAAAAAAATGCAATCGATTCAAAGTTCAACTTTTTTGTAAAAACTTATAGTGGTATCCTATTTTCGCATTTTAAATTGGTAGAGGTTAGACAGTCGATACACAAAACTCATAAAATACATATATGTAAATGCTACATCTCAAATAACAACTCAAACGAAGACCAAGAATCAAGTTATATCGAGAAGTAAGACAAGGAGATTTAATATTTCCGAAATTCTTTACTTTAGATTAATGATATATCCATATTTATAACCAGGTTTTGTCAATCTAAATTTCTTGTGTCACTCTATATTTAATCCACGCTCCAACTAAGTTTTTTAGGTAAAGTACTTTTTTAGTTTGCTGAAATGGTTACAATAAAAATGCATTATTCTTTTAAATTGCTTCACTTTTATAGATATTCTCACTTACTATTACAAATAAGGCCTGATTACCTTACGTTGGAAACCCTTTGGAAAATTCTTTTAAAGACTTTTTTCACTAAATCTAGCCCTTTCATCAAGATTTAAAAAGCTTTTAGTAAAATTACTACAAAAGACCTCTGGTTACACGAGTCAAATAAAATACAAAGCTTTACGCTTTTCTGATTATGACATGCACAAAGACCTGCATAGAAGAAGTACAGTTCGTAAAAAAAGTTTATTTTCACACTTCAAATTAATCCTTTTTTTACTCAAATTTTGGACACTTAATAAAACTTTACTTAGGTTTAAACTGGATCCTGTTTGTAACAATTACAGTAAACGTGTCCTTATATATTTAGTAGTTTTTATAGATATGTGTAATAGATTCAGATGGAAGTGAAATATATGCGACCACTGTGTAATTTGACGTATTCAAGAGATAAATGACCTTCGGCGGTTTAAAAACTATTTAGAATTTAGTTTTTAGAATACGGTCGTATTGATCATTGTACTAAGTCTGAACCAGGCGCGGACCCAGAGCCTTGAGTTCAGGAAAATAGATCCGATTTTGCCTCTTATACTATAGTTTATTCAAGAACTATAGACAGTATTTAATTATTTTTTACCCTTTTTTTCTTCGCAAACAACCTGTGTTCCTTAGTCCGGTGTCTTTGGCAAAATTTCTTAGACACATATATATTTCATTGGAATGGGTTAGAAATTTTATAATCAAAAATACCGACCTATAATAATGGACTATTTGGGTTGGATAACAATAGATATTTGGTTGTGTGAAGTGTTAAAAAGGATTTTAATTCTCGTCATAGGCGTCGGATGGAGGTTTATTATCACTAAGTATTTATGGCATAGAGTATTATTTCGGTAATAAACTTAAGATAAAAAGATTTTAAAATATTATTTTATTTCTTATGATTTCTTAATAACTCACATACATTACAAAATATAAAAAATTTTGACATATTTAACACAAATCACAACTGTATTTTTATAATTTTTAATTTTGGCATAGGAACCATTTAGGCACATTCACATTAAAACGTAGCCTTTTTCTCTAAAAAAATTCTAGGTTATAATTTAAATACTTACAAAATACCCATTGTAAAAATACAAGAAGTTAATCTTATATAAAGAAATAAATTCGTCCATATAATATTAAATTTTTTTTTGGGGCTATCGGTCATTTTATTATTAAATAAAAACATTTTTAGGACATTTGACGTTTCAGTTTATTTATTTCTTAAACCATCTGCAGAATTACAATTAAACACTTAAAAGGGCTTGAAGTGTAATCAATTTTTATATGTTACAGAAAATGTAAATAATAAATTGTGTTTACGCTGGTAAACATTACGTATCTAATTCGTAATCAAAGTCGCTCAAATTAATTATAATTGGCTCCTCTATCTCACCGATCATAAGATCGAGTTTCCGCATCTTCTTTTATTCTTTTATTATATGGATTTTTCCCAATTTTTTGCAGTAACTTTATCTAAAAAAATCTTTCTAAAGTTCAGTTAAATGACTAATTTTGTAAGTTGTGTTATTTTTAGCAACTCTACCTTTTACTTGAGAGAGATATTTCCTTCTCCAACGGACATTTTCCGGACGATCTATAAGAACACATTTCCTATCTGGTTTTTTCCAGCAAAAATGATGTTGTCTGAGCAATTTCCAGAGCTCAATTCTTTTAGTTTCAGGTAAATCCCGATCTTCATTGATTTTAGTTAGAATTTTGTCGACGGTTGGGATCTGCTTCTCATAATAAAATGTATGTACAACTCCTTTTATTGCAGTTTCATCTCTTCTTCCAACGAAGTTTTTCGTCTGCCTGTGATCCAATGTGGCTTGGGAGTACTAAGAATTCCAGTCTTTTTCTTGTCCTTCAGTATTCGGTAAATAGTAGATTTTTCAACTGCTGTCATGTTGAAACACATCTTAACAGAGCTTTTAACATTATTATCTAGATGTTGATATCTTAAGGCATCATAAATATTCACCGTAATAAGTCTTTCGTCGAGGAAAAAATGCCTTGGTTTAACGATTTTGAAGTAAATATAGATGTGGAAGCCATTATTTTTTAGGTTTCTCACTAATCTCAAATAATATATAAAAACAAGATAAATCACTAAGAACACACTGTAAGGTGTACTTTACTCACTGACAGAAATCAAATTGAACTATCAAAAATTTTACTGTTGCAGTAAATGTATAAAACCTTATAATATTTAAATATAATTAAATATAATCAGATTTGCGGCAGTATTCAGTTATTTGCGTACCTGGAGCAGGTACATTGGAGGTTTCGGTAACAGTTTTATTACTCTTCCTAGTTCTTGAACATAATATAGGAATGTGTGCTTGCGATCGCCCCTCTCCTTCCCAAGAGCTTTGAGTAAAGGAAAATAGAACCGATTCTGCCATTTAAATTAGGAATGTGTATGCTGCTGGCACTCCCCGCAGTTGACAATTTATTTTTCTCGTCATAGCCCCCCCCCCCCCAAGAGCTTTTAGTTCAGGAAGATACACCCGATTCTGCCTTTTACACTAGAAATGGGAATGTTGCTTGTGTCCCTCCCCCGTCGAAAACTTCTTGCTTTCGCTTACCATATTGTACTTTGGTGATATCACCGCCCCCCCTCCCCCCCCCCAAAGAGAGAGGCTGGATCCGCTCCTGGTCTGAACTTTGTCATTTATCGATAATTGCATCTTGGAAATACAATGTACTTCAAGCAATACTTCTGCACCAAACTCAGATATGTTACGTAGGTTCCTGCTATTTTTTTAACACCTGTACTAAAACCGTAAGAATGTAGTTCCAGCTAGTCGTGATCATCTGAGCGAGTAGACGTGTTTTATTATCGATCGCAAGTAAAAGTTACTTCATTGAACCATTTTTTATATTTGCAGGATTTTGTGTTCAAAACAGTGTTTTAGATAAAAAAAAAGAAGATAATTATTTTTTAATAACTTAAGTTATTTAGTTTAAAGAGTTTTGGATTATTTGTTAGTTTACGTTACGTTATTCGGTTGGTTTATTCCACCCAATTAAAATTTTGTCAAACATCTTTTGCTTGAAGGCTTTTCTGTAATGGAACATCGAAATCATAAACTCAGGGTCTTGGTTTACTGACTGCAAAAGACCACGGTACGTTTTTTGTTCTCTTAAGTTCTTTTCAAAATTTAGCATATTATGTTCTCTGAGATACAATTACCTTTTGTTTCCACTTAAGCATGTTTAAATGTACTGTTAAAAATAACCTTAAATTTAATGCAAATTTACTGTCCATTCTACATTAAATTTATTGATTTGGTTCCAGAAATCGTGAATAATTTACATTTATTTTGAATTTAAAGCAATTCATATTAATATAAGTTCGTTGTAGTACTACATCAAATTTGATTAAATGGTACCTTAAATTTCAATAAAGTAATTGGAAAACATTTTAACTTCTGTACGTTAAAGTTAATTCACATAAGTTATAACACTAAATGAATTTACATTATTATTCAATAGACATTGCATGAGATTCCGGGAGATGGCGCCACTTTTATTGAACTTTTTATTTAATATAATATAAGTTGCTTAAAGGACTCAGTTTTCTTATGGTGAGGTGTACATCTTTGCCCCGTACTGACGATAACCAATGAGTTCGAAACCGGCCTAGATGGCAGACACTACCTATGGGAAAAATGTCGATCTTTTCTTGGTAGTGTAAGAATTTTTTAAATTCATATTAATGTTGGTGCAATAAATATGTGATAACATATTTCAAATTCAGTGAACATTGGCTGTATATTTAATGTACATAGTAACCTTAAAAAGTAATGATCACACTTTAAATTTAATTTATGATTACATTAAATTTAATGGAATAAATTAATTTAGATTAATGTAAATTATTAATTATAATGCATTACATAAAATGCGTTTAATGAACGTTTGTAAAATTTGCTTCCAGCACATTTAGATTAAATTTAATGCATTTCCTTTTTACAGTGTGTATTTGCAGATCATAAATTTATTTATCATTTCACGATAATGTTCATTATTCAGCAATTTTTGTTATTTCCTGATGGGCTCTCTCAGTACTTAAGCGTGAAGATAGCATGCCGATTATAATATGTCATGCCCGAACCCATGAAAACTGTCTTAAAGACTTGTTGCTGGACTAAACCTATTTTCTTTACCTAAACTATCTGTTACTAAAGCGTTTTGGCAAACTAATAATGTGGTACGACTTGTACTGGCTAGTTTTATGTTTTTTAGAACTATCATTAAGGTAAAACGTACCTAAAAGGTACTTGCTATTGTGTAGGGGAGCGTGGGGAATCGGAGCCAGCGGGTAATGAGAGCGGTGTCTGTGTAGACTTATCCGATGATCATGCGGGTAATGAGAGCTAGTCATGGCTCCCATTACCCGCATTATTGGAATTTGGCTCCCACTATCCCATTGCAGTTTATTAAATTTTCACTGACTTACATGACTTAACTAACCTTTCCAGATGCCACGAAAAAGACCCCATACTGCGTCAAAAGCTTCTTGGACTGTAGAAACATTCGAAAATGCCATCAAAGCCCTTCAAAACGGTAGCATATCTGTGTACAGAGTAGCTAAGGCCACAGGAATACCCTACAATAATCTAAAAAAATGATACAGATTAGTTAAAGCGAATAATGATAAGTACAGCCGTCCTCCAAAGTTGGAAAGAGGTGCAGTGTTCAATAACGAACAAGAAAAACAGCTGGCCGATCATCTTCGTCAAATGACGATTATGTATTACGGATTAATAAAATCTCAATTTCGTAAAATATGTTACGACTTGGCTGTAGAGTTTGGTGTGTCAAATCGATTTAATGAAGCCAACAAACTTGCTGGTAAAGATTTCCTATACGAATTTTTGCAGCGACATCCCGATCTCAGTATCAGAAAGCCCGAAGTCACAAGTATTAACAGAATACTTAGATTCAATAGAGTAGAAATAAACCGCTTTTTTTGAAAATTTAGAGACAGTTATGGTTAAACATAAATTTGAAGCAACTAACATTTACAATGCGAACGAGTCTGGTGTCACCACAGTACAAGAAACTGAAAAAATTATTGCAAAAACGTGTTGGATCAGTGACATCTTGGGAGAAGGGAAAAATGTTACCGTAATATGTGCCATGAGCGCTTCAGGATTGTTCATACCACCACTTTTTATATTTCCACGCCAACGTCACTCGACCCTACTGGAAAAAGATGGACCACCAGGAGCTATTAACGCCTGCACACATAATGGTTGAACAAACGAAAATATATTCATTCTGTGGTTAAAACATTTTATACAGCACTCAAAGCCTACAGCCGAAAAATCCGTTCTGCTTGTAATGGATAATCACAATAGTCATGCCACTTTAGAAGCTTGAGAATTAGCTAAAACTAATCACGTAATAATGTTGACTATCCCCCCACATTCATCCCACCGTTTACAACCATTGGAGGTAACTTTTTTCGGACCCTTAAAAAAAGCATATAACAAGGAGTGTGATATGTATATGAAGTCAAAAAATGTGATAAAAATAACACCATATGAAATCGCAGGACTATTTAATAAAGCTTACAGTAGGGTTGTAAGTTTATAAAAGAGATTTTGGGTTTTACGGCGATGGCAATATTTCCCATAAACCCTGCGGTTTTTGTTGATGAAGATTTCATTGATAATATTGTAACCAAACAGCCAGCTTCTGTTAACCGTGAAATTATCCAATCTACAGCAAATGAAACACCACTGCAAACTCTAGTTGATTCTTTTCCGGTTCAGACTGCATCGAATAATTTACAAAAGCAGCAACAAACTGATTTACTAAATCACTTCTTGATAACTTTTTAAAAAATTTGAGTTTAATTTACAGGTTATTGATTTGAGTTTTATTTTGCACACACAGTCTTCCTTCCTAACCTAACATTTACCTAAATTAGATTGGAACCCTCCTGAGCTAAATTATCTATAATTTGTAGTGGACACAAATTTAAAAATAAGGATCTTCACACAATCCTAAACTTTATTGTGTTAGGAATACAATTTGGATTTCATAACAATAAATTCGTTATTAAAATTAGAAATTTAAATGAACGCAATAAATCCCATGAATATCTTGCGTTAAGAACGGTATTTTTAGATATTTAATATAACAGTTGAAGGCCCAAGATTTGCCCAAAAAATTAGAAAAGTTTTTACAGTATACTCATATAAATATAAAACGTATGATATGATTGAAAAAGTAATTTTATTTATATTCGAATCATTAAGTAATATACGGAGTTTTCTATTTAAAAAAAATTTTTGTCCTATCTTAGAACTTATAAATAGTAGAGAAAATATATCCACGCCATATTCCATGTTAGAACATACGAAAACCAGAGTTAAAAATGTTTTCCTTAATTTTTTGAAAATTGAGTTACTGGGGCACTCGAGCAGTTTTGCTTTGTGTTCATTAACAAACTTATTTTAAAAATCCAACTCGGGTATGGATTAATGTACTTGTAAAAGTAACAAAGACATGGTTTTTATGAAAACAACTGTTACTCCTTGCATAATTTTATTGTTATTTTTAAGATTTATTAGTGATAACAAATATATAGTTTTCAAAGAAACCATTGTTATTATTAGAATTTATGTGGAAATAGAGTAACTGTTAGTAGTAACAAGGTAGTAAAAATTCCAGCCTTTACTAATTTTATTATTGTAATGATTTGCAAAATTCGTCTATTACAACAACAGGGTTTTTTCCCAAAAAGTCAACTCTAGATAGTTTTTGAACTAAATTTTAGTTTATTCCTTCAAATTAAACTGTTCCTTTATTACCTTATTTTATTTTATTATTTGGGAAACTTATGCTTGTTAAATTTTTTGCAGAGAAACAGCTTAAAATCTATTTTTATTATTTACTTCTCCACGCACTTGTTTTATAGTGGTATACTTAAGAATCTACTTAAAATCCTATAATTAAGTACATGTACTAGAATTAAACATGAGATTTCAAGCATATATTTGGTAATCATAGAGTAGCTTTGCACCCAGATGCCCCGAGTTCGTATCTTGGCTAACATATCAAAATTTATTTATACGCTCGTCGCTTCACAGGAGGCAACGGGAAACCACTATGCAGTATTCAAAGAGATTTTAAATTAAAATAAAATCTCGTTCGTTGTATTCTACCTAATAAAACCTCTCAGATGTATTACGGAAGGCACGTAAAGCTGGTGGTCCCGTATTTCTGTGTATAACATAGTCGACATGCAACGCAGATATGTGCAAAAGGTTGCATATGCTCTGTACAAGGCACGGCACTTAAAGAAAAAATATTTATCCATTTATATGTATTGAACATTAGAAGAAGATAAAAACTATAAAACTGAAGTTTTCTTTGATTTTGTACCTTATCTCTAATATGGTGTGTTTCAGTTATTTTTCCCGGAATAAACCTCGAGACAGAAATTTTAGCTCTTTTGTATGTTTCCATATACGAATGCTTTTTACCCCATATTAACACTTATGGTAAGATCCATTAATTGTAACTTATTAAAATAATTTTTCATAGATTTTTCATTTATTAAAGTTTGAGATTTTTAACGATTGAGTTTAGTCGAATGTGAATCTGACGATATATGCTGTTTTAAGTCTCATTATTACCTAAATTGACTGCATTGGTCTATTATTAAGTTTCATGTTGGGCTTTAAGGCCAATTGTAGTTATTTTTTTATGAATATTGATTAATTAATAGTAATACTATTCTTTTGATATAGGTAAATGTTACTTTTGAGAGTAGCCTTTGATACTTATTGTAATATTTACTATACGTTGGTACGCATTTATTTTCTGGGTGTATCATGATAGCTCCAATTTATCGAACAACTAATTTACCTTATACGGTTTAAAGTAAATCTGAATTGTATTCAACCTTCTGGCCCATTCTGGATTTAAAATTGGCGAGAACAAAATAATACAGCATACTGATATGTCTAGAGACTCGATCATTTTTGGTTTGACTCCAGCGAGAATTTTTTTTGTTTTATTACACTGAGTAGACATTTAAGTTTGGACAAATTAGATTAACATTCATGAAATTCTTAGCAAGACATTTTTTTTTTTTTATTTAATTGAAAAGTTAATGCCAAAATGTACATCTAGGCCTTTTCAACAGTATTATGATCAATGTGGTGAGTATATTTTGATTTATCGTTTTTGATTTAGAGTACAATTGAAACTGCGTTTGTCTTGGCCAGGTTGTAGCTGATCTGTTTAATCGTAACTAGTGCCAACAAAACTAAGCATTTATGGTAACCAGTGGCCTCAAGTGTCAATTATCTATTCTATTTTTATTATTATTTCCAATTATGTGATTGTTAATTTCGCTGAGTAATTAATTATTTTGCAAAGTATATTTTCGGTTTTATTTAATATTAAACTAGATATTGTGGTCTTACAAGATCTTTTTTTTTGTATGGTTCTATCTGTTGGTTTCTTTCTACTGATTTGGTTCTACTAGTTTCCTCCATTTGATATATTTTTTATAGTATAACATATCTTGTTAATATTTATGGAAATTATTTTACCCTGGTCTACTTCAATTATTTTCTTTCTTAGCTTCAAGTCATTTCACAGTTTAATCATTATAAAGCATTAAGTCTCACAACTTCTAACTAATTTGTATTTTTTTTTAAGATAAAATTTTATATTGATTTGTAGTTGAAACACACCAACGGCTTCGCACTCCCTCCACAGATTATTGACTCATACCAGGTATATAAAAACACCAAAATTATGAAGCTCTGTGGGGACACACACTCTATGTAATCGGATCCTAAGTGGTGTGGTCTTCTGTACTTCCTACAAACTTTCAGACGGTCCGCGCGGTTGCAAGGAGAACTGCTTATTGAATCAGTTTATACAAATGCTCACTAAGACCCAGTGATTTGATGTTCTGCAGAAAGTTCTTTGGTATCACTTCAGTTGTTGATAATATTATGGAAGTCGTGTAGATGCTGTTCATTGTCCACTGTCTGCGGATTTGTACCTCGAAATTTGGCGATCTTTTCATTGTATCATGGTCTTAGATTGTTGTTATTAGGTATAGCAATGTCAATCAGTGTAGTTCGCATAGAAATTTTATCTGTTTCTATAATGTCTGGCCTATTATGGGCAAATGTTTAATCTGTTAAAACCATTCGGTCCCAATATAACTTGAACTCGTTGTTTTCAAGAATAGGCTCCGGATTGTATTTTTAGTAAGGCATTTTTCCTACCTGCAACAGTTTTAACTTATCTGCTAATTCTTGGTGGGGTAACTTAGCAGCAAAGTCATGTCTTTCCTCATACTCGGTTGCGACAAACGCTTGGCATCCTCCAGTTATGTGCTGGATTGTCTCTCATGTTGGACAACCATGTCTACATTGATCGTTTTCTATTGAGGGATCTCTGATGATGAACTTTTGATAGTTCTTCGTCGGAATAACCTGGTCTTGGATAGCTAACCAGAAGCCCTCTATTTCTGTAAACATCTGTCCTGAAATCAATCAGTAGGTCGACGCTGAGTTGTCGACATTGTTCTGGATGACCTCATTTGAATGCCGTCTATGAAGTGGTTTTTGTGGCCAGGCTTGTAACTTCTCTTGGTCTGTTCGGTGGTGAGAAGCAATATCCCGTTCTCTCAGCTGTTGCGGCGTTGAATCGTCGGCCTCGCGTATTACTCGATGTGAAGTGGAAGAGTCCGCTAACCTGTGGATTTAAGAACGTGAGTTTATAATTTATTGATCGAGCTGCTTACCAATATCGACCAATCATCTTCCTCCTTGGTGCCTTGGAAGCATTGTACGTTTAATAGCACTCCAAGGGTAGTATTTGTGTGCTTTTGTTAGGAGTGTTCTTATTTCACTTTGCAGGTTTTCGATGCCCGTCCTGCTCCATTTTACAATTCCAAAAAACTTACTAAGCGCAGAACATGCGTACGTGTTGAGCGCCTTAAACAAATTTCTACTATTTAGACTAGTTCATAACACCCATCTTACCCTCCTAACAAATTCGGTTATCAATTCGGCCTTCATAGTGCGATGCTCAATTAGTTTCGCCTGTTTCATACCTAGGTATTTGTATGTTTGTTCTAACTTTCATTGCAGCTATAGTTTCACCGTTCTGCATCTCAAATGCTCCCGGTTGTATCTTTCCTGTAACGATGTTCAAAATACAGCACTTGTCAAGTCCAAACTGCATTCCGATATCTCCGGAGAACTTCTCCACAATTTTAAGCATTTGCTCCAGCTGGTTTTTAGTAGCAGCCATCAGTTTAAGATCATCCATGTATTAGTGAGTTTCATTTGACCAAAATGATCACTTACATATGTATTTTTTTGGACTGGCATATCTATAAGAATGAAATTGAAAGCTAGACTCAAACGACATCGCGGAAAATTTCTGCATTAAACCTAGTTACAGATGCAGTGGCGCCTTGAATAACCTACCCCTACTCTCCGGGATAGGGATTAGCTTGGCATATTTGTCACTGGCGCTGCAACTAACTCTCAACTGAACTCTGGTGATTTTGCTTTAAGATTTATTAATTTGGTAATACTCTATTATTGAATTTCTTCACACCTAATTGCAAGTTTTTGAAGTGAAAATATCAGCGTCGCAGTATTGTAAAATAGTTTAAAAATCAGCTTAAGGACGAAAGCCATAAATTATAGATGCAAATACGAATTTTAATAATTTTCTTATCAAATATGCAATTTTATAAAAATCGTTTAACTAAGATACAAAAAACTCTTAGAAATACTCTTAGAACTCTACGTCTTTTTATAAAGAAACCAACGTTTATAGTAATATGTTTGCGAATCGGTTCATAAGTTAAATTTTTGCAATTTATATACCAAATGCAAATGGATCAAAGCGTTTTCTATACGCAAAAGAATTTGTTATAAAGATATATACCTTTTATAAAATTGAAGAATATTTTAATATAAAATGAAGTCAGTCTGTTTTTCGAAATATTTACATATAAACTCTAGGTAGGTTTAAACTTAGATCAAGAATGAAATAAACTGAATTACAAATTTTAATTTTTGACAGCGCTTCACCATAAATTAATTGCATATCAGCATACTCTGCGTAAGAATATTCGTCCATTTTTTAAAATTATTTTTATTTGAAGGGAGTTTTGATAAGTTCCATCAATAGTAATTAATAATATAAATACGAGGTACGTCCAGAAGGTAAGTTCATTTTTACTGGTAAAATAAAGCAAATGTATATTAAGAAAAATAATTTATTGCAAAAGAATCAGTACACTAAAAATTATTTTTCAACATAATTACCACCATTTTGTAAGCATTTATCGCAGCGTGGTACTAATTTTTGTATTCCTTCGTCATAAAACGTTGACGCCTGTGACTGTAACCAAGTTGTAACATGTTCTTTAATCTCATCGTCGTCATTGAAGTTCTTGACAGCGGGTTTCGATTTAAGGCGTAAAAACAGGAAGAAGTCACTGGGAGCAAGGTCCGGACTATACGGTGGGTGGTCAAATTGTTCCCATCCAAATTGAGTCAAAAGTTGCTATGTCAGGTTTGCAGTGTGCGGCCGATCATTGTCATGAATCAACAAAATGCCGCTAGTGAGCTTTCCACGGCGCTTATTCTGAATTGCACGACGCAGTTTCCTTAGCGTATCACAGTAAGCAATAACGGTAATTGTTTCGCCCCGTTATAGAAACTCCACTAAAAGAACACCACATCTGTCCCAAAACACTGTGCACATGATTTTCCGGATTGTCAAATTCGGCTTCGATTTTGTCTTTGCTGGTGACGATGTGTGCCTCCATTCCATCGATGGCCGTTTTGTCTCATGTGTCTCATAGGCTACCCAAGTCTCGTCCCCAGTCACTATACTGTTAAGGAAATGGTCCCCGTCATTGCGATAACGAGTCAAAAATTCAAGAACAGCACCTAAGCGTTTTTTCTTGTGATCCTCGGTAACAGTTTTCGGTACTCAGCGTGCACAAAGCTTTCGATATCCCAGTTTGTCATGAACAATTTCATAAAGAAGGAATCGTGAAATTTGAGGAAATTCCATAGAAAGAAGAGAAATCGTAAACTTACGGTTTCCTCTAATTTTTTCATTCATTGCATGATCAAGTTCATTTAACCAATGATGGACGCCCACTTCTTCTTTCATCGTGCACTTTTACACGGCCATTGTTGAATTGTTTCACCCATCTGACAACCATGGAATAACTCATTACATTCTGTCGATACACCTCAGAGATTCGTTGATGAGTGACCACTGGTTTCACATTTTTCGCATTGAGAAACCGAATCACTGATCTAATCTCACAATCGGCGCGATTTTCAATTACCTTCGCCATTATAAACAAGCACTGCGACACGACAACAACAGATAACTAACTCAAAATGGCGTCAATCGTTTCGTAACAATACAAGGTTATTGCCGCGCTGCAATAGCAGGATATATAAAATGAACTTACTTTCCGGACATACCTCGTATTAACAATAACAACCTGATTTTTAGCTGTTGGTGTTTAACATTAGTAAGTTTTGAGTGTTTCGCATAAAAACCAATTTATTTCGAAAACCGCAAGTTTTATCGAAATAAATTATGGGTACCTTTTTTGAAGGGGAATGACCAAAGTATTTAAAAAATCAGTTTTCAGCTCTATAAAATGATGCCTGTCAAAAATTAGGCTTAACGAGTGTGGCTGCAAGTCCGTTCCTGACTTCTCTGATGATCTTAACATCTACTGTAGTATGGTTTAATGAGTCTTCATGGCCTCTATAAAGCATTAAAATTTCATTAAACTATGCAAGTAGGCTTAAAAGGAAAATCGTTGGATACCCCTTAAGGGCACTGAATCTCCGTTCAAAGGCACTTTGGAAATTTTTTTCTATGATAAAGTAGGGTTATTTTGAACTCCCCTGTATTCTTCCAAGAAATCATGAAGTATTTACCAGACGCCCTGTATATAAAAAAGAAGGTCATTCATAAATTATACTTTAGTATGCATTATGGCAAATATTTTTTTAAAAGTAAAAATGTGCTTGTAAATAAAAAAAATTAAAACAGAAAGTGAAATATTTAAACACCTAAAAAGAACACTTGAAGAGAACGTTAAAATTTTCAGTTTTCCATCTCTTTTATCGAAATATAAAAACGCTTTCAGAAAAAACACAACAAAGAACATCTAAAAATAGGAGTTAAATAAAATACAAAGAGCTACACGCCACTTTGATTATAAAATTTACAAAGGCCTGCACAACGGAAGGGTACTAAAAAGAAGCTTGTTCTCAGTACATATCAATTATCTTTTATTTCACTTTTGCCTGTTTTTTTTCTAAGACTAGTATGTTGTAAAAAAAATTGAGGACTTTCAAGTAGCGGCACAGCAGTTTCTCGTATCTTTTTTCTCGTTAGTCTCGCAACAGTGTTTATGTTAATAGCAAAAAGCTGAACAGCAAGAATTTATGAGATCCAGCGTGTTGTAACTCGTAAAGCAAATAATTATAGGGTTTATTTTTTAGAATTTTCAACTAGAAGCGTATCGCTTGCGAAGAAATTGTTCAAAACAAATGAATACGACTATTTAAGAGTATTGTTCATTTGGCTTATAAACTATCTGTAAAGAAATATAAAGAAAGAAAAATAGAAGAGGAAAAACATTTGGAAAAAAACTAGAAAAATAGAAATCCAGACCCGGTTCCGCAACGAAATAGGTTTATTAGTTGATACTCGCCTGTGATGAGGATGAGTGGATTGAGTAGCTCTGAATCGCCACTGCCAGTCCCAAGCCCCGATAAAGGAGGAGGGTTAAGCGTAGGGCCAACAACCCTACATTGTAAAAATACCTTTGTTATGAAAACTAACAAAATGCCTCGGAATAGGACAGATACCCGACGACGACCCCGGCAAAGGAAAAAGGACTTGAATATTGGAACTCTGAATGTACTAAGCTGGTACAGACCTACAGCAGCGAGAAAAACAATAGAACAACTTGAAGAGTTTGGCATGGATATCACAGCTGTGCAGGAAATCAGGTGGACAGGAACCGGTAACCAAAATATCAGCAAATCAGTAGTATTGTACAGTGGAAGTATCAACAATAGACATGAATTTGGAACAGGTTTTGTCATATGGAAAAGCCTGCTAGAATCGGTCATAGAATTTAAAACAGTAAATGAACGAATTTGCTATATAAGGCTAAGAGGAAAACTTTACAACATCTCGATGCTATCAGTTCATGCTCCAACGGAAGACAAGGATGATATGACTAAAGACGTCTTCTATGACCAGTTGGAGACGTCTATTGCAGCATTACCTAAACAAGATGCGATACTTCTAATGGGAGACTTTAATGCCAAGGTGGGAAGAGAAGAGGCTTTTAGGCACAACGTCGGTAAACACAGCCTACATGAACACTGTAATGATAATGGACTCAGACTCGTGGATTTTGCAACATCAAATAATCTTCTCATCAAATCAACAATGTTTGAGTATAAAAATATCTACTAGCAGACCTGGGTCTCAAATGACGGAATAACCAGAAATCAAATTGATCATGTTCTTATTAAGGCAAGACGGGGCAGTAATATTATCGACGTTAGAAGTCTACGGGGCCTAGACGCAGATAGTGATCATTTTTTGGTTAGGGCCAAATTCAGGATAAAAATTTCCAACCAAAAGAGCAACAGGCCAGAACAGACTCCCAGGTGGAACACTGAAGCTTTCAAAGACACACAAAAAATAACTGCATACCAAACCACTCTGGAGAGTGTACTAGGATCTGTAGCAAATTAAAACAATGTAGACGAAACGTGGGAAATAATTAAAAATTCAGTTATACATAGTACTGAAACCACCATAGGAAAAAGAAGAGCTCTAAAAAGAAGAAATGGTTTGTCAACGATTGTGAAGGAGTCTTAAAGTCAAGGAACCAGGCCCGACAACGAATGCTGCAAGATCCAAATGAGCAAAATGCACAGAAATACAGCGAGGCCAGAAAAAGGCAAAGAAAACAATAAAAACGAAAAAAAGAGCATACGAAGAAGGTATTCTTGAAGAACTAGAGTCAAATGGAAGGAGTAACAGAACTAGACGTTTCTTCCAAGAGGTAAAGGATATAAAAAACGGATTTAGACCCAGAGTTGGAACAGTAATAAAGAATGATGAAGGTAACCTTATTACAAATGAGGCTGAAATCATAGAGACCTGGAGAAAATACTTTGACGAGCTACTGAATGTCCAGGCAGATGAAACTCGGCCTGAATATACATACCTTACGGCCGAACCCATAGTAGAAGTACAGTCGAAGAAGTGTCACGAGCTATTCAAAAACTTAAAAACAACAAAGCCCCAGGAAACGACACTATACCGGGAGAATGTTTGAAAAAGTGAGGAGAAACCTTGAAACGTGCTTTCTATCAACTCATCTGTCAAATATGGAAAGAAGAAAAAATACCAACTTCCTGGAAAGAAAGTGTGATAATACCAATACTTAAGAAGGGCGATAAAACGTACTGCTCAAATTATAGGGGCATATGCCTTATTAACACAGAATATAAAGTCTTCTCTCTAATGATCTTAGAACGATTGACTGCGTGTGTGGAGTATCAAAGAGGAGATTACCAGTGTGGATTTAGAAAAAACCGCTCAACTGTAGATCAGATATTCACGATTAGGCAATTAATGGAGAAATGTTGGGAATACAACAAAACATCGCACCAGCTATTTATAGATTTTAAACAAGCATACGATAGCATCATAAGAGTGGATTTGTGGAATGTCATGGCAGAACTGGGCATACCGAAGAAGTTAATTAACCTCATCAAAACATGTGTAGAGGGATCTACAAGTGCAGTAAGACTTGAAGGAAGATTGTCAACCTTCTTTACAATCAACAGTGGTCTTAAACAAGGCAATGCGCTATCTCCACTCCTCTTTAACGTCGCCTTAGAGAGCATCGTGCGAAAAACCAACACAAAAACGCTCCTCTTTAGAAATCAAGGTCCACGCATCATATTGGCGTTCGCTGATGATATCGATATTGTAGATAATACAACTACCAGTGTCAAGGAAGAGTTCTTCAAACTGGAAAATGCCGCAAAGGAAGTTGGCCTTCGAATTAACGAAGAAAAAAAATATATGGCTACAACAAGAACGGAACGGCGAGACAGAATAGGACAGAACGTGACTATGGACCACTACAATTTTGAAAGGGTCCATCAGTTTAAATATTTGGGAGCTACGATCACCTCTGACAACAACATTACACAAGAGATTAACAACAGGATACAAGGAGGCAACCGCTGCTGGTATGGGCTGCAAAAGATAATGAAATCGAAAAATATATCCCGCCGCACGAAAATAAGAATATATCAAGTAGTTATAAGACCAGTAATGACATATGCATGTGAAACATGGACGTTGATAAAACAAAATGAGAATAGACTAAAAATCGCAGAAAGAATAATGCTTAGAGGAATATACGGACCAGTCAGGGACAACACCACACAGCAATATAGAACGAGAACAAACAAGGAATTGGGGGAACTATACAACCAGGCAGAAATAGTAAAAATAATAAAAGCAGAAAGATTAAGATAGGCTGGCCATGTTATGAGACAAGATCAACGTATCGTCAAGTTGGTATGGGAAGAGAACCCAGAAGGAAAGCGGCCGCTAGGAAGACCAAGGATGAGGTGGAGAGATAACGTTGCAGCAGACTTACAAACTCTAAACGTCGAACGCGCGGAGGAACTGATGATGGATCGCAGCAAGTGGAGATAGATTATGAAGTCAGCAAAGACCCACTCCGGGTTGTAATGCTAGAGAGAGAGAGAGAGAATTCCAAAGGCCAACTTTGGCAACACCAATGACAGCAATACAAGCATTAGATTTTTTGACGATCCCAGATTAGCATCTGAAATAACGGGTATCAGCTACAACCTTATATATAGATTGAAAGTTATCCTACAAACAATTTCAAGCGAGCATATAATTGATCCCGAAAAATATGTATCTGAAACAGCTCGTTTACTTGACATTCTATGACGCCTGCGATGCACAAAATTTTAATTCACGGTGCAGTAATAATTAAACACGCTTTATTACCAATTAGCCAGCTTTTCAAGGATTTTTTCATTCAGATCCCTGTTAAGCAGCAAGAGGTGCGTAAAATCAGGAAAATTGGATTCTTTTTTGCCGGAAACTACTAAAATGCTTGTGTCTGCGAGGCCGAACACAATTATGAACTCATCATATAGCGAAGAAGAAAATACTCCTAATTTATGATTTTCAGTATGTAATTTTGTAACTTGTGTGTCTTTTAATATAATTTATAAAAATAGATACGTTTGTTTAATTTTATTTCGTAGTTTAATATCTATTTGAGTATAAAAATAATTCTGGTCGCTTAGATTGTTCAAATACCAGTATGGGCCGAGGAACATGATTTTTTTTATTTTACAAAAAACCAACTTTTTCTTTAATTATTAAACATTTTTGTTTATTACAAATTACCTGACCATTTTGCAGGAATATTAAAATTGCGCGTAAGTTCCGAAATAAGGTAAAAGATGCTTTATTTGTTGTATTTTCCAAGCGGTTAGCACTTCAATCTTCTGAATAAAAATATGATCTAACTGTGGGAAAAATTCTATAATATTTAATTGATGTTGAACTAAACAAAAATGTAATTTGGTATTTGGTAAGCGATAAATAGACCTAATGTATAACTGTTTGCCATTAATCTTTAAGCGAATCCATACTTTCTTACGACCGCTATCCAAAAGAAGAATATTTAAAATATGAAATTTGAAAAACTTTTTTAAATACATAGTAACACTGGCTTCCCAACAATCCTCATCCATTCTTACTATATTTTAACCTAGAGATACGCAATAGCTATTCATTTTTAAATCTTACCATGTCTAAGGTATATCGATAATATTTATTTGCTCATCCGCAGTAAGATCGAGAAATAAATCAAAACGTAATATTAATGATCATACATTGAACTAGAAGAAGCTGAAAGATATACAGTAGCCAGCAAAAGTCTAGACATCACACTATTTTTAAAAAAGAAAAGTGTATATAATATCAACCACAAACAAAACCGAGAAGATAAATACACCAAGATGTTCAAGGTTAAATTAGTTTAATAAAAACAAACAAAAAACATTTTTTCGAAAATTATTACAAAATTATTAAAAAATTAAGGGAAAACTGCATATACTTCAACTCGCAGAAGTCTAAGCACATAAGAAAAATTTGCATTTAAAATGTCTAGTAAGCATTTTAAATCAAATAAGAACTAGTTAATACTGGGTGGGGTAACCTCTCAAATCGAGTATGCCTAAGAGACGCTTTGATATAAACTGCATCAACTTCGATGCTACTTCTTTTCGTTTTGTCATTCATCAAATAAAATTTATCGTAATTTATTTCTTCTACTCGTTCTTTTATGTCAACGAAATTTTCTGTCGAATATATCCCAAACATGCTTATTCGGAGTATTATATAGGAGCCATTCACGAAGAATGAAAGCGAGAGGGATATATTGGACAGAAAAATTCGATGTCACTAAATAACGAGCAAAAATAGGTGTTAGTTGATGAATAACAAAACGTGATGGAAGAAATAACCTAAAAGTTGGTGCAGACTATGTCAAACATCTTCAATACGTATTCAATTTAAAAACTTACCATGTCCAGTATCAATTAGTTGATTTAAATGATTACCTTATTTTGTTTAAAATGCCTTCTATGCATTTTAAAAGTAAATTTTTATTATGTGCTTAGTTTGTAGTTTTCACAATAGAATTCCCAAAAAATATAATATTTTTCTTTATCTTTATAGAATTTTATTTTTATTTAATAATCAAAATGTAATTAAATCTCCTTAGAGTCACGTGACAATGAAAACCAATCAAAGTGAATGATGTCACTTCATACTAACGTCATACATAGCTGATACTCCGTTCTGATACGGTTATTCTTTTGAGTCATTATTACTATCAGTTCTATCACTTGAAGTAATCATGATCACTTCGAACTAATGACAGGTAAATCTATATTCAAAAGAACATGAAGTTATCAGTTTCACTTTTTCACTTTGATAATTACTCTAAAGAATACCGCTGTCACGAACTTGACATATATTTTTTTTGGTTTTATGTCACATTTGTGATCACTGTCAAGGGCTACGTTACCTAGTTAATATTTTATAGTCATTTTCATGTAATATTTTCAAAATTTGCTTAGTTTTCCTTGTCAAAAGGATTTTAGGAAATTTTCTCATGATGGAAAGTAGATTTATTAGAACCTGAAAAAATAATTTTTCAGGTGTTTTAATTGTAGTACTTGTACACTGAAGTACCGCAAAATAACTCAGAACTCATTTTTTATTACAAAAATCACAAATAAACTATATTTCCTCGTCAGTTTATCAGTGTTTATATACTACTAACGTTACAAAGGTAAAATAATAAGTATTAGCGTTTTGGAGGGAAATTTAAAACGGAGTTTAAAATTTATGATTTTTCAAGTATTAGTTATAATAAAAAAAGGTTTTTAAATATTTTGTGCTAGATTAGATACTTATGCATGGTTTTAAACGCTTTCCCAAAGATAGTCAACATCCCAATTCTGTAAGAGTTTTCGAAAAATGTTTTTAGTTTATTGTTATTATACCGTTGAAACATTGAACCTTTGTTATGTGTTATTTATTTTCTTGATTTCTGCTAGCTACGGTATCTATTCCGTGTAGATATTTTTTGATGTCATGTCAAAGGACTCCCCCTTTTAGCAAATTCTAACAAACAAAACCAATCAACCGCATTTTCAGAAATAAATATACTCTGAAATCGCGACTTTTTGCTCTCTAATGAAATGTCAAAATTTTACCATGAAATATAATATATTATTACCAACTATAAATGCCTTACCAAATCCTGGCAACACCCTGTAAGGTACCTCAGTTCAGACTTACCTAATGATTGTCCTAATGCTGACTGGAGTCTACCTATACGCTAGCTCATCTCAGGGTAGATTCGTTGTTTTTATATTTTTCCACTATTTTTAATATATTGCCTGTGTAAGTTTTATAAATGTCTAGATCGGGAAAAAGGCGCCACCAAATTTTACTTTAGAATGAGCCCTAATGATTATACTACGAGCAATTGTAGTAAAGAAAACTTGGAAAAGAATAAATATTTAATATGACATATCCGGGTAAATAAATCGCAGAGTCTAAGTACCTAAAAGTATCCTAGTTTAAAATTATAGGAAATAAAACCAATTAAATAGAGGCCAATACATTTATTCCTCACGTTATACCCCTTCCCAGATATTAAGTACAACCCCTGGAAAAAGTTATCACCATGTGAATTATTGCAAGCTCCTCTAATGGGGCTATCTAATAGAAGTGCGATTACAAATGTTAAATTTCAATAAATAAACTTTGTAGACTTAGTCGAAAGTTATTGTCTTTCTATGACGTAGCAAAATGTGAATATTTAAAACAAAAGAATAAATTAAACTTGACAGTGTCCTGCCCAGTGAACGGCAAACCGATCCAAAAAGTAAATAAATCAACTACTACCCTTGGAAGGTTTACGTCGACATAGCCTAGTTATAGAAGAAAATAACACACTCTATTTTAAACTAGACTATGAAGGTCCATAAGCCCAACAATGCAGGTCACTATCAACTTTGTAGTAATAAAAAAAAACAATAATTAAATGGGTACTTGGCCACTCTGGGACTCTAAAACAGAACCATAAAAAAAACCTCAATTACAGTAAAATATCGCAAAAATAAAACATTTAAATTTGAGGCTGTAGCGCAACGAAGTCGACTGCGTTTCACCTTACATAGTTTACTGGTTCGCCGCAAATATATGATATGGTAAATTACCAAAAGATAAATATCATTAAAAAAAAATATAATATTAAAGTCCAAATATTTAAAGTCTATTAATTAGAAAGGTTCAAAACATATACACAAGAATCCCCTACCTGTTAGCCCTCTAGGTAATCGAACAGAAAACTGTGTTTAGATAACTAAACGATGCAAAATACAGGGTTAATACCCATTAGGCTTAACAGTCAGAACCTCTTGTGTACATACTTTGGCTAAAATTAGGCACTTAGCTGAATCACTTTAAAACTGGTGGTTGAACAAGGTCTGTGACATAGACGGCTTCCCCAGAAAGACGTTGACCTGGCTCAATATGGAGATTGTCCCTTTCAGAGGCTCACAATCCCAGAAGTGCAGCATGAAAACCCAAACTGTACATTATAACTATTCCAAAAACATACTATAGTTTTCCCAAAGACGTAATTATTCCAAAGACATAATTATTCCAGACATATTGTACTTATCCCAAAGACAATACTGTAGTTATTCCTAAGACATATTCATTCCAAAGACATTTTGTACTTATTCCTAAGACATATTCATTCCAAAGACCCTAAAATAAAGAAATAAAAATTCCTACTCAATCAGTCGTACAAAAGGCCTACGCAAAGCCTAGCTAAATTTTGCTTAAACACAAAACTGATTGTTTCAAAAGAAATATGTACATACCTCGAACTCAAGAAAATGTTGGCATCTGCTAATTGATAAGCCGTTTTTCTGGCTGGCTGAAGAAAAATAATCGCCAAACTGGCTGTAGAGTGAAACGACCAAAATCACCAAAAATTGTTTGCACCCCGACTAGGTTTTGTCACTTTAATCGGCCCTTTATGACCAATTCCCTTAACTTGGGAAAGCAGTAGAACTAAAACCACATCTTCACGCTCTTGCGTCAGATAGCCAAAAAAGAACGATTTCTCTCAAATCACTAGCACATTTCTTCCAACGGAAGTTACCAAAAAACTTTATAAAAAGTCTATCAAAAATCTATCCAAAAAAAATAACCTTAATCTCGTAGCCATAATCTCGAACCCTTGACATTTATCATACAATTTGAACTACTTCCGGAAAATATATGCAAAAATTCTTCTATCTCAACTTTAAACTGGCCAGTACTGAAAATAGACAGAGACAACCAATATATTAATAATCTAACCTGCCTCGTCCTACAAAATGAATACCCAATAACAAACTACTTAATGGGTTCGAAATATTTAAAAATAAAATCCACTTAGTTCGAATTAGTTCGAGGGTCAAATTTACAATATTATAATTACCAAAAATTCTAACGAGTAAAGTAAAGAGAAATATTCAACTAATAAACTAAAAACAACATAATGAAAAAAAAATCGATACTATTTTATTTCGAATTTAGCATTTCGATAATATTCAACTGATGGGCCATCTTATAGGCAACCCTAAAAACTTTTCAAGAAATTGAGTGGACCTGATTATTTCAAACAGCTGATATGTGACAATAAACAACTATTTTCTGAAAAAGGAAAATCAAATAATAATCACAAGAAAGCAAATAATCCTATTTATTTTATCCAAACATTAAGAAAACGCTTTTCCCAATATGTGATACATTGTCTCGAGGTACCTAATGAAATTTACAAATTACAGAAATATGTTAAGTTTCGATGTCAATCAAAATTTCAAAATGTAAACAAAAGGAATGATCTGAATATAGATGAAACCAATATTAATGAATGAAAAACAAAAGGTAGTTTTATATTAGAAAACATCGTTTACTGTAAATTTACGTACAAAACAAAAATCTATTCAAGACTTTAGTAATTTGAACCTGTAATTTAATCTTGAAAAATGTAAACAAAAATATTTATTATTTAAACCCAATTTTTAACCGTAACAGTCACCCCCTTTTCTAAGGAAAAAAAAAATTATGAAATAATTTTTTTTTACACCAATAATCTAATTATCATTGGGATCATAGTATGGCTTTAAATCCTGAACATGCCAATTTCCCTTGGACTTTCCATTCATATCCTGTAACTCATAAACATTGTAACCCACTTTTTTAACTATCTTTAAAGGTCCTTCAAATTTACCAGCAAGTTTAGCTGAATAATAATTTCCAGCATCCGACAATGCAAAAAGTCTTTTCCAAACCAAATTTCCTACTTGAAACTGTACATCACGACGTCTAAGATTATATTGATTTCTTGATCTTTGATGAGCTTGTTGCAGACGTTTATTTACAAAATCTCTTAATTTTGCAAGAGCTTCTACTCTTAGAAAAATTATTCTGTTTAAAATTTGGATCACCTACATCTGTTACCCTAGAATATTCACTACCATGAAGTATCATATCTTTACCAAAATTAACAAAATATGGCGTACGCCCTGTAGCTTCATGAACGGCGGTATTAACTGCGCAAGCTAATGCTGCTAAATTCTCATCCCAAATTCTTTGATTATCTGAGATAAAAGCTGAAAGCATTGATTTTAAAACCCTATTAACTCTTTCAGTAACATTTGGCGATGGATGATAATTTGGATTAAAAAGTGTTCTAACCTCATACTTTTTTGTTAACCCCTGAAACTCCTGACTTTTAAATTGAACCCCATTATCACACCTAATGACCTGTGGTATACCATGAACCAAGAATATACGCTCTTCTAAAAGATTAACTATTGTTTTAGAATTTGCTTTTCTAATAGGAAAGAAATAATTAAATTTACTAAAAACGTCAGTTACTACAAAAATATACATATTACCGTGTTTACTCTTCGGTAATGGACCAAATAAATCCATGCTAATAACTTGCCAACAATGTTCTGGAATTAAATTATCGCGTAATAAACCACTAGGCAATTTTTGTTCAGGTTTTACTCTTTGACATACTAAGCAATGTTTAACAAATTTGGTAATGTTAGCTCTCATGCAAGGCCAATAATATAAACGACAAATTTTTAAATAAGTTTTCTGAACCCCAAAATGACCTCCAATTGTAGAACTGTGACAAGATTCCACAATCTCACGCCGCTTTTCCTTTGGGACAACCAATTTCCAATAATCCGTAGTATCACGCAAGTCCGGAAAATCAAGCTGAAAATATTTATAAATCTTACCATCAGTTACTCTCCAACGCGGAAAATTTAAAGGATTTTTCAATATACGTTTCCTGAGGTCAATATACCATTTGTCTTGTACTTCCTGTAGATCAATATTAGAAATCTCCAAGGCATCGCATTCTGGAACAGAACGACTCAAAGCATCCGCAACAATATTTTCTCTGCCTTTACGATGAATAATTTTGTAATCAAATTGTTGTAACCGCAAAGCCCAACGACCTAATCTACCTTGAGGATTTTTAAGATTATCCAGCCACTGAAGACTGTAATGATCACAAACAACAGAAAATTTTGCACCATCCAAATAACATCTTAATTTTTCGATTGCAAAAAGTACAGCTAACAATTCTCTTTCTGTAGCAGAATAAACTTTTTCCTGACGAGTCAAACTGCGAGATATGTAACAGATGACGTGTTCTCTTCCATCGTATACTTGATATAAAACTGCGCCTACACCGTATGCACTTGCGTCTGTCTGAAGAATAAATTCATGATCAAAATTTGGACAAGTCAAAATGGGTGCTGAAACTAAGACATTTTTAATTTTTTGAAAAGCATCCTCGCAATTTTTATCCCAAGCAAATTTAGCGCCTTTACGAAGTAAACGAGTAAAAGGTGATATTAAGTCTGAAAAATTTGGAACAAAACGACGATACCATGATAACATTCCTATAATTCTGCGAATTTCTGTTACTGTTTTTGGAGTCTGAATATTGGTGATGGCTTCAACTTTCGAGGGATCAACTGAAATACCATGTCTATTAACAACATAACCTAGATATCTTAATTCTGCTCGACAAAATTTACTCTTCTCCTTATTTAAGGTTAACCCTGCCTTGTCTAAACGATCAAAAACGAGCTGTAAAATTTCTAAATGTTTACCAAAATCGGAAGTGACTACAATTATATCGTCCAGGTAACAAAAAACATAAGGCTGTAAGTCAGCACCTAAAACTGTATCTATCAATCTCTGAAATGTAGCTGGAGCGTTGTGCAAACCAAACGGTAACCTACGAAACTGAAAAAGTCCTCGTCCAGGAACTGTGAACGCTGTATACTGCTTACTATTTTCTTCTAGTTCTACCTGCCAATACGCACTTTGAAGATCCAACGAGCTAAGATAACGAGCTCCCCCTAATTTATCTAGAATGGAAGAAATATACGGCAAAGGATAGGCGTCTTTCTGACTGACATTATTAACTTTCCTAAAGTCAACTACAAAGCGCTGTTTTCCTTCTTCTTTGGGCACCAGAAGCACTGGAGATGACCAGGCAGAAGTTGAAGGTTCAATGACCCCGTCTGCTAACATCTTGTCTACCTCCTCGTCTATAAGTTTTTGCTTAAAGGGTGAAACTGGGTAATATCTCTGCTTAATAGGCTCACTATTTGTAATAATTTTATGTTTAACCATCGAGGTACAACCTAAACGATCCCCAATTTTATCAAAATAAGCTGTAACTAAATTATTCAACCTAACTTTCTGCTCCTCTGTCAAGTCTGATTCACACTGCATCAAAGAAATCTCTGGACTACCTAAAACTTCAGATGAAAAATACCATTCGCCTCTGCGCATGTCGGGAACAATACCTAATTTTATCCAAAAATCAATACCTAAAATAAGTTCATGTCGCAGTTCAGGTACCACATAAATATCTACAAGTTTCACTATATCCCTAACTTTTACTGGAACAGTTGCTATGCCTATACATTCACAAGAACTATCATTAGCTATTTTACAAAGCGTACTCTTATTTACATCCAATTTAACTCCCAAAGTTTTCAATTTATCCCAACCTTTATTACCTACAAAAATTTTATTTGCTCCAGAATCTAAAAGTCCATAAAAATTTAAACCCAAAATATCTACTCTTAAATAAGGACATTCCCCAGGACCTACATGTGTCAATACATAATCCAAAACAACTTTATCTTTAAACTCCAAATCATTAGTGGTCGATTGTATGTCTGAAGTCAACCCTCGACCTAAACTTGACTTCTTGAACCGTTTCCCTGACTCGAAACTTGAGTACTATTACAATTAGGACACGTTCTCTTAGTGCAGTTCAATTTTCCACAATTAAAACATTTCTTATCTTTAGCTGTACAATTCTTAGCAAAATGATTAGGTTGATTGCATTTGAAACATAAATTTACATCTGAATCTTTATTTATATTCTGTCTATTACTAGAATTATTTTGAAAATTTCCTGAATTATTTTGATTGTCATTTCTATAAAAACGAGAATTACTATTTCTAAAATTATTTTGATTAGGATTACAAGAAGCATTAACATTCCTAACATTACCCTGATTATTTCTAAAATTTTGATAATTATTTTGATTTTGAGAATTATTTCTTAAGTTATTTTGATTTCTAAAATTTCTTTGGTTATGTCCATTATTGTTTTGAAAGTTTTGTCTAACATTTTGTGAATTATTTCTATTATTTTGTGAAGTAGAAGATCTATTATTTTGAGAAATATTATTTTGTCTATTATTATTGTTTCTAAAATTGAAATTATTAAAATTTGCATTAGAGTTTTGTGAAAAATTATCAACATTTGAAAAATTAACTTCACTAACAGTTCCACTAGCAGCTGGTTTAGTAAAATCACGTTTTACCGGTTGGTAATCTAAATCTGGTTCAAGAGAGACATTCCCTTTTTTTGGCGGCTTAAACTCTTCTACGCGTAACCTAGTTTCTTCTAATTTTCTACATAATTCAATCAATTCAAAAGGAGTATTTATTTCATGTAAGCTTAATCGTTCTTGATAAAAAGGTAACATATTAGCGCGTAAAACTTTTAAACGTAAACAATCAGATACCTTAGCTGGCATTCTATCAAATAACTGTGTCATTGCCGCAACATATATACCTATAGGTTCATCTGATCCCTGAGTTCTATTTAAAATTTGATTCCATAATTTATCCCCAAAATTAGCTGGTAAAAATTCATCTCTCATTAATTTTATTAAAGAATCCCAATCAGTAGCATATTTAGAAATTAAATGATAATAATTTAATGCATTTGACTCAAATAAATCAGAAGCTGAATGAAATAATTCTATTTTATTAACACCCCTTGAAATACAAAGTTCATCTACTCGTTGCAAAAATGCATTAAAACTTAACCCTGAAGTCCCTGAAAATTTAATACCCCATTTATAAACTGGTACACTTTTAAAATTTAAATTATTTGTAGATGACTGGTTGCTAACAATATTAACATTAGGTATTGGAGAATTTTGACCAGAAGTCATTGTAGAATTTGCTAAATTACTAGTACCCGATTGATCTGAAAAATTTGGATTTAATGGTGGCTCTGATCCTGTATCTGTAGAAAGCAGCTTTGTTTTAGTTTCAAAATCAGTTAAAAGAGAAGTTAATTTGACTAATAATTTTGAACGCTTATCTTTAAAAGTAATATCCTCATCTGAAATTCTATTAATTCGACCTACTAAATGGGCAAATTTTGATTCAATTTTCGAAATTTGTTTGCTAGTTCCAGAAAACTTGAAATAAAATCTTTTAACTCTGTAAGTTTCCGAGTGCATTCTGCAATCTCCTGCTCATTATCAAGAACTACTGAACTTTGAACTATGTTCCCAGATTTCTCTAAACTTAATAAAGATCTTAAGCACTTTCTTAAGGAATCTACCGTACCGGAAGGATCTATACCCCTAACCTGAACTTCATACTCTAGTTCATCTTTGGTTAAACGGTCAACATTTAATCTATACATCTTAATATTTTATATTTACAAAAATATTCTAATAAAAATAATTAAATCAAAAATAAAATATGCTCAATCAAAGATCAATTGTCAATAAATCAATCAAATATAAGACCAATATATCAAATATCATCACTATACCAAAAAAAAAAAATGTCAAATCCAGTAAACTTACAACAGCAAAATTTACCAAAATCAGCTTTATATAAAAAAAAATCAAAAATCACAATCTATTTAAAAAAATAATGGAAAAAGAAACCCGTGGGCGCCAGTGAAAAATCATAAAATTTTGATGAAAGGTTTGTTACAATTTGAACAAAATAACTAGTTTCCAAAATATTCAATTGTTAAGCAATTAAAATTTTCAATAAATGTGTCACTATAATATTCATTATTTTAAACAATAATTAAATGGGTACTTGGCCACTCTGGGACTCTAAAACAGAACCATAAAAAAAACCTCAATTACAGTAAAATATCGCAAAAATAAAACATTTAAATTTGAGGCTGTAGCGCAACGAAGTCGACTGCGTTTCACCTTACATAGTTTACTGGTTCGCCGCAAATATATGATATGGTAAATTACCAAAAGATAAATATCATTAAAAAAAATATAATATTAAAGTCCAAATATTTAAAGTCTATTAATTAGAAAGGTTCAAAACATATACACAAGAATCCCCTACCTGTTAGCCCTCTAGGTAATCGAACAGAAAACTGTGTTTAGATAACTAAACGATGCAAAATACAGGGTTAATACCCATTAGGCTTAACAGTCAGAACCTCTTGTGTACATACTTTGGCTAAAATTAGGCACTTAGCTGAATCACTTTAAAACTGGTGGTTGAACAAGGTCTGTGACATAGACGGCTTCCCCAGAAAGACGTTGACCTGGCTCAATATGGAGATTGTCCCTTTCAGAGGCTCACAATCCCAGAAGTGCAGCACGAAAACCCAAACTGTACATTATAACTATTCCAAAAACATACTATAGTTTTCCCAAAGACGTAATTATTCCAAAGACATAATTATTCCAGACATATTGTACTTATCCCAAAGACAATACTGTAGTTATTCCTAAGACATATTCATTCCAAAGACATTTTGTACTTATTCCTAAGACATATTCATTCCAAAGACCCTAAAATAAAGAAATAAAAATTCCTACTCAATCAGTCGTACAAAAGGCCTACGCAAAGCCTAGCTAAATTTTGCTTAAACACAAAACTGATTGTTTCAAAAGAAATATGTACATACCTCGAACTCAAGAAAATGTTGGCATCTGCTAATTGATAAGCCGTTTTTCTGGCTGGCTGAAGAAAAATAATCGCCAAACTGGCTGTAGAGTGAAACGACCAAAATCACCAAAAATTGTTTGCACCCCGACTAGGTTTTGTCACTTTAATCGGCCCTTTATGACCAATTCCCTTAACTTGGGAAAGCAGTAGAACTAAAACCACATCTTCACGCTCTTGCGTCAGATAGCCAAAAAAGAACGATTTCTCTCAAATCACTAGCACATTTCTTCCAACGGAAGTTACCAAAAAACTTTATAAAAATCAATCCAAAAAAAATAACCTTAATCTCGTAGCCATAATCTCGAACCCTTGACATTTATCGTACAATTTGAACTACTTCCGGAAAATATATGCAAAAATTCTTCTATCTCAACTTTAAACTGGCCAGTACTGAAAATAGACAGAGACAACCAATATATTAATAATCTAACCTGCCTCGTCCTACAAAATGAATACCCAATAACAAACTACTTAATGGGTTCGAAATATTTAAAAATAAAATCCACTTAGTTCGAATTAGTTCGAGGGTCAAATTTACAATATTATAATTACCAAAAATTCTAACGAGTAAAGTAAAGAGAAATATTCAACTAATAAACTAAAAACAACATAATGAAAAAAAAATCGATACTATTTTATTTCGAATTTAGCATTTCGATAATATTCAACTGATGGGCCATCTTATAGGCAACCCTAAAAACTTTTCAAGAAATTGAGTGGACCTGATTATTTCAAACAGCTGATATGTGACAATAAACAACTATTTTCTGAAAAAGGAAAATCAAATAATAATCACAAGAAAGCAAATAATCCTATTTATTTTATCCAAACATTAAGAAAACGCTTTTCCCAATATGTGATACATTGTCTCGAGGTACCTAATGAAATTTACAAATTACAGAAATATGTTAAGTTTCGATGTCAATCAAAATTTCAAAATGTAAACAAAAGGAATGATCTGAATATAGATGAAACCAATATTAATGAATGAAAAACAAAAGGTAGTTTTATAGTAGAAAACATCGTTTACTGTAAATTTACGTACAAAACAAAAATCTATTCAAGACTTTAGTAATTTGAACCTGTAATTTAATCTTGAAAAATGTAAACAAAAATATTTATTATTTAAACCCAATTTTTAACCGTAACAACTCTATTTCAATTTCAGCAAAAAAAAATCAATGACAGCATTATTTTTTTCTAGTAAATAATAGCTACAAAATATTTAAACAATGCCCATTTTATGTAAAATAGATTTGGCCAAAATTCTGCTTGAAATAAATAAGGTGAAATATGTAGAAGATAAATACAAAGATAAGCTTATTAAGCTAAACAGAAAAATCAAATTTATGTTCTCCATAAATATAAAAAAGAAATTATGTGTTCCTGCAAAACGTGTTCTTGTTTACGATAACCTCAAAATTCATAAATATATAAATCTTTTTTATTGTAACGACACAAATAAGAAGACTGTCAAAAATAAAATATAGTTCTACCGTGGGATAAAAACGTAGTGAAAGTCAGTCAAACAAGTCCAAGTTCTTTCCTTTCATCGACCCTATACAATTAATTCTATAAAAATCTACATCTACAATACCCGCGACTTTTTCAGAAACAATTCTTCTGCATCATGGCTTCACTGTAAAAAGCTTTTTGGTAAATTAAACTCATAGGTAATGATTCATTGTAAAAGAATATGTATATCCATATGTGAAATATTAAATACTGTACTTCCAGCGTTTCTTCTTAGATTCAGATATGATGAAAGACCTTTTTTCACAGTTTCAACAGATTTACTTGTCTACTGTTCACCTTAATATTATTTACTAGCTTTTATCCGGAACTTGGTATGCGTGAAACTTGGGAAAATCTTCAAGTTTGTTGAGTTATAGGAGTTCTCTATTTTTATCTAGTTGGTAGAACTCTTTTCCATTGTTTATATCAATTTGATTTATCAATATTATTTATTCTTTAAAACTAATAAAAGAAGCTTTCATAATATTAACCATATCCAGTAACCATCTCTTCCATCCGCTATAAAATTATTAAATGTTTTTAACAAATTAAACTGTTACAAACAATATTTAATTTGTTAAAATCAATGCAGAATCGTTTACAATTAAGTCTAGGCAATGTTGATCGTATAAAACATATCCAAGTGCTGACATAGGATCAGACCATAATCCTCTAGTCGCCAAAATCAGATTTAAAATGAAACTCATTAAAAGAAGAACAGACACTGCAAAAAGTAACATTTCCAGACTCAAGGATACAAACATAAAACAACTCTTTACGGAAGATATCAATACAAGATTAATGAACGTCAAAGAGGTGATTCTCCAAAACGCAGAACCAGAAAACAAATGGCTTTTAATGAAAACAGAAATAGAGGAAAATCAAAGAGAATTACTAACTCCAACAAGATATAGAAAGCAGCAATGGATGACAGAGAAGATACTGGACCTAATGGATGAGAGACGACAATTCAAAAACAGAGATACGCAAAAGTATAAAGAAATAAACAAGCAAATCAAAAACAAGATTAGACTAGCGAAAAATAAATGGCTGGAAGAAGAATGTGAAGAAACGGAAGAGTATCAGAGAAAACATGATAGTTTTAATATGCACAAAAATATAAAAAAGATAACTCATAGTAACAGAAAGAGAGAATCGACACTGCTTAAGAATGCAAAAAGCAAGCTAGTCTTAGACATCCAAGAGAAACTTAAAAAATGGACAGGATATATCAAAGACCTGCTTAAAGACAATAGAGTAGAGCAGATGGAGATTGTAGTAGAAGATAACAAGGCATTGACGATAATGAAAGATGAAATAAAAACAGCTATAAGAAACAACAAAAATGGAAAAGCACTGGGTCCAGATCAAATCCCAGTAGAAATCTTAAAATGCATGAATGATGATACCCTGGATATACTGTTAGATCTGTTCAACACAGTATATAAAACGGGGAATATACCCAGAGAATGGTTACTCTCCATCTTTTGCGCTATTCGAAAAAACAAAAATGCAAAGGATTGCAGCGAATATAGAACAATATCTTTGATAAGCCATGTAGTCAAGGTGTTCTTAAAAGTAATACACGGACGCTTTTATAAACAACTTGAAAAGGGGATAGATGATAATCAGTTTGGATTCAGAAATGGTATCGGCACCAGAGACGCGTTGTTTGCACTTAATGTGCTTTCACAGAGGTGCATGGATAGGAACCCCGATATACAGATTTGTTATGTTGACTTCGAGAAGGCTTTTGATAAGATTAGACATGAAAAACTGGTCAAGATTCTAAGAAGAAAAAACATAGACAACAAAGATTTAAGAATAATAACGACACTGCTATCATAGCTAGCTCCGCTGAAAACTCCAAGAACTAGTGAATGAAACAAATAACACTTGCGAGCAACACGGATTAAAAATGAACACCAAAAAGACTAAATATATGGTGATAACTAAAAAACAAAACATGAAAACAAGCATAAAGTTGCGAGGTGTGAATTTAGAAAAATTGCAAAAATACAAATACTTAGGCACATGAATAACAGCAAATAATGAACAAACAACAGAAATAAGAACGAGAATAGAAATGGCAAGAAGTGCGTTTGTAAAACTGAAAACCATTCTGTGCAGCAGAGACATCACTCTAAAACTAAGAATGAGAATTTTAAGATGTTATGTATTTTCAGTGCTGCAGTATGGGTTGGAAGGCTGGACACTAAAACAAGAACACATAAATAAACTGCAAGCGTTTGAAATGTGGTGTTACAGAAGGATGTTGAGAATATCTTGGACGGAGAGAAAAACAAACGTAGAAGTATTGCTAGCGATGGACAAAAACTATGAAATAATTAACAACATAAAAATAAGGAAACTGCAATATCTTGGACATGTAATGAGAGACCAGAGATACGAGTTACTTAGATTGATCATGCAGGGTAAAATAGAAGGAAGAAGAAATATCGGAAGAAAAAGAATTTCATGGTTGAGAAATTTGAGAGAGTGGTTCAATTGTAGCTCAGTAGAACTTTTTCGAGCAGCGGCAAATAAAGTGAGAGTTGGAATGATATCCAACCTCCGATAGGAGATGGCATCTGAAGAAGAAGAATGTTGATCGTATTTAGTGATAATCTTTCCAATTTAATCGGTGGAAATGGTTTTCCTTTATTTATAGCAAATTGGATTATTATTAACAAAATTTAATCATCAAAACTAATAAAATAATCTTCATGTTCCGTCAATGTTAATCATATCCAAAATGAGTTCTTTCATTATTTACAGTCATATCTGGTGATATTATATCCCCCATAATAGGTATTGTTTATGATAAATACAATTGTTATAAACATTATTTGATTATCGAAACTAATGATAAACTATTTACAATCATTTTCCGGCAATGCTCATCATATAAAGTTTATTATAAACAATAAACAGTTGAAACAAAAGCAGACAATATCACTCCTGACAATCTCCTGTTTATGTATGTCAAGTTTCATCGAAATTAGATTCAGTCTTTTCGAAGATTAGCCCGTGCAGACAGATAGACGGACAGACACTGTGTAGCGTGAAGCCTTCTCTTTTGAATGCGGCACCTCCTATGTTTATAAACAAATCAGTCTGACCATGGTTTTCTATTGTAAAAAAGCGTTTTTTTTTGCCGAAAAATGATGTGTCATAACAGAGCAGCGAATTTTTCTGAAATTTCATATGAAACTTGGAAAAATAGCTACTGAAATTTATCCTTTATTAAAAGAAGTATATGACAATGAACACACGCGCCAGTTTTTGAGAGGTTTAAGCATTTCTGAGGTAGCCGAGAAGATGTTGAAAATGATTAACAGCTGGGCCATCCTTCCACGTCAAAAACTAATTAAAATATTGAAAAAGTCCGTAATCGGATTCGATCTCACCGTCGATTAAATATTTGTATAGAATGCGTAAGGCTAATTTTACATAACAATTCTAACATTCAAAAATGTGTGTGAAAATAGTGCCTAAATTTTAATCCTGAAACTAAGAGCCAATTTATGCATTGAAAGGACCTAACTTCACTAGCTAAAAAAGCTCGAATGAGCGAATCAAGATTCAAAGCGATAATGATAATCTTTTTCGCTAATCAGGGGAATGAGATGCATCACGGGTTTCCTGAAGTCCAAATAATTAAGCAAACTTACTACTGTGACGTTTTTGCTTAACTCCGTAAAAGAATAAGGAAAAAACTATTCAAATTCTAGAAGAACAAGAATAACGCGCTGGCTCATCTTGCATTGTCTCCGAAGACGTTTTCAGCCAAGTATTATATCCCAGTAATAGACCATCTGCCTTTTGGTTTGACCTTGTACCATATAACATCAAGGTCAAATCTGTGTTAAAAAGAATAAGATTTCAGTCAGTTAAAAATGAAAGGAAAAGCGGCACAGTTATGAAGGAGTTCAGAGAAGAATTTCAGCATTATATAAATTAAAAGTAAAATATTTTGCAGCAATGATCCCTCACACATAAGGATTATTGGCAAAGAACAGAGTAAGTAATGATACTATTTTCCAGATCTGTACTTTTTGTAAATTTGAACCCTGTACGCATTGACTTGCATGTATTTGTTTTTTTGCTGTGTAAACAAGTTATTAGAAGCACCCATATTATTGTCTTAATATGCAAGCTAGCTATATTGCGCAATAGTTGTCACTACTTACAAATGTTATATTATCGGTAAGCACATCAATGGCGCTTTTAATTTTTTCTCAATTAAGGCGATTTTCTGTTATTTTCAATCTGGTTCTTCACAGTTATATTGACGATGCTTCTGTTTATGTTTTTTACTTTGGCACGACGTCAACGCTAGTTAATAATTTTCTAATTATCTTTGCTATCCACCACCACCATTTATGCCCATCTTACCTAAGAAATATAGATGTATATGTTTAATTTTATTACCGAAGTAATGCGTCCAGTATTTTATTATTTATAAAATTCGTTCGACCACCAGGTTTTTGCGATTTTTTAAATTTTTTAAAGTATTTGTGTGTTTGTGTAAATTCAGGATTTAATACAAATAACGGAGTGGTTGATGAGGTTTTGCCAAACCTACCGACTATATTAGAAACCATATTCACCTCATCTTTCTTCTCACTTACCGGGATAAGAGGAAATGAGTAAAGCTCTAAGATTTCTAGAAGATTATTTAATTTTATTGCATTACGCATTTAGGGAATGAACTAATTTGGAAGAGTTTATGGATATATAACACTCATTCACGTTTTATTTCGAATTTTACTTTTCCTATTTTTAACCGCTTTTTAGTTCTGAATTTAGTTAATTTACCGCATATCAAGTCTGGAATTTTAATACTCCGTTGTCACGTTCGAGATTGATTTGTCAAATCTGGGGTTTAATAACTGTATAATCAGTAAAATTGACTATTAGTCGTATTATGTCACATTCAGGTTTTATCCACCTCGTCACTTCTGTAAGTATTAAATTAGACTTCGTTTTGTTGGGATTATTAAACCCTTCAGGACCAGCAAGAAAACTTTGTTGTTTAACTCTACGCAGTAAGGAATGCCGACTCATATACTTTCCACCAAACGCACAATAGTTTTAATTTATATGAAAGTACTAGATTTAATCTCCGATTTCCGGATGATTTACTTTTCCAATGAATGTAAGATTTTTCAACTAATCTTATCTTTATCGATGGTTTAACAATTGGTAAGGAATTTAGACCCGTGCGTGATCTTTATGGCATGTAGATTAATGTTTTTAAAAAATCAAAATTTCAGTGAGAAATAAGAAAATCTATCTGCCGTATTTAAATAGTGGTTATATATGTATTCTCCTTTCAGACAGAGAAAAGGATAGAATATATACAAACAGCTTATTTCCTGCAAATACCACTCTGGTCCTCTCTCCACACGCATTTCGACCACCACATGGTCTCGTCAGTGGAGCTGTATCGGATCCAGAGCAGCATTCGCAGGAAATAAATGATATATGAAATATAAATTCCAAAGTAAGTCGATAGGATATTGCAACCTGCCACTTACCGACCTCGATGTCAGACTGAAAAATATCGCCAGTTGAACGACATATAAAGGAGAATAAATATATAACAACTATTTAAATACGTCAGATAGATTTCTTTATTGCTTACTGAAATTTTAATTTTTTAAAAAATTTCTTGCTACTCCGGTGATTCATAGATGTCGTTCAACTAGCGATATTTTTCAGTCTGACATCGAGGTTGGTAGGTGGCAGGTTGCAACATCGTACCGACTTACTTTGGAATTTATATTTCATATATCAGTTATTTTCTGCGAATGTTGATCTAGGTTCGATACAGCTCCACTGAGACCATATGGTGGTCAAAACGCATATGGGAGAGGACCAGAGTGATATTTGCAGGAAATAAACTGTTTGTATATATTGTTTCCTTTCCTCTGCCTGAAAGAAGAATACATATATAACAACTAGATTTATGTTGTCAGAACAATCTATTTGAGAACCACGATCTGCCTAAAAAATAGAACAGTCTCGTGGCCTTCGAGAGCTTAGATCAATCGAGAAAAGAAAAACTGTGTTTATAAAAAAACAACCCGTCATGTCTTTAAGTTCTCTGTTTCTTGGTTTTTGTTTTATAAGAACATGTAGCCACGCCCGAAAATTAGGTGATGCTCAAATCATAATAACAGTGTTTGATATCTGATTTTGCAGATTTTTTTAAGTTACTTATGCATTGTCATATTGTTTTTTTTTTGCATTTTCGTGAGTTTGGGGCAATATGAAATCTGGAATTTATTATTTTATCCTGAATAAGTTTTATTTTTAAAAATTTATTCAGCAAAAATGAAAAATTATGTATCATAAATTTATTCAACATGTCACCTCTTTAAAGGCTTCAGCGCCCACTGGTGGGCATTATCGCCGGCATTAGGAATCCATGATCAAAACTCTATTAAATACCATCAGACTCTTGGTATTGTAAAATAAAAAATTAATTTAAATCCTTATCTGGTCGTGCTTCATTTTCTACTGGACTATAGGAAAAATTTATCAAGCATACGCAGACTTTTTGTAGTTGTTGTTTATATCTAGGGGAAATCAAAAAGTTATAAAATTATTTTAAATTAATTTTTCATCTGCTTTTCTTGTAATTTTTTTCGTAAATTCAATCAACTAGTTTCCTAAAATTTAAATCTGTATATTTCTTACAACAGTAACCTTCTAAGAAATAAATGAGAAGTTTTTATTTAAAATCGAATTTACGCTAAGAAGAGGGAACGGTAAGATCAAATGAAAATTCGAAATTAGAGCTAAAAGACTACTCGAAGAGATGGAAAGTTCCCCTTCATCCTTTTGATATAGCGTTAAAACATTACTTGAACTGAAATAAACTAAAAATAATAGTGAACCTAAATATACCAACATTTACATAAGAAATAAGATAAGCAAAGTCATCAAGTTTCATAAGTTATTCAAGTAAATTTAATGTACTGCTAATAACAAAACAGAGTCTGTAGATATTTAAGTAATTTTCTGAGAAAGGGTAAATTAAACCCACAAGGAAATTTACTATTAAAATATTATTTAGATATTCTGAAGTTCTCTTATTTATAAGTTAATTAATAAACTAAAATATACATCTGTGAAGTTTATCAACTATTCCTGAATGTTTGGGATAGCTTAGAGGTCCCTCAGCTGTTGTTAATTTTAGGTTTACCAAAGTCTATCATACACTTGTCAAAGATTAATTTCAAAAACCATAACGTTTTATTTACCAATAATTATTTTTGGTATTTTATAAGTTTATCTAATTAATACGTATTTATTTATAATCAGCAATAATGTTTGCTTTTGATTATTATGCTTCTAATTGATATTTAACTCGAAGAAAGAAAATTTTACCTGTTCAACTGCAGTCACAAAATGTATTTTTTCAAATTACGTGGAACGAAAAAAAAGTATCAGGCCTCTCTTAAAAAAAAAACTTGCAGCGCCTATATGACTCATCATAATCATCATTTAGCTTATCTTGTCCACTGCTGAATGAAAGCCTCCCTTAATTCCAGCCATCTCTTTCTATTTTGTGCCACTAGTATCCAATTTCCAACCACTCTTTTTATGTCGTCTTTCCTCCGATTAGGTCGTAGTCTACTTCTATAGGCCTCATGTCTTGGCCTCCATTCCTCAAGTCTCTTTGTCCACCGTCCATCAGTCATCCTACCCACATGTCCTGCCCAGTTCTATTTAAGATATAAGATAGATTTCATCGCGTTTCTTACTCCTGTTCGGTTTCTTATGATGTGATTGAGTATTCTATCCCTAAGAGTGACTCCCAACATTGACCGTTTCATTTTTCTTTGCATGACAGGTATATTCTTTTTTGTCAAAGTAAGTGTCTTAGCTCCGTACGTGAGAACAGACAAGACACACTGGTTAAAGACCTTTCTTTTCAAGCATATAGGAAGATTAGATCTCAATATACATCTGAGTCTACCGAATGCCGCCCACGATAAACCGATTATCGCTGGATTTCGTGCGTCTGATTAGCTCGCCTAATACCGAGCTTATGTCCCAAATATGACTAATTTTACTGATTTGTTTGAATATATTTTCAAAAGAATCTTGGAAGTCTAGTTTTGATTATATATAGATATAATGATGAGCCGAAAAATAAGTTTGAAGTACCGGTATAATATTTAATAATATTGTAGAAAACACTTCTCCTAAGTTTAACAAATGAAGCCTCTTTTGATATATAAATTTAGGTATCTTATATGTTTTAATGCTTCTAAATATTTATTCTGTGAGCATTTATTTTGGCAATGTGATTTGGAGTGATTAAGAGTGACTTTCTGTCTCTGTTTAATTCACGATAAAACGGCTGTAGTGGGTGATACATAGTTTGGTGTGAATTTTTTGTTGGCGTACTCTGCCGGTACGACATAGCTCTTGTCCTTTTTGAGTTTTGATAGCCGAGGACACAAGGTGGAATAACGGGATTAATATGGGCTGGCAAATCGGGTAACTTAGCATAGACTAGGCTAGCCTTCTCAAAATGAGGTTCTGTGAAGTTCTTACCGATATTTGTGTAATGAAGCACTTTAGATTTGGAATTGTTTGTTTACTTGGATAAAAGTTTTCCTAGACTAGGACAGATAAGATTGTCCATTATCACCCCATGATCTTGTTAACTTGAATCTGATGTACAACTTCACGTGTTTTGTAGAATAACCAAACCCTTTTTAAAAATAAGAGATAAATAATTTATTTGATCGGGGTTATAACTAAACGAAAATGGGTTATATATTACAAAATCAGTATAATAACCCTCCTTATGTTTTGCTTATTTCAGGACTTTTTGTTTGCAATACCAAAAACTGCGAACAACTTTCGGAGTTGGCAAAACGAATCCTCTATCTCCTCTGTTAGCAGACATCTTGGAGAATTTGGAAAATGCATTAATTGATTTCTAAGAATAGGATGATTAATAAGAGTCGTTATGTGGATAATTGTTTTGAGGTTATTCTGGGCCATTACCCAGCTCATTAGCAGCAGGCTGTTGATGTTCTCAATGATCTTAAATCTCTGCATTCTACTTTGGAATTTACTTTACAAATAGAAACTGAAAACAAATTTAATATTTTAGATTTAACTATAAAAAAACAAGAATTCCCTTTGTTTTAAAATTTGTGTAAACCTGCTCAAACAGATCATATAATTCCATTTAATTCCAATCAACCTTTACAACATCAAATGGAATTGATAAACTATTATATTAATACTTTGCTAAACATTCCGTCAGTCAGTACTTTTAAGGAGATTGCAGTGAACAATGGGTATGAGCATACAGTCATCGACAAATACATACAGAAAATTAAAAGCAAGAAGGAATGCACAGAAGCTCACGGGGTGATACCTTATAATGAAAACCAGCTGCGTAAATTTTTCTCTCTTTCTCTGTCGTTCTAGGTTCACTTTTCTAAAAAAAATGGGATGGGCTTCGGCATCTTCAATCAATCTTATAATTTTAATCACCTTTCTCATCTTCGAAGTTTTACTCTGCATATATTAATAGAAAAAACACGTCTTCGTATATTTTATTGTTATTCCACAAAAATGAAAAATTATTTCACGGTACTGAACCCAACTGTTCTAAATATATCACAGAATACTCGATAACAGTAAACCTGTGGATCGAACAAAAAACTTTCAACTGATAAGCAACAGTGAAACCAGTATAAAAATTCTGTGCTTGTATAGGAAATTAAAATTTAAATATTTTTGATATGTAATTTTAAAACCTGATATTTAGAGACTGAATTATATATTAACCAATATTTTCCTTACCTTGTAGAATGGCAATTGAGTAGGATTGTAGAACCTGGAACAAATATAAAATTGGCATCATTTAAAGATAAAAAGGTGAACAATTAACATATTGGTAAACGTTTTATTAAAAAGGATTTAGGGCTATAACAAGCAAACAAGTAAAGTTTACTGAAAGTGTAACTTCTCAGTAGAACCAAGGATGTATTTTTTTTCATTGTCTCTTGTTTCACGCCTTTAGTGTTATATTCATGTCACTTTAATGTTAAAATGTAAACTGTTGTAAGCATTTTTCATGATCCGATTGCCACAGTTGCACATCTGCGTCAAATAATTGTAAAATCAATATATTAGAATTAGCTTATCAAAACGATACAGTTGGCTATTTAAACAAAAATTCACTCATAAAATCCTTATTTTAATAATTTCTTTTGAATCCGAAGGACTCCGTACAGTACAGAGCTTTTGTTCGATAAAAAGGGGTAACTTTTAATCGTATCGTTAATATATATATATATATATATATATATATATATATATATATATATATATGTTTTTTCGAACAAAAATTTAACGTCATATATGAAACTGAAGAGTTTAGATCAATTTCGGGACTTGTACTTTATGACTATCTTTCACAAAACATCGAGCTAAGTGAGACATTTAATTAAGTCCTAAAACTTTTAAAAATTTTAATTATTATTCCGATGGCATTGGCTTAAGCAGAACGGTGCTTTTCTACCCTCAAACGGATAAAAACCTTTTTTACGGAATACTATGAGCCAAGAAAGACATTCTGTTTTGGCATTGCTTTCTAAAGAAAGGGATCTTATCGAAAACATACCTGATTTCAATCAGCGTGTTATTGATAAGTTTGCTAATGCCAAAGATCGGCGTATGGATTTTTTTTTATAAATAATTCACACAGTCAGTTATACGTGCATTTTGTTTTGACTGCTATATTTTTAAAATCTAAAATATATCACTTTGTTTCATACTAACTCAGTTTTAAAGACTTAGATTTTTTCATCCACCGATGCCTATAGTAGGTCGTATACATGTCTATGTTTTTAACGTACCATTGGAATTGCTACCCCTACTTTTTTAATGCATCAGTAGCCACTGATCTTATTATTAATATACATTAACTAAATATTATTAAACGGATATCTGATTTATGCAAAATATTCATAAATATCATTCATTAGTTAGTAAATAACTAAGGTTCCTTCATAATAATAATATTTTTAGTAAAAAATTAATCTTATAAACCGTACTGTGTATTGGATTCCACAGTTGACCTAGCGTTATCATACACTCTTCGAGCTCTATCTTAAAAACGGTTAATTAAAGCTTAGGAGCAAATTTGCAGAGAATTTTCTGCTCTACAACTTTTCCTATAACTCTAAATACCATTTAGAACAAAAGAAACAAGATAATTACAAAAACCCGAATTTCGCAACCTTTGACCTTGAATACACTCGCATACACGAAATTCTATTGAGCTTTTAAACAAACTTGTAGAATGTTAAAACAAAGATTTATACAAGTTTATAGCTTATTACCTTTCATTACGAGGTTGAATCCTTATTTGACTGAACATTATTACAATCCTTTTTATTATTTTATAACTTTTTTTATTTTTCCTACATTTTCCCATTTTCTCTTAGAATTATGTATGCAAATTATTTACGATGTACTTTCGAGAATTCATTACAAGAACTATACTAGTTTAACCCTGTATTTTCTTTAAAGTTTTAAAATAAAATTAATAACCAAAATAATCGCTTTTTATTCCTAAATCTAAGGCATTTTAAAACCAGATTTTTAAATTAATATTTACTACTTATTTTAATGCAAAGAATAAAATTTCCTCATTTAACTGCTAAATTTCGTTAACTATTTATTTCGTTAACCCTCGGTAATAAGTAAGTTTGTAAGTAAAATTTTTATTTTCAGATAAAATTATATTTAAAATTTCCATTATACCTTATGTATGTTATATGGCAAATGAGTGCGATAATTTAATATTAAAAAGTTAGATTTAATTTACGACACTTTTTTATCTCTCTAGAGGAGGTGGGAAAAATTTTAGGACCATGCTGAACATGTTGGGAACATTTTTATGGCCCTACCGCATACCTATATCATCATTACAAAGAAAATGGATTTTGCACAAGCAAGCGGTGTGTTTATAGCCCTCGTTTATAAATGTATAGCTTTTTTAAAGTAAATTAAATAATTTTGAAATTGCTAGAATAACCAAGAGGGAGCTTTTAATTTGTCACATTGATTTCTTAATTTCTTTTATAAATGCCTCAAGTTGATTTAGTAGCAAAATTGCCATTTTAAATTATGTAACGATTATAAAACTAGCAATTTTTAAGCATAAAAAATCATATAGTATTCTATTTTTTTAATATTATAAGTACATTAGAAAGTATCTTCCTTCAAAGAGCAAAATTATAACACCTACAACTGACTGTACTAGAAATTTAACAACAACAAGTATTGAAATTGATGGACACTCAAAAGCACAATACCTCTCTTGTCTTTGCTGTACGTGTTTAGATATTTTTACTGAAATGGTAGCACATGGAAATTAGAAATCTTCCCTTCGTTACAGCCCTTAGTATTTATTGGTCTGTTCATGTACGTATTTCCAAATTTTTCGTACGATTGAAAAATCTGATATCTAACATAGATTTCTCCATTTTGCGTTGAGCGATCCATAAAGCCTTTGAATTTGGTTTCCTGAGAGTTAAATTAAAAACAAGAAGTACACATTCGTTACATATTATTCGTTTAAGGTTGGTGGGAATTTCGCCGTTAAGCATTTCTCTTAGTTTGCCGTATACAGCCGACCAAGGCCAATTTTCCTTCGTATTTCATATGTTTGGTTGTCTCTTACTATTTGCATTCAACTGTTTGAAAGCATAATATGAACTAGAAATCTAAAAATTTTCACATCTAAGATGCTATATGACGATCTGTAATTTTGATTATATTTAACATTTCATTGGGAAATTATTGTATCAAATGGTATATGAGGTCACGATTCTGGATTAGAAAGGATTACTCTTGTAATTTATCAAATAATTTCAATAACTTTAATTGATTGAATATAGTTCATGCAACTATTATGATAATATACAAAAATAATATTCCTTCAGCAGCTGACTGAGAATGATGTAGAAAAGAAGCGTCTTGTGTTCCAGAATAGTCTAATCGGCCAAATGTATGGGAAGGGAATCGAGAACTTATAATGTGTAATTGTCAGTCTGGTTGTACATCAAGATTGTTCATTGTTAAATGTAAACCTTTCATTAGTGCCTCTTTGATTAAGCAAAAATATGTAAAAATATCTAGAAAATAATGAATATTATTAATAAAAAATAAATTTAAAAAGGAATAAATTTATAATTTCACATTTAAAAAAAAATAAAAATTTTAAAAAATATTACGTAAGTTTCATCTAAATAGATTTTCTTAATTTCTAAGCTGAATTAATTTAAAATCCAAATATTCAATATTTTTGGAAATTGGCTACAATATTAGATCCACAATTTTGGATCTAAAATAACCTGTTTCAGTTATAATTACTGTTCCATAAAATTTCAGTGTTGCTTTAAAAAATGCGGTATTGTTGCCGTAACAGATCCTACTATAATGCAAATCCTCGTACACTGAATCTATTTAAACTTAAATTATATATTAAATTTAGGGTTTATCATTTCGTCGTTTGCTATGCAGTCTCTTCTTCAGAGGTAGGAAATTCTAAGGTTGGCGAAGAATGTGGTGGTTTGCACTATTACTCAAGTCTGATTGAAGGGCACTTTGTTGAATAACTGGACTTTCGTTATATGTTGTTTTATTTGCTGAAATTTAAATCTGTAAATTGTGTGAACTTAAGTCTACGTGGGGATTGTGTAGTAATTTGTTTTACACAATCCCCACATAGAGCTAAGTTCACACAATATACAGATTTAAACTTCAAAATTAAGCTTACACATGCAAAGAAATGCAAATCATACACTAATGTGCTATGATGAAGGTAATTCTACAATTTATAAAATATGTATCATAGTTCAATATATGCAACTTTGTAAAATAATAAGGTTATAATATCGAATTAGATAATTTTTGAGAAATCAGAAAAATATATTTAAAAAATAATAACTTTATATTGTAAACGTTATTTTAAATAAAATCCAGTCCTTTTAATTAATTAAGCTAGTCATGTAAAACATTTAATTAAGTCCTTAATTTAAAACCATTCGTCCAAAACATTCATTAACCAAACTAATTTACCTGCTTGTTACGCAGGGGAATGAAAGCATAAATTTATAATGACACCTATCCTAAATCTGAGTGTTTTTAATCAATTGTTACTTATTTAAGAAGACAAAACTTCTCAGACAGTAATTAGAATCATTATTCTTGTAGATATAATTAGCTCTATTTATTTCTTTTAATTAATAGTCCACTTGAGAACCGGAGTATAAAAACAATTGTTATTCTTATTATCATATCTATAGTTCTTATTTTGATATTTTAGCCTTGCGTCATGGGCATGATGTGATTTTAAAGGCTGAAACTGAATCATATTTTAATTAAATATGTAAATGTATATAAAATAAAACCAACTGAAAAAGCTGTATGGTATAAGGACAGCCGTGCTTTTCTCCAGTTAGAAATCGGATTGCAAGAAACTGGTATGGGAAGAAGAAGAATAGAAAAGGTTTTCACCCTCTTCTGGTGGTTTCCTGCAATCTGAAGTAGTGCTTTTGATTTTTAACTATAACAAAGCACACCTGTCCTTATAGCATAAGGCATTTTCAGTTGGGTTCTCCTATATACACATATATTTATACAAGGTGTTCGAATAATATATCAGGATACTTGAAGTAGTGATTCTACGTGGTAAAATAAAGTCATAATGCCCGGGATACAGCTTGTTAAAGTTAATTTCTGTTGTTATTTTTCACATCTTACGGTTAGTTTTTAATTTATCAAATTACCAATTGGCACAATGAATTTTACCATTCTGTTATAAAAATGTTTCTCTACTCTGCCACTAGAGGTGGCTAACCTGAAACTTAATAATTATTTTTCACATTCCTTAGCATTATGTTAAATTGGACCTGATAATTGCCCGTGCCCTATTTATATAATACTTATCGAGTGAGAGAGAAAGTAAAAGTTATGAATGAATTGATTGATTGATTTATTTGAATGATATAGCTAGTTAAAGTTAAAGAGCTCTACCACTGTAACCTGATGGCTTACTGTATTGGTTGTTATGTCTAGTCTAGGTAGTTACCTTAAACAGGTTAAGACGACTGTTCTCTAGTTTGCTCTCTAGGCGAGAGACTTCCAGATTAGTGAGGTTAAAGCTTTGCTTTCAAAGATAATGTATGAGGCTCTTCGTCACATAGTCTACATGTTGCTGCTTTATTAAAAATGCCAATTTAGTGCAAATATTTCCTTAGACTGCAATGAGTGGATATCAGTCCTGTTACAAGTCAAATTTGTTGTCTGCTTAATACATTGGGACTTTTTTTAGCCATAGTTAGCCGTGCCAGAGTCACGCAATGTGGTTTCAATGGTTATGGTGACGATGAGTATATTTATCCACGAGTAGCGGTTTCAGTGATACCAAACACTGACCCAATAAATATAGCAGCAGACCTTTGTGTTGCAAACTGGTCTGCTTTTTTATTACCTAGGATACCCTCGTGTCCTAGTACCCACTCAAAAGTCAGCTTGTCGTTTTACTAGGACAATCAGGTTTTAAAGTCATTTTCATAAGTATTGAGATTTTGTTTGATGACATATAAGCGCATTTAACACTGCCTCACTGTTAGAGAAAATGATCAGGAACAAAAATGGAGTACATTAAGTGCCATTCCTGTACTGTTTGAACATGATAATAGTAACATTATGTTTTTTTTAGGATTATAAGAATAGAGAACAGATAGAATTACTTAAGTATTAATTGCATAGCAGCATGTTTCTTATATATTTTGGTTTCGTGGAGGTCAAATGAAAACGAAATACTTATTATCTCAAAAACTATAAAGAATCATGTTGATGTGTGTTTATATAAAAATAACAACTTCATTGAAGAAAATAAAGCGCTCTTTAGAAATATTATTTTATAAATTTTGCCCGAAAACCTCGTGTGTTTATCGATTTATTTAAGAATAAATATTCAGTGTAAATATTTGCTAGTGTCTTTTTCATACAAAAGAAAAAGCACATTACTGGTGCAATCAAGGGCATATCTACCACTTATTAGAGACTAAACATACTACACTTTGAAGCATTATGATTTTAACGTTATTTTTAATGTAAGCTAATGTTTTCTTAATATAAAATGTAGTTGCCTGAGGCATCTCAGAGCAGGAAATGGCGGTTGCTTATTCAGCTGATGAACAAATTTATTGAATGCAGGAGAGAAGCTACTGGAATGAAATGGACCAAGGAACATATAAATGGGCCTAGTGCGCGATTTACTAGGGAGATTCTTTTCTTGAAGGGAAAAGAACTGCGAATCGTGGTGAGATTGCTAATGAAACATTATCACCTGTAATGCCATCTCCTTAGGATTGGCGGGGATATAATAATACCACGCGAAGCAGTCAGGCAAGGTCAGATAAGGAGGTTGCTTTGATTCAGAAAAGCAATCGGTCTTGAATACGGCTATGGTGCGATATAATGGGCCAACGAGGCCTAAGTATCAAAGATCGAGTATCACAATTCTTCTTCATCCATTCATTCAATATAGCCTTAAACCTTCCAAGTTGCGTCAAAAAATATGGGCTAAAACTTTATTTCGATTGGTTAAGTAGGTTTTTCGGCTATCAATTCCAAAAAAAGACTCTCCGCTTATTTATATAATTTTATAGATATATGTTTATTGTCGAGTTGGTTGTTATTATTTTAAAGACGAAGTGCTTCTGTTTTAAGAGCCACTTTCCATAATTGAAATTAGACTCATTAAAAATTTAAATGGTTATTTAAAAAAAGTTTATAAATAAAGATATTGCCTTCATTAAAGCCGTAATTTGATGAAGATCTGAAATTACGAAATGGGTTTCATTAGTTAATTACAAGGTTATTTTGAATTGCTACATATTTAAAATTACGCGATGTTATCTCTTTGATAGTGTTTTTTTTATTACAAACTTCTCTTTTTAACAGTTAAACATATTATGTAAATTATCTAATTAGCCAGTTAATTAAAAATAACCATTAATTAATTGCTCAAACTAATTTATTTTCTTGTAACATAGGGGAATGAATGTATAAATTTGTACTGGCAATTACCTTGAATTCAAAAGAGCTTAATCAAATGTAACTTATTTAATTAACAAGAAACTTCTAAAAGAGTAATTAGGAAACGGGAGACTAGAACAGCTCTTGTCGGTTAAGTAAAGGGTTAGGTGAAAAGTCGTAATTTTACTTCAGTCGACTTATTATCAGTTTAGTTTTAGCAGTTCTGTTGGTGTCAAGTTAAAAATAAAAATTTGAAGGTGACCTTTTGGTCTGCCTACATTAAATAGAATCAATAAAAGGTATTATGAAAATAGATGAAAAATATTAAAGAGCGATTTCTATGGTATATTAATTATAAAATTTCGTATTAGAAGAGCTTTGTTGAGATAATCGATTTAAAAATTGGACGTTTTAACAACCGATATATTTTATTTGAACTGAAATAACATTCAGCAGTTAGTGTATGTTTTTCTATATTTCTCAGATTTATTGTTCGCAAATATTGATAATATAACTGACTGTGGGGTGACAGATGCGTGGTTTGCAGACCATTTTCCAATTGATCAAAAAATAAAAATATTAAACGTCTATAAAAACATTAATTTGGAGCAATTTAAATTTGACTTGCAACAGACTAATTGGTAGTACATCTTAAATATTCACAATATCTATGAGAAAATAGAATATTTTAATTCAATCATCTATGGACCTCGGATTCAAAAAACTGGGAGTTTCCTAAATAATCAATTAGAAACTAATCCGCCTCTTTTATTAAATATGTATAACATCATAAAACTTTTTATGAAGAAGAAGCTATAGTATAGCGAAGCATACTATACAGGGCACTTATATAAAAAAGAAAGATTGTCTGACAGCCAGATTCTTTAGTCGGCCAGATTTGTTTTGCTTATGTTAGTCATAATTTATATTATATACGTCTAGAAATAAACGCTTATATAGGGATATTAAGGATAAGAACCTAGCGATAAAACATTGAAATATGTAAGAGCAATAGTTGTATTCAGAAAATAAAATTTTTGCCTGTTCAGCAATTAAATAAAATTATTTTTATGCTGTTATCTTTAGAGTTTAAAATTGACTTTATTTATTGTTGCTCTTGTTACTTTAAGCCCTCTGCTGTCAATTTAGGAGGGTTTTAGGGTTAGACTATATTAGTGAATTGAGAGCAAAGAATTGTATTTAGCAAAAAGTAAATGAATTTAGATGAGGTAGTCATTTCATTAATTAATAATTTATTATTTGGTATAATATTTATCATAATAGAATCACTGGGAAACACTTTATTGATGAACCATTAATGGTCATAGTTACCTAACCTTTTTGCAAGAGTTGCAACCCCAACTGGTTGAAGACCTCGGTACGAATAACCTCGACAATATCTGGTTGCAGCAAAATAGTGCATCCCCATACCACCATGGTAAAGTTCGTGCGTTTTTAGACCAATATGTTCCGCAAAAATGGATTAGTCGTAGGGGTTTGCTGCAAACAACCAGGCAGCGGCCGATCCCGCTTCTCTCTTTGGGGCAGGGGCGATAGCATAAAAATACAGTATGGCCAGTGAAAGCAAGTTGTCGACGGAAGGAAGATGCCAGCAGTTCTGAATTTGAAGTCTTGGTGGGGCGATCACAAGCGAACTCTACTTGTCGACGGTGCCAACAACATTCATATTCCTAGTAAAAGAGGTAGAGTCGAATATATTTTCCTGAATTCGAGGTTTTTTTTTGGGGGGGGGGGAAGTATAACGTCGTATTTGTACAGGGTGAGTCAACGATTGGATGAAGTAGGTTTGTGCCTTTTCAGTGAAATTAACAAAGAAACTATATTTATTGTTTGATACAGTTTATTTTTACGCAGATTTTAAAAATATTTAGGACTCTACAGGGTGAGCCAAAAAACTAGGACAGCATAAAGTTGTATTTTTTTAAATAGAACACCCTATATACGAATCGTATTTTCGATTTAGCTTATAATTTTAAATCTTTTTTATTAAAGGTTTACTATAACAAAACTTTATAGTTTCTGAGATAATTAAGTTTAAAGAAAAAAAGTCACATTTTCAAGCATCAATTCAATCCTAAATAACGTTTTCAATCTTGTGACAAATATATTCAAATTTGGAATTTAGCAAGGCCAAGGACAAGTTAACATAATTTTTATCTAATATTTGCAATAAAAGCTACAGGGTGTTGAACACATCGGCTCAAATTTGAACAAGTTTAAATGGATAAATATCTTTTTTTTTAAGTTTTACATCCTGTATATTTTCATGTTATTTAATAGAGTAATAAAAACCCTAAAAGTTTTGTTCAATATATCCTATCCTATTTATAATAGTTTTTCTTATTTTCCATACTTTTTTACAGAAATAGTCTTCATTATCATACTTTTTTACAGAAATAGTCTTCATTATCATAGTAGCCATGGCAAAAACAATGTAAAAGAACATTTTTCTGTGTGTCAAATTTATAACCGCAATCGCTTCTTTTGGTTTTTATGTAGTGTAGTTTGGTTTTTTTTTGCATTCATCTTATATTGTAAAATGAATTTTCCAAAGAATGAGTTAATAGATATGATTTATACAATAGGAGAGGCTCAAAAAAATTGCCTTCTTGCTCAAAGAATTTACAAAATGAAGTATCCTGATCGACGCCAGCCTAATACCCATACTTTTCAAAACTTAATGCAAAGATTTGATTCTTCTGGTACTGTTGATTATCCAAAACGTAAAGTGGTCAACAAACCAGTAACTAATGAAGAAAAAGAACTACAAGTATTGTTAAATGTTCAGGAAAATCCTTATATTGGTAGCCGTCAGTTAGCAGCATTATGTGAAACATCACAATCCACCGCTAATCGTACTACCAAGAAATATAGGTATCATCCATATCACATGGAATTACACCAACAATGGCATGGACAGGATTTTGAAAGTCGTGTAAACTTTTATCTTACAATAAATGCGGAGATTCAATTAAATCCAAATTTATTATGCAAGGTAATGTTTAGTGATGAAGCTACTTTTAGAAGTAACGGTGCCGTAAATAGACGCAACATGCATTATTATGCCACAGAAAACCCATTTTGGATTAGAGAGGCGCAACATCAAAACCACTGGTCATTAAATGTTTGGTGTGGTATTCATCATAATCGAATTATTGGACCCCACTTTTTTAATGAACCACTAAATGGCCATAGTTACCTGAACTTTCTACAAGAAGTACTACCCCAACTGCTCCAAGGTCTCGATAGGGATGAGCTCGACAGTATGTGGTTCCAGCACGATGGTGCGCCTCCGCATTACCATCGTGAAGTTCGTGCGTTTTTGGACCAACGATTTCCGCAAAAATGGATTAGACGTGGGGGTTTCATTGAGTGGCCACCAAGGTCTTGCGACATCACCCCATTAGATTTCTTCCTATGGGGTTATATTAAAAATAAGGTGTATGTTAATCCACCAACAACAGTGGAAGATATGCGAAACAGGATTAGGGATACCTGTAGAACAATAACGCCACTAATTTTGTCCAGGGTCCGAGAAAATCTGCAAAAAAGACTAAATTTGTGCATTGCACAAGAGGATCGTTTATTCGAACACTTATTAAAAAGAAATAATTAATCTCAATATTTAATAGTTAATTTTTTTGTTTCAATTTAGTATAAAAGTAAATATGTATTTGCTTTGTCGTTATTGTTGTGTTAATTTTTTCACATTATGTTTAATTAAACTGTTGCCGTTGTAATATAACGAATAATGTATTTCATCATATTTAACCACATTCTGTATGGAACATAAGAAAAACTGAAATATCTCAAAAACTATTATAAATAGGTATAGGATATATTGAACAAAACTTTTAGGGTTTTTATTACTCTATTAAATAACATGAAAATATACAGGGTGTACCACTTAAAAAAAAAGATATTTATCCATTTAAACTTGTTCAAATTTGAGCCGATGTGTTCAACACCCTGTAGCTTTTATTGCAAATATTAGATAAAAATTATGTTAACTTGTCCTTGGCCTTGCTAAATTCCAAATTTGAATATATTTGTCACAAGATTGAAAACGTTATTTAGGATTGAATTGATGCTTGAAAATGTGACTTTTTTTCTTTAAACTTAATTATCTCAGAAACTATAAAGTTTTGTTATAGTAAACCCTTAATAAAAAAGATTTAAAATTATAAGCTAAATCGAAAATACGATTCGTATATAGGGTGTTCTATTTAAAAAAAATACAACTTTATGCTGTCCTAGTTTTTTGGCTCACCCTGTAGAGTCCTAAATATTTTTAAAATCTGCGTAAAAATAAACTGTATCAAACAATAAATATAGTTTCTTTGTTAATTTCACCGAAAAGGCACAAACTTACTTCATCCAATCGTTGACTCACCCTGTATACAAATAACAATTGTTGATAAGTTAAATAAATAAAATTTGAATAAATCTTCCATGATATTTAATTAACAAGGTATATACAGAATTAGAGATCATTTTTTTGAATTGTTTTCAGTAAATTTACAAAACCCGTTTTTGATGTAACGCATGAAGCTTTTGTTTAAAAGCATAGTAAATTTTAAAAAGACAATCAATTTTAAACGAACTCACGGTTTGGTTTTAATTAGGCAAATCAAGTTCCTAAAAGTCAAACAAATCAACCCAACCACTGACGGAAATTGAAAAAAATTCTGCCAATAAACTAAAACAATGCCAATCAACGAAAATTCAGTTTTTTATGTTGATTGTAAATAATAATATTTGCTTTTAGTTTTTGTAGGCTTTTGTTGATATTTTAATTATTTTTGTGTGATAGGAAAATATCAATGAAAATAAAAAATTGTTCGAAACTGGCCAACATAGATAGGTCGGTTAAAAATATATGCATCTTTTTCGAGCAATAAATAAAGGCATAAAATAATTTGCCTAGCAGAGCCGGATTGACATAAGAGCGCTCACTCAGGTCCCACATAAAGACGTTGTGACCACATACTGGAACTTAATGTTTCTAAGATAGTGTAATTTAGTAATTTTGTGTCCGTTCTGCGCAGCAAAATAATGTTCTAGGCATGATTAGAATAAATTTTTGCTTGTCATTTTATCTTGACGATCATGACATATTAGAAGTTTTTGAAGAAAATTTAAATGACAACATATGTCAAAATGGAGTCTCCATAATGCGTTGTTTCTACGAAAAGAGCAATCATTAGGAATAAAACATATTTGTCAAATGAGTTTAAATTTACATGAACGAATAGCTATTAATCATCCATTAAAAATCAAAGATCTCCAGATGCTTTCTAGGGTACCAAGCAGTCAGAAATATTGCAAATTCTATGAATCCTTACAACCAAAAAAATCAAATAATTCCGAATATCTAAGAGACTTAGACCCAGAGGAATAAAAATTATTATTGTTAATTAAAAAGTTCATATATGATATGTATTTATTCCTAAAAGTTTTAAAGTTTATTTAATAAAAATTACTTTTATTTTGGAAATGTAGTTATGACTTTCTTCAAAAAACAACACCTGTGAAACAACAAAAATACATTTTTGGCGCTAAGATTAACTTTAATTTGAAACGACTTAAATATTTTCAATACATATTTATATCTACAGGTTGTGCTAAAATAGCATTTAAAACGCCTTAGGTGTGCGAACCAATTTAGTTTTTCGTTATTCTTGTAAAATTAATTTTTTTGACATATGCTATTTTTTCTAGGAACCCTTCAAATCATTTAATTGAATATTAATGAAATAATGAAGTCGATAGATCGGCAAAGAAGATGATACTCCTACAAATTAGCCCCTACACTCCACGAATTTATGGCCTATGAAGCTTTAGACATAGGCGAATGAGGCTGGTGGCGCCCTCTGCAATTTATATCGAAGTTGTAAACAGATCTTGATTTATCATCATAAAAAACCTTAAGGTACCAAATTAAGTGCAAATGAAGCTATTATTAACAAAAATATTAAATATATATATATATATATATATATATATATATATATATATATATATATATATATATATATAAATATGTAGATAAGTTTTTGTCCGTGTAATTTAAAATAAAATAGAATAAAATATTTGGCGAAGCGGACGTGAAAATTTGTCAATCTACATGATTCTCGTCTTAAAAAGTGCGGAGCACTCCAAAGTATGGAATAACTCCGGGTCCGACAGATGGCGACAGCGCTGTTTCGTCCTAATATGGGACTCGTCAGGCCACCGCAGTCGGTACAAACCATCATCTCGCCTTTGCATCGTATAAGCCATACTTATAATCAAAATACGGCAAATAAGACGACAAAGGCGACATCTCGATGGTCCACTTGATAATACAAGAACCATAGAGATTAACAAAGTTTGTAAGAGAACCGTCATATGGTGGCGCGACGGTGAATTAAAACAGAAATATGTAAAATCGAGTACACGAAACGCGCTGCCCAAAAGATAGGGGTCGCATTTTTCGGTACTGGCAAGCAAGCATGCCGCTATTTAAGCAGCCAACGCCACGTGCCGCACCAAACGATCCCACCATGAGAGCATCGTTTAGCGTGTTTAAAGCCAAACAAGTAAATAAATATGTAGATAAGTTTTTGTCCGTGTAATTTAAAATAAAATAGAATAAAATATTTGGCGAAGCGGACGTGAAAATTTGTCAATCTACATGATTCTCGTCTTAAAAAGTGCGGAGCACTCCAAAGTATGGAATAACTCCGGGTCCGACAGATGGCGACAGCGCTGTTTCGTCCTAATATGGGACTCGTCAGGCCACCGCAGTCGGTACAAACCATCACCTCGCCTTTGCATCGTATAAACCATACTTATAATCAAAATACGGCAAGGTGATGGTTTGTACCGACTGCGGTGGCCTGACGAGTCCCATATTAGGACGAAACAGCGCTGTCGCCATCTGTCGGACCCGGAGTTATTCCATACTTTGGAGTGCTCCGCACTTTTTAAGACGAGAATCATGTAGATTGACAAATTTTCACGTCCGCTTCGCCAAATATTTCATTCTATTTTATTTTAAATTACACGGACAAAAACTTATCTACATATTTATTTACTTGTTTGGCTTTAAACACGCTAAACGATGCTCTCATGGTGGGATCGTTTGGTGCGGCACGTGGCGTTGGCTGCTTAAATAGCGGCATGCTTGCTTGCCAGTACCGAAAAATGCGACCCCTATCTTTTGGGCAGCGCGTTTCGTGTACTCGATTTTACATATTTCTGTTTTAATTCACCGTCGCGCCACCATATGACGGTTCTCTTACAAACTTTGTTAATCTGTATGGTTCTTGTATTATCAAGTGGACCATCGAGATGTCGCCTTTGTCGTCTTATTTGCCGTATTTTGATTATAAGTATGGCTTATACGATGCAAAGGCGAGATGATGGTTTGTACCGACTGCGGTGGCCTGACGAGTCCCATATTAGGACGAAACAGCGCTGTCGCCATCTGTCGGACCCGGAGTTATTCCATACTTTGGAGTGCTCCGCACTTTTTAAGACGAGAATCATGTAGATTGACAAATTTTCACGTCCGCTTCGCCAAATATTTTATTCTATTTTATTATATATATATATATATATATATATATATATATATATATATATATATATATATATATATATATATATATAACTTTGACACCCTGTATTTCGGAAACCATTAATTTTGGACTAAAGAAAATTGGGCTAAATGTTATTATTTTAGCCTCAGAAATTTGCGTTAGTATTTTGTACAGATCTTTTGGGGACACCCGGTATATTAGGGTATTCATATTGGACTCTGGATATTTTATTATTCGAATAAAAGAGACAAATTATTTGATGTTTTTCATGTTCCTAATACCCCATGTTTAAATATTTTTTATGTCAGCTTAAAAACCTATTTTTCATACTAGTCAATATAAGGTAATATGTTTTCCAGGCCCTGGCCACCTTTTTTTATATCAATAATTCAAACTTAAATATACAATGTGGACGTAAAGTCTGGAAAAAATTCATTATATACCTGGTTTTCGCAAAATCGTTTGATCATTACAACTTTGTGTCATTAGTATGAATTTTTTCCAATAGCTGTGCTATAACCAACTTTGATATTTTAAATAGTGACTCTAACTTTTAGTACATCTTTAAACTTGCTATAAAATTCTGAAAATTTCTTCTGTTGCATGTCCTATAGCTAAATGTCACTCTTTTTGATTTATCGACCGTTAAAACTCGAGATAAAATACAATAATTTTTTACCAACATAACTAATTCAATGACTTGTCCCTCTGTCACATTTTGTCAAATTATCACTATGGGTTAATTTTAACTGAAAATTAACCTTCGTAAGGCATAGGGGATAAAAATTCTTATGATTATAAGTTATTGTGATAAGATAAGAACCTAAGAAAAAGTGTGTCAGTTAATCAAAGAGAGACATTTTCATCATGTAATAAAATTATTATTAACAATTGTTACTACTTAATTTCATGTTTTAACTGTCGATACATCGAAAACAGTTACATTTAGGTATAGGACATATAATAGAAGAGAAGATATAAGGTCTCGAAGCAAGAATTTAAATATAACCCTATAATATACTCAGAACTAAACACAGGTAAATCGTTAATAAAAAAAGCATATTCGGAAAACATCATCTTCACAAAAGACGATAAAGGTAACACAGTTGTTATACTAGATAAGACACAATATATAGAAAAATCTCAAGAATTTATGACCAACCGAAACTTTGCAACCTTAAACAAAGTCCCTACAGAATATTACCAAATATTCGAAAATGCAAAAAGCGTCATTTTAGACACAGACATATTTAAATTAAAAATCATAAGTCTACAAAGTCCACAACTATACTCTTTAAACTATCCAATTAGGTCTGCCGTATCTCTCTATGTCGACATCTGCATAAAATTTTTCAAATCATCTCAAAAATATTTTAAAAAATTATTTTAATTTCAAACCTAAATACAGTACTAAAAATTCTTTCGAACTCATAAATACCATTAAGCAAATCAACTTACCATAGAAGGCAGAACTCATATCATTTGATGTCCAAAATTTATTTCCGAGTATATCACCACAAGACACGGTAAAATTGGTAGACAGCCTCCTTACAAAAAATAAAGTTAACTTAGTTATAAAAGCAGACTTAATAAAGTTGCTTAAAATTTGCTTAGATGAAAATTATTTTGCTTTTAACAACATGTTTTATAACAGTAAAGAAGGTCCCATTATGGGTAGTCTACTATCCCACTTTTGACAGAAGACTACATGGAGGTACATATTCACCAGCAACATCTCTCTAAAATATTTTTATTTTGGTACCGATATGTTGATGACATCATTACATGTTTCACAGGTACAGACAGGCAATTAACCACATTTCTAAAATATATCAACACAATACATTCAAATACCAAATCTACAATAGCAACGGAAGTAAATGATTCCATAAACTTCCTGGCTCTTACAACAATTAGAACCACACAAAACCATACGTTCTCAATCTACTACAAACTGTCCTTTATAGACACTACAAAAACGTGGCTTGCCTATTTACGGATGAAAACGATAGTCTGGGCTCAATGTACGATGTAAGGGGGGAACGCTACTTGCTTGATGACTCCTAAAATGATTAGGGGAAAATTTGTGCGTGGTTTCGTGCTTTAGGGAGAGCAGAGTGATTTTTACAGTGAAAGTAAATGGATATACCTGTAGTAGGTGCTTAACTCACCATCCGGCTGTTTAGGCAAAAGGATCGGTCTGAAATATGTAAATGTGAGTCACATATGTGAGAAGTGACTTTTTTGTTATACTAGATCACACACAAATAGAAATTTGTTCCTTTTCTTCAAATCTAAATAAATATTTATTTAGCATAAAATTGTAGCATCAGATGGACAAATGACATTAAGAGATTCACAAAATTAATGTGATTTAGGTAGCATAAGGCAGATGGCTATTGTTGTGAGATGAGAATAAAATAAAAGCTGTTAATGTAGAAACACTGATGAATTTTTCTAATTTATTGTGCCGACGCGAATATTTTCAAGAGTGTTATTTACTATTTTATTTTTAAAATAAGCAATATATGTAGAATTAGTCAAGATCATATCAAAAATATTTAATAGGTTCCGAATAAAGAGTTAGTGATTTAAATTTATGAAGAAGTTACGGGCCTAGGTCTTCCAACTTGGTTAATGAAATAGGATTTCTTGTTTTTAAGGTATATTTAGGACTATAAAAATATTTCAATTTTCATTAGAAGTGAATCAGAATAATTATTAAAATATTGTTATATTTTTTATTAAATAAAGTATATTTTATTTTTGAAGACGATAAAAAATGTTCTTGTTTGAAAATACTATTAAAAAACTGCGTTTTCAGGAACTTAATGCCGAAAAAATATCTTGTTTTCTTGCGTGATTTCTGTTTAAAGGTTGTGTTTTCCTATATCCTAAAATCTTTTTGTTACTTCAAACGTCCCATTTGCATTAATTAATAATGATCTAAAATAGGATAGTCGGCCTTTGTTCGAATTCTGTGTATCCGATATATGACCCCATACATATTTTATTAAAGGATTGGATCCGAAAGAAATAGTATTGATTGTTTTCATATTTATATTCTAAATATTTCGCCAATACCATATTTAAAGATTGGACTAAACTATAATTTTTTGTAATCGGGTGGCAGAAAGTGTGAAAAAAGCTCTTAGTTTACCTTTAAAGGATTAGCTTAACATGAAAGCAACTTTTTACTTTTTCAGAATTTATTATTTTTATTTATATTAAAATAAAAAGTTATTCGAGACCTATGTTTCTATATATGGATTAAATAATTTATTTAATTAAAATAATTTTTAATCTCCAGTGACTTTTTTTCACCTGGGCTCTGAACTAAAAATGTTTTCCGAAAGCAGTTTTAAGTTGCATGGATAAAATTGATCTTACTTTTAATTTATATTCGGTATATTCATCTGCTAAGAATCGGTTAACTTCGGAGTGTACAAAAATATTTTCTCTTAGAGATAATATTCGTTAACAGCAAAAAATAATTCTAAATCTTAAATGTAGTCAACAAGAGTTTGTTTAATTTAGTCTTCACTCTTATTCTTTTCCTCTTAGGACTGACATCAGACATTTGATTATGGTAGATGCAGGCCATAAATAGATAAATAATATTAATTAAGCCGATTTTTCGAAGAGTGGCTTTAATAGCCGCTGCTGTACACTTGTATTCAAGAATAACAGTTAGTGTTGATATATTTTTGCATTAAATAAAATAAAATAATTTTCTCCGCCAATTTAATGTTTTCAAGAGTCGTCGCAGTGGGTCAAGAGACTCCCATCCCCAACAAAATAACTTTGAATACATTTTAATTATTTTTAATGAAGGATAGGATTTTTCATAAATAGCCCCCATTTCTCACTTGGTTGGCATTGTTATTTAAATGGCTTTAGTTAAAATTAGCATCCGGTATTCTACTATCGGAATACATATTTGATTCCTCTTTTGAGCGGAAATATAATTAACGAGTTGGCTTATGTAACAAATGTATTTCATCCGACTGTTATTGCCCAGTGTCATTCTTTTTGAGCTGTCCCTTCTTTTAAATGTGGCAATTGGACGCACCTAACGAAAGCCGACTAGTACGCAATCTGGGCGATGGATATAAATGGAGGCCATTTTGTCTTTATTTTCACTTTTTCCTGATGTGTTTCGGCCGAAGCACCTGCAGACTTTCATTTCAATTTGTATTTGCCAATTTTTTTGAGATTCTGAGATGGAGAGTCGTTTATTATCCTGCTAATTTTATTGAATCTTTGGAGTAACGGATCTTTTCCCTGGTTGGCAGTTATGGTTTTTTTTTTTACCGGGATAAACATGAACACGGATTTTGGGCAAATTGCACGTTTCAACGAAGAAATTCTGTTAGACTCCAGAGACATCGAACCAGATTCATTAATTACAGTCTATTTAAACAATTTATCCTAGATTTTTATGATTCAGTAAGAGTTATAACGAAGTTACTATATTTTTGGGCATGAGTATGTTCACCGGGATTTAATTTATCTATTTTACATCCGAAAAATCTGATTCTTGCGGGAAACGAATGCTTAGAGTTTCAAAATTACTGACATATAATTAGATTTACCGCGCTATGCCGGGAAATATAATTTTCCGAGATTTTCAGAGCGTCCGACCATAGTAATCGCACGCCGCATACAGCAGTATTGTATGCGCGATCACCGCACGCCGTCACACGTCAGCGTAGTAGGAGCTCGGGTCGTCTACTTAAGCTCGAGCAGACCATTATTTCGCTGAGAACTGCACGTTCTCCACCCGGGTCAACAGTCCAGACGGACTGGACTGGGTCGGCTGCCGGACCGCGCCTTTCTGGTCTAGCAATGTAGGTGAGGCTAGGCTTGTGTGTATATGGTGTTTCACCATACACCTACTTCTTTACGTCCTACCCCGTTAATGGCCAGCATTGCCGAGGACCCTTGTAAGAACGGGCAATGTTGTGTCATCCTACCGTCACTGCCGAGGACCCTTATAAGAACGGGCAGTGTCGGTTCCTTTCCTAATTTCCTACCGTCACCTATACATACACGCACTGATGCCGTAAGTTTAGTTTTGTTTCCGTATTGACCAGAAATGTGTTTTACCACCAGGTGCCCTGCGATGTCCGTTGATAAGGGCGCTTAACAACTGTCGCCCCAACGCTTATCGCCGCCGCCGTAAGTAGAGATCACCGTCGCCGTGTAGAGACGTCGCTTACCGCCGATCGATGCCGTGTTTCTCTTAGACATACCGTGTATACCATCGTCGGTCGAATTTTAGTACGAATGTCTTTTTATAAAAGAATGGAATACAGGATACATGATGTTTTATAACCGTTTGTTTTATTACCTAGTCCCATATTTAACATTACAGATAACAATTGGTAGCCGGAAGCCAGTACTAATACGCGCAATTGACTCTTGGCTTGCCGTTTATCCACTGTAACAAGCTGCCCGGTGAATAAGTGGGCCCTCGACCACATGAATCCCGAGGGTGGCGCCCAAGAACCGACCACCGAGTGGATATTTTGACCTTCGGTCAGTCAAACCGTTGATCAGTTCAGAGAGCAGGGATATCCCTTATATATATATATATATATATATATATATATATATATATATATATATATATATATATATATATATAAATGTTTATGCGGCTTTCACGGATTCACCCGTGTGAGATGCAATAGCAGTGAATACATCCACATTATGCCGTTGTAGTGCTGAAATCACATTCAGCAAACGTACAACTATATGCATACCAATTTATTCTAACTGTGCAACCTCTAACACAGAAAGGATAAGATGGGGAGAGATTTGCATTTACTGTTCGTATTTTACTTCATTCTATACACGGAGCTGCATATAGTTGTACGTTTGCTGAATGTGATTTCAGCACTACAACGGCATAATGTGGATGTATCCACTGCTATTGCATCTCACACGGGTGAATCCGTGAAAGCCGCATAAACATATATACGCCATCCGGCGGGAGATCGGCGAAGCCGCGTTCAGTATTTGCATGCTTCTTTCCGATCTGTCCTTTGCACAGCCAAGTGCATGTCGGTACCCTGATGAGTCTAGTAGAGACGAAACATGTATCTCTGCCGTATCACTGTGGCGGGGAGGGTAAGTTTTGACTTTTTTCTCGGTATGGTGGTACAGGTAGGCCATCATCTCGATGGTGGTGGAATAGGATAAATTTGCGTTTTATACCAATTTATTCTAACTGTGCAACCTCTAACACAGAAAGGATAAGATGGGGAGAGATTTGCATTTACTGTTCGTATTTTACTTCATATATATAAATATATATACTTGATTCTTATCACCGAATAAATTTAATGCCTAATTTGAACCTGGCTATAGCATGCTGTTTTAATTTCTTTAAAACCTAAATTGACTACACTAGACTATTATTAAGTTTTATATTGGGTTTGGAAGCCCATTGTTTCTTGATTTTTTTTTTTTTTTTTGAATATTGAGTAATTTTCTATGAATTTTCTTTTTTGGATAGCTGTGGCTTATATGTCGTAATTATTTCTCTTTTTTTAGTAAAGACTTAATTTTGAGTGTAACCTTGCTATCGATTTTAAGTTTACTATATTTTGTTATGTATTTCCTTCTTGGACCTATCATGATGTTTCCAATTTATAGATTAATTAACTCATTAATGTATTTGAAGTATTTTTGAATTGTGTTTAATCTCTGGGCCCCATTCTGAGTTCGAATTTGATATAGTTAGAGTTATTTAGCATCGTGATATGTCTGTTGACTTTTAGTTTGACTCCACCTTTTTTTTTGTGTTTCAGTTGCAATATTTAGTTGCTTGAGATGGCCACATTCAATGAATAATAGGAATTCTATCAGTTCATATATTTTTGTTATGTCTAAATGCGTATCCTGGCTTTTTACACAGTATTGTAGTAATTATTATGGTCATATTTTGAGTATATCTATTCTATTGTTCTTGCGTTAGAGTTAATTTGTGTTTTATTTTAACTAGGTTTAAGCCAATCTATTTGTTAATAATTAATGTTTATAAATCAAATAACGTCATCATACAGTGGTCTCAAATACTGAATATTATTTCTATAATAATTCTTTTGTATTATCTCATATTAAAGTAATTATCGGTGATCACCTGGAGTCTTTTTTTGTAGAATCTACCCTACTTGTTATCTCATAACTGTAATCCACCCTACATGTTCCTGTTTTGTGGTTACGTCAGAGCCTACACCGTAGCCGTGAGACAAAATAATTGACAGACTCACCATTTCCCAGGCAAACCTTGAATTGTTTTTATATATTCATTTAAGGATCTTATTCTTAATTAGTATTAGTCGTTGCGCAACAAGCATAACTCTATTATCATGGAATGAACGGGTTTGCTTTAGACCAGTAGGCGGTATTGTGTATTATTGTGATTGGATTTATTTATTTTCTTTTTTGTGAACCTTTTCTACCAACTACACAGTTTAAATTTTAAATAAAGATTTTATTATCACTATCTCCATCAAGTTTAATTTGTCCCACATGCTACTTGCATTTCAATCTTTTGTTTATTTTTTATATCCAATTTTAACGAATAGAGTTGAAAGCTAGTTCCAAATAACATCGAGGAAGATTTCTGCATTTAACCTGGCTCTGATGCAGTGGCTCCCTGAATAACCCACTCCTACTCTCCGGCATAGGGACATTTGTTTTTCCCTTTATTGTGAGGTATTAAAACTTGGACTCTTAAATGGGCTGGGAGTATAGCAATCTTTACTTACGTAAATAAATGGTAAGTACAAGTAAATTAGATTAGACTTACCTTTACATGAAATATGAAACGGTGCGGTGAAAAGATAAGATTAAAAAGAATCAAGATGAGGAACCATACGAACTGAGCGGCCCATGATTTCGATATTTTCTATCTTTCCAGGTTCCTTTTCCAGTCGGATTAAATTTTTGATAATTCGGGTAAGTAATGTACTAGAGATGATAGATTACGATAGAATAGTAAGAAATCAAAGAGTGAAAAGAAAAATAGCTAGGTCCAGAAAATGAGATGTTATAATTTTAATTAAATAATATGTTTATAAAAACGTGTAATTTTGGATGCAAGTAAATCATAAAACAATCAATTCAGATGCAATTTTATTTGAAATTCAGCAATAAATCATTTAATATCTGATAATATATACCAACATAAACCTCTATTATTCTAGGTATATCCATTAAACTTTAAGGACAGTTTTAATCTTTTAACTAGGCGAAATAGTACATAAAACATTTATAATATTTTTAATATTCTACAACATATCATAAACACAGAAAAATTGGCGAGATAAACTTTGTATAAATTCTGTGTGAGTGTCTTATCCTAACGGCATGTATTTTTATCTAAATTCCGCGCTTCCAATGAACGGTGGGCATAATAAAATCATGTCATTTTATATCCTTTCTTTAAATTATCAACAAAAAATAAACACCCAAGCATCTCATAAAACGAAGGCCATAACTTTTGTAATGGATGCACTTTACACTTTTAAATGGATTGGAAGTCTGACAACTTTTGGTTACGTAGTGTATAGTACAAGTAAATTCTGAGAAACGACTTACCTTTTCATAAAATGTGAGAAAGTACGGTAAAATGGTAAGATTAAAAAGAATCACTTTGGAGAACTGTCTGAACTAAGTGACACGTGATTCTGATATTATCTCTGTTTTCGAGTTCCCTTTCTATTCGGATCACATTTTCGATAATTCAGGTAAGTATAGGTTCTAGAAACGATAGAAATGGTAAGAAGAGCAAGAAGTGAAACGAAAAAGAGCTAGACCCAGAAAATTAGATGTAATAATTTGATCTTATTATTATATTCACAGAAACAAACGCAATTTCATTTAAAAAGCAGTTGTAACGTATTTAATATCTAATAATATAACACAACTTAAGCTTTCATTTTTCTGTTCATATCCATTTTTGACCGACTTCTAAAAGAAGGAGGTTCTCAATTCGTGGAGTATGTATATTTTTTTATGTATGTACACCGATTACTCCGGAACGGCGGCACTGATTTGAATGAAATTTTTTACGTTATGTTCAGGAAGTTGCTGCGCTGGTTCCATATTTTTTTGGGCGAAATTGATGCAGTAATATCCAAGATGGCGCTGATAATATGGCAACCAAAAAAATTTATTTTGTCTGATTTTCTCCAAAATTGGTATGGGGGATTTTTGGGATCGCACACAACGTATCTGAAATTATTTTTAAAAAATTCAATATAGCGGACAAAAAAATTTAATTTTGTTTGATTTTTTCCAAATTGGAGTGGTGGGGTTTTCGGGGTCGAACATAATGGATCCAAAATATTTTTAAAAAATTCAACATGGCGGATCCAATACAGCGGACGAAAAAAATTTTTTTTTTCCGATTTTCTCCAAAATTGGTACGAGGGAGTTTTCAGAGTCGTACATAACTAATCTATAATTATTTTTAATAAATTCAATATGGTGGATCCAATATGGCGGACGAAAAAATCAATTTTGTCCGATTTTCTTCAAAATTGGTACGGGAGAGTTTTCGGGGTCGCACATAACGAGTCTGAAATTATTTTTAGAAAATTCAATATGGCGGATCCAAGATGGCGGATTAAAAATTCTACATCTCCCGATTTTGTCTAAAATTAGTACTGGAGTATTTTTGTAAGTGTTAATTATGAATTTAAAATATTTTTTGAAAAACTCAATCTGGTAGATTCAATATGGTGTCCTAAAAATTTTACATTTTTCGATTTTCTCCCAAACTGATATAGGGGATCCTTGAGGGTGTAAATTATGAATTTAAAAGTATTTTTTCAGGATTCAATATGGCAAATCCAAGATAGCGGACTCAAAATTTTACATTCTTCGATTTTGTTCAAAGGTGGAACTGAATCATTTTTGAGGATGTAAATAGCGAATATAAGTCTAGAAATTTTAAATTTCTGGATTTCATCCAAAATTGGTACTGGGGGCTTTGAAGGGTTTAGATTTAGATTAGATTAAGACTTAAAATATTTTTTTTGAAATTCAATATAGCGGATGCAATATGGTGGGTTGAAAATTTTACCTTAATCGCATTTTTTCAGATTTGGTATTAGAGAGTTTTCGGGGCCGTGTATTACGAATATGAAGTTAATTTTTTACAACTGTTAGGTTGATAAGATACAATATGAGGGAGAGAAAATTTTACATATTCCGATTTTGTCTAAAATTGATATTGTGGGGTTCTTGAGGCATATACAAACTCAATATGCAGTATAAAATATATCGAGCTAAGAAATTTACATCTTAGGTTCTTTACATATTGAAAATTGATATTGTGAGGTTCTTGAGGGGTATACAAACTCAATATGCACTATAAAATATATTCTTTAAACATCGATATTGGAAAGTTTTGGAGCCTATATTACCAGTCTAAAATTAATTTGAAATTTAAGATAGAGGATTTACTATGACAGACTAAATATTTGTTTGACACAATTTTCCTGGTATTTGAAAAACTCTAAGCACCAAAAAAATTTTAGTGGTTCATTTTAGGGTGATTTACAACTTTGGATAAAATGAGTACTTTTATGCCACCTTGGAGTCATTGCGAGTTACATTAATCTCGATTAGTACTTAGTTCAAATAATTTATGGATATCATAATGAATTATAAAACTAAAAATATTAAAATTAAATTTTTATAAAAAAATTGAACCGACTTCTAAAAGTGAGCTAAAAAGTAAAAAATAACTACAAATTTTGATATGAATTGAACTTTTTGAAGTGGCGCCAAATTATTTGTAAATGAAACAAATAACTACTAATATATACAAATTATAGTAAGAAAGCAAGTACAAATAAAGTATTTTTAATCTATTTATGCAAATCACATTTTTAGAAGTCGATTTAATTTTTTTATAAAAAAGTTTATCTAGAATAATAAAACTGATACTTATACACGACACGTTCTCGCCCATATAGAAAACTATGACGAATTCAATATTGTAACGACCATCAAGGTGAGGTCAAAAATTATTTACACGAGCAATCCAGTTTTATATGTGAAGTTCGTAGACATATGTCATTAATTTGCTGATTTTATATGATATCAAATCTCCGCGACGTAACAGATAATTTTAAAAAATTCGACCAAATTAGAAAGCATTAGATAATTTTTTTAAATTTCTTACGGTAGAAAATTAACCTATTTATACATAAACTAAATCAAATTTAATTAAATTCTGTAAATAGATTTTAGACACTAAATTTGGAAAATTTATCATTGGCATCTAGAGTCTCATAGCCAGATCCATTAAGAAAGTTTAATACTTAGGCCTAATCTAGTCGTTATGGAAGTTCGATTTTACAGTTGGCTAGTTTTTCTTTACTTGTGGTATTTTTATAATTTATATTACATACGTAAACAAATAAATATTTATAAATAGACATTAAGGATAAAAACCTAGATATAAATCTTTAAAATCGGTAAAAAAATAGTCCGAAAATATATAAAATTTTCCTTTTTTGCCGAATTGGAAATAGAAGAAAATAAATTGTATTTCCTTATATTTTTAAGGTTCAAGTTATGCTTGACTTGTCATTGCACTTGTAAATTCAAACGATTTAGATTGGATATAAATTTACACCCTATTAGTGAATCATGGAGCACGTGTTTTCGAAAGAGCTCCGAATTTTATAAATAAAATTTTATAAAAAAATTGAACCAACTTCTAAAAGTGCGCTAAAAAGTGAAAAATAACTATAAATTTTTATATGAAATTGAACTTTTTGAAGTCCGCGTCAAATTAATACCTGACAAAATGTAATTTGCATAAATAGATTAAAAATACTTTTTTGTAATTGCTTTCTTACCATAATTTGTATATATTAGTAGTTATTTATTTCATTTACAAATAATTTGGCACCGACTCCAAAAAGTTCAATTTCATATAAAAATTTATAGGTATTTCGGTTCAATTTTTTTTATAAAAATTTTATTAATTAATATATATTAGCAGCCATTCTTTAAATAGATAAATTTATAGTTGAATTGTAATTTGACAAGTTCACTATTTGAAATAAGTTTTATTTCAACTGAAACATAAAACCAAATAACCATTGCCAGAGAAAATAGCAACCTGGTCGTGATCACCATTACCGTGAAAACGTCTAGATAAAACGAGCTCTCAAAATAAATCCCAAAATAATAACGGTGTTCGGGAAATAAGACGAGCAAAATGCACTTCTGATCCATCCATTATTCCTTAAATGATTAGTCATCGTTAGTAAAGCCGAAAACCATGCCGAGAGGTAACAGTTTATAAGGAAATTTTAGGCATTGGATTACACAAAAGATTTAAAGTTTGAGGATTTTATTACCGAGCTTTATATTTTATCACGTATTTTATAGCTGACGTATTTTATAGGCCTATTGGTAAAGAGGGTTTTCAAGTAAAGTAGTGTAAATTTTCTGTTGCAAATCTGACTTTGTCTATTCTTCAGATACACTCTTGTCAAAGCACTCACCAACGTTATAAAGTTGTTGAAAAATATTGTTTTTGGATGTTTTAATCTTATTCTTGTGTCAAAAAAAGCATATTTCCTGAAGATGCTACGATTTCTAGGTAAGTTCTATTTGATATACGATAAACTGTATGTATTTATTGTGTAATAATCAAATTGTTACTGGCGAACCAAATCTGTAAATGTATGTATGCTGTGGTTCTGGGCATATGGGATAAAACGGGCTGGGTTAACTAATATACAGTTTTGTCCGTCTGTTTCAGTAACGATTATTAAACCAGTTCATACCTATTTCTATTTGCAGATGTATCCAATATACTGCGAAATTGCAAGAGGATTACTAAGAGGAACAATTGGGATAAGTCAAATATAAAAAAAATAGTCAAAAGTGTGACTGATGGCGACTTTGGCTATTTAAAGGTATAAAAACTTACAGTGTTTACACTATCTGCTGAACAAGAACTAGTTGATAATGTATTTGAAATAGAAATACGTTTATTTGGCCCCACATACGAAGAACTTCGACTTTTAGCATTTGAATTTACGAAAGCTAATAATGTGACCCATAACTTTAACACAGTTGAACTAGCGGGTGAAGATTGGTTGGCTCATTTCATGAAGCGACACCCACAGTTATTTCTTTGGACTGCAGAGCGAAGATTGCTAGCGAGAGGTATGGGATTTAACAGGATCAGTGGGAATAAGTTCTAGATTTATTAGAGCCTTTAATGGGAAACTTTAAATTTCCACCCAAAAAAATATTCAATGTCGAAGAAACGGTTATAATAATAGTCCAGAAAAAATAACTACTTTGAAAGGAAGAGAACAGGTTGATGTTGAGAGCTCTATAGAAAGAGGACAGCTCACTACCGTTGTAATTTCTGCATCCGCTTCTAGACATTACGTGAATCCCTTGATGATTTTTCCACTAATTAGAACGAAGGACGAACTATTATATGTAGCCCCACCAGTAACTGTGTCAATTTACGATCCAATTGGTTGGATACAAAGTGACATTTTCATCGAGTAGCTCAATCATATTATCACAAATGTACTTTTGTTAGACAGACACATAAGTCACACACAAAATGTACCTTTGATTGATAAGGCTAGAGAAAATGGCATTGTAATCCTAATTCCGCATTGCACGCACAAGCTACAACCCTTAGATGTCAGCTTCATGGGCACTCTTAGCACATATTACACACAGAAAGTAAATATGTGGCTTTGTAATAATCTAGACAAAGTAATTTCTGCTTTTCAAATATCAAAACTCGTTGGGTCAGCATATTGTAAAGCTGTAACATTGCAAACAGCTATATCTGCATTTTTAAAAATATGTATCTATCCAACAAATCTGAACGTTTATACTGACATAGTTTTTGTTACAGATTATACAACAGATTGTTCAACTCATCCTAACCTTGCTACACACCTATAAGCTCCACTGACGAGACCTTGAGGTGGTCGAAACGCATATGGAAAGAGGACCAGAGTTGTATTTACAGGAAATAAACTTTTTCTGTATATTCTTTCATTTTTTTCTACCTGAAAGGAGAATAATGTATAGGCAACTATTTAAACACGGCAGATAAATTCCATTTATTTCTTATTCAAATTTTGATTTTTAAAATGTCGCGCTACTCCAGTGAATGCATTGATTTCTTTTCGAATAACGATATTTTTTAGTTGACCAATAAAGTCAGCAGGTTTTTAATATCTTGTTGACATGACTCGGAATTTATATTTTATATAGCATTTGTTTCCTGCGAATATTGCTCTCGGTTTGAGACAGCTCTACTGACGAGACTATGAGGTGGTCAAAATGTGTATAAAGACAGGAACAGTGTTATATTTGGAGAAAATAATCTATTTCTATATATTCTTTTCTTTTTCTCTTTAAACATGACGAATAGATTCCGTTTATTTCGATTCTTAAAATATATTAATTTCGATGCAATTGTTTTCAATATACATTGCTCAGTCGAACTGTTTGTATTGAATTGTAAATTTAATTCGTTAAAATGTTCAAGTTGTTGCTCATTGTTTAACTTTGTTTGAAGTGCAAACTTGTTAATAAAACATTATTGTAATTTTCATAATTTAGCCTTAATTAATTGGGTATCCTTGTTATTTCTCCAAATTAGATAAGAGGAATAGATCATCCAACAATTGCCATTTGCATTTAGTTAATTCAGGGATTATTGTATTATAACAAATAAAAGCTTGAACATTGGGAGGTTTTCCGATATTTTATAAAGGTGGTAAAGTGATAAAGACGATGGTAATTTTTCCATAAATAATTCATTATCCATAGAACTTAAATTGTCTTACATGTAATGATATTTCATTGAAAAATATGTATTTATATAATAAGGGTAGTACAATAATAAAGAAAAAATTTAAATTTTTAAGGTAATGTATTATTTTAGATTTGTAGAAAAATGTAGAATATTTGCATTAATAGCCTACATATCCTCAAATTAGAAAAGAAGGCAGTAAAATGTTTGTTATACCCAAGGGCGGATCCAGCCTCTCTCTTTGGGGGGGGGGCGATGATATCACAAAAGTACAATATGGCAACCGAAAGCAAGTGGTCGACGGGGGGGGGGGGGAGACACCAGCAATATTCCCATTTCTAGTGTAAAATGCAGATTAGGGTCTATTTTTCTGAATTTAAAGCTCTTGGAGAGGGGGGGGGGGGCGATCACAAGAAGAAACGAGTTGCCGACAGGGGAGAGAATGCGAAAAGCATACACACTCCTAGTATAAAAGGCAGAATCGGGTCTATTTTTTCTGAACTCTAAGCTCTTGGGGGGGGGGGTCCATCGCAAGAAAAACAAGTTGTCAACGGGATGGGAGTGCTAGCAGTGCTAATATAAAAGTCAGAATAGGTTCTATTTTCCTGAACTCAAAGCTGTTGGGAAGGGGAGGGACGATCGCAAGCATACACATTCCTATACTCTATTCAAGAACTAGAGAGAGTTATAAAACTGTTACTGAAACCTCCAATGTACCTGCTCTTGTGCCGCAGGTAACTGAGGACTGCCGTAAATCTAATTATATTTAATTATATTTAAATATTATAAGGTTTTATAAATTTACTACAACAATAAAATTTCTGATAGTTCAACTTAATTTCTGTCACTGAGCAAAGGACACCTTACAGTTTGTCCTTAGTGATTTATCTTGTTTGTGCTTGTTTTTATATGTTATTTGAGATTAGTGAGATATCCAAAAGATATGGCATCTACATCTATATTTATTCCAAAATCTTTAAACCAAGGCATTTTTTCCTCAACGAAAAACTTTGAATGTTTATGATGCCTTAAGATATCAATATCTAGATAATAATATTAAAAACTCTGTTGAGATGTATTCCAATATGACAGGAGTTGGAAAATCTAATATGTTCCGAATACTAAAGGAGAAAAAAACGACTGGAATTGTTAGTACTCCCAAGCCACATTCGATCACAGGCAGACGAAAAACCTCGTTGGAAGAAGAACTGTAAACTGCAATAAAAGGAGTTGTACATACATTTTATTATGAGAAGCAAATCTCAATCGTCGACAAAATTCTAACTAAAATCAATGAAGATCGGATTTACCTGACATTAAAAGAACTGAGCTCTGGAAATTGCTCAGAGAACTTAATTTTTGCTGAGAAAAACCATATAGGAAATATGTTCATATAGATCGTCCAGAAAATGTCCGTTGGAGAAGGAAATATATCTCTCAACTAAAAGGTAGAGTTGCTAGAAATAACACAATTTACAAAATTAGTTTTTCAACTGAACTTTTAAAAGATTTTTTTGAGTAAAGTTGGTGCAGAATATTGGGAAAAATCCATATAATAAAATAATAAAAGAAAATGTGGAAACTCGATCTCATGATTAGTGAGATAGAGAAACCAATTATAATTAATTTGAGGGAAGATAGCTTCACTGACTTTGATTTCGAATTAGATACATAAGTTTATCAGCGTAAACACAATTTATTACTTAAATTTTCTGTAACATATAAAAATTAATTACATTTCTATCCCTGCGGATGATTTAAGAAATAAATAAATTGAAACGTCCAATGTCCTAAAAATGTTTTTAATTAATAATAAAATGACCGATAGCTCCAAAAAAATTTTAATATTATATGGACGAATTTATTATTTTGTATATCTTTAATTTCTTGTATTTTTGATAATTGGTATTTTGAAAGTATTTAAATTATAACTTAGAATTTTTTGAGAGAAAAAAGCTACGTTTTAGTCTAAATGTTCCTAAAATGATTTCTATGCCAAAATTAAAAATAATAAAAATACAGTTCTGATTTGTGTTAAATATGTCAAAATTATCTATATTTTCTAATGTATGTGAATAATTAAGAAATCATAATAAATAAAATATTATAAAAACTTTTTTATTTTGAGTGTATTACCGAAATAATATTCTATGCCATAAATACTTAGTGATAAAATAAGCCTCCTTCTGACGCCCACGACAAGGATTAAAATCCTTTTTAACACTTCACACATCCAAATATCTATTGTTATCCAAACCAAATATTCCATTATTATAGACCGGTATTTTTGATTATAAAATTTCTAACCCATTCCTATGAAAAATATATGTTTCTAACAGATTTTGCCAAAGACACCGGGCTAAAGAACACAGGTAGTTTGCGAAGAAAAAAAAGGGTAAAAAAATGATTTATTACTCTCTCTAGTTCTTGAATATACTATAGTATAAGAGGCAAAATCGGGTTTATTTTTCTGAACTCAAGGCTCTTGGGGGGGGGGGCGATCGCCCCTGGTTATAACTAATAGTTCGTAGACCCTGCTTATGCATCTAAGACTACCTATAATCATCCTGTCAGTAAAAGAAGCAAATTTTAGTGTCCTGAGGGTTACAGCCCATCAATTTTTTAACGCGTTTTGGTAATATTGCGTTTTATTATTCATAGTTGCAATTCTTTTTTATTGATTCGAATTGGTCAATTAGCGAGAAGAATGTAATCACTGAACCACATTATAAAGATTTATCCAGACACAATCCGTGCTGTTTGTTTAGGATTGTAATCTTATTGAAATCAAAAGTATACCAACATATTATTGAAAGTAAACACAAAGCAGCAAAGAAAGCACTGAGACACAAAAAACAGCAACAAGCCTTGGTGGACCAAGGAAATCGAAAATCTAGTAGCGAAACAGAGGTATATAAAATGATTAAGTACAAAAAATCCAAAAGAAAAAAAGTCATGTGAAGAAATCAGAAGAGAAGTTAGAACTCTCAAATTTAGAAAAAACGAAATGTGGGATAATGAATTAAAAAAAGTTGACACACATATTGTCGAAAGAAAATGCTTGGAAACTTGAAAATTCATAAAAACTGCGAAGAATACAGGACAGGAAACAATATCTATCGAAATAAGATCTGAAAACCAATGGATTATGCATTAGCAGGAATTGCTAACTGAAAAGAGGGTTAAGTATATGGAAACAACAGCTTTAATTAAAGTACAAGGAGAACACGTCGAAACAGATAGTAATGGTCGTTAAAGCTTTAAAAAAGTTGAAAAATGAAAACGATAACTAGCACAATGAGTCAACTTATTAAATTCATTTCTATTTGCATTATAATATGTCTCTGGACTGATTGCACTTCGAGTTAAATATATGGTTTTTGATATTTATCTGTAAAACCTAAGTTTTTAATCTCGACATGACCTTAAACATTTGTCCAACAAGACCAAGTTTTGGGATCATATTAAATAAAAGCAATATCGTGTTTGCACTTTTAAAAATCGGTTAATTGGGATGTTGACTCTATTAGAATAAAAATATGATTTTGCCGCGAAACGGTAGTTTTCACAATAGAAATCCTAAAAATCTCCTTCGAGTCACGTGACAATGAACACTAATTAAAGAGAATGATGTCACTCCATACTAACGTCATCGCCGGCACTCCGTCCTGCAATGGTTATTCTTTTGAGTCATTATTACTTTCAGTGCTATCATTTGAAGTAATCATGATCACATTCAAAAGAACATGGTTTTCAATTTCATTTCTTTCACATTGATCATTTGATAATTACTCAAAAGAATACAGCCAATGTCATCGCTGTCACGAACTTGACATATATATTTTTTGGTTTTATGTCACATTCGTAATCGTTGTCAAGGGTTACGTGGTCTAGTTCATATTTTATAATCATTTTCAGATAATTTCTTCGAAATTGGCATATGTTTCCCTTTAAAAACGAGACTAAGAAATTTTCTCATGAAGGAAAGTGGATTTATTAAGGCAAATAGCTCGAATTTGCCGAGAATTGTTTGTTTTATGGTGGCCAGTTCCTTCGCAACAAACAGTAACTTCTACTCTACTGAATTTAGAAATATGAAGACATCTATGTAAGTAATTTATTAAGAATTGTTATTTCCACAACTGATAATGAATACATAATAATAATAATAAGTATTTATAACCTGAAAACTAAAAAAAAAATAGTGCCGGTCCAGCTGAAGTTACTTTTTCCTATTATTTTCCAAAACGTGAATATATAACTTTTCGAGTGTTTTAATTGTAGTACTTTTACACTGAGGCCACGCACAATACTTAAAATAACTTAAAACTCATATCACAAAAATTACGAAAAAAATTTATATATCTTTGTCAGTTTGCCAATATGATGTCACATCGGTCAAGTGACAAGTATTAGCGTTTTGACGGGAAATCTTAAATGGAATTTAAAATTATGATTTTTAAAGTACTAGTTGTATTAAAAAAAAATATTATCGGCAACATTAAGTACTTATGCATGGTTTTAAAAACTTTCCTAACAATAGTCAACATTCCAGTTGGTGAATGCGCAGGGCAGGGCAATGTTCCGTTTAAAGGGTAGCAGAGTATATGGGCTCATAAATTTTTCAAGGAAAATTGATACGATTAATTTATGTTTGGTAATTGGTAAACGTTTCAATATACTTGTCGACAAGAGCCCTTATTTTGTGATAACTTCTTGCAGATACATGCTTTTAATTAACTCAGAGACAGACGTGCAATAAAATTTAAACAATCCTAATAACTACTACGCAATTCTAACATACTGCGTATTCAATAGGCATTTGATCAAGTTTATTTAACGATAACCAAATAGCACAAAATTATTCCCACATTTTTTATAGTTTTTTTTTAATAAAAAATTTTATATTTATAATTTAATCGGTGTTTACTTTAAAATTTAATAAACGAATATTTATTATATATTATAATTTGTGAATATATATAATAAGAATTTACTGGTTGTATGTAGACTGTTGTAACTGACTGTAGTATCGAAATGCAATAAATTTAGGTAACTCTCTCTGCTTTAATTCGTTTGCTCATTTAAATTAGCAAAATCTCAATCCTTCATTTTCTAGGCAGCTTTCATTATTATTTTTTACCAATTTCGGTTGCCAGTTGAGTTAAAAAAATTAGTGCTCTAATACTGCTTTTGTGTACATTCACTATGACAATACAGATTTTTTTCATTCGATGTAAAAAATATATTCGAAAATGATCTGCTGGTTGCTTACTCGAGCAATGTTAATTTTGTTGTCGTTTTTTCTTATTTTCCAGTAGACCGCTTATGCTTTGATAGCTTCCCCTAGTAAACCTCTGCTGAGATTGAATATATAAAAAAATTGTGGTATATTTTATTACTCCTCTAAAATAAATTCATAAAAAAATTAATCTTTTCTGTCCAGGCTGTTTTAGATGTCAACTTATCAAGTGAGAAAATAGCTTATTCTATTTTTATCTTCTCTGAAGCCAAATTTTAAAAAATTCTATCCTTTCCTGGACTGAACAACTTATTTTGTTTTCATTTAATAAATAATATCTAATAATAAATATCGAAATAACACAGAGTTTGATACCTTTTTTCTATATCATGAATACGAATAATTTAGAGATTTCTATTCCTATAATTGCATAACTGTTTTTCAAATGTAGTAATTTTCCATTGAAAAATTTTTGATTGTTAAAATTCAACATAGGAACGTACTAGCTTGACTAATTAAACATGAGTTAATTAAAATGAAATTGCATGTTAGATTTACCAAGTTGAAATTTAAAACCAAAAAAAAAAGATCCCAGTAAACCTTAAAATTGAATTTGCATTGTTGGATATTGTTTTCTCAAACGTTTTTTTTGTGTTACCAGATTTTATTGATATGGCCACTTTTATTTAATTTACCTTTAATTTTACTGCTTATATTCACTACGTACAAAGTAGATTAATAAATCTAGGTTTTCGATCAAATTATCAAGTCATTTGGCTACACACATTTTAAGTAATATAGTAATGAATTGGTTTTATCAGACACTCAGTTCCCTAGGATTATGAGGTGTGAGAGGCATAAACGTGTATCTGTTACGCTAAATGAAAGGTACCAATGAATTAATTAAATTTGAAACGATTTAGAGCAGATTAAATACAGTATTTTAAAAGATTGGTACTTACAGGACTTATTCGGATTATTATCAATACATTCATGAATTTCTGTGCATATCGAGCAAAAACTAAGAGCTAAATCAAAGCGTCTTAGGAAGTGTATCATCTTCTCTAGCAGAAAGAAACAGAATCAGCTCTTTAGCACCAACCAAAGGCAATTCTATAAAGCGATAAACAACAATTCATATAATATCGATAAAAACCTATCAGAAACAGAATAATTAACAAGCATTTGGGCTAAACCCAAGAAACAGAATAGAAATGCGCACCGTCTGGAACCACATAGAGAATACAATAAAATTCAAAATATGCATTTTGGTTACATCAGCAAAGAAGAAATTGGAGACATAATTAGTTTCACTAACAACTGGAAGTCTCTAGGAGTTGATAACATTTAAAATTTTTACTACAAGAAATTTCACTCATTACACAAACATCTTGCTTAATATTCACCTCAGTGCTCAACCTGTATGATAGCAAAGAATGTTCAAACAAATAATCCTTCACAATATGGTCAAAAATATGTTTACCATCTTTAGGAGTCCAGAAAACAACATCAGAGATATAAGGAACAACTGATCATCGATTCTGTAATACCCAGGTACGCCTAAAAGAACAACGTAATCTCCATAGAGCATTCATAGACCACCAAAAAGTATTTGAGGGTGTGTCACACTCTTGGTTATTTTAGGAGTTGCGGATGTATAATATACATCTCATACTAGTCAACTTCCTCAATACTATTAGAAGTCAGTGGCATACTAAACCACATCTATGTGGTGCTCTAAGAACTGAAGATATATATCAAAAAAGGCATTTTCCAAGTCGATTCTTTTGTTCGAAAATGAACTCGCTTCCTAATATGCTGAATAATAATGAGAATGGCTTTAAGATCAAAGCTAACAGAGATACCTCCCGTATCGTTACTCATCTCTTACACACAAATGACATTAACTTTACGCTGAAAGCCAAAAACATTTAGATGATGTAATAAAACGGACACACACCGTTTCTAAAAATATCCATATAAACTTCAGAATAGATAAATGAAAAAAATAAATAAATATAAAGAAGAAAAAAATTGTCAATGGCGAGACCGTTCGCGCTATGGAAGAAAGAGAGACCTGTAAATATCTTGGATTTCAGCTGGCGCAGTTACTAGAAGACAAATAAGCATTTACTAAATTCAAGAATAATATTGTAAGAGACTTGTAACAACAATCAACAACTACGCTCTACGCTATATTAACGTATTTCTTTGATATTTTGAACTGGAGAAACCCTCACCATGGTGACTAAATATAAGGATCTGTATTAAGTACTACTCTTCTTAAAATTAAGAGAGAAAGAGCTTTGGCAGATATCATCAACATGCATTTTCGAAAAGTCGCAAATTCCGATATCTACCGGGTGACCAAAATGGCCGACAAAAATGTCACACCATTAAATCTAGCTAACAGAAATGTAAAAAAATGCTTTGCGTTTCTGACAGCATAATAACCTACATCAGCCTCACACATATCCTTTTATAATAAATAAAAAAAGAGACTAACTGAGGTCAAAAACGTGTTTTAGATCATTAAACTTAGGGTATCACGCCACTTTAGAGATCGGAAAAAAGTTGAAATTTTTTAAGAAAAATTGTACAGGACATAATGCACTAAGTCAATGGGCTTTATTATAAAAGTATTAAGACTGGGTACAAATTTTTTCAGAATGGCGGCCGGAGACACTAATAAACTACAATACATTTTTTTTCGAAAGACGACATGGTCCAAAAAATTTCTTATTCACAGATCATCCTAAAATTAAAAATAAAACTTTTTTGATTTTATATACTAAAATCTAAGCCATGCATGAAATTTTAAATCGATTGATTAAAACCTTTTAAGTTATGTTTCCGGTCAGTCTGAAAAAGGGGTTTTGACAAAAACGCGTTTAAAATTTTAGTTATCATTCAACGTGAGAATTTTTCTATGCCTGCACAATATATTTGGCCTTTTATGTTAATATTCCACTCTATCTCTTCCTATCGACTGGATCCAAGGCGGAATCAGATTTCTTTTGCTGTATCGCTCATTGATTATTCACAATACATACTTTATTCGCATCAGATCGAGTTAAAATAAATAGTTCGCCGTAGCCAGTCGAAAAACCAACATGATCTGCATTCTCCCCCATATGAAACTTTTTTCTACATCCTTCATGTCATGAAGCGTCATTTGAGCCAAAAAAAAAGATTTCTCTAAAATATCAAAGTTTCCTACTTAACTGCTAGGTGTACGTTTAAAAAATTATAGTTTCTAAGGTGGTCTTCTACTCCTCCATTACCTAAATTTTGTTGCAGATATGTAGGTGATACGTTCTTAGTTTGGCCGCATGGCGCAAATAACTTCCATAATTTCTTCGATCATCTAAATCAACAACACCCTAGAATAACCTTCACTACGAAAACTTAATCAAAAGGTGCCCTTCCCTTTCTTGATGTACTAGTACAAAGGAAAGAGAATGGCAAATTAGGACATTCTATGTACAGAAAATCAACACATACAAATCGATATCTCAATGGAACGTCACACCATCATTCTTCTAAAAACAATCTGTCATAAACTCTTTGGTACATAAAGCACTTTCAATGTATGACGAACAATCACTCAAATCAGAAACAGAAAAAGGACTAATGCTCTGAGAGGCGACGGATATTACGCTGAAGACGTTCTATTAATAAATATGGAAACCCAACTCCTCAACAAAATGTCATAAATCAACCTCCTATGGACAGAGTTGTCTTACCTTACATACACGGAGCTACCAACAAGATTGCCAGATTGCTCCGAAAATCAAACCTACGGACAATTTTCAACACATGTAAGAAAGTTGAATAATGTTTGAAGTCTTCAAAAGACGCAATTCCATTTCAAGCAAAAGGCGTTTACAAGATACCTTGCTCTTGTGGTAAAGTGTATGTAGGTGAAACAGGACTGTCTATATCCACTAGGCTTAAGGAACATGAAAGATGTATAAAAAAGAAACAAATTGTACTATCTGCAGTAGCATTGCTCAGGTCACACTTTTAATATAAAAGAAACTAAGGTGCTAGAATCAGTGCCTGGTTTCTTTAAACGTAAAATTAGAGAATCAATCGAAATTTGTAAATATCCAAATAATATTAAAAGAGATGCGGGTTACAGTATACATCACATGTGGACATCGATTGTAACGCTGTATCACGGTTCGCTGAGCACCAGTCAGGTATAGATACCGGGCTGTTGCTTCTCTCGTGAAGTAAACATTCCAATTTGACACGGTCTAAACCCAAGAAACATGATTTTCAACTTGACCAAAGCCGTGAAAGCTTTCGTTCTTTATTAACTAAGGATTAATTTGATACTAATTAAATGCTTTAACTCAATGGGGACAGTAATTTCATGAAAAAAAAAATGATTGGAAATGGGTTGCTAGTAAGTTCGATAATATTTTTCAAATGCAATCATACATATTTAAATAAATAGCTAAACGACCAACATTTCATATAAATCTCAAGCTTTAGCTCTTTGGAATCAATATCGAAAATTTTGTAAGGCAACCTAGGCGAACAATGAGCATCACAAGGTAAGTGATCGATCCTAAAACCATTATTCACCTCTCAGTCTTATGGTTCCGATTTAAAATTTCCAAGTTGACTTTGAAATAACCTCTAAATTAACATGAAGTCAAGAACACGATCAAATATCCGAATTTAAATCTAAATCTTTTTTTTTTTTTGAAAAATCATGAAAAAACTTTTTGTTCCATAGATGAAAAACATGGAAAGAATTATTTCTAAGTTTAGAACTAAACCCAAGAATGTTCCTAATAATATTTTCAAGTGCACACGAAACTTGAAAGTTATGTTTGAAACTGACATCCAATACAACAATATGTTTTCGACATACCGTATCGGTTAACACAAAGCAAAAGCCAAATATAACCAGCAAATGCAATAATTAAATTTCTGCCAATGAAAATGCTTTTGGAAACATTTTAGTTTATTAGCAGATTTTCCCAATTATGAACGGTCACCACTTTCAATTCATTTATTCGAATTTTAAATGGATCGTTTTGCCTGATTGGAACTAAACTGGCCGTTCGTTTTGATCAATGGTGCAAATTTTTTAATTTATCTCTCTTTTGTTTGTAACCTAAAAATGTAACCGAGAACAAAAAATAAATCATATGTAGATGTACCAAGTTTCATATTCAAGGCAAGCTATCACAAGATATTCGGTATTCTGATAAAATAGTTGTTACCAGTTTTCCTCACATTTAAAACTGTTTTATTAGAATCTCACCTTTTATAGTCTGAAAACTTGGCTTGATTCTACAGGTTGTCTGATAAATATCTCCCAGTTTCTTGGGATTATACAGGGGAGGTCAAAATAGCCCTACTTTGCCAGAAAATTTTTTTTAAAGTATCCCTTAACGGAGATACAGGGTCCTAAAGGGTAGCCAATGATTTATCTTATCTCTAAGTTTCAAATCAACCTGTATAATTTATTGAAATTTTAATATATTATAGAGGCCAGAAAGATTCATTAAACCATACTACAGTAGATATTTTATATCATCAGAGAAGTCAGGAAAGGAATTGCAGTCACACTTATTGGGCCTAATTTTTGGCAGGTGTCATTTTAAGGAGATGAAGACAGATTTTTAAATACTTTGATTATTCCCCTTTAAAAAGGTACTCTTAATTTATTTCGATAAAACTGGCGGTTTCCGAGATAAATCGGCTTTTATGCGAAAAACTTAAAGTTACTAATACTAAACACAGACGGATAAAAATAAAATACGCAGAGTGTGCTGTTGTGCTTTAATTTATAGAAAAGCGCTGTCTCACTCTTGGAAGGCAAGAAGATGTTACGCTGAAAAATTTCCAGCTCAGACATTGTCAAATCCAGAAACCTATCAAAAAGTTGATCGGGGCTCAATTAATTTACAATGTTATTAAAACGCAAAAATAATGAAAACGTTTAAATGTTATTTTGGCAAATGTTCAATATGGGTTCCCCGTACTTCAATAAATTTTCTTAGTCTTCGAATATTTTCCCACTGCGCTGTAAATAATATTTCGACATCATTACGGACTTCGTTAGAATGTTGCGCTATTCTCGCTAGTAGTTCTTCTCCAGCATTTACTGGTGTTGAATAAATTAGTTCTTTTAGAGGTCCCAAGAAGTAAGAGTCTAAGGGATTTAGGTCTGGATAACTTGATGGCCATAAAACAGGCCCACCTCGACCTATCCATCGAGTTAATTGTTGACGTACTATACGGTTAAAATAAGGTAGAGCACCATCATGCACTTGCATCCTTCTAGCAAGAGATACGTCTTCCAATAAATTATTTAAATTTTGCTGCAAAAATTATATATAAATCTCACCATAGAGTCTTCTTTCCAAAGCAAATGGACCTATAAGATTATTTTCGATGCTGTGAGCGTACATATTTACAACAAACCTTTGTTTCTGTTAGTTTCAAATTATAACGTGCGGATTTTCATCAGCCGAAATATGTAAATTCTGCGAGTTTATTATGTCATCTCTTGTAAAATCGGCCTCATCGGTAAACAAAATAAAGTTAGAAAAATTTATATTTAGGTTATGTTACTGTTGGACTATTACAGTCTTACGGGATGATCATCCGGAGAAATAGCATGTACTTTTTCACCACGTACGTACAGGTGAAGTAACTGTTATATTAGAGTTTCATGGACAATCCATTTGGTAAAATTCTTTTGTATTGAGAATTTTTTCGTACTTTTTGAACGGTTATCAGCATTATGTTGTAAAATTTGTTCCTCTCCGTGAAAGTTTTGTGCTCTCCTGAAAGGGCCTTCACCGCCACGTCGCGGCCAAAATGATCCTGAATAAAATATGTAAAAAATTAATTCGTTAACTCTAATAATTATTTTCTAATCATCTTTTACCTGTTTCCCTTAGATTTCAATTAACCATTGGAAAGGTTTTTGGACTTGGCAATGTTCGAGATGGAAATCTTTCAGCATAAGGTCAAGAATTTGACAGCTCTTCACCATAAATTAAATGCATATCAGCGTACTCTGCGTAAGAATATTTTTTTTAATTATTTTTATTTGAAGATGGTATTGACAAGTTCTATCAATAGTCATTCATTATGTAGTTATTAACAATAACAACCCGATTTATTTCGAAAACCGTCAGTTTTATCGAAATCAGTTAAGAGTACCTTTTTTGAAGATGAATGACCAATGTATTGAAAAAAATCAGTTTTTAGCTCTGGAAAATTACACCAGTCGAAAACAGGCATAACGCGTGTGGCTGCAAGTCCGTTTCTGACTTCTCTCATCATCTAAAACATCTACAGTAGTATAGTTTGATGAATCTTTATGACCTTTATAAAATGTTAAAAATTCATTAAATTATACAAGTCGGTTCAAAACCTAGAGCCGATAAGGTAAATTGCGGGTTACCCTTTAAGAGCTCTGTATCTCCGTTAAGGGGCACTATGGGAATTTTTTTCTATGACAAAGTATGGTTATTTTGCCGTCCCCTATATGTTCCCTAGAAATTAAGATTTATTTACCGGACATCCTCTATACTTGGAGCCATCTTTGAAGCAACTGCCTCTTAACAATAGACATTCCTTGCTGGAAGGTCGTACTCATCTCATCATCTTTTGAGTTTCTTATGTTGTGATTTTGTAGGTTTTTCTAAATTTTTCTCAAATTTTTATGCATTTAGAGTTCTAGTTACTGTTAATTATAATTTTCTACTTGTAATGGGTCAAGTAATTTTGGATTTTTCTTTTTTCCCAATTTTATTTTTCTCAATTTCAAAGTATTAGAAATAAAATCTCTTTAATGGCGCTTTTTAAATATTCCTTGATTTTGACTTTTGAAAATTAAATTGATGAAAATTCTCTGAGAAATTGAATAGGAATATCGTAAATTAATTATTTTATTGATATTCTCTATATTACTAATATAGGTCCATTGTGCTCACTCTTGACCTACAACCATTCTGTTAATTTAACCTCCTGAGTCAATTTGTACAGATCAGCTAAGAAATGAATATCTCATTCAGTTCCAAACTTGTTGATCCGAAGATTTGCTATCTTTTCCGGTCTAATAACTTGTAATCTCATATTATGTGCTTTACCGCTTCCTCGACGGTATATGTTTGTTGCTCTCATTTGCCTTCTGCACAATTCTGTTTATTTTGGGTTTCATAACATCAAAATTACGTGCGACTTATATCTTTCGCCTTTTTTTTATTTTAAGAGCCAATTTTAAACTTTTTTGGTTTGTGGTTATCGAGTTTTATATTTCTACTTTTCCAGTATTGTACCTTCTAGTTACTTTTTTAGTTCTCTTTAGCATCGATTAGGATTATTTTATGCATCAATGGATTAGTCTTCAGATAGCTTCGCTAAAGATGTTGTGTTATCGAACTGAAAACATTATTTTTAGAAAGTATGAACACATTTTTTAGCAGGTAATTCAATCCATCTCTTCACCACGCTTTCTTAGACACCTAAGTAGCCACTCGTTCCAGTTCTGAGATGCCCTAGGCTGAGACGAAGAGCAGCCTTCATAGCTTCGTTCTCTATGTATAAGTGGAGAGATAGTAGGCTTACCAGTACCTTAAGAGACCCCTTGGTGGCAGTCTTCTTCTATACTATCCTCAGTTATTTTTCCATTCTCCTTTCCATTATGCTTGCTAACATATTTCGAGGAATGCTCGCCAATGTAGTTGCTCTTGACACCCATTTTATATATCGGCATATTAATAACAAACTTCACTTTGTCGAAATTAGTAATTCTTGTATAATCTCACTCATTTGTTTAGTGGTTTTATTATTTTTCCTCTGATATACTTTATCATTTCGGGTGTTATACTGTCTCTTCCAAGTGCCTGTCCTAATTTTATCTTTCTTATGGTCTCTATTACTTCTTCTCCTTATATTGATCTTTTATTCTGTATCCTCCCTTTCTCAGCTCTTCTGATATTTTCGTTCATATCTATATCTATCAATTCTTGAAAATGTTGTCACCATCTGTCCATTATTTTCTTTTCCTCTGATATTAACAAAATTGAAAAATAAAGTCATGTCAACCGTTGTATGTCGAATAATATTAAAATCAAACAATTAAAGGAATATGCGCAAAAATCTGACTCCTGGACAAATAAAACTTGGTAATTAATTATAATTAACACTATCACTATCAATGCTGATTAAACAACCATTATGTACATAATTTCAATTACATTATGATTACGTAATCTGCATAATAGTTTGTGTACAAACTGAATAGGGTTAAGTAAATGAAGCTGTTTATCTTCGTTGCCCTCAATACCGATTGGGGAAAACTGTTACTCATGTTATTCACAAACAATGGATAAGATGTCTGCACAAACACCAAGTGCATTTTTCGCGACTAACATAAACTACGTCAATATTTACATTCGTATTTTTCGCTAGACTTTGCAGAAACACGCTGGAATGCTACTAAAATATTTCAGAAAAATGGAGATGTTAAAAATTGATGGAAGGCGAACTCTTAATATATTTTATGGTTACAATATAAAACAAAATTTTATTTTAAAACAATTAAATAATTCTTTAATTTTAGCTCTTTTTTTGCTACACCTATTTAACAATATATTTATTTTTTGTATCAGTACTAGGCTTCTAAATGTAATAAAATAAATCTTAATATACTTTTATAATATTTTTAAAATACTGTATACTCAAAGTAGTAAAAAACTCGTCGATTTAACAGACAAACAAAGTAAAAATGATACCTGATATGTTATATAGTAAGTTTAAAATTTCCTTAGAGCAATAAATAAGTTTTTTGTGCCGTATTTGCCCAAAATTGCTGAAATTATTATTTTATTGTAGCGTTTTAAATTCGTTTTTAACTTTGTGTATAAATAAATACAAAACAAGGTTGTATTGTGACAGAATTTGATTATAGACTCTTGCCGATGACATATTGAGGTAGCTTTAATTATCTTATCTATAATCATTTTTGTCCCATATTAATTAGTAACTATTTTAATAACCTACAATTAAAATTTCGCAGTAAAAAAGACACTCTGGAAGTCTGGTCGTTCAACTTCTCTCTTGCTGTTTTAGTGCCAAACACTACGGTTATTAAAGCTTACCACAACCATGACTCAGATCTTCAGGACTTAGGAAAGGCTGATAACTAGTTGGTCAGTAGACATCTCTTGCTTTGTAGATCTCGCGACAGCGCGCCCGCGAGTTTATTCGCGTGAAGGTTTTAATTAGATTGAATAAAACAAGTTTCTCACAACACTTAGTCTATTAACAAAATAAATAGAATAAAAACGAACTATTTACAATGAGAAACTTAAAACTAATAACAATTACGAAAAACTACCATAATTGCTCTTCTCGGTCGTAATTTTAACCAAAAATCTAAAACCCAATTTTGAAGAAACACGTATAAATAGCTTAATAAAATATTAAACAAAAAAAAAGGAATAAAACGCGAAAAACAGCTATTTATATTACTTAAATCGAACCGTATGAAAATCGCGAAATGCCCTACTAAAATAACCCACGATAATCCCTTAATTTCCCAAATTAAACAAAGACAACCTTCCCTCCCGGCGATTATACCCGTGACGTAATTATTCTACGGCACTGGTATGGTACCGTACTACCCGACATTCAAATTGGAACTAAAATTTACTATTCCTTAAACGAGCGTATTCGAACCATACACCCCCTCTCCCTTTGTTTTCCGTTTGTATCCAAATTAGGCGATGGAACCCAGCAAATTTCTTCCCTTAAAGTTCGAAGATTTGGGAGTTTTCTTACTGAAAGCGTTAGCTGTACCATACCGGAGGTTTGATTCACGAATTGACCTGTGAGCATCTTAAGCTTAATTTTTATATAACACAATTGATAAAACTATTCTACTTCTTTCTATAACTAAAAGAATATATGTTAAAGACTGTAAAAAAAACTATTCACTTTTCTTGGCTGTTTTGGCAATAAACATCTTAACTCATTATTTCTTGTGAATAGAAAAAACAATTATTAATCATAATTCTTTTTACAAATGGCCAAACGATATATTTCCATTATAGTGAGTTTATTTGATCATTCTTTTGTTTCCCAGTAATGGGAAAATCGTTCAATACTCTAAAACACCTTAACGGTATTCCACATAACACATGTTAAAACTACCCTTATCACATCTGGTCCTATATACTTAACCAGGGCAGGATTACTTAGACGACTTTATAGGCAATTCTAAGAGAGGGTCTTTTACGCCTTCATAAATTAACTGACTTTATGTATTTTTTTTTAAGAAAACATTTAAACGACTAAGATCATAAAAGTTAAGTTCGATAACTGATTTATTTATCCTTTAGACCTTCGTGGATAGTGATAAAAAAATATAACTACCCTATTCCCACGGCATATCTATTCACAGAGTGATTATTTAATTATTTATTTTAACAAAATATAGTTGACATTGAACAATGAAAATAATTAACATTTGTTCCATTACAGTATTTCCTATAATTTAATCTTTTACGCTACTTATTTAGTAACTTTAAGTATAACAACTTTATACAAAAAAATAATCTATCCTCCTGTTACCAAAAGTCTCTCATATCATATGTGATTTAAAAGTTGATTTAGTACTTTGACTATAATAAGTTTTACTAATTTGATTTGCCAATAAGTCTGAAAACCAATCTGCCTCAAGTTAAAGTTTTTACCCTGTTTCTGGAAGCAAAAGTGTAGATTATTTCATCGCGCAGATGCGACAAAACGCGTTCCCTTCACCAAATTTTATTACCTGATTTGCCTTGCTACCCGCTATATTACACTGAGCGAAATTGTGAAATTAAAAAGAACACGATTATGTTTTCTTGTTCAGGCGCGACTGAAGGCAATCCCCCCAAAAATTTTTGTATCAATTTCTATTGCATTGAATCGAACTTTACTGTGTTTGTGTCGTCATGTTGTTTTCTATTCATATTTTATATATTTTACATGAAATTATCGTATATAAAATATTTTAGCTCAAATATATTATAAAGAACTTTCTGTGTTTGCCATAACTGCAAGTAAAAAATTAAAATATATATATATATATATATATATATATATATATATATATATATATATATATATATATATGTCCATCCAAGATTGTCACATTAATTGTCCATCGAATTACATCGGCCAAACTAGACAGTATCTGCAAAATCGTCTAAATGGACATAAATATGACAAAAAAAAATATTACAGCCCTAAAAAAACACGAAATGAAACACAAGCACACCTTTGATTATGAAAATACAAAAATCTTGAAAACTAAAACTAACAAAGGAAAACGAGAATTTTACCAAATGATTGCAATAAAAAAAAATCCGAATGCCATAAACGATAAAACAGACATCAATAATTTAAATCAAATTTATTACAACATATTAAAATAAACCAATATAAGAGAATTTCTAAAATAAATAAAACTATAAATAAGAATAATTCTCCGCTTCCAATTCTTCTAAATTAAATCACGATATTGTTCAGAAAAATATCACTTCATTAAAAGACCCAAACTTTTTACGCCACTTAAAGTGCCTAAAAAACATACACCATCTGGGTTCCACATTCAGTCAAGTCAAGACAGTTATAGGGTTAAAAATGTAGTGCCCATTCTTCTAACTGGCCTTTTAAAAATACTTTTAAAAAGTGAATATACAAAAGAGTGAGTGACTACAATTGGTTTGTGATGTAATTAACTATTGTTTAAAACAAAAATCTCTGTTCTGGTAAGTTTTTAATCTCTTTGTCCATATATAATAATATTAAAAATGTACATTTTTATAGCATCCGCATCAGTTGAAAAAGATTCGAAAGAATCGAAACGTCCTGAGAAATAAAAATATATATATATATATATATATATATATATATATATATATATATATATATATATATATATATATACAATAAGTATGACTACTGTATATATGTAGTTTCAATATAAAAATGAACCATATTCCCAAGAAAATAACCAACTAAAAATATATTTAATGGTTCAAGAAAAAATTAATTCCTATATTATATATATATATATATATATATATATATATATATATATATATATATATATATATATATATATATATTGTAAAAATTTTGTTAATAAACTGTTAGATAATAATAATAAAAAGGAAAAAAAAACGGTATAATAGGTAATATATAATTAAATATTTGTATGATTTTCTCTATAATTTTTTGTAAAAATTTTGCTAATAAACTGTTAGATAATAATAATATAAACGAAAAAAAAAAACAGTAAAATATGTAATATATAATTGAATATTTGTATGATTTTCTCTATAATTTTTGTAAAAATTGTGTTAATAAACAAATTAATAATAAATATGACTAAACAAATTGTTACTACCATATAAATTAATAAAACAACATCAATATTATAAATATTACTTGTGATGCATAAGTTTCCTTGAAGCGCTGATGAATAATGCGCCTGAACTATGACAGCCCACAGCGACCTGCAGCAGCTATTTTCGATTAGATTCGGCCCAATTTTCGAAGGTTCACAGATCATACGGAAGTGTATTTCTTGTATCCAAAAAATTCACAGGTTAAGTACAAGTATTAAAAAGCATTTTCTGCAAATTTGAGCCCTTAATATTCATTTGCCACGCCATCATCCAAAATTAATTTTTTTTAAGATCGGAAATGATACATCTAAATCCAACGCACGCATTAAAAAAAATTTATCTCCATCCGGTGAAAAGTTATCGCAATTTTTTTGATGTAAAAATTGGTTTTTGCCAAATTTCCGGCCTTCGATTGAAAAAAACCTTTTTTTAAATAAATCTTCAAAATATGAAACAACACAAACAATGTCCCTTAAAATTGAGCATTGTATCTTAATTAGGAAAGTGGAAAATTGAGGTTGAATTTTCAACTTTGACATCAAATTTCTCGAAAAATAAAAAATTCATAGATTCCGGGTTTGACTTACTTTTTTAGAATGATAATACCTATATTTATGTTAAATTTTAAATCGGTAATTTGTTAATAAATGTCTTTTTTTTTAAGAAAACAAAAACCGTAAATTTTGTCGAAAAAAAATATATCTCGATAACTAGTGGCGCCACCTATGACTTATATGAATCGATATGTTTTTTAATTCTCGACAACTTTTGTTCGAAACATTTTTCGATATAGCTTTTACTTTTCGAGATAATCTCAAAAAACCGAAAATCGTGACCATTTTTGGTCCACCATTTTTTTTGCACGGGTTTTTCAGAGTTACCATCGAGATATATTTTACAGGATGCCGAAATGAACACATTCCAGCAATAAAACCAACGTTACATTTTTGTTACTGACGCAAGTCTATTTTCCATGAAGTATTATACATAAGCCAGGTTGAGCCAGACTTGACTGATCATTGAAAATAACTTTATCGAGACAAAGTACCACGGCATTACTGTTTATATGTTTGCGATACGATTCAGGAATCGACAAGTTATTGTGACAATAGCAGCCATATTGACAGCCGCAAGCAACCTATAATATTTCTGCTTAAAATTTTTGTCTAGGAAAAAAATATATATCCGGTGTATTTTTCCATGTACTTAATTCTTCAAGGATATCAACACAAGAGCAGTTGCCGTAATTTGTTGCCAAGCAGAGAAGCTTGTGCTAAACGAAAAAGTACAAAATAAAGTTGATAGTCTGTGGTTAAAAATAAATATTCTATGAAAGCATTAACCTCCTCTATAATCTATTCTAACCAATTTCCATTTTGATTGAATTCGACGTCAATATGATAAAATATGGTATAGAGCTCGCTATTATTGGGCTATTTTATTTATTGACGATAGTTTCCGAGCAATCATTCATTAACATATGCGATCCGTTTTGAACATAATAATTTACCATCTGCTGTATATTTACGATAACAATAGCCTATATTTCTTATACAAAGTGAGCATACTTTGTATTTTCTACCCACAGAAATTACGAATAAATTATAATGGTTTTTAAATTATGGTAGAAACGTTAGAGAAATAATTATTGTTGTTACGTAAATTAGATTTTTTAAAACTGATTTCAAAAAATAGCACCATAGAGAGACAACGACTACGGACTATTTTTTATTCTCTTCAGTTCAAGAATGTCTGTTTTACTTATAGGCCAGCGGAGTTAACTTCATATGAGGTGATTTTGAAATTTATTTTTAGTAGACTTATGATTACGTAGAAACCTTCACAATGATAATAGTAATTATGTAGTATCTTATGTCTTATTTTTTTTTGGGGAAAATTTTTTATTTAACAATTAAGATACTGCTTTTCAGTAAAAACGTTTCAAACAAAAGTTGTGCACATTGAAAATGCCTATAAAATGAGCTAATCCGAATCAGATAAATTATTCGTTAGTTATTGTAAAAAAACCTGCAAAAATGGCTGTTTTTTCAATTGTTTATAAACAATCGAAAAATATATTGCAATAACTTTATACTGCAACTAAAGAAGCCTCTTGTTACATACAACAAATGTGCAAAATTTCAAATACAAATATTCAATAGTTTTTTGCACAGTGAATTTGTTTGTAACTTTTTGTTTTTTTTTTTGTTTTTTCTCAGCGATCTAGAAGACATACAGCAGTCTGCGGGTACGCAAATGATAGTTTCAGACTTATACTACCAATAACAAAAAAAAACGAAATGAATCGTTCATCTTAAATTATTGAAACAGATAAACAAAATTTTAGTTCATTTTTTTTTTGTTATAAGGGATCTTTTGGGTTACAATTTTTCAAAAATAAAAAATTTTTATTAACATTTTTTTAATAGAAAGAAAAGAGATGTCATTTTGTAATTTTACACATATATTTATTTGTACTTTAAGTATACAAAAAAAATTTTTTTTTGATTTTTTTATAGGTTTTTTTACCAATAACAATTTTTTAAAAAAACATCAAAAAATGACGACGGACGTGATTCCAAGTGACTGAATCGTCTAAAAAAAAAAAAAAAGAAAATACCAAATTAATCCTTGTTCAAGTGCCCATGGTGGGTACCGAAATCACTTTGATCGGTAACAAATTTTCCGATTTTTACCCGATTTTTCACCCTCAAAAATGGATTTTTTTTCAAGTTGCCGCCATTTTGTTATTTTTTGATGAAAAAAAAATCATTCCGGTACCGACTATGGGTACTTGAACAAGGATTAATTTGGTAATTTTTTTTGAGACGATTTAGTCACCTAGAATCACGTCAGCCGTAATTTTTTGATGTTTTTTTAAAAAAATTATTATAGGTAAAAAAATCCATAAAAAAATCCAAAAATAAATATTTTTGTGCACTTAAAGTACGAATAAATATATGTGCAAAACTATAAAATGATTCTTAAAAAATTGTAACCTAAAAGACCCCATGAACAAATAGAATAACTCTTTCACAATTATTGATATCGAAATTCCGATAAATGGACGCGATAGCTCAGATCTTGACGCACATTTTGAAACAGCAGAAAATTATGTACGACCACTAGAAGCTGAGATCGCTGCGGAGTTGTTTATTAACATTAAGGGATTATTTAAGTAGCAACTCATAAGGAGATGGTTCAACTATTGTATGCAGCAGTTTTCAACTCTATTGTTTCAAAATTGTTGACGCAGCCGGTAGTTTAAAATTGCACCTACTCCGAGAGTCAGAAAGTGAGCAGTGGAGAGAGGTGTTCTTTCAACCTACCGTGCGCGGAAAAAAAACGTCACTCGGGCGTTTCAAATTCGAACAATGGATGATATGCTTTTGTAATTAAATTATTGTTAAACATATCAATAAACAAACTGTTGCACTTTTTATACATTTTATGCATAATTATAATTTTACCTTACTTCCGTGCTTTTCAAATTGCGAAAAAATTATTACAGTGGTCAACAGTATACTATTAATTAGGAATATTAAAAAGTAGATTGTTTTTTAATGTACCATTAATATTTATCGATATATAGCATGAAGCAAGTAGTAACATTTATTGATAGAATTATTATTTTGCGAGATGGAGAATAAACTAAATTTGAAGATTATATTGTAAGCGATTATCCAATCCAGAATTATTGTAGACGATGAAAGTAATAGAGGAAAAAATAATTATGATCATGATAATAATGATGATGTTGATGATGAAGATAATTATGTCAATGATGAGAGTGATGATGTCGATAATGATGATAATTATGTCAATGATAAGACTGATGTTAATGGTGACAGTAATAATGTTGATGATAATGAGAGCGGCAATGATGATAATAATTGTAATGATAATTATGAAACCGAAAAGGGTTTCAAAAATGAGTATCCATATATGTCTAACAAACGGAGAATGGAATAAATGTTTTGTATATATTTAGGCAAAAAATAAGTATGTTAGCAAAAAAATTTTGTATGTGAAAAATATTCGTCTAAAAAAAATAAACACATGTCTCTTTCTTGTATAACCAATAATTTGACGCGGCAAATCACAGTCGCAATTTGTTTCATGCTCTAATGTCATAAATATTTTTATTGTTACTAATTAGTAGTATACTGTTGGCCACTGTAACATTTCTTTATCAATTTGAAAAGGTAGTACAACAATTTGTTTATTGCAATGTTTTACAATAATTTGATTACAAAAACATATCATAAATTGTTCATATCTCGTCGAGAAACCAATAATAAAAAAAAATTAAGATTTTTTCGCGGAAACGAATGTGAAACGTCCGATTCACGTTTTCTTGCGCGCGCCGCAGAGTGAAAGAATGCCCCTCTCCGCCTCTCATTTTCTGCCTCTTGGAGTGGGTGCAACTTTAAACTATTGAAACATCAACAATTTTGAAATAATTGAGTTGAAAACTGCTGCATACAATAGTTTAACCATCTCCCTATAAGTTTCTACTTAAATAATCCATTAATATCAATCAACTGGAAGCATTCGAGATCGCAGAATTCTTAAAATCTCATGGACGGAGAAGAAGACAAATGAGGAAGTTCTGGGGCGTGTAGGAAGAGAGCGTGAACTATTCGAAGTAGTCAAGAAAAGAAAAACAGCCTATCTGGGACATATCATGCGAAACGAAAAATATGGGTTCTTACAGTTGATGATTGAGGGCAAAATTGAGGGCAGAAGGGGAATGGGGAGGAAGAAAATGTCTTGGCTTCGGAAGACAATGGACAGGGTTACGTGATGCACAAACACTGATCCACACCGCCCGAGATAGAGAAGCAAGGGAACATGTGATCGCAAACATCCATTAAAGGATATGCATCCGAAGAAGAAGAAGAATCCATTAATAATAAATAACGCAGCATCGATTTTTTGAAATAAAAAATTCTATCTCAGCTTCTAGTGATCGTACAGAATTTGTTTCTTTTTTCAAAATATGTGCCAAAATCTCACCTATCACGTCCACTTATCGGCATACTTGTTGTATGCAACAAGAGGCTTCTTTCGATGTAGTATAAAAATAATGCAATATGTTTTTCTATTGTTTGTTAACAATTGAAAAAGCAGCCATTTTAGCAGGTTTTTTCTTCCCCAAAAGAAAATGAGACATAAGATACTACAAAATTACTATTATCATTCTGAAGGTTTTTACATCATCAGAAGTCTACTAACAATAAATTTTTTCCAGATGCAAAGTCCGCTGGCCTATTATTTAGTTAGCACGTTTTTTAAATAATTCCAGATGAATTGGTACTTTTATGATAGATTTATTATACTGCTCACGCAATTTTTTATTTATTAAATTCTCTTATTAGTTTAAACTATCTTTGTGTAGTTTTCAGGTATTTTTATATAGCTTAAACTTGGCGCTAACTTTAAAATAGTTATTCGGAATTAATTTTAAAAAAATAAAAGTTTCAGTTGAATCTTAAATATACCTAAAATTTTTACACAACCTGACGATTTACTTTCTTAAAGAACAAGCTCAAAAATGGGGAACAAACTCAATTTTTATAGCATTTTTCTTAAAATAAAATCGGGCGAATGTAAAGTTTCCAAGTATAATAGATTGTAAGTTAATTATTTTACTTCTGCATTAAACAGCAAGCTCTTATTATTTTTTAACAACTTTAAAAACTTCTTTAATTAGTCTCGCTCTTAAACAACTTAAATAGATTTAATTACGTGTTGTTTTGCCTCAAGGTAAATATTAAAACTTACAGGTAACAAACTGAAAATATATACAAAGTGTAAAAATGTACAATATTTTAATACCAATGACAATAACAATCGCTTCGACTAAAAGAATGTAAAATGATAGGTCTCTTCGTAAAGAAATCACAAATCAGTCAGCGCAAACTACAATTTAGAAAAATAGTTAGGTGACAATTTGCCAACTATTTTTGAAACACCTGATTGGTGCTGACTAGTTGCTAATTGTTCTGCGGACTAAGCTATTACTTAAATAAATCCTAAAACCACATAAGTAAAAGATATTTTTATAACAGTTTCTGATCTTTCTAGAGATAACCTGTGTACTGTGATTTGTACCGAACGTTGAATAAATATTATCACAATATTATTGTAGAATTCAAGAAATCTTATACGACAATTGAATTTGTTCAACAAAAAACAAAAATAAAATAATAAGGCTAACAACAAATGAAATAACAACAAATATAACGAACGCAATAAATCGATTGCCTTAACAAGAGAAAATAATGTTACTCTTCATTCAATTTATTTTTTTATTTTTCTCCACTGGAAAAAATCTTGTAATTAGTTGTCCTACTAATACTCGTATAATATTATCATTTTGTGTTATTATTGCCGAACAGGCGTTCTTTGCAACTCCAGTCACTGAGCTTGATACTCGTAAAATCATCATTCTCGGGTGACTTTGACAATAGATTGAGTAAAATTCTAAAATACATAAAAAATAATGTTTTGACCAAAACATTTTTGGTACAATCTTCAAGGACGTTCACAATTAGTGGTACTGAATTTTAGGTGTATCTCGGTAGCCTATGAGACATCAGAAGTATAAGTAGGCTTGCTTCCAGTTTCGATTCTGGTGCCCTTATTATTCATCATTTTTTTAAATGACTCTTACAGAATAATTGAAATTCTTTCAGCTTTTCCTTATGCGGACGATATTAACATTTTTCCTTAAATATCTGGTTATTTTAGATAATATTTCTTAACATCTTATATACCCTAGTTTGTTATATATGTAAATTCTCCTTTCAGGCAAAGAATATGAAAAATATATATACGCGTTTCGATCACCTCATAATCTCGTCAGTGGAGCTGTATCGGACCGAGAGCAACATTAGCAGGAAATAACTGATATAAGAAATATAAATTTCAAGGTACATCGGCAGGATATTGCACCTGCCATCTACCGGCCTCGATGTCAGAATGACAAATATCGCTAGTCGAACGACATCTGTGAATCATTGGAGTAATGTGAAATTATTAAAAAATCAAAATTTTAGTAAGAAATAGAGAAATCTTTCTGCCGTATTTAAATAGTTTGTTATATATGTAAATTCTCCTTTCAGACAGAGAATATGAAAAATATATATACAAACAGTTTATTTCCTGCATTGCGTTATGCTGTTATTTCTTTATAATTTGAAATCTGATGTAAGTATAAATGACATTAAAAATACAATGGACTGAAAATTTGGCCATATAGTACTTTTACCTAGCCAGAACGAATATAAAGAATTAGTCATCAAATATTTAAATATATTTTTGACAGCTCACGTTTTAATACCATTGTCATTTGAATTTTTTTTACCCTTTTAAACAAATTGCGAACTGTATTTAAAATTTTCTTTTCAATTTAAATCTGATTCAAAATACTTAAATATACTTCAAAGATGATTTTATTTGGTCTCAACTCTGTAAAGCCTAAAACTGTATATGTTTATTAGGCTCAAAACAGAACAAGTACCAATATAAATTGATTTTGAAATAACATATTTACAATAAAAAAAGTTTACGTATTTTAAAATAAGTAGCTAGGTTGACTTCATAAATTTCCATTGCATTTTAATAAAACTTTGCCTTTAAAAAGTTCCTATTTTTACTTATATTTATTTTTAGTAAAATAAACAATATTATTTTTGTAATAGTTTCACTAACTCTTATGTTTTAGATTTGATTTATTTCCTTTTTTGTTTCATAATTTATTACCCATTTGGTTTTTTCTTGGCAGTGGTATACTTTTTTATTAAGGTTATATTTTGTCCATTTGTTGACAACTGGCCTTTATAGAAAAAGAATATCTAATTGAGCGTAAAGAGGTATTTTATAAAATAAAATGGTAAATATGAATTATACATCCTTGAATAAAATAAATATAATAACGACCGCACTTATTTAATTTTTTTCAAAATAACCGTGACTGCAAAAATATTACAATATTCCTTTAAGGATAAAAAAATTCTTTGAAATATAAGTACTTTCCTAGCTTGCTATATTATTTAAGGTATTTTAAAAATATATGGAATTTTATACAAAACTATTATATGTATATTTAAAATTTAAATTTAAATAAAATAGTGCTGAAAACAGTAATGTCAAAAAACAATTAAAATTTTTGAGCGATGACAGTTATTTAACATCTCGAATTGATTGCCTTAATGGTGACTTTTATGATTTTAGTAAAAAGAATTATAAAAATAACGGCAACGGATGGAAAACAGAACTATCTAATCTTTAAAGTAGATGCATTTAATAAAGAAAATCTGAAGAATTTAATGTTCCAGTGAAATTTTATTTTCATTTGCTCCCTATACAACACAAAATACTTATGTTCTGTAAGAATGGTTAATTTTGACATATTTTAATATAACTAAATAATTACCGTAATTTCATATAAAGTATAGCGAAATCAAATTTTCGGGAATAGGCAAAAATTGTGTATGCCTTTTTTCTTTTAAAAAGCAAATCTTTGGAAATTATAAAATTAAAAATATTATCAAGCTACAAAGGTTTCGACCTATCACCTTGGCTGAACTGCTTCGTGGTTAAACCTACCAAGTCAAAGTTATAGGCTAAATTGATAGCACAAATTTTCTGAAAGATTACACGGATAATTTTTAAATTTTTTTATGTAAAAATAAAAATAACTTTTCCAAAATCTATGTACACTAATATATAATTTAAAAAAGAGTTTTGGTTTGTCCAGGATAAACAAAAAAACTACTTATTCAAACGCAACCAAATTTTTATCCTCGTTTCTCGACATAAGTGAGATGGTTTATAAATATATTTCATATCAAAAATCTTAACTGGAATAAAAGATATAACCTTAACAAAATATTATTTCGGTGTGTGGTACACAAGATAGTGCATATGTAGTATGCTGGCTCTCCGCGAGGCGGCGGACACAATGTGGATGCTTCACGCAACAACTTTCTCAAAATTTTGTCTACTTTTAACCAAGAGAGCATTCGCTGCCGTTACTTCTTTGAAAATTAATTCGACAACGTTATTTACGAATTATTCAGTACCAAACAGCTATAATCCATTTCTTAGGTAAATATAAGATGTTTGAGGTTTAACTGAATATTAAAATTATTCATAAATTCGCAAAGGAAAATAAATATGAAGAGTATGTAGCATCAAAACCGATATATGTCTGCAATTTGAAATTAGTTTTAAATTTTTGTGCTATTTGTTAAATTCTTTTACGAAAATCATATATCCTGAAGTTCTATCTATTTAATACTGTTAGAAAATGAGCTGGCTACATTACTCTCTCGAGCAGAGCTATTTCTAAATAAAATTGGTACTTGTAATTCTCTCTATTTTACTTCAACATGATAGAAGGATACATAACAAGAAATATATAGCGATATGATCGCCATAACAACATTCGTATATTATAGCTATCCCTGCGGAAAATTTTCTTGCAAATATACGACTGGGAGTTTCTTTTTCAAAGCCACCACCTCCCTTTGCACAAGATTCAGAGGAATTAACAAGTTTCTATCAGGTCTCAAATTTTAGCTTATGATCTCTATTTTTTGTCTTGAAAAAAAAAACAACATGGCGGATCCAGTAAAGTGGCCAAAAATTGAACGACTTCAAAATTTTTTTTTTTTTAGATAAAAACAGGTGCGGAAGAACTTCCTTTCGAACTTAAATTTTAGACACTCGAACCTACTCTTATTGTACACAGTTGTTTCTTATATTTTGACAAGCTCTAACTTTATTATAGGAGTTAGGAAAAAATTTTAAAAACATAATATCGTAACTTTTTTTAAAAACTTCGATTTAAAAAGAAATGTAATTACAAGTACTCATATTGAGCAAAGAGATCATTTTATTTCTAAAAAGTTATTTTTAATAAAATTAATTTACCGTCGTTACAGCGTATAATAATATATATTCTTCATTGAACTAATTTTTAATTATTGCATAACTTACATGGATATGACGACTTTTTAAAATATTTAATGTTTTGAGGTAAATATTTCAAAAATTGTTAAAGTAAACAAAGGAAACAACATTTTTGAAAAGGGAATTTTAAGCTCTATTTTAATATTTAGTAATATATAGGGTGTTCTATTTAAAAAAGTGAATTTATTTAAAAAATAAAATTTTTCATAAGCATTTGGTATTCTTGCGATATAGAAATAATCCAGTAACTCATGCATTTAAAGTTTTTTTCTAACTCCTATAATAAACTCTCCAGAGCTTGTCAAAATATAAGAGACAACTCGTGTGCATAGAGACTTTTTGGCAATTAAATACGGCGCATTCAGTATAACAACGGCTAAAACGTCCCAAAATTAATATTTTGTCTGAAGTTCTTTCGATTTAAATTTGTATATATTCAAACCGTGCTCTCTGTTATATACACTGTTAAAAATAACGTTAAATCTAATGCAAATTTAATGTTCATTCTACGTTAAATTTAATGATTTTGCACCAAAAATTGTGAATAATTTACATTTATTTTGAATTTACAGCAATTCATTGAAATATCAGTTCGTTGTACATTAAATTTGATTGAACGGTTTCTTAAATTTCAATATAGTTACTGAAAAGATATTTCAACTTCTGCACATTAAAATTAATTCACATATACTCTAATACTAAAGGAATTTACATTATTTAATATATATTGCATGAGATTCCGGGAGATGGAGCAACTTGTATTGAACTTTTTATTTAGTATGATATAAGTTGCAAAAAGAACTAAATTTTCTTATGGTGAAATGTAAATATCTGTACCGTGTTGACGAGACCCATTAAGTTCAAAACTGGTCTAGATGGTGGACACTACCTATGAGAAAAGTGTCCACTTTTCCTGGTAGTTTCAGAATTTCTTGAACTCATATTAATGTTGGTGCGTCAAATATATGATAACCTATATCAAATTTAATGACACTGGCTGTGTATTTAATGTACATGGTCACCTTAAAAAGTAATGGTCAAACTTTAAATCTAATGTATGATTATATTAAATTTAATGGAATAAATTAATTTAGATTAATGTAAAAATTATTAAATTTAATGCATTATATTCAACGCATTTAATAAACGTTTGTGAAATTTGCTTCCAGCACATTTACCTTAAATTGAAAGCATTTCCTTTTTACAGTGTACACTATACACATTAAATTTAAGGTTATTTTTAACAGTGTACGTTACATGCTTGTGAATACAATATGGCAGCTAAAATATCAAAAACTTGAAATATGCTTTGACCTATATATATATATATATATATATATATATATATGAGGCTTTCACGGATTCCTCCGTGTGAGATGCAATAGCAGTGGATATATCCACATTATGCCGTTGTAGTGCTCAAATCACATTCAGCAAACGTACAACTATATGCAACTCCGTGAATAGATGAAGTAAAATGCGAACAGTAATTGCAGACTTCATTCCATCATATCCTTTCCGTGTTAGAGGTTGCACAGTTTGAATGAATTGCTACAGAACACAGTTCATCCTATTACACCACCATCGAGATGATGGCCTACCTGTACCACCATACCGAGAAGAAAGTCAAAACTTACCCTCCCCGCCACAGTGATACGGTATATATATATATATATATATATATATATATATATATATATATATATATATATATATATATATATATATATATATATATAAATTCAAGATGACGGATATAAGATAGTATTTAAGGTAAACAAAATAACTTTCCGAAGAAACAGTTGAATATTTTTACAATTGAAACTATTAGTACCCGGACTGTACTTCAGTATATGTACGTATACTGTACGTATCATAATCCAAAATGGATAATCCAGTATGGTCACAGAATTATTAAACAGCTCTAATTGTGCAAAGGAGACGGCATGGTGGTGCAGGTGGGCCACCGTCTCGATGGTGGTGGAATAGGATGACTTGTGTTTTATAGCAATGTATTCTGACTGTGCAACCTCCAAAACAGAAAAGATATGATGGAGAGAAGTTTGCATTTGCTGTTTCGCATTTTACTTGACTTACACACGGAGTTGCATATAGTTGTACGTTTTGCTGAATGTGATTTCAGCACTACAACAGCATAATGTCGATATAACCACTGCTAATACATCTCACAAAGAGGAATCCGTGAAAGCCGTATAAACATATATACAACATCCGCCGAGATATCGGCGAAGTCGCGTTCAGTGTTGTATACTTCCTTCCGATCTGTCCTTTGCAAAACCAGGTGCACGTCGGTACCCTGATGAGCCTAGTGAGAGACGAAACATCTACCTCTGCCGTATCATTATGGCGGGGAGGGTAAGCTTTGACTTTCTTCTCGGTATGGTGGTACAGCTAGGCCACCATCTCGATGGTGGTGGAATAGGATAAATTGAGTTTTATAACAATTTATTCTAACTGTGAAACCTCTAACACAGAAAGGATATGATGGAGAGAAGTTGGCATTTACTGTTTCGCATTTTACTTACTCTCTTCTTTTAGGCACTGTGGCGTCCACTATATTATTTTTTAACAAAAGCCACACGGCAAAAAATATAGAGATTATAAGCTAAAATTTGAGCTCTTACAGAAAGTCCCCGAATTTTAAAAAATGGTATCGCTGAAAAAGAATGCTCCAACTATATTTGTTTCTTGAATTATTTGCATTTTTAGCACTGTCAAAGGAATTTTACATAAACTTAAACAAGCTTCAGAACATAAAACAAGAGAACATTAGGTAAGTTAAGAAGTCAACATAAAAAGCAAATGTAAAACCTAATTAGACAGACAATTAAAATTCAGGGTTGTTTTACTGCCTTTAAATAAACCCTTTAGATTTTTACTTAATGCAGTTCTTACCCCGAATTTATATAATTAGAATTACTGTATATACCTCGCAATTTACGGTTCACGTTTTAAACCTTTTAGTCTTCGGTAATTAAAAGAAATCCACGTTCGTTAAATTTGATTAGTTAAATAAAAAGCTCTGAATCCACTTTCGGTGAATTTAATTTAAATTTAAATTTTAAATGCACTAAGTTAAAAGTCCGCAACTTTTTTACTATCGTTTTGATTTTAAAGTTTTTAATAGTGTTACAATCCTAATGCGTAAAAATAGGAACATTTAAGTAAATTGCAAATAAAATAATTTTAACTCTTATTAATATTAAATCATTAACGTTAAATGTAAAAACTCTACGTCGATGCGTTATTAAAAAATAAAATTTTTATAAAAAAAATTTAACCTACTTCTAAAAGTGCGCTAAAATGTGAAAAATAACTATAAATTTCTATATGAAATTGAAATTTTTGAAGTCGGGCCCAAACTAATACAAAATGAGATTCGCAAAAATAAATTAACAATACTTTATTTGTAATTGCTTTCTTAGCATAATTTGTATATATTAGTAGTTATTTCATTAATTTAGAAATAACTTGGCGCCGACTTCAAAAATTTCAATTTCATATAGAAATTTATAGTTATTTTTCACTTTTAAGCGGACTTTTAGAAGTCGGTTCAATTTTTTTTATAAAAATTTTATTTTTCGATTTTTAGTTTTGTGTTCATTATGATATCTATAAATTATTTGAACTAAGTACTAATCAAGATTAGTGTACCTCGCAATGACTACAAGATGGCAAAAAAGTACCCATTTTATTCAGAGTTGTAATCAACCTAAAATGAACCACTAAAAATTCTTTGATTTTTAGAGATCTACAAATACCAGTGAAATTGTATCAAACAAATATTTAGTCTTTCAGTAAATCCACTATCTTAAATTTTGAATTAATTTTAGATTGGTAATATAGGCTCTAAAACCTTCCAAAATCGATATTTAAAGAATTTAAGACGTAAACTTCTTAGCTCGATATATTTTATACTGCATATTGAGTTTATATACAATCCAAGAACCCCGCAATATCAATTTTAGGCAAAATCGGAAAACGTAAAATTTTCACTCCCTCGTATTGTATCTTGTCAACTTAATATTCTAAAAAATTAAATTCATATTCGTAATACACGACTCCAAAAACACCCTAATACCAAATTTGATAAAATGCGAATAAGGTAAAATTTTCAACTCACTATATTGAATCCGTCATATTGAATTAAAAAAAAAATAATTTTAACGTCTTAATGTAATCTAAATCTAAACTCATCAAAGCCCCTTAGTACCATTTTTACATGAAATCCAAAAATTCGAAAGACCGTCATATTACCTCTGACATATTAGATTTTCTTAAAATAATTTTATATTCACTATTTACATCCTGAAAAACGATTCAATCCCACATTTAAACAATATCGAAAAATGTAAAATTTTTAGTCCACCATATGGAATCCTGAACAAAATACTATTAGATTCGTAACTTACACCCCCTATATCAGTTTTAGAGATAAGTGAAAAATGTAAAATTATTAGAATGCCATGTTGAATCTGCCGGATTGAGTTCTGCAAAAAATATTTTAAATTCGTAATTAATACTAACACAGATCCCACAATACTGATTTTAGACAAGATCGAGGAATATTGAACATTTAATCCGCCATCTTAGATCCGCCATATTTAATTTTTTTTTTAAATAATGTCAAAAAACTCCCCCATATCAATTTTGAAAACAATCGGACAATATTTATTTTTTATCTCCCATATTGAATACGCCATATTGAATTTTTTTAAAATATTTTCAGAATCGTTATGTACGATCCCTAAAACATTCCCATACCAATTTTGAAGAAAATCGAACAAAATTGATATTTTCGTTTGCCATATTGAATCCGCCATTTTGAATTTTTTTAAAATTATTTTAAATTCGTCATGTGAGACCCCGAAAACTCCTCTGTACCAATTTTGGAGAAAATCGGACAAAACTGAATTTTTTTGGCCATATTGGATCCGCCATATTGAATTTTTTTAAAATATTTTGGATTCGTTATGTGCGATCCCGAAAACTTCCCCACACCAATTTTGGAATAAATCAGACAAAATTAAATTTTCTTGTCCGCCATATTGGATCCGCCATATTGAATTTTTTTAAAATAATTTTAGATTTGCTGGGTACAACCCCAAAAATTTCCCCATACCAATTTTGGAGAAAATCCAACAAAATTAATTCTTGTGGCCTCCGTATTGTCAGCGCCATCTTGGATTTTACTGCACCAATTTCATCCAAAAAAATGTGGAACCACTGCGACAACTACCTGAACATAACATAAATAATTTCATTCAAATCGGTGCCGCCGTTCCGGAGTAATTGGTGTACATACATAAAAAAAACATACATAGTCAACGAATTGAGAACCTCCTTCTTTTAGAATTCAGTTATTAAATGACTGCATATAGTCGAGTTATGTTATCAATGGATCTGAGAGCTATAAGGTCATAAAATTTGTTATCCCTCTACACAACTAGAAAAGACCAAAAATTTTTGTGCATCCTGTACATAACCTCAAAAGTAGCCAAGTTTAGATTACATATGCTCAAATATCTCTAAATCTTGATGTGATAAGACAATTTTGACCTCGGTTTAGATTCTACTCAGCAAAAAATGTCCCTCAGTTACCCAACAACAGAACCTTGTAGACCTGTGTTAACTCCGATAGGTAAAAATGATGTGTGATGAAAGTTATAAGCAGATAATTTTTGCAACAGAATATCATGTAGAACAATCAAATACCTTTGTTGGATCAAAAAAGGAGGCATAGGTGCCAGACCCTTCTCTAGATCCACAGCTATAAACTCGACAAAGCTAATAATGACGAGAAGTAGATTTTTTTGTTCCTGAAACCATACTGATCCTGAGGACATTCAAAAATTTTTGAAGAGTTAGTTATTAGAATCATCAATTGATTCTTTGTTTTTGTAAATAGGAATAACCTCATCAGTCTTTGGGGAATAGAGAAAGACACTATTAATGATGCATTGAATAATCAGATTAGTTAAATTAGACATTAAAATATTCTTTAAGGTCTTGAAAATTTTAGTATTAATATCATAGCATTCTTCTTCTCAACATCCACTTTATCATTGGAATGAAATCCCTCTTGATCGCTTCAACGATATTACATAAAAATAACCTGCTTCGTTACAGACTGGTGGTTTAGGCGAGTGTTGTTCTTACCTTTAAAGTTAGCTACGTCAAAGTCAAGAAATATACCAAGATGTTCTGAAATATTTTATAAATTAAGCGGTTCAGAAATAAATTCAGTAAAATCAGTTTTAGTAAAGTCATTCTCAAGACAGTTATTGTTTTAAATAAGCCATAAGACTGCATAAGATTAATTAGATCCACTGACTTCGGACCATATCCAAAATGTATATTGAAATCACCAGCAACTAGGATATTTTTTCATAAATTCAATTTTTCAAAACAAGCTGATAGTATTTAAAAAACATCTTTTTTAAGATTTCGGTTTGGTGATCTATAGAGTGTGATGATTTGGATGTAGGCCTCAGTTAAAAATGCATCTGCCACTTTACAGGGTAACTGTTCAGAAAATTTAGAGACATTAAGATCAGAGTAACTATTTTAAAAATAAATTGCCATATAACCATGCCCCTAACAGACCTCCAGAAATGAGAAGTGGCATTATAGTCATCAAATAATGGTATTAAAAATTCATCAGCAGTTAGTCATTGTTCATTGAGATAAACACAGTTGAAAAGAGCGCTCTGTATATGAGCATGATTTTTTTTGAATCAGATGATTTAACCGGAGCCCGCTTTATTTAGAGATCTTACCTCTAAGTTCTTTGAGTGCACTTATCTTAAAAGCGTTTAGTGTTTTTGATTTCGTTTTCATTTTTTCCGCAGCCTTTTTCTATTTGTCGATATTTCAAAAACTCAATCACCTGTTTACTTTCAGTATATCTCGATAACCCTGTAACAAATACTCAGCAAAGTCCACCGGGTAACTTCAAGGAGGCTCTTTCATTATTAGATCGTTTAATAGGTTGTAATTTATTATTCTTTACAGAATGTGAATAACTTTTACGTCTTCTAGATACTTTTTACCAATTATTTTTTTTTTCAAATATCGACTTTCCAGGGATAGTTTAATACCTAACCTCAGCTCTGGTAGTTGTTAACTGAGTTTCAACTAAAGCCAAGGTTTCATCAATAGTTTCAAATCAGTAATTTTCTGTCATAGGATCTTTAACACTTTTATTGTCAAATTCTCCCATGCTTTTATTTTTTGAGGAAGATCGCGCTTTCTTTTAACAGATTTCCATTTTTTTCCAAAATTTTATTCTTGGGATAATGCAATATCTGCTCTCTCATCATTTGAGGTTAACTCAGCTTTATCTGTCAGCGGTTTTATTTTTCAATATTTATAGTCTGCACTCACTACTTCTGCTGATTTTTTAAGACAAGAAGGATGAAAAGTGTGTTCACAATTAATACATTTCATTTATCCAATCCCACCGATAAATCACCATTCGCCTCCATTTTTGACATGGGTACTTCGCTGCTTCGTCTTACCCTACAATCACCTATATTTTATTTATTCATAATAAAATGCTATAAAAATGGCTAGTCCGTTAAAGAAAACATTTATTCATTATTTATTTATTTATTTATTTGTAGATATATTTATTTATTTATTTGTAGATACATTTATTTATTTGACATGCTGCAACATCCTAGTTTAAAATTTTCTCTCTTACGAATCCTGAAATGAATAGAGTACAGAAACCTCTTCATGGATTTATCTGACCCGTATATTTCTTAGTCCGTGTAACGACCCATGTTATGTAGCGGCCATTATTGTCCATTTTGGCTATGGTCTAATTCCTTTTCTTATAATGACATCCCAGGATCCAAAATACGTTTTTATCTCACGTAAGCTCTAAGCATTAAGAAATATTTATACGCAATGCAAAATTTTGTAAAGACATACTAAAATCTGTACAAAATAGAATATCTATATATGCAGGGTGTTCCATAACCAATGAACCACAGAACAACTAAAAATACTAGACATGAAAATAGACTCATTGAGTCTCGTTTCTCGAGACGTTATTTTTAAAGAGATACAGGATGTTCAAAGTGAAAATTTATTTTATAACATAAGATATATTTTAAAAGCTTTAAAATATTTGGTATTCAAAATTAGTATAATTATGTTTTTATGGGTAAAAAATAAGAATCTATAAACCACTTTAGTTTTCTCACAATTAGGTGTTACCTTCACTGGGTGTAATAAATCTAGGCATTTATTTCTTAATTGTAAAATAAGGTATGTTTAGATCGAAATTTCTGAAAAAATAATTATATCTTAGCTTAAAAGTTATACGTGCTCGATCTTGATGTCCAACTATTTTTAAGCTCAAAAATTTGAAATTTTAATTTTGTAAGCCTCTCACCGCTCGGAGAGATGGTGTTTCAGAGTTATTTTATATTTTAAAATCTAATATCGAAAATGTCTACAAGTTTAACATTCTGCTGACAAACCACTTATCTAGTCAAATAGGGATTCAACCTCGGAATGAAGGATAATAACCAATAAATTTGTTTTGACATAGAATCTAGTTTACACGAGTCAAGAACTTCAAGGCCAAAGGGCACGTTTATTTTGTAAATATCTTGTTCCTTTTGCTCTGCATGACATTTAGGGTTATTAAAAGAGCAGAGCATAGAATTCTCTATAAATCTGGTCTTTTATATTTTAAACAATTAACATTTCTTGAAATAGATATGAAAGAGTGGGAGGCACTTAGTAATAAGTATGGAAAACCTAGTTATTTACTAATCAATAAATGATATTTATAGATATTATTCATTATGTATAATTATATTAATAATAAAATATTAAAATGAAATAGTTTACATATATTTTAATTATATTTTTATCCACAATCGTAAATCTATTATGATTCAAGATTAAATGTTATTTTCATTATTATTAACAGCAAGCATTCAGCTTAATATTCCTCTTGTTCGTCATCATATTCCTCTCCTTGTCGCTCAACTTGAATTTCCGATTCATTAGCATTATCCTCATTGTCTGTTCGGCTCTAACGATTCAAGGAATTCAGGTATAAGTTCACTTTCTTCATAAAGATTGTTTGACTATGAAGAAGCATTGAGGCATGCTTGCCCCTTACACTGACCACAAGCTAAGGAGCATTGCAACCCTAATTTTCTATATCCGCAACTCAAACTGCAGCCTTTCTTGCAATTACAAAATATATCATATAGAGCAGCTCTTCTGGTGCTGATGATAATCAAGTTGTTGTCGATTCCAGGGTTTCATTTTGCAATATCCATCTCATTTCTGGGGTTCTAAATCATTCTTTAAGTTTGGATTTGATAGTAAATACGATATATGTGTTGTCGGGCTGCTACACTTGTAGGTGGAAAAGATTGTAACTGCATCGATTTGTTGAGTCTTGTTGATTTAATGAATTGCATATATCGAAAATTGTCAATATTTTGTTCTGATTTTTGAGCATTATACATTACCAAAAAAGAGACGTACTTTATTTTCAAACAATGTTTCTGAAAGACAGTTTTTTTGCTGAAATACTTAAGCTGATTGATCCACATTGGAATGTTTCTCGAACGTTTTAATAATTGATAGTTTTCCTTTTCTAAAAAGCGCAGATATTGTGTCCCATCCCCTGAGCAAAAGTAAAATATGTCTTTTAGAACGGGGATATCTGTCAAAGCTTTTAGATGCATACATTTGTGTCTCTACATTGCCCTTGCCAAATTTTTTTAAGAAAGTTCCCTGATGATGCTATTGAGTACTATTAAAAGATCTAGCAATTTAATATGTTCCTCTGACATCATGGCAGTCTCTTTATGTTTAAATTCTGCAATTGCTGTCTAGACGTTAGGAAAATCAGCATCATATCTGGCTTTTTTTGTATTAATATTAACAGTTGTTAATTTCTTAATAAGCATTTCAATAAAGTTTTTCTTTGTTGAGGTTCTTGACTGATTTGCACAATCATTTGTTTCATCAAAACAAACCTCCTAAGGGAGCAACAGCTCTTCTCATTAGTCTGAATATCCGTCGAATACAACAACAAAATTTGAACCATACTGTGTTTGCAAATATTTGACGTATTTATTAAAAACAATGGAGAAAGTTCATCTTTGCTCCGTACGACGCAATGCAAATGAAATCCAGCATCGATAGTGTTTGTTACTTTATCTTCATCCAGCTTGATATCGACAGGTGTCATTTTGTATAATTTTGCTTTAGTAGCTTTTCTCATGCCACTATGATCAAATAAAAATGCCTGATACGCACTCAGTTCATATTGCAGATATTTTTTCAGATTACTTTCAAACTTTTTATTCACAGTTATTCTCTCGAAGAGTAGCAATGGATCAACAAAAACTTTTCTATTGTTAATCTTGATGGATTTATTAACTAATGAAATTGGTAGAAATTTATCGAGAAGTTTTAATTTTACTTATTAAATCAGTTATTTTCACCATCGACTCTAAACCAATATAATGAACTAATATTTCTTCGTAATTATAATATTTCTAGTAAATTAACTTTATAAATTGTACTATGTGTTGTATTACACAGTTAACCTAGCGTTATCATACATACGTCTGAGCGCTTCTCACTCTTCGTGCTCTATCACAAAAATTGTAAATTGTATAAAATAGGTTTCTTGCCCCAGTGTTCTGGAAAGAGTATTCAAATCTTGTTAATGATTGCCATTTCTGATTTCTGCATAATACTCGTATTTGGCAAGGCACAGGTATATCCAAGAAGAAAAAGTCGGTTATAAACTATCCAAATATATCATCTGCGTTGAAATCTGTGCCTCATACTGATGAGCTTCTTATTTCAGAACCCTCAGAAACTTTTACTTACGAATCAGATAATAACGATACAACGATTTCTCAAGAAGAAGACATGTCATCAATATCAAGAGTTCCTGCTTTCACCCCCAGTACATTGTATCTCCAACCGCACAAAATAACCCAATCAGAATTAAACGATATTGTGAAAGACTTAGAATTTCCAAAAAGTAAAGCACAATTACAAGATTGAAGTTGTGGGACTTATTAGAAGACCATGTTTCAGTATCACCATTTTTTAACATGGAAAAGAACTTGGTTTTCTGCAATAACATTAGTGGTTTATTGACAGCTTTAAATATAAAATACAAGCTTGAGGAATGGAGATTGTTTATAGACAGTTCAACATTGAGTTTAAAAGCAGAACTATTGCATATGGGAAATATTTTACTGTATGTTCTTGTTGAATATGCAGTTCTCCTGAAAGTATAAAATATGATGAGCACCAATGGAAGATCTGTGGTGACTTAAATATAATTACACTTTTACTTGGCTTGCAGCTTGGACACACCAAGTTTTGCTGTTTCTTCTGTGAATGGGACAGTCGGGCAAAGGCACTTCATTATAAGAGAGAAACTGGTCCGTTCGATAATCATTAGAGCCAGGTACAACATATGTCGTTGGTAGACCCAAACAGTTTTTGTTGCCATCACTACATATCAAATTGGGCCTAATGAACAACTTTGTTAGGACACTGAATACAGATGAGTCAGCTTTTCAGTACCTGCGTCAGAAATATCCAAGGCTAAATAAAGCAAAAATTAAAGAAAATATTTTTATTGAGCTTCAGATTCGCAATATTCTAAAAGACAAACATTTTGACAGCATTCCAGCTGATATTAAAAAAAAATGCCTGAAATAACTTTCGCCTCGTGGTCACTGATTTCTTCGGAAATAAAAAAGCTAGCAATTACGTTACTCTTGTTGAAAATATGCTGTCGACGTATCAAAAAATGGGTTGCCATATATCACTAAAGATCCATTTCCTACACTCCCATCCGGACTTTATCCCTGACAACTGTGGAGCTGTAAGTGATGAGCACGGCGAACGCTTCCATCAGGATATACCAACAATAGAGAAAAGGTACCAGGGAAAGTGGAATGCTTCCATGCTTGCCGACTACTGTTGGACTCTTGTTAGAGATGCTCCAGAAACAATTCACAAAAGAAAAGCAAAAAAAAACAAGGTATTTAGTTTCTCTACAAGTATGTATTTTTTATTGTTTTGTTAAAAATAAAATAAAAAACTTGCTCTGGAAAATTGCAACTAAGTTTTTAATTTCATTATCATTTTTGTATTCAGCGCCCCAAAATTAACAAAAAAAAATGTAGTTTTCATACAAGATACAAAAAATAAACTCAAATTTGTTGCGTAGTGTAATTTGAAGAGAATGCAAATTTAAAAATGATATTCTTCACACAATTTTAGCTTTATTGTTTAAGAATGATGATAGAATTAACAACTACAGGCTCATTACTTCAATTATCTAAATTTTAAAGTAAAGAAAAGCGTTAACAAACCTCAACAGCTTTGTTTTCTTGACGGAAATAAAAAAGTAAAACATGCCGAATGTGTTCATTTTTGCACTCCATACTGAAATTGATCCTAAACTCACAGCTACAAACAAAATTACTCACAAGCTGCTTCTAAAGTAATCTAAATGTGACTGAATCAAATGTGAAAAGGAAAGAAACCATATAGCTGACAAAAGTCCTTTAAAGTGATTACAACGCTGTGTGACAACTAAAAATACTTCCTTGCCGACCTAATATATAGTAATCGGCAGAAATACTACACAAAAGATAATATGAATAGCGGATATCCTGTACCGTATATGTTGGAAGTTTTTAGCAAAATTTAAGTATTTGAATTGTACAGGGTGAGTCAACGATTGGATGAAGTAGGTTTGTGCCTTTTCGGTGAAATTACCAAAGAAACTATATTGATTCTTTGATACAGTTTATTTTTACGCAGATTTTAAAAATATTTAGGACTCTACAGGGTGAGCCAAAAAACTAGGACAGCATAAAGTTGTATTTTTTTAAATAAAACACCCTATATACGAATCGTATTTTCGATTTAGCTTATAATTTTAAATCTTTTTTATTAAGGGTTTACTATAACAAAACTTTATAGTTTCTGAGATAATTAAGTTTAAAGAAAAAAAGTCACATTTTCAAGCATCAATTCAATCCTAAATAACGTTTTCAATTTTGTGACAAATATATTGAAATTTGGAATTTAGGAAGGCCAAGGACAATTTAATATAATATTTACCTAATATTTGCAATAAAAGCTACAGGGTGTTTAACACATCGGCTCAAATTTGAACAAGTTTAAATGAATAAATATCTTTTTTTTTAAATGGTACACCCTGTATATTTCCATGTTTTTTAATAGAGTAATAAAAACCCTAAAAGTTTTGTTCAATATATCCTATACCTATTTATAATAGTTTTTGAGATATTTCAGTTTTTCTTATTTTCCATACTTTTTTACAGAAATAGTCTTCATTATCATAGTAGCCATGGCAAAAACAATGTAAAAGAACATTTTTCTGTGTGTCAAATTTATAACCGCAATCGTTTCTTTTGGTTTTTATGTAGTGTAGTTTGGTTTTTTTTTGCATTAATCTTATATTGTAAAATGAATTTTCCAAAGAATGAGTTAATAAATATGATTTATACAATAGGAGAGGCTCAAAAAAATTGCCTCCTTGCTCAAAGAATTTACAAAATGAAGTATCCTGATCGACGCCAGCCTAATACCCATACTTTTCAAAACTTAATGCAAAGATTTGATTCTTCTGGTACTGTTGATTATCCAAAACGTAAAGTGGTCAACAAACCAGTAACTAATGAAGAAAAAGAACTACAAGTATTGTTAAATGTTCAGGAAAATTCTTATATTGGTAGCCGTCAGTTAGCAGCATTATGTGAAACATCACAATCCACCGCTAATCGTACTACCAAGAAATATAGGTATCATCCATATCACATGGAATTACACCAAGAATTGCATGGACAGGATTTTGAAAGTAGTGTAAACTTTTGTCGTACAATAAATGCGGAGATTCAATTAAATCCAAATTTATTATGCAAGGTAATGTTTAGTGATGAAGCTACTTTTAGAAGTAACGGTGCCGTAATTAGACGCAACATGCATTATTATGCCACAGAAAACCCATTTTGGATTAGAGAGGTGCAACATCGAAACCACTGGTCATTAAATGTTTGGTGTGGTATTCATCATAATCGAATTATTGGACCCCACTTTTTTAATGAACCACTAAATGGCCATAGTTACCTGAACTTTCTACAAGAAGAACTACCCCAACTGCTTCAAGGTCTCGATAGGGATGAACTCGACAGTATGTGGTTCCAGCACGATGGTGCGCCTCCGCATTACCATCGTGAAGTTCGTGCGTTTTTGGACCAACGATATCCGCAAAAATGGATTGGACGTGGGGGTTTCATTGAGTGGCCACCAAGGTCTTGCGACATCACCCCATTAGATTTCTTCCTATGGGGTTATATTAAAAATAAGGTGTATGTTAATCCACCAACAACAGTGGAAGATATGCGAAACAGGATTAGGGATACCTGTAGAACAATAACGCCACTAATTTTGTCCAGGGTCCAAGAAAATCTGCAAAAAAGACTAAATTTGTGCATTGCACAAGAGGGTCGTTTATTCGAACACTTATTAAAAAGAAATAATTAATCTCTCAATTTAGTATAAAAGTAAATATGTATTTGCCTTGTCGTTATTGTTGTGTTAATTTTTTCACATTATGTTTAATTAAACTATTGCCGTTGTAATATAACGAATAATGTATTTCATCATATTTAACCACATTCTATTTTTTTCTGTAGTTTCTTTTTATTATTTTACATGGCTACTATGATAATGAAGACTACTTCTGTAAAAAAGTATGGAAAATAAGAAAAACTGAAGTATCTCAAAAACTATTATAAATAAGAATAGGATATATTGAACAAAACTTTTAGGGTTTTTATTACCCTATTAAATAACATGAAAATATATAGGGTGTACCATTTAAAAAAAAAAGATATTTATTCATTTAAACTTGTTCAAATTTGAGCCGATGTGTTCAACACCCTGTAGCTTTTATTGCAAATATTAGGTAAAAATTATGTTAACTTCTCCTTGGCCTTGCTAAATTCCAAATTTGAATATATTTGTCACAAAATTGAAAACGTTATTTAGGATTGAATTGATGCTTGAAAATATGACTTTTTTTCTTTAAACTTAATTATCTCAGAAACTATAAAGTTTTGTTATAGTAAACCCTTAATAAAAAAGATTTAAAATTATAAGCTAAATCGAAAATACGATTCGTATATAGGGTGTTCTATTTAAAAAAAATACAACTTTATGCTGTCCTAGTTTTTTGGCTCACCCTGTAGAGTCCTAAATATTTTTAAAATCTGCGTAAGAATAAACTGGGTCAAACAATAAATATATTTTTATTGTTAATTTCACCGAAAAGGCACAAACCTACTTCATCCAATCGTTGACTCACCCTGTATAATTTAATTTTTTACATTTTCTTATTAAAACTTAATTTTGTGTTCGAAGAACAACCTTACATTTAAACATAAAAATTAATTTTAAACATTTTTAATAACATTTTTCTGTACTTTTTTAAATAAAGGTAGATATTTTAATCGTCAACAAAAATTAAATTTTTTCCCTTATCTTGTATACGGTATAATTTTCAAAATTTATTTCTAGGTTTTTTGATATTATCGCATGATGCAACATTTCTGTTGGTGACCGTAAAAACTTTTACGATCATTTTGCTAAAAAGGCTCCATATACCGAAATTCCACCGAAGTTTCAAAAAAAATTGTATAGGTATCAAAAAACACAATATAAGGAAAAATTTTCTATACACTTTAACGTAATTTCCTCTTCGGCTTATGAAGTATACCAAGAATTGCACTGATGTCAATAAACCTCTCAACTTACGTAAGTGTTCGAGCAATTTATAAAGCTTACTTGTTTTTCAGAAAGGACAAGATCACGTTTACTGAAAGCGTGTGCAAACAAAATATTTTCTAAAGGACTTTTACGTGCTCACATGAGCCCTGAATTCTTCGTAATGTTTTTATTTTTTCTTCTTTATTGCGAAATAAATATTTTTCTTGTGTCAAGCTATAGCAATAAAAAGTTTTTTTTCTACATAAGTAATCGAGTCAAGTAAGAAAAAACTTACACAATAGTTTATACCAAATACGGTTGCCAATTTCGTTTGTAAAATGTATTTTGATGTGTCCCAAATGTTTACATTGGCAATAAGTATGAGGCAATAACCTGCCAACATGTGAAACAAAGGTACATTAACCACCGTATCTTTTAGACAAAATAAATGATACCTTGTCAACTTTTGTGACACCAAAAATTCATTTAAGTTTCAGAATTAAGATTTTATATAGACATTTACTTCCTGTGAATGTTACTCTTGGTTCGCTACAGATCCACAAAATTTAAATTGACTTCGTAAAGTTGGTTAATTTTTTTTAGTTCATGCAATTTAGGTATTTTTTATTAGGAAAGCTAAAAATAAATTTTATTTGGAGGCCTTTATATTAAACTATTGTTTAGGAAGCTAAAGAAAAAAAGTTATATAAGTTTTAGTTCTGAAAAATAAAATATTTCGTTAGTATCAAATTTTTCTCAAATATGACATATGTAACAGCTTTACCAAGTTTCATAAAAACTTGTTGCAACTAAATAACCGTATTTACAATTACAAATTCAAAATAACTTAATAAAAATTGTTTCATAGTTACAGCAACAACCTATTCAGTATTCCCAACTAATTTTCTCTTTTGGCCATATTACGAGTGGGAATATGACGTATATGGCCTTTCATTGGTTGGATTAATGTCGAACACTTGTTCAAGCTTGAATCGTATCCCAAAAGCCTATGCCTCTATCCTCGAAAGTGTGATGTGAAAGGTGCTGTGAATGGCGATTTGAACTTTTTGACAGTAAAAGCCGTATTCTTAAAAAGGCGATGTTGAACAATATGAACGTACTAAAACTCGAGAATTTCAAAAAATAAAATGGATGACAGATTGAATTGAGCTGTCAGACCGAAAATATCCATAGTATGTTTGGTTGCCATTTTAGGCAAAAAGTAGTTTTGGTACGTTAAATTAATCGTCAAAAGTAAAAAAAATAGTGCTGTTGTTATTATTTTTGTGAAGTTATGGATTACCATTACAATATTTGTACTTTGTCTGGATTAAATTTATCTTAAATTGATACTCTAGAACTGTTAAACAAAAATGCATACAAAGAGCCAAGTACTTCAAGATTCTACTATATAAAGAAAAAAGAATATCAAGAAAAACAGCAAACATATATACAAAGTAATATACTGACAGTAATTGCACAAATCCAGCACTGATAATCCTTGAAACGGTGGAAATTACAACTCTACTTAGTATGACTAAAAGCTATCATCCCAATCCACTACAGAAACTATTCAATCAGTTATTTATTATATGAATTCACAAAATATCCAGCCTCTTACTGCAAAATCTTCTGTCCTGACAACTAAATTTGAAAGAAAACCTGAAACTTGAACAATGATAGTGATACCATTTATGACCAGGGACCAAAACCAAAGGCCAGGCAGAAGACGTCCATTAAAGATGCTGGCGGATCTCACATTCAACTTTTAATATATATTTTTTTTATTTTATAAATATTTGTAGAGGCTTGAAGATCGAATGTACCATAAATAACGTTTTTATGCTCAAGGACCTCATTCGTTGGTCTGTAGGGTTTATATTTATATGTGCAGATAAATTATAATTATAATATTTATTTAATTGTAGTTAACATGATTTAAATATAAAATTTGTTACTTATTTAAATAAAAGTTTCAGATAACTTACAAATTGTGATTTCTCAAATTTATTATAAGTTGCACGGTGAAAAGAATTATGTTAGATTTAACTGTCTATCTCAGCTATTATGGAGAAAAGTATTTATGTTAAATCCATAAGCAGAACTGGCCCTAGAAAAACATTTTTTAATGGCACGCTCATACAATTGAGTTATAAGCAGAATCTCCTGTAATAATTTTATATGTCTGTAATCTCAAATTTACTTAATATTTGCGAGACATATTCAACTTTCTACCGGGGTACCACCTAATTAACGTTTCAACTGTTTATTCAAAAAATAAAGCATCCTAAAGAAGCGGTTCGTCAACATATTATTTTTTTGAATGACGAGTTATTTTGAAGAACCAAAAACAAAATAAAAATTTTTAATATTTTGAAATCCGTGCGTTAAATATGTCATTTAGAGGCTGACATTTCGTTTGCGCATGTTTCACCGTTCGCTTGCCTTCCACCGGGCGAACGAGGATAGGAATGATGAACATTTCACGAATACGCGTTCGCCACCTTTTCACCGTTCACTTCACGTTCCCCAGTTCGAGGATAAGGCCCCTGGTAATGTTTTGCCTCCTTTCTTTTAAGCCCGGTAGGTCTGTCGAGCTTCAATTCGAACTTCCTTTTGAGATGAAAGACAGAAGCCAACCGAAATCATTTTTCCTGATTTTTACTTTTGTAAAGTGACGAGTTTTGCGTTGCTAAATTTTCAACCGTTTACTTTGGTTATAATATCGATATTTAAGAGTGCCCAAACCGGATTTAACAAACTTATTAATAAAATTAGTAAAATATTGTCGTCATTTTTTGAAATTAAAAATTATTTCAAAACGGTCTTGAGATTTACTAGTTTTAATGAAAAATTATTTGTCGTTATTATTTAGGGATAATGGTAAAATACACTATTAAAAATAACCTTAAATTTAAGGCAAATTTAATGCCATTCTACATTAAATTTAATGATTTTTTACCTAATATCGTGAATAGTTTACATTTACTTTAAATCTAAAGCAATTCACTCAAATATCAATTCGTTGTACATTAAATTTGATTAAATTCCTTCTTAAATTTCAATAAAGTCACTGAAAAGATATTTCAACTTTTCGTAATCAATATTAATTCACATGTACCTTAACATTAAAGGAACTTACATTATTATTCATAGTACATTGCATGAGATTCCCGGAAATGGGTTAACTTGTATTGAACTTTTTATTTAGTATGATATAGATTGCTTAAAGGGTTCAATTTTCTTATGATTTCCACCTTTTTCTGGTAGCAGAATTTTTAGACCTCATATTAATGTTGGTGCATTAAATATGTGATAATATATGTTAAATTCAATGAACACTTAAAAATCGTATAGGTTTTCACAGTGTACAAAATAACATCAATAAATTAGGTAATATATATATATATATATATATATATATATATATATATATATATATATATATATATATATATATATATGTGGCTACATTTGAATATTTCAGAAAGCACCAGTTTGAATATGTTCCCTAAGAAATGATACACCCTAACTTTTTCGAATTCTGTTAGTTTTTTTTAATAGGGTATGTTTATACAGATTCACATTTTTATTTCTTGTTTACCCTAAAAGTGATGAAGAGTGCCGTTTTTTGGTTATTGCTAAATTAGAACACAATATGAGAATAAAAAGTTAAGATCATGTAATTCATTGGGTAATATGAATAAAGTTGTAGCTTTTTTTTAAAAGACTTATGTAACGTATATAGTTAACAAATAACAGGCAAAGCTACCATTATAGTAATAGTTTTTCCTCATTTTTATACACATCACCCTTTTGTTCCATTCAGGCGCGGATCCAAGGGGGGGGCGGTGGGGGCGATCGCCCCCCCCCCCCAAGAGCTTTGAGTTCAGGAAAATATACCCGATTTTGCCTCTTATACTACAGTTTATTCAAAAACTAGAGAGAGTAGTAAATCATTTTTTACCCTTTTTTTCTTCGCGAACTACCTGTGTTCTTTGGTCCGGTGTCTTTGGAAAAATTTGTTAGACACATATATTTTTCATAGGAATGGGGTAGAAATTTTATAATCAAAAATACCGGTCTATAATAATGGACTATTTGGTTCTTCTTCAATGAGGTTTTTCGTCTGTCTGTGATCGAATGTGGCTTGGAAGTAGTAACAATTCCAGTCGTTCTTTTCTCCTTCAGTACTCGGTACATAGTAGATTACTATAAATAACGTTTTTATGCTGAAGAACTTCATTCGTTGGTCTGTAGGGTTTATATTTACATGTGCTGATAAATTATAATCATAATATTTATTTAATTGTAGTTAACATAATTTAAATATAAAATTTGTTAGTTATTTAAATAAAAGTTTCAGATAACTTACAAATTGTGATTTCTCAAATTTATTATAAGTTGCATCGTGAAAAGAATTATGTTAGATTTAACTGTCTATCTCAGCTGTTATGGGCACAAGTATTTATGTTAAATCCATGAGCAGAACTGGCCCTAGAAAAACATATTTAAATAGCACGCTCATACAATTGAGTTATGAACATAATCTCCTGTAATAATTTTTTATGTCTGTAATCTCAAATTTACTTAATATTTGCGAAACATATTCAACTTTCTAAGGATATTTTATTAAAAAATTTGAAAATATAAAAAATATCTGGGTACCACCTAATTAATGTTTTAACTGTTTATTCAAAAAATAAAGCATCTTAAAGAAACGGTTTGTTAACATACTATTTTTTTTGATGACGAGTTATATTGAGGAACCAAAAATAAAATAAAAATTTTTAATATTTTATTTTTTGAAATCCGTGCGTTAAATATGTCATTTAGCGGCTGATATTTCATTTGCGCATGTTTCACCGTTCGCTTGCCTTCCACCGGGCGAACGAGGATATGAATGATGAACATTTCAAGAATACGCGTTCGCCACCTTTTCACCGTTCACTTTTCGTTCCCCAGTTCGAGGATAAGGCCCCTGGTAATGTTTTGCCTCCTTTCTTTTAAGCCCGGTACGTCTGGTGAGCTTCAATTCGAACTTCCTCTTGAGATGAAAGACAGAAGCCAACCGAAACCATTTTTACTGATTTTTATTTTTGTAAAGCGACGAGTTTTGCGTTGCTAAATTTTCAACCGTTTACTTTGGTTATAATATTGATATTTAAGAGTGCCCAAACCGGATTTAACAAACTTATTAATAAAATTAGTAAAATATTGTCGTCATTTTTTGAAATTAAAAATTATTTCAAAACGGTCTTGAGATTTACTAGTTTTAATGAAAAATTATTTGTCGTTATTATTTCGGGATAATGGTAAAATACACTATTAAAAATAACCTTAAATTTAAGGCAAATTTAATGCCATTCTACATTAAATTTATTGATTTTTTACCTAATATCGTGAATAGTTTACATTTACTTTAAATCTAAAGCAATTCACTCAAATATCAATTCGTTGTACATTAAATTTGATTAAATTCCTTCTTAAATTTCAATAAAGTCACTGAAAAGATATTTCAACTTTTCGTAATCAATATTAATTCACATGTACCTTAACATTAAAGGAACTTACATTATTATTCATAGTACATTGCATGAGATTCCCGGAAATGGGTCAGCTTGTATTGAACTTTTTATTTAGTATGATATAGGTTGCTTAAAGGGTTCAATTTTCTTATGATGAGGTGAACATGTCTGCCGGTACTGATTGATACGAATGAATTCGAAACCGGTCTTGACGACGGTACACTACCATGGGAAAAATTTCCATCTTTTTCTGGTAGCAGAATTTTTAGACCTCATATTAATGTTGGTGCATTAAATATGTGATAATATATCTTAAATTCAATGAACACTTAAAAATCGTATAGGTTTTCACAGTGTACAAAATAACATCAATAAATTAGGTAGTATATATATATATATATATATATATATATATATATATATATATATATATATATATGTGGCTACATTTGAATATTTCAGAAAGCACCAGTTTGAATATGTTCCCTAAGAAATGATACACCCTAACTTTTTCGAATTCTGTTAGTTTTTTTTAATAGGGTATGTTTATACAGATTCACATTTTTATTTCTTGTTTACCCTAAAAGTGATGAAGAGTGCCGTTTTTTGGTTATTGCTAAATTAGAACACAATATGAGAATAAAAAGTTAAGATCATGTAATTCATTGGGTAATATGAATAAAGTTGTAGCTTTTTTTTAAAAGACTTATGTAACGTATATAGTTAACAAATAACAGGCAAAGCTACCATTATAGTAATAGCTTTTTCTCATTTTTATACACATCACCCTTTTGTTCCATTAAGGATTGTCTAATTACTATATCATTAAAATGTAGGAAATGTCGCTTTCAGAGATCCGTATATCTATAACAAAATTAGACATGTCAAAGTCTAGGACTTTTATTGGAAGTTGGAACTGATGTAAAATATAGCATGTGTTTTTTTATTACCATGTCGTTATCCTGACCAAATTTAAGCAGTATATCACCACGTTCAATGCTTTTATCCCAGCCATGTTCTCTACCAAGTCAGATCTACGACCTTTATCAATTTTTGCATTAAAGTTACTTAAGATGTATGTGATTTAATTGGGGTTTAGGCGCTTTACTGTGAAATTTAGTGGTTGGTAAAAGAGGCTGTAGGGGCGTAAATCTGCAAGAAGTTAATAATAAATGGGTGGGCGTTTAATTGTAGAAGCATTATTCTGTCGTTGATAGGGTCAAAGTTATTTACAAATTTTTCCAATTTCGAATTGAAATGAAAATACCTACCCCACTCCTGTATCGGCGTCTTCGTTGCCAGAATAGCATAAAATACCATCCGCCTGTCTGCACGTTTCGGAATCGGTCCATCGCAGTCTCTTGAACTAAATTATCTAACTTACCAGTTTCGTATAGGTTTCTGGTATTCCATATACTTATCCTTACATTGTACTTTGCTATTTTAAGCTGGTAGATTCTTAGCATCCCTGACCCATCAAAGGGCTGCTCGCGGCTAGAGGCCATAAAATTTATCTTTCTCGCTTGAACAATATCCTGGGAAATCATTAGCAGTGTGGATTCCTATTGCCTTCACTGCTTTAAGTTCAGCCGCCCCTAACATGGAGAACCGCTGCTGCTTGCAGCTGCCCACTCTGGATCTGACGCTATATTGCTAGTTTTAGTCCACTACGGCTATTTGATTTCACCGGTACCACCCATATCTAGGAGGTGTTCTACTATCTGCCACCTTGGGGGGACCCGATGCTAGACTAGCAACCCCTCACGGGTTTTTCCATCCTTTTCTCTTTTTCTTAGATGTTCGTGATTTTGTTAAGATGTTTAATTTTACATAGCTTTCACAATATAACTAATTTTTGATAGATTATTCATTATTTAAATAATTTTGATATACTAATTCCTACCTAAAAGAATTATGAAAGTTTCGGATAAAATTAGGCTTGGGTGTAAGAATAGCGATGGGGCTAACCGGTTTGAAAATAAAAGAAATCGATTTCCTTATTCCTATATTTTTGAGGTTCAATACTTGGTTAACTTCTTGTTCCACTTCAATTTAGACTTTCTATTGTCAAATTAAAACAGTTTTAAAGTTAGACTATGTTAGCGAATCAGCGGTTAAAAGTTCTATAGTTACGAAGAATCAATAGGCTTTGTTATGCGTATAAAATTTCCCTATTAATAACTTTAATTAATTAGTTGGATGTTTGGTTTTGAAGTTGCTTAACTAAGTAGCACCTTATTCAGCTCTATTATAAACTAGACTCTAAAACAGTTTAGTTTTATTCCACAGAAAATTTTGTTAATTAATATTTTTATATATAGTTTTTAGGTGATTTACTAAATATTTTTAGATATAATATGGTAAGTGCATAACAAATTTTTCAAAAATTATTTCTTTGAATAAAAGCAATAATGCAAAATGCCAGAAAAAAATCAGAAGACCCATGGGAACAGGCGAGGATAAGGACATACAGACTAGAATAAAGCAAGGTCTTGGGGACTGGACCTGCCCTCGGACATACCAACTTTAAATGCATCATAACAAACTCGTTATTGGAGACGAGGAGTGTACCATGTGAAAAAGTTCAACAGTTCCTTTTCCAAGAGCGATCAGGCCCATCTAAACCCGTTTTTCTTAATATCTACATGCATTTTAGACTATTAAATTTCATTTATTTATTTTTATTTAAACTCATAGTTTTCAAATTAAAGCGCATTAAAATTTCATTGATGGCATTCTTATCGATCTGCTAAACAATAAGTTAAAAGACGAAAATCATTTAAACAAAACTACGTAAGTTCCTTTTCCCCGATTTTACTTCACAATAATGAAATTATAATTACCTAAGAAAATTTTTAAATGATATATTTCATTGGTAATGAGAAAAAAATAGTTGGAGTATTCACCGCAGAGATAAATTGCTAAGTTTAAATTTTTCAGTTCATATTTTATTTCGGAACGGTAAGATTAAATTCTGGATTTTAAGAAATAACTTATATTAAATTTTATGCAAATCGTGACAAGTATTCTTTAGATGTACCCAGAAGAATCATCCTTTTTATAAATGAGAAACTACAGAATGGCGAAAGTAAATATTAGATTTATTTATATTGTAAAGAATCAAATAGAAAACTTTAAGATATGTAAGTGAAATATTTATATACAGAGTGTAACAAAAAAAAACGCATTTTCCGAAAAAATGTTTCACACAAAAGTTGTAAGGTTTTGACCAAAGCATCGGATAGTGATCTTGTGTTAAGTCTCAAGATTATATGGAACTGAAAAGAACGAAAAATTTTATATGCAGATATGTATTTTGATTTCGAGTCAAAGAGAGTCATACTCTAATCGATGATTACGATGTTTAGCATTCAGTGTCATAAGGAGCAGGGTTCTGTCTAAATATATTGATGTCTTATTTAACCTGGAATCAGACTGACAAGTACAGCAATATCCTAGAAATAAACCTCCTTCATCACTCTCTTCATTTTCGTTATTTGATGTATCAGCAATAAAAATTTGTTTATGCTGTTATACCTTGTGAAATCTAAAGAAAATATTAATTCTTAAAAATTCAGGTTCAGTGATGTGCTCATCAAGGTTTTCCTGAGTATTATTCACTGTACAATAACTAATAAATCTGAAAGCGGCCTAGATGAGACCCAGTTTGGGTTTATAAATGCCCTTGGTACTAGAAAAGCGCTATTTGCTCTAAAAATTCTTCACCAAAAATGTCGAGACTAACATAAATACATTTACGTATGCTTTATCGACTACGAAAAAGCATTTGACAGGGTACAACATGTAAAGCTCATAGATATACTGTGGAATTCTGATGTGGATAGCAAGGATGTGTAGATTATAGAGAATCTATATTAGCGTCAGAGGACCAAAGAATGCCAAATTCAACGAGGTGTTAGACAGGCCCGTATTCTCTCTCTACTGTTGTTTAATTTATGTAGGGACAAAAGTTTTAAGGAAGTCCTACGTTACACATTGTTTGGGATTAAAATCAACGGCGAGCTAATTATACGGCAGTCATAAGCCTTCAGGGTCTACAAGAACTCTTAGATTCTGTCAAGAGGATTGGGAACAAAATGGGACTCAACATAAATGTTGCTTAAACTAAATTTATGGTTTTCAGTTGTATACCATACCCAGACGCTTCGCTACTGATAAATAAACAAATCATTGAAAGAGTCTCCTACTTCAAATACCTTGGATGTTATATTACTGAACACAGAAAAAGAAGTTAAATACAGAATCGAATTAGCCCGCACAACTTTTCTAAAAATGAGATCGCTTGTCTGCAATGACAATCTAAATTTAAAACTTCGCCAAAAGATCTGGTCAGTGTTGTTGTATGGAGCGCACGTGTGAACATTGAAGGCTGCCACGATCAATTGTTTGGAGGCATTTGAGATGTGGTTGCATAGGCAAATGCTTCGAATACCCTGGGTAGCTATGTAGACTAATATGCCAATTTTAAATCGGGCAGATGCCACTCGTGAATTACTGACAACCGTAAAATGCAGAAAATTATCATATCTTGATCATGTTCTCAGAGGGGATCGGTACAGAATTCTAGAACTGATAATGAAGGGTAAGATCGAGGGCCGTAAAAGTACTGAAAGGACGTAAATCTCTTGGCTTAAGAATATCAGAAAGTGAACAGGAATACACAGTGCTGAACAGCTATTTAGAATAGCAGAGAGCCGTGATCCACTTGCCATTGTAATTGCCAACGTTAGGGAGACCTGACACGGCACAGCAAGAAAAAGAGGAATACATTGATTTTTTCTTAATGATACGCTAGATTAGAGTATCAAAATATGAAATTAATTTGATTTTAAAACCTCAACTGTCTGCAAAATCATTTGTCTTGAAACTTTCTAGTCATTCCAAGAGGAATCTCGCGTCTTCAAAAGATGCCTCTTTTCATTTCTGAACTTTAAAGTTCTCGTTTTTACAAGCATTAAAAGTTGCAACGAACGCATATTTTCTCGATTTTTTGAAAATTAAACTGACTGCGAAATTGCGAGTTTTGAAACTTTTTCGAAGTGTCAATTAATAAAAAAAACACTTATAATTCACGGTTATCATTTTGTTGGTACGTCTAAAAAGCATTGAAACCCATTATTTTACAAATTGAAGAAGTTGCTTAAGTACTATTCTACAAAGAGTTAATTAAATATCTTCATCAAGATTTTTATGCTACTCCTGAAGCACTATCGTTTTTTCAAGTTTAGTGCCTTTAACGATGGGCCATTTCGCATCAGAATTCTGCAAGGGTCTTCCCTGTTCTTTTCAATTTTGTGGTACAAAATAGAGATTTTTAACGGTCTTCTCTAATAAAATGCAGATTTTCTAGTGCTAATTGTAGAAAATTGTGCAAATTGTATTTCCAGACACAATTTAAAATTAATCTATGGACAGGAATCATTAATACTCAAATTACTGGGCCCTTCGAGCAGCTGCGCGAACCCATACATTCAGCCGTCGAACAAATAAATATAGAGGGTTATGCACGCTGAATTAAAAGGTATTTTATTAAGAGGTGCAGATCATGCACTAGATCAGAAGAACGCCATTTTGAAAATATTTTATAATTTTTTTATAAGAAGATATAATATAAACACATTTTTTGCTGTTTATTTATTTCGATCGGTATTGACATCACTTAAAAAAAAAGGATTTTTAATATCAGAACTGTAATTTTAGAAATAGGAAAAAACGGACCCTTTGCTATTCAAATAGAAATAATAATAATAAAAAAGTATAAAATAATAACTTACATACCATTTTAGAATCTCAATTAAGCAAGTAAGCTTTTAAGATGATTGACCACGGCTTGTCAAAGTTGAAGGTTGAAATAATTTTAAACCAAAAATTTGTTTAAGATATTTTTTATCTAATATTTTAAAAGTAATTATTAAAAATATATTATGCTCTATAGATAGCGCAATTATTTAAGATAAAGATAAATAAAACAGAACAAGAAGAAGTTTTCATTTGTAGAAACGGCATGAAAAAAAGCAAGCCCTGGTGGTGATTTTCAAAAAATATTAAAACTTTTAAAAAGCTCGAGAACCCTAATACTTTTACCAAGGTCATAAATTGATATTTGGTAGACCATAATGTGACCCATCATCGATTGACAAGTTATCCATGACTTTTTGGATTTCCTGTATAGTAGAAAGTACTCTTAAAATGTTTCTTAGAATTTTTTCCACTATATATTCTAGCAAAGGGATTTGAAACGGAAAAAATGCTGAAAAAATTGTTGATAAGCGAGCGTTCTTGTTTATAACTTTTAGTGGAACAATTTGGTTTTCAAGATGTTACAAGAGTATTCTCTAGGGGGTCCTGTAAAAATATTTTCACGGTAGGCTTATTGCAAAAAGGTTAAAAACTTCGATAAAAAGTTATTGGCTGGGAATTTTATTATGTTTCTATGTCCCTTTTTGAGCCACCGTCTTTTCATCTGATGTCAAGTTTCTTTTACGTTTTACTCTCCTCCAACCACGTCCATATGTTTGGGTAATATTATTTGGTCCATACATTTACGGGACTAGTTAAAATTAACAACACTAACATTTTTTTTTAAATTTAACTCACCTAATTTACACTAAACACTAAACAATATTTTAAGAAATGTGTTATATTGCAATTAATTTCTTGAAGTCAATGTCAAATATAAAATGCATAGTGTAATGGAACAAATATTAATTATTTTATACTGTTCAATGTGAACTATATTCTGTTAAAATGAATAATAAAATAATCACTCTGTGAATAGATTTCCCGTGGGAATAGGGTAGTTATATTTTTACCACTATCCAAGAAATTCTAAAGGAAAAATAAATCAGTTATCAAACCTAACTTTTATTATCTTTGTCGTTTAAATGTTTTCTTAAAAATACCTACACTCAGTCAATTTATGAAGCCATAATAAGACCCTCTCTAAGATTTGCCTATAAATCTGTCGAGATAGTCCTACTCTGGTTATGTAAATGAAACCAGACGTGATGAGGGTAGTTTTTAACATATGTTATATGAAATACCGTTAAAATGTATTAAAATATTGAACGATTTTCTCATTATTAGGAAACAAAAGAATAATCAAACAAACTCATTATGCTGTAATGTAACGTTTGATCTGTGAAAGGAATTTAATATAGATACTGTTTTTCCTGATTGCAAGAAAGAATTATTTAAATACCAGCAATAGGAATAAAAGGGCACAGGTTTATTCACAGAAGTTATATTATCTTATTCTTTTAGTTATAGAAAGAAATAGAATAGTTTTATTAATTGTGTTTACATAAAAATTAAGATTAAGACACTCAGAGGCTAATTCGGGAATCAAGCATCCGGTATAGTATAGCTAACGTCCTCAGTACGAAAAGACCCAAACCTTCGAAGTATTAGGGAATAAAATTTACAGAAATTTACAGTTACAGGGATACATGGGGGTGAAATGCGTACCAGCGGGGTGCAGGGCGTACAAGACTGACCCTTCAAGAAGTACTAAAGTCAATCATAATTTGAAAGTCGTTAGACCGATACCGTGAGTATCAGTGCCGTAGAATAATTACGACACTGGTATGATAGTCGGGAAAGAAGATTTTCTTTGCTATGTTTTTCAGTTAATTTGGTATGTTAAAGGAATACCGTTTTTTTATTTTAGACGAGCGTTTCGCGATTTTAATCGTGTTTGATTAAGAAATATAAATAGCCGTTTTTCACGTATTATTTTTTTTTCCGTTAATGTTTATTAAGCTATTTATGCGTGTTTTTTTTTTTCAAAATTGGGTTTTACGTTTTGGTTAAAAGAACGGCCAAGAAGAGCAACTATGTTAGTTTTTTTGTTATTGTTATTAGTTTTAAGTTTCTCATTGTAAATAGTTCATTTTTATTCTATTTATTTTTATTAATAGACTAGGGTTTTGAGAAACTTGTTTTATTTAATTTAATTAAAAAACCTTCTCGCGAATTAACGTGCGGACGTACTGCTGTGGAAGCTGTAAACAAGAGATGTCATATGTCCAGCTCATTAGCAGCATTGCTTAAGTCCTGAAGTTCTGGTTTTGGTAAGCTTAAATAACCGTAGTTGTTTGGTACTAAAGCTGCAAGAGAGAAGATGAACGTCCAGACTTCCAGAGTGTCCCTATTACTGTGAAATTTAATTATAGATTATTAAAATAGCTACAAATTAATGTGTGGCAGCAAGTTGGTTATAGATAGAATGGCTGACGCTACCGCAATACGTCATTAGCAGGAGTCTATGATCAAATTCTGTCACAATAGGATATTCCTACCAACTACTCTAAGACATTATTAAATAACTTAAACTAAAAATAATGTAAACCCTATCACTAAACAAGACATTTTGTAACTATTATCTGTTTAAAACAAAATTATTTCCAGTTTGATAATAAAATATTTTCTGCATGTAAAGGTCTAATAATGGTAAGTCATTTACGTCCTCTTTTAGCCGAAATATTCATGGACAATATTGAATATACAATTTTTCACATTGGACGATATCTCGGTTTGTTTTGTAAGTACAAATAGACATTTAAATATGCTATTAGATCTCACTAGTAATATTTATTCAAATATAAAGTTTACTTTAGAAACAGAAACAAACAATTCTATTAATTTTCTCGACCTTGATCTAAAATTAATAATAAACATGATTTCTTGGTATATCACAAACCGTCACACACAGATATAACCGTCCATAACAAATCGATTCATCCATATAATCAAGCACTAGCAGCTAACAGTTTATGTAGTTCATAGAGTATTAAATTTATCTCTTTCAAAAGAAAACTATAAAAAATAACTAAATACTATATGCAGATAACAATTTATAATAGTTACGAATCTAAGCTAATAGAAAATAAAGGCTTTCTTGTAGGAGAAATTGATAGTTGAAGTTTGCAAACTCCATTTTTGACATAAAATTTAAAATACATCATAAACAGTTAGACTTAAGAATAGGACATTATACATGAAGTATTTTTATAATTTTGTATAGAATCTAAAAAAGAAATAACATATAGAGTATTTTACTTAAAATGGACAAGAAGGCATCAACTTTCATTATAACCCGAAATGCACAATCTTGAAAATATTTTAGCCAAATGCAAAAAATTGTCCAGTCTATTTTTTGAGAAATCTATAGCGGCATTTCGTAGTGGAATACACAAGTAAAGGTTCCTCTACTGATAAATAAACCTAATTTAAAAAAAAAACAATATGGTAATATAGCTTACAAGACTAATATTCCTTCAGGTAGAAATATTAAAGACAACAATTCAGGGGTCTACGAAATAAATTATGGTTCTTGTGATAAAGTATACATAGGTCAAACAGGTCGAAGTTTTAGTAAAAGATAAAAGGGGAACATAAACATAGTTTCCTTAAAAATAAAAGCAGACTCAATTTATGTCAAGCATTTATTACCCGAAAAACATGATTTTGAAAATTTCGAAATATTAGACACAGAACACAAAAAAATTAATCTGTTAGAGTCCTTAGAAATAAATAGATTAAAAAGATGCAAATATTGTACCTAACGATAAATTAGATCTGAATAATTCCCAATTATTTGCCCTATTTAATGAAGATTAACAATAGTAATGTCCGAAAATTAGGAACGTAAATTATCAAAATTTCCAATACTAAATAGGCTGTTTATGTTTTTCTGTCTTTAAAAAATCCAAATTTCAGTAAAAATAAATGAAAGCTATATCTGCCGTGTTTAAATAGGTGCCTATATGTTATTCTCCTTTCAGGCAGTGAAAAAACGAAAAATATATAGAAAACGTTATTTCCTGCAAATACAACTGTGTTCTTCTCTCCATTCGCGTTTCGACCATCTCATGATCTCAGTGGAGCTGCATCGAACCGAGAGCAACATTCGCAGGAAATAACTGCTATAAGCATATCAGTAGAATAGTAAAAATCGGTATACTTCGATGTCAGAATGAATGACATTTATGTATTCATCGGAGTGGGCCGAAATTTTGAAAAAATTTGTTTTTGACGTAAAAAATCTTTAATCAAACGTTGTACACATATTTTCCAGACAACCTGTACATATATATATATATATATATATATATATATATATATATATATATATATATATATATATATATATATATATATATATATATGTATATATATATATATATATATATATATATATATATATATATATATATATATATATATATATATATATATATGTATATATATATATATATATATATATATATATATATATATATATATATATATATATACATTACGCCAATCCATAAGAATGGAGACAGAGCTAACGTCGAAAATTATCGTGGAATTTCGAAATTTTCACTATTTAGTAAGATTTTTGAGGGTATTGTTTACAAAAAAGATGTGTCCTCTTTTTAGGCATGTGTTAGCAACTTCACAGCATGGCTTTATGGCAGGTCGATCGACTACTACTAATCTGCTTGTCTATGAGCAGTACTTGGTGGAGGCTTTGGAGGGAAGGTGTCAAGTGGATGCTATTTACACTGACTTCTCCAAGGCTTTCGACAAGGTTAACCATCAACTTCTTATTTACAAGCTGGAAGGGCATCCATGGATCATTTCTACAATGGATAAATAGTTACCTGTCTGGTAGAGTACAGCGAGTAAAAATTAACAACTCTGAATCATCTGATATATGTGTTACCTCTGGTGTTCCTCAGGGTGCTCACCTCGCTCCGCTCCTTTTTAACTGCTTTATTAACGATATTGAGGACATCATAACTTTCAGTAGATGTCTTCTTTATGCAGATGATTTAAAGATATTTCGGGTTGTTAGAAGTAGCAACGATTGCGAGGGCATTCAACAGGATCTAGCTCGATTCTCTGAATGGTATAAGTTAAATTTTACGCACCTCAATGTTAATAAATGCTCCATTATAAGTTTTTATCGTAAAAGGGATTGGATAACTTTTGATTACTTTCTTGATAATAACATGATTAATCGCGTTGAATGTGTGAAGGATTTGGGTGTTACATTTGATCGGGCCCTTTGCTTCGACACACATATTGATAATATTGTGAACAGGGGTTTGAAGTTGCTTGGGTTTGTGAATAGAATGCTTACAAATTTTAATAGTGTAGACTGTTTTCAAGTGATATACTGCTCTGTAGTTCGATCGATCTTAGAATATGCGTCCCAAGTTTGGTCACCTCATTAGTTTACATACAAAGAAAAAGTAGAAAGAGTACAAAGCAAGTTTTTAAGTTTCATTGCCTTTAAACAAGGAATGCAGCAGGAGCGGTCTGTATATGATGATACTGCCGATGCTTTGAGTTTCCTACCATTGTGTGTGAGACGCATATATCTTGACCTAGTTCTGCTTTATAAGATTGTTACCTCTTGTATTGATTCTCCTGAACTACTCAATAATATTGGATTATCGGTTCCTCAAAGAGCTTTTAGAGCGCACAATTTGTTTGATGTGATATATCACCGAACGAATTATGGCATTAACAGTCCTATTTCTCGAATGTGTACGGAAATGAATTCAGTTCCTACCGAAATTGATATTTTTTATTTGCCAATTAATGTCTTTAGATTAAAAATTTTTACAATTCTTGAAAAACTAGTTAATATTGTCAATTGTCAATACTTGTCTTTTGAAGCACTTTCATGCGTGTTTAGATTTGTAAGTTTTTTTTTTATTTCTGACTGTTTTAAATAGTGTTTGTATTTTTTATTTTTGAAATGGAAATTGTCAATTGTCAATACTTGTCTTTTGAAGCACTTTAATGCATGTTTGGATTTGTAAGTTTTTTTAATTGTGACTGTTTTAAATAGTGTTTGTATTTTTTATTTTTGAAATGGATTGTATTTATTTGATCCGTTAATATACTATTATTATATATATATATATATATATATATATATATATATATATATATATATATATATATATATATATATATATATATATATATATACAGGGTGATTCAAAAATTGATCACGAAACTTAAAGGGATGATTCTACTTGACAAAATAAGGGTAGAGCTTCATATAATTTTTTTTCAAAATGTCATTCGTTTTCGAGTTACAAGCCGTCCAAGTTCAAGTTTTTATTTTTTGTTTTTTGAATTACTCGCTTACAGGAAAACCGATTTGACTAATATTTAAAAGATAGGCTAAGTCTTCTGCGCTTCATCATTTTAGTAACAATTCATATTGATTGTTTGCCGCTAGAGGGCACTTTACCTACATTGAAAATTGTTTTTTGTCATAATTTTTTAGTGTTGACAGCCATAGTAGTTTTTGGCATAATTTCTGAAAGACTGATGCGAGGCCTTTAAAAAAGGTGCTCTTTATTTACATCGCTAAACCCAACGGTTTAGACGTAAATCACCCTTAAAAATTAAGTGGTAAATTTACTTTTCTCATTTCATTACCACCAGCTACCAGGTAAATAGCTATCAAAGTATACTAGAGCTGTCAGTTTAACATCAAATAAATTCGCTTTTTAAACTATTTAATTTATAATCTTAAAATAACTAATAATGGCTAATCACCAATATTCAAATATCGAATATTGTGATATCCATTTTTGTTATGGAAAAGCAAATGGTAATGCAGAGTTGGCAAGAAGATATTATATGGAGAGTTATCCGGAAAGAAATATCCCTCATGCTCAAACATTTTCCAGTGTGCACAGGAGGCTTGCGGAATGTGGTTCCTTTAAAAGTTATAATGGAAATAGGGGAAGACCTAGAACTGCTAGAAACGTGCAACAAGAAGAAAGAGTGCTTGAAATTATTGAAAATAATCCAGGTATTAGTACTAGAAAAATTGGGAATGAAGTGCGGCTCTGTCAGGCTAGTTCATGGAGGATACTAAGAGAAGAACAACTCTACCCGTTTCATTCAAAAAAGGTGCAGGCTCTTTATGACGATGATCGGCCGAGACGGTTGGAAATGTGCAATCAGATCCTAGCTAAGTATGAACACGATAATCGATTAATTGGCGTCATATTATTCACTGACGAAGCTGGTTTCACTCGTGATGGCATAACAAATCTACACAACATCCACACATATGCTTACGAGAACCCAAACAATGTGGTAGAAACGAAACATCAGCGTAGATTTTCACTAAATGTGTGGGCAGGGATAATAGGAGATTACCTTATTGGTCCTCATTTCTTTGATGGCCCATTAACTGGTGACGTATACTTAGATTTTATCCAAAATCGTCTCCCATTGTATCTGGAAGATGTGTCATTGGAAGTAAGGGCCAACATGTGGATCCTCCAAGACGGAGCTCCGCCCCACTTTAGTATACGTGTCCGACAGTATTTGAATGCAACGTATCCTGAGCGATGGATAGGACGAAGTGGACCATTGGCATGGGCAGCGAGGTCACCAGACCTTAATCCTATGGATTTTTTCTTTTGGGGTCATTTGAAACAATTGGTATACGATATTCCAGTAATCAACGTCGAGGATCTTCGCTTCAGGATAATCGAAAAGTGCCAAATTATTAAAGAAACACCAGAAATTTTTCATCGAGTTAGGCGACATTTTTTGAAGAGTGTTAAGAAATGTATGGAAGAAAATGGGGGACATTTTGAGAATCTTTTTTAGTTTGTTTAGTACTGTTTCATTAATTTTTATCAATTAAATGTATATCGCAATAATCCATAATATGAATATTTACTGATTAGCCATTATTAGTTATTTTAAGATTATAAATTAAATAGTTTAAAAAGCGAATTTATTTGATGTTAAACTGACAGCTCTAGTATACTTTGATAGCTATTTACCTGGTAGCTGGTGGTAATGAAATGAGAAAAGTAAATTTACCACTTAATTTTTAAGGGTGATTTACGTCTAAACCGTTAGGTTTAGCGATGTAAATAAAGAGCACCTTTTTTAAAGGCCTGGCATCAGTCTTTCAGAAATTATGCCAAAAACTACTGTAGCTGTCAACACTAAAAAATTATGACAAAAAAACAATTTTCAATGTAGGTAAAGTGCCCTCTAGCGGCAAACAATCAATGTGAATTGTTACTAGAATAATGAAGCGCAGAAGACTTAGCCTATCTTTCAAATATTAGTCAAATCGGTTTTCCTGTAAGCGAGTAATTCAAAAAACAAAAAATAAAAACTTGAACTTGGACGGCTTGTAACTCGAAAACTAATGACATTTTGAAAAAAAATTATATGAAGCTCTACCCTTATTTTGTCAAGTAGAATCACCCCCTTAAGTTTCGTGATCGATTTTTGAATCACTGTGTATATATATATATATATATATATATATATATATATATATATATATATATATATATATATATATATATATATATATATATATATATATATATAACATATTAATACCAAATTCAGTATTGCAGATATGTCTTATCTTTTTTATAACTACTTGTATGAGCTAAATTTATACTACTACATTTTTTCATTTTACATGAGTTAACTAATTGACTCCAGAAAATCCTTTTTTGAAAAACAACTTTATTTATTTAATTTTACAACTTATTATTTTAATACCTTACTTTCATCTGTTTTTAAAATAACAACTCTGGCTATTATAATTAATAAATTTAATGTCTGACTTTGACTAAGCTTCAACTCTGACTGAAAGTAAAACACTATTACAAATGGTATTAAAAGGAAATTATGCACCATCCGCGAAATGTATAGTTCGCACTTCTATATATTGTCTTTTAGAAATAAGGTGACATAACTCATGAAAAATTCGTACTAACCCAAAAATTTCGTCTTTAACTACATGTATTAAAGATATTTATAAACCATAATTTTTTTACCACAAATCTTCAAAAATATATTTCGTTTCCATCACTCGGTTGTTGTTATGAACATCTTATGGAGTGAAATTTTCTTATAATTTACGTTTTTTTTTGCATTCACTATATTCTGACGTCATTGTTTTTGTTTAAAACTTACAGATTAACCAGCATTTTTGCCATGAGACATTTGAATAATAAGAGTAAACATTTTACAATCTCCTAAACTTATTTATAATGAAAACGTAAAGTTAGACCACTCTCTCTCAGAGAAAAACTGGAATAGTAAGAACACAACATTGCCAAATCACACACTAGTTACGGCAAGTCGCGAGAAGTATCGTATTTAATTTTTTTCTATATTTTCTATTTCAAACTATTTTTATTTAATTTTAAATTATTCTGTTTTATTACCATTTTTATTTAACTTGTCAAATATTGGATAGTACACTTCCACAACAAATCCTAGTAAGTGACAACAGCTTTCATTGTTCATCTTTTAAAACTTTTCAGCGTATATATCAAACAATTGTCCACATGTTCACATGAAATGTTTCATATGATCCAATAAGGTTTTCAACTTTAACAAATTTGACTCAAATTTTTATGATAGGAAAATAATATACTTAATATTATCACTTTATAACATATTTGTCTTACCTCTAATCTATACTTTAATCAGTATAACAAATACAATGTAAAACCTACAAAACCAAATCGATTAAAAATTTATTAACCGCAGTTTAGATCGTATTTCGAAATATTCAGAAATATAATAAATATATCCGGTCAGCTCATGCTTACATAAAATTCAAAAAGCGCAACTCAAAAGAATTTTTCGTGGTAGAGCAACTTGTAAACATGCTAAACCAAATTACCTTTCCTTGAAAAGAGCAGCAGATTTAAAAAGATTTCAGATGAAGCGATGTCATTTCCAACGTTTTACAAATGGGAATTTTATATGATTACGAATAGAGGAATAAATTATTAAAATATTAATTTTTAGTTTCCTTTATAAATTTTGATTAAGCTGTGTCTCCTTTATTTGAATGAGAAGATAGAAAATCTTATTTCTATCGATCGAGATTAAATATATCAAAATAAATTAATTTTTTTCTATAAATTTAGAAACCAAACAGGTGAAAATTTTTAATTGAGATGATTTTTATTCATCTCTGACCAGTGATATAAATAGAAAATGTTTTTTCAAAAACAGTCTGGTGAAGTCAATAGGGCGTCCTAAAAATTTTACATTTTTCCATTTTCTACAAAAAATAGGGGATTCTTGAGAGTGTAAATTATGAATTTAAAAGTATTTTTTCAGGATTCAATATGGTGAATCAAATATAAAGGACTAAAAATTTTACATTTTTCGATTTTGTTCAAAGGTGGGACTGAATCGTTTTTGAGGATGTAAATAGCCAATGTAAAATTATTTTAAGAGAATCTAATATGTCAGATGGAAGACGACGGTCTAGAAATGTTAGAATTTCGGATTTCATCCAAAATTGGTGCTAGGGGGCTTTGAAGCGTTTAGATTTAGGATAGATTAAGAAGTTAAAATTATTTTTTTGAAATTCAATATGGCAGATCCAATATAGTGGGTTGAAAATTTTTTCAAAATTGCAAATTTGGTATTAGGGGGTTTTCGGGGTCATGTATTACGATTATGAAGTTAATTTTTTACAATTATTAGGTTGATAAGATACTGAGGGGGGACTGAAAATTTTACATTTTCCGATTTTGTCTAAAATTGTTATTGCGGGGTTCTTGGGGCGTATCCAAACTCAATATGTTGTATAACATATATATCGGGCTAAGAAATTTACGTCTGAAGTTCTTTAAATATCGATATTGGAAGGTTTTGGGGCCTATATTACCAATCTAAAACTAATTTGAAATTTAAGATAGTGGCTTTTCTATGACAGACTAAATATTTGTTTGACACAATTTCACTGGTATTTGGAAAACTTTAAGAATCAAAGAATATTTAGTAGTTCATTTTAGAGTGACTTACAACTTTGGATAAAATGGGTACTTTTTTGCCACCTTGAAATCATTGCGAGGTACACCAATCTCGATTAGTACTTAGTTCAAGTAATTTATGGATATCATAATGAATTCAAAACTAAAATCGAAAAATAAAATAAAAAAAAAATTGAACCGACTTCTAAAAGTGCGCTAAACAGTGAAAAATAACTCTAAATTTTTATATATTAAATTGAAATTTTTGAAGTCGGCACTAAATTATTTCTAAATGAAATACATAACTACAAATATATACAAATGATGGAAAGAAAGCAATTACAAATAAAATATTTTTAACCTGTTTATGCGAATCACATTTTGTCAGGTATTAGTTTGGCACCGACTTCAAAAATTTCAATTGCATATAAAAATTTATAGTTATTTTTTACTGTTTAGAGCACTTTTAGAAGACGGTTCAATTTTTTTATAAAAATTTTATTTTAAGATTGTAATCAAAAATTAAAATAATTTGTAGATGTTCTAAATGTGTTGTATAAAATATTATAAATATTTGACGGGTTGGTAAGACGGTTTTACAAAAAAAAGTGCTTTATGGTATACCAGTGCAGTGGCGTGACCGGAAGAACCACATAAACAGCTGTTATTGCTGTTTGACAAATGTGAAGGATTTTTCAAAAAAAAATCGAAAAGTTTATTGTAATCTACCCATGTATCATTAGTCTTAGTGCCGCTGGTCCATTCCTCAGACATGCCAGTGCCAAAACGATGGTAAGATTCATCAAGTTTATTGAGTTCTTTGGAAGGGTATTCCAAGATTCAGATATTACAGAACCAGATTTGATTAGTCAATCAGAGCTAAATGGATTTGTTAGAGATTTGACCAAAGAAAAATTCGAAATATAAGAATGGAAATTAAAACAGTGGAATCTTTAAGAGCCTGACTTCAAAACTACAACATTCCGAAAGCGGCCTCACATTTTTAGGTATCTATTTAATAAAGGATAGCGTAGACGGCCAAAGGTTAACAAATTTGAGGTTCGCGCACGACATAGTTTTGTTTTCCGATAATCTCAAGGAGATATGTACAATATTACATGAACTTCAGCAAGTATGCGCCAATGTAGGTCTTAAAATAAACATATCAAAAACAAAATTTATGACCAATCTGGTACCTAGTGGAAATATCAATATTGGAGACAACGAAGTGGAGCTTGTGGAAAAATACATATACTTTGGACACAAAATAAAGATCACAAGAGATAATCAAACATGCGAGCTACGGAGAAGAGTAAATCTCGCATGGCCAGCCTATGGAAAACTTAAAGACATCTTTTCGTCTTTACCTAAGCTTACTTAAGATAAACCTAATAAAAAATCAAAATTTACAGTGTATAAAAAGGATTACAAATGCACTATCCAGAATAGCATTCTTCACTGTGTGAAAGGAACACCAGTGCATCAGAATACTACGTAAAACAAAAATGGCCTTTAAGAAATTGATAAGTTCTTGGTCCGCAAAATATTAAAAATGAACCACACGTAGCTCCTGAGAAATTCATTTCACCGTCACTGCGTATCAAACTCCGTTTCATCAAGAAGTTAGTAAAAGCACCACATAAATAAAGCCTAGATTTTAGTTCCTCAAAAAAAATGACTAAAGTAAGTGATGACAAAATTAAAGAAGGAGTTTTTTTTAGTGCCTGATATAAGAATTGATTCTATAATCCCTCTTTTTATCCAGCCTCAGCACCACAGAAAGAAAAGTATGGTTGGCTTTTGTCGATAAAACAAAAAATTTCTTCGGAAACGACAAGCCACCAGACTTACATGAAAAAACAAAAATAATGCTGGATGTCGATAATAAACTAGAACGCAATATATAATTTACGATCAATTTTCTGCACTCCCATTTAAGTTTTTTTCCAGAAAATATAGGCTTAGTTAGTGATGAGCATGGCAACCAGGAACTAGTAGAATTTGAGTAGCGTTATTAGGGTAGATTGGAACAAGCCATGATTTCATACTTCTATTAATATCTTCAGAGGGATACTGAGAAGAGTAGCTGTAAGAGGAAAGCCGATGGTTCAAAACCAACTTAAGTTTTTTTAATGAAAAATAAGGATTTGTGTGGTTAATTTATAATTATTAAAAAAATTGCTTTTCACTATGTAATCTGACGTGATGTTTTATTTATAAACCTAAATTAAATTTACTTAATTAAATTTTTTATTTATAAACCTAAATTAAATTTGTGGTAAGTTATCATTTCTATATATTGTGAATGCAATGAAAAAAAGTTTTTAATTTGTTGCATAGTGTTATTAATCTAACACAAGGCTACAAAAGCCTTGATGGTCTGTAGAAACTTTGCGGGAAAAAGATGGGGTCCAAACTCAAAAATCCTGCAATGGAAGTACACTGCAATAGTGAAACCAATCATTACATAAGGGGCAGTGATTTGAAGCAAAAGAACCAATCTGGCTAATACGAGAGCTAACCTCTCGAAAGTTCAAAGACTGGCCTGTACATGTATAACCAAGGCAATGAAAACCTACCCAATGGCCGTCATGGAAAGCACCACCTTGGAGCCGTTCATCATCCTGAGATTCCTGGGGAGAATAGGACTGCAGGACCTGCTCTAGCCGATAAGGTAACTCTGACAATTGGGCAGCAGTAGAGGGGCATAATAGATCTACCAGGTCGCAGTATACAAACCCCCAACTCTACGCACATACATATATATTAATCTAACGCACTTTGGTCCATAGGAGGACCAGAAACTTCAATGATCCATCATACTATGCCGCTCTGTATCTGGTCCAGTGGATAACGGCTTACGAAGTTTGTCCCAAAAATATCGAGCCTGCATTTATATCTCCGCGTCAAAACTTCCGAGCGACCTCTGTGGGGCATGGCGTCACGAGTAAGTCTTCACGAACTCGATGGTGTGCGCAGTTACGTCGAATTTTGTTATTGTAAAAAATGACGGAAAAATTAGATCAACGAATTTGCATCAAGTTTTGCTTTAATCTTGGAAAAACTTGCTCGGAAACAATTAATATGATGAATAAGGCATTTAGAAACACAAAGCGACAGCCTTCACAGAGGAAGCATTCTGAATCACCAAGACCAAAAAAAGCACGTCAAAGTCGGAGCAAAGTGAAGAAAATGTTGGCTGTTTTCGTTGATTATGAAGGTGTTGTGCACCACGAATATGTTCCGAGAGGACACACAATCACTAAAGAATACTACGTTAAAGTATTGAAAAGATTGACTCACTCAGAAGAAAACGTCCACAGCTTTAGACAAGCGGTGATTGGCTGCTTCACCACGACAATGCGCCAGCGCATTCATCAAACCTTGTGCAGCAATATTTAACAAAGCACCAAGTCGTAAAACTTCGCCAGTCTCCGTACAGTCCCGACGTAGCTTCCTGCGACTTTTGTCTCTTTCCCAGATTAAAAATGCCGCTCAAAGGACACCGGTTCAATGACAAGGAGACGGTTGAAACTAATGCGACGAATGCGCTGAAGGCAATTCCGAAAACTGACTTCCAGAACTGCTTCAGGAAGTAGAAACGCCGTTGGGAACATGTTATTCAAATAAATTAGGACTACTTTGAAGAATATCACTCACCGGATGATAAAGAATAACACCAATGCGGAGATATGAAGGTAGGCTCGATACTTTTAGGACAAATCTCGTATACTGATTTGATATAAAATGTAACTGATTGGAGTCAGTATTGGATGGAACTTCAAACTGTAAACTGATCCAGTTAAAACGAACAGGTCTTTTATATCCGACCTGCGTCTAATTTAATTTTTACTAATGCCGAATATTTCTCATCAACCCCGAAGTGTCTCAAAGAGCACGAATGTAGTATTAGTCAAATATAAAGCATTTCAATAAATTTAACTAGTTGCCAGTAAATATGTAGAACTAAAATTTGAAGATAAGTAGGTTATAGCGGATATATAAACACAATGCTAATTTTAACTCCTCAAGTTTTAACAATTCATTGTTGCAAATTAGAGCTTACTTTGTAGTTGGTAAAACAACCTTATAATTAATTCTTCTATCTAATGCACTATATATTACGTAAATAAGGAAGTTTCAACGTTTGTTAAACTTCTCTGATATTTTATTGACATAACTTTTGAGCTAAATTACAATGTAACTGGGGGCTTGAAGACTTTTTAAAACTTTTTTTAAAGAAGGAAACTTGGATTCATTCAAATCCTTAACAGCCTGTTTACATTTTTCGGTCAAAGGAACTAAATAAGTAAGCAAGAAGTAATAAATATTTCAAAAAAAAAATGACAAAAATGGTTTACTAAAATAAGAATGTCTCCTAGTAAGTTATGTTCTGTTTAAAGAACAAATAATTAAAATTAAATGCCGTGATAAGATAATGTCTGTTGAATTTAGTCATACTACACTAGTCAACAAATACCAAAAAAGATTGCGACTTTTGTTACAATGGCTGTCCGAGGAAGGAGTGAAAGTTGGAATTATATGGGTTTAAATGGGTACTTCCATTATTTTAAGTTCTAGGGGTAGACACTTCGTGGTTGACTTGTCATCCCTAGGTACGTGGTATTGCCAGATTGTACACAATTCCCCTAACTTATAGAAAACGTAAATTTGGCAACGTCACGTTCCAGAATATTACAAATTACTTTTTAAAATAATGTGATTAAAATACTTATTTATTTTTGCTGAAAAAATCATAACTCAAAAATCTTACGTGTTAGGAAGTTTTTACCATCACTTTCGCATTTAGAGACCAAAAATTAACCAAAAACTGTCTTTTATATTACAGTAGCAAATTCTCTGTAAAGTAGTGCTATCTTCTAAATCAGAGAAAAATTAAAATGAAATATCATAACTACCTTTCCTTTGACGGTCCGAATAAGAAAAATGTTTCCTTGAAATATTTAATATTAACTAGAAAGTATTCCAATTATCTAAATGAATACCTGAAACGAAATATAACAAATATAATATTTCGTCTTTTAATTCTAACAAAAGCAATGATTTTTGATGGATTTTTTATATTAAAATTGGTTAATCAAGTTTTATTAGGAACATAATTTATTAGAAATGTCAAAAGCAGTTTTCTATACCATTTTCTACATACTTTTTTTTATAACAAATATACTGAACCAATTGCTGTTAAATATTGAAATTTCATAACAAGAATATCTTTCATATCATAAAATCCAGAAAATTAACAAAAGAGTAACGTTATTCAACAACCAAAGAAAAACCTAAACAAAAACTCGTATGAATGGGCTGCGTACTATTCACGCAAAAAATTATCCAACGATTTCTAACAATAGCGTCTTAAAAAAAAGCGTTTTCACTGGAAAATAGGAAATGGCAAATAAAGAATGTAAACATACTTCTATAAATAGAAACAAAGACTTTATATAGAAAAAAGACAGAAATAAAGGAAAAACCCAAAATGTTGGTCATTCTTCAAAAAATTATAAATTGAATCATATGTTTTAAGACCAAGTCAGATACAAAAGCTTTTCAAACCATTATTCAGAAAAACCAACACTATTTAACTCATAAAGGTAAACCACATTAAGATGGCTTAAAAAATCTTTAAATTAAATTGCAAGACTTTCAAAAACAGTTGCTACACACTTCATCTGTTTAAAAGCAGTGTATGTAAAATTATATTTAAAGTAAATAAAGTTTAAAGATCCTAAATAGTCTATTTTTAGGCAGTGAAATTACGAAAGGAAGTAAAAATGTCTTCTAGTGTTCCCAAAATTCTTTATTATTAAATAAGATACCAGTTTCGCAACAACATATGTTGCATCATCAGGCAGAAACAGACTAAAATGACCAAATGACACGTGTTAAACAAACAAAAGAAAACCTAGCAGTACATAATAAAACAAATTATTAATCTCATATTTCACATATAATTAAAATTTAAAAATTAACAATAAAAAATTAAATTGTTGTTAACTTAGGCTAGAAAAAATCAATTCAAGATAATATATGTAAATTACATTAAATCAACTTACATAAATGAGACTTGTCAGTTGAGCAAACTCGAGGTTTAATGTTGAACCAGGAATAAACTGAGAAACCCAAACAATCCTTTTGATAAGCCAGAAAATTTTAAAACTGTATAATGTCAAAAAAGATTAAAAAACAGGCTTGGATCTAACCACCCAAAAAAATGCCCTCTTACAAAAATAACTGAAAAGAGGAATGAGACTAATATAAAAAAATCTCAACAAAAGTATATATTCATAAATAATCTTATAGGAAACAGCCACGGGCCCAAACACAAGAATTAGAGAGCTATGGAAAAATCTCCTATTATCTACAGTAAAAATAATTATATACCTATAATCAAAATAGAGACAAAAAAATCAAACAATTATAAATACAAATAAATTGAAATATCAAAAGAAAAACTTGGACATGAACGACTCAATAACAAAACAAATATAAATAGAGTTTATAAATTTTACAAATAGAGTTAAGTGGTCATGTAGAAAAGTAGTTCAGTTAGTGAATAAATCTCTAACAGCTCAGTAATATCAGTTGGACTTCAATTTTCTTTATTTTTTGTTGAATATCACGACGTTTCAGTTAGTAGTTATCTCTAGCAGTTTTCAAGTGAAACTAAATAAATTCCTAAGCTACACGACTATTTATACTAAAAGTAGATGCAGTGGAGTGTGACTGAGATGGGTGTAGTCATTAGTGCTACAACATAGCCACATTGGGTCACAAATGGTTTCCACACTTGCCTTATATCTAAAGATAGTTTACTAATGTAATTCGGATTCTGATGTATAACCGCGGCTTCTTGGAATTTCCGTTTTCTTCAGAGTCTGCCACAGTCATAATGACTGCTGAGATATACAATCAGAAATTGACGAAGTTTTAAGAAAAGCAAATAGTACACCTCTTGCTAAATATCTCACATCTACAATTGAAGGAATAATTTATCGCGTTTGTAAGAAACATGAACTCTATATTCATGAGAGGACTCGAACTAAGTTGAAACCACCACACAGCAAAACTCCACATCTTTATGGACTCTCAAAGATACATAAATAAGACATGCTTTTACTACCTATCACGAGTTCCGGGGACTCTTCGACTTGTCAAGTTCTTTCCTTCAATCCTGAGACCATTACAAGGAAATATATCGTCCTACGTCAAGAACTCACAAAATTTCGTAGACATTCTACGTGAAATAGAAGTACAACCAGAAGACCATTTTCTTAGCTTTGACGTGGAAAGCCTTTACACCGCGTTCCAGTTAAGGAGTCACTAAAAATCATAAGAAAGAAACTTGAAGATGACCAGACCTTAGCAGATAGAATATCTTTACCACCGCACGCTGTAATGGACTTGCTGGAAAAATATTTGACTAATTTCTATTTCCAGGAAAAGGAAAAATTCTACATCCAGGATGATGGACTACCACTGGGATCCTCACTCTCAACGGTGATCGCAAATATTTTCATGGAATGGTTCGAGAATTTTACAATAAATTAATTACCTTTCTCAGATGTTTTGGTTGATAGAAATGGCAGAAAAATTTGAATGTCGGTATACAGAAAATCCATATATACAGGACAATACCTAAACTATTCATCCAATCATTCCACCAACACCAAAAAAGAAATTATAAGAAATCTCGTAGTATAATATGCCAGTGTTAGATGATCCCCCTTATTCACCTGATCTTGCACCATGTGACTTTTATCTGTTCCCAATATCAAATCTGCATTAAAAGAAACAAAATCTCAGTCTATTGAAATGGTGAAAGAAGAAGCAGCACGCGTCACGAAGGAGCTCACAGAAGACTTCCAACATTATTTTGAAAGATGAAAAATTCATATGAAGCGTTATAGATGAAGAAATCCATATTGATAGTGGATAGATTACTGTAGAATATTTTAAAATAATAGTCTCGTTGTTTTTTAAACATACCTGATATTTAAGTTATTAATTCTCAACGGCTCCTTTAGGTTAATCAATAGGGACACACATTTCAAATGTTTTACAACTAATCTACTATACTTTGAATGTCATTTAACACTTCCCAGCATTAACTCAACTTAACTATTTCGTTCGTGCTGCCTTGTTTCGAGCATTCCTGCAAATCTTTTCCTCAACTAACATAGCGATATTTAAGTCTCTGTGTAGTAGATCATTCTTTTATACTAAGAGACCTTCAAAATATTGTTCGGAACCTGAGTTTGAAAGATTCGAATTCATTGTTAGATATTTTACCTTTTTTTTATTATTCATTCTAATTCTCTATTTCTTCATCCAGGGGTTTATTTCATTACTTATTTTGTGTTTCGGTTAAGTTTCTAGACTGAAACTGTATTATCAGTAAAAAAGTGATATTTTATTTTGATACATATAATCCAGCTTGTCGTTACCTTATTATTTTGTTGTATTAAATAATTCTTGTGGAAACTTTAAGCTTAAATTTTTTATACTGCTGATTTGTCAACGTTATTAGTAAAATATCTCTTAATTTGTTTCTTTGATTCTGTATCCTATATATTTATTGACAACGATGACTACCACAATTACATATTAAATAAACCCACAATTCAATAACTATAAAATAAAACTTACAAGTTTAGAAAGCTCCAGAGTTTTCCACCTCTGAGAAGTTTTTGTCCACCCTACAACCACAGGTTATCAAGTGTCTCACCACTTCTATATATAGCCAGTGTACAACCTGTGGTTTTAATTCCTATGTTTTGCTCAGTGCTCTTTTTGCTGTCATTATTACTACTCTATCTTTATAGCTTTGATCGTTGAGATTTACCAGAATTCATCGACAACCAGATATAATAGGAGACGGGATAGACCTCCTACTTCTGGGCAGCCCTTAGCTACCGACATCTTCACGCCTTTCTCCAACAGATTCAATTCTGCTCATCTGCCTTGGGGCATGTTTTATATCCACCTGAATAAGGTATCTTCATTGTCATAGAGAGAAATTAGGTACGATCAAATGCTCCTTTATCATCAAGGAAAGTTGTTAAGGTGATTTCCTTGTTATTGATGGCAGACTCTGTTCTCTGTTCAAGCTTATTGGCTAATATGATTTTCCTGATTCGCAAGGATGCTAACTGGAATGTGGGTGTATCTCTTTTAGAGAAGTTTCTCGTATATGTCTTTCAACTAGTTCTCCCTCATCTTAATAAATATGTGTCAAAACATTATTTCATACTTAAAATTATTATTTTTCTTTAATTTATGTACAAATCAAGTATAATAATTTTTTAACTGATATATAACTGTTCTAGGAGATTTCTTAGAATATTATGTCAGGAAACTCGCACCAAACAATGATATTTTTTAAGACATTTTTACTGGAAGCACACGATCACAAACAATTCTAAAATAAAAGACTTATTTTTAATTGTAGCCCAAGTTCTGAATTTTTTAAACTTACTTAGACTCATTTGTAGCAAACTTTTTAAACTTGTAAAGTTACAGCAGCGCTTAAGTTTTATTAAAATTACTAAAGTTCGCTCATAGGGCTCGACAGTCTTTACCTCTTAATCTTTAGTTATCGAGCAACACTCGGTCCGTTAATTTTGGTAATTTCTATGTTTTAATTTTCTTTCAGTTAAAAACCCATTTAAACCCCATTAAACCCGATATCGTTATTATTAAATGTTCTAAAGAAAATTTGTAAGTTTAAAATATATTTTAATTTAACTTTGAAATTAAAACCCGTAAAGAACAACCATTATTAATGTTTGAGAAAGAACAAATTAAATAGGCTACTACGGAAAGTTTATTACAAACAGCCAAGAGGAACAACATTTTTAATAAGAAAATATTAAAAAATAAAAGATAGTAACGAATATTAATATCTATTCCATGTTTTTTCGAAATAACGCTGAGGAAATAGATAAGATTATTTTTTAAAATTATTATACAAATATGCAAAAATTATTTTTTAGAAAAAATTGTTTTGTTTCCTGTTTAACTTAACAAAGTACACCAGAACCAAGTCAGTCAAGTTTTAAATCTTGAAAATAAAGGAAACAAAATAGATTTTTTTATTAATAAATTTTTAAAGAGAAAAAAATTATATTTCTCGGATACAATTACTCCTATCACTGATTTCGAGGCTTTTTAGTCTCCATATTCCCTTAGAAATGTTTATTTGTTAACATATTTAATAAAAATTATAACAATATTATTAGCAAATAAAACTGGCCAACTAGAATTTCTAATTTCAATGGCAACTAGATCGAGTCTGAGTTAAAATTGTTTTTTTCAGTGAATTTGGATTTTGGAAAAGGTTTTACAGTAAGAGCGTTCCGATGTTTTCTAGAAATAAAACACAGTTTATTTAATAAATTTGTTTAGCTTCTATATGAGGTAATTCTACAGATGTGTACAATTATATATGAAAAATAATGTCAGTCAAATAGCCCATTCTGCTTTTTTGACAGGAAATAATTCTTTTGTATAAATTTTGAATAACGTCTAAGCACAAGTTGAGTTCTGTCTTACTAATTTAAGTGCCTAATCTCATTTTTTAAATCGGGAATTGTTTGTGGTTGTTGAAATACATCTTGTTTTTCACGTAGCTCCACAGAAAGTAATCAAGTGGCGTCAAGTCACAAGATCTCGGCGGCCAATTGACGTTACCATTATTGGAAAAGATTCTGTCCCCAAATTTGGTTTGCCAAAGAGCCATTGTCTCTCAGGCCGTGTGAAACATTGACCCGTCCTGTTAAAACCAAATACCTTATATAAGCTAAGCTCAGAATCTTGTTTTTCTCTTACAAAAACTGAAAAATATAGTTTAAATAAAGTCGAAATATGAACTAAATATCGAAATTCTATAATTATTTGGAACTTATTATTATAATTTCTAACATATTTCTTTAACACAACGACGAAAACTCCTGAAAGTTCTAATTTGGTATTATATTGGAAGTGTAACTTTCTCAATGTCGAAATTTTTTTCCCACGCAAGGTGGCCCAGTTACTACTAGGTGTTTTTAGCAGGATTTTAAACGATTTAAGAGCCAAATCCTTTCTTAGAATACACCAGGTTGATGTTTACTTAAGGTATTGTTGCTGCGAACGTCGAGGAATAGACATTTTCGAATTTTCGTTTACAATTTCTCAGACCGTGATGTTTTCAGCTGCGCGGACTCGACACGTACAAACATGTGTCTGTATATTTGTAACGGACCCAGTTTCCTCAAATGTTTGCACCATTCTGTAAAACTCTTCTTCGATAGACGACTATTCACACCAAAAAAATCACCAACTTGTCTGTATGTTTGTTTACAAGAAGACCATTTTCATAATAAGTTTTACCAACATGAAAACGCTCTTGCACTGCGTTTCGTTCCATTATGAAAATTCTACTAGTTCATACAAACATGCTGCCCCAACTTTATCAACTTACGATGTTACCAAACTGTCAATATTTGCGAACAAAATCGGAACACTCTTATTGGAAGACACATTATAAGTCTCAAAAAAATCACCAAGTTGTCTGTATGTTTGTTTTCAAGAAGACCAATTTTCATAATAAGTTTTAACAACATGAAAACGCTCTTGCACTGCGTATCGTTTCATTATGACAATTCTAGTAGTTCATAGAAACATGCTGCCTAAACTTTATCAACCTACGATGTTGCCAAACTGTTAATATTTGTGAACAAAATCGGGACACTCTTACTGAAAGACACATTATATGTTTAATTTAAAAATTTTCATCACCGTAACTAAAAAATATTTCTTATGATGTATATTTCGGGCGAAAACGTGAAAAAATATGGTTATATTCTGAATGAGAAATGTTACTGAAACAAGAAATAAAAAATTCAAATGTGAATTATTTAAAAAATTATTTTTACAAATTTTTAAATGTTATCTTACAGCTTAGAAACTGAAATATAATGTAGAACATAGTAATAATATCAGCACTTAAAATAGACACTGTGTACATAAAACATGTTCAGGTGCCTTAAATGACCGACAATAGAAACCATAAAATCTTATCATATATAAAATCTTACCCTTGCAGGAATAACCCTAAAAAAACAATATTTTTATTCCAAATCTTGGACTAGATGCAGGCAGATACATTTTCTTTTTCTTAAAAATGTACCCGTGATAAACAGTTCGACAAACACCGAAGTTTCATCGTATAGAGTTTTGCACAGTTTCCCACAACGTTACCGTGTATCATATACTTCGTGCCTGTTTCTCTGCAGAAAGTTAAAGGTCATTTAATTGCAACAGGACTACTCCTAATTAACAGCGCATGTATAATTAAACATGGCATTTTAAACTAAGAGTATAGCTTTTACTCCAATACATTTTAAAACCTTCCCAGGGAAAATTATAAAACTTTTCTCTACTTACAGGTTTTAATTACGGTAATTAATGTCAAAGCTAATTATTAATAAGCCAACCATGAAAAGTAACTATACTAAAAGTTTTATATTTTAATTTTTAAAGAGTAGTTACTTAATTTTATTTGGTGATTTACTTTACAAGCAAATTTTATAGGCAAAATAAAAGCAATTTATAAACTTACAACATATAATAATTTAAATAATTTTTTTTCATAATACCACGTTTTTAAAATGAACTGAAAAATATAAAATAATTTGTCAAATTGTTCCGAAAATTTGAAATTGTGAATTTTGTCGTTGAGAAAACTCACACAACAGTTATTATCTATTGCAATCTAGGTTTTTCGTTTTAAAAAATATCATCTTTTTTTATCAATTAGTGACTGGCCAAATTCATGAATGCCATTTTGATTTCTTTCATTATTCATATAATATAATAATATCCTACCAACATACTTTGGAATTTATATTTTATATAGCAGTAGCTTCCTGCGATTGTTGCTCTAGGTTCGATACAGCTCCACCCACGAGACCAAAAGGTGGTCGAACGCGTAAGGACAGGGAAGCAGAGTTGTATTTGCAAGAAACAAACTGTTTTTATATATTTTCTTCCCTCTACTTGAAAGGATAATATATATCAACCACTATTTAAACACGGTAGATAGATTTCTTTATTTCTTACTGAAATTTTGATGAAGTATTTGCATTGTTAAAATTGAAAAAATTTCCATCTTCGTCAAGTAACACCATCTGATGATTTATTGATAACATATCATTAAAGCTTTTTATAATATCTCTTAAATAATACCTGGTTCATTAGAATAGGACAAAGTATAAGTGTTAAAACATAAGTAGTAGATATTAAAAACGTAAAATGATTCGGTCATTTATCGTTGATATTTTTGAGAAATTAATATTTTTCTATTTGAGCAAAAAACTATACAGGGTGATTCTTCAGAAAATTTATTGATCGATTGTGGTAAAACTATAATTAGAAAGAATCTGAAAATTTAACAGTGTACTAACGTGCATGGGGGTCAGCCGGCTAAAATATTTTTAAGAAGGCGGCACTTCCAATCATATGGGAAGTAGATGTCAACTTGCTTATTTTAAACGGAACACCCTCTATATTATTGCATTTTTGATTAAATTTTTTTAAATAGAAAGTAACGATTTTTATATTTTTATCACATTAAGCATTAAAAATAAAGGTACTTTATATAAGGTTGTCTATTCAAAAAATTTTTAGTTTTCAAAATATTGGTAATTCAATATTTTTCTACTGTAAAAATGCTATACAGCTTTTAAGTTTTGTTATTAGTTGACCATGACGGCGAGGCGTGGCGAAAATAAAACAATCAAACCCTACAAAATTGTTACTATTTCTTATCATTTGGCATTCAGTGATAATAATCATGGCTGGGTGATTAAATTACACGTACGTAGATTATTTAAACTTCTTTATTATTTATGGAGAATGTGATAGAGTTATTTCAAGAACACGCGATACATTCGAGATCCGATAACAGCAGAAACAGAAATCAACACCACCAACTGCTAGAAAGATTATAGAAAACTTTGAATCAATAAAAGCAAAAAGAAATAGAAATAAACCAGTTGTTAATAATGAAAATATTGAAAATACAATTTTAGGATATTTCGTCGCATATCCGACAATATCTACAAGGCAAGTAGCATTAGAGTCTCGATTATCTCAAAAATCAGTTCTAAGGTTTTTGGGGAAACACAATTTTCATCCCAATGTATATTTCATAGTACAACATTTAAAAGGCACTGATTTTCCGTGAAGAGTTCTATCAATTTATTTTACTTTGGTTATAAGAAAATGCTGGTTTTTGGTAATATTATTTGGTCGGACAAAGCCAACTTCACAAAAAATGGATTGTTTAATCGATGCAATTGCCATTATTGGAGTGACTCAACGTACATCCATTTAGAGAAATAAATTTTCAAGAGTATTTTAACGTATATTGTGCTATAAGAAATGACGGCGTCGTCGCCCAAGAATTCTACCAAGATAATTTGAACGGTAAGTTAGCTATTTTTGAAGACTTTTATAAACAAAATACGTTTTTTAACTTATAGGTGAGCGCGTCTTGGACATCTTGAGAAATTTGGAAGTGAACTATTTAGATAACTGCCACTAGCTGATCATAAAAATCTATTTTATCAACATGATGGGGCGCCTCCACATAATAGTCATTTGGTTAACAATCATCTGCAAAACTTGTTTTATGATCAATGAATAGCCAAGAATGGACCACATCTTTGGCCACCTCGCTCCCCGGATACCTGATTTTTTATTTGGGAGACAATCAATAATCAGTATACAACACCGCATTAACCAGTATGGAAGATTGCATGCAGCATGTCAGAATATCATTTCAAGAACTTAATCCTCAGTCAATAAGAAGAGCCACCCATAAAGAGTTCCTGCTTAAGTGCGAAAAATGTTTGGAAATTCAAAAGCGTCAATTTGAACATTTACTCAAATAATTTTTGTAAGTTTATTTTATTAACTACTGGTTTATTTCTATTTCTTTTAGCAATAAGCAAGTTGACATCAAGTGACGCCATCTTGAAAATGTATACGAAAGTTTCAAGACAGAATTAGTTCTAAACTGGTAAATAAGCATTTATTAAATTATTTATTTTATATTTTTAGCTTTTCTGCTTGAAGCTTATTAAACAAAATTGTAAACAAATTTATACTTTAGTATGTATACATACTTATATTTTACATTGCCACATGTAATTTTTATAATAAATTTTAAAAAGTAATAATAAATGCTTATAAAATGTCCCTATTAATTTTATAAATGAAAAATTTCCTCCCATGATGGTCCGTATTTTTTTAAGTTTAGTAATTGTTGTTTCTTTTCTGTATTAAACACCAGGAAACAAATATTTTTTTTCTGCGTTTGCACAATCAGAAACATTCAAAAGAAACTTTGATTCCGAGGTTGTCGCTATTGAAAAAGAAATAACGCCGAAATTAGAAAACCTTTGACACTGAATAATGTAAAATCCCTCATGATTTCATTTTATATCACAGTCCTTTGTTAAGATTTTCCATTGAAAATGTTGGAGGCGTTAAATAAAAAACTGATTTTGGATATAAATGCATAGAAATATATATATATATATATATATATATATATATATATATATATATATATATATATATATATATTAAAAAAATTTAGGTCTAAAATGGAAAATGCCAAATGGCTCAGAAAACATGAAAGATATGTAAAAACAATTTTAAAGACCGTTAAAATAAGAAAATAAATTCGATTCAATACAAGTTACTGCATTTGAAATGTAGGTTTTTATGAATCCTGTAAAATTTTTTCAGATTATTCTTATTTTACTATAAATTGTTATGATTTTACTAAGAAGAAAATACAATTTAAAACGTCTACCTTGAATAGGCCAGACAGACACGCGTCTTAAGTTTTGGTCTACAAATAGTAAAATATCTCAAGAACGGCTTCAAAATATGTAATAATATATGGGGCAGTTCATTTAAATTTTGACAATAGTCATGCTACACTGGTATTTAAAGTAAATATTAATTCGTAGAAGCAGAGTAAAGCTGAAAGCTAGAAGAGGCACCAGCAAGCAAAGTGCCAAGCTAGCCCCTATACCGTAAAGTAGGGGTGGGTATCTAAAGAGGGCGCCACTGATTTTTGCCGGGTAAACACAGAACCCCCCCCCCCCCGTGTTGTAGCTTGGACCTAGCTATCAAATCAAAAAAATTGCTACACAAAATATAAAAGTAAAAAAAAAGTTAACGCACTGAAAAAAATGACAAGAAGTTATGGAACAAATAAAACTCATCAATTTTAATACTAATTATACTCTTTATTTACGGATAAAAAGAGTTTTCTGCCCCTGAGGGTGCACTGATGTTTTGTCCATCGGCAAAATGCCAAAAAAAAAAATATACTTAAAATTTCAGACACACCATAATCAACGAAAAGAGAAAAATCAACAACACACAAACTACAAATCAATGGCATAAAAAATATTGAAACAAATCATTTAAAGTAATCGCGGGCTCTATTGAGTTCAAGTTACATAGGAGTAATAATGTGGTAAAAATGCACAAGTAAAATTTCCAGTATGACTCCAGTTATTTACACAAAATAATCCAGCAGAAGTTCAACAACAGGTTTAGTAAAACAAAAAAAAACTACTTATGTATATATAAAAAAATGATCAATCCATAATTAAATTTACCAATAATTACTTTAACAAAATATTAAACAAAAGATTTACCATAGAATATAATTCGTTCTTCAATTAAATCAATCATCACGAAAGTGGACATAAAATTTAAAACTCTAGACCTCTGTATGATGACGTTACAATACTTAGTTTATTAACATTAATTATTTTCAAATAAATTGGGTTAAACCTGGCTAAAATGGAACGAGTCCTAATTAACCCTATATTAACTCTATATATAAACAACAATAAAATAGATATACTCAAAATATGATCAAATAAATTACTATAATACAATATGAAAAGACAGGATACGCGTTCAGAAATTAACTTTTATTTAAAAAAAAACTAGAAGATCGGAAAGAATTCCTAGTTTCACTAAATAAGCCAATCTCTAATACCCAAGCATTGCAGACAACCACACAAAAAAATAAAGATTGCTGGAATCAGCTGAAAGTTACGAGGCCATGAACATATCATGATGCAAAAAAAAACTTTAAATTGTCAATAATAAACCCAAAACGGGACCCTAAGATTGCATACAATACAACTATTAATAAATTAATTTAACTTAAAACTGGGAACCTCGTGATACGTCCAGGAGGCAAAAATACAGCAAAATATAGTGCAAACTGCAATTGGTAATAAAAGCACTCTCAAAACTAACTCTTACTGATTACAAAGGAAAAAATAGCACTGCAAGGTAGCAGATATCAAAAAAAAAAAGAAACGGAAACTTACAAATCTCAAAATTCAGGAATTATATATTTATCACAAAAAAAAGAAATGATCGGCACTAAAACCCCAAAATAAATATTCTAAAGTGGTTAATTTTGGAATAACATAACGGTTGGTTTTAAATTATGCTTTAATTTTACTAGGTGAAAATCAATTTTGAGCTGAAATCTTTTAATAATTAAAAAGAAAACTATGCATGTAATTATTTTAAAGTTCCTTACCCGATCTTCTGGGGCCAGACTGATTCCTTCGTTGACCCATGCAAACTGCCCAAAGTTCCTATCTCCAGGTTTATCCCGATAAAAAAACCATAACCGCCAGCCTGGAAAAATATACGGTACACCAAAACTCAACAAAATTACCGGGATAGTCTTTGACTTTCCATCTCAGGATCCCAAAAATTGAGATGGAAGTCTGCAGCTGCTTCGGCCGAATCAAATCAGGAAAAAGTGAAAAATTGAGAGAAAATGGCCTCCATTTATAACCATGGCCCAACTTACGCACTAATTGACTTCCTTTAAGCGCGTTCAATTACCACGTGTGAAAGAAATGACAGCTCAAAAAGAAAGGCACTGCTGAAATGCATTTATTAGTTAAGCCAATTCATGAATCATTAGCATTCTCTACTCAAAACAAGATTAATAAATCTAATAAGTATCCCAGTAGTTATTTTTAAATTCAAAAAATATAAATTAATACATTAATAAAAATTTCCTGATTTCCGCAACCCAACATACATACAATCCCATCAAACGTAAATATAAATGGCCGGGGAAAAAAACAAGATCTATCTGAATCTGAAAAAAAGGGTAGCGGTCAGTTTGATACTGATAAGAAAATACCTAAGCATAGTGTAGTGAAATACCAAAGTAGGAGAAAATAATGGTAAATAAAATTAATCGAAGAATCCCTGGTAAATACTTAAGGTAAATGAAATTGTGTTGCCCATAATGACAGTAGTTGCAAAACAAGGTTAAATTAAATGAATTAGCTATAGTGAACTTGGCACAAAATTAATCTGTGACATTCGGGTGAAATTTTTTTAAGCCACTGTGTTAATTTAAAAACAATTTTAAAATATAGTCCCAATTAGTATATATATATATAAATATATATATATATATATATATATATATATATATATATATATATATATATATATATATAATTGAATAAAATTTTGTGGATAAATTGAAATAACGACATTTTAATAATTAAAATAATTTACTTTAACTTAATAAAAAATAGTTGTGAAAGTGATAATAATTAAAAGTTAGAGGTTATCTCTTCCAGTCAGGTGGCTTTATCCATAAGATCTCTATCTTGTTGGGGTTTATTCGGCTAATTCAAAAAGGGACCGGAAAGTGGTTAAAGTAAAATCTCTACACCACCTGTTTTTGGGCCTTAATGATCAAGATAGAAACCATCGTGCTCTATAAAAACGGAACTAATTTTGCTAAAAAAAAGTCACCTAAACTCAAGAGGACACAAACTTCTAGTGTTTGCTGCTTGAAAAGAACGCGGCCCTCTTGATGACTGTGACAGTCAGTTGTTAAAAAAATCAGTTATATACTAGCGTAAATATAATGTTTTAAAAATTGTTTGCTCTCAAAGATATGGAAGTGTTGAAGAAACCTTAGCGGCCATATATTAATATTATAAATATAATTTTAAATGGTGTAATTCTATAGATGTTATAATAATTTATTTAGTATTTTAATTTTATTTTCAGCTTGAACATCAAATATAGCTACTACTATATATTTCTTTAGATGAATATTTTTAGTTTACACAATTTCGAAAAATAACCTTTTAAAGTAAACCTTAAAATTTAAAATAAATTGTAATTCTAACGGCATTATTTATAGTGTTCTTCTTTCATAATAAATCACAGCAGAAATTTACCATTGCGTCTAGTTCAAACTTTTATAATTAAAATTTTTAAAACATAGAGTATAATTTATTAGCTTAAGATAAAATATAACACATAAACTACTGATTCACAAAGTGGTCCGTATAAATTCCCAGGAGTCGATTGCGACCTGTAAGGGGTTCACGTCAACGGGAAACAAAATTAAGGTGCATGAAATGTAAATGGGGGTCCAAAAAATTTAGTCGTTCCTTAAATGTAATAATTTACCTAACAAAAATTGTACCTATGTACTTACATAATATTTATAATATAATAGAAAAAGAAATTATCTATTTATATATTTATAATTACACACACAAAAATTATAGCCAAAATTTTATTTCATGTTTATGCTAAAAATTTTCGTATAACTTGCTATTTTTCACATCAAAGATGTATTGTCAAAATTTTCGTGAAATTTCTGGTATAAAAATATTCGAACGTATTCTATATTTTTAACCGACATCTGAAAGAATGATTTTTCTTATGTATATATGTCGATTATTTCGGAACGGCTGCACCGATTTGAACAACATTTTTTACGTTATGTTCAGAAAGTTGTTGCCGTGGTGCTCTATTATTATGGATGAAAAATCCAATATAGCGCTTAAAATCTGGCGGACAAATCAATTAATTTTTATCTTTGTCCCATTTTCTCCAAAATTAGTATGGAGGTTTTCGGAGTAGCAAATAACAAAATTGAAATTAGTTTTAAAAATTCGATTTAGTACAGAGATATTTTTGGGGAGTAAATTACGAATTTAAAATTATTTTTGGAAAATTTAATATAGGGGAGCTTATATGGAGTCGTAAAAATTACGAATTTAAAAGTATTTAAAAAAATTCATTATGGTGGAGTAAAAATTTTACATTACTCAATTTTGTTGAAAATTTGTACTGGGGGTCTCTGAAGGTGTAAATTAAGATTGAATTCAATATGGCAGATGCGGTATGGCAGTTTGAGTCTTTTTGAATTTTGAAAGAAAAGATCTCAAAGATTATTAGTCTTGAATTTTTCATGCTTCCGTTTTAACTTCTCCTAGAAAACAAATTATTAGAATTAGAAACACTCAACATAGTATATTGAAAATTCGGTAAGGAGTTCCACTGAAATGCTATTATAATAGACCTAGGCGTTTTAATTTTTTGGAAGTTCTGACATACCAATAATAAAAATTTGTTTCCAACAATTCTTGGCAATCTATTAATTCCCAACTTTTAAATGCAATAGTTAAATCATCCATATTTTCCAAAAGAAAATGTATTTCTTGAAGTAAGTAAGAGCCCAATTGCGACTTTGTGTCCAAATAAGGACCAATTTACTTAAAATTCAAGATGGCGAATTTACTATGGTAGATTAAATATTGATTTGGTACAATTTCATTTAAAATTGATGTTTGGAACATTCTCAGAATCAAAGAATTTTTCATTGTTCAGTTTAGCGTAGTTCACAACTATGGATAAAATGAATACTTTTTGTTCAAATAATTTATGGTTATCATAACGAGTTCAAAATTAAAAATCAAATCCACTTATAAAAATGCGTTAAAAAGCCAAAAATAATAATACATATGTTTATATGAAATTGAGATTGTTAATGTTGCTGCCAAATTAGTACTTAATGAAGCTACATTAAGAAAGCAATTACAAGTAAAGCATTTTTAAATTTTTTTATATGAATGATATTTTATTAGGTATAAATTTGATGCCGACTTCCAAAGTTCTAATTTTGCATAAAAATTTATATATTCGTATTATTTTTTGCTTTTTGAGAAGCCGGTTCAATTTTTTTATAAAAATTTCCCGACAGCCCGAGTTTGATAACCAACTTAATTTGTGTCATTTGTAAGTATATTTTATGTTTTGTGATTTTGCATACCTTATAAAAATGTCGTGGAATAGAAAGGAAGTTATTATGTTGATAGAAGAATATAGAAAGAGACCAAATTTATACAAAAGAAATTACGTCAATTAAAAAAAAATTTGAGGCGTCAAGCTTTGAAAAATTTAGACGCTCTAAAAAAATATAAAATCAAATTTAACTACTTAGGATATTCAGACAAACTTTCAAGCTATAAAGCAAAATGCCTCCAAAGGAATAAGAAAATGACAACAATCACAAAAAAGTGTTGCTGGTATTGAAGAAGTTAGTACAGTTTACCTATACGGAATAAAAAATATAGTCTTGAAATAATGTTAATAAACTCTAAATTATATATATATATATATATATATATATATATATATATATATATATATATATATATATATATATATATATATATATATATATATATATGTTATATCGTATATATATATATATATATATATATATATATATATGTTATATCGTAGGTTTTCACGGATGGTAGAATGAATAGTTTGGTTATTCAGAGTTTCAATCCGTTCGTTCAAAAAATGAACACCAACAAATACATGCAAAAAATGTCAGAAATTCTCAAAGACGCCTCTTACAAACAAACCAACAGAGATCCAACGATATACCTTGAAAAAACTACGAAAGCAAGATTAAAGCATCAAAACTAGACCCAGAAACTGAAAAATCTATAATACCAAGAGAAAAATCAAGCAGATGTCCAAAACTGTATGGCTTACCAAAAATACACAAAACAAATGCACCACTCAGACCAATAGTGAGCGCCGTGGGATCTCCTATACAAAACCTGGAAAAATATCTAGCAAGTATCGTGCAACCAAGAGTCGAACTGGCTGATTCCTTCGTGAAAAACCGAACATCTGACTAAAATGATCAAAAACATTCATCTCGAAGAAAATGACATCTTAGCAAGCCTCGACATAAAATCGCTATATCCAAGCATACCCCTGGATGACACTTTGGACAAAATCGCCATGAACGAAGATTTTCCAGAATACATAATTAAACTTGCAGAACACTGCCTAAAGAACACATACTTCATGTTCAATAACCAAATATACAAACAAACAGATGGCGCACCTATGGGATCCTCGCTTTCACCAGTCATAGCCAACCTGTTTATGATATATTTCGAACAAGAGGCACTGCACAAGGCACCTTTAAAACCGAAATTTTGGAATCACTATGTTGATGATATTTTTATAATATGACCACATGGAAAAGAACACCTGGACGATTTCCTCACATACCTGAACAATATCCACCACAGAATCCAATTCACGCTAGAAATCGAACAAGAAAAGAAACTTCCTTTTTTGGACCTGCTATTAACAAGGAAACTCAACAACACCCTGGGCTTTAGCGTATATCGGAAACCCACGCATACTGACCGATATCTGAATGCAGCGTCACATCATCATCCCTCTCAAAAACAGGCAGTAGTCAACTAGTATCAAGATCTCTCCGCATAACAGAACTTGACACAAAACAAGGCGAAATAAGACATATTTCAACAGATCTAGAACGCAATGATTTCTCACAATCAGATATAAAGAAAGCCATAAAAAGACAAGAGAAGACTATAACAAAGACTAAGGACCAAGATCAAGCAAGGAACAAAGCCATAATACCATACATAAAAGGAATAACAGACAGAATCGAAACAATCTTAAGAAAACACACCATACAGCCCATATTTAAACTACAAAAAACAATAGCCAACATCCTGGGAAATCTCAAAGACAAGACCAACCTTGAAAATCATGGCGTTTACAGCATTCAATGTGCAGATTGCCATTAAACTTATATAAGACAAACAAACAGGCGCATATCAGCAAGAATCCAAGAACATAAAAATAGCCTCAAAAACAAACAGACAACCTCAGCCCTATTTCAACATCCCCAAACAACCAGACATACCATCGACTTCAAAAAAAAACAAAAGAAATAGCACCAGTACAGAACTACAACGTACGCGTCCCTAGAGCAGGACAGCTAAATAAACGAGACGATGCTATAAATGTTCCAACTACATGGAAAACATTAATAAAGAATCAAGAAAGAAAACAACAAAAGTCAACTAGTATACGAGAGACCAGCATACAAGAACAAAATATATCGCACTCGGCAGAGGGGAGGAGCCTGCGAAGCCTCTCATCCAATCAGGAAGCGAGGCAGCTAAATAAAACTCGAAATTCATCAGAGGCCACCATCAATTCTCAGCGAGTAACGAGACGAACCGCACTTGAAAATGCCAAATGACGAAACGTCGTGAAAACGATTTTTTGAACGAACGGATTGAAACCCGGAATAACCAAACTATTCATATATATATATATATATATATATATATATATATATATATATATATATATATATATATATATATTAATAATTGAATTAATTAATAATTCGAGGGTATGATAAAATGATTTTATTTCTATTTAACGTAGCAGAACCAAGAATAGAAATTCACTAGATGAATCTGAAAGTTACCAATTCGTAATGATTAGTTTCACATTTTAAACAGTTAAAAGTCTTAATTGCTAAATATTTAATCGTTATATACATGTGTTCCAGAGCCTTTTTTAGTCTAAATAGACACAGAAATATTATTGCGAGTAAAAAATATTTTTTTCTTTCGGTTCTGTAAGATTTTCCAGGTTTCATTCCTTATTCTTTATGTGGGACTAGTGTCTGAAAATTAAAATAACAAAAGAAAATAATTATTGCTGAAGAGAACTGAAGTCTTAACTTGTAATTCTGTACACTATAGTGATTATTGAAAATTTTATTATTTGTTTTAGTTTATTATCCTTTCAAAAATTTGAACTAAGTATATTTATTACTTTAAATCGAGGAATATGATGAAGGTTTACAAGCAGAGAACTTAATTTTTTACATTTAATATTCCAGATGTAATATGGGGAACTACAAACTTTACATTTCTCCAACTTTGTCCAAAATTTATATTGAAAGGTCTTGGAGCGTATATTTTGGATTTTGAATTTATTTTATTTATTTATTTAAACCCATTTCACAGTTCAAAAAACCAATTAACAAATGGGTACAACAGGAAAAAAAAACTAAAATATTTACAATGACAAAGCAAGCATATACAAATTACTAGAAACAAAACTACAAAATATTACATATTTAATTTTTTTTATTTGTGCCATTCTGCAGCTAAATATGTCGAATTTATTTTGATTCTCGTTGTAGTTTCTACAGATCCTATATAAAGGAGAGTAGTTACACATATTTGTACGAGGTATAGGACAATAGAATGTGGCAGATTGGCGAGCTGAAGTCCTAGGTACAAGAAAACTTATTTTTTCCAGTATATCACTACATTCCACTCTGTTATGCAAAACCTTATAAAGAAATTTGAGGTCTGTGATGATACGTCTATGTTCTAGAAAACAAAAAGAATGTCGCTGAAGTAAGATTTCATGCAGAAACCCTGTTTCAGGATAATGTCCATCAATCTGAAAGCTTAGGTATTTCAAGAAACGTCGCTGAATCCTCTCAAGGTCATTAATATGGTTTTGATAATAAGGAGACCATACTATGGAGGCATATTCCAATTTAGATCTTACAAAAAGCGTAATAAAGTAAAATGAGCGTACTTTGATTCGAAAATATTTTTGAGTGTCTAATAATAAAGCCTAATGATTTAAAACACACCAGTATAAGATCATTTATATGAGGAACAAGTGAAAGTCTGCTATCAAATGTCACACCCAGATCTCTAAAGCATTCTACTCGCGGAACACATGTTCCATCAATTTTATAATCATACACCAGCACATTTTTCTTTAATGTAAAAATCATGACTTTGCATTTATCAACGTTTAGAGGCAGTCTGTTTTCGCTACACCAATCGGTGACGGTATTTATTGCTATTTGTAGTATTGACAATCAGCATCGTTTTTTACAGAAGTAAAAATTTTAGCGTCATCCGCATAGAGTAGCATTGTACAGTCACCCACAATTCCATTAATAAATATATTAAATAATAAAGGACCGAGTATTGACCCTTGAGGAACTCCCGAAATCACACACAGGGGTTCCGAGGACAGACCACAGCACTCTACCATTTGCTGCCTATCGCAGAAATATGATTTAAAAAATAGAATTAATTTTTGCGAAAGTCCAAAACAATGCAGTTTATCAAGCAGAATGCCGTGATCAAGCCTATCAAACGCCTTTGAAAAGTCTGTCTATATTGTGTATACTTGACTTCCCTTGTCCAAGACATCAGCCACAAACTGAGTAAAGCAGAAAAGATTGGACGCTGTGGACCTACCCTTTATACAGCCATGTTGGGAACCAGGTGTTTCAGCTTGAAAAATAGATGTTCATGCAGAAACATTTCAAAACATTTAGAAAAATTATTTATTATACAGACTGGTCTGTAGTTGTCTATATTTTGTTTGTCTCTTTTTTAAACACTGGAGAAACTCTGGAAATTTTCCATTTATCAGGAAACTGTGAATTATTTAGGCAGATATTAAAGGTAATGGAAAGAGGTGTTGCTAATACGCATTAATTTCTCCATACTCAATATTTCAAACTAGAAAATTTACATGACTCAAGTTATTTAACCTAAAGTAAGTATTCATTACATTAAAAATCTATAAATAGTGGATTCAAAATTAACGAAATTTGAATCAAGCTTATTCGGAAAATGGCTTTGTGAGGATTCAATATCAAACTTAGAGATACAAATGCCGGATAAACAACATCTTCAGGAGTATAAAGTTTGACTTAAATCTCACAAGACACACTTATTACATACGTCAAGGTATCAACAGAAAAGGAAAATATGGCAGCAAAAGTAAAAAAATTCAGCCGAAGAAAAAATTTCGAAAACAGAGAGGCGTCAAATTAGTTTACAACAGATAAGCAATCTATCTAAAACGATCTTATATTTAATTCTATAGTTACCCATTCTAAGTAACTAGCTCTATTGGAAAATATCAAATTTGGCCTCCTATCGAATGTACATAAAATGTGTTTGTAAACATTCTTACAAAGCTATTTTATATTCTAAACCTTGAAATAATCCAGAGAAATTTTATTATTATCAAATTTCTAGTCAACACGGAAGTGTTCATCACAATTTGAAGTGTTCTTAACTCAGATCGAATTGCTTCTACATTGTTTTAAAAGTTAAAGTTGCGGAACAAAAAGCTGAAGAAATATTTTACAAAATCAGAAATTTTGTAAAGCGTATAAACATCCTTAACAATATAAATTCATAAGGTTTGTATTAATCTATATTATAATTAATTAAACCAAAAATTCTCACACAAAGCCAAAATATAACAATTAAAGTAGAATTATATATCTCTTTTTAGGATCGCACAACGTTAATTTAAAATTCGTTTGTAAAGATCCTTTAAAAGGGTTAGGCATATTTTGCTGAAAATTTTCTCTTTTACAGACACAGTTTTGTATACGCAACCCGAGGTAGATTGATTAGCTGTCACCAAGCACAAAAAGAAAGGTTTAAACCAACTGACATAGTTATATTTATTTTTGAAGACAAACATGATAAGTATTCCATTTTTAGTTTTTTTTTCGGGGGGAATTTGAGCAGAGATAAACTTAATCTACTTCGAAATAAAGTACTTAGATTTTTGTTACAAATAATTAATATAAAAGGGAGTTTCCAAATGTTACCCAAAGGGATTATTCCTTAAATGGGTTTAACGAAAAAGCTTCATATGAAATGATATCCCAAATTACTGTGTTTTCAGGTATTTAGTAAATCTTTGTAAAAAAGTTAACAGTAAAAGGAAACTATCTAATCTAATATTCTATTCAGACAACTGTTATGGATAACGGGAAAACAAGTTTATATATATATATATATATATATATATATATATATATATATATATATATAAATATAATTTTTATTTTTCTGAGTATTATATTTGTCATATAAAATGTTCAAAATAATATTTTTAGTATTAGGAAAACGTCAGCACCCATCCATCAAATTATTTTCAACTATAATAATTTATCCTTTAATTTTAAACAGCTTGTTAGAAAAAAAAAAGTAAATAATTTATAGTCACACCAGCGACAAATTTGTTATAAAAAATTATCGTTAGGGAGAAGAATGAAAGAAAATGTGTTGTTGTCAATTAATAAAGACTTTTGATATTTGACTTGAGTCTAGTTTTATTCTTTTTTTTTTATTTCATCAGGTCGCTCTTGAGTAGTCTCTGCCTTTTAGGAAAAAAAATAAATAAATAATCTTTAAAACACCCAAAAAAATTTTAACAGTAAAAGGAAACTATCTAATCTAATCTAATATTCTATTCAGACAACTGTTATGGATAACGGGAAAACAAGTTTATATATATATATATATATATATATATATATATATATATATATATATATATATATATATATATATATATATGTATATAAATATAATTTTTATTTTTCTGATTATTATATTTGTCATATAAAATGTTCAAAATAATATTTTTAGTATTAGGAAAACGTCAGCACCCATCCATCAAATTATTTTCAACTATAATAATTTATCCTTTAATTCTAAACAGCTTGTTAGAAAAAAAAAAGTAAATAATCTATAGTCACACCAGCGACAAATTTGTTATAAAAAATAATCGTTAGGGAGAAGAATGAAAGAAAATGTGTTGTTGTCAATTAATAAAGACTTTTGATATTTGACTTGAGTCTAGTTTTATTCTTTTTTTTTTTATTTCATCAGGTGGCTCTTGAGTAGTCTCTGCCTTTTAGGAAAAATAAATAAATAATCTTTAAAACACCCAAAAAAATTTAAAAAGATAGAAAGAGATGTTTATCTAAACTTGTCAGGTGACTCAGCAATGGTCGCTACCTTTTAGGGCTCATCCGGCTAGCTCGTCCCAAGGGAACGGAGAGTGGTGTAGGTAAATGCGCCACCTGTTTTAGTGCCCTAAAAGTCAAGGTAGAGACCGATCTAACAAAAAAAAACAGAAAATCTAATTTAATTACAAGAAAAACACCCAAAAAAATTTAAAAAAACAAGTATCTATATTTATGTGTTATGGTGTAAATGCAATCACCGAGAGTGGCCCAGCGCTTCTCTGTCTGAAGGAATAAACTTCGGACGGTCAGCTGGTTTTTGACAATTCAAAACTAACTAATTTGTCTAATAAATACTGCCCTCGATTCATTAGCATGAACAGCTCGGAGACGTACAGGTGCAAGAAACCCTCGCTTTATTCAAGTAGTGCATTATGCCTCCGCGCTTGTCAGATCTGCTTTCCCCTTACTCCTCAAGCACAAAAAAAATATTTGATGTATAAAGCCCTAACAGCTATCAGTTATCATTTTTAGATGCTATTTTTGGGTAAAAAAAAAACATTTTATACATGAAATGGAGACACAAAAATAAGATTATTTCACAAAATATCGAACTTACCTTCATAGTTTTTTTAACGAATTGCGAAATATTTATGGCCTAAAATGCCATGACACCCGACAAAATTCAAAATTAATAAGTAATAATGTAATATTTTTACCTTTTTGTCTTCAATATGTTTCCCTATGTGTATTAAAAACACAAATTCTGAAAAAAAATAATTTGTATGTTATATACTGTTCCAATTAATATTTTTACCGCTTTATTCAGATTCAGGAGCTACTCAGGGTTTGATGCACCTGAGCTTAAAACTCTTGAATCGAGGGCAATAAAAATGAGCAATTTTACGTTAATCAGTGTGTTTTGGCTATACTACTAACTAAACAAAAGCGATTTAATATAAATGGCAACTATATATATATATATATATATAATAATGATAGTATTAAGTGCACTCTACCCGCGTAAATAGGCCTGTTTACCTGAGTTAACAAATGTACCCTTTTTACATATGTGAAAGATATCAACTGCATATGGTTGCAAGATTTGATTAATTGTACCATATGAGGAAACACAATAGATCTTACCAAGGTAAGTACACTAATTATTTATTAATTTTATATTCAAAATGAAAAGAAAAATACAACGGCTTTAAATTTTACAGGTGATGCCGAAGGCATTAAAGTCTATGATACCCTGAAAACGACACAGATATAAAACCTGATTAACGGCGGCTTCTTGATGTGCTGAGGTTAGGGCTCTGGATCACTCGGTGTGGTGGTATGTAGCATGTAAGGCAGGTACTGTAGAGGTATTCGCAAGAATGCCCGAGTGGTCTGGTATGTACAGTAGCCAAGGCAGGTACCGTTGAGAAGTCAGCCAGAGGGCAACAGAAGGAATCGAAAAAAGGGGAAAAAAAAGAAAAAAAAAAGGCCTAAAACAAAAGATGGACTTAGAAAGAACTTAACCCTTTATGTTACGAGTGAGGTAGGTTACTCATTCCTTTTCTTCTTAAACATACCCACAATTATTAACACTTGAGCATTAAAACAGACTTACCAGTGATGTTATGTGGCCGTTTCGTGGTGGAACAAAAAAAATAGCAAAATTTGATGTCGGGTTTGTCCCCCGAATTAACCAAACTAAATGAGCATACAGCTGTTAACAACACAGTTACTATAAACTTGGTCAGGGACCCGAAACTTTCAATTAAAAACTAGCAAAATTGCCAAATGACCTTTCCGGTGCAACTCTGCAAGGAAAGTCCTTATCACTCCAAGATTTTTTTTTCATGTCCCCCAGAAAAACGTCCACGGAAACGGCGGGAAAAGATACAGGGCTCTGTATATTGACTGATAACTGACAAGCTTCAAAGCAATAAAAAATAGAAATATGAAATTTTAAAATTATGACACGAAATTTTATTAGCAAGTAACTAAGATAATTGTGGTACGTTCAAGAATTTATATCAGTAAAAAGGCTTTGTTGAAGTGAAACTGAACAAGAAAAGTCGAGTAGATTCTAACCTTAAACTTTATTTACATTTGACACTAAGGTAGTTTTTCCGATTTTAGCTCAATACAATCTCTCATAGTCGCACGATAACTGATACAATGGGAAAATTAAGCTGCCTAGAAGACATATAAGATCCAACGGTATCCAGAGAGCTTCCACTCAGAAATCTGTTGATACTGCAGCCAAATGATTTTCTGCTCACTCGAGGTCTCTCGATCAAGGTAACAATAACCGTAAGAGACAATTCCAATTAAGAATTTCTGACTAAATATTCTATACCGAGCCACTATGTACAATACTAAAACCCTTTTATATTTTAGGTACAAAGGAGAGAAGTTTTAGGAACACAATAACAACAAGGACTATCAAACAATCACCATCCATTACAATAACATAATTGTGAACCTAATTCTTATAAACAAAATATTTTCTTTCATTCGTAAATATATTCCAAAACAAAAAAAAACAAAACACACAAATGATCGAGGAGGTAAGCGTAAACATTACCATTTTAGATAGGAAATTAGATAGGCAAATTAAAACCGTAACAAGCTATTATTAAGTTAATTTTAAAACTAAATAGTTTATAAAAAAAAAAGTCGAGTTCAATTTAATAACTTTTTTGAAGTCCCCTTATGCTTTTAATGATTATACATTTTTAATTACTCGTACACTTAACTCTAGCTATTCCAATTAACCAAAGCGGATATTTTAATGAATCAAAAAGTTTTTAATACCATAATTATAAAACTTTTGCCTAGATGTAAGCTGTAGTTTACAGGTGCTACAAAAATTAAAAACTATTTGTTAAATATATCTGGAGATTTCAAATATACCGTTTCTTGGTAGTAGGGACGTTAGGTACAAGGTTTTGTATTAGTATAGGATTGAAACGGCAACACTACAGAATTTTTGGCATTCTGATGCTAAATTGTAGAAATAAGAAATTTACTAAAATTTTGTTACTAATACATCAAAGCATTGTTCTGCAATAACTAACTGTTTCTTCTTATATTACCTTGTTCTGTTAGATACAAGTATAAACAAACTTTTAATCACCCAGCTAATATTCGATTACCCTTTTGGGTACAAATTTGAACAGAGATCACTGACCCAGTAACTGATGTCCAATATTGTTGTTCATATTTCTAAATATAATTAATAGAAGCTTGTTTAAGTATTAATAATATTATTGTATTAAAATTATCTTACATAGTTTGAGAATTTATATACCAAAATTAACACTATCTGCATGATGGCCTTCGCGATGCTGCCATTGTTAAAGGCATGTTCTAAAATCTGCTGTGTGACCCACATACCTGAAAACTGATCATGAAGATTATTCTCCTTTAGTTCTACTATGATGTTCAGCTCATTTTTATATTCTTTGTTTATCACATAACAATTAAATCTGAAATTTATGAGAATCTGTTTACGATATATCGTGGAAATAATTCCTCTACAACCTCCCGAGAATCACAACATAGAATTTCGTCTTGTTAAAACGAAGTTTTACCATTATAAAAAGGGGTTTTATATAACTTAATCTTGTGTCCCCAAATCTAGCGGCCATCTATTTATATCTAGAGCTTCTTCCTGCCAAAGGTTTGTAAATCTCGTATTTTTCTACATAGTCTCATTCCAAGATATTTTGTTCATCCATTCTTAGTAGATTGCTAAACCATATGAGTTCCCATCTTTCTACTTTATTTTTATCTCACTGATTTTCATTCTGTTTCTTGTTTAGTCATTCCGCACTCTATTCAACGTAGAAACTACCACCAACCTACAAAGATAACTCATTTCAATAGCCGATACTTCTCAGGTCTGTACTCATACTTTACGACTATATGTCAGCACTGAGTTCACTATCACTTGACTAATACATTTTTTATTCTTTGTAATAAGTATCTAACCCACTATTTAGAATTTAACCTGCCTACTATCCTTTAGCTTTTTTCTACCCTTCTCTGAACTTTAGCTGTTGTTTTTTCTTCACTCGTTATTTTTATCTCCAAGTACTTACATTCTCTTACTTGCTTCACCATACCTCTCAGCGTACCGATTGTATTGAGTTTTGTTTAATCGACTCACGCACACGTTCGATGTTGTCTATTCATTTGCTTAATCATAAATGACTCTTAGAATGTAAATTAAGAACTGATCTGATAGTTTCAAACTTGACATACAGAGATAATCATTAAGCTCACTGTTGACAAGAAAAATCAAAGACGTCTCTCATTGTAGCAGGAAAGCAAATTAAAAATCACCATTTCTCGCAAGTGAGTTTTATAAAAAATGTACAAAATACAGATTATTTAATTCTAACAAGGAGAGGTCGCGACCTTGTCATCACTGATTTTAATGAGACAATGAACATCTAAAGATATCCCCAAAAGCATTCGTGTCATCACTCATTTGATCGTTGTGAAAAAATTTTTAAAATCGAATTCGTTGTATGCTGGCAAGTGCGATACTCTTTTAGAAATTATCTTGCATCAGCCGCCGTGACGCAACTGGGTAAGAACTTTATTAGTACTCCAAGAGCTGAGGGTTCGATCTTCTCTCGATTCAATTTGTTTTTATCATTTCAAAAAGTAATTATTATCGGTTTTTCTAATTATCAATTACTCCATGAAGTTTTTACATATGAATATTAAAAACAAACATATATAATAATATATTAATAAGTGACCAAAAGATATTTCTCTACACCGTTGAATAATTCCATTTTCCGATTAAAAATAATTGATTTTGACATTTTTCGATTACAACTTTTTGTATAAGTTTCATTTTTGTTTGTTTCTTAGGAAATATTAAAATCTATTTTAAAAAATTTTACTACAACTGTGAAACTGAAAATGGAGATAAAGAGGGAACTATTTAAAAAAGTACGATAAGTATGTATATAAATGTTCGTGTGTAAAAACTCCATGAAATAATTAGTAATTGAAGAAACCGATTATAATTATTTTTTGAAATGATAAAATAAATTTTACATCGAGCGGGGATCAAGGAAGTTGGAAGGGGTATAAGGAAGGAGAATACCCTAACTAAATTTGGTTCCTCATGTAACTCTGTACTCCCCTCAATGTGGCTATGCTGCACTTGCGCAGTGGGTCAAGGGACAGGACTGGATTTGAGAAACCTCTTGTTTATGTTGTTATATTGAAAAATTACAATTTAAAGTTCAGTTAATAAAACATAATTCGAAATAAAGTCTTATCTTATCTACAACGTTAAAAAGGATCTGGCCATAGGGATTAACTATATGTTACTCTTCCTTTATGTTATTATTAAGTAAAGTGTTTTCCATGTACCTTCTAAACTTTAAAATAATTAATTTCTGATCAAAAAAATGAAATGGAAAAAATGATAAAAACTACACACTATCGCAAACAAAACTTTAAAATCGTCGATCTTTTAAAAGATCTTCAGTATAATCTTACATATTGATGTAATACAAAAAACGTAGGTACTTACCGAAAATAATGAATTTCCGGGATCGAACCACGCGATTTACAAAACAATACCATACACTGATCCATTGTTATAAATTAAAGTCTATACAAATGTCTTGACAACATACACAAATATAAATTCCGAAATTTAACTAATGATACTGCACCGCAAGAAAATAAGCGTTGAGGACGATGGCAAACAACCGCATTAAACATAAAGAATACGCCGTGACGTCGATCGTGTCGCAAACCCTGCTCTGGTTTCCCGTTCTCACATTGCTAACTTCATGCAGCAAATTTGCTACGAAATTCTTTTTGCGCTTGCTCCATATAGCCAATCGATGTCAATTTATGACATTTATTTTCTGCATGGTAGAACACTTTTTTGGACATTTAGCCTATTTTTGTAGTTTTCCATCCCCTTCCAACTTCCTAGGCGGGGATCGAACCCTCCGCTCCCGGAGCACTGGTAGACCGTTTACCCAGTTGCGTTACAGTGGCTGATGTGAAAGAATTTCTAAAAGAGTTATCACACCTGTCAGCGTATAACGTGTTCGAGTTTAAACTTTTTTTCACAATAATAAAATGAACTATAGTACGAACGCTTTTTGGGATTTTTTTAGATGACCTTAGACGTTATAATTCTTAAGTCTCATCAAAATCTGTAATGACAAGGTCGTGACCTCCCCTTGTAAACTTGAATGAGTTATCTTAGGGATCACAGCAACTCCATTTTCAAAAAAATGTTTCTGTTTCCTTATTCGCTATTGCTATTAGGCACTGTTTGAACTTCAGATTAAGAAAGAGAGGCAATGTTCGGTGTTTGTGAAGTACTTTTTCAGCGGCAACCATTTTATATGTAGCAAAGAAACGATTGGATCATTAGTGTTTTTATAAGTAGAAAGTGAGAGTGAATAATAAAAAAGAGTAAGCATTACCATATTTGTTCAGCATATATTACAAAAGTGGCAGCGAAAAAAAGCTACTTTTCATAGGCAAAATGATAATGGTGTTTTAGGATGCGTTTTACTTTGTTGTTGCCAATTATATATTACATGTTTAAGTTTTGTTTTTTATTTATGATAGTTTTAACACTTTCAATTTATAACTAGCAGTCTACAGGACATTTTTTTGTTCAGAATTTGCATATTTCCAGAGGCAATTTTCTATTTAAAAAGATTTTTTAACGACATCGTTTTATATTAGTTATTCCATTTTTTTTACTTAAAACAAAATTTGCAATTTGTTTTCGTTTCTCTAACGATTTAGAAAACCATAAAATGTGGATGTCTGATTAATAAAAAAGATTGGGGGCATTTTGCAAAATAGTTTTTTTTTAAAACAAACATCCAAACAAGAATTCTTTTGATAAGTGAAGATAAACCAATAATTTTTCTTCATTCAACAAAATACCTGCATCCAAAAAAGATAAGTTAACTTTTTAATATTATGGTTTTACATTGCCCAGGCTTCCACAGATGTGAAATTAAATTAGTGTAGACAACATTGTTATATTATGTTGCTAATAAAAAAAATTGGTTAATTATATATCTAACAATTTGACAGTTATGTAATATTGCGATAGATCCATAAAAAGCCTAATAAAGAAGTTCATTTTTAACATTGAAAAATACACCCATAAATCAAAATCATTAAGTTCAACGCAAAACATAATAACTGTGACGGAAATGTTGACTCAACGTTGAAAATATTAATATTATGTTTTTTTTACAAATTTGAAGATTTCAGCTACTTATCTGTTTGTAAGGTAAGCAGTCGTTATAGGCTACAGTCATCAAAGGATGGTCTCGGGCAAAAGAAAAAAAGCTTGAAAATAGTACAGCACATTTGACCTTTTAATATTTCTATGAGTCCATCCTAAAATAATGCAGTTGTGTGTAGTTGATAAATATGGCCAAAAAATAGATGCAACACATTAGTCAGAAAACGTAGTTAATATCGGAGAAACATATAATATTTCTACAAGAGACAAATCTACGACATTTAGAAAAATATAGCTACTACATTAGAATAACCGTATAACTACTACTTTACAGAAAACTCCAAATTTTGAAGATAAAATGAATTTTGAAGAAATGAAGATCAAACCTCAAGAAAATGGGTTAAAGCTCCAAGAAAATGGGCTGAAATAGAATTATAAAATGGAGTACAGAGAAAATGTTATAATATTGTTGAACTCAGGAATAAATAAATAAAAATATACATATACCTATACATTTAATGTATCTGTTTTTAGGCAACAAAGAAATCTCAATAAGTACTTACCAACAGCCTAGAATTATAGGCGGACCTACAGTCATCCAGCAAGACACACCTAAAAAGAAAATTTTGGGACAAATATTATTTAATTGAAAAGGGAAAGCAAGATAAAGATATTATTTCCTCTATTACATTTATTTTTACATGGAAACATATTCTAATAATAAGGTTTAAGTAATTGTTTTGACCTATTAACAAAGTAACACATTAAGATGTAATTTGTTTTTTGCCTTCATAGAATAAAGTATTTTTATATCTATTAATATACTTTTTAGCTACTAGTAACACCAATTTTACCAAAAAAAAATTTAAATACATTATTAATATATAGAACATAAAATTTCATAATCACAATGCCATGAAGATAAAAGTATCTTTTATTTCAAAATAAAAATTTACAAAGGTAGATTGATGCCTAATATATAAGAGAATGCTGACCCTAGCTTAAAAGTTTTATATAATAAAATGTTTTACAGTGTAAGTAAAAATTTTGTATAGATAACTTAAACATCACAATTTTGAAACAATCCAATAAATAAAATAGCTAAAAAATAATTTCATTATTTTAAACTCAATAAAGAATCATTCATCATCCAAGTCATACACAATCATAAATATTTAATTTTGGGGAAGCTCAATGAACTAAATTATTATATTTTTATCCTATGAGATACGCCACTGGGTTTTCACGATATGTAGCAAGTAGTAACAACTTCACTTCCACAGTGCAGCATTCTCTTTCTTTCCTAATCTAGGGTGTCAACTTACTTTGGTCCTGGATGTTAGTTTAGAGCTAGTTACATCTGAACTTTAGGCTATTTTAAATTCGGACCTCTCTTGCCTTATTTAAAACAGTTAACGCATACTCTATTCTCCCAGAATCTATTTTATGTAAACTCTAACTTAATTCTAATTACCCCGTTCAACTTTCCCAAAATGTTACCAGTGCAAATATGCAAGTGATTAAGTTGACCTAGTTCGATACCTATTCTAAATTGCTGAAAATTTATCCTGTCAACCCCCGCGCCAAGCTTCTGTGAGCTTCCTATTGAAATGTGATTAGGAAAGGACCATTTATCGTTAAGCTGTCAAACAAAAAGTCTACTTAAAAGTGGTCAAGAGATATCGCTGAAAGTTGAGCGCTTGATGCCTTATTTTTTAAGAATTATTGAAAAAGGGGATTTTTAAGAATATGCTAAAATAGCTAAATAAAAAATCAATATATACAATTTTCTAGACAGTTTTACCAACTGTTTTATCTCATATAAGGTGACGTGAAAAAAAGTCGGAGAATGCTTTTTAAAAATTTCTGTAATATTGGTTTGCTACATCCAGTTGTCCGAACTTGTTGAAATTTGTCACATTCAGTTTAAAAAGCTTTTTCTTGTTTTTTTTTTTGTGGGCTATCTTCAACTAATATATACATTTCTGTTTTTCCTTAAAAATTTGAAATAAAATATATTTATTATAATATCTTCGAAATAAATATTTTTTTAATATTTTTCCTATATACCAGCGGTGGATGCAATGTACTTTCAGTTGAATATATAAATAGGAGAGATTTCCTTCTTTATTCTTCCATGTACTATGCAAAGAAAAATCTTCAGCGTGTGGCTCATCAGACTAATTAATCTGTTTTCGTCGCACTTCAGTTTCCTCGGAACTGCTATAAAAGCAGACTTCAGCCATTCCTCAGGTATTTCACCAGTAGTATACACATGATTAAAAAACTTAACATGAGCACCGATGTGGACCGACGTAGATCGTTTGTAGGAGTTCTATTGGGACGTTGTCTGGTCCAGTTGTCTTCTTTGTTTTGGCTTGGTTTTATGGCATGACGAACTTCAGATTTTAAAATTTCTGTGCCTTCGTCTTAATATACACCACCCTGTATGTTTTGCCTGTCGTCTTCAAACAAATCGGTTACATATTTACTCCATTTTTCAAGAATTTCTCGTTCATCAATAATACTTTTTCTCGCACTATCCACTAGAATAGTAGTGGTTTTCTTATTATACAAGCCAGCAAACTCCCGAACTTTCTTGTACATGTCGAACATGTCATGCTTCCTTTAGATTTCTTCCATTTCCGAACATCTATCTGTCATCCACTTCTTTTTAGCCGCTCGTATTTTTTGTTTTATTTCTCTTTGTTTTCTTCTGTATTCTTCTGCTTTATCTTTGCATTACCTTCTTTGTTCCATAAGGTGTAGTATTTCTTCCATCTATTGTTGTATCTTGTATCTTTCGCTTATTCTCATTTCTTTCATGTAATTATTTACATCTTTCTCGATTTTACTTTTAATGACGTCTGTAACAGTGGATCCCTTTGCTGGTGTTTCTTCTCTATCCGTTTTAGCTTGACTCATACGTCAGCGACTAAAGGGTTGTGGTCATACTCAATATCCGCGCCAGGATATGCTGTAACTCTGTTGATGGAGTTACTAAATCTTTTGTTGATAAGAATATAGTCTGATTTCTTACTCTATGTGCTGGATTATATCAAGGGGCTCTCTAAGTATATAACCTGCGTTGATTTAACTTATAACATAAATTGATCTCTCACCTTAGAAAAATATTAAATATGGGAATGAAGTTGGTTATAACTCTCGTTTCCTATCAATTTATTTTTCATTTAACCACTTTGCAATAAATCTATCTTTGAAATATTTCAGTGTAACCAGTTGGAAAAAACCCCTAGAGCATTCTGAAAATGTTATTAAAATACATTCTTTCAAACAAAGATTACATGCGGATTCAGTAACGAATAAATTTTGTTAGTGATTAACCTCCTTGCATCTGTCTTGAAAATATTTTTAAGAGACCTCTCCGAAGTATCCCTTGGAACATGCTAAAAGTTTTATAAAAATATCTCACCCCCATCAAAATTATGTGCGGAACATATTAACCTCCTTTTTTTGAAGTCAGGTGAAAATAACAAAAAATATTCTGTGTTATTTTTATATTATACAATATACCCTTTGTTGCAATATTTACAAAATGTATAAAATATTAGCTGTTGATATTTGTTTTAACTCTGTTTATTTAATCCACAAAAAAAAATAAAACGCAGCTGCATAATTTAAATAAAATAAATTCTTAATATATTTCCAAACAGGGTGGAATATTAAATTTAAATAAATTATATAATAAAAATCTCCTTTGCAAAAGAAATCCAACAACACTGGTTTTCTTAGTTTTACGCATTTTAGTCGCTTTTTCATTAATTTTACTCTCCATGGCAATCGGGGGATACAAATCACCCAATTTTTTCCCTAAATGAAGATACACTATCGCCCGCATATAAAGCAACTTTTGATAATTGATATATTCTCTTTTTTTTTAATTCGAAATTGATCACAAGTCTGTTAATTTATATGTAATATTAATGAAACAATTTTTTAAGGAAAAAAACTTTAATTTACAAAACTTTATGTCAGTAACTAAAATAACGTTTGTTTGAAGGTTGTAGACAATGTTGAAGATTGACTAAAATGTGGTTGTCGGACTTGCATTGTCTTTATTTTTATTTATTTTGATTTTTACGACGTTTCGATTAAGTTGTATCTTTAATCGTTATCAAGTATAAACTGAATGTTTTGTCTCAAGACTACGAGCGTATATAGGGACTGTGTCCATTGAAGCGCAAAGTTTCGCTTCACTGTACACACCTCAATGGTTTGATGTTACGAAGTAGTGGTTGCCAAAGATTAGGTATCTTAACACTCGGTTTACTGAAGATTCCATTATTGTTTTTAATATATGCTGCTTCCATAAATTTTCTTTTTTCATATTGGGTTCCACATATATTGCCGCAGCCTGAGACCATTTTATATGGTGTTGTTTATCCCAGGGGTGTTCTGCAATACCTGATTTCGACGTTTCCCCTTTTTGTGTATGCGTTTTATGTTCCTTAATTCTAATTTATAGTGGTCGTTTGGTTTCTCCAATATACATTTCACCACACTCACATGGAACTTTGTAAACACATTCTTTCTTATCGGTAGTTTTAGGTTTTGTTTTTGTTAAATGAGCTCTAAGTGTATTTTCTGATTTAAAGGCTATTTTTTATTATAACTACTGGCAATTCGTCTTATTTTCTTCGACGTACTTAGTTAAAATAACATTCTTAACTACAGTTACAGGAAGAGCTAAAAATATTAATAGCGCGATACACATATTGAGTAAATTTGATGAGCTGGTGTGATTTTTATAAAACATAAAATCAACAAGCTCATCTACTGTCGATAATTCTTTTAAATTTTCACGAAAAGTTGAGCGAAAACTGAGAATTTTGGTGACAAAATTATCAAACAAGTCATCGTCGTATTTATTTAACAACATTTCAGCATGCTAGTGTAACTTAGTTCAGTAGCGTTGGTCATAAATGAGGGATTAAGAAATTTAAATCTATTCACAATATTTTGAGAACCAGAGAGTCGATTTTTTAACTGACATGACGCAATATCCAAAATATTATTAAATGTAATTTTTTAAAATTTTTCTTCTGCTGTGAATTTTGTATCGCAGACAAGTTCGTCAAAAATTTTTTTGGAATTTTTTGTCGCTTTTCAGTAAAAAAAAAAGTTTTAATACCCCGATTTGCTAATAAATTTGAGCTTCACATCTAATTTGATTGTATTTGTGACGCAGTTTACAAAATTCTTCGTGAGCGTTTTTAAATAAATTGGAAGTTTGCACCATATTAAACTTTTTACTTTGAAGAATTTTAGAAAATATGTTTATAGAATGAAGAATTTTGGAAAACAATACAATAAGAAATAAAAATTCAAAATTTTCTAATTTTTTTCTAAATCCGATTGCTTCAGATTTTTCTTCGTTATTTTTACTTTTTAACGAAATTTCTATTAGAGACTTTAAAAGATTTTTCAAATGTAATCGCAATACGTCCAATGAATCATTCCTAGAAGACCATCTAGTAGAATTCAATCATTTTGATGTAAGTTTACTTACTGGAAATTATTTAATTAACTCCGACTATTTAATACTATTCAAAAAAATTATATAGACAATCAACAACACCAAAATTTGTTTGCCTCTGGGATTCCAATGATAGCATCATTTATAACTAAATTTAAGTTATGAGCAGCACAATGAACGTACTGAGTATTTGTCTCTAAATCGGGAATTTTAAATTGCAAGCCATTATTAGCGCCGCTTATAACAGCAGCACTGTTGTAGACTTGTCTTCTACATTTTTTATTAGAAATGTTTTTTTCTTGAAATAAATTGATAACTACTTTTTTTAAACCTTCAGCGCTTTTGTCATGTGTTATAGGGTAAAATCCAGTAAACGATTCTTTATATTCAACCTGTATGATTTCGTTATTATCATTTCTATGAAAATGAAAATATCCCAAAACAAAACTCAATTCTTCTATTTTACATATATCTTGTGTAGTGTCAAAAATTATTGTATAAAATAGAGCTGCGCGAATTTCATCAAAGATTTTGTTCCCAATATATGAATAAACTCATTTTGTATTTGGTTTGGACTTAAGTATTTTGTTGAATCTTTTGAAAGTTCCAGTAACTTTTGTAAAATGCTATCATAACGCGATAACAGGTCTATTATTGTTAGAAAATTACCCTGTTTTGAGTCATCATTATTATGATCAGAATGGCCTCTAAATGGTAGAATACACAGAGACAATATCAAAGTAACATTTAAAATTCTATGTAAAACCTGTCGCCAAAAATTATAACTTTCTTTATATTCTTTTTCAAAATTTTAATTAAGAATATTTTTATTGTTTCCAGGTATCGTGAGTTGCAGAAGCGGCAATGTGTGTACCGCAAGTTTCCAGTTTTACAATTTTTTAGCGTAAAGTTTTCCATTTAGATATTCCATTGACTCAACTAAACTTAAAATGTTAACTACTTCTATCAGCAAATAGCCAACAAGGTTCGCAGTTACAACAATCTAGCTTAATAGAGTAACATTACCACTTATGGTCAACAATTAACCCACATTTGGATCTGTGTAATAAACAACGGGAAATAACCTACCATTAGTTTTTAGAAAATCAATGCCTTTTAGTCTGCAAGACCCATAACTTAAAATGATTTTTTTAATTGCGTCACTTTTAACAATATGTTCATAATAACCTCTGTCTGTAGAATATTTTTGTTTTATTAACGTTTCTGGCATATGGTCTTCATCCGCGAAACCAAAACAATTTTCATTTCTTATCAGTTCTGAAGACGCTTCAAAAACATTTATTTGTACTTTATCGTTTACCAGAAGTTCGTTTAAGTCTAAACTATCTAGAACTGAAACTTCTTCTATTAGCATTGAAATTTTCGCTTCCGCTTTCGTTACTCCTAAATCTGATTTTGAGAACGTTGAAAAGATAAGCATCAATTTTCGGCAACTTTTATTTTATTTTTTGCTCTTTCTTTTTTTTGAAATTTACCCAACCAGTCGATTTTTTTCCTTAATTTTTATCATTTTAGGTTGATCTAAAACGTGAAACATCTTACAGAAAGAACAATTTTCCAATAAACTTAAAACATTACTTATTACTGACAGCTTTATTAAAAAACTTCCAACCACTCTCAACCCTCCCTATAATATATATATATATATATATATATATATATATATATATATATATATATATATATATATATATATATATATGTTATGTCGGATATTCTCACGGGTGTGATGTGTAATCGAAGGTTTTCGGGCATCCCGTATATGTGCTGAGTCGCTCTCAGGACTGTAAGGCAGCTGACGTTTCGGTGAAATCTCATTCACCATTTTCAAAGCTCACTGTATGGCGTCTACGAGCGAACTGACGCCTGCGACTCCGGTGCTATCGGTACCGTGTGCGCGTCGAACGCGTTCGTTTTCCGAATGGTTCCGACCCATCAAGTTGCGAGACCTGCTGCGCGTCATCGGCTCTGTTGCCAGTGTTTGGGGTTGCGTTGCCGAGTTGTAATCCAGATCGTTGCCAGCGTTACTTGGCAACATGGGGAAGAAAATCTCAAAAGTTTCCTGGAACACATAAACAGTATACATCCCAAAATTAAATTCACCATGGAGACAGAACAGGAAAGAGAACTACCGTTTCTGGATATCCCACTGAAAAGAAAAGAGGATGGCTTGCTTTCGCACACTGTTTACAGAAAGCCCACTCACACCAACAGGTACCTCAACGCCGATTCACATCACGATCCCGCCCAATTATTTGCAGTAGTGAAATCACTTGCGTTTCGATCGCAGTCCCCTTACAGATCCAGAAAATTATCACAAAGAGATGAACATACTGCAAGACGCCCTAACAAAGAACGGTTATAAAAAAGAACATATAGACAAGGCTCTAAAAAACAAACACTTGGCCCCAAAAAATCGCGAAAACCAAAAGAATTCTCAGAAGACACAACATTGAAACCATTTTTAACACAGACCGTAAAGTAAAAGATCTCTTGCCAACACCTAAAGAAAGAATCCCTCTAGAAAACCAGGGAGTGTACGAAATTCCATGCGGAGAATGCAGCTCATCTTACGTAGGCCAAACCAACCGTAAAATAAGCGCCAGAAGAGATGAACATATGAACGCTGTCAAGCAAAAAACAACTTCTTCTGCTCTGGTCCAACACTGGTTAAACACAGGACACAAGATAAATTTCTCGGGAGCAAAAATGCTATCGAGATGTGAAAACCTGTCCACAAGAGTTATAAGGGAAGCCATTGAAATTGCAAAGAGGCCCAACAACTTAAATAGTAGAGATGATAGCCAACGTATGCCTAATACTTGGAAAAATCTGCTTACAAAACATCAACCAGTACCACTTAGTAACGAAACAGATTACAACTCGGCAACGCAACCCCAAACACTGGCAACAAAGCCGATGACGCGCAGCAGGTCTCGCAACCTGATGGGCCGGAACCATTCGGAAAACGAACGCGTCCGACGCGCACACGGTACCGACAACACCGGAGTCGCAGGCGTCAGTTCACCGAAACGTCAGTTACCTTACAGTCCTGAGAGGGTCTCAGCACTGTCGCAATTAGCAATGCCCTTGGTGGTAGGGACAGGTAGCTAGCGATCTATTTTCGACCATCGTAGTAAATGTATGGATGTTTCGTCCCGATACCGGTGGTGGACTCATCAGTGGGATCCACCGGTATCTTTCCCAGACATCCTTGTACTGTCCACAAACTTGGACCTCTATTTAGGTCCAGTTTTGCCGGAAAGCGGTGGTGAGATGTTATGTTCCACAACAGCACATACACATATATAAATATATATATATATATATATATATATATATATATATATATATATATATATATATATATATATATATATATATATATATGTATATATATATATATATATATATATATATATATATATATATATATATGTATATATATATATATATATATATATATATATATATATATATATATATATATATAAATATATATATATTTACCTTGCGTAAGCATTCAAGAGAAGACAATACTTAATTATTTTTTTTTCGTTAAAAATATGCAATTAAATATTTTCACAACCCTTTAACTTTACAATGCAGAAAACAAAACTAAATATGAGAAAAAGATAATATTATTGCATACCTACCCAATATGTATCTTTTCCAACTTTTTAACACATGATACTAAAAATGCGAATCAATCAATCAATAGGAAATATTCATCGCATCCCGCCTTTGTCGGCACTTCTCAAAGGAAATAGGCGCTCACCGCATTGCCGCTACTGTTCGTCGGCCAGTTGCAGATGACGCAGCGTCGCGCTATTTATTGAAATATGGAGAATTTTGACCGTTAAAAAAAAGGGTACTTTTTCTTTAGCATTTGGATAAATACAAACACAGGTACTGCCACCCCTGCCACCCAAGTAGCTACGCCACTGGATCTAGCGATCTTATCGGCCATTTAATTATACCTCTCATCCCTACCCACCAGTTTCGAAAAACTTCATACAAATAACCGAGAACATATTGCGCGTAATGAGGTGAGGCCTCATCATGGTTCATGATGAGGCAATAAAGCAGAAAAATATTGGCACAATTATTCGGTCACTAATTTATAATTACACATGCTCAAATATTAAGCTTTTGTTGACACTGGGTATTTGTCTCTCACAAACAGTGAATATATCTATGGACCCACATCGACAGTGCTTTTAATAATCCACTACAAATCTATTACCTGCTGCTCCAGTGAATTCATCCCAATTTCACAAATATGTAGACGGCAATCCAGGATATCATTATGTGTTTAAAGTATTGAGGTAGGGCTTCTTCTAATGTTTGCAAAAAATATTAACATTTTTATTGTTAGATAGGTAGATAAATGTAAAAATTATCCTTACTTAAAGAATTATAATATTAAAAGTAGCTAGTGGGACATTTATTTTTTTCTCAAAAGTTATTATTCCTATTCCCATATTTATCTAATGAGCTATCACAATAAAAAAAAAAACTGGGATTAGTTTTTACCCCTCCGGACCACATGAAAACGTAAAAAAATATTTTTTTTTGTGATTTTAACTTTAGAATTTATTCTAGTTAAATATACCATACTGTATGTATATAAGCAAATTTGAGAGCAGAGACGGACAACAGTATTACGCTAGGATATGCCGAAAATTACCAAAGTGTTCATAATAGATGTTGTGGACACTTTGTACATATATTATAAACCTAAATGGGATAGGCATGAGGTAGAGATTTAATAAAGCCCAAAAGGTCAACGATCCACTATCCAGTAGGAATATTTTCTATCCCCGAAAACAAAATCCAGCACTGTTCAAAACAAATTTTAAAAAATATCAGCGATTGGCGATTTATCGTAGGATTTTTATTCAAATAATCCGTAAATTTTTTATGAGCCATAAAAACATAATCTTTTATTAAAGCGCTTTTTTGATTTGATATTCTTTTGCATTTAAAGCTTTCCAACAAATTATCGGAAATAAAAAATTTTATGTGTTTAAAATACGGTACGGGTTTTTATTGTTGCCAAGGTTTATTGTATTTAATATGAAATCAGTCTGTGCAAGTTCAAGCCCTAGAACTCAGAATTTTAGTGCCCCATAAAAAAAATACTAACAATTTTAAAAATTTTGTAACAAGTTTTTTTTCTTCTAAAAATTGCCTCATTCAGGTGATTTCTATTCTAGTGTATTTATATCAGCAGACTAAAAAACAATCAACAAATTGTAGATTTTTGCTTAAGCTTTAAATATGAGTTGATAAACGAAATAATGTAACTTGTTGATTTCGAATTTGTTACGAAGACTACAAATTTAAAAAATATTTCGGACCATAGAACACGCAATAAAAAAGTATAATAACATGGCAGGCGCGGATCAAAGAAAGGGGGGCGGGCGGCGATCGCCCCCCCCCCCTCAGAGTTTTGAGTTCAGGAGAATAGGCCCTATTTTGCCTCTTATACTATAGTTTATTCAAGAACTAGAGAGAGTAATAAATCATTTTTTACCCTCTTTTTTTCTTCGCAAACTATCTGTTCTTTAGTCCGATGTCTTTGGCAAAATCTGTTTAAACACATATATTTTTCATAGAAATGGGTTGGAAATTATATAATCAAAAATACCGGTCTATATTATTATAGTCCATTATGGACTATTCGGGTTGGATAACAACAGATATTTGGATGTGTGAAGTGTTAAAAAGGATTTTAATCCTCGTCATAATATCATAAGGAGGTTTATTTTATCACTAAGTATTTATGGCTTAGAATATTATTTTGGTAAAAACTTAAAATAAAAAGTTTTTATAATTTTGACGTATTTAACACAAATCACAACTGTATTTTTATTATTTTTAATTTTGACATAGAAACCGTCTCAGGCACATTCAGACTAAAACGTAGCCTTTTTCTCTCAAAATTCTAAGGTCTTTTGTAATCATTTAATGCTTACAAAATACCCATTGTCAAAAATACAGGAAGTTAAACATATATAAAAAAATAAATTCGTCCATATAATATTAAAATTTTTTTGAGGTTATCGGTCATTTTATTATTAATTAAAAACCCTTTTAGGACATTTACGTTTCCGTTTATTTATTTCTTAAACCATCTGCAAAATTACAATTAAACACTAAAAAGGAATTCAAATGTAACTATTTTTTATGTGTTACAGAAAATTTAAATAATAAATTTTGTTTACGCTGGTAAACATTACGTATCTAGTTCGTTATCAAATCCCAATTTTCTGCAGTAACTTTATTTTAAAAAATCTTTCAAAAGTTCAGTTAAATTACTAATTTTGTAAGATGTGTTATTTCTGGCAACTCTATCTTTTGCTTGAGAGAGGCATTTCCTTCTCCAACGGACATTTTCCAGTCAATCTATAAGAACAGATTTCGTATCTGGTTTTTCCCAGCAAAAATTAAGTTTTCTGAGGAATTTCCAGAGCTCAATTCTTTTAATTTCAGGTAAATCCCGATCTTCATTGACTTTAGTTACAATTTTGTCGACGGTTGGGATATGCTTCTCATAATAAAATGTATGTACAACTCCATTTATTGCAGTTTATATCTCTTCTTCCAACGAGGTTTTTCGTCTACCTGTGATCGAATGTGGTTTGGGAGAACTAACAATTTTAGTCGTTTTTTTCTCCTTCAGTATTCGGTACATACGAGTAGTAGATTTTCCAACTCCTGTCATCTCAACAGAACTTTTAACATTATTATCTAGATATTGATATCTTAAGGTATAAAAAACATTCATCGTAATAAGCTGAGAAAAAAATGCTCTGGTTTAACGATTTTGGAACAAATATAGATATAGAAGCCATATCTTTTAGGTATCTCACTAATCTCAAATAATATATAAAAACAAGCGCAAACAAGATAAATCACTAAGGTCACACTGTAAGGTGTACTTTGCTCACTGACAGAAAATAAATTGAACTATTAGAAATTCTATTGTTGCAGCAAATTTGTAAAAGCTTATAATATTTAAATATAATTAAATTTAATTAGATTTACGGCAGACCTCAGTTACCTGTGGCACTGGAGCAGGTACGTTGGAGGTTTTGGTAACAGTTTCATGACTCTCTCTAGTTCTTGAATAGAGTATAGGAATGTGTATGCTTGCGATTGGCCCTCCACGTCCCAAGAGCTTTGAGCTTAGGCAAATAGAACGGGTTCTGCCTTTTATATTAGGAATGTGTATGCTGCTAGCACCCCCCCCCCGCCCCCGTTGACAACTTGTTTTTCTTGCGATAGCCTCCCCCTCATGCGCTTTGAGTTTAGGAAAATAGACCCGATTCTGCCTCTTATACTAGGAATGTGTATGCTACTCGCATCCTCCATCCTTAACGGCAACTTGTTTTTTCTTGTGATCGCTCCCCCGGTCTCCAAGAGCATCAAATTCAGAAACATAGACCCAATCCTACCTTATACACTAGAAATGGGAATGTTGCTGGTGTCTCCCCCCCTCCCCGTCGACAACATGCTTTCACTTGCCATTCTGTACTTTTGTGATATCCCCCCCCCCCAAAGAGAGAAGCTGGATCCGCCCCTGTAACATGGAGTATATTTTTTTAAACGGACTATCCGGTGTATAAATAAATCAAATTATCAAAAAAAAAATTCAATATAAATTTATGGTAAGTATAGTTGTTGAGATAATAGAGTTCTTCCAAAAAAGGTAGTTATTTTCGAGCAGCTTTTTTTGTAAAAAAACTAAAATATCTGGTATTAAAAAGATCTAAAATTTGTAAAGATTCAGCTTTAAAACTATTTAAAATATAAGTGAAAGATGATGTTTAATCTATAAGTCAAAATCTAGAAACTTTCAAATCAAAAATAACACTTTTTTTAAGATCGTGCATCTTTTATTCTGTTGTATAAACTATCAAAATAAACTTTAATTTTTGATAATATATACTATATTTACCAGGGGCGGCCTTTCCTTAGATTTGCAGGTTTACGCAACCCCCGAAAAATTGTAAATTAAAATAAAACATACTAATAAATATAAGAACAAGTCTTTATAATTTCTTCTGATAATTTATTGATTAAATTAAAATCAATTTTTTAGCTAGATTATATGCGAGCAACAGTCAGTTATTGAAATATTTAACTTACTTCGCCTAAATGTCAAGAATAATTTGTCTGTATTACAGTATTACGCCTGAAGACGTTATGGCTTTGCTGATATGCAATTTTACTGCAATCCAAGCTAACACATTGGAGCGTATATGGAGTTGCCTATCTAAGACGTGGAGATTAATTTCGTCTCATAAGTTTAATGAATGTTGCAAGTCGAGTTACACACCTGCGTTCAAGCTGTATTTTCGCTGTCAATTTATTTCAACCAGGTTCAAAGAGATTCTGGCGATGAAATAGTGGCGTCACATTAAAATTATTTGCACCTGTTTTGAAATCCTCATAGATATGCTTTCAAATAAGTGAACACAGGCACTTCGTCATTGTCGTATTCGGGCGATCGGAAATAATAACGTCATTTCAAATATGTTTCAAAACAGATCAAAACATATGTTTAACCGGATTAGCCCGCGAAAAAACACCTTTAGTTTGCCCGTCAATTTCGTAGTTGTAGGTGTTTGTGTGCGGTACGTTATGGTAATTTTTGTACGTTTAGCGTTTTGGTTTTGGTAAAAACAAAAATGATTTTTTTTACTGCGAAACCATTCTGTGGCTGATCACTAAGTGATAGGGCTGAAACAAAAAGGCTTGGAAGGCCTACTCCAAATTTAAAAATAGAACAATTCGTGACTAGCAAAAAAAAAGGATTTTTAATAGAACGTTTAATCCTTCATAGTAAACATACGTAGCATTGTGGTTGTAATAAAAATGCTCTATTTTGTTTTCCTTGTTTATTATTTTAAGGAGAAACTTCTTGAACAAAAGTAGGTTTTACCGACTTAAATCATTCGGGGGATCGTATTAAAAAGCATACGTTGTCGGCAAAGCATATGAAGAATATTTTGCAATATTCACATTTTGGGACTGTTAACGTAACTGTTTAATTAAGCAGCGCTTATCGAAGAGATGTTGAACTGCTCAGTGAAAACATGAAACATAATCGATACACTTTAAACATTATAATTAAATGAGTGCATTTCTGTGGAGCTTTCGAACTCGCTTTACGAGAATATGATCCTCTAACCCCGGGATTTTTCGAGGTTTAATTGATTTTAGTGCTGAGTTAGACAGTGCTCTGAAACAACATTTGGAAAAAGCATCCCTACTTAAATGTACGTCAAAAACTATTCAGAATGAAATTTTACAAGCAATGTTTATTGTATGTGAAGAAGAAATTTCGAGACTTCTTGTACTTTATGACTATCTTTTGCACAACATCGAGCTAAGTGAGACATGAAGTGAAGTTCTAAAACTTTTAAAAATTTTAATTACGATTCCGATGACATCAGATGATGCAGAACGGTGCTTTTCTACCCTTAAATGGATAAAAACGTTTTTACGGAATACCATGAGACCAGAAAGATTTTCTGCTTTGGCAATGCTTTCTGAAGAAAGGGATCTTATCGAAAACATATCTGATTTCAATCAGCGGGTTACTAATAAGTTTACTAGTGCCAAACATCGGCGTATGGATTTTCTATATAAATAATTCACACATTAAATAATACGTACATTTTCTTTTGACTACTATATTTTTAAAATTTACAACCTTCTTTATGTTTACTTATTTAAAATACACTGCTCTGTATCATACTAACTCAATTTTTAAAGACTTTTATTTTTTCATCCACCGGTGCCTATGGCAAGTTTTATACATATCTATGTTTTTAATGTACTATTGGCATTGTAACACCTACTTTTTTATGCACCAGCCGCCACTGACACCTACTTTAATTAGTTTTTAAGATATGTCAAATTTTAGTTAATTCAATATCATACTAAAATGTTTGCCCTAATCGGAATAGCAATGAAAAATAAGAAATCAAATCATTCAATGGAATACAGCATAATCTGCGTCATGACCATGTTGTCCGCTAGATTTTATACAATGGAGATGGGGAGGGGGATCATACCAATATCTTGGCGCCCAACGTGAGGCCTAATTATTTGCAGGGTATGTCAATTCGTGATTATTCTCTTTACTCGTCAAAACAATAACTAATTTCCAGGAAAATTTAATCATGTGGTGGATCTGAAAACCCCGCCTGTCTCGACTGTATAAATGCTAGTAGACACCATGATCCTGATGCAGAACATACCATATTCCATTGAATAAGCTAGCCGACAATTACTTAGTTTTCTTGGTTTAGTAAGTGAATGTTTTAAACGCCGGATTTTAGCGCATATAATTTGATATATCTTACAGGAATTTTAAGTGTCTACAATTTGGCGCCCAACGTGGGATTTAAATGGCCTGAAAATTTATCGAAGTGGTCTGACATCCTAAATACAAGATTCATATATCCTTTGAGTGCTAGTTGCGGCTTTTTCTGGTTGAAATACTGCAATACAAGATCATACGAGGCGGTACCGAGGAATATTCATAACAAGGTGAAATTTAATGCTGATAAATAAATGTCATTTTAATAGCCATGTAATATCAGACAATTTCTTTGGCAGATTACATTAATAATATGGAACCCACCTGCATACCCAAATAACAGTGATTATAAGAAACAAAAGGACAGCATACCATAGTATAGAAGTATTTAGACTCTTGTATTAAGGGACTGGAATCAAAGCCATCTTTCTAAAAGAAAATCCATATTGCCCTTTTAACTTTTGGAAACGAAACCATTTTCAAGTATCAACATGAAGGAAGAAACAGAATTATTATGTGTTTAGGATGTATGGTAATTTGTTATAAGTAAATTCATATTTTTCTAAAACAAATGTTGTTTTTGCCATTTATTTCATATACCAGATCTAGTCAATATGGGATACATTACCAATTCCAACATAAAAGCATATTTTGGTAAAATATAGGTACATCTGGATATTGTTTTTCTGCTTGTCTCTTATACGAGGTCTAATTAAGATTTGAGACATTACAGTATCTGTCTTGTCGCCCATCAATATTCTAACGAATTTATTACGACACGCATCCAAATATAATTTTACTTTTTAATGGGAAAGTTATTAACATTGAAGACTTAAAACGCCAAAATATTTCACATTAAGTTCAGAAAACTAATTGATTAATCAAAATTAGTCAGTGGCACCTAAGAATTATTTCAAATAATGTTAAATTTGTTTTATTAGAATTGTCAAAATTGTTACGTGTACCAAATTTATATCTTATTATATTATTTGTATAAAATTATTTTAAGATGCTTTTATTTTTAGGTATGTGTGTTTTCTTTTACCATAAATTTTATGTCAAGTTAAAACCACTAAACCACCTTTATTTATATAACCTAAATAGATTATGCTGACTGAGTATCCTATAAATATATATCGCCTTTACAATAAGCCTGAGATCTATTTTAACACCTTTTTTATACCTTAGGTTAATGCCAGTTTACAGGGAAAACTACTCTACTTCATCCAGAAAATCCTCTTCTACTAATACTTTTGTTTAAAGATAAAATGGTATTTTTATTTTGTTTTGTATTGTTCGTAGAAGCTTCTTTTTACCTTACTTTATTTGTTCTTAAACTAAAACTTTATAGTATTGATTGATTTATATATATATATATATATATATATATATATATATATATATATATATATATATATATATATATATACTTTCCGAATGATTAACTTTTACTTTCTCCACGTTTTGTATAATAGGGATGTTGACTGTATTCAAATAAAATATAATATTGTCGCGAAACGGTAGTTTCTTTAATAGAAGTCCTAAAAAATACAATATTTTTCTTTATTTTTAAGGACTTTAATTTGTATTTATTTATAATCAAAATGTAACTGAATCACTCTGAAGTCACGTGACAACGAAAACCAATCAAATTGCATGAAGTTACTGCATCATAAACGGCGTCACTGCCAAAGGCTACGTTGTACAGTTAACATTATTTTATAGTGATTTTCGTGCAGTTTTTTCGAGATTTACTTACTACTCCCTTTGAAATGCAATTCTAAGTAGTTTTCCTATGATGAATATTTTATTAACAAAATTAAGCTTCTTATAATAGCGAGCTATTTTTCTTTCAAAACTTCTTTTTATCAGCGCTGTTGTTATTTTTCGTTTATTTGAAGGTATGTCTTATGATTGTCCAACAATAGTCGACCATCATATTGATATCTCGCCTTCCTTAGTATCTGCGCTCCATTTGTTTTATATCTTGATGAAACCTTTTACCTTGCTCTTCACTGCAATGGCCCAGATTCTCAGAAAAATAATCAAGATCAATGTAGCTACCAACTCCTTGTAATTTTTACTTTTTTGATTTCCTAAAAAATTTTCCACAGCATTTTCGAAACCATCCACGCCGTTTTTTCATCCTTTTTCAATTTTCAAAATTTTAATATTTTCGAATGTGTCTCATCAAGAATGCCGGCTTTCAATTTTGCAGGTGAAATGTGGTGAAATTTTTGCGTAATGTATGTAAAATAATCTCCTTCTTCGTTGGAAGCTTTCACAAATTGCGTCATCAAACTGAGTTTTAAATAACGAGGCGCAAGTAGTAATATTTTTAATCTATCTACTATAAATACTTTGATGATATTATTGGAATCAGGTGTTATCTCGTTTCTTGTGGAACATATTTTGCTTGTAATGTTTCTCGCGACTCGACTCTTCCACAAGCACACGACACAGAGATTCTTCGTAAACCCTCCTTGTTGCCCAAGTGACATTATTGCAATCTTTAAATCTCCACAAATTTTTCACATGTGATAGCATATTTTATTTTTTATTATCGCGTTCTTCTTTCATCGTGACAAAGTGCCCGACTTGAACTGAAGCGTAAACATTCGAGTTGTGAAGTAAAACTGCTTTTAAGCTCCGAGTAGATGAATCAACCAAAAATTTTTATTATTTATTCTTATAACAGTTTGACTTCAATTCATGCATTAAACCATCAATGTCATGGTAGTATAATAATGAAGATTTTTCATCCACAAAAGAATACTTACGAAAACTTTTATCTCCGTTTCATTGCAAGGAAGCAGTTACTTCTTAGGGTCGCAAGTTTTTTTCTCATATTGCTGCTAGATATTCTGACTTACCAAGTCAGATCCCAGGTCTCTAATAAGATCATTCAGTTCATCCTGTAAGACCAGACTTGAGTCTACAGAATTTTGTGTCGTGTTCCTCTATTGAAGCTAGAACAATCTTCTGTGTTGCAAAATAACAGTCAGCTCTGTTCCTCGGTTGTTGCCATATTGTAGGTTTACTTACTTACTCCATGGCTTACAACCCTGGGTGGGTCTTTGCCGACTTCACAATACTCCTCTATTGCTGGCTGTCTGCCATGGCATCTAGCGGATTATCAATATTCATTGCCTTTAGATCTTTGGCAATATTGTCTTTCCATCGGAGGCGAGGGCGTCCCAGTGGTGCTTCCTGCCACGCGAGTTTGACTGTGGTAGTCTTCTTACGTGTCCCGCCCACTACACTCGCTTAGATTTTATTTCTCGTACAATATTAGTGTCTCCATATAGATCCTCCAGTTTTTTATTGGTTCGGATTCTGTATCGTCCTGTTGTTGCATCCACTGTTGAGCCATATATTTTTCTAAGAATTCTTCTTTCAAAGACTCGGAGCTGTTCTTCATTTGTTACCGTTAGTGTCCAAGCTTCGTACCTATACATCACTACAGGTCTTATTATTGTTTTGTATATATTTATCTTGGTACGTCTTGTTGTTAACTTGGATTTTAGGAGGTCTTGTACTGCGTATTACCTGCTTGGATTCTACAGTTAATTTCTGTCGTTCCGTCAGTGTTTTCAGTAAGCATCGTTCCCAGATATTTGAATTCTTTGACGCGTTCAAAGTTATAGTCTGTGATGGGGGATTCCCTTTATTGTTGAGTGTTGCTATTCTAGGTCTTATTTTGACTCTTACCAAAAAATGGTCAGAGTCCGTATCTGCACCCCTCAGGCTTTGCACATCTAGACAGTTGCTAGCATGTATTGTATCGATAAGTACATGGACGATTTAATTTCTGGTTTTACCACCATTAGATACCCATGTTTGCTTGTGGATATTTTTATGTTCGAACATGGTTGACTTTACGCGGAGGTTGTGTGCCGTTGCGAAATCTATTAGTCGAGTTCCGTTGTCATTACTTATTTCGTGGAGACTGTGAATTCCGATGGTCGGTCTGTATGCTTCATCTTTCCCAATTTTGGCGTTAAAATCTCCGAGAAACACTTGCATGTCATGTTTAGGAAGGGAGTCTGCCAGATGCTCAAGTTGTTCGTAGAACAGATCCTTTTCATCGTCAGTTTTTTCTTCAGTAGGGGCATGTGCAAAAATTACAAAGTAGTTGTACCATCGCTCTTTCAGCCTTAGCCAGCATAGTCTTTCGTTTATGGAATGAAATTCTATTACAGAGTGTATAATTCTATCTCTGACAGCAAAACCCGTTCCGAACTCATGTCTGCCTTGAACGTTACGGCTAAAGAAGACCGTGTATTTGCTGATTTTCATATTACCATTTCCTGGCCATCTAATTTTTTAGATTGCCGTGATATCCATGTCAGCTGTTTCTAGTGTTTTGACTGTTTGTGTATTTGCTCCAGGTCGGTACCAGCTTAAAACATTCGACGTACCCATAGTCATGTCCTTTTTCGTTAGCCGTTGTTGTTTAATCCTTGTATTAGTCCATTTCCGAGGCTTATTTTTAGTTTTCATAACAATATTTGTTTTCCAAGATGGAAGTGTTAATCCCATGCTCAACCCTCCTCCTTTATCCTGGCTTGGGACAGGCAATGATGTCGGGAGTGACTCCTGGGTTACTTCTATTGTAGGTTTGTCATATTTAAAATGTTGCCCGCCGTTTCTTTTTTACGTCGCAAAAACATATTGTAACAAGCATTACATATCGAGTGTGGAACACGAGTCTTATCGTGGATCGTAATTTTGAGGTTAAGGGAACATTCGCCTCATCCTTGATTTGATCGTTCATCATCCGCCGATTTTTTTTACATCACTTGTGTTACATACGTAGTACAATAGATCCGAATTATTACAGTCATATTTTGTGATGTCAAAGTTGTCTATTCGAAAAAAACGAGTTTTATGGCATCTAATGTTTTGTTGTTTTTTGTGATTCATATTTATTTTTAAATCTCGCACATTAAAGTTTCTGTCCTTGGAGAAATAAATCTCATATCTCTTCAGCCCTAAATATTAGAGCTTTCTGACTTTGATGGAAATAAGGTCAATTTATCGTCAGCTACGCTGCGGTTTCATCCTTATACCTTAACATCCCTTACAGGGTAGTTCGCCTTCCCTAGCTTCGTTATTGTGGTGAACCGAAATGCGGATCATTCTACATACCCTCTTGAGAGGCAATTGACATTTCTTTCTGTGTTCATCACACCAACAAATTTGCTTGCTGTCTTGCGCAATAATACAACAATAATCAAAAGTAAAAAGCATCCTAGCAACATATTGCTATAACGCTTTTTTTTTCTCATGTAACTTCACAAGGACTAAGAGTTATGGAACTCTTTAGTTATCGACTTTCGGATAGAAAGAAGTGCACGTGATCAACTTTTATAAGGAATAAGGTTATTTTGTAGTTGTCAATGATAAAAATAAATTTCACGATTTTGTGTAATTTAAGGTAGTAACTGTAAAGTAGAAGTTCGAAAAAACATGAATATCAGCATTTTCAATAATTTGCCTTCAGTTATTGAACTTAGTAAATGATTCTCCTAAAAAATTCTGCACAAAACAAGACGAACTATACTTGTTTCCTATTTTTACATCAAAAAAAAGATTTTTTTCAAAATTCGACAATTTTGAGGTTATATAAAAACTAGCTCAACGACCTTTTTTATAGGGCTGTGTAGTTTAAATCTCAACCAATCTTGGCTAAATAACTATTACTGTAGATTAAAAACTTTTTTTAAGAACTATTTTATCTTTTTTGGGTTCAATTTTGACAATTAAAATAGATACATCCAGGTATGGGTTTCCTCAAAGGCATTGAGTGACAATATGAAAAGAGCATTGTATTGTGTTGTAAATCAACGAAACCGCAGTAAATTTCTCCTACAGTGCAGACAAAATAAAATAATTAAGTACTCCCAAATGCACCCAAAATTTAATGTTATGTAATAGTCCTTTTATAAACATTTCCCATAGAGCAACGACTGAAAAATATTCAAAATATTGAAATTTCATTTTCTCATTAGAAAATTAAACAACTACAGAGCATTCAGGTTAAATCCCATTTAAAAGGTATATAACTGATACAATCTATGAGAAATATGATCTAAAGCAAAACAGATTTTCTTTAAAATCGTTAAAAAAGCCCTACTAAAAATTTACGTCGAAAGACGGTATATCAATTTTAAGTATAAACAAGTGATTGATTGACTTAACTGGTATAAAATTCAACTTATCTTATGATAAACGTAGCTTTGATAATGATGATAGGAAGATTAATGAAAAACCGAGTAATTAATATCTAATCTAACTATAGGAATTCGGATAAATTGACAAAGAATAAACAAATAATGAGCTCTATTAAAGCTATAAAAGAATTTGTCAAAAATCACCCAGGAGTGATTATTACAAAACCTGAGAAAGGTAACTCTACAGTTGCACTCTTAAGTATTAACTACCCCAATAAAAGTTTAAATATGCTTAATGACACTACCACCATACAAAATAAGAACAACAAATTTATAGGTAAATTAGTAACCAAAGGTTATAAAACTTGCGCAAAGTACTTGAAATAATGCAGTTTTCCTACGAGATATCTATTTTCAAAAATTAATAAGAAAAATTATCCTTTAAGACCAGTAGTTAGTTTTGTAGATTTTCCAACATATAACCTATTAAATGGGTAAGTCATCTACACAACTACTTTTTAGAAAGATAAAATATGTCCTTGTCGCAATAATTACACCAATTTATTAATTAAAAAATGCTAAATAAACTAACACATCATTGATAGAAAAAAAAGTAAAGTTTCATGTGCTAAAATCTGTTTGAGAGTATGGAAAAATAATTTAATATAGAAGAGATTACAGTAGCTTTTAAAAATGAAAAGACAATTGAAAAACACTTACGAGACAAAAGGCGAAAACTTCTAAAGACTTACTTTCCGGGGTGATTTATAGAATTTCCTGCAGATCATGTAACAAGCCTTACATAGGGGTAACCTCGTCGTTACATTATAACATATTTATCAAAGCACAAGAGGGACTCTCAGGACGGACACATTTTTGATTTTGATAATACAAAAGTTGCCGCTATTCAAACTAACTACAATAAAAAACTTACGTAAGAAATAATTTGCATTAGGAAGTATGACTCCGTTAATACCCGTCAGTATAAGGAGATCCCCATATTTCTTATATCAGCTTCATTGCTAAACTGCCCACATAGACCAGACAATTTCTTTGATCCTTAGTTAAATCTTCCTTTCTTAATTTTCATTTTCAAAATTTGGACAATTTCGTGTTACAACAAGTGGGTTTTGACGTTTTTTTTTTTGGTTCTAGTTTTTTTCGTTCTGCGTTGAGGTCACTATATATTGTATAATGTATTTAAAAATAATTTTAAATATTTCTAATTTCATTTAAAAAAAAAAACTAGTTAAATGAGTTTTGCCTGTCTGAAAACATACCCTGTACAAAATATTAATTATATTGAGTATTTAGACAATTTTTTTAACATTTATCTATAATATTCTTAGGTGTTTTTGTTCTCTCTCATTCATGTTAGTTGGAAAATATTAAAAAATTTTCAACGCCTGGGTCTATTAAAAATTTAAAGATTTTTCTTACTGATTTGGCAACGCCAAAAAAAATCTAAAACTAATTCCAGGAATGTAGAGAGAATTTTGTAGGGAACTCAAATATGTGAAATTATATAAAGTATTCCATTCTAAAAATTCACATTTTTACTCTCCTACTTTTCCATATAACCTTGTATAACTGCAAATAAATATGGAAAATAGACATATTATTATTCCCTGCAATTTTTATATAATTATATTTTTACTTTTATAATAACAGGGCTACTAGACTTGGCTACACTCTTGAGTCCACTATTTAAAGAAAATATTATTAAAATTAGTTCATTTTTTCCATTTTAGCAATCATTAGCATTGGTTACATGTTAAAGCTTCCACTTATTGCATCATCTTCAATGGAATCACGACCCTACTGAAACTGTTTGACTTTAAAATATGACGGAATTTCATGCACAAATATGGAAATCTTTCATTCGTAAATATATTAAGGAGATTTATGTTTCTTGTAAAAAAGTTGATGGCATTGCCTTTTTAAATTTCACAAAACCCAGCCAGTTGTTTCTATCATGACTAGGTATATATTTTCCTAATCCCCTTCGTATATTTATTTATTTTTATAAGGTAAGTACGGTATAAATTTGCATTTGATATATTGTTAAAAAAACTACTTGTTAAGCAAATATATTTTAAATAGATGTATTTAAATAGTACTACACCACGTAAAACTACTTTTATATATAACTCTTCTATTTGTATACCTTTTTTATGATGTATTATTTCCGATTTTCATTAGGGTCATGTTATAGGAAAATTAACATATTTCCTGGGAGTGCTTCAATCAAAGTCTTGCATGAAAGACATATTAAATTCGAAAATGACGTTTCCTTAAGAAGGCTGTAAATTTCAAAACGTTTTACCTATTTTTAATTAGAATTGGAATTGGAAAAATCCTCTTTAAGTATGATTTTCAATATTTTTTATGGGTCAGTTGCATTAAAAGAAAAATAAGTGTATTTGTATTTGTAACTAAATATTAGATACATCTTTTTTATATTTTCAAAAACTCTTTTAGAGTACAGCAGACAGCTAGAAACATTAACAGTTTTCTCATGTTAGTCCGTCCGTCCGTCTGTATATTACAACTTTATAATTTAGTTCATTTTTGCAATGAAAGTTGGTAGTTTTCATTTATTTCATCAAGTGGAGAATCATTGGACAGATCTTCAAGAATTATCATATAAGATCTTTTTATTTACTCACTTCATAAGCCTCGTATGTCCTAAAAGTATCCAATCTGCGTTTATAACTTCGCGCAGGCATTGTTGTTTATCATCTGGCAGGCGGCATCCTTCAAAGTAATACCCATTGAACTGAACAACATGTTTTCATCGGTGTTTCAACATAAAAAAGCAGTTCGTGTAGACAAATAATTTCTGAAGTGGCCTTGAATTTACTTGACTTATTCGTTTGAATCGTCTTATGTCATCGAACCGGTGCACTTTGAACAGAATTTTCAATTTCAGGAATAGCTAAACGTTAGAGAAAGCTATATCGGACAGTATGGAAGTTGGCAGAGTTGTTTGATGTATTTTGCCATGAACTGTCGCACAAAGTTAGCTGAATGCATTGGCACATTGCTCCTCAATGTGTCACGCAATCTTTTCGGAGCACCAAAAAGAAATTTCTTATTGATTGTCTTATTTCTCGGAGCATAATCATGATGCACAATCACTTCATATTGAAGAAAACTAGGACTTACTACAGATTCCACTTTGATGTGTTTGTTCGGCCGTGGCTCGGATGGGAGCTTCCAGTGTGAAAACTGTTCTTTTGTTTCGAGATCATAACCATAAACCTACAATTCGTCACCGGAAATAATCTTTTTGAGCACATTTTCATTATTAATGGCCACGTCCAAACTATCCAGAACGAATTTTGCTTTTATGTACGCAATTTTGGAATGAATTTCGCACATACGCGAATCATTCCTAAATTCCCTATTAAAATTTACGAAATATAAGTTTGTGGAATGCCAAGGTTACTTTCTAATTCATGAACAGTGAAACGACGGTTTTTAACAATGGCAAGTCATATACGCCCAACATATTCCAGAGATATTGTACAAATACAACCCTAGTTTTCTCTCCATACGCGTTTTGTAGAAGTGTAGCTGTATCAAATCAACGGCAACATTGACAGGAAACAATTTCAAGATATGTCGGTAGGATATTAAACCTGTTTAAGTTTCGCACTGCTCCTGTGGATGTATAGATGTCATTTGAGTGGCGACAGTTTTCAGTTTGACATCGAAAAAATGTGTAGGTTTAATATTTTGCCGACATATGTCGGAATTTATATTTTATATACCGTCGTTTCCTGCGACTGTTGCTCATGGATCGATTCAGCTCCATCGATGTGACAATTAGGTGGTCGAAACGCATGTGAAAAGAGGATCAGAGTTGTATTTGCAGAAAATAAAGTGTTTATCTTTTTTTCCTTTAACTGCCAGGCAACAATATTTTAGTTGTTTACATGTATTATCTTTTCAAGCAGAGAAAAGGAAAGAATATATAGAAACAGTTTGTTTCCTGCAAATACAACTCTAGTCCCCTCTCTCTATACGTGTTTCGACTACCTTATGGCCTCGTCAGTGGAGCTGTATCGAACCGAGAGCAACATTCGCAGGAAACAACTGCTATATAAAATATAAATTCCGAAGTATATCGGTAGGATATTAAAAGCCTGTCAACTTCGATGCCAGACTGAAAAATATCGTCAGTCAAACGACATCTATACAATCACCGGAGTAATGCGAAATTTCAGCAAGAAATATAGAAATCTGTCTGCCGAGTTTAAATAGTTGTTAACATGTATTATGCTTTCAAGCCGAGAAAAAGAAAGAATATATAAAAACAGTTTGTTTCCTGCAAATACAACTCGGGTCCTCTCTCCATAGGCATTTCGATCACCATAGTTTCGTCAGTGGAGCTGTATCGAACCAAGAGCAATATTCACAGGAAACAACTGCATTGACATTCTCCCATTATGCATATCGACATTGATCGTCTTGAATGAAAGGGTGGCTGATGATATACATCAGAGACTTTTTCATTAGAATAACCTAGTCTGTTAAGAAGCCTTCGGTTTCTGGAAACATTTACTCTAAGACGTTCAAAAGTTTGAAGCTAATTTATGAACATTTTCCTGGATATACTTTTATGAAGGAGCTTCAGCAGACAAATTTCAAGCTTTTCCTGGCCTGTTAAGTGATGAGTATTATTAGTCCGCTATTCTGCGTTGACACACACTTATATGTGAGTACATCGTTCAGAACTAGGCAAGTTGTGTCACTCTGTAAGAAAAACATATTATCGAGTCATAAAGAACATCGTCCATTCCATGCCCTCTTTTTGTAATCCCGGTCGAGTAAGCGCTGGTTGAGTTTCCCGTGCAGCACCTTCAGCAGGTGAAGCTCTCGATTTTTGACTCTTGTGATTATTTATTGTTACTATTGAGCTATAATTTCTGGTATGATAGGAACCCTCTTCCTTAACACCCTACCACCGAGATAAAACTTCGTAAATTAGTATACACGAATTTACCTAAAATTAAAATGCCATATTTTCCCCCTTTCTTTGACAGTCGGGAAAAATACCTTGAATAAAGTGAACACTGTTAACCCATTTTACTCAAAAGCTTGAACAAAATTTATTCGAAAAGGCAGGTATATTCCATTTAAAATATGAGCAACCTTTTAAAAGGAACAACTTTACAAAAGAGTTCTAAATGACGTCCTGCGGTGTTAAAACAAATTAATTACTTTAATTGTATAAGTTTAGCTTCGTACGACGAAGCTCGCATTAATAAATTAGAATTTATAATTTATAACATAAAACATCAATATAGTCTTTCCCCTTTAACACAATTACTCCTAATTTCCGCTCCATCGTCTTTTAACCAAAGTTGTTTACCTATTTTTCTTTTATTTTTAGGCGCGCCCCTTTGATTAAAAAGTTGCGGTAGTTTACGTAATGAAAAATGTTTCCTTAACAGTCAATAAGACAGGTACTTTAACCCCTATAGCCCAATTTTGTAACCTTTTTGTCTCTGTGATTTTTATTAGATTTACATTATCCGCAGTAATCACTTAATTATGTCATAGACCGACTTATCTTTGAAAAGACTGAAGTGAATAGTGGGGTAGATCGAGGTGATTCCAATTATTTGAAAGGGGAACCCCAATTTTAGTGATATGCGGCAATTTTTTTTGTTATATAAACCAAAAGTGGATAATATGCTTGCAGTTGGGTGTATAAAATATAATTAAAAAAGAGAAACTTAGCTCTCAACCAACTGAAAAAATCTCATACTATAAGGACAAATGTACTCTGTTCTAACACAGTTAGAGACAAAGCACTATCTCAGATTGCAAGAATACCAGGAAAGGGTGGAAGCCTTTCCTATGATAGTGCACCGCCATCTGTAGACCGGTTTCGAACTTGTTAGTTCTCGTCAGTACAGAATAGGTTAGCGCACTTGAGCATCGGAAAGGTAAAACCTTTAAGCAGCTTATATTAGACAAAATATGAAATCTAATACAAGTGGCGCCATCTCCCAGCATTCCACGCAATTTGAACATATAATCTTGAAGAGATCTGTATATATATATATATATATATATATATATATATATATATATATATATATATGTATATATATATATATATATATATATATATATATATATATAAACCAAAAGTGGATAATATACTTGCAGTTGGGTGTATAAAATACAATTAAAAAAAAAGAAACTTAGCTCTCAACCAACTGAAAAAACCTTATACTATAAGGACAAACGTACTCTGTTCTAACACATTTAGAACAGATGGCGGTGCACTACCATAGGAAAGGCTTCCACCTTTTCCTGGTATTCTTGCAATCTGAGATAGTGCTTTGTCTCTAACTGTGTTAGAACAGATTGCGATTGTCCTTATAGTATAAGGTTTTTTCAGTTGGTTGAGAGCTAAGTTTCTTTTTTTTAATTGTATTTTATACACCCAACTGCAAGTATATTATCCACTTTTGGTTTATATATACAGATCTCTACGAGATTATATGTTCAGATTGAGTGGAATGCTGGGAGATGGCGCCACTTGTATTAGATTTCATATTTTATCTAATATAAGCTGCTTAAAGGATTTACCTTTCCGATGCTCAAGTGCGCTAGCCTATTCTCTACTGACGAGAACTAACAAGTTCGAAACCGGTCTACAGATGGCGGTGTACTACCATAGGAAAGGCTTCCACCCTTTCCTGGTATTCTTGCAATCTGAGATAGTGCTTTGTCTCTAACTGTGTTAGAATAGAGTACGGTACCTTTTTTATGTAATACTACTCCGTCTCGGCCCGCCTTAAGAAATAATTTAACCAAGTCATTCTCTGTCAGAACTAAATTTGGGCCAACAGACTACCTATACACAACTCTGTATATTGTGCATTGAAGTATTATCTTTTTGACGCTGTGTTTTTTTTTATAATGAATATTTTTTCAAGATGAAATATATCTTTAAACCTGCCACAGTGGTCTGCAGAAAAATCAATTGAAAACAGTGAGCAAATTACTAATAGCTCAGAGAAAGGAGGTCCGTTAAATTCAGGTCCCCAGCAGCTCTAAACCTCCTGTACTGAAGGCTGCTGTTGATCGATACGATACTTTTTCTGCAGTATCCACTCCACCAAGTACATTAGGACTCAAATGATAAATAAAAGAATCAATTAGATAAACATTCAACATTTAATGACTAAAATTCTTGTCAAAGAGTTACAAAATACACAAACAAGTGAAAACGCTGAAGTTTTGGAGATTTAAAAAAATATGCTATTAGCAGCCTTATGCTTACTTAACTAAAGGTTACACCTGCGGGTTAAAAGTAATAAATTACGGTATGCCCAATATAACCCCTACGTATTACGCCCTAAATTTAAAGTACCTCCCCTCTCTGAGCTGTCGGTGTTTTGTTCACTATTCACAATTGCTTCTTCTGCAGAGCCATTTTTTTGTTAAATAACTTTAATTTAATCTCATTACTTTCAATCAGATGAAAAGTGTAGAAAATGTTTCTTTCCTTCCCAAGTAAAAGAATTGTTCAGGAAAAAACAGCCATGATAAGTATAAAACAAGCACCATTATACAGAGTCCAATATAATAAATATGTACATTTGGGACTACTATGGCAACTCTATTAACCGGGAAAAACAAGTCGGTCAGTATAACCAATGTAGATGCGGATAAACAAAACGCAATAAACATCATCTTATTGTAGATTAAAATTAGAAAAATTATCATACTATTATATTTTGCTACAATTAAATAAAATTCCGTACATTAATCAATAAAAAAGCCCTTTGTTGACAAAACAATCCTATAAGCAGTAGATCATTACCGACACAACATAAGTTACCTGCCCAAATTTTCTCTCAAAGTTCCAGAACTTACAGAATAGAAACTGCGTAAAACACTATGACCAAAAGAAAACTCTCTTAGCGGTGTAAAATTGCCTATCGATGAAAAATGTGTCTTATTCTAGATAGAATGTAAACAGAATCTGCAAAGATAATTAAAATAATTCCAGGAAAGGCTGCTAAACCGGGATCTAACTGGAGAGAAAAAAAAAGAAAGGTAACAGTAAATAGAGCATCTATAAAGAAAATAGCCAAACAAGATATAACAAAATAGTAATGTAATTTAAAACTGCATTTTGTAGTGTGAGAACCTAGTGTAAATAAATCTGAGTTGGGAGAGAAAATAGAAAAGAAATGGGGCTAAAAGGGTTCAAAATATAGTGAAGCTAAATGTGCAACGAATGGAATGTTTTTATTAAAGAAACTAATAAGAAATATTAAGGGAAAATAATATTGCGTTTGTCCATACCGTAAATATTTGCATAAACAAGGTAAAGTTAACTGACCTAGCTATAGTGAACTTTAACTGAAATTTGAACTGTGACAAACCTTCCTATCAGTGCAGAGGAACATGGGTAAAAATTTGGTTGTAATTGATTGAGTAGCTTTTTTGTTTATTTCGAACAAACAAAATCCTCTTCCTCTTTAAATAAAACAAAACGAAAACAGATTATTCTAGTATTATTTTCTGCTGCAAAGTTAAAATATTTTTGTTAATTTAAAGTTAATATCTGAAAAAAAATTCAAAATTTCCGGTTTACAGTTCTATCGCAGTAGAACTAAAATAACCACTAGGTTTATTTAGATTGCGGTCATCAGCTTTTCAAGGTCTACTTTCCCGTTTAGCCTGGAAATAGATCAATATTTCCAAGAAAGCCACGGCGACAGGTTGAACATTTGGGTGCTGATAAAACTATGAATTTTATACTTTTAAGAGCTTTTCATTTGAAATTGAGGGGCAAAAACAGTTTGTGCCTTAATTGGTTAATCGAGTTTCTAAAGATTTTTTTTCGGAATTTCTCGTATTCATTGTTGATATAACTTTCTATGAAACTGCGAAATTTCAGACTGCTTGCCTATTTCTTGATCGAGATAATCAATATAAAATATGAAACATTTAGCATTTGGCTAGCTTTGAAGGTAATATCGCGGATCTATATTTAACTGTCTTAATGTATTCTTTATTTTTCGAAAAACATGTATTTCTAAAAAGCTTAAACACTGAACTTACCGACACAGAGATTATCAGAGCCTATCTTAAAATCATCTTTAAGTATTCTGGTTAAGGAGCTAGGATTCATATACAAAAAGGACAACAACAGAAGAGTATCGTTTTTACCACACACCATCTTTTATAGTATAATATTACTCGTTTGAATGTATGGTATCATATAAATTGTGTGGATTGGAATATAATAAAATGTAAGATCATCTGGTCTACTAGAAGATGGAAGCCAGTAACTATTATATTGGAGAGTCGGAAATAGTTCGTGTCACAACAGTAAATGATCTCAGTAATATATTTTACAGCAAATTAACGTTTGTCTCACACAACTGGATAGATTCTAAAGCTTTCAGGATATTGAAGTTTCTAGTGAAACAATGTACCAAATATGGAGGATATTGTATTACTTAGGACATTATACTTTTCTTTAGTTATGAGTCACCTCAAATAATACTGCACTGTGTAGGCTTCTATTTGTAGAACACACGTTAATAAAATTGAGAGAATATACATACAATTCACCAATTTTTTATCCTTTCAATTTAATATTCATAAATCATCGCATTGTTTTGAGTTTAAATTCTCTTGAAATCAATAGAATCAAACTTATGTTTTCCTCAGGTCATAAAATAGTAACAAAATTGACTTCCCAGAGTTGCTTAAAGTTCCATCTCGATTAACTAAACTCGACAAAGCATTTTCATTTAGTTACAGTCAGACAGCTTTAATAAGAAATGATACAATGAACAGATTCATGGCTTTACAAAGCTGCGTTAAATTGTTTTCCTGTAAAAGTATCAAACAATATTGTGAGATTTTAAAAATAATGACTTTTTAACCTGTGAAATGTGAATTTTTTATTGTTTACTCTTGGTTTAGTATGTTATTGCTTTATTTCTGAATCTATTTCAAAACTTAATTAGGGTAAGGTTTTAAAATTTGTACCACATATATTGGATTATTGTCATTTGATGTTATTTTGGATTTGCAGATATCGTAAAGTAAAATTAACGAAATATTATATATATATATATATATATATATATATATATATATATATATATATATATATATATATATATATATATATATATATATATATATATGTAATATTGTAATGGAAAAAATATTAATTATTATTTTACGCTGTTCAATGTGAACTATATTCTGTTAAAATTAATAATTAAATAATCACTATGTGAATAGATTCCCCGTGGGAATAGGGTAGTATATATTTTTTATCACTATCTAAGAAAGTCTAAAGGAAAAATAGATCAGTTATCGAGCTTAACTTTTATAATCTTTGTCGTTTAAATGTTTTTTTTTTAAATACATAAACTCAGTCAATTTATGAAGACATAAAGTAAAAGACCCTCTATAAGATTTGCCTATAAATCTGTCGAAGTAATCCTACCCTGGTTATGTAAATAAAACTGAAGAGGGTGTTTTTTTTTTAACGTATGGTATATGCAAATAATGTTAAAATGTATTAAAATATTAAACAATTTTCCCCTTATTAGGAAACAAAAAAATAATCAAATAACCTCACTATAATAGAAATATATCGTTTGACAATTTGTACAAAAAATTTTTATAATAACAGTTTTTTCTATTCACAAGAAATAACGAGTTAAGATGTTTAATGCCAAAACGGAGAAGAAAAGTGAATAGTTTTTTTTAGTCTTTATCATATATTCTTTTCGTTATAGGAAGACATAGATTAGTTTGTTTTACTATTCTTTTATATAAAAATTATGACTAAGACACTCTGAGGCCAATTCGGGAATTAAGTATCCAGTATAAAAGGGCTACACGAACTATTAGGGAATGAAATTTACCGTTACAGGGATACAAGGAGTGCAGGGCGTACAAGTTTAGCCTTTTAAGGACTACTAAACTTCAGTTACAATCTGAAAGTCATGTACGATGGTTGGTACCACTCTTTTAAACCAGTATCGTAGTAAATTACGTAAATTTATCGGGAATGGAGGTTTTCTTTGTTTGATTTGTTTTTCATTTAATTTGTGAAGTTAAGGGAATATCGTGTGTTATTTTAGTCGGACATTTCGCGATTTTCATACTGTTTGATTAAGTAATATAAAAAGGTGTTTTTTGCGTTTTATTTCTTTTTGTTTAATATTTTAGTAAGCTATTTATAAGTGTTTTTTTTTTAAATTGAGTTTTACATTTTTGGTTAATAGAACGGCCAATAAGAGCAATTATGTTAGTTACTCCGTAATTGTTATTTGTTATTAGTTTAAGGTTCTCATTGTAAATAGTTCATTTTTTTTCTATTTATTTTGTTAATAGACTAAGTGTTTTGAGAAATTTGTTTTTTTTATTTAATTAAAAACCTTCACGCGAATTAACTTGCAGGCGCGTTGTTGCGAGAGCTACAAAACAAGAGATGTCCTCTGATCAACTAATAAGCAGCCTTGTCTGAGTCCTGGAGTTCTGAGTTATGGTTGTGGGAAGCTTGAACAACCGTAGTTGTTTGATACTAAAGCTGCAAGAGAGAAGATGAACGTCCGGACTTCCAGAGTGTCTGTATTACTGTAAAATTTAATTATAGGTTATCAAAGTAGCTACTAATTAATATGAGGGAGCAAAATGATTATAGATGAAATGGCTAACGCTACCGCAATATATCTTTTGCCAGAGTCTATGATTAAATTCTGTCACAATATTGTTAAAAAAATCAAATAAACTTAAAAAAATAGCGAATCCGCAAATATAACGGAATTTGCCGTTCGTCAATGAGATAGGCACGTCCTTATGAAGAATATAAATATTGTATTGACTAACTACTTTTGATTTAGTTGAGATGAATATTATTGAATGAGGCATGGGTATTATTTCTCTGAAAAAACTGTACAAATAAAACAAAATAATGAAAATGAAAACTTATAGATTTGTCCACTTCTTGTAGAATACAAAAAAAAATGGAACAACTTCTTCCAGACTATAACGACATGTACGTAATTTAATTTCACTGATCACAAAAATGTCTTCATATTAAAGTAGATTCTCATTTTAAAAATGTTCCTCATTTTTTAAGCTAAAAATTATTTTAGGGCGCTGCTTCATTAAATATATCTCACCTTGCCAATTTTCTATTCAAATTTCAACCCTTTTTCGCAGAATTGCAGTTTAGTCATCTCACTCCTCAATAATCCCATAACAAAGAGGCTTAGGACACAGGAACTTACAAACATATTTCGTTTTACAATTTTAATATTTATGGCAAAGTTTGTTGTTATACAACTTAATTAATATTCAGTCAGAAAATCTTCATTAAGCTCTGTTTAATCCCAACACAATGTAATCGTTTTCTAAAATGTATGTCTACTATAATAACAGAAAATTAACATTAAATGCCTTTAATTTTCATTTAGGAATAATAAGGGATTTGGGAAACTGAGCTTCCTAGATGCATAATAAATAATATTTTGAAATAATAATAATATGTTAAACTGAGTGAAAAACTTACCAAAGTTTTAACTTTGCAGTTTATTTAAATTTGTAGGCCTTGATAAGGAAAAAACACTTTTTTGATCTTGAATTTATTTTTCTCTTCTTCAGAGCATCTCTACAATATTAATTACAAAGTTAGGATATTAAACCTAACATATAATTATTAAGAAACTCACCAATGTGGTTTGAATATGATGCAAGAGATATGTGAAAAACAGGGGAAAAAACTCACCATTAAAACTTTTTAATTATATTTAAAGGAAGAGAGAGAATGCTAGAATTTTAATAAATTTTGAAAATCACAAAACATCAAAATATTCCACTCAACTCTTTCACCATTTTGCAGCGACAAGTGACAGGTGTCAACCGACAACAGTGACGCGAGTGAACTAAGTAGTTAAAGATATACGAATCCGTAAAGCAGTGACGTAGTCAAGTGTGAGGTATGGCAAAAAGCGGAAATTACTTGTTTGATGTTCTTACATGATTTAATATATATATATATATATATATATATATATATATATATATATATATAGATAGATAGATAGATAGATAGATAGATAGATAGATAGATAGATAGATAGATAGATAGATAGATAAATAGAAACGTCTTTATGGACAATGCTGTTAGCCTAACAGAGTGTAATAAATGTTCTAATATTTCAATCACAAAAAACAAATAAATATACAGTTACACTATTCTTAATATATGGTGACTCAAAACCAACTTAAAAATTAAATAATTTAAATAAACATTATTTGCATCATGAATTAAAGATTAAAAGATTCTAACTTTAATCGCATTTACTCAACAAAGTACTCTTAAAATTTCCACGTATACAAGAACATTATTTATTTATTTTCTTTTAAATATTCGTATGGCCTCGATCTATTAACACTTTCAATTTTTTTTTAGTTTTTTTAAAAATATCTTTATAAGGTTGACACATATCTGGAAAACGTTGTAAATATAGATTAAGGGTATTTTCTTTGTTTTTCTCGCTTTCTGTATATGAACATGTCATATCATACTTGTCGTAATTTTCATAAGTCATTTTTAATAATTATAATGAACGCAGAACTTTACGAAAATTACCATCGTCATTAATTTAAACGGCGTGTCTTCCAACAATTGCTTTTTTTTGTTTTTCATGACAATCTCAAATTATTTGAAAAGATATCGTTAAGCTTAAATATAGGTATCATAACACCTTCTTTTGTTTTTATCCATGGCTTACCTTTTCATTTTGACATAGAGTATAGTTTATTGTTATAAATATAACTAAAAACTATACCTTATCATCTAAATATATATATATATATATATATATATATATATATATATATATATATATATATATGGTGTTCGGGTTAAATTTCAAATAATCAAATTGGGATGAATAACTTTTTAAACACACCTCTTATTAAAGTTGCGATTACACCGTTAGATTACGCTTAAACTATTATACAAACAAGTCGTTAAAATATTGGAATATATTTTCAAATAAGAACATTATAAGACATTATAAAATTTATCAACTTTTAAATTTTGCTCTGTATCTTCAAAACAAAAGAACATTTTTATGTTCTGTTTGCGGCATTTTTAGTTTTCCTAAAAAACTGCTCATTAATGTTCCATTATTTTTTTACGGAGCAGACACGTACACCTCATCATAAGAGAATTGAGTCTTTTAAGCAACGTATATCATACTAAACCAAAAGCTCAGTTCAAGTTCCGCCATCTTCCGGAATCCCATGCAATGTATACTGAATAATAATGTAAATTCCTTAAGTATTAGGGTATATGTGAATTAATTTTATCGTACAGAAGTTGAAATATCTTTTCAGTCACTTTATTGAAATTTAAGATACCATTTAATCAAATTTAATGTACAACGAACTAATATTTGAATGAATTTTAAAATGTCTTATATTATATTTTTCAAAGCAACTGCGATAAAAATAATAGCGTATTCTGATGATACCTTTTTCTGTAAAATCCAGTGACGTAGTCGGGTTTATAATTTCAGTTTTTAAATGGAACACCCCGTATTTTTTTACATCATATTTTTGCATTTTCAATTTTCTTTTAGGATATATTATATTGGGCTAGCGGCTCAGAAGAGCCAAGTTGTACATACCTATTTTAATACATTTTAAAAAACAATAAGTTGCTAAAATACACAAATGATATCACTGTTAAACGAATCTCGAGAAGGTAGGAAAAATTTAAAAAGCTAAATTAACTACATTAAATAATCAAACTGTTGTCCATTGTTATCCAGACAAAGTTCACAACGTCTTTGCACCCCTCTGCTAACAGCATTATGAAAACGAATATTAGTAATACTTGGCATAACTGCCATAAAATGTTCTTGTAAAGGGTGTTTTTATAGAGGTATAGAACTTTTAAATGGAATAAAACAAAGATGAATTTTTTAAATTGACATGAAATTTACTCTATTCGAAAGATAACCTTCTGGCATTATAATTTAAATATGACTTCTGGCATATGACCGCCACGGCTGGCTCGGACGTAGTCTCATCTGGAGGTCCAATTTTCGATGACTTTTTTCAACATTTGTGGCCGTATATCGGCAATAACGAGCCGAATGTTGTCCTCCAAGTGATCAATCGTTTCGGACTTATCGGCGTAGACTAGCGATTTCACATATCCCCACAGAAAATAGTCTAGCGGCGTTAAGTCGCACGATCTTGGAGGCCAATTCACGGGTCCGAAACGTGAAACTATGCGGTTACCAAACGTTTCCTTCAATAAATCAATTGTGGCACGCACTGTGTGACATGTTGCGCCATCTTGTTGAAACCACAGCTCCTGCACATCATGGTTGTTCAATTGATGAACGAAAAAGTCAGTAATCATGGCTCTATAGCGGTCACCATTGACTGTAACGTTCTGACCAGCATCGTTTTTAAAGGAGTACGGACCAATGATTCCACCAGCCCATAAATCACACCAAACAGTCAGTTTTTCTGGATGTAACGGTGTCTCAACATACACTTGAGGATTATCATCACTCCAAATACGGCAGTTCTGTTTATTGACGTATCCATTCAAACAAAAGTGAGTTTCATCGCTAAACAAATTTCGCTTATGAAAATCGGGATCAACGGCAATCTTGTTTTGGGCCCATTCACCGAATCTATGCCTTGCTAGGTGATCGTGTGGCTTCAATTCTTGCACGAGTTGGATTTTGTAAGCACGCAAACCAAGATCTTTCCACAAAATCTTCCATAAAGTGAATGGACACATATCCAATTCCTGTGCACGATGGCGGATAGACTGATTCGGGTCTTCCTCTACGCTACGCTCTACAGCAGCAATGACTTCTTCTGTACGCACTGTACGACGTCTCTGTGGATGCGTATTATCCTTTAGAGTAAACGTGGTGCGAAAACGTTCCATAGTTAATCGAATTAATTGCTCTGATGGACGATTATGTTGACCGTAAAATGGACGTAGTGCGCGATACGTATTTCGAACAGAACCATGATTTTCAAAATAAATTTGCACAATTTGGAAGCGTTGTTCAGGCGTCAGTCTGTTCATGTTGAAATGCCAAACCAAACTAAATATAAATCACTTGACAGCTGACAAAATGGCCGCCAGTTAAAAAAGTGTTGCCAACTTAAAGTTCTATACCTCTATAAAAAACACCCTTTAATTCTTCTAGAGTTCTATTTTTCATATACCCCAACAAAATAAATCTAAGGGGGTGGAATCAGATGACCTAGGTGGCCACCTGACTGGCCCGTTATTTGCTATCTATTTCTATGCAAAATTAGTGTTAAGGCATTCAAAAATAATTCCCGCGTTATAAGCTTGGATTACATCGTGTTGAAAATAAAATCTGTTACTAAAGGCAAATTATCCATAAATCGGACGATGTATCTTACTAAAATGTCTAGGTAGGGTTGAGCATTTAAATTCCCTTCATATATCTCATAGGCCATTATTCTATTACCCAACAAAACAACCCACACATTAAACCCAAATCGTGCTAGTGTTACTCTATTTATTTGTTAGTAAGGGTTCTGATCTGCTCATGGATAATTATTATGGCGATTAAATATACTATCACTAGTTATTCTTGATTCATCCGTTCATAAAATACTATTAAGGAAAAAATCATTATTTGACAACATATCCATGTGCCAGTTACAGAAGTTAAGTCTTCGTTCAGGATCACCAGGGAGAAGAAGCTGAGTTTTCTTGCCTTGTTACATTTAAACTTATTTTTCTTCAAAATTTTTAATGAATTTTTATGAGAAACCCCAACATCAATTTCAGTAAGTCGATGTAACATTATATCAGGCGCGGATCCAAGGGAGGGCGGTGGGGGCGATCGCCCCCACAAGAGCTTCGAGTTCAGGAAAATAGACCCGATTTTGCCTGCTATACAATAGTTTATTCAGTAACTAGAGAGAGTAATAAATAATTTTTTACCTTTTTTTTTCTTCGCAAACTACCTGTGTTCTTTAGTCTGGTGTCTTTGGCAAAATCTGTTAAACACATATATTTTTCACAGGAATGGATTAGAAATTTTATAATCAAAAATATCGGTCTATAATAATGGACTATTTGAGTTGGATAACAATAGATATTTGGATGTGTGAAGTGTTAAAAAAAGATTTTAATCCTTGTCATAGGTGTCGGAAGGAGGTTTATTTTATCACTAGGTATTTATGGCATAGAATATTATTTCGGTAATAAACTTAAAATAAAAAGTTTTTATTATATTATTTTATTTCTTATGATTTCTTAATAATTCACACACATTAGAAAATATAGATAATTTTGACGTAGAACCCGTTTTAGGGACATTCAGACTAAAACGTAGCCTTTTTCTCTTCTTATCATCTGCAAAATTACAATTAAACACTAAAGAGTGATTCAAATGTAATTAATTTTTATATGTTATAGTTTAAATTAGACCTACTTATTTTTATTTTTATTGCACTGACATCTTAATTTAATTTACTTTATTATATGGAAATCTGCCTCAAAAAAATAAAATAAACATGTTAATTCTACACGCTTAAGAAAGAGACACTAATACAATAATAAAAAAATTACAGCTAATTGAAATTAAACATAAAATTAAAAAGTGGGACACACTAAAATAAAAATATATAAAAAATAAAAATATATATAAACAACATTAAACAACAAACAATAAACAATTGAACTATCAGAAATTTTATTGTTGCAGTAAATTTATAAAAGCTTATAATATTTAAATATAATTATATTTACGGCAGTCCTCAGTTAGCTTCGGCACTGGAGCAGGTACGTTAGATGTTTCGGTAACAGTTTTATTGTTCTCTCTAGTTCTTGAATATAGTATAGAAATGTGTATGCTTGCGAGCGCCCCTCCTCTTCCCAAGTACTTTGAGTTCAGGAAAATAGAACCGTTTCTGCTTTTTATATTAGGAATGTGTATGTTGCTGGCACTCCCCCCCCCCCCGCTGACAACATGTTTTTTTTTGCGATAGAACCCCCATCCCCCAAGAGCTTTGATTTCAGGAAAGCAGACCCGATTCTGCCTCTTATACTAGGGATATATATGCGGCATGCGTCCTACCCTCATGTCGGCAAAATGTTTTTTCTTGTGATCACCCTCCCCCTCTCCAAGAGCTTCAAATTTAGAAAAATAGATCCCACCCTCCCTTTTACACTAGAAATGGGAATGGTGCTGGTGTCTCCCCCCTTCCCCCCCCCCCCCCCCCCGTCGACAACTTGCTTTGGCTTGCCATACTGTACTTTTGTGATATCACCGCCCCCCCCCAAAGAGAGAGGCCGGATCCGCCCCTGCATTATATCATATTATACTCTTCGAAATTTTGGAATTTTTCTTAGTTAACAGACAAATTGCAAATCGAAAAGCTAATAAACCTCAAGACAGGCTTTAGTCGAATAAGTAACTATTTTATTTATCAATAATCACAGTCTACTATTTTAAAACATAATATAAAATATGTTATATGCATTGAACTTAACAAGTGTTTTTAGCAGTGACCAATCGAAATGATTTAAGTATTTAGATATTCTTTTTAATTGAGATTAGTTAGAATATTTATTATATTATATATTTCAGGTTAAGAACCATTAAAAAAATTAACTAAAAGATTTTATATTATATCAATATAGCTTCGTTAATATACGTTTCCTATTTTAAAAAGTTTACATATTTAATAAAAGGTATTTTTCGCGTATTTTTCGACTACTTTATCAGATTTTTCAACCATTTTACGGTTTCCCAGATAGCCTATAAAAACATATATTTTTATTAGGTTTGTATATAAAATTTAATAAAATAGTACACAAAGATACGCACCAAATACAAACAACATATTACTAGAGATTACGCCAATCATAGCTTAGCAGAGCGCGATCCAAATTTTAGGTTTGAATATTTATAAGTTGGGAGTGTAGCTCGTCATAATACCTAGTATATGTGTGCTTAATATTGAAGCTGATAATTCATATGCACTTATAATTACAGCACTTGTTAAATTTGGTATTTAGAGAATACTTATATGAATTGTTATTTGCGCAATAGATGATACAGAGTATCCATGGATGAAGTACTGTACTCTATTAAACTTCGATTTTTACATTTTTCGAGAAAAATATATTTTTGATAAAAAGTTTTGCATGCCTTCGGATTCCAAAAACACTGATCAAACAATGATGTGAAACCTTAACAATAAGTTTGAAATAAAAAGATAATATTAAAAATCAAAATTTCAGTACGAAATAAATGTAATCTATATCCACCGTGTTAAAATAGTTGACTATAGATTATTCTCCTTTCAGACAAAGAAAAAGGAAAGAATATATAGAAACAGTTTATTTCCTGTAAACGCAACTCTAGCCCTCTCTTCATATGCGTTGCGACCACCTCATGGTCTCGTCAGTGGAGCTGTATCAAACCGAGTACAATATTCGCAGGAAACAATTGCTATATAAAATATAAATTCCGAGGCATGTCGGCAGGATATTAAAAACCTGCCAACTACGGTGTCAGACTGAAAAATATCGTTAGTCGAAAGGACATCTATGCATTCATCGAAGAAGAGTGAAATTTTAAAAATCAAAATTTCAATAAGAAATAAATTAAATCTCTATCTGATGTGTTTAAATAGTTGCCTATATGTTATTCTCCTTTGAGATAGAGAAAAAGGAAAAAATATGCAGGGTTATTCACCCTGTTCCGCACGGAAAATTGCGGCCAGACTACGTGACTTTCAAAAAGTTTTACTTTTGGAGTATATGGAGTTCTAATATAGTTACTTTTTAAAATTATTTTCATATTATACCCCAAAAGCTCTGAAAGTATTAAAGTTGTGTTTTTTTTAATGAAACCTTGTATATATTGCATTTTAGACTCTCCGATCAAAATAAGTGTCTATTTTAATAAGGTTTGTAGTACCTAAACCTTAAGGGTTTTTAAATAATTTGAAATTTTGACAAAATCTAACCTAATTTTTATGTTTCAAATACAAAGTTATGTACTCGAAAATTACAGTGAAGTATAAAAATAAATCATATTTTAAATTCCAGTTATAATAAATTTGCAGCTGAAATCTGCATTTGTTAAGAAACCTTGAAACACTTGCTTGGCTAATGTTAGTATCTTCGGATACATGATTCTGGCTGATATTGGGATTTTCGAACACTAAACCAAGTACAGTAACAACATTTTCTTCATCCTCAATGACAAGTTTTCTTATAACAGGTTTTTTATAACTGACACTTCCACTTTCCCGAAACTGGTTTAATAGGTCCACAAAAACAGCTGGTTTAGGAGCATAGACTCGAGAAGCCAACAACCAATTTTGATGCCATTCTCCAAGGATAGAAATCATATCAATACGCTCTTTCTTTGAATAAATATTCATTTTGACAAAGCAACAACACAACAAAATTCCAATAATTCAATTTAGTAAATGAAGTTTTTATCTGACGTTTCTAAATGCCATCAGTAACCAGATACATTAGGATATCTATTCAAAAAACACAAAATGGTACAGAAAAAATTACTTGGCGTATTCTGCGAAAACACGAAGACTTAGCTATAGAATAACCTTATATCATTTGATAGGTATTTAAAAGGTCGATTTTCTGGTAAATTAAGAAGTATGGGGTTCAAGTTATAGCCACTTTTTCTTATTTAATTAGTTTTAATTTTTGGACACCCTGTATAATATAGAAATTTTCTTCGCATTTATTTTGATTGAAGAATCCAAAAATGCAATAATATACAGGAATTTTTGTTTAAAAAAAGCACAACTTTGATACTTCCAGAGCTTTTGGGACACCCTGTATAATATGAAAATAATTTTAAAAAGTAACTACACTAGATCCCCATATATCCCAAAAGTAAAACTTTTTAAAAATCACGTATTTTGACCGCAATATTCCGTGCTGTATAGGGTGAACAACCCAGTATAGAAACAATTTATTTCCTGCAAATACAACTCCGGTCCTCTCTCCATACGGGTTTGGATCACCTCACAGTCTTTTGAGTGTAGCCGTATAAAAGCCAGAGCAACATTTGCCGGAATCTACTATTATTTCTGCTTGAAAAAAAAATAACATGTAGGCAATTATTTAAACACGGCAGATATAGATTTCATTTGTTTCTTATTGCAATTTTGCTTTTTTATATTTCGCACTACTCCGGTGAATGCATAGATATCATTTCGACTGGTGATATTTTTCAGTCTGATATCGAAATCGGCAGGGTTTTAATATCCTGCCGACAAGTCTTGGAATTTATATTTTATATAACAGTTGTTGCCTGCTAATGTTCCTCTCGGTTCGATACAGCTCTGTAACGGAACAGTTATTAATTATTTTACGCTGTTCAATGTGAATTATATTCTGTTAAAATGAATAATTAAATAATCACTCTGTGAATAGTTTCCAGTGAGAATAGGGTAGTTTATATTTTTTTATCACTATCCTAAAAAGTCTAAAGAAAAAGTAAATCAGTTATCGAACTTAACTTTTATTATCTTTGACGTTTTTTTAAAAATACATCAACTCAGTCAATTTATGAAGACATAATAAGGCCCTCTCTAAGATTTGCCTATAAATCTGTCTTAGTAATCCTGCCCTGGTTATATAAATAAAACCGAAGAGATAAGGGAGGTTTATAACATATGGTATATGCACAAACCGTTAAAATGTCTTAAAATATTGAACAATTTTTCCATTATTAGGAAACAAAAGAATAGTCAAATAAACTCACTATAATAGGAATATATCGTTTGGCCATTTGTAAAAAGAATTTTGAATAATAACTGTTTTTTCTATTCACAAGAAATAACGAATTAAGGGGTTTATTGCCAAAACAGCCAAGAAAAGTTTTTTTTACAGTCTTTATCATATATTCCTATAGTTATAGAAAGAAGTAGAATAGTTTAATTAACTGTGTTTATATATAAATTAAGATTAAGACGCTCATAGGCCAATTCGGGAATCGAGTATCCGGTATAGAATAGCTAACGCCCTCAGTACGTAACGATCGAAACCTTCAACCTTTAAGGGAATGAAATTGTCGGTTACAAGACCTACAACCGAAAAAGCCACTCAAAAGAGGGAATGGGGGTGTAAGATTTGAGAACGCTCTTTTAAAAAATACTAAAGTTCAGTCATAATTTGAAAGTCGTTAGAACGGTACCGTGAGTACCAGTGCCGTATAATAATTACGTCACGGGTATAATCGTCGGGAAAGAATGTTATCTTTGTTTGAATTGTTTTTGATTTAATTTGGGAAGTTGAGGGAATATTTTTTTAATTAAGTAATATAAATAGCTGTTTCTCACGTTTTATTGCTTTTTCTTAATATTTCAGTAAGCTATTTATACGTGTTTTTTCAAAACTGGGATTTACATTTTTGGTTATGGGCTCATAAGAGCAATTATGTTAGTTTCTTCATAATTGTTATTTATTAGTTAAGTTTCTCATTGTAAATAGTTTGTTCTTTCTATTTATTTTTGTTAATAGACTAAGTGTTGTGGGAAACTTGTTTTATTTAATTTAATTAATAACCTTCACGCGACTAAACTCGCGGACCTACTGCTGTGTTAACTGTAAACAAGAAATGTCAACTGTCCAGCTAATTAGCAGCATTGCCTGAGTCCTGAATTTCTGAGTTATGGTTTTGGTAAGCTTAAATAACCGTAGTTGTTTAAAACTAAAGCTGCAAGATGAAGATGAACGTCCAGACTTCCAGAGTGTCTTTGTTACTGTGAAATTAGATTATTAAAATAGCTACAAATTAATATGTGGCAGCAAATTGGTTATAAATAAAATAGCTATCGCTACCACAATATGTCATTAGCAGGAGTCTATGATCAAATTCTGTCACAGCTCCACTGACGAGACCATGAGGTGGTCAAAAGAACCAGAGTTGTATTTGCAGAAAATAAACTGTTTCTATATATTCTTTTTTTTTCTCTGTCTGAAAGAAAAATAACATATAGACAACTAAAAAATAATTATTCTATATTTTTGGCCTCCTACTAATACACATTGTCCTAATCTTTTTCTAAATTCTTCTTACACATATGCAGTCCTATCTGCATTTATAGTTGCAACAGTTGCCATAATTTTTTCTTTTAGCAAATCAATGTTGTCATTAAAATCATTATTGTAAACCTGTAATTTAACGGGTTTAAAAAGGACGACCGAGAAGACCCGGCTATAGGTGCATAATCGACTCAAATATTTTCTGTTAGTAGGTGGGTACAACCCATGTTTGTACGAAGGATTTAAAAAAAAAAATAATTTAAATTTTTGGCAGATTCGTGCTCAAAAAATTACAATTTTTAATAAAATTCAGACTTTGTAAAACTTTTCTAGCTTGGAGAGACGCTGATGGCACGGGTGACTGGGGGGTGTCCGCAGGAGGGGTCCTCTCCCCACTACTTTGAAACTTAATAATGGATGGGCTTTTGCGAACCCTGAGCAGGGAAGGTCACTCTGTACTGGGATATGCAGATGACTTGGTAATCCTAACCCAAGGCAAATTTAATACAACAGTATGAGAGAGAATGTAGCGGGCTCTTAAGGTTGTAGAAATATGGGTAAGGCAGGAGGGACTCAATATAAGTCCCCAAAAGACTGTCCTAATCCCCTTCACAAAACGGAGGAGGATAGAAGATCTCGGTCCCATCATCCTCCAAGGAAACACAATACCACTTTCCATGGAAATAAAATATCGGGGATGCTTTTAGACTCCAGGCTGACCTGGAACAAGGAAGTGGAAGACATAATCAGAAAATCTCTTATGACTGTTAGAAGATTATAGGGAAAACATGAGGTCTCTCACCGAAAATGATACATTGGTTATACACCAGTGTTGTGAAACCAGCCATCACTTACGCAGCCTTGGTCTGGTGGCCCAAGGTAATGCAGAGAACAACCATGACAAAGCTAAGCGGAATACAAAGGGTCACCTGTTTGTGTATTACTGGGGCCATGAAATCAACCCCCACTTCGGCAATGGAGTGCATTCTGGATCTGCCTCCGCTACCCATAGTGATTCAGGCAGAGGCGAGAATGGGACTCCACTGACTAAATCACTCAACAATAAAATCACAAAGGACGTTGTCAGGACACAAAAACATATGTAAAAAAATCAGGAGCCCCGAGTTGGAAATGGACATAGACCATATGAACTCGAGCTACCGTTATAATATACCGTTTGAAGACAAAATAGAGGATCGAATGGCAAGTTAAAGAGAAAAACCGGAAACATTCTCGGGTGCAAGTATCTGACCACCAACACTGACGGTTCAAAAACTAGTGAGGGTACTGGAGCTGGGATATATGGGCTACAACCGAGGAAAGAGTTAACCATTCCCCTTGGAAAATACCCAACAGTATTCCAGGCAGAAATATACGCAATCTTACGCTGCGCAGACGAGATAAACAGGCGAGCTTACAAAGGGAAACAAATCCACATTTACTCTGACAGCCAGACAGCCCTGAGGGCCCTCAAGGGCCAAAAGGTATCATCGAGGCTGGTTTGGGAACGTCAGAATGAGCTGGAAATTCTGGCAAAAGACAACAGAGTTATGTTAAAGTGGGTATTAGGACACGAAGGTATACATGGAAATGAAAAAGCTGACGAGCTAGCTAGAGCAAGATCAGCATCTTAATACATAGGTCCAGAACCGGCCTTTGGAATGTGCGGTGCGCGACCCGAGAAGCAGTTAAAGAATGGATCAAAAGAGAGCATAAAAACCACTTGATGGCCAGACAGGGTTTAAACCACAGCAAGCTATTTATTGGGAATCCTGACCCGAAACTGGCAAGGAAACTACTCCTAATGAGTAGGAACCAACTAAGTAATATTACGGGTATAATGACGGGACACATGGCCGTCAAAGCACATCTGAATAGAATGAATCTATATAACGGAAACCTTGGCTGCAGACTATGTGGACAAGCCCAGGAAACGGTGAAGCACATCATATGTGACTGTGAGTCACTGGAGAGATTTAGACAACAAACATTCGGGTCAGTAAGTCTGGAACCGGGAGAAATACTCACTTACTCCTTAGCGGGACTGTACAGATTGAGCCAAGGGGCTAGGTTGACAGAGTAGCTGTAATGTCTAGGGTGAGCACAATAGGCCTACTCTGGCCGCAGTGCGTCCGGCTTTAGGACGGACCCGGGAATAAAAAAAAATCACTATTCGACTCCATCTAGAAGAAGTGTGGAAAATTTCAATAAGATCGCTGCATTACTTCTTAAGATATTATGCCCATCGACTTCAAAAATAGAGTTTTGAGAAAAAAGCGATTAAAGTTTTAAGTTCGATCATCTCTCGTTAATTTATACGGTTGTATTTTACAAAAAAATTAATAACAATTCATAACTAAGATGATTACGACAGGTAACCCTTAAGGTGCGTATAAATATGGCGAGCCCCGCCAGTGACGAGCCTCCTTTAAATTTTGCCCCTCTCAATTACTGTCGAGCGCACCACGCAAATAATACAAGCATCGGGGATACAACATGTCAATTTCAACATATTTCTCATGTTGTTGGTCTCGTTACAAAGTAAATTTTTTCGAAAAAGCCATACAGCAGCCCAACTAGATAAAAATGCCTCTGAATTCGCACCAAAAACCAACAGAAAATGGATCATTGCGAGCCTCGGTTGCGCTGCTCACGAACAATAGAAATATGATGCTGGCAGTCGACATCAATGAAAGTCGCCAAAATTGAAAGGAGGGTCACGGCAGGCTTGTCTTGGGCGCGATTCGCCATGTTTTTACTTTTTTTTAGAAAGAGAAAAAACAACAGCTAAACAGCTGCCTCGATAAACGAGTACCTGAAACGTTTCTGGAAGATCGAAGAGTTTCAAAAACTCTCTCCTAGATTTTTACTCCGATTGACTCGAAACTTTGGGAAAATATTCTTGACACGCACTATTAGATAAAAAATTTAAAAAAATTGATTTCAAAACCCATATAACCCCTTAAAAAGAAATGCCTTTTTTATATACTTTTTGCACAATTTATCTTACAAAACTTAACTATTAGTGCAGGTTCTTAGGAAAAAATAATCTATCGTGCATCTCTTATACAAGTTACCAAAAAAATTACCCACTCCATAAAAATAATAAGTTCTCACTTTAACAGGATAAACAATTGCAATTGTGGACAAACTATTGAACTTTTAGTATCCATTTTCCGCTTTAGCAATAACGAAGAAACGCCATTCTTTTTTATTTTTTTTTATTGGATATAACTTTGTAATAGCATATTTTTTAATAGGAGTAATAGTTTTCAAATTAAAATTCTTGTGAAAGAAAATTATTTGTGAAACAAAATTCGAGAGGCTAAAGATGGGAGTTATTTTGTATTCCCTGGAAGAAAAATCTGTAAAACGAAAATTTTCATTTATATTTTATTTTTTTTTCAAAGCGTAGTATTCCTCCTCCAACATTAATTCTTGCCCATACAAAATTACATCCATAAATTTATTAATTTAAGTTGGTCTAGTGGAGCACATTAGGCTAATTCCTCTATTCATGCAATAAGCCTAACCCATGTGCTAAATTTCGTCTCTAAGCACCCGATTAATGTCCTATAATTGTACTTAAATATCGGGCGAAATTTTCTCAACGACAAGCTATTTCATTAACACTAAAGAGTTCAAAAACCGAAACTACACCTCTGGAATTATTTTTTTACTTCAAATACTTTAAAATATGCTTTTAAAATTATTTGTCTGTAAGCTTCCAGGAAATTCCTTTCAGGGGCAAAGTTGAGGCTTTACATCCGATTACTTAGAGGAGGGATCCCCGAACTACGGCCCGCGAGCACCAACAATTAGGTCAGCCATAGTTTATTATGATTTTTAAACACATTGTAAAATATTCGTTGTAAATAAATCATACAAAATAGTAATCAGATGTTTTTAATTAACGATCAATTAACACTATGATATACATAATCAAACCGAACATTTTAGTTGTAATTGATGATATGAGATTTTTCCTAAAATCTTACAATAAGTGATATACATAGGTAATTTACATATTAGCATTAAACATTTTAAATATAATTAATAAGATTTAAATATATGTAACTTTCCACTGACAATTATTTGCAGTTGTGGGTCAAATTTACTAGCGGAAATTATCAGCAGCAACATCAAATGCTCATCATTTAATTTGGAGATCATTTTTCCACAGCAACTGATCAAGCTGCATGAGTAGAACACTTTTATAAAATGCCATCAATGATGATAAATATTTTTCTTTAAAAATAACGTTGCACTGTAAATCAGTCATTTCCATTTGAAGATCTGGGACAAGGGTTTCTATACCAACGGTAAATAAATTTTAAAAATTTTGATATTATTTGCAATTGCATCAAAATCGAGAAACTCAAAAATACCGAAAATTGAGTCTTAGTTTACTGACTAAGTATTTCACAGGTGTATTTAAACCTTGATAAAATAGTAACTTCCATAACCACTCATTGTTTCATGTAAGAAGACTTCCTACAAGTTTAGAATAATTCTGAAGATGTTTTGTCTCAGTTTGTTTTATAAGGTACTTCTTGACGACAATTATTGCTTTGTTGCAAATTATACACATCGCTTGCCTTATTACTTGACTCAACACAATTTATTGATATCACTTTCCTGTTTAAATATTCTGCACTCACTATCTATCTTTCATTACTTTTCCATATTTATATCTATCTAATGTAAGTTTATACATATTTTTTAATCTTACATAAACAATTAGTACAACCACTCTACTAAAACTAAATATGCAGGATTTTTGTCACCATAAGTTAGTAAAGCTAAAATTGGTCCTTCGAACCGAATCTAACATTGGTCCTCCGAGCCGGATCTAACAATATCTTTCACTACTTTTCTAAATTTATACAAAACCACACAAAAGAGCAGAGGTTCAGAGTAAATAAAATGCATTGGATTTATCTTTAAGGCATTTTAAATTGATTTAAACATTCGTAACTAAACATACTGTATTTTCATTAAGAATCTATAGTAACAAAGCACACAGATCGCACTTATCACTTCGAATTCAAACTTCAAAACTCTCTCCGGTGTTATATCACGCGTCCTCAGTGTTATATCCGAGAATTGTCGAAAGTTTAGCTCTGGTACTCGCAACAAGAAGGTGTTGTATACTTCGAATAACCAAGCATAATTGAAGCTTTAACCCAATTCTGCCGCTTCCACGAGATGTCGCTGTACTCTCCCACATTCTGTACTTAACTTCTTTACTTTCCGCAAGATGTCACTACTATATATTTAGCATCAGCTATCTCCGCAGCAACGAAATGTCCTGAATATTTGCCCATAAGTACCAACTGAAATTGCGAAAGGGGCAGAATCAACCTCCATGCCCTGGGTCATAAATATCTCACTCGCCGTCTAGTGCAAATACAAAAATTTGCGCATAATTCAAAACCGTATGTTGGCATGATGAGCTAACTAGGTCTTGGTCCTTGGAACTTAGAAAAGTGTGGCTCTTGAGCTAAAAAGTTTGGATACCCCTGATCTAACACTTTTGGAAAAAGTCAGTACCAAATATTTTTAAATTTAAAAATCTGAAACTGAATTCATGTTAATGCAATTTTATAATTATTATAATTCAGGATAAGACATCCATTTTATTATAATATATATATATATATATATATATATATATATATATATATATATATATATATATATTAGAGATCTTGTAAAGCCTTTTTGAAATTTTTAATTTACTAAAATCATAAAAAATACACCAAAAAATTATTTTACTATAGTTTTTTTGACCAGATCTTATTTATGTATCAAGAAATATCAAGCCGCGACTGCTAAGATTTAACTTCGTAATAACTAAGAAATAACCCAAGAGAACCCTTCCTTAAACTTTAATCTCAACTTTAACCGGCAAGACAGAAAATTTGCATGGATTTATAACTTTAAAGTATTTTAAATGGAAGAAGAAACGCTCGAGGGTAACTTTTTGAAACTGTTGTCGTTTTAAAACTTAATTTTAAATAATTACTTTCCCGCGTTATACGCACTCCTATATAGTAGTAGTTTGATGTAATTAATCCTAAACTAAAATTCAATAATCATATAGGGGTAAATGAATCGTCCACACTAATTTGTTGCCAATATGCTTTTTTAGGAGTGAGTATGGTAGTTAGTCATGATCGCAAGACGGAAATTCGAGAATATCCTCTGTGACATAATTAATGCCAGGTAATGAGACTAAATATCAACCTCACCAAAACTACCTTAGTAGCCTTCAAAAGGAAAAGAAACCTCAATCTGAAAACCACCAAAATGGATGGAAACTTAATTGAGTGGAAGTCAGAGGTTAAATATAAATCAGTGGATATTAAATATCTGGGCTAACCCTAGATACTAAACTTCACTGGAACAATCATGAAAAAGAAGTAATTAACAAAGCTGCAAAATCCTTAATGATCTACAGAAACTTCGCGAGAAAAAGATGGAACACACACCCAAATATCCTGCAGTGGATGTACACTGCAGTAGTAAGACCAATCATCACATCTGGAGCAAAGGAACCGCTCTGGCTAATACCAGAACTAACCTCTCGAAAGTTCAAAGACTAGGCTGTACGTGTATATCCGAGGCAATGAAAACCTGAACAACAGCCGCCATGAAAGTAATCCTAAACCTTACACCTCTAAATATACTTGTGGAGAGTACGGCGAAGAGGACAATTTATAGGATGGCGAGAGATAAGGTCATAAAACGAAGCACTAACTTCTCATCCAGAAATCAATAAATCTGGGACATGCCCAAGATGAAATGAAAAAAAAAATCAACTTTGTGAAAAACTTCAGCACAAAAGTAGATGGAACAGAAATACCATTGAAAAACTCAACAAGAAATCTATCAAATGATATACAGATGGCTCAAAAATAACAGAGGGAGCTGGAATAGGATCCGGCACCAGACACTATGAAAGCTTCGGTAAGTCACCAAGCATTTTTCAGGCAGAAATTCATGCCATTAGGAAATGTATTCATTTCAACATAGAAAAAAACTATCGCTGTCAATAGACTGTTATCATATCGGATAGTCAAGCAGCCATCAGTGCACTGAACTTTCAAGTAAGAATAATAAGGTCACCCTCATGTAAGTGCGGGGTCACACCGTGATAGAATTAAGGAAATAGTAAATAGGCTCGCGAGACAAGGAACTGAGACACCATTTCTGGGATCAGAGCCTTTCTGTGGAATCAGTAGCAGCATAATGCTGAAAGAACTAAGAATAGAAGAAGAAAGCAGGAAATCCAGTTATTGGACAGAGCTGCAAGGACTGAGAAAAGCGAAGGAAACTACGACCAGAAGAAATTCAAGGAATGTAAAAACCAACTCAGGGTTCTGAGAGAGATCCTGACTGAACATTGCCACCTGAAGGGACACCTCAAGAAGGAAGAGGACGAAAGATCTATTTATATCCTTTCAGAATGCAGTGCTCCAGAAAACCCTAGGATGCGGTTCTAGGGAACACACCAAATAGAAGAAGAGGAGCTACTCACTTTAAAGGCGTCCAACATTCTAAGGTTCTTAAGGGAAATATAACTAGAGAACCTGCTTAAAATATTTCTTACGACTGAGCAGCAGTAGGGGGCACAATAGAGCTATTAAGTCACAGTGTACAGATTCCAATAACTCATTTTTGAACTAATTAAAGATTTTTTTACGTTTTTTTCCCAAATACGATCGATTTGCGTCATGAGTTTGCTCGTTATAATCCCAAGTTCCCACACCATACCGTTCCAGGGGATAAAACAAAGCTAAAGAAATAAATCAAAAATCCAAAAAATTATCTTATGATGCAAAAAATAAAAGTCATAGATTGACACGAAAGGGCTATACAGATTCAGTGTACCAAGAAATTTCATATTAAATTTGTAATTAAAATTGCAGGAGGTTGGCAAAACGGTAACCTAAACACCAGAATAGCGTTCTTAGGTAATCTTTAGCGCATTAATTCATTATCGTGTGTATTTTTCATTCTTGTGTAATACAGTACCATTAGTAAAACTTTAAAGTTAATATTTATGTTTATAACAAGACCGTATGCAAATTTATTCTTTAAAATAATACATTATTGTGTCTAATTGTTCTACAAACTTAGTTGCTCGATTCTGGGAAATAATTATTTTCGATAAGTAATTTTGTTATATTTTTGTTAATATCTTAGATTATTCATAATTTAAAATACTAATTAATGCAATTCCGGTTCAAAAACCTATACGAGATATTCAGGACTTAATATTTATCGTACACTACAATCATCTACATGTTGCTCATTTTTATCATTCATTATTTTGTTAATATCTAAGACACAGTTTTACCTGAAGACGTATGCCATGGAGTATTTGAAATGCTATATTATGATATTCCAGTTATTCAGCCATGACAGTTATTAGGTATTTTGAAAGCTATTTAAATCCGTAAAGGTAAAATATGATTACTATAAGAAACACGTCCTAATCAGTTATAATACACAATAATTCCTGCTTTATCTTGAAATCTCGAAGATTTGGAGCCTTGGGCCCATTAATACATTTAATCACAGTGACGAGATAAACAAATATCGAAAATTCAGCCATTTTAACCAAAGTACATTTTTAATAAGAAATGTGCGGGGTCCTTCAGTTACCTTTTAGCAGGACGATAATCAGATATTACAGTGAGCTCAAACTCTTGACCTAAACTAAATCGAAAATCTGTCCTCACAATTAAGTAACTATGATTCTCCAGTCTTCATTAAACCTACTCCAGGATCCAGTTAAAAAAAGAGTTGGAAACAATTTTATCAGACTACAGTGAAAATCTTATAAAAAGTATGATAAAACACTTACGTCGTTAAAAAAGTTAAAGACTTGTAATCAATTTTTCTCTTTTTCGTATTTGTAATTCATAATATTGTAACGGAGGATTGGGGAAATTTTGCGCCTTCCTTATAAAAATATTATATACTAACCTGAACTAACCTGAACTAAGGACTAGTGGAATTCAACTGCGTCTTTCTAGAAATATGATATCGGTGAGCCATCATTTATTAATCATATTTCTAGGTTGTTGTCGAATTTTATGCTCATGATGATGACTTTCGTTACATAATAATAATAATAAAAATAATTCATCGCATCAAAATAATGTTTTCCTACCGGGCGCATCAAAAAGTTCTCCTAGTCCTTTGTTACAATATATCCTGTCTAAATACCTGTAAATAAATGTTATATAATAATTAAATTTCATATTATTTTCAATTACCAATACAACTGTTATTAATATTATAATGTTGGGATACATTCTTGTTATAATAAAATTTTAATTATATCAGGCAATTCTCTGAATTTGAAAATTTGGTAAAATTTAAAGATTTTATTGTTATTCTTGACACGGATACTAACTCGCTTTAGTAAAATTGTCCCAGTCAAAGTTTTATACATCAAATTACTAAATGTTGGAAAATACAAGTCATACAAAAAATTTAGTTTCTTTGTATAAAAGCAATATTAAATCTAACTTTTCCTAATGTTTTATAACTGACTCAATTAATGGGGCTTTTTAGGAAAATTTATCTTTTCAAAACGTAACAAATAAAACTTTATTTTAAATTTGTGGCACGAAATCTTTAAAAAAATGTTGGAATAATCATTTTTATTTTTTATAAATTGATAAATGGTTTTTATGCTCGCAATCCCTATTTAACCATAGAAACTTTAGAATACCCTTTGAAACAAATGACAACAGCAGTTGTTCTTTGTAGAAACGCACAGGATGAAATATGACCTAATGCCTTTGTTAGCCGTCTTGTGGGCACGTATTATAGATACTGTTTTCATTTTGGTTTCTGCGTTCTTAATCTTAAAGGTCTAAAACGTGCCTGTAATTTAATTTTGATGTTTACTTTTTGAATGGTGTATTTTTATATTTTATCTCAATATCTTCCTTTTAGTCGACTGTTTACTAGGTTTAGGGTTTTCTTAAGTAAATTTCATCTCAAAAAATGTGATACAAATAAGATATATACAGTTGGTCTAGTGAGAAAATGTTCATGCGTCATCAGTCTACGAATATATCAAAGGCAGTTTTGAGAGAGGTTCATCTTAATTTGTATATAAAAAATAAATGGACAAAAAACAAAACATAATTCTTCTAATACAAGCCAAACGTAGTAAATCTAGATAGAAAAGGACAACGGAGATAAACGAGTCATTTCGTTATATGAATACAAACTTTCTTTTGATTTCAATCAAAATATTATTTTATTGACCGTCATCCTTCAATGTTTTATTTGTGTTATGTTTCTGAGAAATTTTAATCATTCAAGTGAATTTTAAACAAAAAATTGTTTTATTTAAAAGCTATTAATTATTGTTTTATAATTTATTATCGGAAGTTTGTATTATTTTTATTAATAACCTATACTGAGACGCGTACATATTTCTAACCTTAAAATCTGTCGCCAGTGTCTAAATAGTCGACATTTCTCACGTAATTTGAAAAGGTTTTCTCACTATTTTAATCATTTGTAGTAATGAGTCATTAATAATTAGAATTAAGTAATGAGATTCAATTTGACCTTTCAGCTGATCCGTGGCAACACTCTTAAGATGTTTGTACTTAATTTAATCTAGTATTTCGAGATGGCGAAGAGAAATAGTGGACCTGCGCACTCTATTTCTTATGTCCAAGAGGTAAAAAATAGTTTTATTTTTGGAAATAGACATTTTCAATTAGGTATCCTTATCTTTAAGGAATCAATACTGCTCTTAAAACTTTAAGGAAAACCCTACATGGAAAGGAAAGAAAACAATCCAATTATTTCCTCTCTTGGAAAATTAAACCTCGTCGAAAAGAAAAAAACACAGATGTTCCCGAAGGAAACAAAATAAAAGTACTAAATATATTCTACAATATTTACTAAGAAAGTAAAAGTGTAATAAGTGTTATAATATATGTTAACCTTGAAAATAGTATCATTGGTCTATATTTAACAATCTTAATGTTTTTTGATTTGCAATTTTAATACAATTCACGCTAAACCATTGGCGCGTATATGGAGGTACCTATCTAGGACGAAGGAGATTAATTTCGTCGCATAAGCTTCATGTATGTTGCAAGTCGACTTGCAAACCCATATTTAGTTTGCCCCACAAAATATCGCTCTACTAGAAAAATTTCTCTTATGCATCCCATTGGACGAGTATTTGAGCTTTTGCTTCAAGTCGCGCGTGGCGATGCCTTTATCAAGTGAAGGTTTCTTCTTCAAGCAGCAGTCAAATCATTCGTTTAATTCAGGTTATAGTACTACTATGCCGATATTTCTATGCGTGATGTCTACTGTATCGGTATTTTAATTTTTGTGAAAGTGACTATGTTTATACTTTGATAAAGATATTTTGTTACGTTTTAAAGAGGTTAAAAATGTTTAGCGAGAAAAAACCATTTCCAAACAGTGTAAATAAATAAAGTTGCCGATTTCGATTTCCACATTCAAATAATTCTGAATTACGAAGGAATTTTTTAAAACCATCGTGTATGTGTTGGACATTTTTAAGAATCTCTTGTTAGAGCTTCTAAAAAAGCAATTAAGTATAATGCAGCTATAACTTCTGATATGTGTGAGCGCTTTTTAATTTTCAAGAAAATATGAGCGGCTCGTCGAATGGGGTGCAATTAATAATTAAAAGACCTATGAACATGCTGCTTACGTGCATTGTTGTGCACATCAATTATATTTGGTATGTTGAACGCTGCATTTGCAACAAAAATTTCAGCATATTTTTTCCCAATTTACAAGTGATTTGTTCTTTTTTTTCAAATAGTCCTCAAAGAACAGCAGTACTAGATCAAATTTTTAACAAACGCTTTCCTCGTTCGGCCCCAACAAGATTCAATTTTAAATCTAAAGTTGTTTGTATCGTATTCGATAGAGATAATGGAAAAAATCTTAGATGACAGAAGAAACGTTAGTACCACGAACAAGTCATCAAGGTATGTCAAAATTCTCAAAAGCTAGTGTGTCCTCTCATGGTTAAAGTTATTTTACAAAATAATGCCTCAAGATGATTTGTTATTTGGTAAGTTTCAAACAAGACAAATTTACGCTGTTATCGCAAATAAAAATATATTGTTATTTGAATCAAAATTAGGAATTAAAAATAATATTATCTCAAATGATGTTGAGCCATCTCCATCTACTTTAAAACGAGGTAAGCTTGATAATTCCGTGGAGATTTCCCGGGAAACAAAAGAAGTTTGTGATATAATTATTAGGCAAGCAAAAGGACCATTTAGCTTTACAGGTCACTTGGTAGCAGCTAGTTTTTTTTTTTCGAAACAGTATGTCGAGTGTACTGTAACTCCGTACAGAACTGACCGTCATATATGTAACTGAAGAATTTAGATCAATTTCGAGACTTCTTGTATTTTATGACTTTTAAAAATTTTAATTACTATTCCGATAGCATTGGCTGAGGCGCTGTGCTTTTCTACCCTTAAACGGATAAAAACGTTTTTACGAAATACTATGAGCCAAGAAAGACTCTCTGCTTTGACAATGCTTTCTAAAGAAAGAAATCATATCTGATTTTAATCAGCGGGTTATTAATAAGTTTGTTAGTGCCAAAGATCGGCGTATGGATTTTCTTTATAAATAATTCACTCAGTAAGTTATACGTCCATTTTGTTTTTACTGCTATATTTTTTAAATTTACCACTTTCTTTATGTTTAGTTGTTTAAAATACACTGCTTTGTTCTACTAACTACTAACTCAATTTTTAAAGACTTGTATTTTCTCATCCACCAATGCCTCTGACAGGTTTTATACATATCTATGTACCACTGGAATTGCAACCCTTACTTTTTTTATGCACCCGCCGCCACTGGAGTTGAAGGCTAAATTGTATTCGATATTTGACATTTTTCTAGATATGTCCCCAAAAAAATATAACGAATTCGGAATTTTTGATATTTTGTTGTTTAATCTGTGAAGAAAATAAGTTTGTAAGGTTTTTGGGAAATCATGGCGTTTATTTCGGACAATTAGTAACCATTATTAATTGCTATTTCTCTGATTATCTTATATATATATATATATATATATATATATATATATATATATATATATATATATATATAATATTTATTCGCTTGTCATTAAAAATATGTTTCATATATACACAAGATTGCTCACAATTTCTGGAATTCTCTGATTAATTTCCCAAACGTAAACAAACAACCAAATTCCTGTCGTGATAAAACGAAAGCAAAACTCTATATCTGTTAGTAATTTCTTATATCAATTTCCTTTCTAATCACATGTTTCTGTGGGTTAAAGCTACTTAATTTATCGTCGGAAACAAAATACTACAAAAAACTGGAATTCGGGATATATATAATAAGGATAAACTGGAGAGGATGAGAAAATTACGGATAAAATATGAAAGAAAAATAAATCATAAATATTTTTTTTATCAAAAATAGTTTAAATCATACTAGTAGTAATTTACTATTGTCCTATTTGTTAACAAAATAGACAAAATCTACAATAAAATGTTATAATTTAATTTTTATATTTTTAGTGATTATAAAAACGATTGAAAAGTTTGCTTGAAATCTTAATTGGCAAAATTTTAAACTTACTTACGTAAGAAGTGAATGTCCCCTTAACAAAAATATCATTGTAATGTAAATGATTTTCCGACCAAAAATTTTCACTCTAAATATCCTCCAAATTATTTAACTCTGAAAATCCCAAACGTCCAAAATAATTGCCTAAGAAATATAAATTTGCGTAGTGTCAGTTTTATCTCAAAATTATTATTAAACTAAACAAAAGATCCAAAGAAAAACCCATATTCCTTTATTTATAAAATTCTTTTAAAAAAATCGTAATAAAATTTAATATTAAAAAGAATATAAACAGAAGATTAATTTTTTTAATGCTAAAATCCATATTTTTATTATTATAAAATCAGGATAAATTATTTTTGAAAATATTCTGATTACGGAAAAATTCTTTATTAACCAAAATTGTCAAAAATGAGAAATGTAAAAAGTATAACGATTAAAAGTAGCGGTATCAAAAATATTAGGATTGTACAATCCTCATTCCAAACAAGCAATCAAGTTAAAGGATACCTAATTGAATAACAATAGCAAGATACTATTTTCCAATTTTATTTAAATATTTTAATGTTCCATTCGTTTTTTCTTATATTGACCGTATGGTGAACTCTCTATTAGCAATCAGGTTAACTGTCAGAGTTTCTGGATATAATTTGATTTTGTAAATTCCGGTAATTATAGAAGTTAATTAACTTAAAATTATCTTCTTTAAACTTCTTAGTGACTGTATTATAAAATAGCCCCGTTCATCACAATGAAATAGTACTACATAGAGCTTAAACAAATATGAAATAGAATGTTTTAAGGTAATCTGAGGTCCAAATAAATGTCATCAAATCAGTTACGTCAAACTCTTCACTTTAGAGTAAAAAAGTTGAGACTGATCACCCACCCCATATTGGCATTTTTTCTCATTTCTGTGCAATCATTTCTATTTAAAAGCTGTGTATATTATAAGATACAGTCTTCGATCGTTTGTTGAAGTTATAAGAAACAATTAAATATGAAATATGTCGGATTTTTATAAAACTGATATTTTTCAAAAAGACCACAAATAGTTCAACGTATGTCCAGATTAAATAATTTTCAAGATATGGACATCTAAAAATGACATTTTCTTTTTAAACTGTGATGATCAAACGCCCCAATATTCCAATCTTAAGGTCTTTTGTTATTTATGGGTGCCCACCCCGGGTTTAATCAGTGATCATAGAAGAAGAAGTATACCTCTTATATGCTGATTTTAGGTTTTCGTCACTAGGGTTTTAATTTCTAGTAATTTTTTGTTTTGTATAGCCTGATCTCGCCATTAACCTTGCTATTTTACTATCATTGCGTGTATTTATTCTATTGAAAATGTCTTGTTTTAAAAATTTGTGCAATGGCAGCAAAAAAGGCGGTTCATTTAGAGCAAAGGATTGAATGAAAAGCATCCGATCCCATTAAAGTTGCCAGATATTCATTACAAAATGAAATGCTATAAAACCAGAATTATTAAAGCCGCGTATATGCTATAAGCAATCTCTGAATATAGATGTGAGAAGCAAAGTTCATACGTTGATATTCCAGTTTAATGGATAAAAATAAAGTGGCTTCTTTAAAAACAGGTACTGGCACAGCAGAAGTATATAAACCCACACTGTGCTGTTCTAAGAACATGTTTATAAAGTATCATGAATGTATAAGTTTATGTAATTTGGTAAGCTAATAATCAAATAATTTCTGAGTACCACTACTGACGAAACAATTTGATATAGTATTTTAATAGTTTAACTAAGAGGTTTCAAAAATATTTAAATTACATACTGTTTTAATGAAAAATATAATATTGATATTTAATTTTGTAGGAAAGTATTGGTATAACTCAAACAATTAAAAGAGTCGAGCTAAAACTCTAATTCAGAAATACTTTTTAATGTCTTAATGGAAGAATCGAATCCACTGCCACTATGACAAAATCAAGATGTAATATTGAGCACAAATAGTAATAAGTCATGCAACTAAAATCTTATAAGAAAAGTATAGTAGAGATGACCTCTATAGATTTTCAAGGTACTGTTATATTTATTTTTATTTCTATGCTGAGTAGTTACCAACATTTATAGTTTTTATTTCCCTAAATTAACTAATTGTTATGTTTCTTCTTATGATTGTTATGTCATTTCTAACCGTGCATTTTCAATATGCAATATAACAATTTTTAGTCTAAATTTCTGTGGTCGCATAAACTCTGACCTTTATAAAAAGACTTTTTGTAAAACTTAGAGATGAATATTATCAATCTATGCAACCGTTACTTTACCCTTTCGTCTATGGTTAAATCAATATACCTTTATAAAATATGTTTTAACCTTTATAGAACATGAATAGATTTTTTCATATGCACAATTAGTTTGGTAATTTAATATATTTTTTTAAGACGGATCGAAACTGAACATTCAAAAATTAAAAATAAAAATTGGCCAAGAAAACTAAAACGAGTAATAATGAATTTCACTTTTAAAGCACAAGAGGAGGAAGAAACAAATTAATTTCTTTTTTTTTTTTTTGATTTCTATAGATAAAACAGTCTCAAAACATATATTAATTTATTGATTAGTTTAACGATATCGCAATATACATATGCTAGATAAATCACCTAGTCCACATTAAGTAGTAAAGCCACTGGCATATATAGGTTTTTTTATATTTAAGACCATACCTAGAAGCATTATTATAAATGGAGGAAAAAACTTTCAATACAAAAAGGTGTTTTATTTCTTCGGTATTATCTTTTAGATTTATTTTAAAAAACCGACACATCATAAAGTTGAAAAGCAATTTAGATTCTGATATATTATCTGCTAGAATAAAAACCCTTTTCACCTGATTTCAAAATTGTATAATACTTGCTCTTTAGGTTAGCCAATATTTCAGTTTGAATTAACAATTAATTGATTTAAAAATGGAGCCTGCAAAGCAAGTGTAATTCATACTGAGAAGTCACAAGACATAAATCATAAATCCCGATGGTCAACACATCTTCCGATGTGGCTTTATCCATTCGCTAAACGCATTTCTCAGGACCATCATCTAATTCATAAATTTCCTGTATTCTAGAGTAACAAAGGGCAAACTGACTACAAACGTTGCTTATGTAAAAGAACTGTTAGTTCAGAAAATTATTGATAGAAGTATTATTTTTTTACGTCCATTTTTTTTTTTTAAAATGTCGCCAATGCGTTACGGCATCTTCATAATGTCAAAAATACCAAAAGTACAAAACAAAAAATTACTAGGAATTAAAACCCTAGTTAAAAAAAAAACCTGAAATCAGCTGATATGTCCCAGCATAGACGAGGTATACTTCATCTTCTATGGTCACTGGTAAAACCCGGGGTGGGCACCCATAAATGAGAAAAGGCCTTTAGATGTAAGTATGCAACCAGAAATATTAATTTCCTGTGTAGGAGGACGTTATCAATTCCGGATTTCATGTCACTACGGAAATAATTACTATCGGTTAAACTGAAAGTTGGCATTTCTGGGTAGAGAATGAAAAACTAAGGATGTGGATTTGATAGTATTGTATTTCAAGTTTCGTATTTATCTTCCATATGTTACTATAGTGTATACAAAATGATTTTTTAAAAATCAATATTTCAGTCACTCCTACATTTATCAATTTAATATATTACATGAAATATATTTAAAATCAACTGTAGAATTTTAAGTTCCCAAAAAAAACCTTAAACTTTTGTCTTTGAAAGTTGTTAGTTAGTTTTCAAGATACTTATATCAAACATAGTTCAATTTTTTAAAAAAGGCTGAAAATCAGGTTAAAAAAATATTCTAACAATACCGTAAACATATTGTACAAATATATAACATAAAAATTAATAAAAATTACAAGGTGAAAAAAGTATCGTGTCATAGATTTGTATTCTAATCATCTTTAAAACTTTGCACGTAGATGGATCAACGGGTAAGTAATCTATCCTTGCAATTAATATAAAAATGGGGGATCAACAAAGGCATTTCGGACCAGGCGCGGATCCAAGGGGGGGGCGGTGGGGGCGATCGCCCCCCCCAAGAGCTTTGAGTTCAGGAAAATAGACCCGATTTTGCCACTTAAACTATAGTTTATTCAAGAACTAGAGAGTAATAAATCATTTTTTACCCTTTTTTTTCTTCGCAAACTACCTTTGTTCTTTAGTCCGATTTTTTTGGCAAAATCTGTTAGATACATATATTATTCATAGAAATGGGTTAGAAATTTTAGAATCAAGAATACTCGTCTATAATAATGGACTATTTGGTTGGATAACAATAGATATTTGGATATGTGAAGTGTTAAAAAGGATTTTAATCCTTGTCATAGACGTCGGAAGGAGGTTTATTTTATCACTAAGTATTTATGGCAGAGAATATTATTTCGGTAATAAACCTGAAATAAAAAGTTATTATATTTTAATTTAATTTCTTATGATTTCTTAATAATTCACATACATTTGAAAATATTGAAAATTTTGACATATTTCGTACAAATCACAACTGTATTTTTATTAATTTTAATTCCGACTAAAATGTAGCCTTTTTCTCTCAAAAAATTCTAAGTTATTATTTAAATACTTACAAAATATCCATTGTCAAAAATACAAGAAGTTAAACATATATAAAAAAAAAAATAAATTCGTCAATATAATATTAAAATTTTTTTGGGGCTATCGGTCTTTTTTTATTAATTAAAAACATTTTTAGGATATTTCACGGTTCAGTTTATTTATTTCTGAAACCAGAACTGCAGAACTAAAATTAAACACTAAAAAGGGATTGAAATGTAATTTATTTTTATAAGTTACAGAAAATTTAAATAATAAATTGTGTTTACGCTGGTAAACATTACGTATCTAATTCGTAATAAAAGTCAGTGAAACTATCTTCGCTCAAATTAATTATAATTGGATCTTCTATCTCACCGATCATGAGATCGAGTTTTCACATTTTCTTTTATGCTTTTATTATATGGATTGTTCCCAATTTTCTGCACTAACTTTATTCAAAAAATCTTTCAAAAATTCAGTTAAATTACTAATTTTGTATGTTGTAATATTTCTAGCAACTCTACCTTTTACTTGAGAGAGATATTTCGTTCTCCAACGGACATATTCCAGACGATCTATAAGAACAGATTTCCTATCTGGTTTTTCCCAATAAAAATTAAGTTCTCTGAGCAATTTCCAGAGCTCAGTTCTTTTTATTTCAGGCAAATCCCGATCATCTTTGATTTTAGTTAGAATTTTTCGACGGTTGGGATCTGCTTCTCATAATAAAATGTGTGTACAACTTCTTTTATTGCAGTTTACATCTCTTCTTCCAACGAGGTTTTTCGTCAGCCCATGATCGAATGTAGCTTAGGAGTACTAACAATTCCAGTCGTTTTTTTCCTTCAGTATTGGGCACATAGTAGATTTTCCAACTCCTGTCATGTTGGAACACAATTCAACAGAGTTTTTAACATTATTATCTAGATATTGATATCTTAAGGCATCATAATTATTCGTCGTAATAAGTTTTTCGTTGAGGAAAAAATGCCCTGGTTTTAACGATTTTGCAAGCCATATCTTTTGGGTATCTCACTAATCTCAAATAATATGTAAAAACAAGCACAAACAAGATAAATTACTAAGGACACACTGTACGGTGTACTTTACTCACTGACAGAAATTAAATTGAACTACCAGAAATTTTATTGTAGCAGTAAATTTATAAAAGTTTATAATGTTTAAATATAATTAGATTTACGGCAGTCCTCAGATACCTGCGGCACTGGAGCAGGTACGTTGGAGGTGTCGATAACAGTTTTATTACTCTCTCTAGTTCTTGAATAGAGTATAGGAACGTGTATGTTGCGATCGTCCCTCCCCTTCCCAAAAGCTTTGAGTTCAGGAAAATACAACCGATTTTGCATTTTATCTTAGGAATGTGTCTGCTGCTGGCAGTCCCGTTGACAACTTGTTTTTCTTGCGATAGCCCCCCCCCCAAGAGCTTTGAATTCAGAAAAATAGACCCGATTCTGCCTCTTATACTAGGAATGTGTATGCTGCTCGCATCCTCCCTTCCTGTCGGCAACTTGTTTTTTCTTGTGATCGCCCCCTCCCCTCCCCACCAGCTTCAAATTCCTGAAAAATAGACCCGACCCTGCCTTTTACACTAGAAATGGGAATGTTGCTGATGTCTCCCACCCCCCCCCCCCGTCGACAACTTGCTTTCGCTTGCCATACTGCACTTTTGTAATATCACCGCCCCCCCCAAGGAGAGAGGCTGGATCCGCCCCTGTTTCGGACATGGGTGTATCGTAAGAAATACTATATTGGTAATATAGACTTAAAAATAATTTAAAACATTTATGTATTTACATTTTCTTAAATTATTTATACTAATTATCCCACAATAAAACGGAGATTAAGTCATACCTTATAATTATTTACGATGTTTCACCCTTCCCTCGTAGTAGCAGATTCATTTTAAGTGTCACAATTATAATTAAAAAATCACTAAAATTCTCACTAGCCACCTAATGTGATATGCATAAATACTAATATAAATTTTCTGGTCATATTTACATAACACAATTATTTGTTTTAATTTTTTTAATTGTTTATAGAAAATCTCTCAATAGTTATGCCCCTTAACACTTTTAAATTTTGCTAAAAAAATATAGTGTTTCCGCTTAACATTCATACATATTATGAAAAAAAAACAATATACTTTATTTCCTTAACGTGCTGTCATAATATTTAAATTTAGAATTTTTTCGTCACGTAAACTTTTTTCGCGTTTTCTTTTAGAGCGTAATTATCCGGCGGAAAATGTCACAGGATTCCAACCTTGACATAGGACCGCGCGGAACTGAATTTCAAGAGAAATAGGTTTTGGAGCGCTGCCGAAATTACTGAAATTTCTACGGCGCATCATGCACATGCGTCTTTAACTTTTTATTTAATTTTGGGCGTAAATATACAAAATTCTTATATATTAAGCTTAAAAGTCCGTGCCAGATGCAATTTTGATAATAAAAATTACAAAAATTGATTTATCCTAAGGTTAAAACCCTTTTGCTAAATATGAGTGTTAAGCATAAACATAATTTTGGAAAAGATTTATAGAATTGTTACTTTCTAAAAAAAAACTTTTTTTACCTCTTTCATGTAATATTACCGAATTTAAGCCAGTTCTCACTTACGACTTTTCCACCCTGGTTATTTGACCCTTGACCAGTCAGCTGATTTTAGGTATTTTTGAAGCCATTGATGAAAGATTTTTTCACTAGTGTTTTAATGTCTAAAAAATTTTTGAGCAGAGGAAATTTGTGTTTAATAAACGATGAACTAGATGATTTTGAAAAATATAAGGCTTTAGCTAATGGATAAAGCCACATTTGGAAATTTGTTTATAACAATTGAACCTAGTCCGAATTTCCACAGTTGCAGTGGACATAAAAAAATAATTAAAAAAAAACTTCTTTAAACAAGCAATTTCAGTTTGCGATAGGCTTATTATTATCCTCGGGTGTCTTGCAAAGCCTGCAATATTCATTTTAGGTTGGTTATTCAATTGTATCAGATATAATATCTGAAGGACCGGAAGTGGCCGTATAGATTTACAGTAAATTAAAAGACGAATTTCTCCTGTAACGTCTTAAAATGTTTTGCATTTGTTATGCAAGCCATCTCATTTTTTAAATTCAATTTATTGTTAATTCAAATTTAAATATATAAATAATCCTAGAACAAGTAAAAAATTGTTAGCCCGAACATTAATATATTATACATTTTTGAAATCAATTGTAACAGGGTTTCCATTTTAGCAGATAGTATACAGGATGTTGCATTTAAGAATTAAAATCGATTTTTCTTTTCAACTTTACGATGAGTCATTATTTTTTCAAATAAATATTAAAAATAATACCGAAGAAATACAAAGGGTCTCGTATTTAAAGTTTTTTTTTCTGCTTATGGTAAAGCTTCTAGGTATGGTGGTAAATATAAAAATAACTCTATATGTCAGTGGCTTTGCTACCTAATGTAATGTAAGCGTCTGTATATTGTGATATTTTTAATTTAACTAAATTAATAAATAGATAAATATATGTTTGGAACGTTGCCCTATTGCTAGAAACCGAAAAAAATAAATTAATTTTCTTCTTCCCCTTCCTCTTCTTGTGCTCCAAAAATAGAATTAATTATTGCTCATCTCAATTTTCTTAGGCTGTTTATATTTTTAATTTATGAAAGTTCATATTTGATCGGTCTGGATTTTTTTTATTGATTACTAAACTAATTGCGTATATGAAATAAAAATATATTCATATTTTATATAGGTATCTTTATTTGACGTAACTATATGTTGCACAGATTGGTAATACTATTCGTCTCTAAGGGGCGTTCAACAGCATGTCATTTTAATCATTCACCACAAAAATAATGCATATCAATTTATAAGAGATATGTTGCAGGTAGATAGAAAACATGCTAAAAGATAGAGTTGTCTAAACAGATATGCTTGCAAAAAGGATGAAGGAATGAGTAATGGGGGATGTTCGCAGGGGGAACTCACTCTATTGTTTTGAAACCTGGTAATGGATGAAGTTTCTGTGAATTCTGAGCAGGGAGGGACACACTACGATATGTTTATGACTAGGTAATCTTAGCCTAAGGTAAATTCTATAAAACTATAAGAGAAAGAATGTAGCAGGCTCTCAGAGTTCTAGAAAGATGGGTATGATAGGAAGGACTCTTCCCTAAAGACTGTGCTAATCCCTTTACAAAACAGTGGAAACTCACGGATCTCGGTCCTATTATTCTACAAGGAAACGTAATACCACTCTTTCAGGGATTAAAATACCTAGGTGTAATTTTGAACTCTAGACTGACCTGAAACAAGCATGTGGAACAGATAACAAGAAAATCTGAATTAACCTTTATGTTTGTTAGAAGGTTTTGTGGGAAAAGACCAGTGTGGTGGGACCAGCACTCACATATGCAGTTTTGGTTTAGTGGGTCAAGATAATGCAAAAAACAACTATGGCTAAGCTAGGCGGCATACAATGAGTCGCCTATTTGAGCATCACGGAGGCTAGGAAGTCGATTCCGACCTCCGAAATGGTGTGTATTCTGGATCTCCCCCCACTATATTTAACCATGAAAACTAAAGCAAGATTGGAGCTTTACCGGCTACGTTATTCAATGCCAACAGCAGAAATACTGATGGACAGGACATAAAGCTATATGTAACAAAATGAGGGGCCCTGCACTGGAAATAGACACAGATCATGTTACCTCTAGCTACTGAGGTAGCTGACTCGAACGGCATATTGTAGCGGTATATCGCGACAATACACACACCGTTCGAGGTCACTATAAAGGGTCAAAGAGTAAATAAACAAGTTAAATCGGAACCATCTTTTGATACACTCATTCGGTACTCTGATTCAAAAACCAATGAGGATACCGAAGCAGGGCAATCGAGAAAGAAAATTATTTTTCTCCTTTGAAAATACCCAACTGTATTCCCGGCAGAAATATATGCAATTTTATAATACGTCGATAAGAAACAAAGGGAAGCAAACCTATATTTGTTCCGAGAGCCAAACAGTCCTGAAGGCACTCAAGGTACCATTTAGATTGGTGTGGGAATGTACTAGTGAACTTACAACTTTGACAAAAGGCAACCGAGTTATGTTACAGTGGGTAGCCAGCGAGAGCTGATTGCTAATTTCGTTTATGGTTATTCCTGATACTAAGTTTCTTCTTTTATTTTTATGTTTTAATCAAAAACACTACCAGATGCATGTGCCCACTTAAATTCTGGATTACAAAAATAGGCCTGATCTAGATTTCAAACATTTGAATGACTTAGTTTTATATCGATGCTACATATTAAAATAATAAGGAAATGCATTTTCTTGTGTTATTTTTGCATATCAAAGTATTAGTAAACTTGTGAGAGTGATAATTTTTGATATAGCAAAATTATTAAGTTTGTGTTCTTTTTTGTGTGAAAGTAGGATTTGTTCGACAAATATTGTATAAATGTAAATTATTTCTAATACTTCGAAGCCAAAGATATAAATTGAGAATCACAATTACATCTGCTTTTAGTTATATATTTGAAGTTAAATAATTAAAACTGTCAGTTATAAAATTTCTTTTTCTCTTCTTTTTCAGACGCTTGTTGTGCACTCCCGGGCGCAGTCTTCTTTCTACGCTGTCCGTTCTTGTGCTACTTGAAACCACCCCTTTTCCGTTTTTTTCTCGATATCATCGAGCCATTTTATCTGCAGTCTACTCACGCTACGCTTTGTTCGTCTCGGTAGCCAATATGTTATTCTAGATGTTAATTTGTTTGTATCTTGTCTTATTACTTATCTTGCCCCTAAGACGAATGCAGAGCATCACTTTTTCCATTGTTCTTTGCTACATTTTCAGCTGATTCACGTTCTTTTTTATCAAAAACATTATGTTCGCGCCGTAGGTCGCTACGGACTAAACATAGGTTAATTTCCTAAAATATATCCAAGCCAGGACTATTCTGCGAAGTATCTTTGCTGTCCGATTTCCTTTCCATATTCTTACTGCGTATCCTAAATATAATATGCATTCCTTCATGGTTGGCAACTTCGCATTATCAAGGTATAAACATTTATCAGTATTTCTTATTATTTTAATCTTCTTTTGATGTTGTCGCCATTTCTCAGATATCACTACTTATAAGACGACATCTTTAGCGAATCAAAGTTCCATCCATATCTCTATCTTTAGTTTTGTAATGTTTTCCAGCATCCAGGTAAATAATTTTGGAGTTATATCTTTCTTTATTTATCTTTACTTTATTTGTTTTAAAATCTTAATTTATTTCCAAGTATATATTCTACCCACAGCCATTGATTGCATGAAATTTCAATAGAGTTGAATGAAGGGGTAGGTTAAATTACAAATCTTCTTCTTTAGGTGCCGTCCTCATTCCGAAGTTTGGCTAACATCAAAGCTATGCGTATCTTTGACACTGCAGATCTAAATAATTGGCAGTTGTTGCAATTGTACCATTCTCTTAAGTTCTTTAACCATGAATGCCTTCTTCTTCCTATGGATCTTTTGCCTATTATTTTTCCCTGGATAATTAATTACAGCAACTAGTATTTATCTCCCCTCGTAACATGTCCCAAGTATTGCAGTTTGCGTTCTTTAATAGTAAGTACTCATTCTCTCTCTTTCCGCATTCTTCACAAAACCTCCACATTTGTTATTCTCTCTGTCCACGATATTCTTAATATTCTACGATACATCCACAACTCAAATGCTTCCATCCTCTTGGTATCAATCTTTCTCAATATCCACGCTTCCATTCCGTAGTAAAGAACTGACAGCACGTAACATCTCACAAGGCGAATTTTAAGTTTAAGGCTTAAATCTCGTCCTTCTTCATTTTAATAAACATAGCTCTAGGTTTTTCCACTCTAATTCTGATTTCTTCAGAGCTATTGTTATTTTCGTTGATAAGAGTTCCCAGGTAATTATATTTTCTCACACGTTCAATACTTTGATCATGCACGGTTATGTCAGGGAAGTTTTATGGTAATTTAGATACCACCATTATTTTTGTTTTACTGATGTTAAGTGACAATCCATATTCTTCACTGCATTCTGCTATTCTGTTAATTAGTATCTGAAGATCCTCCGAAGTTTCTGCAATTACAACCGTGTCATCGGCATATCTCAAGTTGTTTATTGGGATGCCATTTATTTTAATACCTATATTTTGCTCTGAAAGTGCTCTGTTTACGATGTCTTCTGGGTATAGGTTGAATAAGATTAGTGAAAGTATACATCCCTGTCTTACGCCTTTCTTAATCTCGAGTTCCTCCGTTGTCTCTTGCTCTATTCGAATATTCGCTTTCTGGTTATAGTAAATCTTGGAAATAATCCTGATGTCTCTTTTATCCAAGCTTTTTTCTACCAGCAGTCTCATTAAGTGATCGTGACATACTTTATCGAATGCTTTATTGTAGTCAATGAAGCACATATACATATCTTGGTTCATATCTAGACATCTTTGGCACATGGCGTTAAGTGCAAATAGTGCTTCTCTTGTTCCAAGCCCGTTCCGAAATCCGAATTGAGTATCAACAATATCCACATCTAGTTTTCTGTGAATTCTTGTATGAATCACTTTGAGGAATACTTTTAATGTGTGTCCCATTAGGCTTATTGTGCGATGGTCAGTGCACTGTTTTGCGTTTGCCTTTTTTGGTATGGTGACAAAAGTTGACAGGAGCCATTCTTTTGGTATTTCTCCTGTTTTGTAAATGCAGTTAAAAAGGTCAACAGGAATATTCACTGATTCACCTTCCACAAGCTTGAGAAGTTCCGATGTAAGCCTATCTGGACCCGGTGATTTACCATTCTTCATTGTTTTTATAGCGTATAGTATTTTTTCTTTAGTTATGTATGGTCATTCGTCTACTTTTTACAAATAATAAAGGTAATTTAGCAACATTGTCACCTCTTTCGGTATTTATTTTCAAGTTTAACTATTTAGCTTAAAATCTCCGTAACAAACAAAAACCTAACAAGTAAATGCTTGAAAATATGGTAATGTTTTAAATTAATCACACAATTTGTATATCATAAAGTCAAGGATTTTATAAAATTGTATTTTCAAAATTTACTTGTTTGATGTAAAGCCTTTATACATTCTACTTAAATTCTTTATCCCAGTTTTAGACTACGCGACAACAACTAGATCATCTCAGATTTGCGGAGGATATTGTAGTTATATTGGATAATTTTAAGGAAATAAACATAATGTTGCACCTGTCTTCTATAAAATTGGTTAAAACATCAATTTCCCCAAAATAAAATTTATGCCCGATCTAATACCTAAAAAGCACATCTTAATCGGTAGTAATATTGTTCAATTAGTGGAGAAAGTCATGAGATAAGAATAACAAAAACTTACCAGACTAGTCTCATGGGCAGCTTATGGTAAATTGACAGATGTATTTTTAGGGGGTCCCATAATGTGTTTCAAAGAAAAATATAGAGTCAATGCATTCTACTTGTTATGACGTAAAATACAGAACCGTTAATCTTAATAACTGAGACTCGCCATAATTTAAGAATTGCACAACATGAAATGAAAAGATTAATGTTGGGTAGGTTTTCCGGGGATTAGGTTAAAAATGAAGATTTAATACTAAAAATGACAGTGAAACTGAGCAGATCACATAGCTCGAATGACAAACAATAGGTAGATATTGAGACTGTTTAAGTGATCCATCTGTGCAAAGGTCTGATAATATCAACAGAGTTGTTGGTAACTAGATTAAAGCCCCACATCTTCGAATAAATTGAAGATTAATGAGGGAAAGCTATGAAGAGCAGTGGACTCAAAAGGTGACTAAGTATTACTCTATCATGTCTGATGACTATTTCTTTGTTAAAAAATATTTTTCAAGCTTTTTTAACGTTTATTTAAACATTGTTTTTTTTTTCACTTAAGCGACCACAAAATAATTGAAAAAACGAATACGTATGTGAAGTTATTATCGACATTTATCGTTCTGGATTATTTATGACTTTTAATTATTTTAAATCAACTCTTTTATTTGATTTTTTTCTCATGAAAGTTTACTTATCGATGAAAAATGTGACCCAAAGTTAAGCTTTTCCCCTCACATTAAATTGCGGAGCTAATCGATTGTTAAAATAAATGAATTGAAATGAAGAGATTAGAAAGAAAAATGGAATAAGTTTTTGTAGAAAATAAATACATTTTTTGTTTTGTATTTAACAAATAAATGGTGTGGATAGATTATCATATAATAAAAATTATCATTTAAATTGCTGTGTTTAAGCTTCAATGACTATTATAAACGTGTAAGTAGCATTAAGGGGAAAAAATTGCTCTTTATATTAAAATCTTGTTCTTTATTTAATATTTTTAAAATCATAACTTAATAATATACGATATACAATTTTTGAATGAAACGAATTAATATAAATTCTTTTTTTCGAAAATATGTTAGGCTCGGTAGTGCAGTGATGTAACATTTGCCTACAAATCAAGGGAGGTCTCGGGTTCGATACCCAGCGAGGTCTGATTTTTTAGCGGTAAAAATAAGCCTCTAAACCGACTCAACCTACAAATGAGTACTTGGGTAAAACCTGGCGTAATAATGGCGATTGGAGCGTAGTGCTGTTCACATTACCTTCTTTAAGGGTTTGTTCATTCAAATTATCAATTACCTCTAAGGATTTTCACGAAACTAACACTTACACTACGAAATAAATATGCGTAGTTCATATTTCAAAATTTAACAACTGGAGGATTAGTTTGACACAGTATTCGATTTTTATCTAACCGGCACTAAATCTTTCGTTTTCTTGTAGAGACCCTACCTATGTCTTTCTTTATTTGTTCCAAATAAGGTGCTTTGATCTTTCTCATCCTTTCTTATCCTCTTCTATTCCTTTCAGGATAATTTTCAATTCTCCGGTTATATCCACTATCTTATCTTTTCTTTGGTCTGCGTATTACGTATTATTCTCTTTTTATTTTAGTCTATTCAATACGTCTTCATTTCAAATATGACCGCATATATCTTTTTTCCTCAGTCCTCATGATATACATCCATGAAGAGACACACCTGTATTTAATTTGCTTATTAATAACCAAGAAATCTTTTTACCATGCGTTAAAATGCTGCTTAAGTAGCGAAATTTCTAGACCTCTTTTAGTTCAGGTCCTCTACTAGTTTTAAGTTTCAGTTTTCTTCCATTGCTGTCCTTCTGATATCTCATGGCCTTAATGTTCTTGTTTTATATTAAAGTGTGTTTTCACTTCTATCTTTTTCCTTTTTGACGCCAGTTAATAGTTTTATACCGGAACCTCGTTCGAGATGATATATTGCAGTCAAGGTTGGAACTAACCATTTTTGTTACGGGTATATGGTATATTGATATATTTCAATTAATAAACGTTAACTAACGCTTTGTCTTCTTTTGATTCGATTGAGCGATATGAATACCTCAGAGCTGTAAAAGAGTATCGATCACAATGTCGATCCCTCTTATACCTTGACAAAATATGGTTTAATACACACCATATGCCATCGAAAGCTTTGTCCGATTCGTCTGACAGATGTCAAACAAAGGCTCCATCTAATAAACGGAAAGGAATTACCATGTTATATGCGGGATCAGAGGCTGGTTGGGTTCAAAATACTTTGTGTTTCCTGCAAAAAAACGTTGAAGATTCTTCTTTTGATTACCATAAAGATACAACTGCCAATCTCTTTGAAGATTGGTTTAATACTGGCTTGATATTCCTCATAATAGTGTGATAATTATGAACAACGCTAGTTACCACAGTCACCAACTAAAGAAATTGCCTAATCCAAGTAACTGTAAATCGGATATTCAAAAATACATGACATATTTTTTGAATATTCTTATAAAAAAAGAGATATTTTAGATGCGCTGAAAGCATTTACCTTAAAAAAGAATACGTATGTAACACTATGGTAAGATATATGAGATAAACAACTTAACGTCTTCCTCCTTACTATTGTATTTTCAATCCCTCTGAAATACACCGCTCCTGCACTAAGCCCTAGCGTCGTAGAGTTGATTAAGGGAAATGTCATAGATGACGTAGACGCAGAAAGTTGGAAAAATTCAATTGAACACGTTATTAAAGAACGATTATTTTATAAAAATTTCCCAAATCTGATTTTAAACATAGTCCTGGTCAACAATAGTCTATATTTAAATTTGGCACCGTACTCGGAACCACAAAAAGGCTTTAATGCGCCAGGTAGCGACTCCCATTATTGAAGCCAAGAGCCAAACGATAGACTTTGAAACATACTTTATAATAAATAAAATAAATTCTTTAACAACAGTAGAGCCCTTCGTGAATTCATATAAGAAAGAAGATGAAAAAACAACTTATCAAATCTAACGAAAACAATTTAATTTAAATAAGTTAACAAATTAACTTGCTACTCGGGATAGAAACCGCATTAATCTGCATATTTGTTTAATTTTATCATAATGTTCCCCAAAATTAATGCGTGTGGTTTCGATTGCATGCTAAAGAAGCTTTTTTGTCCGAATTTTTTGTTATTTAAATATGCCCCTTTTGGTATACAAAAAATGTACTTTTATGAAAAAGGAAACAATACCTCTTAACATCCCTAAAACCGTAATAAACTCTATATATTTTTAATAATTGAGCTGTCATTTTTAATATGTATTTAGTTAAGTAACCAGACTATGAAATAAGATCATACATTAATTTAAGATGCTAAAAAAGGTCTTAGGTACACATGTTATTCTGAAGTCTATTTATCCAAATAATCCAAAATAATTGAATTTCTGTAAAAAACGGTTGACGCCATTCTTTACCATTCTTAAGCTTATATAGATGTCTATGTAATTCCAACTTGTTTTTATTACAATTTTTTAAAGACGCTTAATTTACACCCTCGAAGAAACGCTAGATACTATTTTGGACATAATACAAAAATGCAAAATTTTTAGACCGCCGTATTGCATCTGCTATAAAGATTTTTTTAATAATTTTAAATTAGTTATTTAGACCCTTAGAAATCCCCCAATACTAATTTTGAACAAAATCGAAGCATGTAAAATTTTTAGTCAACCATATTGTATAAGCCGTTTTGAATTTTTCAAAAAAAAAATTTAAAATTCGTAATTTACATCCCCAAAAACTTCGCGATACCAGTTTTGGACGAAATCAAATTTTTACTCCGCCATATTGAATTTCTTAAAAACAATTTATATTCGTTATGTGTGACCCGCAAATTCCCCCATACCAATTTTGGATACAATCGAAAAAATGTATTTTTTTATCCACCATATTATAAGCGCCATATTGGATTTTACTGTCAATTTAGGCCAAAATTATGTGGGACCACCGCAACTTCCTGGATATAATGTAAAAAAAATTCATTCAAATCAGTGCCGCCGTTCCGGAGTAATTGACGTACACACATAAACAAAACATAGCGGTCGAATCTTGAACACCATTGTTTAAGAAGTCAGCTGAAAATGAGATAAGAAGTAAAGGGTGTTTTTTATAGAGGTATAGAACTTTAAGTTGGCAACACTTTTTTAACTGGCGGCCATTTTGTCAGCTGTCAAGTGATTTATGTTTAGTTTGGTTTGGCATTTCAACATGAATAGACTGACGCCTGAACAACGCTTCCAAATTGTGCAAATTTATTTTGAAAATCATGGTTCTGTTCGAAATACGTATCGCGCACTACGTCCATTTTACGGTCAACATAATCGTCCATCACAGCAATTAATTCGATTAACTATGGAACGTTTTCGCACCACGTTTACTCTAAATGATAATATGCATCCACAGAGACGTCGTACAGTGCGTATAGAAGAAGTCATTGCTGATGTAGAGCGTAGCGTAGAAGAAGACCCGAATCAGTCTATCCGCCATCGTGCACAGGAATTGGATATGTGTCCATTCACTTTATGGAAGATTTTGCGGAAAGATCTTGGTTTGCGTGCTTACAAAATCCAACTCGTACAAGAATTGAAGCCACACGATCACCTAGCAAGGCGTAGATTCGGTGAATGGGCCCAAAACAAGATTGCCGTTGATCCCGATTTTCATAGGCGAATTTTGTTTAGCGATGAAGCTCACTTTTGTTTGAATGGATACGTCAATAAACAAAACTGACGTATTTGGAGTGATGATAATCTTCAAGTGTATGTTGAGACACCGTTACATACAGAAAAACTGACTGTTTGGTGTGCTTTATGGGCTGGTGGAATCATTGGTCCGTACTTCTTTAAAAACGATGCTGGTCAAAACGTTACAGTCAATGGTGACCGCTATAGAGCCATGATTACTGACTTTTTCGTTCATCAATTGAACAACCATGATGTGCGGGAGCTGTGGTTTCAACAAGACGGCGCAACATGTCACAAAGCTCGTGCCACAATTGATTTATTGAAGGAAACGTTTGGTAACCGCATAGTTTCACGTTTCGGACCCGTGAATTCGCCTCCAAGATCGTGCGAATTAACGCCGCTAGACTATTTTCTGTGGAGATATGTGAAGTCGCTAGTCTACGCCGATAAGCCCGAAACGATTGATCACTTTCGAATAAAGTAAATTTCATGTCAATTTAAAAAATTCATCTTTGTTTTATTACATTTAAAAGTTCTATACCTCTATAAAAAACACCCTTTAGATGTTGACCCAAAATATCAGATCTGCAAGTTTTGTAGACAGAGGTCCCTCACTGAATTATGCAATATTTGCAAAAAAGTACCACTCACTCCCAAAGCAGATATTGCACTGTTTTTATTAGTTACTGCAGAAATGAAAAATCTGGCTTTTGGTTTAACAAATCTTTTTGAAATACTATTCCAAATTGCAACATCAAATCCAATATAATTATTTTTATCATTAAACATCATAAAATAATTTGTTCATTGAATAAAGAAAAATTTTCACGCAAAAATACCAAATTACATAATATGCGGGAAAAAAGTTATTAAAATCGTAAAAAATTGTAAATATTGAAAGGGCATTTCTAAGCTATTATTCATGGAACAGACTTCGGTTGGAAAACAATTTAACGGGCGTGACGTCAGCTATTTTTTTGAATGGGATAATGTATATACCTAAATACACATACAAAAAAATTGTAGGACAAGATTTGAAAAAAAAGTAAACATTTGTTAAAATTGAGAAAAGCAGCCAAGTTTGAGAAGTTATATCTTGTTTATTTTTTATCATACAGACTCTTGTAGGATTTCATTTTAATAGACGTAACATCAGCTTTCTTTTTCACGATGAAATGCCTATACCTAACTTCACTTGGAAAATAATTTATGGAGAAAATTTTTTTTAAGAAAATGCATTTTGTGCTTTTATTTTGTTTTTTGAAAAATTAATTTTTTTTTGGATTTCACGAAGTATCATGTCAATAGAAAATTTTATTATCTACAACTTTTCTGTAGACATATATCAACGAAAAATTTATAATTTTCGAGTAAAACTCAAAAAATTGAAAAGTGACCAAATCTCAAAAAAACACGTCTTAATTTGAGAGCACTTTGTCATTTTATCATATCTTAAAGTCCATTAAACGTATAAAACATTGAAAATATTTTAAGGTTTTAGTTACTTTTACCCTTTTTTTCCGACATAGTAACCTATCTGGCATCCACATCAGTTATCTTTCTGCTTTTTTACCAGTTACTCTGGAGATTGTTTGCAGTCCCAAACTAGTTTAGACTCATACTAATAGGACCCTTACGCACAAAGAGTAGAAAAAGGACCGTCAAACCTATTCCAAACCATAAGTTGTTTACAGCTGAAATTGTTATGAATAGGTGAAAAAAAAATTGTGGCGACAATAAGGTCTGACATTTCACAACGTATCATTTCTTTTTTTAAGAAATGCGTGTAATCGACACATTTATTTATTTATTCCTGCAAATTATACAGTATTTTACCATTGTTCGTAATTTAATAGAGGTTATTTCAGAAATACAAACTAATATGTTTAAGATAGTACTAAAAATCGAAAAAAATCAAAACCAACACATGAGTGCCAGAAAACTAAGAAGTGCTAATTGTCACTAATAACAGCACAATAGTTACTGATCAGCAACATTGTTGGATTAAATAATTAATCTCAAAAAATTATAGTGTTACGAATTCTGTTTGTTGGACAAACGTTTTAGATAAAAGCAGGTTGACATATTCTATAGATTCTCCATATTAGGTTATTTAATATCGCATGATATTTAAATAACTAAAAAATGTTAAGGAAAAATAAAATTTGTGGCTAAAATATAAGAATCTGATGCAATTTACCTTAGTCTCAAAGTTATTAGTTACCAAAATACAAGGTTTCAAAGTTATAATTTTTTAGACTTTTTTGTTAATATCCATTTTAACTTGCACTTAATTTGGTACCTTGGGGTTTTTTAGGATGAAATAACAAAATTTGATTACAATTTCGGTGTACACTACAGAGGGCGTCACCAACAACAACTTGCCTATTTCTAAAGCTACATAATTTTTCGTGTCTCGGTATATAAAATGTATAATTAAAAATTCCTATTCCTTGACATCTTTTATCCAAAGAACGTATGCCTAGTAGGTGTCGCTGCCAGCTGCAATTCCTGAGATAATCAAATTTAAATATTTTGTTCCGTAGAAACTCGTCGTAGCACCACTTCAGATTGTATCCAGGCTTAGGACTAATCCAAGAAATTTGGAGCAAATTTAAGGGCAAAGAGACCAACAACAATAAAAATTTACGTAGCAACGAGCTAATAATGTAAGAATGAACTGGCAAAGAATAATAAGAATCACAAACGAAGTGAATAAGACACCAAAACTGAAAAATGTTATTTATTTAACTTTTTAATTAAACTTTTGGTAAATGTTTAAAATGACCTCCGCTTTCATGTACACACAGAACAATTCTATGAAGAAAATTGTACCACACCCAATTATCTAATATTTTTCATAGGAACTGGTTAGAAATTTTATAATCAAAAATACCGGTCAGTAGTCATTCCGGCGGTATAGACCGGGCTGCGCCCCCGTGAGCCCCACGACGAGGGCCCCATTTTTTGTGGGCCCCTTTTTTAGAACCCCTTCCGTGGGCCGCAGTTTCTAGTGCTCCACCCGAGTACCCCATAGGGCTCCGTTAAAGTTCCGTCCGGGATCCCCATTTTTAGAGCTCCTTCCGGGGGCCCCATTTTCTAGTGCTCCACCCGAGTACCCCATAGGACTCCGCTAATGTTCCGTCCGGGATCCTTATTTTTCAGGTTAGTTCAGGTGTTCCAATTTTCTAGTAGTTCACCAGGGTACCCCATTTGGGCGTTGGCTTTCGCATATACATCAACTGTCACCTGTCACTACTTGTCATTTTCTTCTGGTTGCCTGTCAATTCAAATTATCAATCTTCTTGTTGGCTGCACTTTAATTTTGTTGGGATGACGTCACACTTTTTTCATTCTAGCGAGGATCGAACCAGCTACCTTCGGGTTGGAAGACAAACTCTATAGGCACAGGGCTATCGAAGCCATATCGCAAAGTCTAGCAGTTAAATCCTATCTTCAGTCAAAGAATAATTTTTAACCATTTAATAAATGAAAAAAAAGTCATATACGTTGTTGGGATTCGAACCCCCAATCTTCCGCTCAGTATACAGATACCTTATCCGTCAGACTACGACCACTACGTGAAGAGTTTAGCAGTTAAATCCTATTTCTCTTGAGTCAACGTAGCGGCCTAAATGACTGTTATGTGTGTATATAAGGATTAATAAAAAAAGAGTCTTTATCCATTAGTTGTTGTTGTAGGGTATCGTAAATTTGATTAAAATTAATTTTTTGGTTTGTAATAGTACTGATGTAGGTAAAATGACTTGTAGAGAGTCTGACAAGGAAATTCTGTACATAACTTACGGCGGCTCGTGGTGATGCAAACACGCCATTTTACAATTTCATTTTAACAAGTTTCTAGCTAATTGTATAGATGATAATAGGAGTACTGTATTGTCATTATTTTATATGTCCTATTTTTTAGGATTACGCCCCCGGAGTCTCATTTCCTAGTTGTTATCTGTCAAATGGTGAATATGCGTTAAAGTTTAGAGAGAACACCATTTGATATATATTTTTTTAATTTGAAAAGGTAAAATTTGGAAAAAAATTGATACGAAGCTACGAGACATTTGGATTTTATATAATAACGCAGAGGAAAAATAAAACAAATATATACTTTATTTTTATTTCATCAAACATTATTTTTTACGACTATATAGTCAGCTAATAAATATATTTATTAACTAAGAGAAAAATATTACTGTAATATAAAGAGTGAATAATAAACAAACATTTAGCTGATAAATCAACAATCTTAATTTATATTTAGTGCCCTGTATGGCAAAAAATTTCGAGTTATAACCTTGTTTTGACACAAATAATAGATAAATCTAACTTACTTTAATAATAATTGGAAACATAAAATGTTAATTTATTTTTTCATTTTTTACAAACTTATCCTTAATCTGACATATATTGTAACATATTAAGATTTTATCCCCGGGTATAGAATGTTTTAGGACTGAAAAAGGAGGACTATCCACAAACCAAATAGTTTCTTGAATCGATTTCCACATCATCCTGAAGGTTTTTGTCAGCATAAGGTATGGTATATCTAAAAAAAAATAAACAATTTTAGCAAAAATAATTAAGTTCGATTTCCTTTAACCATAGGTGCCTCGTTTTATTTAATGTGATAAAAAGTTAATAAAATATCGAGTAAAAAGTGCTTAAGAGGAAACTGATTATTTAAAATACTAACATAATGGTTAGAGTTATTAAAGAGATAAAAAGTAATCAAGGCATGACTTTTTGTTTATGTCTCTTTTAATTCAATATAATAAAAAATTTCAACATATGTATAAGCAAGGTATATATAAAATATGAAATAAACTATTTAACAGTGTACAGCAAAACCACAAGTTTCATTTATCATGATGAGCTAACGGTTCAGCGAATCGATAATAGCCTAACTAACTCACTGATATGATTTTCTCTAATTTTTCGCGAAATATGAAAATGTTTTTTTATTTTGCTATTTTTAAATACATAATTTCTTATTTTTTTTACAAATTTTAAACGCTTTTAAATTGTCATAATTATGTTTTCGATATGACATCTTATATCAAAATTAAAAACACTGTAGTGTAAGAAATTAAATATTTGACTTTGTCAAATTCACCAAAAGTTGTATAAATAATATGAAAATATTAGAAAGATTTCTTACTGCATTGGAAAAGACATAAAATTATAAAGAATGCTATAATAATGGGTTAGACCAGGGGTTAAAAATGTGTAATTTTATAAATTAAAGGCTCAAGTGATGTCTTTTGTGGACTTTTATACAAAAATAGAGTGTTTTCAGGAGAAATTACACACAGACTAAGTAATATGGACAATAAATTAAAGGTCCAAGTATATCTTGTATAGATGTTTTATATAAAAATTGGGTATGTGCTGTAAAAAACTTAAATGGTGGATCAAAATTTCGTTTAGATATGAGATTTGATATTAAAATTAAAAGCACTGTGATGTAAAAAATTAAATATTTTGCCTTTGTTGATTACTCAAAAATTCTATAAAAGCTGTATAAATAATATGAAAAATAATGTTAGAGAGGCTTCTTACTGCATTGGAAAAAGAAATAAAATTATAAAAATGCTATAATAATGAGCTAGGTCAAGTGTTAAAAATGTGTAATTTGAAAAATTGAAAGTTCAAGTGTTGCCTTGTGTAGATTTTTATCCAAAAATAGGGTGTTTTTAGGAGAGAAATTACTCACAGACTAAGTAATATGGACAATAAATTAAAGATTCAAGTATATCTGGTATAGATTTTTGTATAAAAATAGGACATGTTCTGTAGAATACTTTAAATGTGGATCATAATTTCGTTTAGATATGAGTTTATATATTAAAATTAAAAGCACTGTGATGTAAGAAATTAAATATTTTGCCTTTTGTTGACTTCTCAAAAAGTCACCAAAAGTTGTACAAAATAATATGAAAAATAATGTCAAGGAGGTTTCCTACTGCATTGGAAAAGATATAAAATTATAAAAAATGCTATAACAAGGTTAGATTTAGTGTTATAAATGTCTAATTTGGAAAATTACAGGCCGAAGTGGCGTCTTGTGGAGATTTTTATACAAAATAGAGTGTTTTTAGGAGAGAAATTACACATTGACTAAGTGATATGGGCAATAAATTAAAGGTCCAAGTGTATTTTCTGATTTTTTATATAAAAATAGGGTATGTTCTGTAAGATACCTACAAGAATGGTTATTTTGATATGTTAAAATGTATAATTTGAAAATAAAAAGACTCTTGAAGTGTCTCTTACGAATTTTTATACAAAATATGGTGTTTTCTGGAGAGAAATTGACCCTAAGTGATGTTGACAATAAACTAAAAGTCCAAATGTATCCTATATAGATTTTTTATATAAAAACAGGGTATGTTCTGTAGTATACTTACAAAAAAAAAGAATTATTTCGTTCTGTTAAGAATGTATAATTTGAAAATTAAAGACCCATGAGATGTCTATTATGGATTTTTTATACAAAATATGGTATGTCTCGAAAGAAATTATACACTAAGTAATATGGGCAATAAATTAATAGTCCAAGTGTATCTTGTGTAGATTTTATATATAAAAATAGGGTATATTCTGTAGAATACTTACATAAAAGTATATATGTTCTCCAATAAATCCTCATAAAGTTCCAGAAGGCCCACATAGTCCCAAGGAGCATATATTTCATTATACTTTTCAGTTCTATTATGAATCTCTTCTGGGCGTATTATGTTTACCGAAAAAAATTTTAACACAAAATTTCAGTTAACTATTAAATATATAGTTATCAAAATGAGTTGATGGTTTAAGAAATCGATAATAGTCATAACTTACTCCTGTGAGTAAGTAACATATCTGTATATGTTTTCTCTTTTTTTCTACAATAGAGAGGTGTAAGCCATGTTTCAACGTTAATACATTAGTTACTGCTGTTGCCGAAACTGCTGCCACAATAGAAGTATTCACGTATTTAGATTTTACCTAAAATTGGAAAAGTTACAATATTTTTCTCCAAATTAACAAAAAAAAAAATACCACTAAAATTGTTACTTAAAAAAAGGTTTATTTCGTTCTGTTAAAAATGTATAATTTGAAAATTAAAGACACATGAGATGTCTTTTATGGATTTTTTATACAAAATATGGCATGTCTTGAAAGAAATTATACACTAAGTAATACGGGTAATAAATTAAAGGTCCAAGTGTATCTTGTGTAGATTTTTTATATAAAAATAGGGTATATTCTATAGAATACTTACATAAAAAGGATATATGTTCAACAACAAATCCTCATAAAGTTCCAGAAGGGCCACATAGTCTCAAGTAGCATATATTTCATTATACTTTTCAGTTCTATTATGTATCCCTTCTGGGCGTATTACGTTTGCCTACAAAAAAATTTTAACACAAAATTTCAGTTAACTATTAAATATATAGTTATCACAATGAGTTGATGATTTAATAAATCTATAATAGTCATAACTCACTCACAGATATGTTCTTCTCTTTTTTCCTTAAGAGAGAAGTGTAAGCCATGTTTTCACGTTAATACATTAATTACTGTTGTTGCCGAAACTGCTGCCACAATAGAAGTATTCAGGTATTTAGATTTTACCTAAAATTGGAAAAGTTGCAATATTCTTCTTCAAATTAACAAAAAAAAAATACCACTAAAATTGTTACTTTTTATTAAACTAAAAATAAAACTTCTTGTTTTAAAATTGTTACTTTTTATTAAATTAAAAATGAAACTTCTTGTTTTAAAATTGATACTTGCATCAAAGAAAAATTTATATCATATTAATAAGTTTTCCACTATACAGTACCTATAAGAAACTTAAAAACTGACCTTCATTGGTCTGCTGTGGGCATTGTTGTGATAAATGCAAATATGTTTGACTAAATTCAAGCTTATTCTAAAAAGTTCGAGTTAGTAAAAAATTAAATTACAATAAGGTGTATAATTTTTAAATAATAAATAAAAAGCTAATTTATATACATTAAGGTAAAATTTACGCAGTTGATAATTAGTTGTCCTATTGCTTTTTTTATGGTTTATTGGTAAATAGGCTGTCATTCTTGACATCCTCGTTGCACCACCACCACAAATAAACGAAACAAACGTCTGCATATTTGAATTTTCTCTCTCAAAATTGAGATATTCAGATATTTTTATTCTTGTCTATCTGCTTCTATATGCTGTTTGTTTCACATCAGGAGTATTCGTTATATGCCAAATTCTTTCTTGAATGTATTTCTGGCCCATTTCCGATATAAAGTACGGCATATCTAAAAAATTAACTTTTTCAAAATTTTTTATTAAGAGGAGAAAGTAAAGATAGAAGAAGAACACCCTTTTGAAAAATTAAGAAAATTAATATTTCTGTTTTAAATATTTCCCAGCCCCCTTTTTACAAAGTAGTTCTGCTTTTTTATACCTTTACATAGATTAAAAGATGTACTTATATGTCTCAAATACTATTCACTCATCGAAAAATTTTCCAAGCTGACCTTTTTAAGATAAAAATGTAACCAAAGACACCTATTAAATTTTTCTTAAGTATTTTATCAGAAAAACACTAAAATGTACCTAACATAAAAAAATCAATGACATAATTTGAAAAAATATTTAATTTTCGACAAAAAAAATAATCCCAAAAAACTTATCTGTCTCAATTTTAAGCATTATTTCGAATGAAAACTAGTTAAAATGCTCTCTAAACATGAATAAATCATCCACCATTCGATGAAACTATAAAAAAGAAAAAATAAATCCACCATTTTTAGATACCGTTGTCGTGCAAGCTATACTTTGTACCAATCAGATATTTACTACAAAAATTACTATTTAACTACGTAAATTGAAAAAATACTGCTTTTTTCTAACAGAAAATAATTAAAAATGCACGCTAAACATATAGTAATCAATTAATATTCGATCAAATTGTAAAATAAAAGAAAATAAATCTCAGAACTCTGTTATTTACCGGCATCGATTGAGCGTGCCGGCCATGTAAACCATTGCAAATTTTCTGGGTTCCTCACTGTCAAATTTGATTAATTTACAAAAACGATATCTTAATACCTTACTAACGCAGCAGTCAAGCTATATTAAAAATGCAATAACGCTAACGGTTTTATTTCCTATTACCGATCTTTAAGATATCATCCTGTTAGATTTTATGAATAAAAATAAAACGGTTTTTTATAAGACCATTCACCCTGGAATTATATCAAAATTTATCTTAAAACTTACCTTTTTCAATTTTCTTAAGGGTTTAGTCGAACAAAAACTAATTAAAAATGCACTTAACATATAAAATTCAATTAAAAATTCACTTTATACGCTTAAAATTTGTAATAAAAAGAATATTATCGGTTATTATGGTAGTGGTACGAATATTGACATAAAACTGACATACTTGTTAGAAGCAGCTTTAGCGGTGGATCGAGAAAAAGATTGGGTCTGTTACCAGTCTTCACATTGAAAGTTTCATCACCCTTTTCAGTACCATACTTTCAAACCTTTTTTAAATTCGAATTATGTCTGCTTCTATTTTTATCAACAAAATAACATTGTGGAAATCGTAAGTAGATTATAATTTATTTTATATTACTAAGTTAAAGGTGAAACACAATAAACAAACATGTAAAATGTGTGTCTTTGGGTAAAATAGGTATAAATTACAGTTTTAGAGAGTACGACTAGTAATAATATTTATTTAAATTATAAAATCAGATGTTGCTGTCATGAAATATAACGAAAATTTTCGTTGCTCGAGCTGTATTACTTTTTAATAAAAATAATGTAATTAATACCGATTTGTTTTTATATAACAGTTCCAAAAATCGAATTGTCGATTGGGTAGTAATTCATCCCTTCCACGTTTTAAACTTGGTCACGGCCTTGAAAAATATACGAGTATATGCTAATGTCTTTGAAAGCTGGCGTGATAATTCATCCCCACTCTTTAAACTTAATCCAGGCCTTGAAAATGTGCACGCTTCCTCGATGCCTTGAAAACTTACGCTCGACCTAACATATGTGATGAATATATATGACGTCATTTTACCCTGAAGTATACCATTATAAACGCCCATGCGCCGAGGAATGATTTTTATATTCACGTTGATATCAGTGGCATTAATTTTAAAATATTTTTTGTAGCGCATATTTTAAAAGTGTTTGTTGTTACAGGTAATTTTAATTTAATACATTTTTCTACAGTCAATATTTCAAAATTTTTTAATAATTTGACTTTTTGTTTCTTACCAGTTGAGTTATTTTAATAAAATTCTATGTACTTTTCAAAAATAATCTTTTATGAAGGAATTATTTCCGAAAAACACTCCCAGAATTTCCTTCGCTGTATTTAAAGGAGAAAAATACCTTTTTTAATATTTCGGTTTTCAAATATCATGAATTTCTTTTACAACAGTATTTTGTTCTTAGAGATCCTTTTTAAACTCTAATTCTTTAACTTTCTGCGTATAAGCTAAGTTCAGAATCTTGTACTTCTCCTGCAGAAACCAAGAAATAAGTTATATAATGTCAAAATAAATGCGAAGTATCTAAATTCAATGATTATTTCGCCTTTAGTGCTCTAATTTCCTTGTTTTCCTGGAGAAGTAATAACAAAGGTATCGAAAATGCAAGATATTATTTAAAATAAACCCAATAATCTTTGAGATATTTTCGTATTTCCCTAAAAAATGGATTTCGGGAAGTAAATTAATGCAAACATTTGTGACTTTCTGTCTATAAGCTAAGTTCAGAATCTTGTACTTCTCCTAAAAAAAAAAACAAGGAATATAGGTTCAATAAAATCGAAATAAGAACGAAAGATCTAAATTCAATGACTATTTCGCATTTGGTGCTGTAATTTTTTTGTTGTTTCTAGTTAAGCTATAAAAGTATCTAAAAATGCCGGATTTTTAAAATATTTTAAAAAACTAATATTCTTAGAGATATTTACGTATTTCCCTAAAAAGTGGACATCGGGAAGTAAATTAAGAAAACCGCCCCAGTTTCGATTTTCTGTCTATAAGCTAAGTTCAAAATCTTGTACTTCTCTTGTAAAAAAAAACAAAAATTATATGTTAAATAATGTTGAAATATGAACGAAATGTCTAAATTCTATGATTTTTCGCCTCTTGGTGCTATAATTTTTAATATATCTCGGCAGCACAACTACGAAAATCTCTGAAGGATTTAATATTCAATTATATTTAGAATATAGAATTTTACTTTAGAGTGAATAAAATCTAAATATGAACGGAATATCTAAATTTAGTTACTATTTCGTCTTTGGGGTTATAATTTCTTTGCTTTCCTAGAGAAGTTACAACAAAAGTATTGAAAAAAGGCGGAATTTTTTAATATTATACAAAATAAAACTAATAATCAAAGAAATATTTTTGTATTTCCCTAAAAACGGCATTCGGAAAGTAAATTAATATAAACGCCCCATTTTTGACTTTCTGTCGATAACCTAAGTTCAGAATCTTATACTTTTATAAAAAAAAAATAAAAAATATAGGATAAATAAAGTTGAAATATGACGAAACATCTAAATTCTATGATTTTTTACCCTTGGTGCTATAATTTCTAATATATTTCGGCAGCAGAACAACGAAAATCTCTGAAGGTTTTAATTTTCAATTATATTACGAATATAGAATAGCATTTTAGAGTGGAAAAATAAAAATATTAACGAAATATCTAAATTTAGTAATTATTTCGTCTTTTGATGTTCGTCTTTCGTATCAAATATGCAGAATTTTTAAAATATTATGCAAAATAAGACTAATAAAAGAGATATTTTCGTAATTCCAAAAAAAAAAATGAAATTCAGGAAGTAAATTGATACAAACGACTCATTTTTGACTATCTATAAGTTAAGGTCAGAATCTTATACTTCTCCTGCCAAAAAATAGAAATATAGGTTAAATAAGGTCAAAATGAGGCAGAAATATCTAAATGCCATAATTACTATGCCTTTAGTGCTATAATTTCCTTGTTTTCCTAGAGAAGTTTTAAAAAAGGTATCGAAAATGCAGGATATTATTTAAAATAAATCCAATAATATTTGAGATATTTTCGTATTTCCCTAAAAATGAAATTCGGGAAGTAAATTAATACAAATATCCCAATTTTGAGTTTATGCCCATAACCTAAGTTCAGAATCTTGTACTTCTACAAAATCCAAGAAATATAAGGTTAAATAAGGTCGAAATAAGAACGAAATGTGTTCAATCAGTGATTGACGACCTTATTTAACCCATATTTCTTGGATTTTGTAGAAGTACAAGATTCTGAACTTAGGTTATGGGCATAAACTCAAAATTGGGATATTTGTATTAATTTACTTCCCGAATTTCATTTTTAGGGAAATACGAAAATATCTCAAATATTATTGGATTTATTTTAAATAATATCCTGCATTTTCGATACCTTTTTTAAAACTTCTCTAGGAAAACAAGGAAATTATAGCACTAAAGGCATAGTAATTATGGCATTTAGATATTTCTGCCTCATTTTGACCTTATTTAACCTATATTTCTATTTTTTGGCAGGAGAAGTATAAGATTCTGACCTTAACTTATAGATAGTCAAAAATGAGTCGTTTGTATCAATTTACTTCCTGAATTTCATTTTTTTTTTTGGAATTACGAAAATATCTCTTTTATTAGTCTTATTTTGCATAATATTTTAAAAATTCTGCATATTTGATACGAAAGACGAACATCAAAAGACGAAATAATTACTAAATTTAGATATTTCGTTAATATTTTTATTTTTCCACTCTAAAATGCTATTCTATATTCGTAATATAATTGAAAATTAAAACCTTCAGAGATTTTCGTTGTTCTGCTGCCGAAATATATTAGAAATTATAGCACCAAGGGTAAAAAATCATAGAATTTAGATGTTTCGTCATATTTCAACTTTATTTATCCTATATTTTTTATTTTTTTTTTTATAAAAGTATAAGATTCTGAACTTAGGTTATCGACAGAAAGTCAAAAATGGGGCGTTTATATTAATTTACTTTCCGAATGCCGTTTTTAGGGAAATACAAAAATATTTCTTTGATTATTAGTTTTATTTTGTATAATATTAAAAAATTCCGCCTTTTTTCAATACTTTTGTTGTAACTTCTCTAGGAAAGCAAAGAAATTATAACCCCAAAGACGAAATAGTAACTAAATTTAGATATTCCGTTCATATTTAGATTTTATTCACTCTAAAGTAAAATTCTATATTCTAAATATAATTGAATATTAAATCCTTCAGAGATTTTCGTAGTTGTGCTGCCGAGATATATTAAAAATTATAGCACCAAGAGGCGAAAAATCATAGAATTTAGACATTTCGTTCATATTTCAACATTATTTAACATATAATTTTTGTTTTTTTTTACAAGAGAAGTACAAGATTTTGAACTTAGCTTATAGACAGAAAATCGAAACTGGGGCGGTTTTCTTAATTTACTTCCCGATGTCCACTTTTTAGGGAAATACGTAAATATCTCTAAGAATATTAGTTTTTTAAAATATTTTAAAAATCCGGCATTTTTAGATACTTTTATAGCTTAACTAGAAACAACAAAAAAATTACAGCACCAAATGCGAAATAGTCATTGAATTTAGATCTTTCGTTCTTATTTCGATTTTATTGAACCTATATTCCTTGTTTTTTTTTTTTAGGAGAAGTACAAGATTCTGAACTTAGCTTATAGACAGAAAGTCACAAATGTTTGCATTAATTTACTTCCCGAAATCCATTTTTTAGGGAAATACGAAAATATCTCAAAGATTATTGGGTTTATTTTAAATAATATCTTGCATTTTCGATACCTTTGTTATTACTTCTCCAGGAAAACAAGGAAATTAGAGCACTAAAGGCGAAATAATCATTGAATTTAGATACTTCGCATTTATTTTGACATTATATAACTTATTTCTTGGTTTCTGCAGGAGAAGTACAAGATTCTGAACTTAGCTTATACGCAGAAAGTTAAAGAATTAGAGTTTAAAAAGGATCTCTAAGAACAAAATACTGTTGTAAAAGAAATTCATGATATTTGAAAACCGAAATATTAAAAAAGGTATTTTTCTCCTTTAAATACAGCGAAGGAAATTCTGGGAGTGTTTTTCGGAAATAATTCCTTCATAAAAGATTATTTTTGAAAAGTACATAGAATTTTATTAAAATAACTCAACTGGTAAGAAACAAAAAGTCAAATTATTAAAAAATTTTGAAATATTGACTGTAGAAAAATGTATTAAATTAAAATTACCTGTAACAACAAACACTTTTAAAATATGCGCTACAAAAAATATTTTAAAATTAATGCCACTGATATCAACGTGAATATAAAAATCATTCCTCGGCGCATGGGCGTTTATAATGGTATACTTCAGGGTAAAATGACGTCATATATATTCATCACATATGTTAGGTCGAGCGTAAGTTTTCAAGGCATCGAGGAAGCGTGCACATTTTCAAGGCCTGGATTAAGTTTAAAGAGTGGGGATGAATTATCACGCCAGCTTTCAAAGACATTAGCATATACTCGTATATTTTTCAAGGCCGTGACCAAGTTTAAAACGTGGAAGGGATGAATTACTACCCAATCGACAATTCGATTTTTGGAACTGTTATATAAAAACAAATCGGTATTAATTACATTATTTTTATTAAAAAGTAATACAGCTCGAGCAACGAAAATTTTCGTTATATTTCATGACAGCAACATCTGATTTTATAATTTAAATAAATATTATTACTAGTCGTACTCTCTAAAACTGTAATTTATACCTATTTTACCCAAAGACACACATTTTACATGTTTGTTTATTGTGTTTCACCTTTAACTTAGTAATATAAAATAAATTATAATCTACTTACGATTTCCACAATGTTATTTTGTTGATAAAAATAGAAGCAGACATAATTCGAATTTAAAAAAGGTTTGAAAGTATGGTACTGAAAAGGGTGATGAAACTTTCAATGTGAAGACTGGTAACAGACCCAATCTTTTTCTCGATCCACCGCTAAAGCTGCTTCTAACAAGTATGTCAGTTTTATGTCAATATTCGTACCACTACCATAATAACCGATAATATTCTTTTTATTACAAATTTTAAGCGTATAAAGTGAATTTTTAATTGAATTTTATATGTTAAGTGCATTTTTAATTAGTTTTTGTTCGACTAAACCCTTAAGAAAATTGAAAAAGGTAAGTTTTAAGATAAATTTTGATATAATTCCAGGGTGAATGGTCTTATAAAAAACCGTTTTATTTTTATTCATAAAATCTAACAGGATGATATCTTAAAGATCGGTAATAGGAAATAAAACCGTTAGCGTTATTGCATTTTTAATATAGCTTGATTGCTGCGTTAGTAAGGTATTAAGATATCGTTTTTGTAAATTAATCAAATTTGACAGTGAGGAACCCAGAAAATTTGCAATGGTTTACATGGCCGGCACGCTCAATCGATGCCGGTAAATAACAGAGTTCTGAGATTTATTTTCTTTTATTTTACAATTTGATCGAATATTAATTGATTACTATATGTTTAGCGTGCATTTTTAATTATTTTCTGTTAGAAAAAAGCAGTATTTTTTCAATTTACGTAGTTAAATAGTAATTTTTGTAGTAAATATCTGATTGGTACAAAGTATAGCTTGCACGACAACGGTATCTAAAAATGGTGGATTTATTTTTTCTTTTTTATAGTTTCATCGAATGGTGGATGATTTATTCATGTTTAGAGAGCATTTTAACTAGTTTTCATTCGAAATAATGCTTAAAATTGAGACAGATAAGTTTTTTGGGATTATTTTTTTTGTCGAAAATTAAATATTTTTTCAAATTATGTCATTGATTTTTTTATGTTAGGTACATTTTAGTGTTTTTCTGATAAAATACTTAAGAAAAATTTAATAGGTGTCTTTGGTTACATTTTTATCTTAAAAAGGTCAGCTTGGAAAATTTTTCGATGAGTGAATAGTATTTGAGACATATAAGTACATCTTTTAATCTATGTAAAGGTATAAAAAAGCAGAACTACTTTGTAAAAAGGGGGCTGGGAAATATTTAAAACAGAAATATTAATTTTCTTAATTTTTCAAAAGGGTGTTCTTCTTCTATCTTTACTTTCTCCTCTTAATAAAAAATTTTGAAAAAGTTAATTTTTTAGATATGCCGTACTTTATATCGGAAATGGGCCAGAAATACATTCAAGAAAGAATTTGGCATATAACGAATACTCCTGATGTGAAACAAACAGCATATAGAAGCAGATAGACAAGAATAAAAATATCTGAATATCTCAATTTTGAGAGAGAAAATTCAAATATGCAGACGTTTGTTTCGTTTATTTGTGGTGGTGGTGCAACGAGGATGTCAAGAATGACAGCCTATTTACCAATAAACCATAAAAAAAGCAATAGGACAACTAATTATCAACTGCGTAAATTTTACCTTAATGTATATAAATTAGCTTTTTATTTATTATTTAAAAATTATACACCTTATTGTAATTTAATTTTTTACTAACTCGAACTTTTTAGAATAAGCTTGAATTTAGTCAAACATATTTGCATTTATCACAACAATGCCCACAGCAGACCAATGAAGGTCAGTTTTTAAGTTTCTTATAGGTACTGTATAGTGGAAAACTTATTAATATGATATAAATTTTTCTTTGATGCAAGTATCAATTTTAAAACAAGAAGTTTCATTTTTAATTTAATAAAAAGTAACAATTTTAAAACAAGAAGTTTTATTTTTAGTTTAATAAAAAGTAACAATTTTAGTGGTATTTTTTTTTTGTTAATTTGAAGAAGAATATTGCAACTTTTCCAATTTTAGGTAAAATCTAAATACCTGAATACTTCTATTGTGGCAGCAGTTTCGGCAACAACAGTAATTAATGTATTAACGTGAAAACATGGCTTACACTTCTCTCTTAAGGAAAAAAGAGAAGAACATATCTGTGAGTGAGTTATGACTATTATAGATTTATTAAATCATCAACTCATTGTGATAACTATATATTTAATAGTTAACTGAAATTTTGTGTTAAAATTTTTTTGTAGGCAAACGTAATACGCCCAGAAGGGATACATAATAGAACTGAAAAGTATAATGAAATATATGCTACTTGAGACTATGTGGCCCTTCTGGAACTTTATGAGGATTTGTTGTTGAACATATATCCTTTTTATGTAAGTATTCTATAGAATATACCCTATTTTTATATAAAAAATCTACACAAGATACACTTGGACCTTTAATTTATTACCCGTATTACTTAGTGTATAATTTCTTTCAAGACATGCCATATTTTGTATAAAAAATCCATAAAAGACATCTCATGTGTCTTTAATTTTCAAATTATACATTTTTAACAGAACGAAATAAACCTTTTTTTAAGTAACAATTTTAGTGGTATTTTTTTTTTGTTAATTTGGAGAAAAATATTGTAACTTTTCCAATTTTAGGTAAAATCTAAATACGTGAATACTTCTATTGTGGCAGCAGTTTCGGCAACAGCAGTAACTAATGTATTAACGTTGAAACATGGCTTACACCTCTCTATTGTAGAAAAAAAGAGAAAACATATACAGATATGTTACTTACTCACAGGAGTAAGTTATGACTATTATCGATTTCTTAAACCATCAACTCATTTTGATAACTATATATTTAATAGTTAACTGAAATTTTGTGTTAAAATTTTTTTCGGTAAACATAATACGCCCAGAAGAGATTCATAATAGAACTGAAAAGTATAATGAAATATATGCTCCTTGGGACTATGTGGGCCTTCTGGAACTTTATGAGGATTTATTGGAGAACATATATACTTTTATGTAAGTATTCTACAGAATATACCCTATTTTTATATATAAAATCTACACAAGATACACTTGGACTATTAATTTATTGCCCATATTACTTAGTGTATAATTTCTTTCGAGACATACCATATTTTGTATAAAAAATCCATAATAGACATCTCATGGGTCTTTAATTTTCAAATTATACATTCTTAACAGAACGAAATAATTCTTTTTTTTTGTAAGTATACTACAGAACATACCCTGTTTTTATATAAAAAATCTATATAGGATACATTTGGACTTTTAGTTTATTGTCAACATCACTTAGGGTCAATTTCTCTCCAGAAAACACCATATTTTGTATAAAAATTCGTAAGAGACACTTCAAGAGTCTTTTTATTTTCAAATTATACATTTTAACATATCAAAATAACCATTCTTGTAGGTATCTTACAGAACATACCCTATTTTTATATAAAAAATCAGAAAATACACTTGGACCTTTAATTTATTGCCCATATCACTTAGTCAATGTGTAATTTCTCTCCTAAAAACACTCTATTTTGTATAAAAATCTCCACAAGACGCCACTTCGGCCTGTAATTTTCCAAATTAGACATTTATAACACTAAATCTAACCTTGTTATAGCATTTTTTATAATTTTATATCTTTTCCAATGCAGTAGGAAACCTCCTTGACATTATTTTTCATATTATTTTGTACAACTTTTGGTGACTTTTTGAGAAGTCAACAAAAGGCAAAATATTTAATTTCTTACATCACAGTGCTTTTAATTTTAATATATAAACTCATATCTAAACGAAATTATGATCCACATTTAAAGTATTCTACAGAACATGTCCTATTTTTATACAAAAATCTATACCAGATATACTTGAATCTTTAATTTATTGTCCATATTACTTAGTCTGTGAGTAATTTCTCTCCTAAAAACACCCTATTTTTGGATAAAAATCTACACAAGGCAACACTTGAACTTTCAATTTTTCAAATTACACATTTTTAACACTTGACCTAGCTCATTATTATAGCATTTTTATAATTTTATTTCTTTTTCCAATGCAGTAAGAAGCCTCTCTAACATTATTTTTCATATTATTTATACAGCTTTTATAGAATTTTTGAGTAATCAACAAAGGCAAAATATTTAATTTTTTACATCACAGTGCTTTTAATTTTAATATCAAATCTCATATCTAAACGAAATTTTGATCCACCATTTAAGTTTTTTACAGCACATACCCAATTTTTATATAAAACATCTATACAAGATATACTTGGACCTTTAATTTATTGTCCATATTACTTAGTCTGTGTGTAATTTCTCCTGAAAACACTCTATTTTTGTATAAAAGTCCACAAAAGACATCACTTGAGCCTTTAATTTATAAAATTACACATTTTTAACCCCTGGTCTAACCCATTATTATAGCATTCTTTATAATTTTATGTCTTTTCCAATGCAGTAAGAAATCTTTCTAATATTTTCATATTATTTATACAACTTTTGGTGAATTTGACAAAGTCAAATATTTAATTTCTTACACTACAGTGTTTTTAATTTTGATATAAGATGTCATATCGAAAACATAATTATGACAATTTAAAAGCGTTTAAAATTTGTAAAAAAAATAAGAAATTATGGATTTAAAAATAGCAAAATAAAAAACATTTTCATATTTCGCGAAAAATTAGAGAAAATCATATCAGTGAGTTAGTTAGGCTATTATCGATTCGCTGAACCGTTAGCTCATCATGATAAATGAAACTTGTGGTTTTGCTGTACACTGTTAAATAGTTTATTTCATATTTTATATATACCTTGCTTATACATATGTTGAAATTTTTTATTATATTGAATTAAAAGAGACATAAACAAAAAGTCATGCCTTGATTACTTTTTATCTCTTTAATAACTCTAACCATTATGTTAGTATTTTAAATAATCAGTTTCCTCTTAAGCACTTTTTACTCGATATTTTATTAACTTTTTATCACATTAAATAAAACGAGGCACCTATGGTTAAAGGAAATCGAACTTAATTATTTTTGCTAAAATTGTTTATTTTTTTTTAGATATACCATACCTTATGCTGACAAAAACCTTCAGGATGATGTGGAAATCGATTCAAGAAACTATTTGGTTTGTGGATAGTCCTCCTTTTTCAGTCCTAAAACATTCTATACCCGGGGATAAAATCTTAATATGTTACAATATATGTCAGATTAAGGATAAGTTTGTAAAAAATGAAAAAATAAATTAACATTTTATGTTTCCAATTATTATTAAAGTAAGTTAGATTTATCTATTATTTGTGTCAAAACAAGGTTATAACTCGAAATTTTTTGCCATACAGGGCACTAAATATAAATTAAGATTGTTGATTTATCAGCTAAATGTTTGTTTATTATTCACTCTTTATATTACAGTAATATTTTTCTCTTAGTTAATAAATATATTTATTAGCTGACTATATAGTCGTAAAAAATAATGTTTGATGAAATAAAAATAAAGTATATATTTGTTTTATTTTTCCTCTGCGTTATTATATAAAATCCAAATGTCTCGTAGCTTCGTATCAATTTTTTTCCAAATTTTACCTTTTCAAATTAAAAAAATATATATCAAATGGTGTTCTCTCTAAACTTTAACGCATATTCACCATTTGACAGATAACAACTAGGAAATGAGACTCCGGGGGCGTAATCCTAAAAAATAGGACATATAAAATAATGACAATACAGTACTCCTATTATCATCTATACAATTAGCTAGAAACTTGTTAAAATGAAATTGTAAAATGGCGTGTTTGCATCACCACGAGCCGCCGTAAGTTATGTACAGAATTTCCTTGTCAGACTCTCTACAAGTCATTTTACCTACATCAGTACTATTACAAACCAAAAAATTAATTTTAATCAAATTTACGATACCCTACAACAACAACTAATGGATAAAGACTCTTTTTTTTATTAATCCTTATATACACACATAACAGTCATTTAGGCCGCTACGTTGACTCAAGAGAAATAGGATTTAACTGCTAAACTCTTCACGTAGTGGTCGTAGTCTGACGGATAAGGTATCTGTATACTGAGCGGAAGATTGGGGGTTCGAATCCCAACAACGTATATGACTTTTTTTTCATTTATTAAATGGTTAAAAATTATTCTTTGACTGAAGATAGGATTTAACTGCTAGACTTTGCGATATGGCTTCGATAGCCCTGTGCCTATAGAGTTTGTCTTCCAACCCGAAGGTAGCTGGTTCGATCCTCGCTAGAATGAAAAAAGTGTGACGTCATCCCAACAAAATTAAAGTGCAGCCAACAAGAAGATTGATAATTTGAATTGACAGGCAACCAGAAGAAAATGACAAGTAGTGACAGGTGACAGTTGATGTATATGCGAAAGCCAACGCCCAAATGGGGTACCCTGGTGAACTACTAGAAAATTGGAACACCTGAACTAACCTGAAAAATAAGGATCCCGGACGGAACATTAGCGGAGTCCTATGGGGTACTCGGGTGGAGCACTAGAAAATGGGGCCCCCGGAAGGAGCTCTAAAAATGGGGATCCCGGACGGAACTTTAACGGAGCCCTATGGGGTACTCGGGTGGAGCACTAGAAACTGCGGCCCACGGAAGGGGTTCTAAAAAAGGGGCCCACAAAAAATGGGGCGCAGCCCTAAAATGGGGCCCTCGTCGTGGGGCTCACGGGGGCGCAGCCCGGTCTATACCGCCGGAATGACTACTCCGGTCTATAATAATGGACTATTTGGTTAGGATAACAATAGATATTTGGATGTAAAGTGTTAAAAAGGATTTTAATCCTTGTCATAGGCGTCGGAAAGAGGTTTATTTTATCACTAAGTATTTATAGCATAGAATATTATTTCGGTTAGAAACTTAAAACAAAAAGTTTTCTTTCTTATGATTTCTTAATAATTCACATACATTAGAAAATATAGATAATTTTGACCTATTTAACACAAATCACTACAGTATTTTTATTATTTTTAATTTTGGCATAGAAACCGTTTTAGGTACATTCAGATTAAAACGTAGCCTTTTTCTCTTAAAAAAATTCTAAGTTATAATTTAAATACTTACAAAATACCCATTATCAAAAATGCAAGAAATTAAACACATATAAAAAAATCAATTCGTCCATACAATATTAAAATTTTGTTGAAGCTATCGGTCATTTTATTATTAATTAAAAACATTTTTAGGATATTTGACGTTTCAGTTTATTTATTTTTTAAATCATCTGCAGAATTAAAATTGAACACTAAAAAGGGATTCAAATGTAATTAATTTTTATATGTTACAGAAAATTTAAATAATAAATTGTGTTTACGCTGGTAAACATTACGTATTTAATTTGTAATCAAAGTCAGTGAAACTATCTTCGCTCAAATTAAATATAATTGGTTCCTCTATCTCACCGATCATGAGATCGAGTTTCCCCATTTTCTTTTATTCTTTTATTATCTGGATTTTTCCCATTTTTCTGCACTAACTTTATTCAAAAAAATATGTCCAGTTGAATTACTAATTTTGTAAGTTGTGTTATTCTAGCAACTCTACCTTGTACTTGAGAGAGATTTTCCTTCTCCAACGGACATTTTCCGGACGATCTATAAGAACAGATTTCCTATCTGGTTTTTCTCAGCAAAAATCAAGTTCTCTGAGCAATTTCTAGAGCTCGGTTCTTTTAATTTCAGGTAAATCCCGATCTTCATTGAATATAGTTAGAATTTTGTCAACGGTTGGGTTTTGCTTCTCATAATAAAATATATGTAGAACTCCTTTGAGTACAGTTTGTGTGATCGAATGTAGCTTGGGAGTACTAACAATTCCAGTCGTTTTTTCTCCTTCAGTATTCGATACATAGTAGATTTTCCGACTCCTGTCATGTTGGAATACTTCTCAATAGAGCTTTTAACATTATTATCGAGATATTGCTATCTTAAGGCATCATCAACATTCATCGTAATAAGTTTTTCGTTGAAGAAAAAATGCCCTGGTTTAACGATTTTGGAATAAATATAGATGTGGAAGCCACATCCTTTGGGTATCTCACTAATCTCAAATAATATATAAAAACAAGTACAAACAAGATAAATCACTAAGGATGCACTGTAAGGTGTACTTTGCTCACTGACAGAAATTAAATTGAACTATCAGAAATTTTATTGCTGCAGTAAATTTATAAAAGCTTATAATATTTAAATATAATTATATATAATTAGATTTACGGCAGTCCTCAGTTACTTGCGCACTGGAGCAGGTACGTTGAAGGTTTCGGTAACAGTTTTCTTACTCTCTCTAGTTCTTGAATAGTGTATAGGAATCTGTATGCTTGCGATCGCCCCTCCCCTTCCCAAGAGCTTTGAGTTCAGGAAAATAGAACCGATTCTGCATTTTATATTAGGAATATGTATGCTGCTGATACTCCCCCCCCCCGCCCCCCGTTGACAACCTGGTTTTTCTGGCGATAGCCCCCCCCCCCACGAAGTGCTTTGAATTCAGGAAAATAGACCCGATTCTGCCTCATACTGGGAATGTGTATGCTTCTCGCATCCTCCCCCCGGTAGGCAACTTGTTTTTTCTTGTGATCGCCCCCCCCCCTCCACTCTTCAAGAGCTTGAAATTCAGAAAAATAGACCCGACCCATCCTGTCTTTTACATTAGAAATGGGAATGTTGCTGGTGTCTCCCCCCCGTCGACAACCTGCTTTCGCACTTTTATATCACCGCCCCCCCCCCCAAAGAGAGAGGCTGGATCCGCCCCTGGTCAGCATAGTCATCAATTTACAGGAGCATCATTTTCTCTGTCGATCCAATAATTGTGAAAATTCTTATATAAATAATTTCATTCATCATTTAAGGTGAAGTGTGGGAGACCACCATGGTGCATGAACCATATATTTTGGCTAGATCATCTAATACATTTAGCAAATTTACTTGATGTTCTAGATAATTCAAATCATAATAACAAATTTGTTAATGATCTCTGCCAAAACGTTAATTTTAAATTAATGTCGATCATTCCCAACCTTTATTGTATACGAGTTTTCGACAACAACAGCAACATTGATCGCTAAATAAAACTTTTTTGTGAAAATCTACATCACATGTTCTGCATTTATTAATAAATCGATCAAAGCTTCTTGTATCGACAGGAAGTAGAAAGGAAGCAACAGCTATTCTTTTATAAACTCTTATTTATTGTATCTTTCGAAACCTAAAAGTCTGAGACTCAACTTGTTCTAAAAATTATTTCTCAACCACCGTTATCCCTTTCCTAAGATTCCGTCCATAATCGACCATTGCAGAAGTAAAATTAGCAGTTTCTCAGCAAACGTTTGGTGGATTGATAAGACTCTATTTTGAAATTTTCTCTGTGTATTCTCAGCGACTTCCTACCATTTCCTGAACAACAACCGTAAACTAATATCATATCAGTCATGTCCGTATTAGTGAAGTATCTAGAGTTGATTAAAGTTAATTCTCTATATAAAAAATTGCGTTTTATTTTACACTACAAACCTGAAATCTTTACCGATCTAATATAAAATATACTCTAATATATTCTATCAAAAGCAATAACTTAATTTAAGAATAAAAACATAAGTTGCCTGTAAATTGCAAATTCAAATTTCTATCAGAATAGGGTCAAGCAAATTCATGTGGTTATTATTAAAAAACTGCATAGTGTAGATCCTAATTAACTCTACTTATATTTTACTAGGTCATGAACGTTTAGTTCACGATATCACATCATTAATCTTAACGCGTTATCAATAATTTGAATAAAATACCGACACCATTTACAATTTAATAGGTTATTTTATTTCGTTTTTATAATGGAATTCAATTTCGCCTTTTTGTTCTTCATAAATAGATTACGTTATGGTTAGAATAAAAATAGCTTAAGAGTGTACAAGGTGAAAATAAAACAGTATTAGAATTTAAGTAAAGGAAACCGGGACAAAGTGGATACCTTAAGCTATTTTTGGTTATTGTCGGTTTGTTTAAACTTCGCAAATTGAAACAAATATTTACAATCAGTCTTTATTTTAAAAACTTACAAAATTATATAACATTTTTCCTAAATAGATTAATTATTAATTATAGAGCAAGTTTATACAAAGGCAAACTATCCACTTTGCCCGGAACCCCGGGTAAAGTGAATGTACCATATTCACTTTACCCGGGCTAAGCGAATAATAGTAAAATTTTTCATAAAACGAAACTTACAAACATAATAATCATTGAAATTAGAAGAATATAATGATATTAACATTTTTCTGCAGTGCAAAACAAATAAAATCCCCACTGCTGTCGAAGGCTAAATACTCTTCATGATATAGTTAATTACAAATATTAAATTCTAACCATTTTTGGCTGTCCATCATTCTGTTCTTCCTTTATGGGTGTACTTGTCAGTAATGTACATTTCTGTAGCTTTGTTTTACGTATTGTTTTAGTTCAACGGTCTAAGAAATAGGTTTTAAAGCTGAAGGACTGAAGGTTTGGAGAAAGCTGTGGGAGCAACATTGCTTTGGGTTTCTTCAGTAGTTTTAGATCCTGTAGAAGTGCAAGAATGGTCTTCAAAGGCAACATCGACTTGAGACTGAGAATAGCCAAGATATGCTGGTTGATCATGACATTGACTCGAAGATGAAGCTTCGATAACGGACACAGATGAATCAATTCTTTTCAATAGCGGCAAAGTTTCTCATGCTCTCAGAAACAAAGAAGGTTTCTAATTTAAGAATGTGAGAAAGATGTAGCACAAACAAAAACATATACAGAACATTTAGAACTCGCCGGCACTTCATCAGAAAGTTCAGGTGCGTACTCATTGCTTTTTTATACCGGTAACGTGTTTTATTGAAGTGTATATCTTTTCTGTTTGCCGGTTTAATCATAACATTATAGGTAGTTATGATCCCAAACAATATTTGTGGTACCTATTTTTATAATTATTATAGTATGTTGTAAAAATTATAGTACATAATAATGTGTAAATAGTTACAGTTTGTTCACAAGTACTTATTTTTATGTTTTAGCACAATTGAAGTTCCAGAAGCACGTACCACCTTTCCAAAATCTGCTGATAAATCAGTACAAGTATATATATTATACAAATTCAGAAATAACGCTGTCCACACTGAAGTTAAAACAATTCACCAGCTAACCTCGCTCTCAGCATCAAGGAGTCGATTTCTGGCAATTTTGAGCTATTGACCCTGATAAATCCTTGTTCCATGACATTATTGTACTTTTGGTAGCAGGAAACTGACACACTTGATAGTTTTATCTACAAAATATCCAATTAATGATGCAAGTAAAGACAAATTCGAATGATAAAGGCGATAAACAATAATGACTGATGTGATGTTTACGAAAGCGTGACGTCACGCGCTTCTGAGTGGTGTTCGATCAAATATGGCCCATTTCTATGTTTTGTGTTTTTATTTTTACTAAAGTAAATATATTCTCGCTTGTAAGCTAATAATAAGTGTATTTTTTAGAATCTGTCTATCCTATATAATTACTTTAAGTCATAATTTCAGTAATTCTTTGTTACAGTCATCATGCCTATTACAAATAAAGTATTTATCAGTCTTTTTAGGTTTAAATTTCAAATTCATATATAAATTTATATTGTAATTTTTCGCTTTTTATCGCTTTTTTAAAAATCAGTTCAATTTTCTTATAAAAATTTTATTTAAATCTCTGTTATAGAGCGAGGAAGTTATATCAAAATACAATTAATTTACAATCTAAATCTAACATAGAACTCCAAAAAAGAAAACAAAGAATTTTAACATTTGCCTAAATTAATAATAATATTAACAAAATGCTTTTGACTGTTCTTTGAAAGAAATGCGGAAAGCCGTTGGACTAAGTCTGTGAGATAAAATGAATTTTATTCACAATAAAAAAATCTATATAAAATATATGAGGAAAGGAGCTAATATACAACTTTGCCGCCCTTACACAATCCCCTAACAAAAACTGAAGAGAAAAAATTAAATATTATTGGTATTAAATAACTCTTATATATTATTTGTTAAAAAGCATGTATATAGTAATAAAAATAACGGTAAATAAAACAGAGGAAAATAAATAACAAATATAAAAGTTTTTATATTATTTGGGTTCGGACTGTGTTTCAATATAAATACAATTTCAATTTATGTTTAAAGGGCAATGGGTCGAACACTTTTATATGGAAAAGAAGTTTATTTAATGTTTTAATAGCGTTATAAGTAAAACTATATTGAACTTATGTACAGGAGTGTCGGGAACAACAAATAGAAAATAGAGATAATTTATTTCTCCAAAATAGATAATCTTGTGAGCTAACACCAAAATTTATGATAGCAAGGGTTAGTTAGCTATGATAATCTTGGCTAGCACTGAAAGGTATAATTGGCAACGTTCTTCTAAATTTAACCCACCGAACTATCTACAAGTCTCAGAAGTATTATAAAATTTCCGAAGGTTGTACATAAATTTAATTTAGTCATTCTAAAGATAATAACGACTAGTTTTGTCTCTTTAAAAAAGAGCTGCCCTGTAAGCTCTGCTATAGTAAGAGATATTGGACAAAATCAGCTTCTTATTTAAGAACTTACTTGCCGTGTTACAAATGTCTTTGTTACAATATAGTGTTAGTAATTAACTTTGATTTCTTATGTAGAATACAGCGAATTAAAGTGTTATTATATGACATGATTTTTACTAATCTTCACATTAAAGTATCAGGTGTTCAATTTTCGACACTTTTGTTTTATTATTATTAAAGGCTAGTTTTTACCCGTGACTTCGTCAACATGAAATTTGAGAAATAAAAGTTTGTTGTTATAAGAGTTCCCTGTTTTATTTATTTATATTAACATTTAATTAATGAAACTAATAAAAGGATCTTCTATGATCTCAATCATATCCCCTGCTAATCTTTTCCAACTTATCAGCGAAAACCATTTTTAAAAGATCAATTTTGCGCAGACCTGGAATGAATATTCAAATATTTGACCCAGTCACCAGTCAAACATTTTTCGGGTTGGCGCGAAATAAATGCTGCAGAAAGACCCTTTTTTCGGACATACCAAGCATATAAACAAGGTTTCTTATTTCTTTAAGCTCTGTCCAAGATTTTCTATTATTACGCTGTTTATATTTGTTTGTTTTAAGTTTATTATTAACTTTATATTATTGTCAAGCCAAACAGCAGGTTTTTTGTGACTTTAATAGTTTTTAGAGGCATATATAAAACAAGATGAAAATATTAATATTTAGAAACACATCATTTTTCGGTGTGGTTTAGCCAGAATTAAAAAATTATCATAACACAAATTAAAGCAATTTATGTTTCCAAAGTGATTTGGGCCTTGCTCTAGGAAAAGGACAAGGAAACATATGGTGGTAGGTAATCTATAATAATGTGAGCCTAGGATATATATATATATATATATATATATATATATATATATATATATACGAGGGAGGGCCCAAAAAAACAGGAATTTCGTCATAATTTTTTGATTTTGATTTTGATCACCTTCAAAGTATTCTCTATTGACCCCAACGCACTTCTCCAAACGATTCTTCCATTGTTCAAAATAGTTTTTAAATTCACTTATCGGGATGTTCTTTACGCCTTCCAGCGATTTTTGTTTTACCTCCTCCACAATGGCAAAACGTTTTCCTTTTATGTCCCTTTTGAGTCTGGGGAACAAAAAGAAGTCACAGGGGGCTAGATCCGGTGAGTAGGGGGGTGGACAATCGGTGTCATGCCGTTCTTGGTCAAAAACTGCTATACAGAGAGAGCGATGTGGGCCGGCGCGTTGTCATGATGAAAGAATCAGTCATCAGTGCACCAAAGAGCTGCCATTTTCTTCCGGATACGCTCCCTCAATCTTCTCAAAATCTCCAAGCAGAACTTCTAGTTGACAGTTTGACCCGGGAGGACGAAGTCCGCATGCACAATACCTCTGCAATCGAAGAAACAAATGAGCATTGTCTTCATGTTTGACTTAACTTGGCGAGCTTTTTTGGGACGAGGAGAGTCAGCTGTCTTCCACTGGCTTGATTGCTATTATTTCGAGGTCGTATCAATAGCACCACGATTTATTACCAGTAATCACCATGGAAAAAAATTCAGGGTCCTCTTCGAGCTGATTTTGAAGTATGCCGGAAGTCGACGCTCCCCTTGCTCGTCTGTGAAATGGCGAGAGACAGTTTTGGCTGCAACCCATCTCATGTACAAATCTTTAGATATAATCCTCTGAATTGAACTTCATGACATTCCAGACATTTCAGCGAGTTGATCAGTGGTTCGGCGACGGTCTTCACGAACGAGGGCATTGATTTTGTCGACGTTTTCGTCACTTCTTGACGTTGAGGGTCTTCGATTGACATTTCTCAATTTTTAAAACGTGAAAACCACTCGTAGGCTCTGGTTTTACTTAGAGTAGCATTCCCATAAGCAGTTTTAAGCATTACAATAGTTTCCGCGACAAAATTCCACAGCCGCGCGTGGTTCTTGACAATCTGCCATCGCGTTTTCGGCGAAATGGAAAAAGTTGTTTTACTAAAATAATTCTCACAGACACCTGATCGAACAATATGTTCCCCCACTCTTCTTCCCCACCGCAGCCCAATTCCCGTTACTTTTCATTCCCCCCTCGTATCTATCTATATTTTATATATATATATATATATATATATATATATATATATATATATATATATATATATATATATATAGTAGCAAAGAGGGTAAGTTTTTACTTTTTTCTCAGTGTGGTGGTACAGGTAGGCCACCATCTCGATGGTGGTGGAATAGGATAAATTGTGTTTGTAGCAATCCATCCAAACTGTGCAACCTCTAACACGGAAAGGATATGATGGAGCAAAGTTTGCAATCACTGTTCGCATTGTACTTCATTTAGATGCGGAGATGCTTTTAGTTGTACGTTTGCTGAATGTGATTTCAGCACTACAACGGCATAATGTGGCTATAACCACTGCTATTGCATCTCACACGGAGGAATCCGTGAAAGCCGCATAAACAAATATATATATATATATATATATATATATATATATATATATATATATATATATATATATATATATATATATATATATATTTATATATATATATATATATATATATATATATATATATATATATATATATTTCTTAGATTCTTGGGAGTTAAGTACTTTTATTGATAAATTACATATACATGTGTATTTTACTATTTTTTGTTTTACTTGATACACATTATTTTGACGTTCCGATCCATAAACCTTTATCAGAAATGTTCTTGCAAAATATTTTTTGAAGATAGCTTCTATCACAAAAAATTCACTCTAAATCTTGACATTTGTTTTTTGTTGTCTATTTTTCGATCTGTCATTATGAAGTTCATTTTCATATCTGTGTGAAATATATACATACAAACAGAAACCTAAACGCTGAATCTCACCTCCATCCATCACAGTTACAATCACCAAGACATTGATCTACGGATCTTTGTGACTTACCAAACCCACGAACCATCAAGAAGAACTCAATAATATCACAACAGTTTTAAAACAAAAAAAAAATAATATTAAAAAGGCCTTAAAACAGAACCCATATGCAAAAGCAGAGAAAAAGGAAGATCACAAATTCAAACAAAAAACCACGCTGCCATATATAAAAGGTGTAACCAAGGCAATTGGGAGAATTCTAACGAAGCATGGCATATGTGCAATTTACAAGCCACAAACAACGATACACAAATTATTGGGCAATCCCAAAAACAAAATACCATTGCAAAACCAGAGTGTACAGCATCCCTTGTAGAGACTGTGAAAAAGAATACAACGGCCAAACAAACAGAATAGAATCTCTACCAGAGTCCAAATAACATAAAGAATAAGCAAACCACATCAGCTTTATTCCAACATCATCAGAAGACAGGACATACTACAAACTTCCAGAAAACTAATCAGGTCGCACCCATAAAGCACTATAGAACGCGCATTATTAGAGAAGCTCACGAAAGAAAAAACACTAAAAATTTTAACAAGAGAGAGAGCACAAAACATCTCAAATATATGGAAAACCATAGTCAAAACCCAACCAAAAATAACACATCAGAAAAACAGGAGAGTCAGTCGAGAGGAAGTCCAGACTCAGGAAAGCAAGAAAACCAGTCAGGCAGACCCAAAGTATAACGCTCACTTCAAGTCGAGAAACCATCAGGGAAGCATTACTGGAAAATGCCAGCTGGGGAAACGTAGTGAAGACTTCTCTACTCATAAACGGATTGGAAACCGGAAAAACACTAGTATACATTCCACCATCTGTGAAAACTTGCCTAATATATATATATATATATATATATATATATATATATATATATATATATATATATATATATATATATATATATATGAAGTAAAATACGAACAGCAAATACAGACCTTGCTCCATCATATCCTTCTCGTGTTAAAAGTTGAACCGTTTAAATAAATTGCGACAAAAGACAATTTATCCTATTCCACCACCATCGGGATGATGGCCTACCTATTTCACCATATCGAGAAGAAATGCGGCTTTCACGGTTCCCTCCGTGTAAGATGCAATAGCAGTGGTTATTTCCACATTATGCTGTTGTAGTGCTGATATCACATTCAGCAAACGTACAACTATATGCAACTCCATGTGTAAATGAAGTAAATGCAAACTTCGCTCCATCATATCCTTCTCATGTTAGAGATTGCATAGTTTCAATAAATTGCGACAAAACACAATTTATCCTCCCGAGGCAACTTTGTTACTTGCTAATTGAAGACCAATAGATTTAAAGATATGCTTATAGAAACACACTTAGAACATTTAAAAGAAACTTTTGATCATATCTTAAAACTCTTTTTACCCATATGGAACTAATTCCTAATCTAAAAATGAAACATGATACTCTTTTTCTAAATGACTAATATGCAAAGTATTATTATATTTTCATTAAAATATAAAAAAAATATATTTAATCAACTTGTATATGATCAACATTGGAATTTAAATTTAATTTGAGATAACTGGATTTAACATTTTTAACTCAGATTTGTTTAATTGCTCTAAAATAATTAAATCGTTGATTTATCGGAAGCATGCTTTACAAAACAAGAAGGAAAAAACAAATGGAAATTATTGACGTTTAAAATTATAATCTAAAAAACCTGTATAAACCTAAATTAAATTTAATTGAATATTGTGACGTTAATAAATACTTAAATAGGGATTTTAAACAGGCGGAACTCACTTCACAAAAAAACAAATGTAAATTTGAAGTTGGGACAATTCCATATTCATAAACCATTTTCTTAATGTACACTAAAGCTTTTATTTTTAAATTGAATGCTCCAATTTTTTATATTCCCGATATTTCGATTCAATTTTCTGAAAATATTTCTATGAGGTGTAAAGATAACGAAAACCACTTTTTTAGGCGACACAAAATTAAAAAAATTAAAAGTTTATATTAAAACTATGAAATAACGGCATGGCAAGGTAGTCCCATCTTGTAGCATATCATGTCTTATAATGTTATACACTTAATGTTCGTTTTTTAAAAAAACACGGTTAAAAGTTTTTAAGTTATATATGATTATGTCACATTAACTATGGCTCTTTCCAAATAACCCATGTTAAATGTTGCAAATTTTATATTGATTATCTCGAGTATGCAATAGACAATATGTCCGAACTTTCGGAGTCTTTCGAAAAATTATAACAACTTTTAATATCCATAGTTTCAAAAAAGCTGCAATTTTAATTGATTGAGAACCACTCTCATTTTAATTCGACACCTTCCAGCTTTTGCCATGGATTGTTTTATAAAATCCTTACAGTTCATGTTTTCTTCAGGCTTCCAAGTATTTTATGAAGTTGGGTACACCTTCCAATGTACCATGAATAACATAGCTGTGAAAATATACATCAAGAATACTTTAAACGTCAAAATCTTCATTTTCATCCCACTATTCTTGCAGAACCTCTTCCATATTTCTACCGCCCTTTTCCTTTAGCACTTTTTTAGCTTTTTTAGATTTTTTTGTAGCCTTTGATCAAATCTGCACAATCGAAAGTGTGCTATAGCTCCCAGGAGTCGCTCTCCTCTGTATATCCTTTCCATTTTATTAGAAAATAGCTGACGCTCTTCACGGTTTTGTCATTCAAAATGACCTTCACCTCGTATTCAGCAACATCATCATCATTTTGATGATCAGCAGCCAATAGATCTGTGTCTTCCAGAGATCGTGGTCTTGGTTCACTTTCATCTCCACTTTCTTCAGAGTCGTGTCTACATTTGGATTTTTTTCCTATTAATTTCCTTCCTTTCTTTCCTTTCTCCTCTACTTCATTCATACCATTTTCTTCTTCTTTGGCTCTGGTGCTTTCTCTTGAACTTGAACGTTTCATTTTGATAAAAATTAGGAAACATTCAGATAGCGTTTACGACAGAAAATAAATGTAGATTTTTTTAGACACCACAAATCCACAAGCAAAAAGTATATACTCGATTATCCGATGAACTACCTTAATATACATTTGTCATAGATTCACAAACCACTAAAATTTTGAATCTGAAAATTAGTCTGAAATTAATCCAGTGTGCAAAATGCAGAGTTTTAATACGATCGTTAGTTTTATTTAGATAATGAATCGATTTTAAATGAACCACATTTATTATTTCTATCAACAGTTTTTGTAGGAGTCTATAGTTGTAGCATAAAAGGATAAAAAAGCTGATTACTTTCATAAGGGTTATTCTTTTCATTTGTTTTCATCGTTAAAATTAGTGCGTGCTAAATCTATATCAATCTATTTTCCAAATCGATAGATGGCAGCAAAAAAACAATTTTCTTTGTATCGGTAAAGAGTCCAGTCTATCCCCCCAGAGTATTTTTATCCATACCAGCAATCTACAAATATGTCAATTTATAGCACTTAGTTCCTGCATGTGACTGAAATTTTTTAGGTTGTTATTTCACTATCCTTGCCACTAAATTTCCATCCCGACAGTAATATTTCGTAGAAAATATTACCAAATACATTTGTATGTATTAATTATTCTCCATTTCTCATTTCAAAAATAAAATCATCGAATCCCTCAATTGGAATAGCAATTTCAAGTAATTAAAGCAAAACTAAGCACTTACTTAAGAAACCTAAGAATTCTAAACAATAAAAAAATTTTTTCCATTTAAAAATCACGGAAACATCTCTCGTTTTCACAACGTTTTCCTGATTTATTTTTGATTGACAAGTCAATTTGCTGTTATAATAACGCCTAAATTTTTATGTAAATTTGTAAATCTCTGATTGTTCTTCAAACTGTATTTTGTAGAATTACATGTTGCGTTTTCTTTTTATTATTTTAATGTTCCTAGGATAAAAATGTACTGTTATTAGAAACACGTAAAATATTTATTGTAGATTTAGGATTTTTAATGACTTTTGGACATGAATATTGATTTTAAATTATAAATTTATAGATAAAAATGCAATAATGAAATTTAAGTAGAATGAGCTGGATTTCTACGTCTTTCCTTCATTGTTCAGTCGATTTTAATTTAATTTAATTTTAGGTCTTTCAATAAAGATTTACAACGCGAATAAAAGCAAAGTTTTATTGATCACTGAATTTTTTTTTATTATAAATCAGTAATCTTTATTCAGAGAATTATATTTGTTCAACGAATGAAGTATATTTTTTATATTAGCTACGTAGTGTGGTTTTTTTCCGTTATTATATCATAATCCGGAAATAAAACCGTTTTTAACCGATATCTAAGAAAGAAGGTTCGAAATTCGACAGCTATGTATTTTTTTCTATATCAACGTTGATTACTCCGGAATGGCGACATCCACTTGAATGATTTTTTTTTGCATGCTGTTCAGGAAGTTGCTGCCGTGGTCCCATATTATTTTGGTTGAAATTTGTTCATTCCTCTTTTTCATATGCAACCCGACAAAATTTAGGGAACTAACAACAGTGTAAATAAAATAACGTGTTTTCGAAAACGGCTAGGATAAATGAAGAGTACTTAATTTTTAGTCAATAGTTAAAGCTATGTAAAAATGTTGTCTAAAGGTCTTATCACACAGGGCGTAAAAAATGGGGTTATCAGTATCACAGCTAGTCGTCCCTATAGCTTTCAGTAGTTCACACTTTCTTTGATAATAATTTGAGGGATCTTACCTGGTATACATCATATTAAAAAAAAATGAAACATTCCTGGTAGTTCAATAATTTTGTTTAAACAACTTGAATTCCTTGGAAGCCCATATCTCCGAAGAGGAGACCTATATCAAAAAAGTTTATGTGAACTAGTAGTATTCCTTTCCGTGTTTTTTTTTTTTTTTCATATCCGAGAGATTCCCACACTTTCTCGGACACCCTGCATATTATGTAGCGTTTTCATTAATATTTCTGAAACTAAACTAAAAAAAGATATATTTGTTCTTTAGAATAGGAAAATTTTAGACAATAAAATATTTGAAAACCATTTGATAAACGTTCAAAAGGTTGCCAGAACTTTTTCTCAAATTATGATTTGAGAAAATGGCATTAAAAAAATGACAATTATCAAGAAATCGCGGCAAACCTATTGCAAAATTATGAACATATGGATGTGAAAAAATCGTTTTCATGACGTTTCACCAAAATGTCATTTGGCATTTTCAAGTATGGCTTGTCCCATAACTCGTTTAGAACTGATGGTGATCTCAGTTTTCTCCTAAGTTTTGTTAAGTTAACTCGCTTTCTGATTGGTCGAGCGGCTCCGCAGACTCCTCTCCTCTGCAAAGTGGGATATATCGCTTTCTTGTGTGCTGTTCTCTCGTGTATTTGACTTTTTTTTTATTCGTTTTTTGATTTTTTATTTCTGTTTTCGATGTAGTTAGAATATTTAAAGCATCATCCCGTTTATTCAGCTGTCCCGCTTTTTCGATTGTGAGGGTCCCCTTTTGGTGCGTACTTTGTAATTTTCTATTGATAATATTTCTTTTGCTTTTTCAAAATCGTTGGTATGACCGGTTGTTTGATGGTGTGAATATAAAGCTGAAGTTGCACCTGTTTGTTTGTCCTATGTATGTTTTATGGTAATCTGCACATGAAATGTTGTTAACTCCACGCTTTTTTAGGTTGGTCATATCTTTGAGGTTTTCCAAGATGTTGGCTATTATTTTTTGTGGTTTAAATATGGGTTGTATGTTGTGTTTTCTTAAGAATTTTCGAATTCTGTCCGTGATTCCTTTTATGTATGGGATGATACCTTTGTTCCTTGTTTGATCTTGGCCTTTGGTTTCATCGTCTGTGAAAGGAGGTCAGAAAGTTTCTAGAAAATTATATTTCCTTATTTTTAACATGAAACGCCTACGACAGAAGGTCTAGGAATTGTCACAATATTCCTCTTCTTGTTTTTATCATACCATGTAGAATGAAAATCCTTTAAGGAGATTAGGGAATATCTTCTGGTATTGCCAAAAATGGTATATAAATGATCCAAATCGGCTTCCGTAGACAATAAGTGTAATAGGCTTCTTAGCCTATATCAAGGATTCTGAAAGAATGAAACACTGAAATACTATCCTGGTTAACACTTAAACGCATTGGGTGCGAACACCTGTGGCCTCCGACCAATACGTAGGACTAGGTGCTAACGACGCGGTTGCGTCGCGCACGGCCTGGAACACGTTTCGACCCTAACTTGCTTAAGCGTATAAGTTGTTAGTGTTACCTAAAAGTATTTGGGTTTAGGATTATCCCTTCTGCGGCACACCGTCGCGCTGGTCGCTTTATGGCACAGCTGTTGCAGTACGCCTGGCATCGGTTGATGTGGACACGCGAGGATTGAGCGGGGCTCACCTTCCCTGAGCTAGTTTCGTCTTCGATTAGACTCATCATATGTGGAGACTACCACATGACCATTAGTCATTTTGTAAATCGTAAATGATTTTGAGTCTTGAGTCTAGCTGACTACAAGTCTAGCTCTTAGCAGCACCACACATTGCTTGTCTGCTCGTGACTCGACTCTACTTTACATCTCCTTTTATAGGAGATGTCAAGTGGAGTCGAATCACGCAGAGTCGAGTCAGGAGCAGACAAGCACTGTATGCTGCTGCTAAAAGCTAGACTTATAGTCAGTTAAACTCAAGACTCATAATCATTTACTATTCCGTAGACAGTTTATTTTGAGAAGAAGTTGAAGTAAGTTTATTAATTGTATGACAAGTTACCGGCCGTCCGAAACAATATTATCACAAAAAACTAACTAATACGGTTCATGTTTAATGTTCCTTAATTAAATAGTCATTAAATCTTTAGATACAATATAACGTATTTTTGCTTCACCCTATATTCGGTGTACAGGCTTTGCCCAACTGAAAACCAAAAAAAGTCTGTGTATTTTGTTGCACCTCACACTTCTTTGACACATCCTATATTTTTGATAATTTATGTTTAATCTTGCATTATTATAATATTAATACCCTATTACTCGCAATTTAGTAAACCAGTATATCGATAATTTAACATTTTTAATGAGATAATTTCCATTTGCTTTTGGAAAGCTTATCGTGAATATATTTTAAACAGAAAAATGTTTAATCACAAATATCCATTCCATAATGTCCTTTCAAGGCCAATTTATTTGTCGTTACGCATTATCTGGCTCGAAGCCTTCGCCTGTTTATATCGAAAAATTTTCCGCTGTGCCATATTGTGGCTGAAAGCAATTAGTTGGAAAACTTTCTGACAAATATTACTGTTGAGAAAGAATGACATAATTGCAATAAAAGTTTTTCTCTCTCAGAAAGCTTTACAATATAAAATGATTTTCAATTATAGTGAAGGGCTGACATAGGTCGTTCCATATTATAAGAATATAATATATAAGTATAATGGCAAAAGTTATACTAAAATTTTAGAACTTTCCAATATTAAATAGCAACTATGGCGTTGCTGAGAGTAGTTAAATACCATTACCAGATACAATAAAAACGCATTCTATTTAAAACACAGAGGCTCTTTGAAATCAAATATTGCCTTGCATACCTTCTGATCAAAAAGTATTCAGAATTATTCAATAAAATGAAAACGGTTCGATTATTCACCAATATTCATCTTACCTCGTTCAAAGTAACCTTCATTGCGAGCAGTACATATATTGCAACACTTTCTCGAATCTTGAGAACACTTTTCACATAATACTCCTTATTTACTCTCTGACCTGGTGAAAGAAATTCGAAGTGGACCACACCACGGCAATAAAAAAACAGTCAACAAAACCTTGATTTCGAATCAACTCTACCGTGATTTTTTTGGGTTTTGGCTCGTCTGAGAAGCGTCATTTCGATGATTGTTGGTTAGTTTCGATTTCATATTCATAGACCCATGTCTCGTCAACGGTAGTGATGCCGTCGATAACATTTTGGCTCAAAGAAAGCATTTCTTTAACGACATCAATTCGATGTTGTTCCTGCAACAAATTCAGCACTTTCATGTCCAAAACATCATGCATAACGCTCTACACCTATCCGAACGAGACACCAAGATTGGCTGGTATCTCTCTGATGCTCATACGACGATCTGCGAGGACAATTTTCTTAACTTTTTCGATGTTTTCGTCAGCCACATTGGTGGATGGACGACCGGAAGGAAGCAAATTATCAACAACAGCACGACCTGCTTTAAACTTTTATATCAATCGTACGCTTATGTTTTCGACATTGTCGAATCCCCGTTAACATTTTAACGCTTCCACACATAATATTTTGTTAGAAACACAAAATTGCAGACAAATTCTTTACTTAACCAAATTCCACACTGCGAAATTCGCAGAATACTACAAATACTGATTATTTTCCAAATCTATCACACACAAACTCCCGACAGATCGCTCTCAAACAGATATTTGAGCACCAGGTGACAGATGTACCAACCAGAAAAAAAGATTTTTCAGAGTCGGACTATCAGACAGTGTTGCGAAACGAGTCGCAACTTCAAGATTATTCAATTTAATTTATTTTTTAATATTAATATATAGGCCACACAATATAAATATTCCTAGAAAACATTTGGCTCAGTTATAAACATGACAGACTTTCAACCAAGCATCAAGCGACAGAGAGATTATTGCTTTATATGGTCAGCTAGTGACGAAAAGCTTCACCTGATCGATTTGTTCAGGGTCTGGCTACTCCTTATGAGAGAACTGGGATTGTGTTTTCAGCGGGCAAACATTTTAATAGATGGCACTAGTGCTGCAAAAAGTAGAACCGCAATATAACGACCTATCATCTGATCGATTCTATCACTTTGTTTAAATGTGGGGATGATTTGTGAAATTTATTTCGTTTTTTTTTTGTATTTAGACGAGTCTTATAACTAAACTCCATAATTTCTGTTATTGATTCATTCCAACACTACCTTTCGCCTTTTATGAGGGTGTCCCTGAAAGGTTTCCTCTCCAGAAAAAAATAAGGATTGATAAACATGCGAAGAAATAAATTTAACTTAAAAAAATATTGATATTTCCACGAAATTTCATAATTTATTATTTTTGTAAAATGCACACGCCACTAAAATTAATTCCCCTGACGGCGTACAACCTGGAATACTCTATATGCTAGCGACGAGTCACTGACCGAAATTATGGACTTTAGGTATAGATAATTAGGTTACTAGCCTTTTTTTCTTAAAAATAGTTCGCCTTCCTGTTTCCAATTTTCTATAACGACTTTTCCAAACATTTTTTTAAGCATAAATAGCTTTCAGAAAAGAAGTTGTTCTTGTTTTTTTTGCTAATATTTTACGCAATGTGACTTCATTTACAATTTAATAACATTTTTGTTTTATTTGCTATCCTGAAAACTAAATTATACTTTTTAATATCTTGAATATTTTATACCATAAAAACTTCCTTAAAAATACTTTTAGTTATAATTTTTTGCTGTATATTAAAAACAGTTTTTGAAATTAAAAACTACAAAATTATAAAAAAAAATAATATATTGATGGTAGTGTTTTGAATTTTAAACAAAATTGTTTTTCGACTGATTTTCTTCAGTTTTTTTTTTGGTATTTTGTTTGTATTTACAGTCCCATTAATTCATCGTATCTGAATTTGGGAAAATAAAATGTAGGTTTAAAAAGATTATTTTATTTTAATACTAAATTAACCTGGATAATGTTAACGAGTATTTCAGACACAATATTCCAGTATACCATTTTGTTTTACTGGCAAAATTACCTCAATTAAAAACCACAAAAGAACAAATCACGTAGCGGAAGCACGTAGTTATCTTTAAATAGATAAGCCTAATGAATTGCGGAGGATTATTTCTATACGCACAGCTACGCAAAAGCTCGGCTGTATAATTACCTGCCAAGTAGCAACCGCTTATAAGTCTGGAGTGTGAATATCCTATTATGCGCTGTCATATGCAAGGGTATTTTTAGAGAAAGTTAGCCTATAACCTTAAAAAAAAATATTTTTTAATCTCCTAGATAAATATTTGAAAAGTTTTACTGCATCGATTATTGTTCTAATAAATACGCTGCGTTATTCATAAAATCATATTGGGAGAAACTGGTAGAAGTCACTCTTATGAAGAACCATCAAAATCTATAGGTTCTTCCCTAAGTAAACGTACTTAGAAACAAGATCTTTTTCTTCAGATGGCATTCCCAATTTGGAAGTTGAAGAAGGACAAGGGTTTTTGTGTGGACGACTTTTCTCTCAAAATATTACCTGCATCATGCCTTATACGGCCATATTAGTTAATTGTATTCTACTTCTACTAGTATTTTCCAATTGCTTTCTACTTAGATTTGTCGTATAGTGTATGTGTTGAATAAGAGATCTTATTGCTGTATGGAGTCGACATCAAATCTTCGAACAGAATCATTATTTTATTATCCCAACGACTAAGAGCATCCTCGGTCGATACTATATCAGCCAGTAGACGAGATACTTCGGAAAAATATTTTTGCCGAAGGTCAGTATCGAAGCCTTTGAGTCGATTCAACTAGATCTTACCACTGCGTCACTAGAATGTTTAAAGCAGAGAGTCCTAACGAAGGTAGACGTTTATTTATATTTCGAGAAAAAGAAACTAAAACAAATATTTATTATTAAAAATGATTTTGTTTTATTCAAAATATTCTCTACGATAAACAATATACTTTTACTTGCGTTTAAATTAATCCAAAAATTATTTTTGCCATTGTAAAGATGATATTCCAAGAACATGTTTTTTGAATACATTAACTGCCTCTTTTAGGTAGAAAATCATTGGCCACGCAGTTTAATCTTCATGCATGGGGAGAAAAGGAAAATAGAAATTATTAGGTGGTAAATATGAGTGAGGGCGAATGAAGTATGAATTCAATGATTTAATTGCTTAAAACGTCATTTACGTAAGCCGGCGTAAGAGAGCGTTAAAATCTAAGAATTTTTTAAGCTACTTTGACTGGTCAAATTTCAAAATTCTAATGAGTCCGCATTGACGCATAAGACGTTGTTGATGGCTCTTTTTAAAGTTCTGTAATGAACAACGAATTTTTATAGTTTAAGTTGAGGATTAGTTTATACAACGTTCAGTTGGTGGTATGATGTTCTCAACCAAGAATGGAAGATCAGGATGTGCATCACATAATTATCACGGATAATGTAGATCCACTTCCATACCATATCCCTTGAAACTATCATTATCAACATTTGTTATTTTTAAATCAATTTCGCTTTCTAACAGCCCTCTAAAATCACCAAATGGTAATGTCTGAAACATACAATGGCATACTTTGACCATACGCAACATACAGTCCAAATATGAACTTGGCAGGGTGTATTACTGCACAGTATCCAATTTATAAACTGACAGACATGTATTGTGAAAGTGTTCAAAAACATCTGATGTTAAAAATAAGTCAGAATACTTCCCCAAATTTTTTCAATAAAACAAGCGCCAAACTTCTTTAGCTCTTTCATTTAATTCGTCACTGATAGCTTTTTTCCGTAAATGATGATAAAACTCATTATCATAATTATTGAATTTTTCCATTGAATATATGGAACATTATGGAAAAACACCCTTTTTTGGCATTAAGTTAAATTTATCATCATTATTAAAATATTTACGTGTATTCTTAAATTAACTAATACTTAAACCGTAATCTGAATTTTCCAAAGATGTTGCCAAAAATTTAAACGTATCAATAAATCTTGATTTCAAAATCTTCTTTCTTGATTGACCGGTTTTTTATCGACATAATCATGTATACTTTTCTTTACATTGAGCTATGACCTCAATTTAATCTTCATATCTACATAGCTCTTTTATAAATATATGGTCATCGTAACAGCTCAAATTATGAAGTACGATAAGGGCAAATTTGGGTCTCTTCTAAAAAAATTAAGAATAAAATGTGCGGCATCCAATCTTTTGTTAGGAAAATGATTAAATATTGTGTTGTGTCTGTAAATTTTACTAGAAGTTGTCAAAATTTAAAGACAGTGATAGAAAAAGTTATTTGAGTAAAAGTCTAATTTTTTTTAGAAAATCCCTGTGAGATTGAAACAAAAAAAGCTTCATATTCATGTTCTGCGATCCTAAAATGGAAGATATTTAAAAAATCATAAAAAAATTTCTGAAAATTGGATGTTTCCACTATTCCGAATAATTGTCGAAAACATGTATAGGAGCAGTTCGAAAGTCACGCCAGATAACGTAAAAACGTTCTCAACTGACTTATATATACACAGATGGCTAGTACTATAAAAAATCGAAAAAAATTAATAAAATATTCGCGATTTCAGCGAAAATATAGAAAATTTAAAATTTCAGTATAAACAATCATATTACTACATAGTTTAAAGATAAATTGCAACTATAGCAGACGTCACCTCTATGTAAGAGAAAGAAGCTGAAATTTTTGCAGTTATACAGTCTGATTAACACTCCGTGGAGAAACAAAGATAACTGGTATTGTGACAGAATTTGATCATAGACTATTGCAAATGATATACTGCGGTAGCATTAACCATTTCATCTATAATTTTTTTTCTGCCTCATATTAATTAGTAGCTATTTTGATAACCTATAATTAAATTTTACAGTAATAAAGGCACTCTGGAAGTCTAGTCGTTCATCTTCTCTCTTGCAGCTTTAGTACCAAATAACTGCTGTTAATTAAGCTTACCACAACCACACAGCAGTACGTCTGCGAATTTAGTCGCGTAAAGGTTTTTGATTAAAATTAAACAAAACAAGTTTCTCAAAAGACTTAGTCTATTAACAAAAGTAAATTGAAAAACAAATTATTTAAAGAGAGAAACACTTAAACTAATAACAAGTAACAATTATGAAGAAACTAATATAATTACACTTATCGGCCGTTCTATTAACGAAAAATGTAAAACCCAATTTGGAAAAAAAAACACGTATAAATAGATTACTAAAATATTAAACAGAAAAAGAAATAAAATGCGAAAGACAGCTATTTATATTACTTAATCAAGCCGTTTGAAAATAACGAAATGCCTGACTAAAATAACACACGATATTCTCTTAACTTCCCAAATTAAATAAAAAACAAATCCAACAAAAAAAACCTTCATTCACGACAAATTTACGTAATTTACTACGTCACTGGTTTCAAAGTGCGGTACTAACCATCGTACACGAATTCCAGATTGTAACTGAAGTTTAGTGCTCCTTAAAGGGTCAAACTGGTACGCCCTGTACCCCTTGCATCCCTGTAACTGTCAAGTTGAGTTTCGAAATGTAGAGGAAGTTAACCCTTCTATACTGGATACTTAATTCCCGAATTGGCCTCTGAGCATCTTAATCATAATTTTGATATAAAAGAATAGTACAACAAACTAATCTATGTCTTCCTATAATAAAAAGAATATATGATAAAGACTGTAAAAAAAAACTATTTCCTTTTCTTAGCCGTTTTGGCAATAAACATCCTAACTCGAAAAAACAGTTATTATACAAATTCTTTTTACAAATTGCCAAACGATATATTTCTATTATAGTGAGTTTATTTGATCATTCTTTTGTTTCCTAATAATAGGAAAATCGTTCAATATACATTTTAACGGTATTTCATATCCCATATGCAACAAAAACTTCCCTTATCACGTCTGGTTTTATTTACATAACCAGAGTAGGATTATTTCCACAGAATATAGTTCACATTGAACAGTGTAAAATAATTAATATTTGTTCCATTACAATATTTTAAAATTATTCTTCCTACCCTTTCAGCAGCATTAATCTCTTCAAGTGTGAATTCCAGAATAAAGATCCATATTTTAGCTTAGATCTAACAAGTAATATAAAAATTTAAGTAAATTCATGTTATCAAAAAGCCTGCACATCTTAATAACAAATAACTATATTCTGAGGAAAGCCTCACGAACGCAGGAGAAATGTGAGTTAAATGAAATTTTTTAATCGAAAAAAATATCCAGGTCCCTGAAAGTGTCCACATGTATGGACTGTATATTGTACTGGGAATAAATATCGTAATAAATAGATTTTTTTTTGTTTAAAAAACATTAAAAATTTAAAAATACTTCTATATAATTTATCTGAAATAAAAAATTTTGAAGCTAGCGCCTAGTTCATGCAAGAAACCAAGCAAGCAAGATTTTGTAAAGATTCCTTCTGAATAGAATAGAAATTTTAACACAAAAAGTATTTTTTTTTTTGTATCAACTCATAAAAAAAACTGTATAACGTAATCTTAGTTTGTAAATATTAATTAGACGGTAAAATTTTAGGTTTTAAAATTGGCCTTCATTCTATAATTTATCGTAAATTTTAACGGAAAAATTTACCTAAACTTCTCTAACTATCATATCTTTTGTCTCTATAATAGCAAGAAATGTTTAGCCCGCAAGTTTTCAGGCAATTGCCGGTTGTGTTGTTACAAAATGCCGAAGGGATGAATTGCGCCGTAATTACTACACGTGAATGTCTGCAGGTTTACAATTTAAATCATACTCTCAAATTGGGAGGCGTGCGTTTTTGCTTCCTCAGATATGAACGTTTCTTGATTAAGTGGTCCCTTTGGTGCAATCTCACTAGAATTCGAGAATTCGAGATACGTATCTATTTCTGCAATAATGTTTTCGTAGCACAAATGCGATTACTGATAAATTATACATCTGTTAGTAGTACAACTGTGAGCAAATAAAATTCTGAGCTGTTTATAGCCTAGAAAATTTACCCATTAGTATTTGCAATGTAATAAAATTTATTCAAAATTCGATGACAAAAGATATTTTTTTGGTGGAGCATATACACATATAATTTTATAAATTAATAATTCTTTTTCCTGCAGAACCATTTCCTCTATTTTAAGGAACATATCACCTTTTTTTAAACCAATAATTTGAATCAAAATATTTCATTTGAAGTGGTTTTTTTTTAAATCTTAGTTTTTCGTTATAACTGCCTTACTGTATATAATAATTTAATTATATATATATATATATATATATATATATATATATATATATATATATATATATATATATATATATAATTAAATAAATACAACTATAGGCAGCTACACAGTGTATTTTGTACGACGCTCCTTGTATTAGACCTTATATTTGGTCTGATATAAGTTGCTTAAAGGATTTGCTATTCTTAGGTTTAGATGCGCTTGCGTACCCTGTACTGACATGAACCAATGAGTTCGAAATTGGTCGCAGGTGGCGATCCACTACCGTGGAAGAAGCTTCCACCCTTTCCCGGTACTTCTTTGCAACCTCTGTCCATCCACTCCTGGATGTAGGTCTCTCTCAATTGTTTCCATCTTTCTCTATTCTTCGCCAATCTCATCCACTCTTTGCCAGCCACTGCCCTTATGTCATCTACCCATCTTTTTTGAGGTCTTCCCGTGCTTCTTGTTGTCTCCCTCGGTCTCCATTCCAGGATTCTTCGTGTCCATTTGTTGTCCTCATATCGGGCTATGTGACCAGCCCATCGCCACTTCATCTTTGCAACCTCCTTCACGATGTCCTTGACTTTCGTTTTGCGTCTTATCTCGGTGTTTCTAATCCTGTCTCTTAATGATATTCCAAGCATGTTTCTTTCCATCGCTCTTTGAACTGTTTCTAATTTTTTAGCGGACTTTTTGGTGAGGGACATAGTCTCTAATCCATACGTACACACCGGTAATATGCATGTGTCGTATACTTTTCTTTTTAGATTTATGAGAATTGAATTATTTTTCAGGATGTATGCAAATATTGTATTTAACTTAACACTATTTGACTTTTTGATATTCAACGATGCTACATGCAAATTTCTAAACATTTAACTAGAGATTTGAACGAAATAAACGTTTTTGTTTAAGGAGATGTTTTTCAGGTGCGCGATCTAGCTTTAATAAACAATCGCTTTGAGCAACCTTCAAACTCAAATTTTAAGGGATATTTTTTTCGACTTCTAAAAAAATTTTTTTGAATCACCCTAATGCATAGATGTGGTCTGAGTATTGTCCTATTACGGGCTGACATCAAAAACGTCTCCAGGCTTAATATCCTACCGATATGTCTCCGAATTTAGATTTTATATAGACAGTTCTTTCCTGTGAATGTTTCTTGGTGCGTTATAGCTTCACTCATAAGGTAATGAGGTAATCGAAACGCGTATGGAGAGTGAACCATCAATGAATCCCGGATATTGCCTAAACTCCGCATCAAAGGATGACGTACGCACAGGGTCAGTTTGGAAACTTTAGAAAATTGGACCTCGTTTCGGAAATTGAAAGGTAGGGCACCGCACAGGCGGTGCCGGAGAAGACCCACCATAACCGCCCGACCCGGCGAAAAGCCAAGCCGCCTCACCTTTCTTGACGTTTGTCAAGGGCACCTAAGGAAGATGAGCCATGGTCTTAAATTTGGAAAAAAGAAAAACTTTTATGCCGAAATTTAAAAGGGGCTATAGGGTTGTGTGTCTGGGAAACGAGCGTGGATGCTCAAGACGACTTAAGAAAAAAATTTTAAAAAATTTAAGTTTTTTATAAGAGTTCAGGGTTTATACTAATTATTTTGTGAAGAAATAGTTAGTATAGGAGGGCAAGGGTCAAGTATACTTTGTCGTGGCCAAATATTTTTGAAAACGCAAAGATCCTAACTTTTTCGAATAATTTTTTATTCTTCTTGCCGATAAATTGTTTAAACTTGAGTCGAACGCTAGGTCGCACCGCAAGTCGCAAATTTATTTATTTATTGTTAAAATCCTCAATGATTTTCAAGACCGAAATTTTAACGCAGAAAAAGTATAGGTAATTGGACTTTATCATAAATTTTAAAAATGCGCAAGAAAAGTTTGAGTAACTGAACTTGGACGCAATTTTACAAATTTTCAAAGTCGAAAAAAGTAAGGGTAACAGATCTGATTTTTAAGAAGAAATTAAGATAAAAATTAGATTTTCACGAAAACTAATAAAAGGGTTTCCGCAAGTAAATTTGGAAAATTTAACTAGCGTAATGTCTCTGGAGGATAAGGTTTTTCAATCTAATTTTTTACGATTTTCACCGAAAACTTAGAATGACTTTAACGTTAAATTTCCGCAAAAAATCTTCTTAGTTTTTCTTCTTAATCTTCTGACTGAAAGAGAAAATTTTATTTTGTTTGTTGAGTATTGGAAACTCAAGTTAGAATAGTTACGCGATCTTTATGACGGTGATCCGAGATTGCAACACCAGTTCGCGGATATAATCCCGAATATCGCTCGTCTTTCGAACTGTAGTGTACCGGGCTCTGGGAAATAAAACCTATCTTACCTAGACATTATTTATTCTTATGCAGAGGACTCCCGATACACCGTATTTAAACCGATTTTTTTGCAATTGGTTTATGATTTTTAAAGTCTTCAGGCGCCCCAGCCTTTGGCAATTATCCGGGTAAAAGCTACTAGTTCATGCAGGGGCCTCGGAGGTACTTTATTTTAAATGATTTTTAAAAAACACTGTCACTTTCAGCAACGCAGCAATCTAAAAGATCGTCGATGTTGTAACGTCTTCTTGGCTGTTCAGCCGTCCTAAAAGCGATGAAAGTTAACTACGTCAACTGAATTCCGGTACTCCCCTTGAATATTCTCCTTTTTAGATCTAATCTGCTACTCGTTTAATACTATTTCAGTTCTGCTACTACTGCCGATTTCTGTATAAAATCTGACGGTTACTTTACTTTCCGGGAAGTCACATCCCAAAATTAGGTGTTGTGCCGACAAAGTAACGTGATATTCAAGCGCAAATTTTAACGTTAAATTTTGTCGTCTAATATGCATAATTCTTTTAAAAATGCTTTTATAACATTTAGGTACATAAGAAAAACAATTTACAATTGTTTTTTCCGCTGTTCCGTTTTTTTAAAAAAGCGTACATTTTCAACACTTTGCATATGGCATTTGGATTTTAAGGTATATTTTACAGAAAATAGGTGAACTAAAAATATAGTTCTTGAATGATTTAGAAATCTCTATCTATAAGAGAGTACTGACAGTTTCACATCCATTATTTAAAAAATAACGAACGGTTTTCACTTTACGCCTGGATATTTAAGAATACTAAACATTTTTATTTACTGGGTAAAATTATCCCATTGTTATTGAATGTTAAAAATCGGTCATTCGTAAATAACATAACGGGATTGGAAATAACTACTCGTCCGTTTTTATGTACTGAACGTTTTGATAAAATTATTTAACGAAGCAATATTATTTTATAAAATAAACCAACGTTCTCGCAAATATTATGTCAAGCTTTATATTTTAATAGCTCCCCTCTCATTGTGTTCTAGTTAAATAAAACAAGTTTAAATTTATTATTGGAATATTAAGTATGTGTCGACGTATTTGGCACTGGAATTATAAAACTTTCCTTTTATACAGTTTAAAATAAAAGACCTTTTTGAAAACTTTTCTTATTTTTAGAAACATAATAGCTAGATGAAGCTATCTTCTTAAACAAAAAGCGAATAATAATTTTGTCAAGTTCTGTTAAAGTTTAAACTGTCCAAGAAATCCATCAGTAATATGGAAAAGGATTAATGTAATTTTTTAAGGCTTGTCAAATAACTTATTGAATATTATATCTGAGGAGAAAAAATTTCTCGAAAAAGGTACCCCGACTCAATTTAACTCCTGTTAACTACCCAGTAAAAGACACTCACCTCCTTTGCACCTTGATAACAATAGATAAATAAGATTTTTATAAAATGAAACAAATAACTAATAACATATTCAAATTATGGTAAGCAAGCAATTATGTAGTATTTTTATCTGTTTATGCAAATCACATTTGTCAGGTTTGGCGCCGACTTCAAAAATTTCAATTTCATATAAAAATTTTTAGTTATTTTCCCTTTTTAGAGCACTTTTAGAAGTCGGTTCAATTTTTTTTATAAAAATTTTATTTTTCAATTTTTAGTTTTGAATTTATTATGATATCCATAAATTCTTTGAACCAAGTACTACTCGAGATTAGTGTACCTTGCAATGACTCCAGAGTGGAACCCATTTTATCCAAAGTTGTTAATAATCCTAAAATGAACCACTAAAAATTCTTGGATTCTTAAAGTTCTCCAAATATCAGTGAAATTGTATGAAAAAATATTTAGTCTGTCATAGTAAATGCACTATCTTAAATTTCAAATTAATTTTAGATTGATAATGTAGGCCACAAAACCTTCCAATATCGATATTTAAAAAACTTGAGACGTTAATTTCTTAGCCCGATATCAATTTTAGACAAAATCGGAAAATGTAAAAGTTTTAGTTCCTCATATCGTATCTTATCAACCTAATAGTTGAAAAAAATGAACTTCATATTCATAATACATGACCCTGAAAACACCATAATACCAAATCTGAAGAAATGCGAATAAGGTAAAATTTTCAACTCACCATATCTAAACCCTTCAAAGCCTAAAATCCAAATTTTAAAATTTCTAAACCGTCATATTACATCTGACATTAGATTTTATTAAAATAATTTTATATTCGCCATCCTCAAAAACGATTCAGTTCCACATCTGAAAAATCCGTCAAACTGAATCCTGAAAAAAGACTATTAAATTCATAATTTACACCTTCAAGAACCCTCTCTATCAGTTATGGGAAAAATATAAAAATGTAAAATTTTTAGGATGTCATATTGAATCCGCCAGAGTGAGTTTTTCAAAAAATATTTTAAATTCGAAATTAACACTAACAAAAATCCCCCAATACTGATTTTAGACAAAATCAAGAGATGTAGAATCTCTAATCTGTCATATTGGATCCGCCATATCTAATTTTTTAAAATAATTTCAGATTTGTAAAGTGTGATTCCAAAAACTCCCCCATATTAATTTTGAAAAAAATTGGACAAAATTAATTTTTTATCCGCCATATTAGATACGCCATATTGAATTTTTTAAAAATAACTTCAGATTCGTTATGTGCGACTCCGAAAACTCTCCATACCAATTTTGGAGAAAATCGAACAAAATTGATATTTTTCGTTCACCGTATTGGATCCGCCATACTGAATTTTTTAAAAATAATTTTTGGTTCTTCACGTGCGACCCTAAAAACTCGACCGTACCAATTTTGGAGAAAATAGGACAAAATTGATTTTTTTGTCCACCACATTGAATTTTTTTTAAATATTTTAGATTCGTTATGTGCGACTCCAAAAATTCCCCCACACCAATTTTAGAGAAATTCGGACAAAATTTAATTCTCTTGTTCGCCATATTGGATCCGCTATATTGAATTTTTTAAAAATAATCTTAAATTCGTTGTGTACGACCCCGAAAAATCCCCCATACCAATTTTGAAAAAAATTGGATAAAATTTTTTTTGATCCCCATATTGTTAGCGCCATCTTGGATTTTACTGCACCAATTTCATTCAAAAAAATATGGGACCATCGCAGCAACTTCCTGAACATAATGTAAAAAATTTAATTCAAATCGGTGTCGCCGTTCCGGAGTAATCGGTATACATACTTAAAAAAAATACATAGTCGACGAATTGAGAAACTCCTTCTTTTAAAAGTTGCTTAAAAAACATGTGATACTTCTCTAAGTCTCAATCGGATTAATTATGTTATGATACCGAAAATTTTATTTGCTTAGCAGCCAATAAAATATTAAAGAATGGTAATGCTTGCGATGTTTTTAAGAACGACTAGGAAAAACTTTCTGATACGCCCTCGTATACAAATATGCCGATACGATGAATCATCTTTATTATAAAGTGCCGAAAGGAATATTATATCGATGAGTCATATTTCTAGATAGATCTGAACTTGAATGTTCTAGATTTGTATAGAAATTTCTATTGGTATATAAATAGGGATAGGATAAAAGTTTTAAGGTAGTTGTATAGTTGCATTTGAATAGTGAAGACATTAAGAAGTAGTAATTTGACAGTTGTGTTTTAGCTGTGTTAAGAGTTAATATAAGTATTGGAAGTATTAGTGAAAGGTGTTGTGTGTTATTCTCTTAACCCAGTGAGCGATTTTTAAAGAGAAAAGATCTTAACAATATCTTTTTCATTCCTTTAAATAAACAGGAAAAGCCTTAATAAATTTAGACTTCTATCACCCATGTCATGTATTTTCAAAACAATGGAATGAATTATAGAAACTCGATCTGAGTGGTTGGTGAAATACAACTTAAGAATTCCCAAAAAACAATTTGGCTTTCGAAGGAAGAAAGTACAGATTGCATAGTTTGTTTAATATATTTAAAAAATTTCTGCAAATTAAAATTTAGATTTAAATATTTTGGTTGACAGAATTACATTTTTTTATATTCCGCATAGTTTTGCTACCACTAATGTTAAAACTATATCAACAGAACTGTTTGTATTAGGCTTGGTAATAAACTAATTGAACCTAATGTGGGTAGTTGAGGACTTCCAAAGGGATTCGTCTTAAATCCCTTTCTTTTTAACCTCTATAGAGCAAATCTGCACAACAATATTCCTGATTTAAGTATTTTGCAGTATACAGATAATATTTGTATATATGCCACAAATAAACAGTTGCCAGATTATACCAGAAAGCTTCATGGAGGTTTGTAGAACTTATTTTTTTAGCAATGGACTGAATATTTCCCAGAAATAGCTCTTTGTTCAGGCCAACAATCCGATTACTGGGTTTCGATTGGTGATACTAGATCATGGATGCCTAGGTCTCCATTGAGCCTTTTACATCCCACCATATCTGCAGATTATTCGTAGCCGATCAGTTTTGCGAATCCAAGCAGTCTCGTTAGTTGAACTTGCCTAACTGCTTCCGATAACAAAATTGTATCTCCGAAATATCTCTGTCTCAGTCCGTTGAGTGCTCTCTGAGGACATGGTCAACGGTTTTGTCCTCCTCCAAACATCTTCTGCATGTCGGGTCATCTTCGACACCGATTCTATGAAGATAGCCCATGAGATGACAATGTCTTATCAACAATCCCAACACAATTCGCAGCTCTTTCCTTCCCAAGGAGAGAAGCTCCTTAGTACGCCGTGCACTAGGCCCAGTTATATGTTTCTTAGCACACCTCATTCCAGGAGCTCCCCTCCACGATTCAATAAATATACTTTCCAGCCACGATTTTAATTCCCTTTTGCCAATAGCAATCGGAACAGGTAATATTGGTTGGGGTTCATACGGTTCAGTCGCCGAAACCCACTTTGCTAGACCATCTGCTTCCTCATTCCCGAGTATGCCCGAGTGACCCGGCACCCATCCGAGTCTGACTGTGCAGCCTTTTCTTTTCATATCATTTAGTACATCTTTGCGCTCAGACATCAGTCGCAATATTACGACACTGGACTTCAGTTCCGATATCGCAGGTTTACTGTCTGAGCATATATTTGTTACTCTATTCCTGTATATGTCCCTCTCACAGAGATGAGCACACTGCAGAATAGCATAAATTTCCGCTGTGAAAATTGTTGCACATTGTCCGAGAGGGTAGTACTCTCTGACTCCTATGCTCCTGCCGAATACTCCAGCTTCAGCTCTTTCATCTTGTTAAGATCCATCAGAATACCACCAGGATCCATTTTTCGGAAGATCTTCTCCCTCCCAATCCTCTCTACTTGGCAGAAATATCTCCAGGGAGAGATTAGATTTTAAAAGCGGCGTCATGTAATCTGTCTGCATGGGGAGTGATGGACACCTCCCCACCGCGCTTTCCAAGACACCTGAGTAGGCGTCCGCTCCAATTCCAAGATGTCCCAGGCAACTGAGACGATAAACTATCTTCAGGGTCTCGTTCTCTATATATAAGTGAAGAGGAGGCAGGTACACCAGGACTTCCAAAGCCCTGGTGGGAGCAGTCCTCATCGCACTCAATATTCACACACAAGCTAGGCTCTGAACTTTGTCAAGTTGAAGAATGTCTTTACACTTTGTTATACTACGCCACCATACAATAGCGGCGTACATTATCATGGGGCGGATCACCAAAGTGTATTCAAAAATAGCACTTTAGGTGTCAGTGCCCATATACACCCAAAGGCTCGTTTACAAGCCCAGAAAGCACATATGGCTTTCTTGGTTCGAACCTCAATATGATCATTCGTGAGTCCAGAATTACTCCCAGGTATTTAACTATCTCCTTAAAGTAAAGAGTCCTTCCAACCAATGTAATTGTGGGAAGTCTCCCCATTTTCCTCTTTTTTGTAAAGAGTACCATCTCGGTCTTGTCCGAATTTATTCCGAACCCCTCCCTGCGGCACCATCGTTCCGTGATCCGGAAGGCCCGCATCATTGGTCCCTCCAGGTTCCAGACATGGATACCAGGGCACAAAATGACTAGGTCATCAGCATAGTCCTGTGTATACAAACCAGCATCATTCAGTTCCCTCAACAGGCTGTCCACCACATGGCTCCACAACAAACGCGACAGCATTCTTCCCTATAATAGTTAAAGATATAATTAACAATTCTCAAAAAGCTATTCCTGTATTTACTGATGATTCTAAAATAACAAAAGGTATTAGATGTGCTTTTATCTTCTAGAAAGCAACTATCGGGAATATTACTATCTGAGTTCTAATTCCTTCATATATACAACCGAAGTGACTACCTTAAAACAAGCTCTTAATTAACTACATAAAAACCCATGATTACTATTTTTTGGATTAACTGTCATGTATCATAACAATATACAAGAAAACTAATAATATTTATCCAAACCTCCTCATTTTTGACATATATACGACCAGCTAAGTTTCCTTTGTTAGGGCTGTGCTGGAATAAGTGGGAATGATAGGGTTAATTTATTAGCCAAGCGATCAGCTGAAGAAATCACTGTAGTACCAAACCTACAATATTATAACATCAACCTCCGGTTAAAAAAGAAAGGATACAATAGTTGGAAAACATTTATAAGCAATGCGCAATGAATAACCCCAAGTATTATACTTCAAGTATGGAGGAAACGTCACTAAATATAAATGCTTATTTAAGAACATTTGGACATAGAAATTTTAGATACTTGTTGAATAAGATGAATTTAGCAGATAACTCACTCTGCACAATTAAACAGGGACGTACTAAATTTGTATTTAATTTTTAAGAATGTGTGACAGAAAGTTGTAAGGTTGTTTGATTTTCTTAAATCCTCCCTATTGCTAATTCCTTGCTTAACCGTGGTCTCATACCAGTATGTCTATTTTCAAAGTTGCCTAGATGGATCCCTGTGACATGGATAGAAGTTTCGGTTAGATATTTGTTTACATATGTTGTTACTTTTTTCATATGAGTGATTTAATGAGAAGAGGTCGTTTAAATTATGGTAGTGGCTGTATGTACTCAGTGCAAACTCAAAAAAGAAAAATAAAATAACACAAAGGAAAAGGTTTAAATGCAATTGCACAAAAGACATCTCTTTTCCTGTTTTAGACTTTCCGAGGAAACTTTGCAAATGTAATGCAACTTTGTAAGTACTTATCTTCTTTTTACAGTCAATTTTAATGCTGGTAATAAAAATTCGTGCAATGGTTAGCATAGCTTAAAGCCTCTTTTAAAAATTGCTAGGAGGCCTGCAGACACCGAAAAATATTATTCCCATGAGGCTTCACTACATTTTATCAAATAACTTCCATTTTACGCTGCATTTTTATGTGATACGTTTAATTATTCGTATGGTAATTGAAATATACAGGCTGCTCAATGATAATAATCTTTTAACTGTTGCTACCCTTGATATATTAAAGATAAACAAAAATGTGTCTTTATTTAAAACGGCTGTTTGTTATTATACTCTTAACCTCTAATTCATTAAATGAATTTGAAGCTAGTCTACGGTAACAGTAATGTGTTTAAATTACGCTTCAATATGTCGATCAAATTTTGAACCTTAAAAAACAAAGGATAAAAAAATATTTTCTTTAATTATTAAAAAATAAAAAATTTTATTTATTATTAGGAGTGAATTTTTTGTTTTCTTTTTAGGGTGGCTCGATATGCTAATGCGCTGGGTGAATTGAATTTCTTTGATACGTCCTTGAATCATTTTAAATGAAGGCTGTTGGAATTGATTGTCGATTGATGTTTTGTGCTTTTGTTGTTACAGATTGACAGGTGTACACCTTTTTTTTCTTTTCTAAACACCCTTTTGTTATACTATTATTGATTTCACATTATTATGTTTCACTCTAGCTCTATAATTAATTATTGTAAAATGGACAGTGTTGACCATCGAAAAATAAATAAATAAATAAAGGTTTATTTATTCACTTATACCTACAATACAAATTATAGCAACTTAAAGCAAACAAAACTGGCTAGCTAAAAAATCTTGTTTCCATGGTATATTTATCTCATTCTATAGTACTATTTTTAAGCTTGTATCGTATGAGTCGAAAGAGCTATTTTTAATTTTTATATATTTTTCAGTTTCATTTTTGAATAAACATGGCTCAAGACATAAAATTTTACCCACTTAGAATTTCGCTTTTACTTTTGACTACCTCCACCATAGTAAGTGTGAAGAAAAGTTGCTGTCGCTGAAAAGATCGTTCATGAGATGCATGCTAAAAAATTTTATAATGCTTAAAGTCTTCAGTAGCAGAATGTAAACAAAATGACGACTTATCGGCACTGGCATCTGACTACATGTAAAATTTACAGCTGCTGCTTAACCCTGTAAAAGATTTGTTTTATTTGACACACTTGACAATATCGGTATCAGGGGCGGATCCAGCCTTTCTCTTTGGGGGAGGGGGCGGTGATATCACAAAAGTACAGTATGGCAAGCGAAAGCAAATTGTCGATGGGGGGGGGAGACACCAGCAACATTCCCATATTTTTCTGAATTTAAAGTTTTTGGAGAGGGGGAGGCGATCATAAGAAAAAACAAGTTTCCGACAGGGGGTTCTATTTTCCTGAACTCAGAGCTCTTGGGAAGGGGAGGGGCAATCGCAAGCATATACATTCCTATACTCTATTCAAGAACTAGAGAGAGTAATAAAACTGTACTGAAACCTCCAACGTACCTGCTCCAGTGCCGCAGGTAATTGAGGACTGCCATAAATCTAATTATATTTAAATATTATAAGCTTTTATAAATTTACGGCAACAATAAAAGTTCTGATACTTCAATTTAAGTTCTGTCAGTGAGCAAAGTACACCTTACGGGGCGTCCTTAATGATTTATCTTGTTTGTGTTTGTTTTTATATATTATTTGAGATTAGTGAGATACCTAAAAGATTCTACCTCTATATTTATTCCAAAATCGTTAAAACAGGGCATTTTTTCTTCAACAAAAAACTTATTATGATGAATGTTTATGTTGCCTTAAGATATCAATATCTAGATAATAATGTTAAAGTCTCCGTTGAGATGAGGTCCAACTCGACAAGAGTTAGAAAATCTACTATGTACCGAATACTGAAGGAGAAAAAAACGACTGGAATTGTTAATTCTCCCAAGCGACATTAGATCACAGGCAAACGAAAAACCTCGTTGGAAGAAGAGATGTAAACTGCAATAATCGGAGTTGTACAGACATTTTATTATGAGAAGCAGGTCTCAACCGTCGACAAAATTCTAACTAAAATCAATGAAGATAAGAATTTACCTGAAATTAAAAGAACTCAGCTCTGAAAATTGTTCAGGGAACTTAATTTTTGCTGGGAAAAACCAGATAGAAAATCTGTTCTTATAGATCGTCCGGAAAATATCTGTTGGAGAGAGAAATATCTCTCTCAAGTAAAAGTAGGGTTGCTAGAAATAACACAACTTACAAAATTAGTAATTTAACTGAACTTTTGAAAGATTTTTTTAAATAAAGATACTGCCGAAAATTGGGAATAATCGATGTAATAAAAGAATAAAAGAAAATATGGAAACTCGATCTCATGATGAGGAACAAATTATAATTAATTTGAGCGCTGTCTTTGATTACGAATTAGATATGTAATGGTTACCAGTGTAAACACAATTTATTATTTAAATTTTTGTTTTTGTTGTATAATGTTGTTTATATATATATTTTTTATATAGTTTTATTTTAGTGTCTCACTCTTTAATTTTATATGTATTTAATTCCAATTAGCCGTAATTTTTTTATTATTGTATTTGTGTCTTTTTCTTAAGCGTGTAGAATTAACATGTTTATTTATTTTTGGGGATATCGGATTTTCATATAATAAAGTAAATTTAATTAAGATGTCAGTGGAATAGAAATAAAAATAGGTAGGTCTAATTTTAACTGCAAAATAGAAAAATTAATTACATTTGAATCACTTTTTAGTGTTTATTTGTAATTCTGCAGATGGTTTAAGAAACAAATAAACATAAAATATTTTCTAATGTATGCGAATTATTAAGCAATCATAAGAAATAAAATAATATTACAAAACCTTTTTATTTTAAGTTTATTACTGAAATAATATTCTATACCACAAATACTTAGTGATAAAATAAACCTCCTACCGACCTGTATGACAAGGATTAAGATCATTTTTAACACTTCGCCCTTTCAAACATCTATTGTTATCCAACCCAAATAATCCATTATTATAGACGATATTTTTGATTATAAAATTTCTAACCCATTCCTATGAAAAATATATGTGTCTAATAGATTTTGCCAAAGACACCGGACTAAAGAACACAGGTGGTTTGCGAAGAAAAAAAAAGGGTAAAAATCGATTTATTACTATCTCTATTTCTTGAATAAACTATAGTGTAACAGGCAAAATCGGGTCTATTTTCCGATCGCCCCCCCCCTTGGATCCGCGCCTGACTAGGGCCCGGTTGTTTGAACGCTGAATAACGTAATAATACTTTTATTTATATTTGAAAAAGAGTTGATAAACAGTAAATATTTAATTTCTTGGTACACACATACCAATTTTATGCTATCCTTTTCTAATTGCATTATTTAAACGAGTATCATATGATAATCGGTACGTTAATTCTGAATACATAAAAGTATGAATATATGGTTGCCTAAATTATTGTTATTTTTATTTTCAATATGTAAACAATATTATACAATCTTTACCGATAAAAATAAGTTTTTAAATCCTGTTTTTGTTAATATTAATTGTAAACTTTGCATGTATAGTAATTTCTAACACTTAAAAACACTGAAAAGGGTCACGACACGCAATTAAACTGAAAGAAAAGATAAGTAAACATGTTTATGTATGTCAAACATCAAGAAGACCTCTCTCCCACTGACCATAAACAGCCTTCAAACAAATCTATTGTTGTTTAAATCTATGGAGTATGATCGAAGCTAAAACCCATTAAGTCAGAATTGTACGAAGTAAATTTCTGGAAAGTCCCAATATTTAATATTATTTTATTTCCGAAAATACACGTATATATGCCCAATGTGTCGTCTTAAAACTTTGTTTTAACGGGTATAAACATATTCACTAGATTTTTTTTTATTTCCGGAAAAGCTGCAAAAATGACTTATGGTGTTTAAGCCATGACGGACTCAATTAGATTTAAATAATTCGTTAACATGATATATTTTCTTTAAAGTAGCGTTAACTGACAAAGATACTTTAACAAAAGGGCCCAATCAGGTGTATATACTATTATACTATGTGTTGTTAAATATACTTGCCCTTTTACTTATGCTCATATACAAAATTCCATTGGGATCAGTTCACGTTAACGTGCTGGCCAGTGAACGGGCCAGTTATCATGTATGCTAATAATGGGTTTGCAACGTAGGTATCTCCAATTTCAGTGTATAAATAGTAGAGGAAATTTACCAAACATGGAATAGTACCATTATTTCCCTAGAACAATAATGTGAAGACACAATACAAAGCCATCTTTTCTTCCATTTACTCAGTTTCGTACTGCACTCATTTCGTCTTATCAGTCCGGTGATCACATAGAATATCCCATAATTAGATTCTTACATGTAAGCAGTCAGATTTTTCTTTTTATAACCTGTTATATTAGTTTTTAGAATGGCCTCGTAGCACTCAAAAAGAAAACGAAAGTATTAAAATAAATACAAGATGAGTAGCGCTCTAAAAATGATTGTAGAAAAAAAAATGAGTTATTTTTAAGCAGCGAAAATTATCCAGAGCAACTTTATTTCGACTATGCCAAAAGTATGAACTATCTTTAGAAGAAGCAGCAGTCACTATTTTAAAAATCAAAATTTCAGTAGGAAATAAAGAAATCTATATGCATTATTTAAATAGTTGTTTATATGTATTATCCTCTCAAGCAGAGAAAAGGAAAGAATATATACAAACAGTTTGTTTCCTACAAATACAAATCTGGCCTTCTCTCTATACGCGTTTCGACCCCTCATGGTCTCGTCAGTGGAGCTGTATCGAACCGAGAGCAACATTAGCAAGAAACAACTCCTATATACACCTCTACTGACGAGACCATAAGGCGGTCGAAACGCGTATGGAGAGACGACCAGAATTGTATTTTCAGGAAACAACCTATATATTCTTTCCTTTTCTCTACTAATGCATATAAACAACTATTTAAATACGGCAGATAAATTTCTTAATTTCTTACTGAAAATTTAATTTTTAAAATTTCGTACTACTCAGGTGATTGTATAGATGTCGTTTGACTGGCAATATTTTTCAGTCTGGCGTCGAAATCAGTAGGTTTTTAATATCCTACCAACATATTTTGGAAATTATATTCTATATAGCAGTTGTTTCTCGTGAATGTTGCTCTCGGTTCGATACAGCTCCATGACAAGACCTTAAGATGGTCGAAATGCATATGGAGAAAGGACCAGAGTTATATTTGCAGGAAATAAACTGTTTGTATATATTTTTTTTTCTTCTTGAAAGGGTAATAGATATAAACAACTATATAAATACGGCAGACAGATTTCTTTATTTCTTACTTAAATTTTGATTTTTAAAACTTCGAACTAATCTGGTAATTGTATAGATGTCGTTTGACTGACTCGTGATATTTTTCAGTCTGGCATCGAAGTCGACAGGTTTTTAATATATTACTGACATACTTTGGCATTTATATTTTATATAGCAGTTGTTTCTTGCGAATGTTACTCTCGGTTTCACTGACGAGACCATTTGGTGGTCGAAACGGATGTGGAGAGAGAACTAGAGTTGTATTTGCAGGAAACAAACTGTATGTATTCTTTCCTTTTCTCAACTTAAAAGGATAATACATATAAGCAATCACCAAGTTAGGAAGAAAATCAGGCATGGTCATACATATTGAAAGTCTTATCAGAATATATTTTAAAAATAAAGAGCCAATTCCATGACTTTTTAGAAGTGATACTCGTCGAATGGCAAAGCATAATAACTTAGAAAATACATTCAGTGGTGCAACGAAATACCACAAAAACAATCTAATTAGAGTACTTTGTCTCAAACCATGTAAGAACAGAATGCAGCTGCCTTTATAGTATGTTTTTTAACTTGATTAGAATATAAAAATTATATTGTGTTCACTGTTGGTATATGCTGTTATATTAGTCTGTACTAGTGTTCTATCTATGGCCATCACCTAAGTTTTAGTTATGTTGATTCTTAGCTCTAACTGACCTCCTTGTCTCGTGATTTTGTTCATTAAGCGTAGTAAAGCTTCAAGGCTGTCACCAATTATTGCAGTATCATCAACATATTACAAACTATTGAAAGAGTGTTTCTTCTTTATGTCCTGTAGATTTTATTAGTTTCTTATGGATTTCTTCAAGTATAGCAGTACCGTTCTTTGTAACTCTTATAGGTGCAATTTAACTTTCGTATAGATCATTAATAAAGCTCATGTCGTTATTACCGATTGGGGTTAACACAATCAGATGCCTTAATATAATCGATAAAGCAATTCGTCAGTCTCTGAATTTTCGAAGTAGTATGATGAGACTTACAAATGCTTCTCTAGTACTAACCCTTCTCGAAATCCGGCCTCTCTCTCTTTCCTTTTCTATGATACTTTGTGTAAGATCTTCAAAAATACTTTTCTCATTAAAATTTCTCTTTCGGAATTGATAGCACTTAGTTTTTTTTCCTTAACTGGAATCATTTCTTGGGACAGTTAATTTTAGCAAAGCCAAAATTCCCTAAAATTCGTACCCGGTCTTTTTCCTCACTAAAATATTTCGTTTTGCGCAATTTCTCTATTATTTATCTCCGCTCGCTCTAGCAAGAAATCTGTGACCTGCAACTTATCAGCGGATTGCCAGTTGTGTTGGAACAAAATTTCAATGAAACAAATTGCTACGTAATTACAACACTGGAATATTTATTGCACTTGTTTTGATTCTCTAGCTTAAAACGAATATTAATTCAAATCAGTAATTAAAAAATATGAACTTCAGAAAAGCAGTATTTAATATTAGTTTTGTTACTTTGCTTTTTTACTAACCACTTGTATCATTCTTCTTGTTACCCTCCAAGTTAAATCTCCAATCTAAGGATAGATTTAATATAGCTCTACATCTTTGTCTATCTTATGCTAAATCATTAGTAGCTTTTATTACCCGTACTTCACGTCTACTTCTTCTCTTCTTGCCACTTGTCAGTCCTTCCAGCAACAATTGTGCTATAACCAGTCATTTTATATCTTCTTTTTTTATGCTTTTTTATTGTAAATATACCTATTCGTCTACCTCAACAATTTTCGTCATTATTATATAGGGTGTCTCACGCTATCTACTGACTGAATTAACAACGTAGCATCGTATCTGTAGAAATTAGGTTTTTTAAAATGTTTTGATAAAGCTCAAAATTTGTTACTGTACCACTCCTTTGTATCGAAAATGTCATTTTCATAGAACCCATTATCAACCCCAATAATACCTAAACTTACAACCGAAATTCCGGGATTCACTATTTTATTTTTCGAATGATATTTAATTTTAGGCGACACCCTGTTAAAGGTCGAAATTTGGAATTTTTCCTCAAAAGCGGCAAGTGTAGGGTAAAATAAACTTTGAGTAAAATTATCGGAAATGAAGAAAGGAATACAAAAAAGTTTAATATACAACCATTTAAAATACGTAAATTTTGGTATAACGGGAAGTCGCACAAGATCGCTGTTACTTCATCTGAAGAGAGCGTCATCGAAAACCCCATTATACAAATTTGCAGGATTGAAATAGCATTATTTTCGAGATATTTTAATGGACGGTCACCTGGAAACACCTTGTATAGCGCATCTCAAAAACCCATAGACGAAGTATGAGTTGTCGCTATATCGCTCCCTTCAAGTGTCTACAATTCAAACCCCATGAGGCAACCCTTCAGACGTACGCCTTTAGAAAACGCTATCTTGATAATTTACTTTTTGTATTACCCACTACCTAAAAATCCAAAATAAATATTTTTAAATAAAAATGTTATCGAAACTGAAACAGTGAAATTAAGCTAACATTGTATAGTAACCCTTCCTTCATGTAATGTAAATTTTGAAACGAGAGTAAAGCAAACTCGAAATGTATACTTTAACTTGCAAAGTTATTTAACAAGACCCAACCCAAGTAAGTTCTATCTTGAACATCCTACGCCGAAAAATGTCGGAGTTGTTAAATATGCACAGGATATATTCCTACCCTTCATCCAACCGCTAGGTGTATAGTACAATCGTTTAAAAATTGACTCAATGTATTTTGAAAATTTTATGATTAGAGCAAACTGACCATTAAAGGTTACAAGGGGGCAAATACAAGATTTTCATTTTTTTTGCATACTATCATTGTAAAGTTATACAAACCATAACCCAAAAGATAAATAAAACGTTTAACAGAAACTGAAACAATTTTATCTGCTGATAAGAATAACAAGAATTAACCGAGAAATTATAATATCAAATTCCTGCCGAGTATTTCGAAATTAATCAAATTTAGCTATGTCAACAAAGAATTTTTTTGTGATATAGCCTTGAGAACTTAATTCCAAAAATTTTCTTAAGGAAAGAAAGCAACGAAATTGAAATATTTTATTTTACTTCCCTTTCAGAAAAGCAAATAATAACTTAATTTTTCTCACAAATTTTAAAACTATGATAACAACTTTGAACAAGATCTCTTATTGCTATAATTTTAAAACGATGTCGGTTCGAATTTTTTCAAAGTATTTTCTAGTGTTAATTAAAAAAGAGTAGAAAGGGAGATTAAGGAAACTACTGTTTTCATCTACACGATAACACAATTATTATTATTATATTTAGTTACATTTAGTTAATAAAAAAATACGTCTTTTAGCTATATTCAAAGTTTGTATTAAATGATAATATTTTTTATAGCAAACTATCAATGATTAATATATGCAGTTGGTCTCCTCCCACTCTTCCAGACCGCGACCGACTCTATGGTATTGGAGCTAGCAACACGGGTTATTTTACAGTTTGTTATTTACCGTTAATGTTAAATATAAATTTTAATAGATAATTCTCAATGTATTTTAACAAAAAAAAATGTCACTAAGATTTTTTCTAGTAGATCTCATCTAACCCTAGGTTACCCTACTTTCCTTCTAAATAACGACGTACCGTTTGTTATAGATTAACGTAAAAGCCCTGCTAATCTCGGGAGTGTTATCATTATCATCAATTTCGAACATATAATGCCTGACCTGTAGCTTTGTTAAAGTAGTTAGTTCTGTAAATTGCTCACTATTTAGTTAGTCGAATTGGCCATAACTAGTTGAAGGTAATTAGTAGATATTTAGGTAATGAACTGTATAATTAAAAGTTCTATGGAAAGGGATAATCACATCAGTTTCCTAATTTAGAATTATGTGAATTATTAGGTTAGTTTATGGTTAAGAAAATATTGTGCAGGATAGGAGGACAAAATTTTGAAATACATGTTATTTGGAAACGATTAAAGCTTAATTTTAGTAAAGATTTCTTTGCCAATCATAAGAGATGAAGAAATAGCCGAGTCTTCATCTTAAAATATTATAATTCATTTAAATTTATTGCAATAAGTAAGAGTGAAATTAAATACTAAACATGCTAGAAAAAATATCTGTTCAATCATATTCTATATGTACGTCTTTAATATAAAGCCATTATATACATTTAATTAACCTGATACGTGGTCGAGAATACATTACCATAAAAAAACCTTTTATGTGAATTGCGACCACATTACTTATCGCGAAACTACGTCACATCGTTGGTCAAATATTATACAGGTTGTCCAGGAAAACATGAGAAATCTCTCGGATATGAAAAGAACACGTGAAAAAAATACTCCAAGTTCATAAAAAAATGTTTCGTATAGGCCTACATAATTATTGAACCACCAGGTATATTTTGATTAATTTTTTAAACTGGTGTATATCAGGTAAGACCCTTCAAATTACTCCAAGAAAGTGTTATGAATTACTCACAGCTGTAGGGATAGACTAGCTCTGAAAAGTCTTGACCTCATTTTTTTACGCCCTGTATGATAAGAATTTTAGACAACGTTTTTTACATACCTTTAACTATTGCCTAGAAATTTAATATTCATGTCGTTAATCGTAAACGTTTTCGAAAAAACGTAATTTTATTTAAACTGCTAGTCCCTTAACTTCTGTCAAGATGAATATGAAAAAGATGAATTTTCCCCTGTCGCCACAGTTTCAATAAAAAGTTAAACCAGCTTAGTTAAAAACTTCGTAAAAGGGTTCAATATGTGCTCCGTGAAATCTGATACACTCGCAGGCACGACAAATTGAGGACTGCTGTACCCGCCACATTAACTCAGCATTGTTTCTTATTTGATCACAATTAAACGTGATTCTCCGTAGAAGTTCCTCCCTACTATCGACCGGAGTGGAATACACCAAGATTTTGATGTGTCCCCATAGGTAAAAATCCAACGACGTTAGATCGGGAGATTGAAAAGGCCAGGCAATAAGTCCTTCTCTACCTATCCAACGGTTTGGATAGACGTTATTCAAGTGCTCTCGCACATCAACGCTGAAATGAGGTGGTGTCCCATCATGCATGTAGTATATGTTTTGGCGGGTTTCAAGTGGTAAATGCTTTACTAAATCGTGAAAAGCGTTCTAGAGGAACTCCAAATAAAGTTCTCCATTTAGTCGTGTCGTGTGTGAATAAAAATACAATTTTTTGTTTTTTAATATTCCAAGTTTTTATGAAAGAGGAAATATAAATGCCAAAGAATGGAGGAATTCTCCTGGATACCAAAGTGTTATACTTTACACCACGCTGACGGTCAGGTAGTCATAGGCCAAGGTGAAGACAACATTGAATTTCCACACCGGCAATATAAAACTTCGAATCAATCATATACATTCCTCGGTATTATTCAAAATAAATAAACAGGGAAGCAGTGAGAAAACTGTCACAGGGAATTTAAATTCGATTGTCTAGAAAACTTATATCACTCAAGAATAAAGAAAAGAATATATGAAATCATGATGGAACCAGTTCTAACGTATGAACCAGAAGTTTTGAAATTAAAAGGACACCATAAAAAAAATAACCGCCACAGAAATGGACTTTTTAAGATCAGCTATAATATTTAACAAAGAGAATAAGAAACAAAGATATAAGAGAAGGAATGAAAAGTGCTGTAACAATTATAGAAGATATCGAGAAAACTCAACCCACGTACAGAGGATGAAAGATGACTTACAAAAATACCTTCATGACATGGGTATCCTCCGATAGACGAAAAAGAAAATAGAAATCCATAAAATCAAGTCAATAAAAACCTACAAGAAGGCGTATGGACAGAACATTTGCAAAGGAAATTTAGGAACAGAATGCCTACGATGACTCTATAATACCGAAATATATATATATATATATATATATATATATATATATATATATATATATATATATATATATATATATATATATATATATATTTAATAAATAACTTTTTTTGGTAACCGATCTTCGAGCATATATTGCACATATTCGTACCATATCAATTAATTAATTTTCATGTCTTCCAGTTGTTTCTAAAACTGTTTCTGATTTTAATTGGAGCTGCTATACCAAACTGCTGTACATTATTATCCTCTTGACAATAGTGGTATATATTATATTAGATGTTTATTTCATTTTAATATTTAGTAATCCAATAATATAACAAATAAAGTTCAACGGAATTTCCATGTACCTATAGTTCTTCTTCTATATTTTCAAAGCCTGTTCTAAATAAATTTTAATAAATGTGAGTGATAAGCAACATCCTTGTTTGAGACCTTTATCAATCTTGAATTCCGTTCAAAATTTATTCCCTAATTGTTATCATGTTTTAATCTTATAGGGTATATTTTTTTAATGTTGGTGTGATGAGTGCTTCCCATAATCTAACTTAAAATCTAGATACAAGTGGAGCTTTTGTTTCTAGAATGTTTTCTTTTCTATAATTTCAGAAATACAGAAGAGATGATCCACCGTTGATCTACCTGTCTTGAACGCATCCCATTTTTCCTTTTCGAATTCCCTATATTTATTTTCGATTTTTTTTATAAGAAGCTTTCCTTACATTCTTAGAGAAGTTTAAAAAAATAGGTGTTCTAGTTATTAAGATTTATTGGTGATATTATTTCTATTTACAGTTTTGCCTCACCTATTTTAGTACTTTCCAGCTTTCCGTACTTCTGCCACTGTCAAGATGTTTGTTTATTCTAGAGCAAGTCATTTCTCGGCTTTCGTTCTTTTATTGGATCTTCTGACTAGGACTTATTTAGCTTCTTTAAACTGTAATTTATCTTCGCTTGTTTTATACGACAGATACTTGTTATGAGTTTTTCCTTTCTGTTCATATATATTTAAATTTTAGGTCCTACCATTATGGTCTCTGTTCATTTGAGAGCAAATTTTGTCTAATACTTCATTTACTGCCACGTAGAGACAATTCTTCTTCTTCTCAAATTATTCTAAACCATTGAATCTCGCCAAAATTAGTTTCCTGTCCAGCCTTTGTCGGCATAATTGTTTAAAAATTTCAGGTTATAAAATGACCTCATATTTTTTTTCTCCATTGTTTCCTCTTGACAACTTTGCTTATGAACCTCCTCTTTATCTGTTGTACAATATAGCTCTTAGTTTGGTATTTTCTGCCAGCAATTTTAGTATAGGTTTTTATTAATTTAGTTGGGCATTATGTGTATAAAATATAATAAAATTTGTTTTGTGAAACAGTGTAAAATTGCCTGATCATTGTCCATCTTGCTTTTGTTGATGGGATATCTTGAGCTCGTTTTTCATGGACAATAATAAGCGATACACTGCACATTTTTAATATTCAGTGGAGAGAATTTTATTACTAAATTTAATGCTTTTTCATCTCCCTTATAAAGGGCTACCATTGACTAGGGTCGACGTAGCACAGGATAATGAAGGTATAATTATTAACAAGAACATAATAAAATTTAAATTATTTATAAGATAGGAAGCATAGAAATTTAGACCGAAGTTATACCGAGGTAATAAACAGGGTTATCAGTTACAAAATACCAAACAATTTGAATCATGAAAAAAATTGAACCGACTTCTAAAAGTGCGCTCAAAAGTGGAAAAAACTATAAATTTTAATATGAAATTGAACTTTTTGAAGTCGGCGCCAAACTAATACCTGACAAAATATGATTTGCATAAACAGATTAAAAATATTTAAAAAGAACTATTATGTTTTATACCAATAAATTTATTAAGAAAACAGTGACTGCAGTTTCAACTCACAGAATCATTTTCAAACTGATTTACAAAGGTAGACTAAGTATTCAATACAGAAATATGAGAAAATTTAACAATAAATAAAAACTACCTGAGAAATTATATTATTACAAAGGAGAGGCACTAAATTTTGGGAACTAATTATTATTTGGCGACAACAAATAACGGGGAAAACCCAAGTTCAGTCTGGTCATTAAGCAAATTGACATTTTAATTTTTTTTTACTGTGTTTATATATTTCTAAAGATTCAAGAATATTTAACTTTTGGCCCTTTGTTGAATAATGTAATATGTCAGTGTTGCTTAAATCAGGAAAACTGTGGCTGTGTTCTAAGCAATGGTTGGCAAAGCTCGGGTCTGTTTTTCCCGAAGATGATTAACTACCACATAGTAACGGCACCAGCATCAACTTTTTAGATTAAAAATACTTTATTTGTAATTGCTTTCTTACCATAATTTGTATATATTAGTTCAATTTCATATAAAAATTTATAATTATTTTTCACTTTTTTATAAAAATTTTATTTTTCTATTTCTAGTTTTAGAATTCATTATGATATCCAGAAATTATTTAAACTAAGTAATAATCGAGATTAATGTAGCTCGCAATGACTCCAAGGTGGCAAAAAGAAACCCATTCTATCCAAAATTGTAAATCACCCTAAAATGAACCACTAAAAATTCTATGGTTCTTAGAGTTTACCAAATGCCAGTAAAATTGTGTCAAACAAATATTTAGTCAATCCAAATCAAATTAATTTTAGGTTGGTAATAAGGCCCCAAAACCTTCCAATATCGATGTTTAAAAAACCTGAGATGTAAATTTCCTAGCTCGATATATTTTATACTGCATCTTGACTTTGTATACACCTCAAGAACCCCACAACATTAATTTTCAATATTTAAAGAACCAGAGATGTAAATTTCTTAGCTCGATATATTTTATACTGCATATTGAGTTTGTATACGCCTCAAGAACCCCACAATATCAAATCGGAATATGTAAAATTTTCTGTCCCTCATATTGTATCTTATCAACCTAATAGTTGTAAAAAATTAACTTCATATTCGTAACACACGACCCCGAAAACCCTCTAATACTAAATCTAAAAAAATGCGAATAAGGTAAAATTTTTAACCCATCATATTACATCCGCTATACTGAATTTCAAAACAAATTATTTTAAGTCTTAATCTAATCTAAATCTAAACCCTTCAAAGCCCCCTAGTACCAGTTTTGAATGAAATCTGGAAATTTGAAATTTCTAGACTTATATTTACTATTTACATCCTCAAAAACGATTTAGTCCCACTTTTGCACAAAATCGAAAAACGTAAAATTTTTAGTCCGCTATCTTGGATTTGCCATTTTTAATTCTGAAAAAAATTCTTTTAAATTCATAATTTACACCCTCAAGAATTCCTTATATCAGTTTTGGAGAAAATCGAAAAATGCAAAATTTTCAGGACACATTATTGAATCTGCCAAATGGAGTTTTTCAAAAAATATTTTAAATTCATAATTAACACTAACAAAAAATAACCCAATACTGATTTTTGACAAAATCGGGAGATGTAGAATCTTTAATCCGCCATAATGGATCCGCCATATTGAACTTTTTTAAAATAATTTCAGGTTCCTAATGCGCGAGTCCGAAAACTCCCCCGTACCAATTCTGAAGAAAATCGGACAAAATTGATTTTTTTCGTCCGTCATATTGGATCCGCCACACTAAATTTTTTAAAATAATTTTAGATTAGTTATGTACGACCTTGAACACTCCCTCGTACCACTTTTGGAGAAAATCGGACAAAATTGATTTTTTTGTCCGCCATATTGGATGCGCCATATTGAATGTTTTAAAAATATTTTGGATCCATTATGTGCGACCCCGAAAACTCCCCCACACCAATTTTGGAGAAAATTAGTTAAAATTAAATTTTTTTGTCCGCCATATTGGATCCGTCATACTGAATTTTTTTTTAATTATTTCAGATTCATTGGGTACGACCCCAAAACTTCCCTCATAATAATTTTGGAGAAAATCAAACAAAATTCTTTTTTTTTTGGCTGCCGTATTGTCAGCGCCATCTTGGATATTACTGCACCAATTTCGTCCAAAAAAATATTGGACCACCGCCAAATATACTCGACGAATTGAGAACCTCCTTCTTTTAGAAGTCGGTTAAAAAATATAATTATTCAAAATTAAAATAAGTTTGGTTTCTTTCGTCTCATTTCATGGACGTATAGAAGTTTCTAATTTGTTAATTAGTGGTTTTAAATATAGTTATTTATATATACCACTACATAGGCCACAATGATTTTCGACTATAGTAATTATTTATTTTAAAAACAATAATATAACAGTTTCAGTTACATTTTACTAATATAATATTTCTTTAAAATAGACCCACTACTAAATCCGATCTATGCTATAAGTTTAACATGTAGGTGTATTCAACTTAAGTGAGATTATCTCAAGAGCACTGCCACTATTATGAATGCTGGTGAATATTATATCTGACCTGCAGCTGTGTTAAAGCGGGCTTGTTCCCTTAGTTGCTCTCCGTGATTTAATTACTAAATTGCTCTTAACTGATGGAGCAAGCTGTCTTTGATAAAACAGAGTTAGTTACATACACATGTAAGAAACTTTAAACAATGTTATAGGCTTAATCATTACCTTTATAAAGCAAACAATTTTGAAAACACAGTATTTTTTTTTGAAACATACTCTAAAATTTTGTTTAAATTTTCTCGAACAGCATTAGAATTAGAGTAAAAAAATGGTGCATTTCTTTTATCTTAAAAATATGAATCATCATTTACTTTACAATCTTTAAAAAGCCTTGTCATCTAAATAAGAATATTTATATTCATGAATACCGTCATCTCCCAAATTTTTACACTGTTTTTTAAATATTGTATTTTATCTATCGTGAAAACGACCTTAATAAGAATCAACTCTTTTCTTTGTGAAAAAAAATGGGAAAACAAAATTCAAAAGATTTCCCAATATTGACCGTCAGACGTTGTATATAAAATTGTTTGGATAAACAAACTAATAAAATATATATTTTGAGGGGAAAAAGAGCAATCGCTTGATGTTCTTCTTTTGTTATAGCCGATTCAAGTACCGATAAAATTAGAACATTTGTATGCTGAAGAAATCATACAAAAGCCAATATCCTAACTGGAATTTAAATCATTTTACCATCATAAAATATGTAATATTTTGCTGCCAAAATGGCTCTAAATGGATGTAAGAAAGAAATTTAATGCAATAAGGAAAATTTGTCAACATTTTGCATTTCCCGTATAGAACTATTTTGCTTTGGTGATCGTAATAAAAATTTAAATAACAGTGTGAAATATGTAGAGGAAATTTTTGTGTACAGCATGTTTTTATATAAGATCCTAGCGCATATTTGTAAGCAGTAGATATATTGTTTCCAAAATAATTTGACAATTAATTATTATTATTCATACGAATATTTTATTTTTTTATTAGAGATTTAGAACTAACATTTATAATTTCAAGCCAAACAGTTTCGCACTCCCTTCAGGTAATATCGACTCATACCAGGTATACAAAGATACCAAAAGCATGAAGCTCTGTGGGAACCCTTTACATGTTATTGGGTCTAGGTGACATGATCTGCTGTATTTCCTATGAACTTTTGGACGGTTCGCGCGGTTTCGAGGAGAACTGCTTTCTAAATCGGCTTATACAGATGTTCATTAAGGCCCAGTCCCTTAATGATCTGCAGGTTCTTTGGTATCACTCTAGTTGTTGATAAAATTATGGGAATCGTTCTGATGCTAGTCATTGCCCATTGTTTTAGGATTTGCACCTCCAGATATCTGTATTTGGCGATCTTCTCATTGTATTTTGGCCTTGGTTTGTTGTTGTTAGGTACAGCAATGTGAATTAGTGTAACTTGTCTAGAAATTTTATCTGTTAGTATAATGTCTGGTTTATTATGAGCATGTGTCTAATCCGTCAGAACCTTTCAGTCCCAATATAACATGAACTGGTTGTTTTCAAGAATAGAATCCGGATTGTTCTTGTAATAATGCAGTTTTCCTACCTGCAATAGTTTTAACTTATCTGCTAAGTCTTGGTGGAGTATCTTAACGGCTGACTCGTATCTTTTCTTATACTCGATTGCGGCAAACGCTTGACATCCTCCAGTTATAAACTGGATTGTCTCTGATGTTCTACAGCCATATCTACATTGGCCATTTTCTATTGAGGGGTCTCTGATAATGAACTTCCGATAGTTCTTCGCCGGAGTAACCTGATCTGGGATAACTAACAAGGAGCCCTTTGTTTTCGGAAACATCTGTCGTGAAATCAACCAGTAGTTCAACGCTGAGTTATCGACATTGTCCTGATTGACCTCATTTGGATATCATCTATGAAGTGGTTTCTGTAGCCAGGTTTGTAACTTCTCTTGGTCTGTTTGGTGGTGAGAAGTAATATCCTGTTCCCTCAGCTGTAGCGGCGTTGAATCGTCTGCCTGGCATATTGCTTGATGTAGTGTGGAAGAATCCACTAACCTGTGGAAATATGAACGTAAGTTTATTTTTTGCTGATCGAGCTGCTTACCAATACTCACCAATCCTCTTTCTCCTTGATGTCTTGGAAGCACTGTACGTTCAATAGCACTCCAAGGGTGATGTTCTTATGTTTTTATTAAGAATTGTCTTACCTTACATACATGGAACCACCGACAAGATTGCGAGGTTGCTCCGAGAATCAAACATTTGGACAATTTTCAACACATGTAAGAAAGTTGGACAAAGAAGGTCACATTTACAACAAAACGGTGTTAATTTTTTCTCGCCCAACGTGGGGCGCCAATTGTGACGATAATAGCATTTGTGCTATACCTAGACTACTTGCGATGACCCACAAAGTGCCCATAAATAAATTAGAATAGTTTGTTGTTATTTCAAATTTTGCAATATTTAATTCTGTATTTATATTTTCAATTTTTCATATATATGGTTATATTTTGTTGTTGTTGAGCGCCAGGTAAAAAATAATTATAATAAAATATACGATCAGCGAAAGCTACAATGGACTAGATTATGTGCACCAGATAAGCACCTGTATGTAGACTTCTACTTATAATTGATGAAACGCTATTGGTTTATAGTGTTAAAAAGCAAACGTAGAATTTAAAAATATTGATTTAATCAAAAGTTATTCATATTGAAAAGTATCAGGCAATTCAAATGTTTAATAATTTTTAACTTCAAAACTATGCGTTGTACGGTGAGACACTTGTTGCTTAGAACTGACTGAGGAATACGAAAATATTTTTTTTTATTTTACAAAAAGAAAACAATTTTTTTAATTCTGAACAATTTTTTGTTTGTGACAAATTAGTTGATCATTTTTCGGGAATCTGCTCTCAACAGTTGTAATCAAGGGGTCAAAATATATATAAAAAAAAAACTCACTGGATTCCTCAACTGGCCAGTCAAGAACACATAGTCGAGTGAACGACTGAAGTAGTGTTATTCCCTTGGAAATACGCCATGTATTTCGTTCCGAGAAAGCAGGTCTTTTCGTATCTCAAAGCCGTTTAATAGATTAAACTATTTACCTGACTATTTTTCTGGATTTACAATTATGAGAATTAGACATAGCATAAAGCTTCTCAAAAAAATATGACGCGTTAAAACTGGAACTTGCTACACTGTTTTTTTAAGGCGCTAGATTTCGCAGAGAGGTGTAAGGTAAAAGAACAGACCAGAGCTGAAGGCTAGTGGCGGCACTAGCGAGCAAAGTGCCAAGCTAACCCCTATGCCGTAGAGTAGGGGTGGGTATTTAAGGGCGCCACTGCATTTAGACCGGGTGAACGCAGAAACTCTCCACGTTGTCGCTTGGACCTAGCTTTTAACTCAACTCATAAAAAAAATTAACGAACCACCAATGGCAAGAAGGTTGTGGGACAAAATAAAACTCTTCAAGTTTAATTCTAATTCAGGTTTTTACTTAAGTTAAAATAGTTGATGAAAATATAAACTCTTTAAACTGCAAGGATCTACTACAGCATAACAAATCCACTGAGTGTGGAGTGATCCGGTAGGGAGGAAATGATGGCTTTCCGCCCGGTAAAAGAAGTGGCAGTTGACAGTATTCTGTCCAGTAGGGTGAGTTCCGATGTTAATACCCAGAAAGTGGACCCCGATGTTTCTATGGTTTAGACTGATTCCTTCATTGATACATGTAAACTGCCCAAAATCCCTGTCTCCAGGTTTAACCAGGTAAAAAAATCATGACTGCCAACCTGGTAGAAGATAAGGTACACCAAAACTCAACAAAATAACCAGGATAATTTTCGACTTTCCATCTCAGAATCCCAAAAATTTGGCAACCAAAAACTGAGATGCAAGTCTGCAGCTGCTTCGGCCGAATCAAACTAGGAAAAGTTAAAAATCAAAGCAAAATGGCCTCCATTTTTAACCATGGTTCAGCTTGCGCACTAATCGACTTTCGTTAGTCGCGCTCAATTACCACGTGTGAAAGAAATGACAGCTCAAAAAGAATGACACTGGGCAACAACAGTCGACTGAAATGAATTTATTAGTTAAGCCAATTCGTTAATCATTAGCATTTTGCACTCAAAACAAAAATAAGTATCCCAGAAGTTATTTTTAGATTCAAGAAATATATATTAATACATTAATAGAAATGTTCTGATTTCTGCAACCCAATATACATACAATGCCATTCAAAAGTAAATATAAATGGCAGGGAAAAAACAAGATCTACCTGAATACAAAAAAGGTAGCAGTAAGTTTGATAGTGATAAGAAAGTACCTGAGCACAGTGTAGTGAAATACCAAAGTAGGAAAAAATAATAGTAAACAAAATTAATCGAAACTGTACTTGATGAAATGTTTTTCTTCAAGGAATCCCTGGGAAATACTTAAGGAAAATGATACTGTCTTGCTTATAACGATAGTAGTTGCAAAATAAGGTTAAATTAAATGAATTAGCTAGAGTGAATTTAAGTGCGAAATTGAACCGTGACAAATTTCCTCTGAAACGCTTCGTTGCCACACAAAAACACACATGCCAAACTGTCTTTTTTCCTTCGAAAGCAAAAAATGTACTTCATTTTTTTCATATCATTTAAAGTATTTCCCCCATGGTTTTTCTCACAGTCTGATTTCAATCACCTAATGCTTTCTTAATGGTTTTAAATGAGAACTTTTATAAATATTTCGGTTTATTTTTCAGTCGTTTTGGCTATCTACAATTCAAAGGGAAATGTGAAATAGACAGATATATCTTGATATACAGTGGAGTACCCCGAGAGCAAAGGGCACGTTCAGGAGTAGGGCTGCTAATAGACCGGAAGTACAAACAACAAATAGAGAGTGAAATTTACGTAAGCAGTAGGATACTACAAGTAACAATGAGCATTAACCAGGAGAAGATTAATTTTATAAGTGTATACGCACCAGATATAAGCAAGGAAAGAGAGAGATTCTATGAAGAATTGCAACCAATAGTGGATAAAATAAGAGCACAAGATAGAATCGTTCTTATGGGGGACCTAAATGCAAGGATAGGAAACGAACCACTGAACAGCTTAATTCAACGAAGAGTCTATGAACGAAAATGGAGAACTACTGAAAATATTTTGTGCAAACAACAACATGCGAATTAATAACACTTCCCTCAAACATGACATGAAGGACAAATACATATGTCAGAATACAAGAGGGCAACAGTCGGTATTAGACTATATTATCACTAATAGAAAAGTCGCTCCTCAAACAATACTAGAACTTTAAATGGCGCCAACTCTGGAAGCGATCATAAGATGGTACTTTGCAAAGTGAGACTAAAAATGCCTAAGGCCTCAAAACCTAAACCGCAAATGATTAGCAAATTCAACGTCGAATCATTAGAAGGCAAAAGTATACAATATCTATACGAAGGCCGATTAAACCAAAAAATAGTGCAAAGGCCAGTTAATTTCAAAGACAACATGGACCAACAATGGAAAACAATAAAAAATAACATATTAGACGCCGCCATGGAAGCAGTAGGAAAGAGACAGGTAAATGTCAATACAATCAATAGAACACCTTGGTTTACGCTGGAGGTAAAGGAACTAGCTAACCAAAAGAAAAATGCATAGATTCAATATATACGAAATAAAACGCCCGAAAACTGGAACAACTACCGGAGGAACGAAACGAGGTAAACGCAAGAATAAAAGAACTAAAAGAAAACTGTTGGGAAAGGTTCACAAAAGGGATGAAGAGAGACATGTACGGAAGCCAGAGAAAAATATGGGGAATGTTAAGAAGAAACAAGCTTGAAGTCAAAGATACCGTGAGAACAAATAAAATCACATTAGAGCAGTGTGAAACATACTTTAAAAATCTATATAAGGGAGAGGAGAACATGGAACAGATAGAAAATGAATATGAGGAGGACGATAGCATAGAACTAAAAAATGACAAGATAGAAAACACCTTAAAGTCACTTAAGAATAGAAAAAGCCCTGGACCAGACGAGATCACTAATGAGATGCTTAAATACGGAGGGAAAAAGCTATGGAATGAAATATTAACCCTATTCAAGAATATCATAGAAGAACAAAAAATACCGAATGAATGGAAAAATAGTGTAACAATTCCCATTTTTAAAAATGGACAGAAAACGCACCCAGAAAACTATAGAGGAATAACACTGCTTGACAGCACTCTCAAAGCATTCACAAAAACTATACTCAAAGAAATCAGCAAAATCATAAATATACGAGAAGAACAACAAGGTTTCAGAAAGAACAGATCCACTATTGACGCAATATTCATTGTCAATCAAATTACTGAAAAATCTCTAGGATTCAATAAACCTGCGTACATGTACTTCGTCGATATGATCAAGGCTTTTGACAGAGTACTTTTAAAGGACGTCTTAGAAATAATGATGACAAAAGGTCTAAACAATAGGCTAATTTACTTATTATACGATATTAACATCCAGTGCAGAACAAAAACCAGAATAGGACATATAACAACGGAAGACCTATATGTAAACACAGGAATTAGACAGAGCAATTCGCTCAGCCCCTTCATATTTAATCTAATAATGGATAAAATAATAGAAAATTTCCCCAGAAAACAGCTGGATACAAAATGGGAAACACATTCTTCCATACCGTCTGCTATGCGGACGATGCTGTTCTTATTGCAGACTCTGAAGATAATCTGCAAAGACTACTACACTCTTTTAATACTAAAGCGAAATAATTAAATATGCTCATCAACACCGAGCAGACAAAATACTTAGTAACATCCAAAGAACCAATACAGTGCAAGTTGGAAATCGACTCCAAAATTGTCGAACAGGTAAATCACCTCAAATATCTGCGAGCAGAAATAACCAGCCATGGAAACCTTTTTAATGAAGTAAGAGAGCATACAATGAAAGCGGCTAAAATTTCGGGATACCTAAAAGAAATTGTCTAGAAGAACATACCTTAATACCGAAAGCAAAACTAAGATATATAAAACGGCCCATAAAAAGACCCATCATAACATAGGCGGCAAAAACAAGACCAGATACAGGCAGAACTCTACAAATGATGAGAACAGTCGAAATGAAAACATTAAGAAGTATGCAAGGCAAAACTCTACCCGACAGAAAAAGGAATGAAGATATCAGACAACAATGCGGGATACAGGACATAGGAAGATGGGTTAGACAAAGGCGAAGATTCTGGAACAAACATATAGAGAGAATGGAGGACGGTAGACCCGTTAAATGCGCAAAAATGAATAACCCAGTAGGAAAAAGATCAAGGGGAAGACTACCAAAACGATGGCGAGAATGCTGGACCTCATCTTCCGGGGAAGACGTGATGACAATGAACAGGTAATAGCCTCCTAGCATGGTTAACTGTGTTAGAAAGAAGAAGAAGAAGAAGAAGAAGAAGAAGAAGAAGAAGAAGACAATTTATTCATTGTATCTGGTAATAGTTTCTAGATTTTAAATAGAAATATTTTGTGATGTGTAAATTTTTTTCATTCATTCATTGTATATGTTAATATAAGAAACAATACACATATCACTAATCATAAGTATCCAGATTCTAAATAGAAATATTTTGTGGTGTGTATTTTAATTTTAAAAAAATGTTATCTAAAATTTAAAAACTTTAACGCGTACCTCATTTTCCCAGAAAGCAACTAAAAATGACAGGGGTTTTATAGATAATAACATAGTGACATCGTAAGATCTTTAACAGTATATTTCCCCTCATTCATTAAACGCACGCGAAAAAGCACTATAAGTATTTTTGAATGCCATAAAATTCTCCAAAATATGTATTTTCCCACGCATTATCCGGAAAAAAAATTCCAGAATAGATTCCGTGTCGTTTCATAGTTTTTAAAATAAAAAGGAATTCAATGAAGAAACAAACAAAACTTCCGACTTTAACAGAACTTTTTAAAAAGTTTTCCGCATATTTTTAATGCTAAAAAAACAATAAAGTCAGTCCTAAATCTTTTACCTCGCGAAGCAATTTTCAACCGAACGAGTGATAAGGCTAAAAACTTTTTCCATTTTAGGGTTATTATCAAAAAATAATTTGTGTCAATACTTTTATTTTTCAGAACGTTAATTTTTATGGTATTTTATGGCTTTATAGACATCATAAACGAACTGACTAAAATCGTCCGGGTGTTACCTGTTACGATTTATTTTTTTATTATCAAAAAGCTTAAAATGACATGAAAATACATATCCTGTTATTTCAGGTATACATCACATACCTTTTTATAAACAATTGAAAATTTTGGGGTGTTGGAATAAGAGATCGTAGGTGTTTTATTTAATTGCAACATGGTTTTTAGGTACCGACAGGGAGATGCTAACATTGGGAAAAACAACATACCAGCAATAAGGAATAATGTGAAAGTCGCCATTCAAGAAAAAAAAATAGAAAGTCTCCCGGACAAGACGGAATTCATAACGAATTGTTGAAATACGGAGGACAGCGACTAACACAGGAACTCACAAGCTTCATTCGAAAAATCCTGACACAATGCAAAGTACCAGCAGAACCAGCACAATAATGCTTATGTTTAAGAAAGATGACAAACAAGAACCAGGGAACTACAGGGGTATTAATCTACTGGACACAACTCTGAAACTCGTTACGAAAGTAATCAAAAATAAAATTAATTCGGTTGCAACACTGGAAGACGAACAGCAGGGATTTAGATCAGGAAGGTCCTGCGTGGATGCAGAATTTATTCTACGACAGATAGTCGAAAAATCTCTAGAATACAATAAACCAACATTTTTATGCTTTATAGATCTAACAAAAGCATTCGATCGCATTAAGCTAGATGACGTAATCCACCTGTTATATAAGAAAAATATTCCTATCAATATAATTCAGATCATCGAAAACATATACGCAAACAATAAAGTTCAGATTCGCACTAACGGTAAATTATCTACACCCATACCAGTCAACAGCGGTATTAGATAGGGAGACTCGCTTAGTCCTTTATTGTTTAACATGATAATGAATGAAATAATAAAGGAGGTGCGACTTGGTAGAGGATATAAAATGGGTGATACAGAAATAAAAATTCTCTGTTACGCTGATGACGCTGTGATATGTGCCGAAAATGAAGACGACCTCCAGAGATTGTTAAATACCTTTAATCTTACGGGAAGAAAATATAATATGATTATCTCAGCCGAAAAAAATAAATGTATGACAACCTCAAAAGAACCCCTCCGATGCAAATTAGAACTAGACGGTCGAATAATACAACACGAAATGAGTTTCAAATATCTAGGAATCGACATAACTAGTTATGGCAACATCGAAGATGAAGTAAGAGGGCAGGTGGCCAAAGCAAAGTGGCGGGTTGCCTCAACGACGTAATCTGGCGAAACAAACACAACCAGAAACAAAGGTTCGGATCTACAAAACCACAATTAGACCTATTATGACATACACCTCAGAAACACGGCCAGAAACGACAAAAATGAAACAACTATTGGAGACTACAGAAATGAGAATACTTCGACGAATAACAGGAAAAACTGTACTAGACAGAGAAAGAAGCGATAACATCAGGCAATCATGCGACACAGACTGCATTAATGAGTGGGTCCTACAACGTAAGACACAATGGAACAAACACATAAGCCGAATGACAGAGGATAGACTGGTAAGGATCGCACGAGATAAATCGCCTAGTGGTACACGCAGTAGAGGTCGACCACGGAAAAGGTGGAGCGATAATTTAAGTCCAGAATGAGGAAAATCGAAGAAGGACAGGTCAGAGACCTATTATAGAACGTAGAAGAAGAAGAAGAAGAAGACATCTTAAAAACTATTAATATTTGTAAATGCAACACCTTACGAAGTAGTAGATATATGCTGAACTTCCATTGTTCTTATTTTTTGTTGAATATCACAACGTTTCGTAGTAGTTATCTCTGGCAGTTTTCAAGTGAAACTAAATAAGTTCCTAAGCTACAGTACTATTTATACTAAAAGTACATTCAGTGGAATGTGACTGAGATGGGTACAGTCATACTTGCTACCCCAAAGTCCCATTTATGCTGCGTTTAGTTTTAATTTACAGTTACGTGGTTTTCACACTTCTCTTATATCTAAAGATGGTTTACTAAAGCGACTCGAGTTCTGATGTATAACGGCGGCTTCTTTGGTTATCTCTCTCATTTTTTTCTTTCCATTAGAAAGAAATAAGTAGAATTAGTATCCAAAATTAAATAAATTGTTCACTGCGGTGTTGTCACGTTGTCGTATTTTGAAATTTCATTTATTCATTTTTATTAGTATTAATATTGTAGCATGAAATGTGACAAATAAAGCATTGCAAAGAAAGTATCATAATATTCATTATTTCTTAACAGTTTTACCAAACTACATTTTCTCTAACTTAGTCAACAACACTTTCTAATAATATATTTCAAGATTATAGGTAAAACACTCCGGGTCCGAAAAATGACGACGACGCTGTTTCGTCCTAGTATGGGACTCATCAGGCCGTGACGTTCGATACATGTGTGCATATGTGTTCCATAAACAGATTTCACAGTTGAAAAGTAGTCAATAGGACACAGTGGCGACATCTTGATGAATTACTCAATAACACAAGAGCAACACATATCAACAATGTTGAATAAAACCGCCATGTGATGGCACGACGGTAAATTAAAAAAGGAATATATCAAATCCCGATACACGAAATTTCTTAAAATCTGTTGGCTTAAAAACACACAACAGCTCTCTTAGGGAGATCGTTGGTGCGATACTTTACTTAAACTGTGGAATTCATAGTTAGTTTGGTTGCCGATGACGTAGAGTAATAAGTTTCGTGTGTCGAGTTTTGATATATTTCCTTATTAATTTACCATCGCGCCACCACATAGCGGTTTTGTACAACATTGTTGATTTGTGTTATTCTTGTGTTATTGAGTGAACCATCGAGATGTCTCCACTGCGTTTTATTTACTATTTTTCAATCGTGAAATCGGTTTATAGAACACAGATGCGAGATGATGGTTTGTGCCGAATGCAATGGCCTGACGAGTCCGATATTAGGACGAAACAGCGCTGTCGTCATTTTTCAGACCCAGAGTTTTTTCATGTTTCTTAGGAGTTCTACGCTCTTTTTAGCATGAGAGTAATATTCATTAACGGTCTTTGTCCCCATAACCGAGCATTTCTTATTTTATTTTAAAATTACACTGACGCTTTTCTAAATATATATATATATATATATATATATATATATATATATATATATATATATATATATATATATATATATATACATATATATATATATATATATATATGCATACTGCCTCCCGATCTGTCCTTTGCATAAACAGGAGCATGTCGATACCCTGATGAGTCTAGTAGAGACGAAACATGTACCTCTGCGGTATCACTGTGGCGTGGAGGGTAAGTTTTGACTTTCTTCTCGATATGGTGGTACAGGTAGACCATCATCTCGATGGTGGTGGAATAGGATAAATTGTGTTGTGTAGCAATTTATTCAAATTGTGCAACCTCCAACACGGAAAAGATATGATAGAACGAAGTTTGAATTTAGTGTTCGCATTTTACTTCATTTATATATGGAGTTGCATATAGTTGTATGTTTGCTGAATATGATTTCAGCACTACAACGGCATAATGTGGATATATCCTGCTATTGCATCACACACGGAAGTATCCGTGAAAGCCTCATAAATATATATATATATATATATATATATATATATATATATATATATATATATATATATATACTGCGCATCCAAATTATATCACATGTTGATATTTAGGTCAGGAAAGCGGTATGGGGTAAATCTAGGTTAAATGTCGTTTAGACTATCGTTACTTCTAGTTACTTCATCATAAAATTAAGGGGGAGAATTGCAAAAAATGACTAGTTCTACGAAATATTTTGAAATTTCATCTAAAAATTTACGTATTTCCCGTATCATTTCGATTCTTTTACTAACTTTTCCTCTTTTTATTTTTAGCTTTTTCTACCAATCTTACTCCAAGCTTAATTTAAAATCTTTAACAAGAAGTTAAGAAATAATTAAACTTTGTTCAAAGATTTACTAAATAAAACCAGTTTGTTTCTTTCTTCCTTCTCAGTATTTAACTTCGGAATAAGACATTTCCTACATTTTATGCCGCGCTGTTTTTGATACCGAAATTATTTTGCTTTGTCATCGTTATGATGTGAAGCCAAACGAGTAAAGTTTTAAATTTTATAGCGTACTTTCGGCGATAGAGAACATTCTGACCCAGATGTGGGTGAATATTTCAACATCTATTTTAGAACCTTATAAAGCATATGCAGTGTTTAAAGTATATAAAAATTAATAAAAAAAATTAGGGGGTTGTTTTCATTAGAATGACTGTATTTGTGTGAATCAACAGCAATTCGTAGAACATACTTTCTTTATTTAAAGGCGATTGATATAGAGCAACATCTTGTCAATTTTTGAGTTTTCAGTTTTAAACCGGCTTCTAAAAGAAGGAGGTACTCAATTCGTCGAGTATTTTTGTTTTTTTTATGTATGTATACCGATTACTCCGAAACGGCAGCACCGATTTGAATGAAATTTTTGATATATGTTCAGGAAGTTGCAGCGGTGATCTCATATTTTCTTGGATGAAATTGGTGCAGTAATATCCACGATGGCGCTGACAATATCGCGGCCAAAAAAAATTTATTTTGTTTCATGTTCTCCAAAATTAGTATGGGGGAATTTTTGGGGTCGTACACAACGAATCTGAAATTATTTTTTAAAATTCAATATGGCGGATCTAATATGGAGGACAAAAAAATTTAATTTTGTCTGATTTTCTCCAAAGTTGGTGTGGGGTAGTTTTCGGGGTCGCACATTTTGGATCCAAAATATTTTTAAAAAATTCAAAATCTAATCTATCTAATATGGCGGACAAAAAATCAATTTGCTTCAATTTTCTCCAAAATTGTTACGAGGGAGTTTTCAGGGTCGTACATAACTAATCTAAAATTATTTTTAAAACATTCAATATGACGGACGAAAAAATCAATTTTGTCCAATTTTCTTCAAAATTGGTACGGCAGAGTTTTCGGGGTCGCACATAACGAACCTGAAATTATTTTTAAAAAAATCAATATGGCGGATCCAAAATGGCGGATTAAAAATTCTACATCTCCCGATTTTGTCTAAAATCAGTATTGGGATAATTTTGTTAGGGTTAATTATGAATTAAAAATATTTTTTGAAAAACTCAATCTAACAGATTCAATACGGTATCCTAAAAATTTTACATTTTTCGAATTTCGTCCAAACTGATATAGGGGGTTCTTGAGGGTATAAATTATGAATTTAAAAATATTTTTTCAGGCTTCAATATGGCAAATCCAAGATAGCGGACTAAAAATTTTTAATTTTTCGATTTTTTTCAAAGGTGGGACTGAATCGTTTTTGAGGATGTAAATAGCGAATTTCATCCAAAGTTGGTACTAGGGGGCTTTGAAGGGTTTAGATTTAGATTAGATTAAGACTTAAAATATCTTTTTTGAAATTCAATATAGCGGATGCAATATGGTGGGTTGAAAATTTTACCTTATTCGCATTTTTTCAGATTTGGTATTAGAGGGTTTTCGGGGTCGTGTATTATGAATATGAAGTTAATTTTTTACAACTATTAGGTTGATAAGATACACTATGATGGACAGAAAATTTTACATATTCCGATTTTGTCTAAAATTGATATTGTGGGGTTCTTGAGGCGTATACAAACTCAATATGCAGTATAAAATATATCGAGCTAAGAAATTTACATCTCAGATTCTTTTAACATCGATATTGTAAAGTTTTGGGGCCTATATTACCAATCTAAAATTAATTTGAAATTTAAGATAGTGGATTTACTATGACAGACTAAATATTTGTTTGACACAGTTTTACTGGTATTTAGAAAACTCTAAAAACCAAAGAATTTTTGTGTTTTTTTAGCGTGTTTTACAACTTTAAATAAAATGGGTACTTTTTTGCCACCTTGGAGTTATTGCGAGGTACACTAATCTCGATTGGTACTTAGTTCAAATAATTTATGGATATCATAATGAATTATAAAAGTAAAAATAGAAAAATAAAATTTTTATAAAAGAATCGAACCGACTTCTAAAAGTGCGCTAAAAAGTGAAAAATAACTATAAATATTTATATGAAATGGAACTTTTTGAAGTCGGCTCCAAATTATTTGTAAATGAAATAAATAACTACTAACATATACAAATTATGGTAAGAAAGCAATTACAAATAAAGTATTTTTAATCTGTTTATGCATAATCACATTTTGTCAGGTATTAGTTTGGCGCCGAGTTCAAAAAATCCAATTTCTTATAAAAATGTATAGTTATTTTTCACTTTTTAGCACACTTTTAGAAATCGGTTCAATTTTTTTATAAAAATTCTATTAATTTTGAATGTAATTTGTTTTTACCTTTCGGATAAATATACCTTAGCTAGTAAAATACATCTCATAAACAAACCTAATAAAACAAGGTTATTTGATGCTAAGCCTTACTTTATTTGTAATAATTTTAAAATATTTTCGCTACATGACGTTCAAGTATTTTAGCAGGTACATAAAGATGCACCCAATATTGCGGAATATTCAACAATTTTATTTGGTTTTAAAACTTTATGTGTATCATAAATGTAAACAAATATTGCATTATGACAGGAAAAGTACTTACGTTATCAAGTCGCAATAACATTTGTTAAGTATTTTGAAACGTAAATAACTTTTCAAAATTACAAAAAAAGAGTTTAAGTGTTAGTTTTGTATTCACTGTAAATGCAAATTTTACCCTAAATTGATATATTGGTTAACAAGAGAACGGTATTGGGTAAATCTAGATTATACAGGATGTCCGCTAAGTACCTCCTAATTTCTCGGTAGCATACATGGGAGATCAAAATAACCCTACTTCGTCACAAAAAAAAATTCCTAAAGTGCCCCTTAACGGAAATACAGAGCCCTAAAGGGGTACTCAGCGATTTACCTTATCGAACTACTTTTGAACCGACATGTATAATTTATTGAAATTTTAATATCATATAGAGAACAATCCGACATTGTACGATATGAGGCTTTTAAGTAGATAGTTGTTTTCTGTGCATTTTGCTCTCGATTCGTTACAGCTCGACTGATGAGATCATTAGGTGGTCGAAACTAATGTGGAGAGAGAAGCAGAGTGGAATTCGCAAAGAATATAATATCTACCCCCTTTCTTAACGTTCGTAAGGGGAATAAAATAACTTTTCCATAACATAGACCGTGAAATTCTTTATATTTAATTATTTCCTACCGCTTCAGGTATCTTCAGATGTTCGTTTGTACTATTGAGGATAACAGTCTTGCATCAAGTTCTGCAGATAATATCCTGCCGATATTTTACGATTCATTACAGCTCTACTGATGAGACAATTATCATACTGTCTGTCCCCTTTCTTAATGGTCGTAAGGGCAGTAAAATAACTTTCCTTATATATATATATATATATATATATATATATATATATATATATATATATATATATAAACTAGTTAATATTGGGGTGTGCAAGTAAAAGAGTACTCTTTAAAGTTAATCCAAGCTTTCGAAAACCTTTATTATCATTTTCATCTTCAGGGAGACTACAATAATTACAAAAAAGGGGAAATTAGTAAGATAAATTTTCCCTAATAGTATTAATAACTTACATCTTTATTTGATGATCTTCACTAAGACGTTAAATGGTTTTATGACAAAGTACATTGGTAAAAGAAATTAAAAAACTACGGTCACAGACCAATTCATACAAATTGTTACATCAAATTGAATTTTAAAATTTAAATTAAAATAAAAAAAATTTTAAACAGGAGGAACCATTTTGTTCCTTCCCGAGTCAAATGTAACTGTAAAATGAGTTTGAAAATTATGAGGTTAGGAAATTTGTCAGCTGCCAGTAGGGCTGCCAACCTTATCCAACTAATATTAAGTTCCGTTCGGATGAACCGCATTTAAGGTTAAGCATACAGTAAATGGCCAGTCATGCTGAAGTTATTAGGATAGAAAAAAACACAAAAAAAAATTTTTTTCCCAAAAAAATATGAAAAGAGGTAATTACCCTTATATTGGGAGTCAGCAGGGCTGTCCACTATTAAGATTGTATTAATGAATTTTGCTAGATTGAAGTTGCAATTAAAGGCAATTATGCAATGTTTGGTCAGCCATACTGAATTATTAAACCGTCAATATCTAAGGAAAACTATGATCATTATTGTTATTAATATTTGTAGAGCTAGATAAAGAGTTAACCAAAAATAAGAGATAAGAATAAATTTCACTCAAATGTTTAATATCAGTTTTTTTATTTAAGCTATTCGGTTCTTGTGAGATAAAGGTCATTTCTAAGAAAAGCCTCTTGGCAATGATTGACTGAGTTGAAAGTATCCTCACTGACCCATAATCCATATTGTGTAAGTGATTGTTAGCATGTTCAGCAAGTGCACATCTTTCAGGATGTTGTATACAATCACTTCGGTGTAATGTAATTCTATCTTTAAGTGATTGTGAAGTTTGACCGATATACACTTTGTCACAATCCGCACAAGGAATGCTGTAAACAACATTGGATTGAAAACCAATTGGTGTTTTGTCTTTTAGTTTTGAATGCACAGAGCTTATTGTGAGTATAGATTTATTAGCAATTTTAATATTATCAATCTTTGTGAAAATTCTTGAAAGTTTGGGTGTTATCTCCCTAATATATGGCAACGAAGTGAATTTAACCGTATTTGTTCGAACTTCTTCTGCTATAGATTGGTGATAATTGTTGGATGCATTTATGTTATTATTCATGTTAATAGCATGTATTATTGTATCACCATTAATCGTTTCTGTCAGTGATGACGACGTGCTAAATTAAAGCTAGGGGATAGGAATTGTCTGTGAAAAGTTGAAAGAGGATATTTAAGTTTTTATTATGGAAGGATGTATCAGAGATTTTTAGGACCCTGTTTGTCATTTGTTTAATTAGATTCATTTTTATTGACTGTTTGTGGTACGAATTGTAGTTCAAGAATTTACCTGAACTACATGGTTTTCTGTACCAGTCGATTAAGATTGTGTTGTCAGGGGAACGTATGAGTTTAGTATCTAATAAGGGTACTGACAGATTCTCATCTTCCTTTTCTATAGTGAATTGTATGTAAGGGTCATAACTATTAATGGTTTCAATTATCTCCTGGATACCATCCTCTGGAAGGGAAAGTATTATATCATCAACATATTTTTTTATAAAATGTAGGTTAAATGAGAGAATTGGGAGAACCGTGTCCAGCAGGTCGCCCATCACATATGCAGCTAAGATAGGGGAGATGGATGTTCCCATAGGAGTGCCAAAAGTTTGTTTGTAAAATTTGCCATCAAACGAGAAATATGTATTGTTCAATAGAAAGGTAATTAGTTCCATAAAGGATTCCTCATCAATGTTGTAATGGTTTATTATAGTGTTCCAGTTTTTGTGGATGGCTCTTAGGCATGCATCTAAGGATGAAAATGACAATAAAGATTTTCTAAAGCTTGGATTAACTTTAAAGAGTACTCTTTCACTTGCTGCACACCCCAATATTAACTCGTTTATCCTAACTAGTCAGCAACGACTACCTTTTCTATATATATATATATATATATATATATATATATATATATATATATATATATATATATATGAAGTTAATTTTTTACAGCTATTAGGTTGATAAGATAGAATATGAGGGACTGAAAATTTTATGTTTCCCTATTTTGTCTAAAATTGATATTGCTGAGTTCTTGGGGCGTATTCAAACAACTCAATATGCAGTATAAAATATATCGGGCTAAGAAATTACCGTCTCAAATAACGATATGGGAAGATTTTGAGGCCATTATTACCAATCTAAAATTAATTTGAAATTTAAGATAGTGAATTTACTATGACAGACTAAATATTTGCTTGAGACAATTTCACTAGTATTTGGAGAAATCTAACTCACCTTGGAGTCATTGCTAGGTACACTAATCTCGATAATTTATTGATATCATAATGAATTCAAAACTAAAAATCGACAAATAAAATTTTTATAAAAAAATTGAACCGAGTTCTAAAAGTGCGCTAAAAAGTGAAAAATAACTAAAAATTTTTATATGAAATTGAAATTTTTGAAGTCGGCGCCAAATTATTTCCACATGAAATTATAAATAAACAAACAAAACAATTCTCTTTCTGCGAATCACATTTTGTCAGGTATTAGTTTGGCGCCGACTTCAAAAATTTCAATTTCATATAAAAATTTATAGTTATTTTTCACTTTTTAGCGCACACGAGTCGGTTCAATTTTTTTATAAAAATTTTTTTGCCACATTTTTACTAGTTTGCTTTTTTTTCTGTTTTTCTCTTCGGCACAAATTTAGCAATCTATTTTAGAGACTTGAAACTTTAAACAGTTCAGGACTGGCTGACAACGCTATATTAACTCGCTTTCTTGTCTATCTGATTCTTTATTTGTCTATTTGGTACAAATTTTGTTATCGATTTTTGTTTGTTCGGTCCAATTTTGCAATTGATTTTAAACTAAAGACCGAAAAGTAGAAAATAATTATTTAAATAAAAAAACTTCCTCTGTCACGTTATTCCTTTATTTCATACTATTTGACTGGACCATTTTGCTCTTTTTTGAAACTCTGAAATATAACCATATATAAGGTAAATAAATTTTTATTAGAAGTAATATGTAAATGGAGAAAACTATTTCTATTAAGAAGTTCACGTTGTATTTATTTCTATAATAGACAACGTGATTAGAATAACTACGTAAAATAAAACACATAGTGTTATTTTAGATATCTACCCGACAACTAAATATGTTCATGTCAGATACAAAGAATAAACAGCACGATGATGTTTAACTTACACTATACTTTATTGTCACGAGTAATAAAATACTAATGGTTATTTTTATAATGTGTTTTATGTAGCAGAGTTTAGCTTAAACATAAAAATCGTTGTAATGTAACGATTTTCCTAGATACATAAAAATAAAGTATTAAGGGCGTCTTTACTCAAAAATGGATTTTAAGTATTAAAAAATGTAATTTAGTTTTCGGTTTCGTAAATAAAAAACATTTTTCTCTTAAAACATAACTCTGGACAACAGCCAAAATGTACCTAAAATAAAATCGATTAAATAATCTTCCCATTTTTGTTGCGTTAAAACCAAAACTAAACTTATTTTTTAATATTCATTCAAGTTTTAGAGATACGTAATGTTATGTCTCCCTATACATTAACGATGTAATCGAAAGAATGCACGTGATATATTTGTATTGTTATAACCTTCGATCATACCCTATAGATTTAAACAACAATAAATTTGTTTGAAAGTTGTTTATGATCGGTGCGGGAGAGGCTCTTTTGATGTTTGACAGACATAAATATGTTTACTTATCTTTTCTTTCAGTTTAATTGCTTGTCGTGACTGTTTTAAATGTTTTTGGGTGTTAAAAATTACCATAAATGCGAAGTTTGTAATTAATATTAACAAGAGGAGGATTTAAAAACTTATTTTAATGGTAAATATTGTTAGATATTGTTTACAGATTGAAAATAACAATAATAATAATTTAGGCCACCATAAATTCATATTGTAGAATTGACGTACCGATTATCATATGATCCTCGTTTAAATAATGCAATTAGAAAAGGATAGCATAAAATCGGTATGTGTGTACCAAGAAATTAAATATCTACTGTTTATCAACACTTTTTCAAATAGAAATAAAAATATTAATACGTTCAAACAACCGGGCCCTAGTTCTGACATTATGTTAATTCTACAGGGATATGTTCGAAGGTTATAACAATAGAGGGGTGCGACGTTGTCAAATATATGTTTTCTCCAGGTTAAGGAAATTTTTGAATATTTCAGATTGTAAGATGTCTCGAAAGTGCGTAAACAATCCAGATCACTTCGGTTATGTTTGTGGTGAGGTGACTTTTGCGTCTCAGAAGTGGTCTATTACTCCATTGATTAAAAAAGGCATATCAGCTTTATTTCGGTTGCAATATTGAGGATCAAGATAAACAGTGGGCGCCACATATCTGTATTGGGCAAGGCATAGGTATATCCAAGAAGAAAAAGTCGGTTATCAACTATCCAAATATACCATGTGCCATGAAGCTTGTGCGTCATAGTGACAAACTTCCTACTCCACAACCCCCAGAAACATTCATTTACGAATCAGATAATGCCGATACAATGATTTCGTAAGAAGAAGATATGCCATCAAGACTTGAAGCATCCAAAAAGCAAAGCAGAGTTACTAGGATCAAGATTGCAGCAGTGTAACTTATTAGAAGACGATGTTTCAGTATGTGTTTTTCGTAAACGCCACAAAAGTCTAGCACCATTTTGAGAACTTGGTTTTCTGCAATATCATTAGCGATTTATTGACAGCTTTAAATATAAACTACAAGCCAGAGGAATGGAGATTGTTTATAGACAGTTCAACATTGAGTTTAAAAGTAGTACTATTGCATATGGGAAATATTTTATTGTCGATTCCTGTTAGATATGCAGTTCACATGAAAGAATCATAGGACAATATGAAGTACCTATTGACGAGTACAAAATACGCTAAGCACCAATCTCAAATCTGTAGCATCTCAAAGGTGATTGTACATCATAAGCCATTTGTAGACTCAAAAAATTTTGTTGCCACCCCTGCATTTCAAATTGGGTCTAATGAAAAACTTTGTTAAGGCACTGAATACAGATGGGCCAGCTTTTCAGTACTTGCATCAGAAATTCCCAAGTCTAAGTGAACCAAAAATTAAAAAAGGTACTTTTGTTGGGCCACAGATTCGGCATATTCTGAAAGACAAACATTATGACACTACTCTATCAGATAATGAAAAAAAATTATTGGAATGACTTTCACCTCATGGTCACTAATTTCTTCGGAAATAAAAACAGCTGACAATTACGGTACTCTTGTTGGAAATATGATGTCATCATATAAAAAAATGGGTTGCAATATGTCTCTAAAGATCCACTTCCTACACTCACATCTGGACCTTTTTCCTGACTACTACGGAGCCGTAAGTGATGAGCACGGTGGACGCTTCCATCAGGATATTATTACAGTTTTGTTATTTTACGAACAAAACTATAAATAATTTTACCAAAATACCAACAATCAAGCCAATACTCATCATAAATTAGACTCTTATTTTCATCAAGTAGTCTCTTTAATACATATAAAATAAAAGCTAAAAGTTTTTGTCACTGTCAGATCAAAAACTGGTTTTGTAAAAAAATCAAGTGTGCCTAGAAATGTATCAAACACTCCACTTTTGCCACTTTCATCAAGGGTGTAGTTAGTTAATCTTTTGTTTTTTTCTTGGCGCTCTTGAGATTTCTAAAAGCGTCAGTAGAGAGATTCTGGGCCAAGCCTTGGTTGTGGAAACTGGCATAAGCTCAGAAAGCAATATTTTTGCTGATTTATCTACTGATACAGAACTACGCCTATCCCAATAAACAGCTAAAACCATATTTAGTGTTTTAGGGCAACATTTGCCAGATTTTGGGGGATGAAAGTTAAAACTGTATTCGTTTACCCTTAAGTAAAGTGTGGTGAAAGTTATCACCTCTAAAAAGTCAACACCATATTTGTGACTTTTGATAATTGTTACACCCGTAAAGACAAACAGGTACATGCCACAATCAGATTTTATTAATTCGGGATCTTCCTTTTCTATTTAACGACTGGAATTCCACGCCGGAGCCTGGAATAAAATACTCCATTGCTTCCAAAGAAGTTACAGGTTAGTGCTTGCTGAATGGACTTAGACTCAGTGATAAAACCACATTTCAGGTATTAGAACTATATGTAATAAACTGTAGTATTACCTAATTTATCGTATGCTTTCATTTTTCCCCTGTGATTGAGAACTAATAAGACTTTCTGCGTACGATCACAGGACACTTTATATTTAATTTAAGTTAAACTACCTTGTAAACCGAAGGTATACGTATACAGTAGGCAATTTAAAACATAATTTCACCCATTAGAAGTCCAACACTTTTAATTTAGTTCCTAAATCGGCGTACTAGATAATTTATTAGTGCAAAATACAACTGTCCATAAAAAGTAAGATTATTCAACGTAAATCAATCGACAGTCTAAAGCTGGACCTACATCTAAACCGACTTGGCGTATGGCACAGATGACGTCATACTTGTAGAAGTGTTGTTCATTGTTTCTTTGTTTTTTTTTGTTCTAATCCATTTAGCAAATAGTCACATATTTCTATAGTATAAAATGAAATTCACATAGACTGTAATTCAGAATCCCTTTTTTATTGTTAAATATAGATTTTAACTGTTTTTGAAATCGGTGTGTTTTATTTTTGGATCTAGTTGTTTCCTGTTTTCATTAACATCATCGCCGGGCCTAAAACAGGTGGCGCTTTGAATTTATATAACCCCCCTATCTCCGGCATGCTAGCCTAGGCACTGCCCAAAAAGAAGGAGCAATCAACACCGAAAAAAATAAACACCTGTACCGAAGCATTCAATATTTAATTTTCATTCATTCATTTTCATTTTAATTCTTTCTTTCTCTCGTGGCGTAGCAATATATCAACAATAGATAAAAGGTACCTGGGAAAGTTAAATGCTTCCATGCTTACCGACTACTCTTGGATTCTTGTTAGCGATGCTTCAGAAACAATTCACAAAAGAAAAGCATGACAAGATATTTAGTGTCTCTAAAAATGTAAAACTATGTACTTTTTATTATTTTGTTGAAAATAAAATAAAAAAACTTGTTCTTAACAATTGTAACTAAGTTTTTAATTTCATTGCCATTTTTATGTTCAGCGCCCCAAAATTAACAAAAAAAAAATGCATTTTTCATAGAACATACAACAAATAAACTAAAATTTGTTGCTTAGTGTAACTATTAAAATATTTTTTTAATATACCACATTCTTAGAATGACTAAAATGTATAAACTAATTTGTAACTTGGTCCTGAAAATTTGTGATTGTGAATTTTTAATAGCTTTGAAAATACATCTAAAATTTAAAACGAAAAACTTGGGGTGAAATAGATAAAATAACTGTTGTGTGTGTTTTCTCATCGACAGCTATTCTATACATTCCTTACTATTATCAAAGATTATTATTAGCGTTAGCTATAATAATCTTTGCTATTATCTATTGCATACATCCCACGTTTCTCATTTTTAATCTTACAAGTATTTTAATAGCTATTAAAAATTTACAGTCACAAATTTTCGGGAGAAAGTGACAAATTATTTAACACTTTTTAATCCATTTTAAAAAAGTGGTATATTAAAAAATTGTTATATTTAAAGAAGTACAGTTTAAGAGAAAAATGTTTGTAAAGGGTGTTTTTATAGAGGTATAGAACTTTTAAATGGAATAAAACAAAGATGAATTTTTTAAATTGACATGAAATTTACTTTATTCGAAAGATAACCTTCTGGCATTATAATTTAAATATGACTTCTGGCATATGACCGGCACGGCTGGCTCGGACGTAGTCTAATCTGGAGGTCCAATTTTCGATGACTTTTTCCAACATTTGTGGCCGTATATCGGCAATAACGCGGCGAATGTTGTCCTCCAAGTGATCAATCGTTTCGGGCTTATCGGCGTAGACTAGCAACTTCACATATCCCCACAGAAAATAGTCTAGCGGCGTTAAGTCGCACGATCTTGGAGGCCAATTCACGGGTCCGAAACGTGAAACTATGCGGTTACCAAACATTTCCTTCAATAAATCAATTGTGGCACGAGCTGTGTGACATGTTGCGCCGTCTTGTTGAAACCACAGCTCCTGCACATCATGGTTGTTCAATTGATGAACGAAAAAGTCAGTAATCATGGCTTTATAGCGGTCACCATTGACTGTAACGTTCTGACCATCATCGTTTTTAAAGAAGTACGGACCAATGATTTCACCAGCCCATAAAGCACACCAAACAGTCAGTTTTTCTGGATGTAACGGTGTCTCAACATACACTTGAGGATTATCATCACTCCAAATATGGCAGTTTTGTTTATTGACGTATCCATTCAAACAAAAGTGAGCTTCATCGCTAAACAAAATTCGTTTATGAAAATCGGGATCAACGGCAATCATGTTTTAGGCCAATTCACCGAATCTACGCCTTACTAGGTGATCGTGTGGCTTCAATTCTTGCACGAGTTGGATTTGGTAAGCACGCAAACCAAGATCTTTCCGCAAAATCTTCCATAAAGTGAATGGACACATATCCAATTCCTGTGCACTATGGCGGATAGACTGATTCGGGTCTTCCTCTACGCTACGCTCTACAGCAGCAATGACTTCTTCTGTACGCACTGTACGACGTCTCTGTGGATGCGTATTATCATTTAGAGTAAACGTGGTGCGAAAACGTTCCATAATTAATCGAATTAATTGGTCTGATGAACGATTATGTTGACCGTAAAATGGACGTAGTGCGCGATACGTATTTCGAACAGAACCATCATTTTCAAAATAAATTTGCACAATTTGGAAGCGTTGTTCAGGCGTCAGTCTATTCATGTTGAAATGCCAAACCAAACTAAACATAAATCACTTGACAGCTGACAAGATGGCCGCCAGTTAAAAAAGTGTTGCCAACTTAAAGTTCTATACATCTATAAAAAACACCCTTTATTTGCAAAACCGACAACTAAATTACATTTTTTAATAATTAAAATCCATTCTTGAGTATAGACGCTCCTAAAATTTTATTTTGATATGTCTGAGAAAATGGCCACACCACAACAATTTTTATGTTTAAGCTAAACTCTGTTACATAAAACACATTACAAAAATAACCATTTCTATTTTACTGCTCGTGTAAAGTGTAAGTTAAGCATCCTTTTATCATACTTTTATCGTGCCGTTTATTCCTTGTATCTGGCATGAAAATATTTAGTTGTCGAATAGACATATAAAATAACATTATATGCTCTATTTTATATAGTTATTCCGATCACGTTGCCTATTATAGAAATAAATACAACGTGAACTTCATATTAGAAACAGTTTTCTCTATCTTTTCTTACATGTTACTTCTAATAAAAATTTGTTTACTTCATATATTATATTTAGTTATATTTCAAAATTCAAAGAGAATTTAAATAAATATTTTTTTTTCAAAAAAAATTAAAGTGATCAAGTTAAAGAACGCGAAACAAAGGTCAACCTCGTAATGAAAGTCAAAATGCTGAATTTTTGCTCAAAATTAATCTTTGACGTTCCAAAAATTTGCTGAAAAGTTTCGCGTTCGTGAGTAAAAATATTCAAGGTCAACGGTCCCGAAAATCAGATATATAATTTCCTTCACTAAATTAAATATAGTATCTCATCACTTCTGAACGATCTTTGACTAATTAATTCTTTATTAACCTTAATATTTATTTAATTTATTTATTTTATTTTATTTGTTTACACTGCCCTACAGTACCAGATTCCTTATTATTAGACAGCTAAAAGAACAGTTATAAGAATATTGCATAATAGATACAGTACAATAAGTATAATTTTGTTTCTATTTGTTGACCGTGTAGTTATTAATTAGTTTTTACTTTTTTGGGTTTCGGTCATATTATTACTTTATGATTATGATGTCAAAAACTCATGGGAATTTAGCGACTATATTAAAAATAAAACTATCCCTCAAGGTCACATATTAGTATCTTTTGATGTGGTTTCCCTATACACTAATATCCCCATTAACTTAGCTATTCAAAGCATAGAAAATTATTGGGAAAAAATAAAAAACTTCACACCATTAACAAAAAATGATTTTAATGAAGCTACCAAATTATGTTTAACGCAAACCTTTTTTCGCTTTCAAGATTCTTTCTTTTCACAAATCTACGGTGTTGCCATGGGTTCACCAATATCTGCAACAATAGCAAACCTTGTCATGGAACTTCTAGAAGAAAGTGTAATTAAACAACTAAATTACAAACCTTTTTTCTTTAAAAGATACGTCGACGACTGTATATTATGCATACCGAAAGACAAAGTTCAGTACACCCTCAATAAATTTAATAGTTATCATAATAAAATACAATTTACATTAGAAAAAGAAAATAACAAAGCCATTAATTTCCTCGACATTACTATTCAATATGATCACAATGATAACATAAAAAAAAACTGGTACACAAAACCGGTATGGTCAGGGAGATACCTAAATTACAATTCTGTAGCACCCATAAAATACAAAAAGAGTATGGTCACAGCACTAACCGATAGAGCTATCAAATTTTCCCATCCACAATTTAGACCGCAAAATTTAAAAAAAGTTAAAGACACTTTAGCGAAAAACAATTACCCAAAGAAATTTATTGAACCCATAATAAAAAGCCGAGTAGATAAAATCTATAACAACAATCAGCCAACAAAAAGCAATGTTCCTTCAACCCAAAAATACATATCATTGCCGTATATACCAGAAATTACTAATCCCATTAAAAAAGTGCTAAAACCATATGATATCCAAATAGCTGAAAAACCTTCGAATAATTTCAAAAACCTTTACACAAAACTAAAACCTGATATCCCTAAAGACGAACAAACAAATGTCATTTACAAGATCAATTGCTTAGATTGCAACCAAACATATGTCGGTCAAACCAAACAGTATTTAAAAAATAGAATACAAAATCACAAATACAGCATTAGACATCACAATACCGATAATAAAACAGCCTTAGCCAAACATGCAATTGATAACATGCACAACATCGATTTTAACAACGTGGAGATTTTAGACAAAGAAATTAATTACAAAAAAAGAACAATTAAAGAAATGATCCACATTAAAAGAACACCCGGTACAATGAATTTCAGAACGGACACAAATGACCTGAGTAATGTATATACGAATCTAATAGGGCAATAAAATTGCAGATGGTCCAGAAACTTTCAAACCCTTTGGTAGTACTCCGTCAAAAGCACAACAAACCAGATGTGAAAAAAAAAATGCATCAAAAAATAATAGTTTTTTATATTTATATTTATATTAAATAAGAAATGTTTAATTATATTGTATTAAAGTAGTAAAATAGTTAAATGTAAGTTTTTCAAGTGAACCACCTGTTAACATTAGGTAAGAAAGTAAAATTTTCAGTTTATATAGCATAAATTTACATATTCCTTTTCATATTTACAGTAATTCTCTGAAGATGGTTTAATCAATAAAATAAACCGAAACGTCAGAAAAAACATGTGTTAATTCTTTTATAAAGTAATAATATGACCGAAACCCAAAAAAGTAAAAACTAATTAATAAGTATAATATAATTTATAAATCAATCACAGATAATTGTAATAAATAGATTTAACAACAGAATATTTACGGTAAAATATATCAAATTTGTCTTTTAGGCGATCATAAAGGGAATATATAGAGTATAGTGGGAAAATTATAACACATTAGTTCTTGGTTTTAACAATAGTTATCCCTGGAACATGAAACTGAATTCTCGCCAGCAAATAAGATACCAAAATCTTGTTATTAACCAGTTTATACGAAATAGCACTTAAACCCAGTTACAGCACTTCTTCAAAGTGCTGAAATCAAATCTTGCCAATAGGCTTTCAGAAGGTCTAGAAGCCTATGAATAAGACCCATCCAACGATACAAGAGAATAATATATAATGTGGTTATGATCTGAAGCGACGCACATTCTTGACTAGATCTCACTAGAAAATCCAACGTTCGGTAAATTCTCAATACTATATCATTAATATGATATAAGTCTGCAATCAAACGTGACTGCGAGGTCTTTCATGTAGTTAACCCGTCTTGGAAGAACACTATTGATATCATAATCAAGCAGTATAGCCATTTTATTTCTTGAAAATAACACAACGTTACACTTGATGAGAAGCAGTTTGTTTCTTAGACACCAAACATTTAATTCCATGAGATCCAGTTCGCGATTCAAGCAATCGCTGGAGCTCAGTATTTCTCGCAAAATCTTTTAATCGTCTGCATAAAGTAGTACTAAACATATTGAGAGCGATTTAAAATTAAAATCAGACAGTTTAAAAAGTAAAACACCATCATCAAGTCGATCAAATGTTTTGAAAAAATGTGTGCAAACGACATCGACCTGAGTGCCAGAATCATACTGCGCAATAATAGAAAAATTGATCACAGTAGACTTTCCAAAAGTAAAACCATGCTACTGTTCCATCACAAGAGACGCAGTGTAAAAGGACTCGCTCAAACACGTTTGAAAAATTGCACATTATCGCTATGGGACGATAATTTTCGACCCTGGTTTTATCATCCTTTTTAAACATCGGACAGATTTTTAATTCCTTTCAGAGGCCAAAAAAAGTAAATTTCTGAATTAAAAATTACAGACCAAAGCTCAAAAGCTACAAAAAGTAAAGTATGCTATCAAAAACGAAGAGTGAGGTCATAATTATAACAATAAATGTATGGGTTTTAATTATTAACTCCGCGGACATCGTGAAATTATTCCGACATTTATCAGATTCAGAATTTCGTCAAACAATCTATTCAGATCGACTAAGCCAGTAGCATTAACATGAATACTACAATGAAGGAATACGTTCAAGATCGTCATGGCACAGTAGTTGCTTCTACCTACCAAATATCTTATTCCTGAACCCAAACAATTTACGTTTGTAGAATGGACAGTTCTCATCCCATACAGCATGATTAGTATCAACAGTACCACCAGAATATATAGACAAGTCGTTCATGCAGTTGATGCATTTAAGAGAAGCAAAGTTTCTACACTCAGATAGATCATGTGCCTCAAAACATCGTGCACATGCTTTCTCCGAGGTTATAAAATAGTTCACGATTACTTGCCTAGTAAGGACTTTCAAACTTTTATCATTATTATCAATGCCTAAACAGTATCTCCATTATCAATAAAAAAAACTGTACCAATGTAAAACAACATTCACCATAAAATAAGTTGAATCTTGGTTGAATAATTATCACCCTGGATTGTTAACTTCTTGTATTAAAATTATTTTCTCTTTTGTATTATTTGAATCAATATGTTAGGAGTAAAGATGCTTTACTGTACTTTTAATTGATACACGTTAAGCGTTATTATTAATGCAAAAAAAAAACAATCTAAACGCTTTAATTAGAAGTCGTGCTGGATTTCTTCAAACATTGTACGTGATAAATGCTGGCTGTTTTATTTCTTTTCTAAATTACCTTTTTAAACAATTAAGAACAACAAAATTTACTTTGTTAAGCTGATTACTTATTCATTACTGAAAATTGGCCTGACTGCGGTATTTTAATACTTTCATATTCTCAAATGCAATGCCTTAAAACTACGGATTCACATAACTTTATAGAACTTTTTAGCTCACTCATTTTTTACTAGTATCTCGTACTAAAAGCAAAATATCGAACAACGGAAAATTTCGTAAGTAGGTTTGATTATTAGGAAGGTTACTTGCACCGTTTTTATTGTATTTATAATATTTCCATGGCTTCAAAGATTCTGTCACAAAAACTGTCACGCATGTTTAATGCCAAAGATAAAATTTCCTGTTTAAAAAAACTCACGAGTTTACAGACTAAATTGTTCGGATTTCAATAGCTGTTAAACCGGACACACGGGAAGAAATTTTCAACCAAAATTGAAAAAACACAAAAAGACTTATTTCAAATTTTGCTAACGCTTTCAAAGAAATAGACCATAGTTTCCAAAATGCTAACACTATTCAAATTTTGCATACTGTACCCTAAAGTAAATAGCTTAAAATCTTAGATGTAATAAAACCAGTATAATTAACTTTCTTAATAATCAGACAGACCTAAAAAAATTCCCCATAGTTCGATATTCTGCCTTTAGTATTTAGATAGTAGTAGTAAAAATTATGTTAGTTGAAAACTGCTTATAAAATGTAACAGTGTTTTTAAACTACAATGACGCCAATTTTTAATAATAAAAAGGAATAAGTTCTTCTTCTTCTTCCTCTTGTTATAGGCTTACAGCCTGTTTTTTCCAACTCAATCATTCATCTCATTTGATGTTGAAATCTAGGACTCTCTCCATCTTTTAGGTGGTCTACCTATTGGTCTTCTGGTTTCCGGTGTTCCATCTCGGGCGATTCTCGCTATCCTATTTTGCGCCATTCTTCTTACGTGCTCATTCTAGGCTCTTCTGTGCTTCCGTCCCCATCTTACTATATCCTGCATTCCATGTTCCTCGCGTATTGTTGAATTGCGTATGTGATTTCTTAATGTGTATCCCGATATTTTTCTTAGTACTTTCATTTCGGCAGTTCTTAGAATTGATTTTGTTTTTGTGTTGTCAGCTCTCGTCTCTATTGCGTACGTCATTATCGGTCGAATACAGATCTTGTAGATTTTTGTTTTTGCGTCCTTACTCATGTATGTGTTGTGCCATATTATATCCGCCAGGCTTCCTGAGATTCTATTTGCCTTGTTTACTTGGTTTCTTACTTCTCTTGTTCTGTCTTGGTTTGTGGATATCTCAACTCCTAAGTAATTAAAGGTCATGAGTTCTTCTATTGGTTTGTCATCCACTATTAGTTTGCATCTTAAGGGCACTTTGCTTATTACAATTGACTTAGTTTTATCGATGGATATTTTCATGTTGAATTGCTTGCTTATGGTGTGGAATGCAAATAGAAGTCTTTGGAGATCGTCTTCATTTTCCGAGACTATAACGGCGTCATCAGCGTAACATATTATTGTTATTTCCCCGGTATTCATTCTGTACCCTGGTGCCGCTCTTTTGACGTTCTCAATTATTTGGTCCATTACTATGTTAAACAGTAATGGACTCAGAAAGTCCCCCTGTCGTATGCCCGACGCTATCGGTACATCCTTAGTTAGGTTGCCGCTTACTGAGATTTGTGTTGTGGTGTTGGAGTTTAGCTGTTCAACAAACTTAACAAAGTAAAGTTTTGTTTTTATTAATTATTCACAGTTCACTATTACAAAATAACAAATGACTCAATCAAGTATTTATTTGGTTTTTAATTAGAATTACACGAACAGATTTTCTGGCAGTATTTACATATACATTCTATTGTTAAAAGATTACTTACTTCAAAAATAATGCACTTTTAAGAAGGGCAGTGGAATATATTGTTGTTTTTTCATGAAATCTTGGTAAAACATGTCAACAGAGCAACCAGGTTTCCATTTTTATTAGAAAAGTTAGAAAATAACTATTTTATTAAATATCTCTTTTAAAAAAAACATTGTGCCTTTTGCCTTAAGGAACCCTATAAAAATATTAAATTTTAAAATTTTTCCACCAATCATATAAAACAACTAGAGTGAATGCTATATGTGTAAAAATAGGTCAAATTGGTTTAATTAAAGAAGAAACCAAAAATCTGTACCAAGCGAGCCGTTCAGGAGTTTTGCATATACTATTTTTTTATAAGGAATTGTATTACATGCAGTCTAGTTATTTTAATAGTTTAGTGCCCAAAAACTCAATTTCTATGTCAGTCAAGCAAACCCTTAGTGTATTATATAAAATATAACAAAGGCTGCAGACTTAGATTTACCATACACCTGTCTCAGAATACTATTAAAAATTCAAAAAAAAGACATAATTCTCTTAATAAAATGACACTCTATAAATAAGAGCTTAACTAAAATTTTTTATAGGCAAATTTTCGGCCTAGAATATACATGTATTATTTAATAGAACCTAAACTCTATTCTACCGAAAGAAAAAAGTTTTGTGCCTAACCCTTTTAAGTTCTGACCAACACGAACAAGAAAATTATCCAACAGACGAGATTTGTCTGGATAAAGATATACCGAGAAATATAATATCACTAAGCTTATCAAATGTTGGGACCGACAGGTTAATTGACCCTTTCTCTCTTTTAGGGTTTTCGAGATGTGTTCTTATCTGGTAAAGCAAGCAGATTGAATAGAAAAGGGACTAAATCAGGGGATAAAGATTAGAATTTTTAACCACATAAAGACTTTTCTTAAGCACACTTTTTTTATTTGGTTAAGTCATTAGAAAATTAAAACACCAATTTTGACATTGATTGACTTATTGTAACAGAAAAATTACACAAAATTAAACAGTAGATGTAAAATGCTTTTCTGCAGAGGACCTGGCCTCTTATTCATCTAAACCCGTCTCCTCAAAAGTGTGATGTGAAAGATGATGTGAATAGCGATGTGAACTGTCACTTCATACTTTTGACAGCAAAAGCCGTATTCTTGAAAAAGCAATGTTGTCAGATGTGAACGTGCTAAAACCTGCTGATTTCAAAAAATAAAATGGATGACAGATTGAATTGAGCTGTCAGACCGAAAATGTCCGTAGTATGTTTTGTCGCCATTTTAGGCAAAAAGTAGACTTGGTACGTCAAATTAATCGAAAAAAAGTAAAAAAATAAACAGTGTTGTTTTTGTTATTGTTGTGACGTTATTGATTGTCATTATAATATTTGTTTTGTCTGGATTAAAATTACTTATTATCACTTAACAACCAAGAAATATAGACCAAGCCATCAGTATAATATTTAAATGTAAAAACATATATTATCTTGGCACTCTAAAACTATTAAACAAAAATGCATACAAAGTGCTAAGTACTTTAGGATTCTAATATATAAAGAAAAAGGGATATCAACAAAAACAGCAACTCATATATACAAAGTAATATACTGACGTCAATTGGAATACATGTCCCCTATATAGAGTAACTGCAAAAAGCCAGCACTGATGAACCTTGAAACGGTTGAAGTTATAATTCTACGTAGTATAACTAAAAGCCATCATCCCAATCCAATACGGAAACTATCCAATCAGTTATTTATTGTAAGAATTCACAAAATAACCAGCCTCTTACTGCAAGACGTTCTTTCCTGACAACTAAATTTGAAAGAAAACCTGAAACTTGAACAATGATACAGAAACTGTTTAAACCATTAACCGAAACTAAAGGCCAAAGATACTGGCAGATCTCAAATTCAACTTTTAATATATATTTTTTTTTATTTTATCAAGATTTGTGGAGACTTGAAGATCAAATGTACCATAAATAAGGTTGTTAATCTAAAGGGCCTCATTCGTTGATCTGTAGGGTTCATATTTATATATCCATATAAATTGTAATCATATTTATTTAATTGTAGCGTAGTATAGTGTTTAATTAAGTTAAATGCTGTAGTTATCGTTATTTAGATATAAAATTTGTTACTTATTTAAATAAAAGTGTCAGATAGCTTACAAATTGTTATTTCTCAAATTTATTATAAGTTGCGTCGTAAAAAGAATTATTTATGTTAGACTTAACTGTTTAAAACTAAGATACTTGGCTGTTATGGACGCAAGTATTTATGTTAAATCCATAAACAAAACTAGCCGTCGAAAAATATTTTTAAATAGCACGCTCATACAATTGAGTTGTGAATAGAATCTCCTGTAATAATTTTATATGTCCGTAATCTCAAATTTACTTAATATTTCCGAGACATATTCAACTTTTTAAGGATATTTTATAAAAAAATTTGAAAATATTAAGTATATCGGGGTACCAACTAATTAACGATTCAACTGGTTATTCAAAAAATAAAACGTTTTAAAGAAACGGTTCGTCAACATATTATTTTTTTATGACGAGTTATTTTGAACAACCCAAAATAAAATACAAATTTTTAATACTATTTTATTTTTTGAAATCCGTACGTTTACTATTGCTGTATTTTTTAAAGTAATTATGAAAGGATCAAAGTGAAAAAAGTGAAACTGATAACTTCATGTTCTTTTGAATATGCATTTACTTGTCACTGGGTCGAAGTGATCATGATTACTTCAAGTGACAGAACTGAAAGTGAAAATTACTGAAAAGAATAGCCTTTATGTCATTTAGCGGCTGACATTTCATTTGCGCATGTTTCACCGTTCGCTTGCCTTCCACCGGGCGAACGAGGATATGAATAATGAACATTTCAAGAATATGCGTTCGCCACCTTTTCACCGTTCACTTCACGTTCCCCAGTTCGAGAATACGGCCCTGGGCATGAATAGGAACGAGGCATTGAGAGGTCGAACAAATGCCTCGTTCTTGTCTCTTTTATGTTTTTTTTTTAATTACGATTAGTGATCCAGTAAATTTCGACACGAACATTTGATAGTGGCCGCTACTCTGTTATTTTAATTATATCATTACACAAAAAAAAATGAAACGCTGTTAGACAACACCTATATATTGAAGTTGGTTGTTTATCGGATATCAATCATTTTAAAATAGCAGGGTAAACGGGGAAAAAATGTACTTTTTCGAAATTTTGTTAGATTCTTCAGACAGCAATATATTCTACAAAAAATTATCTTTAAATCATATAGCATTATCTTTGCTATGAAGGTTTTAAAAAAAATAACCGGTTTTTTCCACAAAATAGTTATTTTTTTTTTAAACTCTGATAAAACTCAGTTTTTTCATTACCCCGACTCAGTACTAATTTTTGATTATTATTATTTAATGTGCAAGAAAAACTGTTACTTCTAATATGAAGAGATAAAAAAATAAAATAAGACCAACTGGAAAGAATCAAGCAAGGCGAGGCAGTTGAAAAAGCGGAAATGTCGTCTACATTTAAACAAATTTGTCTTTGAAGTACCTATTCGTCGTTTTACCAAAAGCAGTTTGCGGCGACCAAAGAAGTTGAAAAGAGTAAAAGGAAGGGGAATATCCTAAAATAAACTCGGTCAGGCATGTAAAGCTCTACTCCCCTTAAAGGGGTTATATTGTACTTGCGCAGTAGATCAGGAAACAGGACTGAACTTAAGCAACCTCTTATTACGTTATTTTATTGAAAAATTACAATTTAGAGTTCATTATTAAATTGTTAGTAAAATAAATACTGACTTAAAATAGATTTAAACATAATTCTCTGGAAAAAAACTTATTATTATGGAAAATCTAAGAAAACAACGATTTTTTGAAAAAAATTCGGTATTTCCCCTATTACTAGGTCGTAGAACACGATTCTGATCTTCGTTTTCCATAATTTTTCCTCAGTGTTGCGGAAAACAGTGAAAAACACTTTCCACTTTAAGTTGAATTTTTTATACTAAATCGTTAAAATTTTGTTCCAATCACAAATTCCACACTGTATTATATAAAAATTCATAAATTTGTACATTTTTATCGGAAAAATCAGGAAAATTATCAAAAAACAGATGAAAAGAAAATGGCTTCCCCCATTAAATAGTGGTGTGACTCGTTCCTAAAACCTGAAAAATTAGAGTGTGCCCATTTTGGTAAGATTTATAGTACCTTAAATAATTTGAATTTTGACAAAATCTAACCTGATTTTCATGTTTCAAATACTTAAGAAGTATTACAGTTATGTACTCGAAATTTACAGTGAAGTGTAACAATAAACCATATTTTATATCTCAGTTGCTATATTATACAGGGTGTCCAAAAATTAAAACTAATCAAATAAGAACTTTAAGTGGCTATAACTTGAATAATTTAAAATGAACACTATACTTTTTACCTTACCAGTAAATATACCTTTTAAATACATGTCGAATAGTATAAGGGTGTTCTATAGCTAAGCCTTCGCGTTTTCACAGAATATGCCAAATAATCGTTTTCAGCACCATTTTGTGTTTTTAAATAGATTTCCTAATGTATCTAGTTGCCTATGGCATTTAGAAACGCCAGATAATTCATTTAATCTGTCAGTGTAGTATGCAAATCCTATCGCTATAATAGCTGTATTATTTTCTGTGACTGTGAAACTTCATTTATAGAATTGAATTATTTGAATATTGTTGTGTTATTGCTTTGTCAAAATGAGGATTTATCCAAAAAAAGACCATACTGATATGTTTTTTTTCCTTGGAAAATGTCATCAAAACTGTTTGTTGGCTTCTCGCGTCAATGCTCAAAGGTTTCCTGAAAGAAACCATCCTAAACCAGCCGTTTTTGTGAAACCCTTAAACCAGTTTTGGGAAAGTGGAAGTATCAGTTATAAAAAAAACTGTTATAAGAAAACATGTCACTGAGGATGAAGAAAATGTTTTTACTGTACTTGGTTCAATGATCAAAAATCCCAATATTAGTCAGAATTATATATATATATATATATATATATATATATATATATATATATATATATATATATATATATATACATGTATATATATATATATATATATATATATATATACATATATATATATATATATATATATATATATATATATATATATATATATCCGAAAATACTAACATTAGCCAAGCAAGTGTTTCAAGGATTCTTAACAATTACAGATTTCATCCTCATAAAATCCAGTCTTGCCAATCGCTTCACGGAAATGATTTTGACAACTGAACTGAATTCTGCTTGTGGGTGTTATATAAAGTGGCAAAAAATGAACGCTTTTTGGATAATGTATTGTTGAATAATGAATGTACTTTTCATAACAATGGTTTCGTGAATAGACACAACTTCTATTACTATTCTGATTTAAATCCGCATGAATACAGAGTTATGAGAAACCAGAAAAGGTGGTCGGTTAATATGTGAGGAGGAATACTGGGTCCATACTTAATTGGACCCTACTTTTTTGAAGGACCTTTAAATGGTTTAATGTTTCGCGATTTTCTTTTATACCAACTTCCAGTGTTATTAGAAAATGTCCTTTTAAATATTAGAACAACTATGTGGCTTCAACTAGATCGAGCTCCGCCTCACTATCATCGTGGGGTTCGACAATTTTTAAATCTCAACTTTCGAAACAGATGGATTGGGAGAGACGGATTTCAAAATGGGCCCCCGAGGTCTCTGGACTTAACTCCACCAGATTTCTTTTTATGGGGATACATAAAAGGAATTGTCTACAATGCGCCCCCCACAACCCCTCAAAATATGAAAATATGTATAAGAGACTATTTTCAAACTGTAACCCCCCAAATGTTGTCCAGAGTTTGCAATGGTTTCGAAAAAACAATATACAAGTGTTTGGAAATGGATGGTCAGCATTTCGAACATCTACTATAAATGTTTTGCTTCTGTTTTATACTATCGTCCAAATGTTATTACCATTATTGATGTTTTAGCCTGTTGGATGACTATAAATCGTGTTCCGAGTTTCTTAACATTTGTAAAGATATTTCTGATTATTATTCTTATAGTTGTAAATTACCTGTCATTTCCAAATGTCATAGGCAACTGGATACATTAGAACATCTATTCAAAAAATATAAAATGGTGCAGTAAACGATTATTTGGCGTATTCAGTGAAAACGCGAAGACTATAGATCACCCTTATACCATTCGATAGGTATTTTAAAGGTACATTTTCTGGTAAGGTAAAAATTATAGCGTTCTATTTAAATTAATCAAGTCAAATTTATTATTTAGTTAGTTTTAATTTTTGGACACCCTGTATAATATAGCAAGTTTATTATAATTGGAATATAAAATATGATTTATTGTTACACTTCACTGTAAATTCCGAGTTTATAACTGAAATACTTCTTAAATATTTGAGACTTGAGAATTAGGTTAGATTTTGTCAAAATTCAAATTATTTAAAAACCCTTAAGGTTTAGGTACTATAAATTATTAAAATAGGCACTTATTTTGATCGGAAAATCCAAAAATGTGATAATATGCAGGGAGTTCCATTTAAAAAAACACAACTTTGATACTTTCAGAACTTTTGGGACACCCCGTATAATGTGAAAATAATTTTAAAAAGTAACTATACTAGACCCCCATTTATTCCAACAGTGAAACTTTTTGAAAGTCACATATTTTGTGTCGTATAGGGTAAATAACCTTGTATAGGTATTTTCATTGGACCCGCTGAGAATGTATATGAAACCAACAGTTTGCTTCCATTCACTTCATAAATCTTTGACCATGAATATTATTTAGCTGATGGTATTTAAGGCTTGCGAGATATGACAACAATGCGTTTTAAGTTTTTAGTCCTTGCTCTGTTAATAGAGCATAAGACCGTTTCGTCCCTGACAGAAATTATGGATTTTAGATATAGTAGTCTCAAGTTATCTTTTCCTTTATATGTAACTAGAGAAACTTAAAAGTATTCCCTTAAAATAAGGATTGCGGAATCCAACGAAAGGTTTTCTTTCCAGAATAACACATCCAAATCTGTAAAACGAATCACGTATTTAACGTCAAACGATATTATTTTTTTAAATATTTTTTTTTATAATATACAGGCCATAATTATTGTCCATTAAACTACGAAATATTTCTTTTTTCAATCTCAGATTAGAAATATAAATGTTATCTTTGACAGCCCATCACAAAGGGACCCTATTTATTCAGAGTTAAGCTAAAATTTCCTTCTAAGTTACGTAATAATTCAATTCGCTTAGAAACTTTACGTGTTTGATTAAAATCCTCAATGGGGTTTCAAATCCGAATCCTTATCCACTGATTTAGTCCCTGTCCCATTCAATCTCCTTAGTTTACCAGATAAGAAGATCCCTTAAGCCTTAAGAGAGATCTATGAAAGAGCCAATTAACCTGTCGGTCTTAACATTTGACAAATAATATTAGATTTCGTGTAGTGAATCTTTATTCATTCGTATCTTATCTGATGGAATTTTAGACAAGCAGCTTGAAAAAATTAAAAAATTAAAAATAGAAAGAGGATTGTAATTTGTTGAAAAATAAAAAAATTTGAATTAATACCCCCTTAAAAACTTTTTTTAGGCCTTGTATATGTTCCCTTTAGATTAGGTGACGTAGGTTTAAATTCTATTAACGATTAACGCTGAGTTTAATCAATGAACCGCCGACATTTGCAGTTTAAGTTTAAAGTTAAATTTGTATCTCCATCCATCTTAAGTGGGTCGTCCACCTTTGAGCCTTAAAATCCAAGCCTTAATTGCAAAGGAACTACTGAAGATAATTGAGACCTGTTCTTTTTCTCTTATTTGTACAAGCTTCGTCTTCTAAAATGTATTTTAGAAAATAATAATAATCACACTCTTGACCTTGGGACGTCCGTGACTTTGTCCCCGCAAAAAAGCCATATGCAACATTTTGTTCTGAAATAAAAAATGGAATATCTCTTTGTTTTGTATTACATTGGCTATGTTTCTTCGAAGATGATTTTTTTATATTGAAATTTGTTATAATTACGCTATTGTTTATAAAAAGTTCAAATTTCGACTTATTTTTTTGACCTACCAGAGGCTGTAAAAATGAAACAAAATAAAATTTCAAAAATCGTTCTCGGAGAAACATAGCTACTCATTTACTGAATAGCTGAAAAAATTGGATAAATATTTCTAGTAGAAGTCTTACTAAAAATTTGAAAAAGTGCAACTTTTAAGAAATCGCGTTTAAAGATAAATGATTGTGTAAAAAGTAGTTGGAGAAACTTACGATATAATCGACTATAGTAGGACAGTAGAGTTCTCCCTACTCGTCACAGAGATGTTCTTGGTCTGCCACATGCACCTCCATTTGTTGGATTCGGGCCCTTTTTGACGTCGTTCACTCACCGTTCCAAGCGGTCGATGCGGTCCTCGTCGAGTCGAGCTGCACACATCTCTACTTGAGGTCCCAGAGTAATTCCCAAGACTTCCATAATTTGTAGAGTCGATGAACTATTGTTTCGCATCATCAACATCAGTTTCAATCAGTTAATGTCTGGGCAGGAATCACTGGCAAATTTTTGATTGGACCATTCGTATTGCCGGCACGATTGAGTGGATAACTTTATTTGGAGTTCTTCCAGAACACTTCACGATTTAGTAGATCGCTTACGACTTAATAAAAAACGCGTTATTAATCTCCTACAATTGGTATATGGAACAAGTCAAAACCAGAGACAAATTTGGAAGAATTTATTACAGAAGCCCCACAGCAGACTTCTGTATAGAAATTTTAGAAAACCTATTAACTGAAATGCTGAAAAATGTTCCCTTGGCATAGTATATTGATATATATTTCCAGCAAGATGATGCACTGAGTCACACTCAGATAGTGCGACTTTTTTAGAAACTAATTTGCCTTAAAGATGGATTGGTACCAATGAAATTGTTAGAGTTCAGATCGCCTCATCTATATCTTCTGGATTTTTCTTATGGGGCTTTTTACAAAAAATAATTTATAAGACTCGACATTGTTCGGTAGAATAACTGCGCAATGCAGCAAATTTGTTTCTCATTTATTATTTTAAATACCTTAAGAAAAATTGAAGAAATATACCAGTTCTGAATTTGGTAAAATAGCAACCATTTTCTAGAAGCCTTAAAACAAAATGTTTCTTGTAAAGTTCTAGCAGCTTCGTTAGTTGAACTTGCTTAACTGCTTCCGGTAACAAAATTGTATTTCCGAAATATCTCTGTTTCAGTCCGTTGAGTTTTGCGCACTCTCTATATGGTTAATAGTTTCATTATCCTACAGATACCATCTGCACATCGGGTTATCTACCACACCAATCTTGTGAAGATGGCCCCTCAGGTGACAATGTCCTGTCACCTGAGGGGCCACAGTCTCACTACATTTTGCAGATATTTCCTTCCTAAGGAGAAAAGCTCCCTCGTAAGTCATGCACAACGTTCAGTTATATGATTCTTGGCATACCTCATTCCAGGTGCTCCTCTACCCAAGTGACCCAGACCCGACACGAGTCTGGTTGTGCAGCCCTTCCTTGTCAGACTGTTAAGTATTTCCTTGCACTCACACACAATAGCCGCGAAGTTACGACACTCGACTTCAGTGCTTCTACTGTCTGAGCATATGTTTATTACCCTATTCCTGTTTATGTCGCTCCGCAGTATAACATAAATTTCCGCTGTAAAGATCGTCGCATGTTATTCGAGAGAGTAGAACTCTATGACTTTAATTCTATTGCCGGAACTTGTCGAGATTCATCTTTAAACCACCGGGATCCATTCTCGAAGGATTTTGCTCCCTTCCGAATCCTTTCTTCAAGGCAATTGGAACTCAAAAGAGTGGTTAGGCTTTAAAAGCGGGGCCATATAATCTTTTGGCATGGGGAGTGATTGACATGTCTCCACCATGCTTTTCCGTACACCTGGTTGGCTGCCCATTCCAGTTCCGAGATGCCCTAGGCAGCTGGGACGATGAACAGCCTTCAGGGCATCGTTCTCTGTATATAAGTAGAGAGGAGGTAGATTCATCAGGACCTCCAGAGCCCTAGTCCTCATCGCACTCAACATTCTCACACAAGCCATTACTTGAACTTTGTCAAGTTGAAGAAGGTGTTTACGCCTTGTTGTACTAGACCACCATACAATACCGGCGAACATGATCAAAAGATCACTATAGGATATATCCAATATTGTACTTTCAGTGTGAGCCCCCATGTGCACCCTAAGGCTCATTTACAAAACCAGAAAGCACGTATGGCTTTCCGATTCGATCCTCAAAATGATCGTTGCAGCTCAGTCGTTAGTCCATAACTAATTTTAGGTATTTAACTGTTCCCTTGTATTAAAAAGTCCTTCCCGACAATATAATAATTGTGATATGCCTCCTCATTTCTTCTTCTTTGTAAAGAGTACCACCTCATTCTTGTCCGGGTTTATTTCGAGGCTTTCAGGCCCCGGATATCACGACCAGGGCACAAAATGACCAGGGACTGGCCTTATTTAGTTCACTCAGCAGGTTGTCCGCCACAAGGCTCCATTATAAAGACAATATAACTGCTCCCTATGGACAGCCCCTATTTGACAGTGCTTTAATAGTTACATTGTTAAGCTCAGCAGGATCAGTAGCTGATCCATGCAACTACTGCATTTTCAGAGCCTCGTCATTGTAGAGCATTACATATCGAATCGTGATATGTGTTGTCAAACGCTACCTCAATATCGATAAAACGACATAAGGAGGATTGACCATTCGACAGTGTGGTTTTGTCTCTTACTCCATGGAAAATAGACTTTCGTTAGTAACAAAAATGTAACATTGGTTTTTTTGCAGGAATGTATTTATTTCGGCATCCTACAAAACATATCTCGATGGTTACTCTAAAAGACCTGACAAAAAAAATGGCGGGCCAAAAATGTCCACGATTTTCGATTTTTTGAGTTTATCTTGAAAAGTAAAACCTGTATCAAAAAATATTTCAAACAAAAGTTGTACAGAATTAAAAAACCTATCGATTCATATAAGGTATAAGTGGCGCTATTAGTTATCGAGATATATTTTTTTTCGACAAAATTTACGGTTTTGGTTTTTTTTTAAGAAAAAAAAAAGACATTTATTAACAAATTACCGATTTAACATAAATATAGGTATTATCATTCTAAAAAAGTATGTCAAACCCGGAATCTGTGAGTTTTTTATTTCCCGAGAAATTTGATGTCAAAGTTGAAAATTCAACCTCAATTTTCCGCTTTCCTAATTAAGATACAATGCTCAATTTTAATGGAAATTGTTTGTATGGTTTTATATTTTGAAGATCTATTTAAAAAAATTTTTTTTTTAGTCGTGGACCGCGAAATTTTGCAAAAACCAATTTATGAACCAAAAAAGTTGCCATATTTTTCACCGGATGGAGATAAAATTTCTTTAATGCGTGCATTGGATTTAAATGTATCATTTCCGATCTCAAAAAAAAATTAATATGATAGTAACAATCTGTTTAGTAATATTCTTTATTAATTTGTCTATTAACAAAATTAAAATAAAATTATAAAGAAAATCATACAAATATTCAAATATATATTATAATATGTAACTGTTTTTTTCCTTTATACTATTATTATATAACTTTTTATTAACAAAATTTTTACAAAAAATTATAGAGAAAATCATATAAATATTTAATTATATATTACATATTATACTGTTTTTTTTCCTTTATATTATTATACATCTGCTTCTAGTGCGCCAAAAATACGAAAATAATTAGCGACCAATGATACTAATGAATATTGGTATGATTTTCTCTATAATTTTTTGTAAAAATTTTGTTAATAAACTGTTAGATAATAATATAAAGGAAAAAAACAGTTACGTATTGTAATATATAATTGAATATTTGAATGATTTTCTCTATAATTTTTTGTAAAAATTTTGTTAATAAACAAATTAATAATTAATATGACTAAACAAATTGTTACGATCATATAAATTAATAAAACAACATCAATATTATAAATATTACTTGTGATGCATAAGTTTCCTAAAAGCGTCAATGAATAATACGCCTGCGGCAGCTATTTTCGATTAGATTCGGTCCAATTTTCGAAGGTTCACAGATGGTATGGAAATGTATTTCTTGGATCCAAAAAATTCACAGGTAAAGTATAAGTATTAGAAAGCATCTTTTGCAAATTTGAGCCCTTAATTTTCATTTGCCAATACATTATGAATTTTTTAAAGAAAAAAACGTTTTTTCATCCAAAATTAATTTTTTTTGAGATTGGAAATAATACATTTAAATCCAATGCACGCATTAAAAAATTTTATCTCCATGCGGTGAAAAGTTATCGCAATTTTTTTGGTGCATAAATTGGTTTTTGCAAAATTTCTCAGCCCACGACGATTGAAAAAAATTTTTTTTTTATAAATCTTCAAAATATAAAACAATACAAAAAATTTTCATTAAAATTGAGCATTATATCTTAATTAGGAAAGTGGAAAATTGAGGTTAAATTTTCAAATTTGACATCGAATTTCTCGGAAAATAAAAAACTCACAGATTCCAGGTTTGACGTACTTTTTTAGAATGATAATACCTATGTTTATGTTAAATTTTAAATCGGTTATTTGTTAATAGATATATTTAAAAAAAACGAAAACCGTAAATTTTGTCGAAAAAAAAAATATATCTCGATAACTAGTAGCGCCACCTATAACTTATATTAAATGAATCGATAGGTTTTTAAATTTTCTACAACTTTTGTTTAAAATATTTTTCGATACAACTTTTACTTTTTGAAATAAACTCAAAAAACCGAAAATCATGATCATTTTTGGTACGCCATTTTTTTTTGCACAAGTCTTTCAGAGTTACCATTGAGATATGTTTTATAGGATGCCGAAAGAAACACATTCCAGCAAAAAAACCAATGTTACATTTTCGTTAACAAAACAGCTCTTTTTTGATTTGATTTCCATGGAGTATCTTGTGACGAGTCGAGGTAGCACCGTGTTTGTGGTTTTCCTGCCTGGCTGGCGAATTCTAAGAACACTTGCACCATTACTTCTTCCTTTATGTGTCGATTCGCCAATCTTTCCGGTATTTTTAATAAGAAACTAGCCAGGCTGATAAGATGGAAAGACTTAGGATTTGTGTAGTCTGTCCATCTTACCTAGGCAATAAATACTACTTTTGCTTCCCTCCACACCATCGTCAGGTATCTCAAGCTCAAACACGAGCCGAATAATTTTACTAGATGGCCAAAGGTATTATTATTAATAAGGTATGTACTAAATATTTGTAATCTACTACAAATTTAAGTCAGTATTTTCAAAAAAAACAAAATTTTAAATTTGTTAGTGAAATCAAATATTAACTAATATACATTTTTGAAAAGCTTGAAAATATTGGAATCGGTCTCTCAAATAATATACATGTTATTATATTAAAAAAAATAAAACTTTAATCTATGAGTCAAAATAAGATGCCTTTAGAAAAAAACGACAGGGGATTATACGTAAAAATCCTTACAATAGCTCATTTTTACTTTTTTCATTAACTTAGATATTAACTAAAATACGAGGGGGCTTGTATATGGGAAATGTTCATTTTCACCCTGTATATTAGAAATATAGGGGGCTAGAAAAATTTTAATTGTTGCATCTGTCATTTCACAAAAAATCGTACATCTCTATCTTTAATAATAATAGAAATACCCTGCAAAAGTGTTCAAAATTAAACACTGTTTAACAGAATTATTGCTTGAAAGTTGCAGAATTCAGCAACGCGGAAAAATAAAACCCCACTCTATATTTCGAAGTATAAAGCTGAATCCGCGCCTACACCTATAAATTACAACAAAACAAACATTATTTCGCTTGTCGTTGTAAAGAACTGGCAAATCCAGGTGTATTGCTAGCTCTGCGGTAGTTTTTCCAATTTGTGGTCCGACATTAGTGCAAAAGCAAAATCATTACCCGACCAGATTACAGGATATGCTTTATATCCAACTAAGCAACACTAAAAAATAAACAATGTGTTCAATAAAAATATGTAATATATTTTTGATTGCTTATAAAAATTACATTAGTCAACAAATACTAAAATTAATAGATTGATCGACTTACCTGTAAGGATGATCGATATAAATTATTCGAGCTTTGTCTGAAATGATTATTACACACTGTAGTATATATTCGTCACACCTAGCCAGCACAATTTTTAAAGATAAACAAAAAATTCCTGACTCGTCTTGTCGTTTGGTGACTCACTTCATCTTCATTGTATTTATTTAGTTAATTAGATCATAGGGGAATGAAATGGGAAGGGAGAGTTGTAATAATCATTTCGGAAAACAGCTCGAATAACTCAGATAGATCATCCTTACAGGTAAGTCGATCAATCTATTAATTATTCTTCGATGTTGTCCTTCATGATTATTACACACGGTAGATGTCCAAAGCATAAAAGCACGATCTAATTAACAATTATTTTATTTATAATTGAAACAATTACTTGGCGAATGTCTATAAAAAATAATTATATTATAAAATATAATATTTAAAGACTCTTTTTAACAGTTTTAACGCGCCTAATAACTTATTGTATTAGATGCGAATATATGGAAATGGATAAATTATACATTATGGTCCGTATCCATCATCACCTATACCATAATAATGTAAATAACATCCCTTAGCGGGGTAAACAATTTGAATGATAGAAATAATGTAACAAAGCATATGAATTGGTCCAAAGAGCAAAAAGATCCCGTGTAGGTGCATATTTGATTTTTTTTTACTTCATACTTTTACATTAATTTTATCGTTTTTGTTTGAATAAAATAATAAAGAAAAAGCTACTTTATGGGTATTCAAGGAACAGAATGATAATCCGCTTTTTAAAAATCTACAAAATATTGTTGAACTATTTTCAAATTATGATCATATTGTTTTATGAATCTCTCATACTCATTCTCATAACATTCTCTTGAACGTTTTCTATTAATGAGGAATGGGACATTTTTTGTTCTAATAGCTTACAAATAAAGTGATATCTAGATTAGCAATTGTACATCCTGGATTAGCATTTGTACGTATAATAGAGTTTTTCTGTGTGACTCCGAATCAATCGTGTTGTTCTCTGAAGAACTTAAATAAAATGCTTGTGCAAGGATGTTTTTCGTGCACACCAGTTAATAATCTTTCGAGAAACTTCATTAATATTTAGCTTTCCAACTTGTTAAGCTTGCTATACTTATAACACTATATGTTCTAAACCAATATTTTTATTAAATAATCGTACGACCTTAAAGGCTTTTGTTAATTCGAAGAATTTATGTGGAACACTTCTTCGTCCTGGTTCCAAAAACTCATGTATTTTAGAACATTCGCAACTTGCACCCCATGCAATTTGATGTTACCATGAAACAAAAGTAAGTCATACATCAATTACTTTTGAACAAATAATTGTTGCTAGTATTTCAGTCTGGTTTTCGCAATCTTTGTAAATTACGCCAATTTTTTGCAACATCTAGAAAAAATTTTAGTAAGGCATCGTCAATTACTGAAAAATAATATGAAAGTAAGACATACGTCAATTACTTTCTAAAAATTCATTGTTACTGATCTTTTCAGCCTATTTCCTCCTTTTACGTATTTTGTCAACTTTCGCAACAAGCAAAAAAAATTCAGTAATTACTCAATGACTGAAACTGGGTTTTTCACTCGGCTCTTTGATGTTAGCAAAAAATAAAAGTAAGACATACGTCAATTACTTTTTAGAAATTATTGTTGCTAGTACTTTCAGTTCGGTTTATGCAATATTTGAAAATTTCGTCAAAACATTTAGAAAAAATTTCAGTAAGACATTACGTCAATTACTGAAAAATAAAATTAAAGTAAGATATATGTCAATTACTTTTTAAGATATCATTTTTGTTAGTATTTTCAGCCTGGTCGTCGCAATTTTTGCGATTTTCGTTAATTTCCTGCAACATCTAGGAAAAATTTCAGTAAGGCATTACGTCAATTACTGAAAAAAACGTCTAAGTCAGACATGCGTCAATTACTTTTTAAGAATTCCTTGTTACTGGTCTTTTCATTCTAGTTTTTCGGCTTTTTTGCATATTTTGTCAATTTTCGCAACAAGCAGTAAAAATTTCTGTAAGGCATTGCGTCAATTACTGAAAAATAAAATAAAGGTAAGACATGCGTCAATTACTTTTTAAGAAATCATTGTTGCTAGTAGTTTCAGCTTGGTTTTTGCAATATTTGAGAATTTTATTATTTTTCCGCAAGATTTAGAAAAAATTTCAGTAAGACATAACGTCAATTGCTGAAAAATAAAATTGAAGTAAGACATACGTCAATTGCTTTTTAAGATATCATTGTAGTTAATATTTTCAGCCAGGTCGTCGCAATCTTTGCACTTTTCGTCAATTTTCAGCAACCTCTAGAAGAAATTTCAATAAGGCATTACGTCAATTACTCAAAACTGCAATTTTTTCACAAGACAGGCGTCAATTGTTACTGATATAACAAAAAAAAAAGCAAAAGAAAGAGATACGTCACTTATTTATGAATTTATTAATATGACTACTTTGAATGAGCTCACTGTCGCTGTTTTCACTGGTATGTAACTACGAACTTCACGTTAAATAGCCCGTAATTTTGATAATAAAAAATCTTATTTTTTTGGTATTCTCTCTTGGCTTTTCCAAATACTGTATACTTTATATACTGATTTTTACCGTATTTTTTGTGACTCAGAGGTCGATAGAATACTTTTTCTAAACACTTTGGGCATTTTTTCCCCGTAAAATTTGGAAAAGAGATGTGTGCTGACCGGCACAAACAAATACAATGAAGATGAAGTAGGTCACCAAACGACAATTTTTTGTTTATCTTTAAAAATTGTGCTGGCTAGGTATGACGAATATATACTACAGTGTGTAATAATCATGAAGGACAACAGCGAAGAATAATGGCTGTTCGTGAGAGTTTAAAGCATCCTGGTTGCGAATTCAACAACGAAAATTTTCCACCACGTATAGATTTTGAGTTGTGGAATGTGTGTTGTTATTGTTATTTTGGGATCAACAAGGGGTATATTATTTAGGTTAGCTTGACCTGAAATATATTAATCTATCTGAAACCAGAGAACTCGCAACTCGCAAAAGATTTATGTTGCATCATGATAATGCAAAGCCTTGCACACCTTAAGAAACTTAGGAAATTAGTGGAGCTTGATTAGGATGTGATCTCACATCTCCCATACAGCCCTGACCTGGTACAATATGATTACAGTTTATTTTCAATTTACAAAACTCTTTAAATGTTAAAATTTTCGTATATAATGATGACCTTAAATAGCATTTGGTTCAGCTTTCAACAGATAAGAACAACAGTTTCTACGAATCGTGAATCATGAAGCTGTAACAAAGGTGGCAAAAGGTCATTAAACAAAATGAAAAATACAAAATTGATTAAAGTTTATTCTATGCATCAAAAAAAAAAAGGTTTATTTCATACTACAAAACTGAAATTACTTTCTTACCGACCTTATATATTACCAAATTAAAAGCCAATATGTTATAAAAATATTATTTAATAGTTGTCAAAAAAAATATATTATAGATAAATTCTCATTTTGAAAAGAGGCTTTAAATCTTACAAATTCTGTCAGCAAACAATATTCAACAGAGACAAAAATTTACGAAATAGTTTTATTTTTTCTTACCACAATGTATATACACGTTAAAGATTTTTGAAATAAACAAGACTGTCAGAAATATTTATTTAAATTTTTTTATTATTCAAAATCCATTTTAATTTACTCGAACTGTCTTACTAGGAATTCTATGCAAATTATTGCTTTTTCTCTTCAGGTGATTAATGTTTTCCTCGGGTATATCGACATAATCTCCAGTAAAATCAAATAGAAGGCACAAGAAATCTAAAATAAAATTTTTGAAATTTTATGAACTATTTTTTACCTTTATTATTCACCTTTAATACATATTCCACAAAAAATCAGGAAAACAACTCCAAAATAAGCAGTAAGAAAAAGGATCCAATTTTGAAGAGTAATGATATCTTCAATCATATTTCATGTCTCCATCAACTTCAGTCTTTTGTCAACCAAAATGTCATGATATAACTTACCTGAATAAATGTGTGTTCAAGGACCAGTACTTCATCAGTTGATCTCGATACATGTAATGTTGATAGAAACGAGAAACTCCGAAATGAGACCAAAAATTGGGATCGAGAAATGATCATTTTTCGCCTTGGAAAGTATATCATTATTAACCAATTCGTTTATAACACATCCAGAAGATACACTTTACATTTGAAATTATTTTGTAGTTATTTTCTGGAACATAAAAAATATTTTTTACCCTACACTTTCATAAGTAATATTAATAGATATTGGTCCAATATTGCACCACAGTGCATATATACAGGATGAGTTAAATATCTTAGCAGGAATGTAATTTCGAAAAAAAATGCTTTTAATAACACTAGAGTCCCTAGGGGCCATTTAGCAGTGACTAAATTTGATCTTGAGGTTATTTCAAAATTAAGTCGATTTCTTTAAATGGGAATACCCATTTTTTTAGGAATGGAAACTGAGGAAAATTTTGCATTCAACAGCGTAAACAATATAGGAGTTTAGGTGTCATTCTGCCCACGAGGTGCTCAGCCAGTCCAAGGGCGCTCTCAAGTCCCTTGATGAAAATGAATAAATACGAGGGATTGAGATGGGTGCAAAATAGTAGGGCGCATTCAAAGATCTGCGGAAGGGGCGCACATACTCTTAATTACGCCACTGATAAAACCCGTAATAAAAAAAGTTACCAGAGGAAATACACTTTAACATAACACAAATTTGAACACCTTGAACAGAACTGGTAAAAAATATTCACAAATAAATTGAATTAATAGAAAATAGAAACAGCAGAGAAATACTTAACAAAAAATTCAATTTGAAAAAAATAAGTGTCACCAAATCACCAAGAAATTATAGTTTCTCATCAACCACTTAGAAGGAAAATTGATTTTTTAAAATCACTCAAACGGTGACGAACCTCTGTATATCTATTATATTTTTAAAAAATTACTTGTCAACCCAATATTCGAAAAAGAAAATGAAAAATATATTTACATTTTATATTTAAATAAAATAAGTCAATGATTTTGCATCAGTATGCATCAAAATATCTAATTTCTTAGCTACTACTACTAAATAAAGTAACCTTTATACCTCTATATGAAATCTCTCCTAAATTTGCCAACGAACAAAAATCCAAAACCGTGTAATAAGCAGAACCCTTAAAATATGACGTTCAAAGTAAAAGTTAATAAATTTACCGCGTTGTTACGTCATGAATTTTTCCTTAATATATTCCCCAAACCCCCACTTTACAATAAAGCATTTTGGAAGAGCAAAAACTTATGAATTACATGCCAATATCTCAAAAGTTTCTCATCCTGCCATCTCTCATATTTCTTCTGTATTAACATTAATAAATATATTATTTCCTAGTTAGAGAACTACATGTCGATATTACAGTCTTCTGTTTGGATATTGACTTACCAATATAACGATTCAGAACAGATTTCTACATACCTTTCCCACAACCAGCTGACTGGCGCCATCTTAGAACCAACTCTTTAGGCTCTTTATTCCCGCAGTGTGTATTCATTTAATACAAGTAACTGATCCTATATGAGCTGGATATATTACAGTACGCAAGTATATAATAAGGATAAGACAATGAATATACTGATTCACATATAAATGTGATTTAGATTTAGTTTCGTGGGGAAAAATGTTTTTAGGGGTCAGCAGGAAAGGTCAGCCTACGTTTTAAATTTCGAACGGAGTTAAGGATAAAGAAGATTGAAGATATGGATTACGTTGTCTATTACTCTAACTTAAACTTGAAAATATATATATTCTTTGTAAAAATTTATTTAATTTGTAATATATAAAAACTATTTATTAAACAAATATTTTCTTTCATGATTAAATTAAACATGATATAGTAGGTTTACATTTACATACTACAGAAATCTGTTCTGGGAAATAAATACGATTTATTTTGTGGCTATTTTTATTTAACTTTGATTAAGTCATGCATTTCTAGTATGTATACGAAAATGTTAACCTTACTTAGTGCGGTTTAAAATAAAATGTAGCATATCAAGCCAAAGTTTATTTAAGATTCCATTTGTAAATAATATAAGTGATTTTTAAGTTATTATTCAGTATTATTTTGTGTTTGTTATAATTTGTGCTTACCACAGATAAAATTGTTCAGGTATTTTGATTCTTTTTAGCTTTTAAAATTAGTTTTAATACTTTTTTATTAATTATATTGACTTGTCTCATTAAGGACGTTAAGTAATTTATGAAAAGTGCACAATTTTATAATAAATTAGCCTATATCTAATACTTTAACCGCACTGACACATTCGCGAAATCCGCCTCTATCGTAGACGGGGGCGGTTAAAATGTCAACTTGTGTCAAAACTTTTATCATTTTTGCAATGAAAAATTGTCGATATAAAACTTTTGATATACAGAAGTCATTTAAAATTTTTTATATATTAAGCGAAATCATATATCACAATATTTATAGAAAGTGTTTTAATATTCAACCAACAATGATTGACAGGTGATAGCCCTCGTAAATTAATACAAACTGAGGTAGAAATACTTTCAAGATATCAGATATTAAGGTTTGAAAATAAATACATTTTTTTTTTAATTTGTAAATACCAGAAATACCAAAATTAATTTTATTAGACTCATACCTTACTATTAAGAATATTCTCTCCAATTTAACCTTTCCAATTTCTTTAATCAATTAAGTTAACAATCTGTCTGCCATTACCAATTTTCTACATTTTTATTTTACTTTTATTTTTATAATTTAGGTAACACTACTTTTATCTAAATACAAAAATGAGTGTATCTGGATTTATTTGCAAAATTTTCACCCAATATTAATGATTCTATAATAAAAATAAAATTTTTTTAACTAATATTTTTCTTGACAACTTGGAGAAGTTACATAAATTACTGAAACTAGGTCTAGTTTCCTCGTATTCATCCATCTGTCCGTCTATATGTTACAGCCTAATAACTTCATCAGTTTTTATTTCTTGCAATGAAATTTTGCAGTTCAAAACAGACCTGAGACCGAAATGAAAATAAAGATTAAGGGTACCAACCCATCATGTGGGGCAATATTGGACTATCACATATTCACGAACGTTTTTTTTTTTTGAAATTTGCATTGTGATCATGAAATGTTCAAATCTTAATAATTTTTCTAAGAACCTTTTTTTGTAAAGGTGGTGTAATTAACAGTCACAAAGTATATTAATTAGTACAAAATATTTTATTCTGAGAAAAAAAAACACATATAAATTTTAAAGCTGCTTTATTAATATATCCAAAGAAAATATTGACTCCCTATGGTCAGAATATGCCCCCCCCCCCCCCAATGTAAAAATAAATATGAACATAGGAAACAATTTCCTGACCTTGATTATCTTTATTTAAAAAATATGCTTTTCTCCTAAAATTTTCATTCGTGGTGTCTCTTGCTGGATTGATATTGTTGGTTTGTTGTTGGTGTGTGTTTATTGAGTTTTCTTTGTTGCCTAAATACATATACATGAACTGTATACGTAAATACATATTTTTATTTATCTTTGAGCTGAACAATATTATAACAAAAGTACGTTTTCTCTATATTAGAATTAACAATTCTATTAATTATATAACAATCAAACACGTAGGTATACAAAAAACCATATATGTTTTACTAGAAATATTACAAAAGAATGCCTTCTACTAATTTAATTTCACATTTGTGGAAGATAAGGCAATGTGTAGTCAACGTACAAGAACGACAAAGAAAATAAAATCATAAATTCAAAAACATTTTTTAAAAAAATCTAAAAAAAATCAACCATGACATAACATTCCTCTACATACAGTTAACAGTAAATTGAACATTAATTTAATATTACTTACTAGAAAGAAGACACACAATATATTATAAAAAAATAAATATCTTTTTGGCTGCAGGTATTTTGATGGTTCATGAAAAATCATTCCACTCAACGTATTCCCGTAAAATTAGCATATCGTCAGAACTGGAACCCTTTGTTCGAATGTTGAATAGCATAATAATATTTTTATTTATATTTGGAAAACTATTGATAAAAAGTACAAGACCTTTTATTTCTTGGTCACACCAATTCTATGCTATCCTTTTCTGATTGCACTATTTAAACCAGGGGCGGATCCAGCCTCTCTTCTTGGGGGGGGCGGTGATATCACAAAAGTACAGTATGGCAAGCGAAAGCAAGTTGTCGCCGGGGGGGGGGGGGGGGGGGGACCAGCAACATTCCCATTTCTAGTGTAAAAGGCAGGGACGGGGCTATTTTTTTGAATTTGAAGCTCTTGGACAGGGGGGGGCGATCACAAGAAAAAACAAGTTTCCGACAGGGGGTGGGAAGATGCGATCAACATACACATTCCTCGTATAAGAGGCAGAATCGGGTCTATTTTACTGAATTCAAAGCTCCTGGGGGGGTGCTATCACAAAAAAAGAGAAGTTGTCAACGGGGGTGGGGGGGGGGGGTTGCCAGCAGCATACACATTCCTAATATAAAAAGCAGAATCGGTTCTATGTTCCTGAACTCAAAGCCCTTGGGAAGGGGAGGGGCGATCGCAAGTATCCACATTCCTATACTCTATTCAAAACTAGAGAGAGTAATAAAACTGTTATCGAAACCTCCAACGTACCTGCTTCAGTGCCCCCAGTAACTGAGAATTGCCGTAAATCTAATTCTATTTAATTATATTTAAATATTATATGCTTTTATAAATTTACTGCAACAATAAAATTTCTGATAATTCAATTTAATTTCTGTCAGTGAGCAAAGTACACCTTACAATGTGTCCTTAGTGATTTATTTTATTTGTGCTTGTTTTTATATATTATTTGAGATTAGTGAGATACCCAAAAGATGGAGGGCATTTTTTCCTCAACGAAAAACTTATTACGATGAATGTTTATGATGCCTTAAGATATTAATATCTAGATAATAATAAAACCAGATAGGAAATCTGTTCTTATAGATCATCCGGAAAATGTCCGTTGGTGAAGGAAATATCTCTCTCAAATAAAAGGTTGAGTTGCTGGAAATAACACAACTTACAAAATTATTAATTTAACTGGATTTTTGAAAGATTTTTTTGAATAAAGTTACTGCAGATAATTGCAAAAAATCCATATAATAAAAGAATAAAAGAAAATGTGGAAACTCGATCTCATGATCGGTGAGAGAGGAACCAATTATAATTAATTTGAGCGAAGATAGCTTCACTGACTTTGATGACAAATAAGATACGTAATGTTTACCAGCGTTAACACAATTTATTATTTAAATTTTCTGTAACATATAAAAATTAATGACATTTGAATCCCTTTTTAGTGTTTAATTGTAATTCTGCAGATGGTTTAAGAAATAAATAAACTGGAACATCAAATATCTCAAAAATGTTTTTAATTAATAATAAAATGACCAATAGCCCCAAAAAAATTTTAATATTATATTGACGAATTTATTTTTTTTATCTATGTTTAACTTCTTGTATTTTTTATAATGGGTATTTTGTAAGTATTTAAATTATAACTTAGCATTTTTTGAGAGAGAAAGGCTACGTTTTAGTCTGAACGTGCCTAAAACGGTTTCTATGCCAAAATTAAAAATAATAAAAATACAGTTGTGATTTGTGTTAAATATGTCCAAATTATCTATATTTCTGATGTATATGAATTATTAAGAAATCATATAAAATAAAATAATAATATAAAAACTTTTTATTTTATGCTTAGTACCGAAATGATATTCTATGCCATAAATATTTAGTGATAAAATAAACCTCCTTTCGACCCCTATGACAAGGATTAAAATACTTTCTAACACTTCACACATCCAAATATCTATTGCTATCCAATCCAAATAGTCCATTATTATAGGCCAGTATTTTTGATTATAAAATTTCTAATCCATTCCTATGAAAAATATATGTGTCTAACAGATTTTGCCAAAGACACCGGATTAAAGAACACAGATAGTTTGCAAAGAAAAAAAAGAAAAACTCTCCCTGGTTCTTGAATAAACTATAGTATAAGAGACAAAATCGGGTCTATTTTCCTGAACTCCAAGCTCTTGGGGGGGGGGGGGGCGATCGCCCCCACCGCCCCCCCCCCTTGGATCCGCGCCTGATTTAAACTAGTATAACATGCTAATCGGTACACTAATTCTAGAATAAAGTAAAAGTATGAATTCGTGGTCGTCTTAATTATTTTTATTATTATTTTCGATACGTAAATAATATCTTAAAATATTTACCGATACAAATAAGCTTTTAAATCTTTTTTTGGTAACATTAATTATAAACTTAGCATTTGTAATAATCTCAACACTCAAAGGACTCAGGACAAGCAAAAAAACTGGGAGCAAAATGAGATAAAAATATTTTTGTCCGTCAAACTTTCCCCACCGACCATAACAAATATTGTCGTTTAAATTTACTGGTCTGATCGAAGGCGCCACTGATCAAATGAGTTCTTTTTGGAGTGCTGGTCTTATAAAAATAGCATTTTTCAAAATGTTTAGAACTTTTTATTAATCACTTCTACTTTTTACTTACAAAAACATTAAATCCACTTGGTCCAATCTTGCCACAGATAAAATGATCAACACATGCAAGGAACATTAGTAAAATGACATGCACGACATCCTCTCTGTTTCTTAATCTAAGGATATTACCTTTAGATATTCTATTTGCAAAACATGAACTTCCAAAGTGACATTTTCATTGTTCCCATACTTGAGTTTTCCAATGGTAACTTTTAAAAATGTGAAAAAATTTAGTATATTAGATCTTACTCAATATATACAAATAAAATTAAAAGTTATGTTTACTAATTTATAAGATATAAAAAACTGTTAAAAATTTAATTTTATTTAAAATTATCATTAAAATTCTGTTTAACCAATCAAGTGGGATACCGTCGAATATGTCTTCAACAATGAAATGTCATATAATCTTTTTGGTGAATGCGCCAGGCAGCACGACATTTCAACGGATTTGTCCCTGTTCTGCTATGAAGTTTAATTTCGCACTAATTATATATTTTCTTATTTTTTGGCCCATTTTTTGCCAGTATTTTGTATTTGAATTGTCAATTGAAAATTTCCTGAACTTTTATATGGTGGATATCAGAGAAATTTTAGATTAAAAGACAGCTTCAAGTTCATTCCAAACCATACATATGTTTTCTACCAAAATTGCTATGAATGCGTGAAGAAAAACCTGTATAATTTTATGCGCCATAACAAAGTTTGGTACTCCACCTTTTCTTTGTTTAAGAGATATTTGTCCAGTTTTTTTTAAATTGTTCACAAGTTAATTTATTTTGTTTCTCAAAGGCAAACCAGTATCTTTAAGATAGCACTAAAAATCCATTAAACTCAAAATAAATTTACTCGTGAAAGAAAAGTGCCAATTTTCACAAATTACAGTCTAATAACTAATAGTAAGCAACAATACCGGGTTGTGCAGTTAATTACAGATATTTATTGGGAAAATATTATAAGTATAAGCCGAAGACTTTCAGGTAAAAGCAATGTCGAAAAATTCTATACATTCTAGAAATTACGTTATTTAATAATAAATAATTTAAAAATGTTAATAAGCAATAAAAATTCATTAATTCTTAATACCTTCATAATTTCCTACCAACATAGCGAGGCGGTAACAACAAGGCAGATCAACACCTGGCGGTTACCATGGCCACACGAATACTCGTGAGGCAATTCAATATTTACATAAATCGGAAAATTTTGAACAGGGTTTTTTTGTCTGCACATGTCTCTATTTTAACCTAAAATGTCTTCGGTTTGTATTAAACCATACTTATTTATGAAATAAAAAAATACTTGCAAATATAATTTCCGATGTGGTGGTAAATGTGCAGCGAAATTACAGAAAAAAGTAACAACCACAATACTTACTATGAGAAATAATGCGTATGCAACACGTATTTGACTGTTTTTTTTTATTATAATGTCAACAAATTGTCGAAGATACAGTTGGAGATTGTGCCTCCAAAAGGAGTGATAATAAAAATGATTGATTAATACAATATTTCTGTAGTAATATTTTTTGAAAAAAAAAAAATTTCTTTTTAAATATGAGGGACATTGATTGGGTGTTGCCCAGTAACATTCAAAAGCGATCACCTTTTTCTACAGCTCTTTCAAATTTGATTTCAACTTGTTTGTTATTTAATGTTTTGTCAAGTGTTTTACAACAAAAACTGAGTTCTGTAAAATTAGAACATCGCAGTGTCATCAAATTTTCCCAAAAATATTCACGAATCTTTAATTGTTAGGTCTTTATTATATTTTGTAAAATATTGGTCAAAACAATTTCGATAAGGTTGTCAATTTATTAAGAACGACCTAGAAAGTCATAATTCCGATGTTTATGAGAAAGTGGAAAAAATGGTTCTCGAAGTTCATCGTTTCTGCTATTGTCAATAGCATTAACTATAGTTGAACCAAGCATTTAAAAATTATTTATGAATAGTCACGAGCAAGATGGGTTCAGAGATTATTAACCCCTGAATAAACTTAGACAGCAAGTTTTTCAAAATTATTTGGAATTTTTTGGGGCAAACCTTTACTATTTTTCCAAGACAGGTGACAAAAATAGGGTTCATGCAATAGATCATAATGGTTGCCCGCTCTCAAAAAAGACTTGATCGCAATCTTTAGCTGATAAATTCATGGCCATGATCTTTAGCTAAACAGTATTATTATTGTTGAATACATGACGTAAGGTAGTACGAGAATCACAATTACCTACTGTAAGGAATTAAAAGAATCACGTACAAATAGTGATCAAGAGTATCCTGGTTTGTATCACAAATAGTTGAGATTTTGCTTTGTCTGACTTGTTTTATTCAGGAATATGGAAAGTCATCTCAAAAAATGCCGTCTAGCAAACGATAATCTGTTAAAAAGAGATATAAATGCCTATTTTTAATTCCAACAGGAATAATTTCTGCCGGGGAGATAGTAGCATAAGTGCGTTTAAATTAAAGGAAATTATGTAAAAAAAATAAAATTATCAAAAAATCCCTCCTTTATTTTCTTTTATTATTAAGGAGAAAACTTTGCTATCGTCTTTCGTATTGTAATTACGATTAGAAATTATTTTAATTATTTCTACTCGTTCTTTCATATTTTACAGTCATTGTGATTACCTCTAAATATCAGCGACGAATTCGTCTGGCGTTGTTCCTTGTTTTAAAAACAAAAGCATACAAATTAAAAACGAAAAGAAAGACAAACAAACGATTTAGTAGAGCCATTTTTACATGTTAATAATTATAGGTATTAAATACCCACCGACATAAATGTGTAGCACGTGTATTTTTTGTATGTATTCAATTCAGCGGATATCGTCGAACTAAGACCCATGTTTAGAAAAGTATTGATAAATAGTGCGAGATATTTAACTTTTTGATACATACGCTGATTCTATGTTATCCTTTTCTAATTCCATTATTTAAACAAGTATCACATACTAATCGAGAATCAGGTAACCGACAATACAAAGAGTATGAGTTTGTGGTTGCCTAAATTATTATGTTATTCTTAATATGTAAATAATATATTATAATATTTACCGATAAAAATACGCTTTTAACTCCTCTTTTTGTTAATATTAATTATAAACTTCTCATTTGTAGTAATTTCTATCTCGTAAAAACATCCCCAAAGAATCAAGATAAGTGAAAATCTGAAAGCAAAATTAAATAAAAGTATTTTGTCTGTCAAACATTAGAAATGCTCCTCTCCCACCGATCAAAGAAACATACTGGTATGGTCGAAAACAGATAATATAGAGGAGCCATTTTTCTTCAAATTTTAAAAATGTCTTAAAAAATGAACTTAACACTTGTTTACCTAACTAATTACAGATTGAATGGTCTATAAGTGATTAAAGCGGGTTAGATAATGATGTTAAGTTCCATTCATTGAAAAATTCACTGTTTACTTCCTAGAAAACGCAAAAATAGCACTATCTGAAATCACTATTACCGAAAGTTTAAATTTGAGATGCCATCTGTAGCTTAAAAACTGATAAAATGGGAACTCCAAGAAGATTTAATCTCTACACATAGACTTTTCAGATTATCCAAATAAAACTCAAAAAGCTTGTATTAAATTATGAAATTTACTTCAATAAAAATACTTGTTAGCTGTAGTTAAAAATAATAAAGCGAAAATGATATAGATATTTTAGCTGTAGCTATAAAGCAAAAATGACATAGCTTGCCAACGAAAATTGCATTTTCCTTTACAATACGATTCTATGTTTATTTTTCTTACAAATTCAAACAATACAGCTACTTATCTGCTTGTGAGTACTAGTCATCAGGCTACAGTCACTAAAAGATGGTCTCGGCTAAAGGGATATTTGGAATCAGGACAGCTCTCAGATGTTTTAATATGCCCTTGTGAGTAGTTCGATATATTTGGCCAAAAAGAAATTAAATTCAATCCATTTGCCAACAACCGCATTTAATGTCGAAAATATTTCTAGTATCTCTTTTAAAAACAAAGCTTCAGGAACATGGGATGAACCTCGCATAAAAACAAGGAACAAAAAACTGTCATAAAACTTTGAAACTAGGATAACAGCTTCCAACAAGTGAAGTAAAGCTTGAAATAACCTATACATTTTAAAATGCTGGGGTACAATTTATAAATCTAGCCCCTAATTCTGGATTTGAATTTTTTCTCCATGACCCTTTTTTTCGAAATTTTTTTGGGGCTTCCATACTTTTGAGACACCATGTATATATAATAAACATAATTTAATAGTGAGTTGTAGATTGATGATCTTTAGCAAGCTATTTTATTCCGGAGAAAATAAACTACATATAATTTATTTTTTGATTTTCACAATTCTAATTTTAAAAATTTTAATTAGGTTTTTCACAAAATTCTGGACCGAACAATCGATAACTCCGTTGCAATATATTTTCCCGCATCAACAACCTCATATAATCTAATAAGAGAAATATAAGAAAATCCAATCACTAAAGCAGGAAACATGTCCAAAAGACAACAGACGGAAATAGGATATACTTCCGGAGGGGAATTGCCAGACGAAGAAACGCAGTTACCTATGACATTCGTTGTTATGAAAGTTAAACCCGATATCCATGAAAAGGCATTGCAATGGTTGATTGGAAAAATACAGGGTAAAAGGAGCGATGGGGGAGGCGAACTTATTGTTATGATGCAACCGAAGACAGATCCTAATGAAGTAAGTTAGTTACTTAAAATTATATATTTTTTAAATATTCCTGAACGAGTCCTTTACCTCTCTTGAAATAGTTCTGAAAAGTACCTTTTATAGGCATCTTGTTTTATGAAGTCGTTTCATAGTTATAATATTTGTTTGATAAATAAATGTCTGCTTTTATTATATTTTTAAAACTAATTATCTAATTAAAATAAAGTATCAACCCAAGAAATCAACCAACTCTAAACAGACAAGATTAGGAATGTTTGAAGTAAAGGCTATTTTATATAAATTTTACACATTTTGTTAAAATATAGCACAAAGCACTATAAATTGAGACGAAAAAATGAAGAAAAAACTTTAACTGTTGCCTAATGTTACACAAGCATAAAATTCCATTTGTTCTAATATTAAATCACAAATATACTCTCTTTTGCCATAAAATCATATACTATAAAGCGTGTTTTTTATAGAGATATAGAACTTTTAAATGGAATAAAACAAAGATGAATTTTTTAAATTGACGTGAAATTTACTTTATTCGAAAGAACCTTCTGGCATTATAATTTAAATATGACTTCTGGCATATGACCGCCACGGCTGGCTCGGACGTATTTTAATCTGGAGGTCCAATTTTCGATGACTTTTTCCAATATTTGTGGCCGTATATCGGCAATAACGCGGCGAATGTTGTCCTTCAAGTGATCAATCGTTTCGGGCTTATCGGCGTAGACTAGCGACTTCACATATTCCCACAGAAAATAGTCTAGCGGCGTTAAGTCGCACGATCTTGGAGGCCAATTCACGGATCCGAAACGTGAAACTATGCGGTTACCAAACTTTTCTTTCAATAAATCAATTGTGACACGAGCTATATGACATGTTGCGCCGTCTTGTTGAAACCACAGCTCCTGCACATCATGGTTGTTCAGTTGATGAACGAAAAAGTCAGTAATCATGGCTCTATAGCGGTCACCATTGACTGTAACGTTCTGACCAGCATCGTTTTTAAAAAAGTACGGACCAATGATTCCACCAGCCCATAAAGCACACCAAACAGTCAGTTTTTCTGGATGTAACGGTGTCTCAACATATACTTGAGGATTATCATCACTCCAAATACGGCAGTTTTGTTTATTGACGTATCCATTCAAACAAAAGTGAGCTTCATCGCTAACCAAAATTCGCTTATGAAAATCAGGATCAACGGCAATCTTGTTTTGGGCCCATTCACCGAATCTACGCCTTGCTAGGTGATCGTGTGGCTTCAATTCTTGCACGAGTTGGATTTTGTAAGCACGCAAACCAAGATCTTTCCGCAAAATCTTCCATAAAGTGAATGGCCACATATCCAATTTCTGTGCACGATGGCGGATAGACTGATTCGGGTCTTCCTCTACGCTACGTTCTACAGCAGCAATGACTTCTTCTGTACGCACTGTACGACGTCTCTGTGGATGCGTATTATCATTTAGAGTAAACGTGGTGCGAAAACGTTCCATAGTTAATCGAATTAATTGCTCTGATGGACGATTATGTTGACCGTAAAATAGACGTAGTGCGCGATACGTATTTCGAACAGAACCATGATTTTCAAAATAAATTTGCACCATTTGGAAGCGTTGTTCAGGCGTCAGTCTATTCATGTTGAAATGCCAAACCAAACTAAACATAAATCACTTGACAGCTGACAAAATGGCCGCCAGTTAAAAAAGTGTTGCCAACTTAAATTTCTATACCTCTATAAAAAAACACCCTTTATAAAGGAGAATGATTTCAATAGAGAAAGGGTTAATAGGAAGAAACCGAAGAAGACACAGAACGGCTCATTAAGTTGAAAATGAAGGTAACTATACTTCTGTAGACAAAAAGAGGCAAACATAATTTTGCTCAAATTATAATCTAAAATAACTTTTTAAGTTTGGCATCGATTTTGAAATTTTTTGTGTCAATGTTTAGACGCTTTCATCTAGATCATTATGTGTTATTAGTTTGTAAAAAGTTACATATCAAATCCTTAATATGGTGTTTCTTTTAGAATAAAGATATTGGTATGAACGAAAATTAAGAATGTTAAGAAAGAATAAAACTTAAAAATCCGATAAATAGACACAACATTGAGTTCAATTTTCCACAGGCTGTTCAAGAAGTTGGGACAAAATACAACTTTTGGTTTTATACTGTAGAAAACAACAAATCCATTAGAACTTTTACGATATGCATCGATTACATCCACTCACCTAATGAACTGTTCAAATTAAAGTTTCGATCGGGTGCAACATTCCAACATACATCGGATTGAAAACATTTTTGCATTACAAAAACGGAATCCAATTGCAATGACAAGTACATGAATAATTGGTTTCATCATTTTGTCCTTAAGAAGCAATTAAAAAAAACTATTATGTGAACTTCCGATTTGATCATTGAATTGTCAACACGTATGCCGGTGCGCTTTTGCAAAAAACAAGAGAAAAATATGGTTTGGTCTTTTGGTGTTGCAGTCGTTGGTCGTTGTGTTATTGGGTGATTCCTAAAGTGCTTAGGGGATAGTTTATGCGAGGCTACGTACTTTGTGCAGTGAAAGGGAACAGATGCAGCTATGTCGAGCGGTTAACCCTATATCCGGCAATTCAAGCAAAAAAATCAGCTAAAATATGTAAATGTCAGTCACACATGTGGCAAATGACTTTATTATTATAGTAAGTAACATACGTGACCAACAATCCTGATGGGATAAGGGAGGTATACAGACCCTCTTAGAGGAGGCATCCTTCAGGTTTTTTTTTATCTAAATAAACGGTCTTCCAAACCCGGTTAACGTGTAAACCTTTTCGACTGGTTCCCAGAAAATGAAGGTGTAAAGCGCGAAACGAGGGAAAAAAAAGTTGACAAAAGTGACTTAGTTCCAGTGGCCATACAAGTCAGTGTTTAAAAAAAAAACATTTTTAGTAAGCAGATAATTAGAAAATTTTTATAAATTTTCTTGATAAAACTCTTACAAACAGGAGCAGAAAGAATGAAAAAAGTAAGATAAAAATCGAATGAAAACGAATATTTTAAAATTGTTGTGTAGGAAAAACAAGCAAACTGGGTACATCTACCTACGTGAAGTAATTTACATTTATTATCATTTAAGAGAGAATAGCTGACATCCCTTTCTTTTCAATATCATTTGTTTGTTTTATTGTAAAGAATTTAAATAGGGATTAGTGAATCAGATAGAGCAATTTTCGATAAAAAAGGCATTGGATTTTAAGAAGTCTCCATCCGATAATTCTTTCGAATATACACTACAGGAGGAAGCGCGTTACACCACAAAAAGAGAGAAAGGGCGGTTATGGGGTCGTAATGTCTCTCTCGCGCCGAACGTTCCCATAATTTCGAAATGCGCGCCGACCCATCGCGGTTTGGAGTGAGAGAGATACATGACCCTATGTCATGCTGCCTCCAGTAGTGTATTTTTGAAGGATAACTCCGATCTGGTCGCCATTTTGCATTAGAAACAGGGTCAATAACTGAAATTCTATTAAATAAATCGGTAGAAGAATGCACTTGTTACTGGATGAGAAATGACTAAAAAATATTTTGCTTTAAATTTAGTTTTAGTTATCTATTGTATATTTACCGAATATATTTATTTTTCAACGTCGGTGTGGGTTTTTGTTTTGTTACTAAAAATCGTTTTATTTGTCGCTATGACTAAAAAGAAAGTTAGTTTTATAAAGAACTCTTTTTGTGCGCTCTATTTAGAGGAAGAACTTTTAATAAAAGAATCAAAATGGCCATTGGCTGATCTAAAAACTGAAAAATAAAGTGGATGTGGGGAAAAGTATATAGATTGACAGTAGTGTAGTCAAAAGTTTTAAGATATTGATCTTAGTGCGTAGTGTTTTGAGAGAATACAGTCAAAATTTGTAGTTTATTGTTGGTAGACTTCTCTAGTTTAGAAACACGTAGAAGTAACTATTATTTATTCTTTTTGTACAAGCTGGTTAATGGTTTGATAAATTGTGAAGAACTTCTTGGTCAGGATACTCGATAAAAACAGTTTTTTGCTGTAACACTGTACTGAACAAATTATAGTTCGAGAGCTTTTCTCGATTGTTTAACTTATATTTACAATAGAAATTTTTAAAATATCCATATTTTTTATTTTAATCAATGGAAAATAATTACTAAGTACCTGTTAACCTTGACCACCAATATTTTATTTTAATACTAGGTTTGTAACTTCCATGTCAACTAGATTCGTTATAAAATTAAACCTTTTAATGAATGCTGACTGTTAAAATTTTAAATTAAATAGCGAATTATTATTATTATTAACTATTTAATCTAAATTATATTTTGTTTTCAGGATTATACATTTCATTTATCCGCATCAAAAATAAAACTATTAGAAGCCGCTGAAGAGATCGAGTTAATAAAAGAAGATAAGCATGGACATTCAAGAGAGTTTATTGTAGCTCAACTTGATGATTTTCTTCATGAAAATAAAAGCATCGATGACCTGTTAACCTTACTAGATCGGCAAACTATTTTAATACATGAATTAGAAAATATTCGGGCATTAGATTGGGAAAAATTCATTCCAGGTATTTTATTAGAGTTTACATGTCAAGTTTCACATCTTTAACGGGTCATGTTTAGTTGTAACTTTTAAAAAATCTTTTTTTTCTGTTACATTTTTTGTCTCGAATATATACTGTAATATATAAGCCTCCAAATGATATCTTGTTAGTGAAAATGTTTAAAGCATGAATAACGTTACCGATATAGATTGCATTCCTATATAATTTTCTGTGAAAATATACCGGGTGTCAACGAATCTATTAGACAAGTCATAATTTCTAGAGTATTATGTGTATCAAAATGAGAATTGGTACAGGTATATGGTATGTGAAGGGGAGAGTTTTCGCATATGTTCCACTTTCCGGCCACTTCCGGTTTCACCGGAAATGGCCCAGGTTTTGAATTTTTAAATGGAACACCCTATATATTTTAACATTTTTGGATTTCTGAGACAATTCTAGATCAGAATATGACATTTTAAAAACTTTTTACGTCTACTTAATTTTTTTAGACCCACTTTTAAAATTGCATATAGGTGGCCATGATCGGACGCAAACTAATCTAAGGGCCTTAGGTGATGTCAAAAAAATACAATCGCAAAGTTTTAGTTACAGTATGAAAGACAGGAATAAGACAAGTTGACAAAATTACGTTTTCATTTCTAACTATTAATTTTCAAATGGCGACCCCTTTTTGACAACTACTTTTCGAAAAAAGCATTCTTTGACTAATCTAACGGTACTAATTTATTTGCGATTGGATTAGACATAAGAACAGAAATTAAATATTATTAAGCAAAATACTGGATAATTTATTTACTTTTGACAAGTGCGCCATGGACAGCCATGATGCATAATAATTTGCAACTGTTTTTATCAAGTCTTCTTTGGAAAACAAAGCACTCACTTAAGTAGATAATGACAATAAAATAAAAGTTTCTTAATTTTCGTTAAGTTTAGTTGAAATTTTCGTTAAAATAATGTATACTCAAAGTGAAAAAGTGGATATGTTATTAATATTTGGAGAGTGTCATAGAAATTCAAGGAATGCTGCCGAGTTGTATGCTCATATATATCCGAATCGGCAACATCCAGCCCATCAGTATTTTCCGTATGTCGAGACTCGTTTTAGGCAAATAGGAAATCAAGAGGCGGAACAGAGGTTTATCATAAATGAAGAGACTGAGATTAACGTACTTGCTATGGTTGAGGTTGATAAAACAGTTTCGTTAAGAAAAATTAGTCAAGAACTACAGATAAGTTATGAATCAGCAAGAAAAATACTGAAAAAGCATGGATATCGAGCATTTAAATATCAGTTACATCAACATTTGTATACTGAGGATGGCGATAGACGGGTAGTGTTTTGTGATTGGCTGCTTCAAAATCATAGAGTTAACCCAAATTTTATCGATTTTATTCTATTTTCCGACGAATCCCGATTTACAAATAATGGTATGTTTAATAAGCAAAATACTCGGTATTGGGCCCAACAAAATCAACATGAAATGAGAGAGGGCAATTTTCAAGAAAGATTTGGCGTCAATGTCTGGGCTGGTATCGTTGGAAACAGAATAATTGGGCCAATATTGTTTTAAGGTCAGTTAACAGGGGTTAGATACTTAGATTTTCTTCAAAATGAAATCAAAAATCATCTCAGTGATATACCTTTAGCAGTTTTACGGCGAATTTACTTTCAACAAGATGGAGCACCGCCTCACAATACTAGAGAAGTTCTTAATTATTTAATAGAGCATTTTAATAATCGAATTATTGCAACCAATGGTCCGGTACGGTGGCCAGCCCGCTCACCGGATCTTACTGTGCTCGATTTCTTTGTCTGGGGATATGTTAAAGAAAGGGTTTACTATGGAGAAACAATTGAACGAGCTGAAATGTGTCGTGAAAAAGAAGGAATGCACTTTGAACATTTACTACACTAAACTTTTTAACAAATTTAGCTACTGTATTTTCAAATATTTTAAGTGCGTCGTCTCAGTTATTAGTTTATTTTGTTAGTTTTTTGTTAATTTTGTTAAATTTTTAATCCAATTCCTGTCTTTCATACTAGTCACAAAAACTTTGCGATTGTATTTTTTTGACATCACCTAAGGCCGTTAAATTAGTTTCGTCCGATCATGGCCACCTAGATGCAATTTTAAAAGTGGCTCTAAAAAAATGAAGTAGACGTAAAAAGTTTTTAAAATGTCACATTCTGATCTAGAATTGTCTTAGAAATCCAAAAATGTTAAAATATACAGGGTGTTCCACTTAAAAATTCAAATCCGGGGCTATTTCCGGTGAAACCGGAAGTGACCGGAAAGTGGAAAATATGCAAAAACTCTCCTCTTCACATAACATTTACCTGTACCAATTCTCATTTTGATACACATAATACTCTAGAAATTATGACTTGTCTAATAGATTCGTTGACACCCGGTATGCAGGGTCCTGCAACAGTGCGTAGATCTTCCATAGGGCTCTTACCGTGTAAATTACGAATTTTTGTAACCTCTCTGAAGATCTTAATTGATTCTTAAATATTATGACATTTTTATGTCTTGTTTAAGAGTAATAGAAAATTAATGTAAATTATCCCGTCCTTAAAATATTACTATTTTCGCAAGAGAAAATATAAAAAAATTATATAAAAGCATTGTTGCGGAGGACTTAAAGAGTTGTGGTGTTAAGAGGTGAAAAAAAGAGAAGAGATCAATATACGCCAGAATATAAAGTAAATAATAATCTAGAAAAATACGAGTCGACTTAAAATAAAATAAAACCAAACAAATTCTTCAAACTATCGAAGACAGCAAAAATATGAAAGTTCTGAAATCTGGTCTCTCAAGAGGTAAACAAAATATTTTCTAAATCAAAAACCAACATGAAAATATAGTAACTAACAGAACAGAAATTACAAAGCATATTAACGAATTTTACGAAAAACTATTTAAATCTACCACGTCCAGTAGTAATTGTAAGCTATCTTAAATGAAGGATTGGAGGATTTGTCATGAATAACCTTACTTAAATCTTGCTCTTTGCAAAATAAAAAGTGAACATCAAATAACCTTCGAAATGTTAAAGACGGAAGGAAACTCTCTTATGCAGGCTTTAAGGATATAATTAGACAAATGTCTTTTGGGACAAAAAATACCCTAGTTTTGGAAAAATGCTGAAATGGCTAATATAAAAAACTACCGATTTATTGGTCTGCTATAATCCTTATTGTAAATTCTTACAAAAATCATAACAGACTAACGGGAAACTTATATCAGGCAGTCGAACAGATCGGATTTCGAAAAAAGTTTGGGGTCGTTAATCATCTACAAAGAATGCGAACACTAATCGAAAAAGCAACAGAATATAACAAACTAATGCATTCTCACCATAAGGCCTTTGACAACATCAAAACCTACAATAGATGATGCTAAGATTGACAAATAAGAGATATTTATCAAGATCCCACGTTCTATGTAAACATTAATGAGAAACTTAAGACAAATAAGATATTTATTGACAGGGAGATACTAATCATCTAAACCGTTTACATTGATTGAAATATTTAACACACTCTCGCGGAAAAGGATTTAATGCCGGAGGTATATACCTTAATCATTTGAGATTTGCTGGCGATATCATATAAATGAGTAGCAATATTTAAGAACTCAAATCTATGATAAGAGAGCTCAACGAAAAATCAAAACAAGTGGGACTGCGGAAGAATCTTAATAAAACTAAGATTACTAGTCCAAATAACACTATCATCAACAAAGAAATGATAGAAAAAGTTTCAAGCTACATATATTTAGAACATTGAAAATTGAAAAGAAAACCAAAGCGTTGAAGTGTCACGCAGAGTTCAGCTTTATATTGAAGGATTTACACGTTTCGATTAGTTTGAAGCAGAAAGTATACGATAGCTGCATACTCCCGGAGCATATCTACGGATTTTAAACGATGGTCCTATGATGCAACTGAGATAAAACGGAACTAATGTGTTTTTACAGAAATTTTTTTCATCTGATTCACTAATCCTAATTTTAATTATTCTCCTGACTTAAAAATATATTTACCGGCCTTTTTTTTAAGTTCACCGGTATTGAACAATTTAAGTCAAGTCATTTCAGTTCGATTCCAATTTAAACATGCAAAATATCGTTTTCATCTGATGTATTCATTTCAAATCGTAGGATCAAAGTATTGAGTTGGAATGTTGCATCCGATTTGAACTTCAAGCAGAACTATTTATTCTGTAAATTTCAAGTAGATGATCTGATTGGCCCTCTCGAATCGGAACTCTGGGGTAGAAACGCAATAACAGTGTAAAAATGTTTATAGCCTATATACAGGCACTAAAATTCAATAATAACCGATCAAAACAAGTACATTATATTTTTATTGTAGGATACCCACTTTTTACTTTATATGATGGCCAAGCTATAATACCATTCGCCCAAAATCGGGAAATAATCACTAAAATATATCCCTTGCACGAAGAAGAAGAGCTAAAAAAATTAGCTGGTAGTTGGTACATGCCCAGATTTACCAAACAACCAATAGGTAAGAGTTTAAATAATTCCTAAAAGTGAAATGTACATCCGTGAGTTGGAGTTCTGTTTCTGCCACTAAATGTAATAGTTTTGGCAAGACAACATATATTGTAATAATATCAAATAAAAAAACTCATCTCATCAAAGTAATTGAGCAAGAAATTCAGTAATTTATGAAATTATTTTTTACACGATATTTTTTACAAAATTTAGTCATCAGTTTTACTAGTCTTCGCTGTTATTATTTTAGATTAATTTTCTTTTTTGTTAATACTATCTATTTCACCTTAAAAGCATCGTAAGGTATTACACCATAATAAAATAATCTATTTTTATTTAACGCAAAGACGATTTTTGTCTGTTGCCTTAATCGAGAAGAAATATAAAGTAGCTACCTAAACTAAATTCAAGACCATAAAAATTCACAAGTAAACTAAAACTATTCAAATTCTAAATCTGAAATACATTTACCATCTTCAACTAGGAGATCCACTTGAACATCATGCCTTTTTTTTCTATCCTTCCCGTCCATGATAGTTTTTTCTATGCATTATGATGTCCTCCAGTAGTCTCCCGTAACATATACTAGAGATTTGTTCAGAGCTTCTTTCCTGAATATAAATTGAGGCCATTCTATGGTATCAACGTGACAGTTGTTACCGCAAAATCTCACATACCATGTTCCCGAAACATTTCATCGACCACATATATTTTTTGTTGATGATGGATTCTTATTTTCCTGAAGGAATATTGAAGTATGTCACTTTTTTCTATGAAGCTATTGATTGTTTATCTGGTATCCGAGAATGATAGGTCGTATTATTTCACATAATTAGTGATGATTTATCCAAATCTCACCATCCATATTTTCGTGATAATCAACGCTCTTCCTCTGTTCCTCTATGAAACCATTATTGAAGCCAACATTTAAAACAATAGATATTTTCTTTGAATCACAAGCTTTTTTTCATTTCACTGATTTTATCTTGTCATCCTGCTATGATTTTGACTCAGTTCCTTTCGAAAATAGCCAGTTTTCATAATTTTCTTTTGTATTTGACAGATTGAGAAACAATTTTTTAGTTATCGACATAGATATATACCATTGCAGTCTTTTCAATAACGAAATCATAGATCTTTGATTAACGCCAACAATGACAAGTCCTATTCCTAGTATATCCCCAAGTTCCCTCAAAACATATCTTATATTAATTTTTGATGCAGATAAGTTATATCAAAGAATATTATAAGCCAAAATGATCTTTGACGAGATATAACATTCCTCAAGTCCAGTTTTATACATTCTCATAAGTCTCAGTTTTCTTTTTCCTTAATCGTTGTTGTGCTTTCTTCATTGAAACACATCTGTCTTTCATGAAAAATCCTATGTATAATTCTTAAATTATTGATATTGAATTTTTTAAATGTATTTCTAGATTCGTTATGTACGAACCCGAAAGCTCCCCTATACCATTGAGGAAAATCGGACAAAATTAATTTTTTGTCCGTCATATTATTAGCGCCATCTTGGATTTTATTGAACCAGTTTCGCAGCAACCTTCTGAACATAACGCAGTCAAATCGGTGTCGCCGTTCCAGGGTAATCAACTTACATACACAGAAAACAAGCGGCCGTGTTTAGAATCTCTTTCTTTTAGAAGTCGTATAAAAATGAGTCAGAATCAACGATAGAACTGTATGATACAATATTTATCTCCTTTAGAAAACCCCTTTGATTAGAAAAAAATATTTCTTGACCCTAGTAGCTTGAATTGAGAACAAGCTCTGAAAATTTAATCTGGAATCAAACGAAACGGCAGAACACATTCTTTGGGAAATAAAAAATTAATGCCACAAGAGCTTAAATATGTCAAAGCAATATTCCTTACTCTTAGAGATTATATTCAAGTCACTCTCCGTTTGTATTTTAAACTTTGCCCGCAAGTTTAGGTATTACTATACAAACTTATTCACAGAAGGTTTTTTTACAATCAAGTTATTTTAAAAATCATATGAAAGAAGAAACAAATACGTTAGGGGCATTATAGAGAAAAAAAATTCTTTTAAATATCGAAATAAAATAAAAACTAATTCTAGCTAAAAGTTAATTTGTAAAATGCGAGTATACGCCACTATATTGTTTTTATTTATTTTGAAACTGCGAATTGTTAATTTAGAGAGCTCCGAACGGTTGCCGCTAGCATATTAAAAAGTAAATATTTTCTATGGCTGTAAAACTTTTTATAAACAGTAAATTCAAACGGCATTTCGAGATGCTAGTATTTTGTTAAATAGAAAGCTTTCTATATAAATTATGCTTTTAATTATCTACCTTTCTAAACTCAGTAAATTCGTCAAAAAAGAATTAATTTATTAATTAAAATTAAAAGAGTTTTTAAATGAGATTCTACTCTATAAAGGTACTGTATAATACAAGCTGTCGGTTTAATTTTTATACAAGGCGTACGATATGTATATATCACTCTTGGCGCTGTATAAGGACACGTGAAAATAATCTCATTTTTTTCTTGAATTGTCCCATAATAGAGAAATGGGACCTAAAAGGGATACCCAGTGGTTCACCTTTCGGACTATAGCTGTTGCAGACTTGTATATTTTTCTAGCATACACTACTGGAAGCCGCATGTAATACATCGCGCACATTACACTGTAAAAAGAGGGGGCAAATACGGGATTTTGCTATCTCTCTCGCTCCCATGATTTCGAAGCGCAAGCCGGCCAATCGCGGTTCGAAGCAGGATACCCTGCAAAGTGGTCTTAAGGTTCTAAATTTACTTATTCACAGGAAGGTTTAGACAAAAAAGTAGAATATACAATTTTCTCGCTTTGAATCTTTCATTGAGTTCGAATAAATCACAACACTTTACACTACTAAACAACCCTATAATAATTCCTTAACACTTTCAAAATGAAATACAAACTAAACTAACTACGCTTATCCTATCCCTATTTATATACCTATAGAATCAACTAGAATATATGAGAATACAAGTCCTACTACATACAATTGTACCAACAACCTAACAAATTATGATAACTCATCGATATATTTCTTTCGTTACATTATAATAATGATAATTTATCGATATAATATTTCTATAAGGATTCATTAAAATAGTATTTCTACAAGGGCGCAGCAAAAATTCTGCTAGTCCTTCGCTACATTGCCCAACTCCTAATTCTCAGCGTCCCGATTAGCTTCGATTCTTTTCTGAACAGTATATGGTCCTTCCCATGATGGCATGAACTTAGGTCATTTTACCTTCTTTCTCTATGGATTCCATAACCAAACTCTATCATCTTGCTGGAACCCTGCTTTCGCTACCAGGGATTTACAGGGTTTATTAAGGTGCTGGTCTCCAGAACTCTTGTCCAATCTTGCGTAAATTATTTTCTCTAGGATTTTCTTTATTCTGGTTGTTTGTTCGGCCATGACTCTCATTGGTTTGGTGTACGATTCTTTGATAGAATGAATTCTTCGGTGCCAAACTTTAGAATATTAAGCTAGTTGTCGAAGGAAAATCTATGTTGCCAAATCAGGGCCATACTCAAAATAAACTCATCTTCTGTGTCGGCAACTAACCCCAAATGGTTTAATTTTCGCCTTCCAAGTTGAAGCTACACTTGCATTTTTCCAATTACATCAGCTGCTTGTTCAGATACAGTGATTAACGTTACTTTTCTGGACAACGGTAGGATTTTAAATTCACCAACAAGACTTGACTTTATCAGAGATAGTGCAGCACCAGTATCAACAGTTATGATAATAGGTGTATCATTAACTTTTTTTTAAGTTGAAAAAATGCGGCCAGATCGTTGACTTGAAGTTGGTCTTTTCTCATCTAAGCTGTACTCCACTGTAGATCAACGTCAGAAGTGACTCCCCGAATATGATACCCTTCTCTTTGGTCTATTTTGCTACAGTGCTTGTATTCAGCATTACATGGTCTTCTTGACAAACTATTTGTTCCTAATACTGAATCCTTATCTAGTGAAATAGTGGGTTCATGGCAATAGAGAACCATAATGGGTGAATGAATCTCCCTACAATATTCCCCCTTCGTATTGGGATTATGTCTGTCTCAATGTTGTTGCTGGAAGGTATTTGCATGTAAATCCTAGTTCTCTAAGTTGACATGAGATGTTCTAAAAAGGAGACAATATTTATATTGACTCTATGTATTCTCTGTATAGCTGCTACCCACTCATGTGGTACAGAGTAAAAGGCTTTTTGGTAGTCCACGTAAGCTCGCTTCATATCGGTCTGATTACAAATGACCGAATCGATAATAGGGTGCTCCTTGCAACTCTTTGCGCCTCTGACACATTATTTTTGCTAAATTGCAGTGATTTTATTTTTCTTACAGTGGGCATGGATACGTTGTGTCAAGCAAATCAACTCATTATTATTATTTTACTATTATATTGACGCTGAGCAACGGTAGCAGCATCTATAACTCCTATCCAAAAATGCAATAGGCATTGTAAACAAAGTAAAGACGACAAGGATAACATAAGTAATTCACTGGCAATGTGAGTGAGAAACGTAAGAGCAATAAGCAGACACCTGTGATACTCATATGGTGTCAATGTATAACACACGAAGCACACATCTTGAAGATCAGACCAAGGGAAAGAAAGTTCTCCACGAATAGATAAGATACCTCTCCCAGCAGCACAGGAGCGCAATACAAGAAAACAACAGAGAACTAGCAACAATGGCTAATAAACTAGAGGAGAGCTCAACTATAAAGCAGAAGATAACAAAGGAGAACGAATATTTTTAGGTCACGACAAGAAAACTTCACTTTTGAATACCCCGGAGAACATACTAGAAAAGAACTGACACGAAAATTACCATAAAATTAAGCTTGGAGAATCCGATGCTCAGAATAGCGACGATGACACTCAAATTCACAGTTTCAAAAAGCGTAGAAAGCGCAAAAAAGAAAAAATTGAAAGAAAACTTAAAACAATGCAATACAACAAACCAAAGGCCAGAACGGCGATGCCGTCCAACAAGACACTCTTCTATCCCAAAACCTCAGACCCCGCCAGTTGCCTTTAATAAGAAGATAAAATTTATGGAAGTCCTGCACAACTGCAGAACCAATGAGATTAAAAGGGAATACAAAAGGACCTCCTTAGAAGGAGTCAAAATATACATTAAATCTTTAGTAGACACCTGAAAAGCATATTGGACAGCATAAGCCTTCCATACTATACATATCTTCCAGACGAGGAAAGGCCCTTACACACTGAAGTCAGAGGAGTAAGAGAGAACCTCTTAGAAACAGAAATTACATGTCAATAAAAACCATCAGATGGCTCTATCAGAACGTAAAACCGATACCCGTGTTTCTAGTTGTTCTACACACGAAAACGTATCCACAACATCACACAACATGGGCAACAAGATTGAGGTCGAGAATCAACAGACCAGGACCAAAACCTTCTAGTGCTACAACTGCCAGATATGCGGATGCGCAGCATCATATTGCAAAGTCCGACTAAACTGCGTAAGTTATGGCAAAGGACACCACTAATCAAAATGCAAAAAATTAAAAGCTAATCCCCTTAAATGTGCCAGCTGTGAACAGAACAGACCCGGCATTATTAAGAGATGGCCCCAAAAGACCGCAGCTAACGACAGAAACTCTCTCATCAGGACACATCACAGACTCCAAACAAACACAAAGGCCAAAAAGAACAAGGATCCAAAGCAGCCCCGTAGAATGAGAACTTGCAGAAGCTGTTTGAGAACATGACAGTCCAGATCCAGGTCTCCTTGACGGCATTGTTACACAACACGAACAGAGAAGCCCAAGATCAATTGAAGCCAGGACCGTGCTACTAATCCACAACCACAACAACAGTCTCAGAAAAGGGGGCACACACTACATGAAAATAGGTTGTCATAGGTTTACTTAATATATAGTATTAAACTTGTAAACATGCTCTTATTTGTGTGATACAGGACATGTAAAAGGCAAAGATAGTTATAACTTACAGTCAATGAGGACGCTATATATGAAATTAATCAACTCAACTAACCTAATCTATATAAAAAGTTTCGGGTTATAAGGTAGCTATATGTCTCTGATTTCTTTTTTTTTAGTTTTACCATATTTACACTGAAAATACCTGCTTATTAAGAAGAAACGGGATTTCTTTTACAAAATAACTACTCAAATCATGACTTTGTACTTCCCTTTTAGAATTTTAATATCACTAACAATTGGTAACTAACAAAAATGTGATAATTTTAATTTTCGATATGTATACATATAGTTTCTACCACATATCTTAAAAGCACCAGGGTATTAATAAACAAAGATAATATTTTTAATATGCAAAACTGCTTTCGGCTCTATTTACCACAAATTCCCAGTATTTACCGGCCCGAAAACCTCGCAACGTTCATTTTAAACCTAGATTTAGGAGTATTACGTCGCCAATTTAAACGGTTAATGTTAGTCCAGTAGGGAACCATGAAAATTTAATATCTCACTTTTAAATCCTGTTTTTAATCTCTCAAAATTTAATGGGTTTATGTGTTGGGAGAACATACTTTTTAGTTAAATATTAAGGATTTTGATGCTATATGTGCCCTAATGACATACAAGGAAAACTAGAAAAATTATTGACTAAATTTTGATAGGAATCATTGACAAGATATTTGGTACATCAAATATTTTTTTTATTTCAGTGGAATTCATTCAACATTAAGGTCACACTACGCAACAAATTTTTGTTTATTTGGTGTATATTGTATGAAAACTGCATTTTTTTATTAATCTTGGGACGCTGAATACAAAAATGACCATGAAATTGAAAACTTAGTTACAATTTTCAAAAACATTTTTTTTTTAGCAAAATAATAAAAAAATACATACTATTATACTTGCAGAGACACTAAATATCCTGTATTTTTGATTTTCTTTTGTGAATCGTTTCTGGAGCATGTCTAACAAGAGTCCAACAGTAGTCGGCAACCATGGAAGCATTCCACTTGCCTTGGTATCTTTTCTCGATTGATGATATATCGTGATGGAAGCGTTCGCCATGCTCATCACTTACAGCTCCGCAGTTGTCAGGAAAAAAGTTGAGATGTGACTGTAGAAAATGGATCTTTAGAGACATATTGCAACCCATTTTTTGATACAATAACGTAATTGTCAGTTTTTTATTTCCTAAGAAATTAGTGATCACGAGGCGAAAGTCTACCAATGGCATATATTGTACATTCTTTTCGTCTGGCTCTACTGATTGTGGAACGGATCAGTATTTTCTCGTGTAATGAAGTGCCTTTGTCCGACTACCCCATTCACACAAAAAATCAGGATCTCTTGACGTTAATGGTATATCTTCTTCTTGAGAAATCGTTGTATCGTTATTATCTGATTTGTAAGTGAATATTTCTGAGGGTTCTGGACTAGGAAGTTCGTCACTATGAGGCAAAGGTCTCATAGCAAATGGTATATTTGGATAGTTGATAACCGACTTTTTCTTCTTTGATATACTTGTGCCTTGTCCAACACGAGGTATGATGCAGAAATAGCAACCACTAACATAATTTGAAGACTCTCTCCAGATTATTGGGACTGCAAACTGCATCAGTTCATTTTTTACTATTTAACCAGTTTCTCAGACTTGAGGCGCATGTATTACGGAAGATATGCTGCGCCCAGTATTTTACTTGGTCCCCAATATTGCAACCGAAATAAAGCTGATATGCCTTTTTTATCAATGGGCCAATAGACCGCTTCTGAGATGCAAAAGTCACCTCACCACAGACATAACAGAAGTGATCTGGATTGTTTACACACTTTCGAGACATCTTACAATCTCAACTATTCGATTCGACTCACTAACTTCGACTGACTAACCCCTCCGCTTTGTAGCTGCTTATATACCCAAGTAAGGCTTCTAATTTGTTAGAGAATATTCGAAAATTTTCTATTCAATTTTATAATATTAATATTCATTTTTCAAGGAAATACACCCTAAAAAGCAAAATAAAAAATGTAAAAAAAGCATTTTTTAAAATTTTTTCTCCATAACTTTTTTCAAATCAACTTAGGTATAGACATTGCTTCATAAAAAATAAAGTTGAAGGCGTAAGCTCGTTAAAATGAGCAAATATTTGTTGTTTTTTTTTTTCAAATTTCGTCCCACAATTCTTTGCCCTTTTAAAAGAAAGCTGACATCACTCCTGTTAATATAGTCCCCAGTTGAAGTCTGTACCGTGAACACTCATTGAGAAATGGTCTTCTTTATTCATTGAAAAAATTATTGTTTGAAAAACTATTACTATGGGGTACGGAGAAAAAATAAAACAAATTAAATAAATTTTTTACCAATGAAAATATCAAAAAAAAACTTTATTTCATATTTTATTCAAGAATTTGAAACTGATCAACCTGAAAAAGATGCAGACTTGCTTATTATATATACTGAAAAATCTATAAAATTATTTTGTCAATAAAAATATTTTACTTTTGGAGCACTACTTATATGTATTTTTGGACGAAAAGTCCTGAAGACGTCGGTTTTGTAACTGAGTGCATCGTAACTTTATTGCCTCCAACAATTGATGCTACTAAACAACTTTTCTTAAGAACATACTTGCGAATGCAACAATGGAGAGGGAATATTTTAAATCCTGTTCACTTGGGTTCGAAAAGTCCGAAAAATGGATTAATATCAATTTTTATGCACAAACCTCCTGCACTGCAAGCTTTGAAATAATAGCCTGTGGATGCACCAAAGGGTGCCAAGGTAATTATGGTTGCAGGAAGTTGAGAATCAATTGCTCCATTTTCTGCAAAGAATGTATGGGTTTAAGTTGTGAAAATGCTGATGTACTTGACGTTACTGAAGAGGATATTCTCGAAGATACTCACCAAGAAACTGACAAAAATTATTGACAAATAGTTTAACTGAAGCCAGCTTTTGAAAAGTAAATAAATTAAAAAGGTATAAAATGAGTAAAAATTATTTTTCATTCCGTACGTCATATAAATAGTTAATTATTTTTACCATTAAACATTCTCAAAATATTTGTTCATTTTTTTTTAATTTTGACACAAAAGTATAAAATTATATAATATGCAGGTATAAAGTTTTAAAAATCGTAAAATTTTGAGAGGCAATTTCTCGGCTAGTATTTCTCGTACAAACGTCCATTGAGGACCATTTTAACAGGGGTGTCAACTTTCTTTTTCAGGAAGCAATGCCTAGACCCAACTTCACTGGGAAAAAAGTTATGGGGAAACAATTTAAAAAAAAATATTGCGGTTTTTATTTTGTTTTTGGGGCGTATTTCTTTGAAAATTATATTTTTGTACTTTGTAAAGTATCATTTCGATAAGAAATTTTATTACCTACAACTTTTCTGTGGACATGTACTTACGAAAAATATAGAGTTTTTGAGTAAAAAACTGAAAAGTGGACAAATCTATTTTAACCTCAAAAACGCTCCCCTGACTTTGATTGCACTTTGTGATTTTGTCATATTTAGAAATCAATTAAACGTATGAAATAATGAAAACACTTTAACATTTTACTTTCTTTCTGAAGTACATGGTCAATAGCCTATAGACACCATATGTATATTTGGTTATGAAGGTGAAGTAGGGGTGACAACACGTTGCGGATATTGTAGTATATTATGTTTATTATTTTACTCTAATTATTATTTATTTACGCTCATCTTATACGACATTTAATAAAAAGTTAATTATTTCATTTGATTTTTTCGTTAGTCGATATTTCTATTTAAAATCTATTGATTTTTTGATAAACCGACTTTTCAATTATTAGATTATCCTTCCAACTCTTAAGCAAAACTTCATATTAATTAAATAAATGAAGCAATAGAGTTACCATAATAAGCTTAACGGTGAATAAATTATATGAATCTAATAAAGTTTATCAATGTTTATAAATATTATATTGATCATATAAAGAAAATGGAAACAACACCCAAATATCACGTCGCATTTTTCACACACGAACACGAAACCAGCCCCTGGAAAACTTACAAGCAATTTTATCCCCTTTTAAGCGAGGTGATCGGGGAATCTATTGTTTTAGCTAACATACTGGTAATGGATTTTGTACATCGATTAACTTTTTTAGTAACGGTTCTCGAACACGAATCTATTAAATATGGCGTTAATAATTCGATAAGCCATCCAAAATTCCGAAATAATTGAATTTTGTAGCTGGCACCAAATTCTCATAAACAACTCTCGCATGCATTCGGTCGCCATGTCTGAAAATTTAGCGTACGAGCATAGCTCGATATTCCAATTAAATTCTTAATTAAATGTTTCACATTTTGTGTGTAATAAAAATTCTGCAGCTTGAATTTAATTAAAATTTATTTAATTATAATCGTCGCGCTTTTAAAAATCATTTTTTAATAAAACCAGAGTTTAAATTTGTTTTCATATTTATTTTAGCGTATGTATTTCTAGTACTCTTGCCAAAAGCATTTTAGTTAATAAATTTATTTTTGCTATAATCTCATTTCATTTATGTACTTAATGTTACATTTACATGACTCAATATTGAAATTATTTAGAATATGTTTAACCATTTACTTTGTAATTGGGTGTATTTATTATGATTTCAAGCCAAACGGCTTCGCACTCCCAGGTATACAAAGATACCAAATGTATAAACACTTTCCATGTTATCGGGTCCTAGGTGACGTGGTGTGCTGTATTTTTTACGTACATTTGGAGGATTCGAGCTGTTGCAAAGAGAACTGCTTTCTGAATCGACTTATACAGTTGCTCACTAAGGCCGAGTCCCTTGATGTTCTACAGAAGGTTCTTTGGTATCTCTCCAGTTGTTGATAAAATTATGGGAATCATTTGAACGCTGTTCATTTCCCATTGTCTTCGAGTTTGCACCTCCAAACCTCTGTATTTGGCCATCTTCTCGTTGTATTTTGGCCTTAAGTTGTTATTGTTAAATACAGCAATGTCGATTAGTGTAGTTCGCCTAGAAATTTTATCTGTTAGTATAATGTCTGGTCTACTATGAGCAACTGTCTGGTCCGTCAAAACTGTTCGGTCCCAATATAACTGGTTATTGTCAAGAATGGGCTCTGGATTGTATTTGTATTAAGACATTTTTTCTACCTGCAATAGGTTTAACTTATCTGCTAACTCTTGGTGGAGTATCTTAGCGGCTGAGGCGTGTCTTCCCTTATCCTCGATTGCGGTAAACGCGTGACGTCCTCCAGTTATGTGCTGGATTGTTTTTGATATTCGACAGCCATATCTACATTGATCATTTTCTATTGAGGGATCTTTGATGATGAACTTCAGATAGTTCTTTGACGAAATAACCTGGTTTTTTTATAGCTAACAAGAGGCCCACCATTTCCGAAAACATTTGTCCTGAAATCAACCAGTAATATGACGCTGAGTTGTCGACATTGTCCTAATTAACCAGGTTTGCAACTTCCCTTAGTCTGTTTGGTGGTGAGAAGCAATATCCTGTTCGCTCAGCTGTAGGGACGTTGAATCGTCTGCCTTGCATATTGCTCGATGTAGTGTGGAAGAGTCCGATAACCTGTGGAAATATGAACATAAGTTTATTATTTGTTAGTCAAACTGCTTACCACTACCCACCAATCCTCTTCCTACTTGATGTCTTGGAAGCATTGTAGCATACCTAGGTATTTGTATAATTGTTCTGCTTCCAGCATTATAATCGTCGCGCTTTTAAAAATCATTTTTTAATAAAACCCGAGTTTAAATTTGTTTTCATATTTATTTTAGCGTTTGTATTTCTAGTACGTTTACCAAGTGCAATTTAGTTAATAAATATATTTTGCTCTAGTCTCATTTCATTTATGTACTTAATGTTACATTTACATGACTCAATATTGAAATTATTTAGAATATGTTTAACCATTTACTTTGTAATTAGGTGTATTAATTATAGTATATTATTTAGCGATGTATTACATACAAGTATCGTGTGTCGGAATCATGTAAATGAGTTAAAACCGTCATAGAATTTAAATTAGGTTCCAGACAGTTCACTTTGATAATAATGTATTGGATGTAGGAGAAGTAAAAGCTTTTTTAGGTAAAGATACCCTTATTTTCAAGCAAAGTAAAAAAGCATCAAAAAATCTCTAAATTCTTCTGCAATAATTCAAAAGTACAGGATAGCGCGTTTTGAATATACGTAGAGGATCTTGGCTAAACTATAGTTGATAATACAAATATTTGTAAATAAAACAGTGTTTGCTTTTTAATATTTCGTTAAAAAAGTAAACTTTGTTTTATTTACAAGCAATTAAAAGATGTTTTAAAGACATTTTCAATGCAGTAACCAGATCGTGCAGGGCCAGCCTGAAGCCAGCATAACATTTGTGAAAATGGTGACAACGGGGATCGATTACGTATCCCAAATAGATAAATTATCCACTAAAATTTGAATCCTAGCTCATCCTTTTTTTTAGTTATGAGTGTTTAAAAAAGTCAGATTATACACGCTAAACCTATTAAAGTAGTAATTAGATTTATAACATTCATAACACTTTAAGCTTTACCCAGAACCAACAACGAGGACGTAGTGGCTTTCTGGTCCCGTATTAAAAGAAAAAAAAATCACTTTTAAATTATTATTATTTAACGGTAAACAAAAACTTCAGTTTTATAATAAGCCATTAAGTCAAAATAGCATGTAGATTCTGATGTAAGTAACTAAATATTCTTTATTTCAAATAAAAATAACTGTGTTTTGTCCTATTTCAGTTCAAATATACCTTGTTGAGCATTGAACAACAGCATTTTTTGATCTTAAAATATAACTAACTTTCCATCTGATTTTATGTTTCTCCCAAATATATGACGAACGGACTTCCCGGGCTAGTCCGCCCATAGACCCAATCCTTCGTTGTTGATTAATTTTACTCATTCTTGAAAGTGATTTAACAAAATATGTACTTTCAAGGTCTTCGAAACAAATGTAAGTGTAAATCCGCTGAAACTTTGTTTGTAGAAAAACAGCCATGAACAACTTCGTTCATTGTTTTAACAGCGCTGATGTAGGGCTCAATTTTTTATTGATCATACGTTATTTCGGAATCATTCAGTTTTTCAGCTTCTTAAAAAACTTGTCGGCATGCATTGCCCTCGAAAAGATCACCATGGTAACTTTTGTATACAATTAATCCTTCTCTCATCCAAGAAAACAATGACATTTACGTTCTTCAACAGTTTATAGTCCCTGAACTGCATTTATCACAATGATTCGTGAATCATCTCTTTCATAAAGGTTGAGTTAAAAAGTTGGAAAAGAAAAAACTAAAAAATTACAAATTTTGGCGAAAAGTTACCATTGTGACGTTTTTGAGGGCAATGCTTGTAGACAACTTCTTAAAGAAGCTGATAAACCGAATGATTCCGAAATAACGTGTGACCAATTAAAGATTCAGCCCAAAATCAGCGCGTTTAAAGCAATGAACAAAGTTATTGATGGTTATTTTTCTACAAACAAAGTTTTAGTGAATCTATATTTACATTTGGAAGAGTTAAAAATTACTATTATACAATACCAAATGTTTCAGAGACCTTGAAAGTACATATTTTGTTAACCCCAAATTCACACTATGTAGTATTACTGAACGCTGTTAACCCAAAACCAAATCTGTTAAACCCTTAATGACCCAAAGACCGCATAATCTGATAACCCCATGACTTCATAACTTTAGGACTCTATAACCCCATAACCATGTTACTAAAATCATGGGGGTTATGATGACATGGTGTTCAACAGCCATGTTTTGAAGAAATTAAGACCACGACACGTTGTTCCGCTATGGGAGATTGAAGTGAATGATTCAGTAATATGGTTATGGGGTTGTAGAGTCATGGCGTTATAGGATTATTGGCTCATTAGGTTTAACAACCATAGTTCAAAGGAATTGAGGCCACAACAAGCTCTTCCGCTATGGGAAAATGAGTATAATGATTTTAGTAACATTGTTATGAGGTTATAGAGTCATGGATTCATGGGGTCATGGGATTACAGGGTTATTGAGTTATGGAACTCAACAGCTATCGTTTAAAGAAATTGGGGTGACTACAAGTTCTTCCGCTATGAGAGATTGGGTGTCATGATTTCAGTTTCATGATTATGGCAAAATCATGGAATCATGGACTCATAGGGTTATGGAGTTATTAAATTATGGGGTCTATGGGTCATGGGGTTATTGGGGGTTTAAAAGCAGTGATTTGTGTTAAAAGCGTTCAATAATGCTTAAGTCTTAATTTTGAGATTTTTTGAGGTTATGGCAAAACCCTGACGTGACAGGATTTAATGAACCCCTGATTCGGATTCAGCGACCTCAAAAACATATAGTGTACATAATCAGAACCCCAGGCTAGAATTTTTTTTGTGTGGCTGTGTATTTAATTGCATCTGACCATGACACGCCTCACCATAAAAACATAGTATGTTTGCCAACGATTGTATGGCCAAAGTAAATTATTAAATTAGTAATCTAAACTATTAATCTATGTATATCATTATTTTTACCAAATTTTTATAAAGAAAGTTATTTTATGCTGTCTAGTGCACTACTTTCATGAGAATAAATCATATTTTTAAAATTTTTTTTTGCTAGGAATCCTCACTCTGTATTTCCGATTCTTTAATTCTACAAACAATTGCCTTCAACCCCCCCCCCCCTCTCCTCCTTAAAAATCATATCACTTTATTGTTTTGAAACTCAAGGTCTTGTTTTAGTTCACTGTGCTTTATGTATATCAGGTAACATTATTGATCTAAAATTTTAAGAGAATTATTTTACAGATAACCACTTCTTGTGTCGATATAAGATATCTAATAGATCGTAAGCTAAAAGAAATAAATTTAAAATGATACGCGCCAAGAAAATTTATAATTACTCTAGCAAAACCACAACATTTAGTCCACAGGACTATTTCATCATGATTATCACTTTCCTGGACGTTACTTGAAAATTCTTGTAGACGCTCCGTTTACCACCGCGAGAAAATGAAAATTTTCAGGTATCAGACTGAAAGATCGCTCATAAACTTTGTCGGGTAATAAAAAAACACACATTATTTTGATGCAAAAAAACATGTAAACACAACCTTCTGATTTCTACGCAGTCGTTTAATTAATGTTTGTACAATCAAGCGGTCATATTGCCCAACAAATTCATGCACCACCTTTCCAATCCGACGCTTGGAAATTTTCAATTTCCTGCGTGGGAAAACGCAGCGTATGATAGATTTTAGCAAATAAAGTAGTTATCGGATTCGTCAAAATGAAGCTAATTACAAAATTACAGAAAATTGTTATTATGTTGAAATAGTTGTTACATCTTGTGAATTAATCACTTTTTGTATTTTCAGAGGATATTAAACAATATTTTGGAGAATCCATTGCCCTGTATTTTGCTTTTTTGGAATACTATACGTTGGCCTTAGCAGTACCGGCAATTTTAGGATTACTTGGATCAATTTTTTCGGAGACCGTACCATTTTTTTGTGCATTTAATGTAATATGGGTGACATTGTTCTTAGAGGTAAGATATTTTTTCAAGGAAAAAACAATAACTTAATGATAATATAAAAATAATGTCAAATTATCGAAAATTAATATTGTGGTGACAAGGATTGAATATTAGTTAAAAAATCGTGCTACAAAAATGAAGACTAGATAAATTACATGTTACTTGTTACTATAACATATTAAGACAGTTCTTCATTTTACATTACTAACAATGTAATCGTCAAGTGGCATTATGAACCCGCTTCTTATGAGTGCGTCATGTGCGATTTATATCTAAGACCTTTCCATACTATATGTGCTTAGAAATAAATAAAATTTTTATAAAAAAATTGAACTGACTTCTAAAAGTGCGCTAAAAAGTGAAAAATAACTAGAAATTTTTATATGAAATTGAAATTTTTGAAGTCGGTGCCAAACTAATACCTGACAAAATGTGATTCGCATAAACAGATTAAAAATACTTCATTTGTAATTGCTTTCTTAACATAATTTGTATATATTGGTAGTTATTTATTTCATTTAGAAATAATTTGGCGCCGACTTCAAAAATTTCAATTTCATATCAAAATTTATAGTTATTTTTCGCTTTTTAACGCACTTTAAGAAGTCGGTTCAATTTTTTTATAAAAATTTTATTTTTCGATTTTTAGTTTTTAATTCATTATGATATTTATAAATTATTTGAACTAAGTGCTAATGGAGATTAGTGTTCTTCACAATGGCCCCAAGGTGGCAAAAAAGTACCTATTTTATCCAGAATTGTATATCACCCTAAAATACACCACTAAGAATTCTTTGATTTTTAGAGATCTCCAAATACCAATGAAATTGTGTCAAACAAATATTTAGTCTGTCATAGTAAATCCCCTATCTTAAATTTCAAATTAATTTTAGATTGGTAATATAGGCCCCAAAACCAATATCGATATTTAAATAATTTGAGACGTAAATTTCTTAGCCCGATATAATTTATATTGCATATTGAGGTTGTATACGCCCCAAGAACCCCGCAATATCAATTTTAGATAAAACCGGAAAATATAAGATTTTTAGCACTTCATATTGTATCTTATTAACCTAATCGTTGTAAAAAATTAACTTCATATTCGTAATACACCACCCCCAACCCCCTAATACCAAATTTGAAAAAATGCGAATAAGGTAAAATTTTCTTCCTACCATATTAGATCCGCCATATTGAATTTGTAATTGTAAAGTAATGTAATTAATTATTTAATTGCTGATTTTATAATTAATAACTTATACTTTTCCCTTTATTAATATATATATATATATATATATATATATATATATATATATATATATACATATATATTTATATATATATATATATATATATATATATGTTTACGCGGCTTTCACGGATTCCTCCCGTGTGAGTTGCAATAGCAGTGGATACATCCACATTATGCCATTGTAGTGCTGAAATCACATTCAGCAAACGTACAACTATATGCAACTCCGTGTATAAGTGAAGTAAAATGCGAACAGTAAATGCAAACTTCGTTCCATCATATCCTTTCCGTATTAGAGGTTGCACAGTTTGAATAGATTGCTACAGAACACAATCTATCCAATTCCACCACCATCGAGATGATGGCCTACCTGTACCACCATATCGAGAAGAAAGTCAAAACTTACCCTCCTCACTACAGTAATACGGCAGAGGCACATGTTTCGTCTCTACTAGACTCATCAGGGTACCGACATGCACCTGGCTGTGCAAAGGACAGATCGGCGGGAGGTCAGCGAAACCGCATTCAGCATTTGCATGCTTCCTTCCGATCTGTCCTTTGCACAGCCAGGTGCATGTCGGTACCATGATGAGTCTAGTAGAGACGAAACATGTATCCCTGCCGTATCACTGTGGCGGGGAGGGTGAGTTTTGACTTTCTTCTCGATATGGTGGTACAGGTAGGCCATCATCTCGATGGTGGTGGAATTGGATAGATTGTATTCTGTAGCAATCTATTCAAACTGTGCAACCTCTAATACGGAAAGGATATGATGGAACGAAGTTTGCATTTACTGTTCGCATTTTACTTCACTTATACACGGAGTTGCATATAGTTGTACGTTTGCTGAATGTGATTTCAGCACTACAACGGCATAATGTGGATGTATCCACTGCTATTGTAACTCACACGGGAGGAATCCGTGAAAGCCGCGTAAACATATATACGCCATCCGGCGGGTGGTCAGCGAAACCGCATTCAGTATTAGCATGTTTCCTTCCGATCTGTCCTTTGCACAGCCAGGTGCATGTCGGTACCCTGATGAGTCTAGTAGAGACGAAACATGTGCCTCTGCCGTATCACTGTAGCGAGGAGGGTAAGTTTTGACTTTCTTCTCGATATGGTGGTACAGGTAGGCCATCATCTCGATGGTGGTGGAATTGGATAGATTGTGTTCTGTAGCAATCTATTCAAACTGCGCAGCCTCTAATACGGAAAGGATATGATGGAACGAAGTTTGCATTTACTGTTCGCATTTTACTTCATATATATATATATATATATATATATATATATATATATATATATATATATATATATATATATATATATTCTTAGTCATTTTTTTCAATGTTACTTTGGTCTTATCATCCCTCTGTAAAGATATTTCGAAAAGTTCCGATGTTTTCTATAGAATCATTTTATCATACTAGTTTAATTTTAATAGATGTAACAAATAGAATAATCATTGCTAATTCAACTGCTAAAAATATTAAATTATATCGAAAATTTGGAATAATTCCCTCAGTTGTCAGTTTCAAACAATTCCATGAAAAAAGATATTGTTTTTTTTAATGCCAGCACGGGACAACAACCTATAATGCTCGACAAGTGGACGGCAACTCGCGGGATTACCCAATTTCTTAGCTACGTCGATCATTACAGGAAAGTTCCAATTATTTTTACATGAAAACGGTAACGAAAATCTAATCCGCTGTAAACATTTGCCCCATTTTCTAAGAAGACCGGATAAAAATCTGGCACCTCGCTTAAAATTTCTTTAATAACCTCTTGAAACTGTAATCGCTGGCAATCTTTATAAAGGAAATTGTTTCTCCCTTACCAGAATGTCGTTTTAAAATCTAAGTAAGCTTTGAAATTAAATTGTTAATACTAAACGTGCCTAAAGAACGAAACCCCAAAGAAGTAATTTCCTCCGTTGATATTAATATTGATTTTTGCGCCTAACTTCTTATAACATTACACTTATCTTGTAATGATTTTTCGCTTTGGTACTTTTTGGCGATACAGTTAAAAGATATCTTGTAAATCTCAAACAAAAATGGCTCATTTTTCTCGGAAGAAAAAATATGACTATAAAGAAACTTATCTAACCTAGACTATTTATTGATTAGTAAATTTAATGCATAGCAGATCCTAGAGATTTAATACATTTTAAAGTAGTTGCCTCAGAAATATGTTAATCTCAATGACAAAAAAATTTTCCCTAAAAATATAAGTTTCCTGACATCTGACAATAGGGTTTATCTTCAAAACCGATTTAAATTGATAACACTACGCAACAAATTTTGGTTTATATAAAAAATGCATTTTTTTGTTAATTTTAGGGCGCTGAACACAAAAATGACAATGAACTTAAAAACTTAATTGCAATTTTCTAGAACAAGATTTTTAATAACAATGCAAATATATCACGTGCATTCTTACGGTTACATTGTTAATATATAGCAAAACATGACATCACGTATCTCTAAAACTTGAACTAATATTATAAAGATAATTTAAAATATAAAAGTTGAAAGCTCACGTTCAAAAATTATTTCTAAACTAAGGAGCTTTTCACTCTTAATGGTTTTTTTGGTGATGTATACAGTCAGTTTCAAATGTCAACAAACTATACTAAATATAATTTTATTTAATAAGATTGATAATCCTGTAAACTTGTACAGTGTCAAAAATCAATATATGTCGGAGAAAATCCTGCAAATTATACAGGGTGTCCAAAACATCCTAAATAACTTAGGGCGGCCAATACGCTCTACAATGTCAATATTTCAAGTAGTCCAGCATCGCCATAATTTTTATGGGGTACACAGAACAATAGCAAGCTTGAAATTCCTAGTTCTACTACGTTGACTACCCAGATGCAGACTTTTATGCAGTGCACGCAAGCCTTTACGGATGCCTTCAACTCCAACATGGCTTCTTAGCTGCAGCAGTTTATGCGCACACTCATGACACATGGTAGTAGTGGTCTTCAATGAACACTGTCATATCATGTCCTCCTACCTAAAGATTATTACTCTCAATATCAATGGTATTAAAGATAAGAAGTTGGGAATAATCAACTTTGTTCAGAGGCACGGAATCGATGCTCTCTTGATTCAGGAGACCTGGTTATAGGGTGATCCATTCACGTGTCCGAATTATAATGTCTTCAGAAATGACAGATCAGTCAGTCCACCTGGATGCACGATGATACTACTTAAAAAGCATATCATTGCTTACTCCATTTCTAAATTCCATGATGTCCTGGAAGGAACATTTATCAAAATCAAGATGAAAAACAGATTCTTGATCTTAGGATCAGTATATTTGAGTCCTCAAGAAGCTGTTGTTCGACAAAATTTGAAAAATATCTTTAATACCATTGAACCAATCCTAGTAGGAGATTTTAATGCTAAACACCGTCTCTGGGGGGCTAGGATTACCAGTACTAAGAGTATTGTCCTTAAGAATGTCCCTCAAGAAAATCTGTTGGAAGCTATAGCGCCTCATGAACCGACTCATCTAGGTTTTGTTGGTTAACCGGATATCTTAGACATCTTTGAGGCGAAAAATACAGGTAGGTTGTCCAAGCTTTCAATTCTACATGGGCTGAACTCGGACCGCTTGCCTGTATTCATTGAATATGGCGTTCTTAAACCCAATAGGATGACTCCAAATTAAAAACGTTTATTAACTAAATATTCACAAGATACTCTATATAAGATATAAATCCAATACATGTCGGCAAGATATTAAAAACCTGCCGACTTCGATGTCAGACTGAAACATTACGCCAGTCGAAACGACTTCTATACATTCACCGGAGTAAAAGGGAAAGATCTATAGAAACAATTTATTTCCTGCAAATACAACTCTGGTCCATGAATGTTGCTCTCGGTTCGATATAGCTCCACTGACGAGACCATGAGGTAGTCGAAGGGCGTATGGAGAGGTTTAAGACAAAACTTTTAAGTTAATCGGTTCAATGATGTCTATTTCATACAGTTATTAATTATAACAGCAAAAAGATTTTTATACCCAGGTAAAACATATAATGTTTCATGTTCGCTGCAAAAACAAATAATCACTAAAAGTATACTAGGGTAACCTTTCCTTTCACCCACTATTATGTTTTTAGATATACAAATTACGTAATGAAACTGGTTTAAAGACAATCCTACTAGATATTTATGTAGTGAAAAATTACAAAAAACTTATTTTTTTAGCTCTGGAAACGGAAAAGTAGCTTGTTGGCCTTTAAATGGGGTACCATAGGAATGACCAGTATGGACGAACCGAGACCTGGATTTCGTGGAATTATGGGTGTCGATGCTGTTACAGGAAAAGTTTGTCCACAAAGTCCAAGGTTTATGACCTACGTAAAGGTATAATTACAATATCCAGATTTTGTTCTGTAGTTGGGATGATCCTCATCCTACATCCTTGAAGTAGGTCAGGTCTAATATTGTGTCAAGTTTTGTTTATTACGTACTCACGCTAAACTTTTATTAAATAAGTACAGTTTGTATAGTGAATGCGTCATCAATCTACGAACTTAACGAAGACAAGGGTAGAGCGAGAAAAAAAGAGGCAACCGAAACAAACGAGTCATTTCGTTTTATGAATACAAACTTTCTTTTGACTTCAATCAAAACATTGTTTTATTGACAGTCATCGTTCAGATTTTTATTTGCATTGTGTTTTTGAAAAAAATTTATCCCTCAAGTGGATTTAAAACAGAAGATTGTTTTATATCAAAACCATTAATTATTGTCTTATAATTTATTACCGGGAAGTATGTATTATTTTTATCAAATAACTAAATCAAGACGTATCAGTATTTCCAACTTCCAAATCTTTCGTCGGTGTCTAAATGTCCTACACACGTATACAATTTTAAAATGTAAAATCATAAAAATAGCTACTTGAATAGCTACAGAAAACTTCAATGAAGACTGCAGTTTCATTCTAATGCTAATGAATCATTTGGAGATTACAGTCGTTTCTCATTCTAAATCGTGTGCTAAAAAGGACCTTTTATCTATCGAGAACGGTGCCTACAAGGAAGCTGACGAGCAGCAGGCTGGAGTTGATATTGCTAATTAACCCGTAATTTATTTTAATTATTAATTTTATCAATTGATATTTTTTTCTCAAAACAGCATTTTTGTGTATCACGTACAGGGTGAGTCAACGATTCGATGAAGTAGGTTTGTGCCTTTTCGGTGAAATTAACAAAGAAACTATATTTATTGTTTGATACAGTTTATTTTTACGCAGATTTTAAAAATATTTAGGACTCTACAGGGTGAGCCAAAAAACTAGGACAGCATAAAGTTGTATTTTTTTAAATAGAATACCCTATATACGAATCGTATTTTCGATTTAGCTTATAATTTTAAATCTTTTTTATTAAGAGTTTACTATAACAAAACTTTATAGTTTCTGAGATAATTAAGTTTAAAGAAAAAAAGTCACATTTTCAAGCATCAATTCAATCCTAAATAACGTTTTCAATTTTGTGACAAATATATTCAAATTTGGAATTTAGTAAGGCCAAGGACAAGTTAACATAATTTTTACCTAATATTTGCAATAAAAGCTACAGGGTGTTGAACACATCGGCTCAAATTTGAACAAGTTTAAATGAATAAATATCTTTTTTTTTTAAATGGTACACCCTGTATATTTTCATGTTATTTAATAGAGTAATAAAAACCCTAAAAGTTTTGTTCAGTATATCCTATACCTATTTATAATAGTTTTTGAGATATTTCAGTTTTTCTTATTTTCCATACTTTTTTACAGAAATAGTCTTCATTATCATAGTAGCCATAGCAAAAACAATGTAAAAGAACATTTTTCTGTGTGTCAAATTTATAACCGCAATCGCTTCTTTTGGTTTTTATGTAGTGTAGTTTGGTTTTTTTTGAATTCATCTTAAATGAATTTTCCAAAGAATGAGATAATAGATATTATTTATACAATAGGAGAGGCTCAAAAAAATTGCCCTCTTGCTCAAAGAATTTACAAAATGAAGTATCCTGATCGACGCCAGCCTAATACCCATACTTTTCAAAACTTAATGCAAAGATTTGATTCTTCTGGTACTCTTGATTATCCAAAACGTAAAGTGGTCAACAAACCAGTAACTAATGAAGAAAAAGAACTACAAGTATTGTTAAATGTTCAGGAAAATCCTTATATTGATAGCCGTCAGTTAGCAGCATTATGTGAAACATCACAATCCACCGCTAATCGTACTACCAAGAAATATAGGTATCATCCATATCACATGGAATTACACCAAGAATTGAATGGACAGGATTTTGAAAGTCGTGTAAACTTTTGTCGTACAATAAATGCGGAGATTCAATTAAATCCAAATTTATTATGCAAGGTAATGTTTAGTGATAAAGCTACTTTTAGAAGTAACGGTGCCGTAAATAGACGCAACATGCATTATTATGCCACAGAAAACCCATTTTGGATTAGAGAGGTGCAACATCAAAACCACTGGTCATTAAATGTTTGGTGTGGTATTCATCATAATCGAATTATTGGACCCCACTTTTTTAATGAACCACTAAATGGCCATAGTTACCTGAACTTTCTACAAGAAGAACTACCCCAACTGCTTCAAGGTCTCGATAGGGATGAGCTGGACAGTATGTGGTTCCAGCACGATGGTGCGCCTCCGCATTACCATCGTGAAGTTCGTGCGTTTTTGGACCAACGATATCCCCAAAAATGGATTGGACGTGGGGGTTTCATTGAGTGGCCACCAAGGTCTTGCGACATCACCCCATTAGATTTCTTCCTATGGGGTTATATTAAAAATAAGGTGTATGTTAATCCACCAACAATAGTGGAAGATATGCGAAACAGGATTAGGGATACCTGTAGAACAATAACGCCACTAATTTTGTCCAGGGTCCGAGAAAATCTGCAAAAAAGACTAAATTTGTGCATTGCACAAGAGGGTCGTTTATTCGAACACTTATTAAAAAGAAATAATTAATCTCAGTATTTAATAGGTAATTTTTTTGTTTCAATTTAGTATAAAAGTAAATATGTATTTGCCTTGTCGTTATTGTTGTGTTAATTTTTTCACATTATGTTTAATTATACTATTGCCGTTGTAATATAACGAATAATGTATTTCATCATATTTAACCACATTCTGTTTGTTTCTGTAGTTTCTTTTTATTATTTTACATGGCTACTATGGTAATGAAGACTATTTCTGTAAAAAAGTATGGAAAATAAGAAAAACTGAAATATCTCAAAAACTATTATAAATAGGTATAGGATATATTGAACAAAACTTTTAGGGTTTTTATTACTCTATTAAATAACATGAAAATATACAGGGTGTACCATTTAAAAAAAAAAGATATTTATTCATTTAAACTTGTTCAAATTTGAGCCGATGTGTTCAACACCCTGTAACTTTTATTGCAAATATTAGGTAAAAATTATGTTAACTTGTCCTTGGCCTTGCTAAATTCCAAATTTGAATATATTTGTCACAAAATTGAAAACGTTATTTAGGATTGAATTGATGCTTGAAAATGTGACTTTTTTTCTATAAACTTAATTATCTCAGAAACTATAAAGTTTTCTTATAGTAAACCCTTAATAAAAAGATTTAAAATTATAAGCTGAATCGAAAATACGATTCGTATATAGGGTATTCTATTTAAAAAAAATACAACTTTATGCTGTCCTAGTTTTTTGGCTCACCCTGTAGAGTCCTAAATATTTTTAAAATCTGCGTAAAAATAAACTGTATCAAACAATAAATATAGTTTCTTTGTTAATTTCACCGAAAAGGCACAAACCTACTTCATCCAATCGTTGACTCACCCTGTACAACATAAATCGAAAAATAATCGTCCGATTTTGCTCAAATTTAAAACATATACATAAAATAACAATGCATTCTATACGAGCTGACTTGTGTTAGAAACGTAATGAGAAAAATATTGATTTCTAAGGCATAAAAATCAATATTTATCGAGCATTTAACTTTTTGTTAGCTCATATATAAGTAATGATAGTTATTAACTCATATTTTCAATGTGTATGTTGCAGAAAAAAAAATAAAAAGTCTAGAATGTTCGCAGTTGAGCCACTTCGATTACACGTCCTGCTGAAACGACATTATTGCCGTAATTTTGTTCTGAAGTCTCAAAAATTCCAAACATAGTTAAAATTATACAGTTGAGTTGCATTTTAAATAAATATAATTTTTATTCGGAAAAAAAGTTATAATTGGCCTTTTTTTAGCGGTTTATTTACAGGGTGTTTATTAAGCATGCGGCAAACATTGAAGGAGTTATTTTCTGGACTATTCTAAGGATATTTCGTGCTTTGACGATTTATGAAAAAGCGCTTTGTTTGGAAGATACAATGTGAAACAAATTTTCGACTAATCTCATTCTGGTATTTTTCAAATTATGAATGTAGCTGAAATAGAAGTATGGCGCACTACACTGGACCAAATAATAAAAAATTTACACAAACGCGTTGTTATCTTTTAACAACATCCCAATTACTGTGAACGGCTGCAGACATTAAATTTGAATACGTGATTTATCATTTTCTGTGAATCGAATTTGTTGAGACTGATTGATGTGTGGCTATTTGACATGTATTTTCTGTCTAAAGTAGTGAAACTTTGTTGAAGTGAAGTCCTCTTTCATGAGTCGCTATACGAACCCCGAGATCGCTGAAATGCATTTCATTTATGGATTTGCTGATGACAATTCATTAGAAGCTAGGCGGCTGTACATTGAACGATTTTCTAATCGTAATGTTCCTGATAGGAAAACCTCTCAAAGTATTCATCAACGTCTTCGTGAAACAGGAACATTAAAGCAAAGTGAAATATCAGGAAGTCCAATGACAGTAAGAACGGTAGAAGAAGAAGAGAATATGCTGAACCTGATAGAAGAAGATCCAGGTTCTTCTACTCGAAAAATTGCAAATACTTTGAATGTAAGTAATGGGACTGTTTGGAACATTCTTAGGGACTATTTATTGTACCCAAACCACATACAATGCGTTCAAGAACTTATTCCAGCTGGTTTTGCTCCATGTATTGCATTCTATCAATGGCTTTTTCGTACATTAGTTTAAATCCCTCAACTACTGACACTAGTTCTTTTTTCCGATGAGGCTAGTTTTTCAAGAAATGCAATAAGGAACTTCCACAATAAACATGTGTAGGCTGAAGAAAATCCACGTGATATACTTGAGGATCGTGTTCAACATCAGTTATCGTTGAACGTTTAGGTTGTAATTGTGGATGACTCATTAATTGGACCGGTATTTTGACCAGGAAGACTTATCGGCGAGGTATACCGCAACTTTTTGAAATAAACGCTACCTTACCCTTTAAAGGAGGTGGCTACAATAAATGCAATTTGGTTTATGCACGATGGTGCATCAGAGCATTTTAGTGTGGTTGCTCGAGAATTTTTAACAGTTACATAACATCTAGATTATTTCGTATGGGGCCATCTAGTCATTAGTTTATACTACTCCAGTGGAAGATATGGAAGATTGAAGAAATCGGATAATTGCTGGGTATAACTCAATAAGAAACGACCCTGGTATTTTTGAAAGAGTTCGGCAGGCACTTAGAAGAAGATAGGATTCATGCATCAGAGCTCAAGATAAGTTATTTTGAATAGTTCTTGTAGATTAAGAAACGTTACATGTAATTTTAGATAATAAATTGTTTTTATTGTCGAAAATTCGTTTCGCCCTGTATCCTCGAACAAAGCGCCTTTTCACAAATCATCAAAGGACAAAATATCCTTAGAATGGTTCAGGGAATAACCCCTTGAATTTTTGCTGTATGTTTAATAAACACCCTGTATTTTTCCACCCTTAAATTCACGAGTAATTGAAGAATACTTTATGTGCTATGCTATTTCTTATAACATTGGGAGATAGTTATGCTATAAGTTAAATGTGGCAAAACTTCATGAAAAGGCAAACATAGTTGACTGTTAAAACTCATAAAAACATTGATAAAGTACATTAGGTTGTACTGCACGATATATGACTGACGATAAAAGACAGATGGAGAAACCCAAATGGCATATACGGGATGTCTCAAAATATTTTTCGGTTTTCTTCTGACTGTTAAGCGCCAAATACCGATAGCAAGGGGAGGGGACTAGTGTAAAAAGTAATAGAGATCGTAAAAAGTTAAAAACTTCGAGGGGCCATTTCTTGGCTACTATTCATCGTACAGACTTTTTTACGGGTGATGTCAGCTTTCTTTTTAAGGGGCAATATCTATACCTAAATTCACTTACAAAAAAGTTGTAAGACGAAATTTGAAAATAAAGCAAAATTTTGCTAATATCGAGTAAAGTAGCAAAGTTTGAGATGCCATACTTCCTTTAATTTCCATCTTGTAAACTTTTACAGCAGCTTATTTTAACGTCAGCTTTCTTTTTCATGAAGCAAGTTATGAGGAAAAAATTTTGCATTTTTTTTGCTTTTTTTGATTGTGTTTTTGGGGTGTATTTTTTGAAAAGGAAATTTCATTGCTTACAACTTTTCTGTAAACATATATCTTCGAAAAATGCATAGTTATCGAGTAAAGCTCAAAAAACTGAAAAATGGATAAATCTGCTTTAATCTCAAAAACGCACCGCTTAATTTGGAAGCACTAGTGATTTTATCATATTTGGACGTCAATTGAACGTATGAAATAGTGAAAATCCTTTAACATTTCTCAACTTTCTTTCTCAAGTGCATAGTCAATGGCCTATATTGATTTTTGTCTCAATTTACTATTTTATAATAAGCAAGTGTGTAATACATTTGATAGTGTTTTAATTTTTAATACGATATTTTAATATTAGGACAATTTCTCTGAGGAAGGGGGCGTTGAATTTATATGTTCTTGCAAAAGAGGCGGTGGTTCAGACAAGATTTTGAACCTATGCTTTTCGTCAACAAAATCTGTACTGGAAACGTATGTGTCTTGATTATAATATACCCTCATACTATCTGAGACATTTAATTGTCACACATAGTGTCAATAAATTAATTACAATGATCTACTCGACCCCCCTCCCCGTTACAAAATGAAACAACAGGTATATGTTGAAAAGGTTATGACCTCTAATACCCAAGAAATTATTGTATTATTTATTTAAAAAGAGGACCCACACAGGTAGGACGTTGCCATGCCCAACTTAAGTTATGGGACTTAACTAAAGAAAACTAAAGAAAGATGAAAAGTTGTACTTTTCTATCGGGATAACTCGCCAAGGGACACATATTTTATTGCTATGACTATTATAATGAAAGCAGGTCTGAAGCTCTCTGACTATCACTTATTTCCAAAACTAAAAGAAAATAGACGGGGTAAAACGTTCCTATGTGATGAAAAATACTGCCGTAAATTAGTAATTTAAGGAGCTTGGACACTCTTTATTTAAGGAAATCATGATCTGTTGAAGCACCATTAGAAAAAGGGTATAGTTTAGGGATTAACCCTCGTACATGTATGATCCCGACCAAAAACCTTTTTATTTGTGTTCACAATTTAACTTTATCACGATTTTGGAGTTTTACTTCTGTTATTAAATTTTACTGTTGTTTTAGAAAACATAAGTAGTTATCAGGAACTTTTATAAAGTGCAAAAAAACAATTAAATTACATTAATGTTTCAGAAGTGGTGCTTAAAGTTAACAACTACAAAACAGCGAACAGATCTTAAGGATGCTTAAAGTTTTAATTAAAGGCAAGAATTCTTAAATGTTGTAATAATTGGAAGCATTAAAATTGAAGTCAGAAAAGATATCCTTTGCTAACATTTTTTTCTTGTTTTTATTAGATAGGGGAGTACATTTATTATAATATAAACCTTCAACCTTTGAAATGCAAAGAAATCTTTTATTCTTGATTTTACAGAGGGTGTTACTCTTCATAGGTTACAGTGGGTTGGAGTAAGGCAAACCTATATCGGCACCGAACGTGTGGCTATAAAGATAAATAAATGATTTTTACCATACACGATGCAGCAATATTTTTTAAAATTATTTTTAATACACGTAGAGTACTGGATTCTTTGCTCCGAGTTTTCAGTAACCTAGTGAACGGTGACCTTAGAATTGCCAAGAGTTTAAAAAACTATGAAATTCTTTCGAAGCAAACTGCTCCAATTTTTTTTTTAAGGTTTAATGTTATAACATAATATTACTAAAAATTGTAGATTATAAGTAAATACAAAAATTAATTATCAAAAGTTAGGTATTAGATGAGAGTTTTAAGTGTGGTTTAGTAAAAGTCACCCATGTCTTTTATTTTTATCTATAACAACGTTATTGCTGCAAGTGATAGAGACAGTAGTTAATTGTTCCGCTCTTATTTTACGAGTGTTTTTGAATCGCAGGTCTTTGATCATGCATCCATTTATACTTCTACAAATAATTTTAGCTAGCACAGAATTGTGTTTAATACATCAGAAGTGAAACACGAACTGTCAAGGAGGGCGCAGGCCGTGATAGACTGCCCGCACTTTTTGCTAGAAAGATTGCCTTAACAATCTCGTAACCATTCACGCTGCTATACAATCGTTCATTAAGGGCGTCAGAATTTCTAAATAAATGGAGATCTGCAGTGCTTATCCCAACTTTTAAAGATGATGATAAAAACATATAAACAGTTATCGACCATTTAGTATACTATTTCTATTCGCAAAGCCTTTTGGGAAGAAAATTATAGATTCTGAGCAACATAGCTTTTATTGAGAATGATCACTCAAAACTAACTTATTTTGATTTGCGTGATGACGTGGATGCGGGAATTCGGGTGCATGCTGTTTACACTGATTTCAGTAAGGCGTTCGACAAGATTACCCATAATATTTTGATTACTCGCCAGGGCTCGCACATGGGTATCTTATTATTTGTTATTTTTATTAACAAGACTAGATCCTGTGTCCAGCATTGCAACATTTTACTTTACATAGATGATTTAATATTTTTTTTTAAATACAGGTCACCGATTGTCAAAACATTCAAAAACTTTACAAAGGTTGGTAGAATTGTGTGATCAAAGTAATTTGTTCTGAAATTTAAGTAAATGTTTAACCATCACCTTTTCTCCTTGTCTGTGTTGTAGAATTATGTCTACAAGAACCAAAAAAATCATAAAAATAAAATAAACATATAAAAACGGTTGAAATTCCGAGAAATAACTGCACGTTGTCGGCGGTAATGGCGTATAGACACCGACATAGACGGCGGCGCAGACATAAAGCTTTGGCGAACCGCGCTTAGCGCTGATCGGTTCCTTTCGGGAGACCCGACGGAGTGTCGAGAAAGTATAAATAGCACCCGATTTCGCGATTCGTTAGCAGAATCTGATTGTCTTTTAAAGAGCGCAGATCTCTCAAATTTTTTATACACGCGCACGAGTATCTAAGTCTTTTGAAGCATTTACTCCGGCTTCAGTCAAATAAAAACCGTGACACTCAAATTTTAGTAAAATTCCAACGCCGTCGCAAAAAAAATTCCATATACTTAATTTTTCTCATATATTAAGTATATTAAAGCCCAGCCCTCCGTGATTTTTTATATAAAATATTCCAATTTAAGAGGAAAAACAATTTATTTAAAAATGTCCAATCCCTTCTCTCAGACCCAGATAGCACAAGATTTCCATTGGATATCCAGAATAGGTACATATAATGTCCTGTATGTCCAAGGACCGTTTATGGATGTCCATTAGATGTGATGACCTGTAATCTATATGGACGTCCATATCTGGATGTCCAGTGTAAGTCCATCAGACGTCCATTAATAAAATTTCGGGTTGTCGGTAAAATCGGATACTGTAGTATCGGCCTGTAGAATTGTCATTTCTTAACCCGCCGGCCCGCCATGATCACAAAATATCCGTTCAGATATTTTGTGCCCATTATTGCGTTGACGTCGAGCTAAAAAAGACCTTTGGAGTTTTAGTTGAGCTAAAATCAAGTGTGCTTTTTATTTGAAAAAGATGCCACCGTTAAAGGTAAGTATAGTTATTTTTAATTTAATTTTTTTAATTATACCAAAAATTACCGAACGAAACTACAGACATACCCGACGAAAAGCTGATAATTTAGTATCAAACTCGCACAAATTTGAAAGTGAACAAAATATTCAGTATCAAAACACGTATGTTAAAATATAGCTTTTGTAGCTATACTTTTTCATACAATTACTTATTTAAATGGAAATTACTACAAATAAGTGCAAATATTTTGATAGGCCAATGAATTTTGTATCTTGGTTAAAATGGAGCACAGATAGAGTTGTAAATTTGTGTAATAATAAAATTGTAAATTTTAGAGAAAATTCTCCCTGACAAAGCCATTATTGAGTAATCAGTCTAATAAGATTGCTGGCATTAATAAATGTTATCAAAATTTATAATGGAATAAAAGCTATAGCAAGTTTGAATAATTATATTAATTTTTTATGGCTATTTTGGATTAAGCGCTAGTTAAAGTTTACATTGATGTGTATTTTTGTGCAGTATAATTGTTTAAAAATATATAATAAAGTTTTGACAGTTCGACTCTAGGTTTAGACTTATAATTTAATTTATTTTAATTATTTTTTAGATGAATTTTCCACAGATTGGTCCAAATAAAATTCCTATGTGAAAGCCAATTTGTACCAAATTAGAGAGGATATTCAGGTAATCTTAAATAGGGAAAAAACAACAAGTATCTACAAAGAATTTTCTGCAGGAGTTCAACTATCCTTTTACTTAAGAAAATAATCAGCTGCCTCAAATCACATAAGATCTTCAGGACAATTTAAACTTCAAAGATGCAGTAAGTTTATTACACTTCTCCTGAAATAAAAGCTGAAACTTATTCGAGCAATGCTTCTTTATGTGTCTGAGTCTATTGATAAAAAAAAACTTAATTTACAGGATTATTTTATATATATTTTTTTACTTTGATTCTTAAAGTCAAAAATATTCTTAGGTTAGCATATGTGGAATTAACGTTTAATTATCTCAATAAAGTAATATAATTTTAGGTTTACAATAATACCTATTAACTTATTAAAAGATATTTTATTGTAACAATGACAGATAGCCTTTCCAAGAATTATACATATGATGGAACAGTAAAGTGCCCTTTAAAGAACTTATGTTCACTATTTGTAGGTAAGTTACCACTTAAATATAAAAATTTGATGAAAAAAATCTCTCTGTTTTATTTGTCAGACTCGTAAATAATAAGAACAAATTGGGTGTCAGATTTCACACGTTGAACTCTAGATCCTCTTGTTCTGATAATACCCAGACAAAAAGTGTGTTAAAATTTTTTTTCTGGCTTGTTGGTTTAAGCACTCTAAGCAATAACGATGCATTTGGTTTTATATATATATATATATATATATATATATATATATATATATATATATATATATATATATATATATATATAGAGAGAGAGAGAGAGAGAGAGAGAGAGATTTAAATTCCTACAAAACCATAAAATACTGCTTAACGTTAAACCTTATTAATTTTCAGCTGCGGTAGAAGAATGGGGGGCCGATAAAAAACAGCCGAAGACGAGATTAGACATGGGCAGAAGAGATTAAACGACAGAAATAAATCTAGAAAAAAATAATTATTGTAACAATAAAAAGTTTTTATTTAAATAATTGGTATATTTTCTATTACCCAATTGAAATTGTATCTATTACTATGGAACCAGATAACTTATTCATAGCGATCCTTCTACAGCTTGAACAATTTAAATCAATTGAAGCTATATTTTGTAGCACTTGCAATTCGACTAATTATAATATTTTATATTCTTATATAGTATTGTATCAAAAACTTGACAATTGTAATCAATAAGTGTAATATGTGGATCCAGTTCCTGTTACCTGGTTCGCTAATGTAATTAATATCTGTTTAATTTTTGGGACTAATAGGGCCATCTATGGTTACTTGTTATCGACGTTTTGATGACATGAGTGGTCTGTGTCTTCAGAAGTGCAGATTAATTAGGTACTGTAAGCTCTCGGACCCTAAACAAATTCTGAAAATATCTACCATTCACGTTACCGGAACGTCAAGAAGAGGGGACCATAGATTATGACCTATTTATCCAAAAAGCACAATACCATCGGATAATATGTCCACAATCGGTTCAAGAATGTACAATATATGGACATCCAAAATTAGTCCCATTAATATCCAAAAATGGTCAATTCTTGGACAATATATGTAATCCAAAAAGACATCCATGAGTGGGACAATCGTATAGTCCAGTGGATATCCATAGGATGTTGGTGAACAAATTCTGGACATCCCATGGATACCCAGGATGTCCAGCTTTGGATAAACGATGGATATCCAGTGGACTGAAGTGTGCTATTTGGGTTTGCATATGAGATGGTTGTAATATAGGTATCTAGAATATTGGGATACGCACTGTGAAAGTGTGTTTTTTAATATCAAATGTATTATATGCTTCTGAGGTTTATCTCATTGAAAACCTCAGTAAAAGCTATTATATTACCAAAGCTACTGTATTTATGGTAAATATTTAATATACTAAATTTCAATTCAAAATATGCCAGGTCCGTAAAACTTAAACTCATTAAAATTGAAAATGAGGCTAAATTTTATGATTACCAAAATGTAAAATGAAAGGATCTAAACGCAGATGTGCTAATCTTGTTATAATACTACAATAAACACCATTTTTTTTTTTGCAGATGTATGGCGCGTCATTACCAATCGTAATTGTTTGCATGATCTTAGCATTTTACCTAATGCTTATATCATTTTGGGCCGAAGACTACTTAAAAAATATAAAAGGACCTGATGATTATGTGATAATGGTTCCAAGTATAATATATTCATTATTGGTTGTGATCATTAGTTATTACTTCAGAAATTTAGCTACCTATTTAACAGAATGGGGTACGTAATAGTAATAGGTAAAAGTTAAATTATTCAAAGGTCAGATATCCTTTAAAGTGGTCTTAAACCAAATTGCATTTATATATTCAAGTGCGTGTTGATGTTTGATATGCATTTATAGATGTATAACTCGTTATTTGTTTGAAGGTTGTAGACAGTGTTGAAGATTGGTTAAAATGTGATTGCCAGACTAGTTTTAATTATGTCTAGTAATTCTCCTAATGGCACATTAGTATACATACTTTCCACATCAAAACTCATTAGTCCGATGACCACATTTTAGTCAATTTTCATCATTATCTACAACCTCCAAACCAACGTTAGAAATCTGGTACGGACCCGGTATCAGCAATAAAACCAAAGCCTACGAGAAAATTAGGACTTCATTTTTATCACATGCTCGAGACAGCGACGTCATTCCTATTAGTTTCAAATCAGATTAAAATTACCAATACTAGGTAGTAGAGCACGCCGTATTTTAGACAACGCTAGTAAAGCACTACTACGAACACAAATAAATTATCACCGATGGCGAAGATTCCTTCTTCTGGAAGAAGCTACACAAGGCTACGAAAAACCAAAGCCGAAACTCTGTCAGATAATCATGACTCAATTTTCCATAAAATAGACAACATGTGCAACATGTTGAAAGAAAATATGGTGAGGAAACACCGGAACAAGCTGGAAAAGTTAAAATCACAATAACCGACTCTACCTGAAACAACTTCAAAAAAAACATCATAAACTTATTTTCAAGAATACTTTCAGCAGCAGAAGAACAACTATTAGTCAAAGGGCTTAATTTCGCAGTAACACCTAAAAGCATACCTTTTTTAGACATCGTAAACTCTGTAAAATCCATACAAGTGGACGAAAACCATTCCGACAAGTTTAGGTGGAAAATAAAATCAACCTTGGAAGACGAGAAGAATCCTGTTCAAAATCTCTGCAAGTTAGAAGCATTAGCCTTAAAAAAACTTCATAAGGATGAATTCATGAAGATTCTACCAGCGAACAAGGGGAATGCAACGGTGATTATGGACATCGTAACGTACGACCAAAAAGATATCCTGAAAAAAGCAAAATATAGACAACCAGCTCATGACTTAAATATATAGAGTCAAAAGCCTACAGAACACTAAGGAAATATCAAGACCATATACTCGACAACCTACGATCTGCGCTCACACTACAGTAAGCCACCACATCTTTACGGATTACCAAAAATTCATAAAATGAACATACCATTGAGACCAATAACTAGCTCCAGAGGATCCCCAACAAGTGTACTGGCGAAGTTTCTTTTAAAAGTTTTACAATCTTTAGAAGGTAAGACAAACACATATGTTAAAAATTCCACACATTTCGTAAACATTATTAGTAGGATCAATTAAGAGCCACACAACAGACTAATAAGTCTTGACGTGAAAAGTCTGGATACTAATGTGCCATTAGGAGAATCACTAGACATAATCAGAACTATACTTTCAAATGATACATTATCAGATTGAACCTCGTTACCACTGAACGGAGTGATGGACCTTTTGGAGTGTTGCCTGCGTAGTGCTTACTTCCAAGTAAAGGACAAATTCTACGCTCAGAACGACGGGCTTGCGATGGATTCTTCACTCTCTCCAGTCGTCGCCAATATATTTATGGAATGGTTCAAAACTCATGCCATAGAAACAGCACCAGTGAATCCGAAATTCCGGTTGAAATATATCAGTGATCAAGAACTTGATGATTTCCTGAAACATCTAAATACCATTCGGTATACAGGAAGTCGATACATACTGGACAATATCTTAACCATAGTTTCTAATCATTGTGTTGTAACAAAACGGGGAATTATATATAACCTCTATAATCGCGCTGTATCTATATACCATAATGCCGATTTATTGGAAAAAGAGGTAGCAAACATTAAACCGATTTACAACAGAATGGTTATCTTTTGAAACCAATTGACGATGTTATAAATAACTTTAGAACAGCGGCCACTGGACAGCAAGAAACACATTCCTTCTTCGCAATTCCGTACATTAAGGAAACATCGGAGAAAATAAGACGAATTGTCAGCAGTTCTAATATGAAAACAGCTTTTAAGGATAACTTAATATAAACTTTTTAGAAAAAATGAAAAAAATATGTCAGCCTCCATTATACATGGTATAAGTGTCAGCCTTTGCTATTTTTTATTGATTATAAGGAATTGAGACATCTGGCCTAAGGGCTGATACGTGCACATCGTTTAGTGTTCCATTTTTTTTCAGTAGTCGATAGATCGAAAGGTAATAAAGTACGTTAACTATTTTAGTCAATGTATTTTAAGTAACAATGTAATCATAGTCTACACAATATGGAACATATATAAACTTTTAAAAATCATTTTTTCCTCACCAAAAAATAAATTATTCTTTTATACAGAAGTGTATATATATTTCAGCCTTGTATAAACACTAAATTGGGAGGCTAATATCTGGAGATTATTTGTTAGCTCTGTTCTTTTTTAACAACTGACGAATTGTTAATAAAAAAAATATTAACAGTGGAACAACACCAGCACAAGATGCCAATCATTTAGAAATTTCTGCTACCAGTACCATACCTATAGAATATAGACATCATTAAATTTATAATGCGAAAATATGCAGTTTTAATATTAATGTATAACATTTTTGGTATTTACTATATATTCTTTCTTTATTAAAAATAACAAATTAGTTTTTAAAAAACACGTTCTTCTTTATTTCTAGTACCCTACATCTGTTAAAAATATATTTGTGTATTCAGATCGACACTCAAACTGTTTTAAATGAAACAGCATCATTTAAAGTGTGCTTCACTGTAAGTAAATTCGTAAGTTCAGGGAGCCTTCCTGTATTTAGTAGTTTGCTAAAGTGAAAAAACTTCAAATTTCAAAAACACAACAGGAAAAAGAAATAAATGACCATATGGAAACTCAATGTTTACAAAAGTTGATAATCTTGACTAGTATTTATCTCAATATACAATTAATAAAAATATTATTTTTGAACTTTAAATATTCACTGTATATTATCGCAACTGTGCTTTAATTTAGCTTCAAGCCCAAAAGCTAAATTTAATTCATTGTTATTTACTTTCAGAAAACCACCGAACTCAGTCCCAGTTTGAGAGACATAGAGTGACAAAGTTAGTGCTCTTCGAGTTTGTGAATAACTTCCTGTCATTATTTTACATCGCCTTTGTTATTAAAGACATAGATATGCTGAGGAGTCAGCTGCAGACTATGCTTATAATTTCTCAAGCCATTAATAATTTCCAAGAAGTTTTTTTGCCGCTCGGAATGAATTATTATACGATGAAGGTAAGGTTTAGAGTTTTTTAGTAGACGAAGTTGTAACGTAAACTTTCTTAACGTAGCCTTGTTCCGAACACTAAATAATCCAGTAAGGAACGTCAGTGGATAAAACTTGAATCTGGGTCAGAGAACTAAACGACGTGTAAGAAGCTTTACAATGTCGTTTTACAGAAAAATATTTTAAGGCTAAAATGACAAATTCTCGCTAAGAATTTTAATGATATATAATGGTATGCTTTGGAATAATTTTTAGGATAATAAGTTGTTTATAAACTTTTTGTATATAAGCATTTTTTGATATATTTAATCTAAATTATAACAGTATCATAAAACTGAGCAATTAGAAGATATAACTTTCATGGCAGCTAAATCGGATCTAAGTCCTAAATATTCTTTAATGAATTTGTCTGTTATTGTCCAAATTACTGACAAAAAGTGTTTATAACATTTTTCTGAGTTTCTATGAATAGAATTTGAGCTAAAAATTTTCATTTTTGCATGTTTTTATATTTAATGATCAACAAATATCCCTCCCTATCTCTACCCTCATAATATAACCCAGATGTTGCAGTTTTCTTATTTAGTCTATTTATTTTCTTTTTCTTTTTTATTCTTCTGAGCACCACAACATTTGTTACTTTATCCACCCTACTTACCCTTAATATCACTCTACCGACACATAACTTTAATCCTTCCAATCGGTTACAATTTCTTTCTTTAAAGCCTAAGCTTTCATTCTATAATACAGCACGAAAAACACATAATAATATGTTCAAGTTGTAAGCTGAGGTCATTGCTACACAATACTTTTCTCATTTTATTAAATCCTACACTAATTTCTCAAATATCTCGAAATTATTTCCCCTCTATTCTCGGTATTTTCGTTAAGGATAGTTCTGAGATATTTGTATTTCTTGCGTTTTTCTATTAATCCTCTTCAAAAAGCCCTGATCTGTTAGATCAGATTTACAAGCCAAACGGCTTCGCACTTCCCCAGGTATTATTGACTTATACAGGTGTACAAAGACACCAAAAGTATGAAGCTCTGTGAGAACCCTTTCCATGTTGTCGGGTTCTAGGTGGCGTGATCTTCTGTACTTCCTACAAACTTTCAGACGGTCCGCACGGTTGCAAGGAGCACTGCTTTCTGAATCGGTTTATGCACATGCTCACTAAGACCCAGTCCCTTGATATTCTGCAGGAAGTTCTTTGGTATCACTCCAGTTGTTGATAGTATTATGGGAATCGTGTGGACGCTGTTCGTTGCCCACTGTCTGCGGATTTGCCCCTCCAGATCTCTGTATTTGACGATCTTCTCATATTTTGGTCTTAGATTGTTGTTATTAGGTAGAGCAATGTCGATCAGTGTAGTTCGCCTAGAAATTTTATCTGTTATTACAATGTCTGGTCTATTATGAGCAACTGTTTAGTTTGTTAGAACCGTTTGGTCCCAATATAACAACTTGAACTCGTTGTTTTCAAGAATAGGCTCCGGATTATATTTGTAGTAAGGCACTTCTCCTACCTGCAATAGTTTTAACTTATCTGCTAACTCTTCGTGGAGTATCTTAGGCCTGAGTCGTGTCTTTGTTTATATTCGAATGCGGCAAACGCTTGGCATCCTCCTGTAATGTATCATCTCTGATGTTTGATAGCCACATCTTCATTAGTCATTTTCTATTGAGGTATCTCTGATTATGAACTTCCGATAGTTCTTCGTCGGAATAACCTGGTCTTGGATAGCTAACAAGAAGCTCTTCGTTTCCGGAAACGTCTGTCCTGAAATCAACCAGTAGTTCGACGTTGAGTTATCGACATTGTCTTGGATAACCTCATTTGCATGCCGTCCATAAAGTGGTTTTTGTAGCTAGGCTTGTAACTTCTTTTGTTCTGTTCGGTGATGAGAAGCAATATTCCGTTCCCTCAGCTGTAGCGGCGTTGAATCGTCTGCCTCGCCTATTGTTCGATGTAGTGTGGAACAGTCCGCTAACCTGTCGAAATAAGAACATAGTTTATTATTTGTTGATCGAGCTGCTTACCAATAATCCTCTTATTCTTAAAATGTATTATTGTTGTTCTTTTAAAATTGTTATAAGCTTCGTCTTCTTAATGTTCAGTATTACCTTCTTCACTATATTCTATGACCTGATCGATATTCCAAAAGGTCGTAATCTGTATCACAAGAATATTTATTTTCTTCACAATAACGCGCGAGTTCACCAAGCAGGTAAAGTTCAATCTAACCTCTGTAACGACTTTGAGCTGTACCACCCGCCTTACAGTCCAAATTTGATTCCTTGTGTCTTCTTATTATAACGGATTAAATTTTTTACATACTTTTCTTATCCTCTACTTTTTCTAGAAGTTTTAAATTAGAATGTACGTGATTTAAATTTAAGAATTTGCAAATAACTAAAATAAATTTAATACCTTCTATTACGCCAAAACATCCTTATGTCAAAATTTCAGATACTTATTCTTACATTTTTACAAATATAAAGGGATTAACTTTAGACAGCCAAGGTATTCCAGAGACTTTCTATTGACTTAGATTTTCGTATTTATTTCTACATTATTCGAAAAATAAAATTACAGCAATTTATATTATGGTCTTTAAACATGTTGTGGGATTCCGTAAGTTAAATAGGGTATTTTTATTCTATATTGCCTAATATTTCTTAAAAAATCGCCTGCTAATATATTTCCTATCATGTAGCCGTAGGAGAAGTTTTTTTTTAACAATATTAGAAGTAGTCAAAAACTTACGACCAAAAACTCAACAACATGTGACGAAATAACCATCAAACAAAGCAAATATCAATAAGCCGTAATATACAATTTTCCTATAAATTAATAAAAGTTTTATTTTCCAGTCGCAAACGTTCAAGCAAAAAATAAACAAAAAATCGAATCCCAAGACACAGCAGGAAAAAGCAACGGAAGGAAGTTTTCCTTTATTAAACATCCCCCAGCTGGAGCCCGACGATCCGAGAATAAAGCAGGTAAAGTTTTTCTCCTATTCAAGAGTTTCCAATGGTAAGTGGAAATTCATTATCCTGATTCGCACACTTCATTAATGGTAATATTAATTTAAAACTAGAAATTTAAACTAAGTGAACAATTATAGTTTTCCGATTGTTGCTGTGAATTATTACGTATTTTAATTGCGACCCCTGTTTTAGTGCCGGTATTGATTCGATAAAATTATAGCTTTATAAATTATTTTACTAGCGAAGATACTGGTAAAATTGTGGGTAGAATTCATTAAAATAAATAATTTTTATATAGCAAAGTAAAAAACTGTACATTTCATATTTTACATTAATAATATTTGCGTTATACAAAGCTCATTCCCTTGGTAAAGATATTTCCCTAACCAGAAGGTTCCCAGAATATAGAAAATAATTAAATAATTCGAAAAAAACGAAATGAAGAAAAGGAATAGAAGCGCACATGAACGGTAAGAAGACAATAACGCAAAACGTACTCTGCTCATTCGTTAAGATATTTTTTTATCCTTTTTCTAAAGGTTGGAGGTATAAGAGTTTTTAAGAAAGTATAAATATTATAAGAAATGTTTCTTCTGAACAGCGGCTGTTTTATCAAGTGGTAGAGAGATAAGACCTATTTTATTTTTTGACGAATTTTTTTTTCGGGGTTTCCTTGTTATATGCTTCTTCAATTACAATTTTTTTTATATTGTATTTACCAAAAAAGGTTTCGTACGATTATCAAAAAGTGGAATAATGTGAGCAAATATTTGCAAGTAACAATTTATTTACTAAGTGATTTATTGTACAATTTCAGCATGCGTTCTAGAGATGAGAAATTACACTCGGGATGATTCCTGTATTATGAATACTTGCATGGACTTGATTCGATACCCATAATAAGTTTATTCTGCGAGTCAACTTGTCGAATACGCTATTATGTTACAATGCAGAAATACGTGTCATTAGGAAATGTATTCAATTCAACAAATAAAAAAACTATCACGGTCAAGAGATTACCATCATGTCGGATAGTCAAGTCGTCATCAGTGCGCTAAGCTGTCAAGTTATCAGGTCCAAGATGGTCTGAGAATGCCTAAAGGAATTAAGTGATTTGAGTAAGAGTAATAAAGTCACCCTCGTGTGTGTACTGGAACACACCGGGATAGTAGACAGGCTCCTGAGGAAATGGGCTGATACACCAGAGCCTTGCCGTGAAATCAGTAGCAGCGTGATGTTGGAAGAATTAAAGATAGAAGAAAGCAGTAGATCCAATTATTGGATGGAGCTGCAAGAACTGAGACAAGCGAAGATTCTTCGTGGTAGCTACGACCAGAAGAGATTCAAAGAATGCATAAGCTTAAGTAAAAACCAACTCCGAGTTCTGACAGGGGTCCTGACGAGGCATTACCTTACGAGACTCGGACTGGTAGAAGGAGAAGAGTGCAGATTCTGTGAGGGGGAGTACAAAACCTCTCTTCATATCCTTTCAGAGTGCAATGCTCTAAAAAACCTTAGGATGCTGTTCTCGGAAACACACCAAATCGAACAAGGGGAGCTACCAACCTTGAAGCCGTCCAACATCCTGAGGTCCCTGAGGGAAATAGGACTGGAGGATCTGCTCTAGCCGATAAGGTAACTCTTACGACTTGGCAGCAGTAAGGGGCACAATAGATCTACCAGGTCGCAGTGTACATACATACACATGTTACAATTTGTAAACTATGTTATATAAAATGCAGTATTTAACACGAAATATTTTCTTTCCAATCTAATCACTGTAACATGTAACGTATTCGACAAGTCGACTTGTAGAATAAAGTTGTTACGTGTATTGAATCAGGTCCGTGCAGGTATACGTAATACAGGAATCATTCCGAGCATAATTTTTCATTTCTTAAATGCATGTTGAAATTGTACAATAAATCGACTTCATAAACAAGTTGCTACTTGTAAGTATTTGCTCATATTATTCTCCTTTTTGATTATCGTATAAAATCTATTTGGTAAATAATGTATATATATATATATATATATATATATATATATATATATATATATATATATATATATATATATATATATATATATATATGTATATTGTATAGATAATGGATAAAGCCCAATATTTGTTTGAGAATAAACGATAAAAAATAATACACAGAAAGGTTAAGATCAAACATTTATAGATAATAAATTAGTAACTATAGTGTAGACTAGAGTATAAATTAGAGTTAAATATAGTTTAAAGTGTTTTGTTTAACATTTAGTATAGATAATTAGGAATAGTTTTAAGAATAAGTCAATATCTACCAAAATGCTGGACTAAGCATATACTTTTAGAACTGATTTTTTTAGCAAACTTTTGATTTATTTTCCTCTTTAGAGACAAAAGTACAATAAAAAACGGTGTTAAATATATTGAACAAGAAAGAGGAAATATTATTGTAAACTAATATATATTTTTATTTGAACTATAAGGGAGTGAATGCGCTAAAAAAAATTAAGAATCAAGTGTCACTCATCTATTTTGGTCCCAATATAAACAATCACACATTCATAAAAAAAAAAGTGCGTGGAGTGTACTATTAGTGCGGAGTTTGAGCAAAAAACACTGTGATAAGTGAAAAGCATTCATTAATGTTTAGTATCAAACAAAAATGTAACAGTTTTAAAGTTTATTGAACAAAATATGTGGAAATTAAAACCATGTATGGTGCAAATCCGTAAAATATAATTCAGATTTATCTGGTTTATAAGATAGATTTAAGTTTTTTGTTAGCAAATTTAGGATTAAAATGTCAAGAAAATGTAGTTGAATACGTGCATAATAATATCCGAGGCAACAATAAACATTTCAGAGTTTTTTCGAACAAAATTAGAGTCAAATAGTCATAAATTGCAAACCGTTAATGTATATCACATTGTCGATAAAGCTCTAAAGTTTATTTTGGGCAAGTTCAATTATGCTCAATGATAAAACTTTGGTCCATATATTCATCAAAACATAAAAAATTCCAGTAAAAATTGGTCAAATTAAAAAGCATTCATAAATCGCAATTTTTGAAGATGATAACATTTATCAAGTTGTCTGGTGTGTAAATCTGACCAATCAGGTTGGAGACGTTTCAGATGTTTCGGTTTCTTTTAAATAGTCGAAGCGAATGAATTTCGTCAAAGTTGAAGTTTTTTTTTTATCTTTAACAGAGGTTATATGTTTGTTTTGTTAAATAAAACAATTTTAGAATTTAATAAAATTAATTAAAAGCATCGAGTTTGTCCTATGAACAAAATTATCAACTCTCAAATAATAACGAATACGAAAAATAGTGATCTGAAGAAGATAGGAAAATTTAATTGATATATTTTAAGGAAAAAAATAATTGTACGAGTTTTTGGGATAAATATTTGTAATTTCCTTACTTGACAGGAAACTACTACAAAATATTTCGGTTATTTGAAAATTTTGAAGAAGAAAACGGGTGTAATAATATACTGGAATTGTGTTTATGATATTAGAACCAAGGTACAGAAAACAAAACCAAGGTATTTATAATAGTCTAAGCAGTTGAATGCTTTTATTTGTTTGTAGACATTAAAAAACTAGCATTAATAATAATCTAACTATTCACAAGATTAAAAAAAAAATAAACTAATAAATGATAGTTTATTATACTTACCTGATAATACATAAATAATATTCATCAATAGTAGGTGTCACTATATTAATTACCCACTTGAATCACATCACGGCAAACGAAAAATTTTTAAAAAATAAACCAAATTTCGCGAAATTAACCACATTTTACAAATTAAATTGCAACAGCGCCATCTAGTGGACGGTTGCTAAATTAAAATAATAAAACGTTGCTAAGGAGTGATACAGGTTGTTAAAAAGTGACGATGCATGGTAAATTGAAATAAATAAATGATAATATTGATAAGAAATATATTTGCATGAAATATAATAGCAGTGTTCATATTATTTCATCCAGGTTTGTTGAAAATTGTGCGATTTATTAATTGTTGAATAAAATATTTATATTGTATTTTAATCTATTTGTGTATTGATTATCTGAGTGTGATCTTTAAAAATCTGAACTCACCTGAGAAGAGAGTCAAATTAACAGGTAGGAATACACACACAGTTTTCAAATTTTTTTCTGTAAGTTTGTTACTCATGTGAACTTAATCAAAAGAAAAAACTTAATTATGACGATCAGTCATAAAAATATACAATTTTGAATAAAAAATGACTTCAATTTTTCTTCACTGCTCGAAGCTCAACTTTAAAATCTCGATAACTTCCTTGAAAATGATTTTTTCGCAAAACGGCAAAATACGCGTTGCCTTTTTTGGATTCTAGAATAATATGTTTCACGGAGAAAGCATTCTATTTTTTTTTACTATTTTCACTGCATGATTTTGAATAGAATCGGTCTAACCCACTAAAGAAGGATCATAAGGATAACTGACGATAGATTTAGCCATCTACTACAATCTTTTATTGAATTTAAAATTTTAGATGCATTATTTTTATATATTTGAGGATTATAGTTTTTACACAGTTTATGAGATAAAATTCCTATCTCAGATGTTTTTCATTCCCCGAAACTTAAATTGGGATCAGCATGGATTGCGCGGTATCATAACTATATTCTTAATGGCTGCGCTTCAGTTACGATAATTTTATATAGTAATATTTTTTTTCTTAATTTGCACTATGGTATATTATATTAATTATTATTCAAATTCTTCTTTTCAGGCTCAAAATGACGGTGATATGGAGGAATATGAAGATACGTTCGACGATTACCTAGAACTTTTTATTCAATTTGGATACGTATTCCTCTTTTCTTCAGTTTATCCAATTGCAGCACTTTGGGCATTCCTCAACAATGTTTTAGAAATTAGGGCGGATGCTTATAAACTTTGTAAACTATTTCGTCGGCCTCCGGCAAGGAAAGTAAAGGATATTGGAGCTTGGCAGGTAATTTAGAAGGAAAAGCATTTTATTTTATAACGGTTTTAATTTAGTATTCAAAATCAAATTAGTATCAAAAATTTTGAAAATTATTTACATTAGTAAACAATTTACAAATAGTAGATAAATCCTATAATCCTAATACAAAAATAATATTAGCAATAGAGATAAAATTTTGACTAAGCAATCAAAAAAAGCTCTCGAAGCATAATTTGTTCAGTATACTCTTACAACATATACCTGTGTCTCACAATTAATCAAACAATTAACCAACTTGTACAAAAAAAATTAATAATTTCGTCTACGAATTTTCAAACTATTGAAACCTTTCAATAATAAACAAATTGTGTGCTATTAATTTGTTATACGGGATTGAGTATTTGCATTACAAAAATTTCACAAATTTTGAATGTACTCTCTCAAGTCTATATAGCATTGATATATAGGTGCCCAAATGATAGTTGTATACTCCAAAACACTACGCATTAAGCTGTTAAAAAGTGTTTAGGTAGCTCTTATCATTTTCAGTATGTAGATTAAAAATTGTTTATCGAAGAGGACCCCGATAGCAACACAAAATGGCACACACTGCAAATTGAAATCATTTATAAAGGGTGTCCGGGTAAATGTGGGAAATCTCCTGGATGTGAAAAAAACTAGTGAAAAAAATACTACAAGTTTATATAAACTTTTTTCATATATGCCTCCTCTTCGGAGATATGGGCTCCCAAAGAGCTCCAATGAAAGCAAGTTTTTTACACATAACTATTGAACCATCAAGTATATTTCAATTTTTTTTTAATATAATGTATACCAGGTAAGATCCTTCAAATTGCTGTCTGTTTTATAGTTAGTGGCAAAATGTTTTATATTTTTGAATCAAAAAGCTATATTCCATTTTCTTTTAATTATTATATTTTCCCACAACTTGTAGAACTATAAAAAAATGTACTATTTGACAATTTATTTGATGATCAATCCAAAAAAGCAATGTTTTTATATGTATACTAGCGGAATCAAAATTATAATTGTTTCATTTATTTTCCATATGGGAAAAACAGTAGGTTTGATTATAGTTATGTTATGAAATTAAAATGAATTTTACATAAGTTTTACCCAGATCGTCGTACAATTGAGATTGAATAAAAAAGAAAAGATATTTAGAAACTTTCTAATAAATGAAGTTCATGCATTGTTCTATATATTATGACTATAATTAAAAGTATGCAGGCCTAGTTTGTGGACGTATTCAATCCTGCACTGCTGTATGTTGTTACAAGCGCTAAACCTATACTGTCGTTGGTGTACCTTTTTCTCTCGTAGTCGTTCCAGGAGCCTTAAATCACAAGCATTCCGAAATAATCTATAAAATTGGGGGAAAACCCGAATCTAAGTGTTAAAATCAAACGAGAAAAAGGAAGAAACCTGAAACAAAAGAGTGACGCCACAATTCATTTCTTTCAAACTAGCCTCTAAAAGGGTGTCAGTCTCCCAGAATGGAAAATGTAAGGCACTTCCGCAGCCCTTGAAAGATAGCAGGAGAAAAGTTCTGACGTGTAGCGATTATTATACTGACTTCCGACCTGCCCATTACTCTCAATGATGCATTTAAAATAGCAGTGCTCACCTGTCCGCGATGGAATACATTAATAATAACACGAAACTCAAACAGTCATACATCTTACATAATTACTCAAAACTGTGGCATAATATGCAAAAATATAAAACTGCTACAAAATGTGTTCACAGTTTCGATTGAAATTGAAAATAATTTACGACATAATTTTTGACTGTCATGTTGTTATTAACTAGTTATATTTTTAAGAAAATTATCCACATACTTGTTCCAATTTTTTATTTATTATTGCAAATTTCAAATAAATGAACTTTAACCTATTTTACCTACAGTCTTATTGTTTTTTTAAAGGTATCTATATTTTTCTTACATAATGATGCACATTCAAAAGATGTGAACCGTATAAGGCATATGCGTGAAAGAGCATGAATGTATATGTGATGTTAGTTCCATCATTAGGGATTATTTGTAAAAGAAATTCTTGTCAAGAGTCACTTCGTTTTCTATACCACAGAACAAGCGACCGAAAGAAAAAAATACCCAGGAAGTTCAAGAAATATGCAATTACCTTCTGGCAAAAATGTGTGATATAAACTAGCTTCAATATTTATAAATATGAACCATGCTTCATACCAAGTGTATATAAATGAGATACCCCGTTGTTTTTGTATTCTGCTTATTTTATTAGTGTTCATGACCTCGGTTACAAAGCAATTAAAGATTGTTTCTTTTGTTATACATACTATCCTAAATATAATGAGCAAAAAAATAAATAAACTAGTTAAGCGTTGAACATCTGTCCATCCGTCATTACAATTTAATAAAACTTATTCAAAACAGCACGGCTTCAGAATTTTCCAGTAAAAGCAAGCTATTCGACGCTAACATATTTCCACCTTATTAGATTAAAAGATCGCAGAGAATGTGTAGATTCTGGTTGCTCTGTGACATTAGCTTAAGAAATTAAACGTGCTGTGGTATGTAGAGCAACATAACATTTTATTCGCTATAATTTATTTTATTATTTCTGTTTGAATAGTTTCCTGAGGCTGCTTGGGACAGATGCAAAATTTGTCGTTCAGGGCAGATGTAAAAATTGCCGCTCCCTCCCTTCTACAATAAGAGATCATGTGATTATTATAAATACAAAGTTTCTAAAGCGAGCTATAAATTTGAGAATTTTTAATTAAAAAAAATGTCAAAAATTCAAAATTCTTAAAAACTAAAAAACAAAATTTAATTATAAATATATGTTTGAATGATATACTAATCAATTATTAAAAGCAACGTTATTACTTTAAAAAAATAATTCCTATAATAGTAAAACAAAAGAGCATTATTCATTTGAAAACATCCTTTTGCCACCCTTTAATTATGTCTGCAGATAATTGACCCCCAAATCCAATTAAAGAATTTCCATCATTTAAATATATTGAAAATTGTATGACTAAATTTAGACCGACAATGAAAATATTTAAAAATTGGGTTCTCTATTTGAAATCTGGCATAGCGTATAAAAATCCGTATTTGTTAATTATCCGTATTAGATATTAAAAATCCATACAAATGCGGACATGTTTTCATATAATGTAGTACTCTTCATTTATAAACATAAGTACCAATGTTGCAAAAGAACAGGATGATCAAACTTCTATCAACAAAAAATTTAAAAGAAATTCTCGTCAAAATAAAATGTATTTTTTTCAAATTTGGTTGCCAGGGGCGACTGCCCTCTCTGACCCCCATCTTACGCCATTGATGTATTTTTATCTTCATATAAAAACATGCATTTTCGAAATTTTCCTATGTGCGAAATATATATTAATATATATACACCTTTCAAGGTTTTAAATCGTTACGCTAATTGGATTTAATTTCTTGATACTATACTACATATTATCATTTAAAAATTTAAAAATTAAGATTTGTACGGGAACCCTGCTTCATCATTTTCAACTAGAAAAAAATTTTTCCAAGGTGCTCAATTGGGATTGGGATTTTATAAAAAAAAAGTTCTTCGGAAACTTCATAAGCATTTGAATTGAGTCGAGGTATCTTGTTGCTTAACGATATTGCTCCTATTCACACAGCTGCAATAACCAAGACCATGGTTCATGACTATCTCCCTCATAGCCTGGATCTGGCTCCCTCATATACCTATACATGGCAACATTTGGAGGTAGACATCGTAAGCCTTTTCATCACTGCGGCTTTTAAAATATTTTGTGGTCCTCCTTATATTTAGACAACGTTGCGTAGGTGAAGTTTATTTGTGAACCTCCAAATCTGTGAGAAATTTTCCTAGGTATAGCTAAATTCGTTATCTTTGTACCCATCATATCCTAGAAAATACCACTGCGCATTGGCACTAGATGTATTCTACTTGACAGAATCTGCGCGTAATTATTTCTGCCAAGTCGACTAAACCTAAATGGTAGTATCACATCAAAAGACCAAGTATTACCACCACTTCTTAGTAATTGTAAACTAAAACTAAATGCAGCATAAAAAAATGTGATTTTGCCATAGCAGGCATGACAACACCCATCTCAATCACACAGAAATTTTCCAAATACCAGAGCAGACAAGAACGACCACAGCCATCTCAAAGCCAGAGGACAATTGTTAATATATCTGCCAAGGAATTAACCTCAGCGGAAAACTCACTACCTGCCAAAAAATTTGAACTTCACGGTTGCTCCAAAAGAGGTTCCCATTCTCGATATAAGTAGCGCCGCAGACTCAGCGAACATCGAAAACCCTTTTGCAGATGAGTTCAGGTGGAAAATAAGAGAAACTCTACAAAAATCTAGAAAAACCGAACCAAACATCAGCAAAGACGAGAAAACTGCCCTAGCTAATCTACAGAAGGACTCCAGTATTAAAATTCTACCAGCGGATAAAGGAAATGCTACAGTCGTAATGAATGTTGAGACATACAATCAAAAAATTGACGAAGTTTTAAGGAAAGGAAATTATACATCTCTTGCTAAAGATTCCACATCGGCAATTGAAGGAAGAATTTATCGCGTTCTTAGGAAACATGAACGGTATATTCCTGAGAGGATCCGGACTCAGTTGACGCCACACCATAGCAAAACTCCACATCTTTATGGACTCCCGAAAATACATAAGCAAGACATGCCCTTATGACCTATCACGAGTTGCCGGAACTCTCCGACTTCTGAAGTTGCCAAATTTCTTCTTCCAATCCTGAGACCATTACAAGGAAATACATCATCCTGGGTTAAGAACTCGCAACATTTCATAGAAATTATACGTGAAATAAAAGTTCAACCAGAAGACCATTTTATTATCTTTGACTTAGAAAGCCTATACACCAACGTTCCAGTTAAGGACTCTCTAAAAATCATAAGAAAGAAACTTGAAGAAGACCAGACCTTAGCAGAAAGAACATCTTTACCGCCGCATGCCATTATGGACTTGGAAAAATTCTACATCCAGGATGATGGACTACCGATGGGATCTTCACTCTCACCGGTGGTCACAAATATTTTCATGGAATGGTTCGAGACGTTTGCAATTGAATTCATAACTAAGAAACCAAAATTATGGCTCAGATACGTAGACGATACTTTTATTATTTGGAGTGGAAACGACGAGAACTTCGAAACTTCCTTTTTCATCTCAACCATATCAGCCCAACTATTAAACTCACCATGCAAAAAGAAGTAGAAAATAAATTACCATTCTTAGATGTCTTGGTTGAAAGAAATGACAGACAAATTCGAACTTCGGTGTACAGAAAAACCACGCACACAGGACAATACCTTAATTATTCATCTAATCACTCCAACAACACCAAACAAAGAATTATAAGAAATCTCGTAGATAGAGCCTTAACTCTCTGCAACTCCAACGAGAACTTGATGAAAGAGATAGATTACATTAAAAGTGATCAAGCCAATGGATACCCAGTATATCTAGTGGATAAATTTCTTGAACAACGCAGAAATAGGACAATATCGCCAACGAATGAAGAACGAAAACCAGTATTGAACATCCCCTATGTTAAAGGCATTTCAGAAAAAATTAGAAGGATAGGAAAACGATATAAAATCAACGTCGTTTTCAATTCAAATAACTCTCTGAGAAGTCGGCTCACTAGGGTCAAACCAACAACTCAAAGAGACATGAAGAACTGTGTATATCAGATACCATGTGAATGTGGCAATTCCTACATTGACGAAACAAAGAGACCTCTTGACGTAAGGATCAAAGAACACCAAAAATACACATCTCGAGGAGAAACAGAAAAATCTAGTGCCGCCAACGATGCCTGGACGGATGGACACCACATAAAATGGTCTGAAGCTAAAATACTACACCGAGAACAACATTGGAGAAAACGGAAATTCAAAGAAGCCGCGGTTATACATCAGAACCCGAGTTGTCTTAGTAAACCATCTTTAGATATAAGAGAAGTGTGGAAACCACTTCTTAGTAATTGTAAACTAAAACTAAATGCAGCATAAAAAAAATAGGATTTTGCCATAGCAGGCATGATTGCACCCATCTCAGTCACGCTCCACTGCATTTACTTTTAGTATAAATAGTCATGTAGCTAAGAGATTTATTTAGTTTCACTTGAAAACGGCTAGAGATAACTACTAGCCGAAACGTCATGATATTCAACAAAAATAAAGGCAATGGAAGTCCAAGTATTATATTTATGAATCTTCTATTGTATTTAAGCAGATTTTTTGCTACGTTGGTTGAGAGCTTGACTAAAAACTATTTAGCTTAATTGTGTCGTACTATCATTGTTAGGACTTATCCTCAACCGATTTCTTAATAGCTAACTTAACCATCAGCGTGGTCACCCGACAAAATGGTTCTGGTTCTACAAGGAGCTGTGACGCCCCAGCCCCCACTACATCGTCAACCTCTTTATTACCCTGGTCACTCTCATGCCCCTTGTAACAAACTAATATCCTTTAACACTCCTTCACATTCCTTCACAAACATACAAATTATATTATGGGACCTAAATGATTTTATTGCTACTTGACTGTCAGAGTAGATCGCAATTTTCTTCTCTCTATTAGTTTCATCTGCAAAATAAGGGATGGCTGTATTTCAACCTGAAATCCTTCCTGCGCTTATAGTCTAATCGATTTTGAAGCCATCTGTGCATGACACCAAAGATTATTATAGCTAATCTTTGATAATACTATATCTGACCTTATTGGTGGACCTTCTATCCATTGGTTTTGGCTTAGTATGTACATTCTAAATTTCTTTTCAAAACTGTACATCAGAATGAAGTAACGCACGCATATACCCAGTGTTTTATTGTCTTGACCTGCTTGTGTAACTTGATGTCTTTCTTTCTGTGTATTTTAATAAATGGTTTTCGTTGTTGCATGAGATATGTTACGGAAATATATTTAGAACGGTTTCTAAAGCGGCCATGGATAGAAAGACGCTAGCCCCTACACTACATTTTGTCCTAGTTATCGCCTTTTGTTAACTTATTTTAAGGTTGGTTGCAATGGAATTTCAATTAGTTAAGTTATGTCTTTAGTATGGTTATAATTTATATCGCACATACCAAAACGAACCTTTGTATAGGAAAATTAGAAACAAAAAAACAAACTTAAAGTTTTGAGATTGGTAAGGAAAGTGATTTTCTCTGGAATTGAAACTAAATGTTTAATTTTTACTCATGTACTTATAATACTAAAAAAATCTAAGTTACATATTAAGTAGCAACAAAAGAAATCTCCACCATCTTCGAAATAACATTAAAATTTGAAATTTTTTTTTTGTATTTCAGAGATCATTCGAAGTCCTTGGAGGACTATCAATTCTTACTAACTGCGGGGTACTGTACTTAAGTCCTGACATAAGAAAACGCCTACCACATCTGTCAGACGTGGAGCTTCTGATTCTCTTTATGTGCCTGGAGCAACTTCTATTAGGAATTAGATATTTGCTGCACATTTCCATAGCCGATAAACCAGAATCGGTAAGAGTGGCGCTTGCAAGAAAGAACTACGAATCTAAGCAAGCTCTGAAATTTGAGGTGAGTAAAATAAAGGGTTGATTATTTTTTTATCCAGTTTTAATTATTTGTTTCAAACTAAACGAAAATCGTTCCGCACAAAACTATTTCTGTACCTTAAAACAGCGAGAAGAAAATATTAAAATATGTTAGTGCTTTTTTTATTCCTGACGATCGTTGACTTGGAGAAATGATTGATCAAAAAAGCTGTTTCTATTTAAACCCTTAACTTGAAAACAAGTTTAAAGGTGAAATTTTTGCAGCCATGTCATTAATATCAAAATAGAGCTTTTTTATTCTGGAAAATCAACTTCGTATCTTTACGGCCTTTAAATTAAGTCAAGGTTAAGGCCATATGTACATGTTTCTCTTCAAGCCTTAAAACATGATTTTATAACTTACTGCCCTTGAGAAATTCTTACTTGCTGAGGTAATACTTGTCATTTTGACCTATAACTCAATCAGCTATTTTTATATAAATTTTTCCATAGTTTTCATTTCTGAGGTCAAAGATGAGAACTCCTATTCCCAAAAAATCAATTTTACATCTCAACTTGGCCGTAAAGTTAGATTATAAAGTTAGCGTCAAGCCATCTGATGTCCCCCTTAACCTGTATAATGAATCTAAAATAATTGTGGGAATGATTCTGGGCCAATTAATCCTGTAATATAAAAATTATATTTTTGCAATACTAAAAATCGGGTAATAAGTAGCAATATTTAACGCATCATATATAATTTAAATTATCATTGTTATAATATACTATTACCAACGATATTTGTCGAAAACCATGTCAATAAACAAACATCTTTGGCAATTTTTCTCTTCTGTCTCCGCAAAAAAATTAAAACATGAAGATATGTCAGGCTTTTAAACCCCCAAGCACAGCATTATATCCGTCAAAAAGTACAACAAAAGACTTTTATTAGGTGCACTTTCAAAAACCTCAATACGAATTCATTCATTCGCCATTGACAAGGGATTGATGGAGCAGTCTGGCTTCGGCAAAAATGAATAATATTGATTTTGCCTGGAAGCAATTTTATCACTTTTGACGTTTTCATTATAAGATTTCGTTAATTCTTCTAGCCGCTTAATCTAGCACCGTGTAATGTTTCAAAGTGTTAATTGATATATTATTGTATCGATAGAAAAATGTAACTCGCCAAGCGCACCGAGAGTTCCGTACTATTATGGACTACTCAGAATTATTAAATTCTCTTTTCTTTATCGATTGATCTAAGTGGCAAAAATATTTTTCGTATTGGTTCAAAGGGGTACTGACCATCGTGAAAAATATTTTAAGAAACAATAAAACTATTTTCAATATTTGTTTTTATTTGTTTCCGAAAAATAAATAGCCACCCTCGCAGGCGCGGATCCAAGGGGGGGCGGTGGGGGCAATCGCCCCCCCCCCCCCAAGAGCTTTGAGTTTAGAAAAATGGACCCGATTTTTCCACTTATACTATAGTTTATTCAAGAACTAGAGAGAGTAATAAATCATTTTTTACCCTTTTTCTCTTCGCAAACTACCTGTATTCTTTAGTCCGGTGTTTTTAGCAAAATTTATTAGACACATATTTTTCATAGGAATGGGTTAGAAATTTTATAATCAAAAATAGCGGTCTATAATAATAGACTAAAACGTAGGATTATTCTCTCAAAAAAATCTAAGTTATAATTTAAATACTTACAAAATATCCATTGTCAAAAATACTAAAAGTTAAACATATATAAAAAAATAAATTCGTCCATATAATAATAAAATATTTTTGGGGTCATTTTATTATTAATTAAAAACATTTTTAGGGTATTTGACGTTTCAGTTTATTTATTTCTTAAACCATCTGCAGAATTACAATTAAACACTAAAAAGGGATTCTAGTGTAATTACTTTTTTTATGTTGTAATTGAAATTAGACCTACTTATTTTTATTTCTATTGTACTGATATCTTAATTTAATTTACTTTTATATATGGAAATACGATAGCCCCAAAAAAATAAGATAAACATGTTAATTCTACACACTTAAGAAAAAGACACAAACACAATAATAAAATAATAAAAAACTTACGACTAATTTGAATGAAATATATATAAAATTAAAGAGTGGGACACACTAAAATAAAAATATATAAAAAAATTAAAAAAACATATAAACAACATTAAACAATAAAATACAACAAAAACAAAAATTTAAATAATAAATTGTGTTTACACTAGGAAACATTACATATCTAATTCCTAATCAAAGTCAGTGAAACTATCTTCGCTAAAATTAATTATAATTGGTTCCTCTATCTCACCGATTATGAGATCGAGTTCTCACATTTTGTTTTATTCTTTTATTATATGGATTTTTCCCAATTTTACGCAGTAACTTTATTCAAAAAAATCTTTCAAAAGTTTAGTTAAATTACTAATTTTATTAATTGTGTTATTTCTAGCAACTCTACCTTTTACTTGAGAGAGATACTTACGTCTCCAACGGACAGTTTCCGGACGATTTATAAGAACATATTTTCTGTCTGGTTTTTTCAGCAAAAATTAAGTTCTCTGAGCAATTTCCAGAGCTCAGTTCTTTTAATTTCAGGTAAATCGCGATCTTCAATGATTTTAGTTAGAATTTTGTAGATGGTTGGGATCTGCTTCTCATAATAAAATGTGTATACAACCCCTTTAATTGCAGTTTTTATCTCTTCTTCCAACGAGGTTTTTCGTTTGCATGTGATCGAAGGTGGTTTGGGAGTACTAGCAATTCCAGTCGTTTTTTCTCCTTCAGTATTCGGTACATAGTAGATTTTCCAACTCCTGTCATGTTGGAACATATCTCAACAGAGCTTTTAACATTATTATCTAAATATTGATTTAACGATTGGTTTAACGATTTTGGAATAAATATAGAGGTGAAAGCCATATCTTTTGGGTATCTCACTAATCTCAAATAATATATAAAAACAAGCGCAAACAAGATAAATCACTAAGGAAAAACTGTAAGTTGTACTTTACTCACTGACAGAAATTAAATTAAACTATCAGAAATTCTATGTTGCAGTAAATTTATAAAATATATTTAAATATAATGAAATATAATTAGATTTACGGCAGTTCTCAGTTACCTGCGGCGCTGGAGCAGGTACGTTAGAGGTTTCGGTAACAGTTTTATTACTCTCTCTAGTTCTTGAATAGAGTATAGGAGTCTGTAGGTTTGTTGTTGGAGTTCAGGAAAATAGAACCCATTCTGCCTATATTAGGAATTACTATGCTGCTTGCACTCCCCCCCCCCCCCCCCCGTTGACAACTTGTTTTTCTTGCCATACTGTACTTTTGTGATATCAACCCCCCCCCCCAAAGAGAGAAGCTGGATCCGCCTTTCCACCCTCGTATCTCAAAATTGTCATTTTTGAGGTACCTTTAAACTTCTATGAAAAATTTAAACCTATAATAAACAATAATTATCAAATTTAGTTTTTTAAATACGCTCTTGTAATTTTTATTTTATTCGTTAAAATAAATGTTGGCCCCGAATGCAACCATTTCCGACGTTTTGATATTAAATATCCATCATTCGGTCTATTTCATATTACGATCCTGTTTTCGCTTTCATAATAAGGAGTTTTGGGACATTTTTTGTTAATGACAGTAAAAGGGGATATATCAATAATTTCTTTAAAAAGAGAAAAAAAAAATCTATTATTTGCAAAAACTTTAACTACTGGTTATGACTTACATCTACCCAACAGGAATAAATTAACTTATAAATAAAAAATAACAATACATACTAAATAATATAAATAAATTTGATATAAATGCTGGAAATAAACTCCATTCTTTGGTAAGCATATTCGTGCATTTTTATTAACCCTTTTTTATACGTTCCGGAATATTATAGGAGTAATTTCGGTCTGAGCTAATGAAATTTTATTTTTTCGATCCTTTAACTCCTTAGGGGTTGTTAAATAAACTGTTCCATATATCCTCATTTGACGAAATTCATCGGGGTCACTTCATGCGAACGCGCTGACTAGTTTATTTTATGTTAATTCACCCTAAAAATATAAACGGGATATCGATAATAAGAATTGGAACCGGATGATGGATATTTAACATCGAGACAAGTCGTAGAATGATGGCTGTACTTGAGATATAAAATCAAAAATACAGTTCCTTATTTACAAAGATTAAGTACATACTGGTAACGCTAAGGTTACATTTCTTACAAAAATTACATTAATTTCGTTTGGTATAAAAAAAATTAAAACATTTTTATGAATATTTTTCTCCAAAGCTAAGTTAAAATGTTGACCAAATATTTAAAAATATATTTGATGTCAATTCTTGTATGAGTAATTTTTCGAACCTATCGTAAAACTAACAACGCAATTATCAACGAGTTAGTTATGTGATAGATACCAACAAATATAAAGGGTGTTTTTTTATAGAGGTATAGAACTTTTAAATGGAATAAATCAAAGATGAATTTTTTAAATTGACATGAAATTTACTTTATTCGAAAGATAAGCTTCTGGCATTATAATTTAAATATGACTTCTGGCATATGACCGCCACGGCTGGCTCGGACGTACTCTAATCTGGAGGTCCAATTTTCGGTGACTTTCCAACATTTGTGGCCGTATATCGGCAATAACGCGGCGAATGTTGTCCTCCAAGTGATCAATCGTTTCGGGCTTATCGGCGTAGACTATCGACTTCACATATCCCCACAGAAAATAGTCTAGCGGCGTTAAGTCGCACGATCTTGGAGGCCAATTCACATGTCCGAAACGTGAAACTATGCGGTTACCAAACGTTTCCTTCAATAAATCAATTGTGGCACGAGCTGTGTGACATGTTGCGCCGTCTTGTTGAAACCACAGCTCCTGCACATCATGGTTGCTCAATTGATGAACGAAAAAGTCAATAATCATGGCTCTATAGCGGTCACCATTGACTGTAACGTTCTGACCAGCATCGTTTTTAAAGAAGTACGGACCAATGATTCCACTAGCCCATAAAGCACACCAAACAGTCAATTTTTTCTGGATGTAACGGTGTCTCAACATACACTTGAGGATTATCATCACTCCAAATACGGCAGTTTTGTTTATTGACGTATCCATTCAAACAAAAGTGAGCTTCATCGCTAAACAAAATTCGCTTATGAAAATCGGGATCAACGGCAATCTTGTTTTGGGCCCATTCACCGAATCTACGCCTTGCTAGGTGATCGTGTGGCTTCAATTCTTGCACGAGTTGGATTTTGTAAGCACGCAAACCAAAATCTTTCCGCAAAATCTTCCATAAAGTGAACGGACACATATCCAATTCCTGTTCACGATGGCGGATAGACTGATTCGGGTCTTCCTCTACGCTACGCTCTACAGCAGCAATGACTTCTTCTGTACGTACTGTACGACGTCTCTGTGGATGCATATTATCATTTAGAGTAAACGTGGTGCGAAAACGTTGCATAGTTAATCGAATTAATTGCTCTGATGGACGATTATGTTGACCGTAAAATGGCCGTAGTGCGCGAGACGTATTTCGAACGGAACCATGATCTTCAAAATAAATTTGGAAGCGTTGTTCAGGCGTCAGTCTATTCATGTTGAAATGCCAAACCAAACTAAACATAAATCACTTGACAGCTGACAAAATGGCCGCCAGTTAAAAAAGTGTTGCCAACTTAAAGTTTTATACCTCTATAAAAAACACCCTTTATTATTTGCGAGAAAACATCGTACAAAGGAATTTCTCAACTACATCAGAAGGAATCATGAGCACGTACTAAAACATTATATATAGCTTCCCTATTATGTCAAATTCACATTTACAACAAAACTTCGTTTTTCACCAGAAAATTTATTAATTTTTAAAATTAAGGATCACACTTAATGCTTTCTATCGTACGTAAAAAAATATAGGAAAAGTATCAAAATTAAAAAAAAAACTGGAGCACCACACCACACATGCAAAAATAGTTATAATAACTGAAGTTCCTTATGCTTTTGTATTGTTCATTTTATGATTCAGTGCTGATAATTAATAAACAAATATAGCTGTACAGGGTGCCCGGTAAGTACGTTTTAATTTCTCGGGAGTGTAAAGGGGAGGTCAAAATAACCCTACCTTGTCATAAAAAAAAATGTGCCGCTTAATGCAGATACAGAGCCCTAAAGGCGTACCCGGCGATTTACCTTATCGACTTTAAGTTCTGAATCGACTTGTATAATTTAATGAAGTTTTAATATTTTATAGACGCCATAAAGCCCCCTTTAAACCATATTACAGTAAATGTTTTTTATCATCAGAGAAGTCAGGAACGGACTTGCAGCCTAGTTTTTGACAGGCGTCATTTTACAGAGCTGAAAATCGGTTTTTAAATATTTTGGTAATTTCTCTTCAAAAAAGATACTCTTAATTTATTTCGATAAAACTGGCAGTTCTTGAGATAAATCGATTTGTATGCGAAAAACTCAAAAATTACTAATGCCAAAACACAAACAGGTAAAAATAAAATACCCAGGGTATGCTGATGTGCTCTAAATTTATGAAAAGCACAGTCTCACTCTTTGAAGACAGAAAGATGTTATGCTGAAAGATTTCCACCCATTGTCAAATCCAGAAACCTTCCAAAAGGTTGATCGGGGCTCAATTAATTTATAATGTTATTAAAACGTAAAAATAGTAGAAACGTTTAAATGTTATTTTGGCAAATGTTCAATATGAGCTCTACGTACTTCAATTAATTTTCTTTTTCTTCGTATATTTTCCTGCTGACTGCAAATAATAATCCGATATTTTTACGGACTTCTTTAGAATGCTCACTAGTACTTCTTCTCTAGTGTTTACTGGTGTTAAATAAATTAATTCTTTTAGATGTCCCCAGAAGTAAAAGCCTAGGAGATTTAAGTCTGGAGACCTTGGTGTCCATAAAACAAGCCCAGGTCGACCTATCCATCGAGGGCGAGAAACGTTAGTTAAGTATTGACGTACATAAAATGAGGTGGAACACCATCAAGCATGTACTACATTTGCATTATTCTATGAAGAAGTACATCTTCCAATAAATTATTTAAATTTCGCTGCAAAAATTGTAAATAAATCTCCAAAACAAAGAGACCTATAAGGTTATTTCTGATGATGCCAGCCACACATTTATAATAAACCTTTATTGGTGTTTGTTTTGAATTTAAGTATGCGGGTTTTTTCAGCCCAGAAATGTAAATTGTGTGAGTTTATTATGTCATCGGTAAACAAAATAAGGTTAAAAAAACTTAGATTTAGTTATGTGGTTGTATAAATCAGTTGGAGTATTGAAGTCTTGCGGGATCATCATCTGGAGACATAGCGTGTACTTTTTCCACGTGGCACGGGTGAAGAGGGTGTTAGAGTTTCATTTACAACCATTCTGTAACATCGTTGTGTATCGCTAGTTTTTTATGCTGTTTGAAGGGTTGTCGGTAATATCTTGCAAAATTTGTTCCTCTATGTGAGAGTCTCTCTTGGGAGGACTCTCACCGCCACGTTGCGACAAAAATAACCCTAAATAAAGCATGTAAGAAATTAATTTGTTAACTCTAATAATTATTTTCTAATCATCTTCTACCTGCTTCCCTTGGCTTCAATCAACCCTTTAAAAGGTTTTTGGACTTGACAATGTTCGAACTGAAAATTTCGTCTTGCCTTCAAAGAATTTGACAACGCTTCACCATAAATTAAGTGCACATCAGCATACTCTGCGTAAAAGTATTCTTGCATTTCTTAAAATTATCTTTATTTGAAGGCGGTTTTGATAGGTTCCGTCAATAGTAATTCATTATATAGGTATGAACAATAACAATCTGATTTTTACCTATTTGTGTTTAGCATTAGTAAGTTTTGAGTGTTTCAAATAAAAACCGATTTATTTCGAAAACCGCCAATTTTATCGAAATAAACTAAGAGTACCTTTTTTGAAGAGGAATGAACAAAGTATTTAATAAATCAGTTTTAGCTCTGTAAAATGTCACCTATTAAAAATTAGGCCTAACGAGTGTGGCTGCAAGTCCGTTCCTGACTTCTCTAATGATCTAAAACATCTCTTTTAGTATAGTTTAATAAGTCCTTATGGCCTCTATAAAATATTAAAATTTTATTAAATTATACTAGTCGATTCAAAACTTAAAGCCGATACGGTAAATCGCTGGGTACCCCTTTAGGGACCAGTATCTCCATTAAGGGGAACTTTTGTAATGTTTTTTCTATGAGAAATTAGGAGGTACTTACCAGACACCCTATATGTATTAATTCATTTAAAATAGTAATGCAACCATCAGCAAAAGCTATAATGGATCATGTGTACTAGGTGTGTGCCTGTGAGTAGACTTCCACTTCCCTTAGTATTGCTATTAATCTCAACTTGTAGTTCTTTACTTCAGCTATCACTTGCTGGGAGGAGAATTTGAAAATATTTATTTAGTCAAAAGTTATTCATGTTTAAAAGTGGCAAAAAATTCTGTTTTTAAAATGTTTAACGATTTTTAAATTAAAAACTTTGCGTCAGACGGAAAATTCACAAGAGACACTTTTTGCTTAGAATTCACTGAAGAACTATTTTTTACCTTTCAACAAAAAATTAATCATTAACAAATTTTTTGTTTATAAAATATTGCCTGATCATTTTTCGAAAGTCCACTCTCAATACTCGTAGTCAGTGAGTGAAACTAAATTAAAAACTTGGTGGAGTCAGGTCTCTTCATCAGCTACGAAAACCCAAAAAAATTCCCCGACTAGATATATTTTCTTTAAGTTAAAAACATAATTGCCTTACAGTCTGTGGCAACAGCCGTTACTCATTAGTGAGTATGTAAATATATTTATACTGCCCGAAAGTCGAATCCTTTCATATATGCATCGCTATAAATTTACTAGTTATTAAAGGTATATATAAATGAACGAGCTACTAGTTGTAAGTATTCTAATTATTCAGGAAAATATGTAACCATTCATATTCATTTTTTTTGCAGCGATCTCAGCGAAACAAGAAAATACTCTACCGATTTAGAACCGTTCATGGAACTGGAAGTAATACCAACTAAAGGTCAACCGAGCAAAGTAAAAACAAAACAAGAGAAATAATTATTTTGCCGTTGTGAAAGATGTTTTACTAATTAAGTCTGAGTTATAAGACTAAATTTAATTATTACTAATTTGTTGCTTGAAATAATAAATTAATGTGAATTAATAAATTTGTCTTTCACTTAAATTATAATATATATATATATATATATATATATATATATATATATATATATATATATATATATATATATATACTATTCCACCACCATCAAGATGATGGTACAGGTACCACCAAATCGAGAAGTCAAAACTTACTCTCCCTGCTATAGTCGGTACCCTGATCAGTCTAGTAAGAGACAAGACACGTACCCCTGCCATTCACTGTAGTAGGGAAAGTAAGTTCTGATTTTATTCTCGATATGGTGGTACAAGTAGGCCATCATTTCGATGGTGGTGGAATAGGATAAATTGTGTTTAATCACGAAGTTTGCACTTACTCTTCGCATTTTACTTCATTTACACACGGAGTTACATAAAGTTGTACGTTTGCTGAATGTAATTCCAGCATTACAACGGTATAATGTGGAAATAACTACTGATATTGCGTCTCACACGGAGAGATTCGTGAAAAATGCATGAACATATATACTCCATCTGTGGGAGGTCGGCGAAGCTGCATTCAGTGTTGCATACTTCGATCCAATTTATCTTCTGCACAAATAGGTGCATGTCGGTACCCTGATGAATCTAGTAAGGGACAAAACATGTACCCCTGCCGATCACTGTAGCGGGGAGAGTAAGTTTTTACTTTCTTCTTGATATGATGGTACAGGTAGGCCATTAGTTCAATGGTGGTGGAATATGTCCGAAAAATACGTACACAACGTATTTAACGTGAAAATACGTCTATTTAAGCTAATCCGTTATTAGTTTTATCCGATACTGCTTCGTAGGCGGTAGAAGACAATAAAATTTTAAGCAAATATTGGTTTTTCCCAAATATCTTGATTTTTCGTGTGTGGTCTAACACAATAGGTTCGTTCCAACCCGCGTCAGAAACAATTTTTGACCGTCAGGATTCTGCGCATTAACTTAAATATCATGTGTAATAAGTTAATGCGCAAAATCCTGACGGTCAGAAACTGTTTCTGACGCGGGTTGGAACAAACCTTAAAATATGACGTTTTCTGATGGTATAGTGACCGACTAAAGCAGTTATAAAATTGACGCCACTTGTAAATATTGCTTTTGATTTTTTGTGTCATCAAACTTATGCATTTGGAAGCCTTTTTTCCTCTTGAAAAATTGTCGTTGGACAAGTGGTTTCGCCAGGAAAAAAATATTTTCAATTATATGCAAATTGCAATGATAAAAAATAATTGTAACAATAATTTTTCGCCCGACTTTGTTGCTACGGCATTAATAGCACAGCCACATAATTTTTTTTTGGCATGGAGTTCTATCTACAATATGTTTTTGGGGGTACTGGATCCGAATCCGGGATCCATTAAACCCCATTACGGTTTGGTCCTAACCTTAAAATTAAGACTATTAACTATTATTGAACGCTTTTAACCCAAAAGCATTGCTGCTGAACCCCATAACTCCATAGCCGCTATGACTCTATAATCCCATAATCTTGATACTAAAATCGTTACACTCAATCTCTTATAGCGAAAGAACTTATAGTCGCCTCAATTTCTTTAAACTAGAGCTGTTGAGCTCCATGATCCATAAAATAATGTCCTTCACACAATTCTACACTTTATTGTGTTAGGAATAAAGTTTGGAATAAATAACACAAATTCGTTATTAAAATTATAAATATAAAGTAAAGCAACACAGTCTTTATTAGATGTTTAATAATAGATTTCGTTAATTAGAAATTATAATACAAATAGAAATATATTTACTTAGAGGTAATCGTGGGGCTCAAGAAAATTAGACGAACGAAATGTTCGCAGTATTATAAGATAAATTAAAACTCGATAAAAAATAAGTATTCCGAAACTTCTAGGAAATATGGAAAACGTATAGTTAAAAGTGCAACTCTGATAACAGTATGCTAAGTTGACGATCCAAGGGATTTCACGTAAAAACTCTGAGGAGAACTCCTAATTCTTAACTAAAATAGTCAAACCCAGTTAAATTTTGATAATGGAATGGAAGCGAAGAAGAACTTCGTTTCTCATCTCAACAATCTCAGCCCAACCATTAAACTCGCCATGGAGAAATAGGTACAAAATAAATTACCTTTCTTAAATATTTTAGTTGAAAGAACTGGCAGACAAATTCGAACCTCAGTTTACAGGAAAGCCACACACACAGGACAATATTTAAACTATTCATCCAGTCACTCCAACAGCACCAAACAAGGAAATATAAGAAATCTTGTAGATAGAGCCTTAACTCTGTGAAATTCCAAGGAGAACTTGATGATAGAGATAGATCACAATAAAAATGACCTGACAGCTAACGATTACTCAGTATCTCTAGTGGATAAAATTCTGGAACAACGCAGAAATAGGACAATATCGGCAACCAACGAAAACCAATCTTGAACATCCCCTATGTTAGAGGTATTTCTGAAAAAATTAGAAGAATAGGAAAACAATATAAAATCAACGTTGTTTTCAATTTAAGTAACTCTCTGAGAAGTCAGCTCACGAGGGTCAAACCAAGAATTCAAAGGGACTTGAAGAACTGTGTGTATCAGATACCATGTAAATGTGGCAATTCCTACATTGGCGAAACAAAAAAACCTCTTGACGTAAGGATCAAAGAACACCAAAAATGCACATCTCGAGGAGAAACAGAAAATCTGGAGCCGCAAACCATGCCTGGACTCATGGAAACCACATAAAATGGCCTGAAGCTAAAATTCTACACAGAGAACAACACTGGAGAAAACGAAAATTCAAAGAAGCCGCGGTTATATGTCAGAACCCGAGCTGTTTTAGTAAACCATCTTTAGTTATAAGACAAATGTGTAAATCACTTATTAATAATTGTAAACTAAAACTAAATGCAGCATAAGTGGAACTTTGCCTTAGAACGCGAGACTGCACCCATCTCAGTCACACTCCACTGCATTTACTTTTAGTATAAATAGTTATGTAGCTAAGGGATTTATTTAGTTTCACTTGAAAACGGCTGGAGATAACTACTAGCTGAAACGTTTTAAGATTCAACAAAAAAAAGTAAAGACCATGGAAGTCCAACATATCTACTACTTCACAAGAAACGTCGTTGTCTATGACCTTCAAACAACCACGATGACATCTTAAGCTTAAAGAGTGTTCCCCCAAATCAAGAGGCTGTTCCTGATAATTATGTAAGCAAAGATGTTCATTTAATATAAATTGCTCTAGTGTTTCCACAAATGTTTTATTCTCTAATTATATTTATTCTTGTTTTCTCCTGAATACACTCCAGTTAGTTACAAAATTCAATTAACTTTTTTATTATTTATACCCCCCTTACCAATACGATCCTAATGAGTCACAATCTGAAAATCTCAATGCGACAATATAATATTTTTGGTTGGAGGAAAAGAACAAATTTATACGTATATATTTTCATCATAAAGATTATTTTATTGGAAGTTGTATAATAGCCAAAACCAGTATTTCAATAATATAAGAAAATAAAAAAAAACTAATTACATATATTTTTGAGAAACCGTGTACAAGTAACTTTTTTTACTAATTTTACAATATATTTTTATCCATTTTCCTAGTTAATCCTTCCTTTATGTCTCACGTTTCTAATATCAAAGGTAGCTTCGGCTATACGTTCGCTTCAATATTAATTTTGTGGATCCAATCAGAAATCGACAGGAGATTTACTGGATATAAGCTCGGAGATGAATTCTGTGACTTGATTAACATCCGAGGTTTGATTACTTCCAAGATAGTTTCTTTTCGTGATTCTTGCAAAATTAAAATAAGAAAAATCCTAAAAAGTAAGAAGGGAAAAGTTTTTTTTTAAATCTGTAGTAGCGATACTTTCAAATTTCTATTAAAATATTTCGTGTATTTTTGGTTTTTATTTTCGATAAGGTTTTGAAGTTGTATACACGTCTTTAGAAACCACAAAACTGTATTAGGATTAAGGGTAATTCCATGTACGCTTACCCTTACCTTCATCTAGCGAACTGAGTCATCTATATTTACTGGGTGGAATTCAACCCATTCGTAACAAAATATAACTAAAGGGGTAATATATCTTTAAAAGTTCTAATATAAAAATTTCCAAGGGTAAAATATATAATAACCGTTTTTTATTCCTTTTGAACATAAAAAGAGAAAGAATAAGTGAAATTAACCATCATTTCAGCAAGAAAATGGAAAGATTATTACAAAAAAAACTGTTGATAGAGAAAAGACCATAATGTATGAATCAATGAAAAGAGAGTCAAGTCACAATAGCTATATCTGCGGATGCCCCAGAGGAGCTCTTGCGTACAGCGGGAGGGGTATGTGAGGAGTTGGAGATTTGGTGTCAGCGTAATGAGTTAATACTTAACCCAACAAAGACTGTATATATAAATTTCAATATTAAAAAACCATTGCTGGTAGAGGATAAAGTAACATATAATATTGAAACCTCAGCTTAGATTTTTGGGCACGTGGCTTGATGAATCGCTGCATTTCTTTTCCCATATTGAACATGTTGGTAAAAAATTAAATTCTGCCTTCTTTGCTATTTTTTTGCAGATGAGGTCATCTCTAGACCGGGCTGGATTGCTGACTGTGTATTATTCTCTGGCATACAGTCATCTGTCAAACAATGTCATGTCTTGGGGAAGAGGATGTGAGGTGAATAGAGTGTTTCTGGCTCAGAAAAGAATACTGAGGTTGATATTTGGTCTTAAGCCGACGGATTCGTGTAGACCCATTTTTAAGGAAAACAGCATTTTGACTTTTTACTCTATTTATATTCTAAAATGTGTTTTATATGTAAAACAAAATTACTCAGAGTTTAAAACTCTTGGCCAGGGTCGCAGATATGATACACGAAATAGTAACATTCCTATATACCTAAACATAGAACGGCAATCTTTGAGAGATCACCAATTTATAATTTCATTATTCTGTTTAACAAATTGCCTGCAAAATTAAAAAACATACCAAACAGTAATAAATTCAAAACAGAAATAAAAAAATTTCTTGTTCAGGGATCATTTTATTCTTTTAACGAATACTTAAGCCTGTAGGATGTACTGACTCTTTTACTGTGTATTGAGTGATTATTTCGTTGCGTTCTTCTCTGACCAGTACGACGAATTGTGTTCTTATCATTTTATTTTTTTCTTTCCTGTTAGTTGTTTTAGGATTTTAATCTGCGGTTTTTATTATTAAATATTAGATTAAGTTATTTTACATTTTTTATATTGTAACAAGTATCTTATGATACTAACTAATATAACTGTTTCTTGTTTTTTCTAGCTTTAAGGTATGTTATGTATATATTTTTTTATTTAATTGTATACTGTTGACGAAACCAAGTATCACTCTTATGGCTAATAAATTATTTCATTTCATTTCATTTCAATAACTGGAGAAAAGGATGTGAAAAAGTTGCAAAAAACTCAAAAAAATAAGAAAAAAATGACTGCACTCACTACAATTACAAACACTGTGAGCCACGGATATGAAAATATATTTAAAAAAAACCCATACCGAGTATGAATCATTCCTAACTTAAGAACAAAGTGGATTCAGAGCAGGCCAGTCTACAATCGGCAACATCTTCTGTGTTACTCAAGTGATGGTATCAAGAAACCGAGTAATTCACATGGTGTTTGCTTTTTCTTATTGCGCCATCTCCTTTTTCCGAAGGTTTGCGATCCAAATGGCAATTATAGTTTTGGAACCTGCAGCATGAAATATTTCTGTAGATGAGTGGTCGAACCATCTCCTCGGATCCTTTAGCCATGAGTTTTGGCGTCTTCCTACTGATCTTTTACCCTGCACTTTACCCTCTATTATGAGTCGGAGTAATTCGTATTTTTCACCTCTCAGCACATGACCCAGATATTGTATCTTTCTCTATTTGATGGTGTTCAGCAGTTCTTTTTGTTTACCCATCGTTAGTGATTCTCTGCACCCATGAAACTCGCAGCATCCGTCTATATATGTATATCTCCAAGACAGAGACAAGAGGCAACCCTGTCGGACTCCTCGTCTAATGAGAATATCTTCCGATGTTGTTTGCTCTATCTTGACTGTTACACTTTGTGATTTTATCATATCTAGGCTTTTGTTTTCATTTTCTACGATCAATTTAAGTATTTCGACGTTGATTTTGTCAAGGCCGGCAGCTTTTCCATGACGTACCTAAAATTAACTAAAGCGGCGTCAATGCCTAAGATACAAAAACTGTTGGAAAGCACGAGGATTTAAAGCCACTAAATTTCTAAAGTAGAGGTGCTCATTATTCATACACGCACACTTCTAGAATGGAATCTACTTTAGTAGTATTGATATTTTGGCAATACAGGGTGATCAAAAACTAACATAAAATATTAACTATAAAAAATCATTAAAAGTCAATTTTTTAAAATCTAAATCCCCTATTTTTATAATATTATCTTATTTAGCATAAAACATAAGGATGACTTTGTATAAGGTTGTATATTCGAAAGATTTGCAGTTTTGAAATATTGGCAATTTAAGATTTTTGTATTGTAAAAACGCTGCATGGTTTTTGAGTTTCGTTATTAGTTGGCCATGACGGCGGTGCGCAACAAAACGAAACAATAGAGCACTACAGAAATGTCACTATTCACGAAGATGATTAAATCATAAACATACAAATTTGTTTATTATCAATGGGGAATGTAACAAAGTTTCGTCAAGAACAAACCAGACATTTGCTGATAGATACTCAGATAAACAGAAACTGTTACGGAACAGTGTTAAACGAATATTGAAGAATTTCAAAAATTTTGTCACCATTGAGGCAAAAATGCATAAAAGGAAACTTATCAATGATGAAAATGTCGAAATTACTATTCAGGGATATTTTGCGGCATATCCTAAGACAAGTAGCTCTACAAATAAGAATCTCGAAGAGCTCAATATAAAAAATTCTGTTGAAACACAACTTCCATCCTAATTTAATACCTTTGATTTAACACTTAAGAAATACGTCCCTCCTTTTATGGAAAATGAGTTGGCGGTCTTGGATGCATTAAGTATTCTCCAAGCAACAAGTTATAATTCTTGAAGGCTTCAAGTCCTCACCACCACACTGGTATCATCATGAAATATGACTAATTGTAATTTATCATATGTCATATAGTTAGCAAGATCATTGATGAACGCCAGAACGAGAAACGGGAAGAGTGTACAGCTCTGGGGAAAGTAAAAGTTCTTTTGTATAGGAAAAGGTATTCTTCATCTTGACCAACATCCTATGTCTCGTCAGAAATAAACCTAACCATTCATTGCACGGTCCCCGAGCTCCCATTGCCTCCAATTTAGCGAGCATGCTGCCCGGAGCTACACTGTCAAAGGCACGAGAATAGTCAAAGAATAGACCTAGCACCACCGACCTATCCTATTCTGGGTACACTACGTCCAACAAAGCAAAAATGGCAGTAGTTGTATCATGATTCTGCCTAAAACCATGCTAACAGTGGCTAAGAACCGGATTTGACTCTAAGAAACTCAAGAATCTAGACTTAATAACTTTTTCGAATAGTTTACTAAATGACAAGACGAGTTATATTGGCCTATAATGTACTTGGAAAACCTGTGGAAATAAATGTATTGAAAATAAAAGACAGTATTTCAACAATAGAATCTATACACTTTTTTATCGCCTAGTGTTGAAAAATATAACTTAGTAATATTTTCCACTCTCCTTAGGGTAGCATTAAGTTTTGTATAATATTCTCATCGAAATATCGTTATCATTAATGAAATTCAAGGAGCCCATCCTATTCCGTGAGAAATAACCCTCAAGAAAAATGCTGAATTTACAATGTTTAATTGCGGGTATAAAATATTTTTGATTAAACCACGTCACACGTTACATTCCATGAAAATTGAAAATCTTATAACGCAAAAAACACTCGTCTGTGGCCAGTTATACAAATGCAAACTTTGCGACTCTATTTCTTCTCAAAATAAGAACTTTTTACTCGAGCGTCTAATAAACAACTTTGCCTCTAAAAACCTTCTCCAAATTCTCCGTGCGCCAACCATAATTCCAGGAATTTCAGAAATAATTCTAGATACGGACTTTCAAGGATCGGTTTGAGAAATTATTTTAATACGCCTATCGGTCCATATTGTTGTTTTTCTCGGTCTTCCCGAATTCGGTGTAGTCTCGTAAATGTTCCCTTTCATTATAACATTAAATTATTTTAGATGCGCTAAATCTGGGTAAAATAAACAGTCTTAAAATTGCGGGTTGTTCTTTACTTTCCAAAAATACATTCATTACTTTGCTGTCATTCTTTCGAAATTCAAATACATCTGCGTGATTAATTTAGCCCAGAAATGTTTGCCATACATTAAACGAAATCAACAAAATTATCTTACCCTTTGCTTTTATTAAATACTTTCCTGTGAGGAAAATAAAAAAATATGGTTTTATTTTCGACGCATTCAAATTCTGTATTTGAATTTTTAAATATCAGTTCATTTGTTTTTGATGGTTGGAAATAGTTGTGGTCACCCATAACAGTTGTCTATTGTGATACAATCGGATTAACGTGGAATATAATTTCATTAATTGGCATTTTTTGATTGCAAATGAAGAAAAACAAAAGATAGGAATATGATAATTAGCAGATTTTATGGTGACTTCAATGAAAGATATATCCTGATAAAATCTGCACTGTTATTAAAACTTAATTATACATGATTACAAGCCAAACGTCTTCGCACTCCCTCCAGGGATTATTCACTCATACCAGGCATACAAAGACACCAAAAGTATGAAGCTCTGTGGGAACCCTTTCCATGTTATCGGGTCCTAGGTGACGTTATCTGCTGTATTTCCTACGAACTTTCGGACGGTTCTCGCGGTTGCTAGAAGAATTGCTTTCTGCATCGGCTTATTCAGATGCTCACTAAGGCCCAGTCCCTTGATGTTCTGCAGGAAGTTCTTTGGTATCACTCCAGTTGTTGACAGTATTATAGGAATCGTTTGGACGCTGTTCATTGCCCATTGTCTCCGGATTTGAACTTCCAGATCTCTGTATTTGGCGATCTTCTCGTTGTATTTTGGCCTTAGGTTGTTGTTGTTAGGTACAGCAATGTCGATTAGTGTAGTTCGCCTAGAAATTTTATCTATTAATATAATTTATGGTCTATTATGAGCTACTGTTTGATCCGTCAGAACCGTTCGGTCCCAATATAACTTGAACTGGTTGTTCTCAAGAATAGGCTCCGGATTGTACTTATAATAAGGCACTTTTCCTACCTGTAATAGGTTTAACTTTTCTGCTAACTCTTGGTAGAGTATCTATGCGGCTGAGTCGTGTCTTTCCTTATACTCGGTTGCGGCAAACGCTTGGCATCCTCCAGTTATGTGCTGAATTGTCTCCGATGTTCGACAGCCATATCTGCATTGGTCATTTTCTATTGAAGGATCTCTAATGATGAACTTCCGATAGTTCTTCGTCGGAATAACCTGGTCTTTGATAGCTAACAAGAAGCCCTCCGTTTCCGGAAACATCTGTCCTGAAATCAACCAGTAGTTCGACGCTGAGTTGTCGACATTGTCCCGATTGACCTCATTTGGATGCCGTCCATGAAGTGGCTTCCGTAGCCAGGTTTGTAACTTCTCTTGGTCTGTTTGGTGGTGAGAAGTAACATCTTGTTCCCTCAACTGTAGCGGTGTTGAATCGTTTGCCTCGTATATTGCTCGATGTAGTGTGGAAGAGTCCGCCAACCTGTGGAAATATGAACGTAAGTTTATTATTTGTTGGTCGAGCTGCTTACCAATATCCACCAATCCTCTTCCTCCTTGGTGTCTTGGAAGCATTGTACGTTCAATAGCACTCCGAGGGTGATGTTTTTGTGCTTTTGTTAGGAGTGTCCTTATTTTTCTTTGCAGGTTTTGGATGTCCGTCCTGCTCCACTTTACAATTCCAAAAGAGTAGCTCAGCGCAGAGCAAGCATACGTGTTGAGCGCCTTAAACAAATTTCTACTATTTAAATTAGTTCTTAATACCCGCCTTACCCTCCTGACAAATTCGGCTGTCAATTCGGCCTTCATAGTGCCATGATCAATTCTTTTAGCCTATTTCATACCTAGATATTTGTATGTTTGGTCTGCTTCCATTGCAGCTATAATTTCACCGTTCTGCATTTCAAAAGCCCCCGGTTGTATCTTTCCTTTAACGATGTTCAAAATACGGCACTTGTCAAGTCCAAATTGCATTCCGATATCCCCGGAGAACTCCTCTACAATTTTAAGCATTTGTTCCAGCTGGCTTCTGGTAGCAGCCATCAGTTTAAGATCATCCATGTATAGAAGATGATTCACTCTGACTATCTCTTCGTTGTTGTTTCTAACACTAAAGCCGTGTCTGGTGGAGTTCAAACGGCGTGATAGTGGGTTCATTGCAAGGCAGAACCACAATGGGCTAAGTGAATCGCCTTGAAATATTCCTCTTCGTATCGGAATGGTATTAGTTTCGATGGTGTCGCTGGATGGCACTTGCAATTGGATCCTAGTTCTCCAAGTTAACATGATGCGTTCTAAAAAGGAAACAAAATTATTGTCGACCCTGTACATTCTTAATATAGTTTTGAGCCACTCATGTGGTACTGAGTCGAAGGCCTTCTTATAATCCACGTAGGCAGCAAAGAGGTTTCTTCGGTTGGTACAGGCTTGGTTACATATGACAGAGTCAACAATCAATTGTTCCTTGCATCCCATTGCTCCCCTCGTACATCCTTTCTGTTGAGTTGCAATGATGTTATTTTGCTCACAATGTGCATAGATGCGTTGGGTCAAGCAGGAGGTGATCACCTTATACAGTGTGGGTAGGCAGGTGATTGGCCTATACTTAGCTGGGTCATGTGTATTGTGTTGGTCCTTTGGTAGGAGGTACGTAATACCTTCGGTCAAGAACAATGGCATTTTTGCTGGGTTAAGAAAAACATCATTAATAATATTAGCCAGCTGATGGTGCATACACCAGAACTTTTTGAGCCAGTAGTTCTGGATCCCGTCGAGACTGGAGCTTTCCAGTTATGGGAATCCTTGATTATTCTTGAAATTTTCTCGGTGGTAAATGGCTCAAACTGCATCTGGCTGTAATCTTGGCAGATTTGGTGTTCTTCATTGATCCAGCCAGCTGCGATGTTACAATCGGCTGGTGTGGAAAGTTGGTTTCCCCAGAACTCTTCTACCTACTCTTTATTGGGATATCTATTATCTGCTATATTAGGTGGAGAGTTTAGCTTACGGTAGAAAGTCTTTTCTGATCGTTGTAAGAGCGCATTGTCTCGTTTTCGGTTATTGCTGGTCTTGTACCTCTTTAGCCGTCCTGCAATAACAGAGAGTTTCTGTTTCAGCGAGTAAAGGCATTGCTGAGCAGTAACATTCGCTGGATCTTGTTGCGAATGATATCGGACACGATTCATGATTTCTTCAACTCGCCTTTGCAGTCGACTAGTTCTTGTGCCCCTGATGTACTCCGTCAGCTGTCCTATATCTATTCGAAGATTTTCAATTTTCTTGTTTAGGCGTCTTTCCCATGGTGGTATGTTGGGTTCTGTCCTTGCTGATCGACGCTCTGTTGTGACTTTAATTTCTAGAGCTCTAGCTATAGCAGTCGCGGCACAGTAGATGGTCACTTAATTATTATTATTACATTTTTTATTTTAAACAACACTGTTATTGTTGAAAATGGAACACCCCGTACAGATGCCGTTCGACTGGCGATATTTTTCAGTCTGCCAATGAAATTTCGGCAAGCTTAATATCCTATCGAGATGTCTCGGAATTTATATTTTATATAGAGAATGGTTACTGCGAATGTTGGTCTTGGCTCGTTACAGTTCTACAGGTGAGACCATAAGGTGGTCAAAACGCGTAGGGAGAGGGAACCAAAGTTGTATTTGGAGTAAATAAATTGTATATATTTCTTTCTTTTTCTGTTTGAAAGGAGAAGATAGGCAAATATTTAAACCCGACAGGAAATACATTAATTTATGTCTTACTGAAATCTTAATTTTTATAAAAATGTTCGTTTATTAATGAGATTATCAAACCAACCGATTAGTAACAGAAAATCCGTTATGAGCATCACGATCCATATGGACTTTTCAAAAATATGACTGACATACGCCATTTTTGACTTTAACAACCCACAAGAGGCAGAGTTCATTATGAACGAATGGTTGAAACGTGGTGCTACACTGGTACTTATTTTAAGACGCTAATAAAGACTGTTTCGGGCAAGCAGAGCAGAATTGAAGGCTAGAAGCGGCACCAGCAAGCAAAGTGCCAAACTAGCCCCTATGCCATAGAGTAGGGGTGGCTATTTTTTTTTTTAAAGGCGCCACTGAATTTTTTTTTGGCCATGTAAACTCAGAGACCCCCCTCACGTTGTTGCTTGGGCCTAGCGTTCAACTCAGCTCTCTAATTTGCTGCACAGAATTAAATTAATAAAAAACTTATATCGAATCGAACGTGGACAAGAAGTTGTGGAAGTCACATGAAACTCATAAAAGTTAAAAATGTTTTATTTTAATTCTACTCTTAATTCTCTGACGAGGAAGTCCTTAAGGGTGCATTGGTTCAACTCCTTAAGGGTGGATCTGTTATTGGTCGACCCAGTGGGTGAATCTGGAATTCCTCATGCCCAGAGGGTATATCTGGACTTCTTCTAACCCCGAGGATGGATAGGCTGTTTGATTTTTTTTGACCCAAAGGATGGACACGGATATAATACTACCCCGAGGTTGGACCCGATCTTATGGGGTCAGACTGATTCCTTCGTTGACCCGTGCAAACTGCCCAAAATCCCTGTCCCCAGGTTTATCCCGATAAAAAAAACCATAACTACCAAACTGGCAAAAGATACGATACACCAAAAATCAACAAAATTATCGGGATAATTGTCGACTTTCCATCTCAGAATCCCCAAAAATTGGCAACTAAAAATTGAGATGGAAGTCTGCGGCTGCGTCGGCCGAATCAAACCAGGAAAAAAGTGAAAAATTAAGGCAAAACGGCCTCCATTTATAACCATGGCCCTGCTTGTGCACTGATCGACTTCCGGTAGGCGCGCTCAATTACCACGTGTGAAAGAAATGACAGCTCAAAAAAAAAGACACAGGGCAACAACAGACTCCTAAAATGCATTTGTTATTTTAACCAATTCGTTAATCATTAGCATTTTCCACTCAAAACAAGAATAATAAATCTAATAAGTAGCTCAGTAGTTATTTTTAAATTCAAGAAATATAAATTAATACATCCATAGAAATTTTCTGATTTCTGCAACCCAATATACATACAATCCATCAAATGTAATTATAAATGACGGGGAAAAAAACAAGACCTATCTGAATACAAAAGCAGGTAGCAGTAAATTTGATATTGATAAGAAAATACCTATGCACAGTGTAGTGAAATGCCAACGTAGGACAAAATAATGGCAAATAAAATTAATTGAAATTGTACTTAATGAAATGCTTGTCTTCAAGGAATCCCTGGGAAATACTTAAGGAAAATGATACTGTGTTGCCCATAACGACAGTATTTGCAAAATAAGGTTGAATTAAATAAATTAGCCATAGTGAGTTTAAGGGCAAAATTAAACCGTGACCTTGGCTAAATTAAATTTTTCCTGACAAATGTCTGGCCAGAAATCTTTAAAATCCGTTTTCCGTAATGGCTCTAGAACTAATGAATTTCTGTTAATGTAGATTCCTTTACAACAAAATATATAAATCCAAATCAAATTTATGGAACAAACACATAAGCCGAATGACAGAGGATAGACTGGTAAGGATCGCACGAGATAAATCGCCTAGTGGTACACGCAGTAGAGGTCGACCACGGAAAAGGTGGAGCGATAATTTAAGTCCAGAATGAGGAAAATCGAAGAAGGAACAGGTCAGGGACCTATTATAGAAGGAAGAAGAAGAAGAAGAAATCAAATTTATATAATCTTGAAAATTAAATTAGAAAATATTGTCAAAATATTTCACCCAGATATTTTAAAAAAAAAATGGAGGTCATCTTGAGTAATGGTTCGTTGCACTCCAGCATGTTGGGTGGGGGGGGAGGGTTGGTAAGCGTCTAACTTCACTGTAATTTTTTTCAGAAGTTGGTATGGGTGGGAAAGTAAACTTATAGGTCGGTAATTATCAATTTTTAATTTGTCAGCCTTTTTGTCCAATAAAATTACTTGGGCATTCTGCCACCTTTGGGGAATTATTCCTTCTATTAAACATCTATTAAGAAGAATTGTCACTTGTCACCGATTCCACAGTAGTTTTTCCGCAAAATTTTATTTCAGCTGTAATTCCGTCATCCCCTGGTGCTTTACCGTTTTTCCTTTGAGATAATGCTACTTCTACCTCTTGTATTGTGATATCTGGTAGATCCTTGGAGCCCACATTGAGAATCGTTTCGTTAGCTGCATCGATTTGTTGTAGAATGTTTTTTGTGTAAAAAAGTACTAAATCCTATTTATCTTCCTTAATGTTTAGGTTTGTGTCCTTCAGTTGGTGTATTGTTAAGTTTTCTAAGAATCGTCCTATTTTTATTATTTTCAATAATTGTTGTTATAAATTTTGTGCTATTCTATTTTAAATAATCTCTAGTTTCCTTTTTTATGGTTTTGTTAATTTCATTGTACTGTAGAATTTTTGGAAATTTTCTAGTATTGTTTGTGATGTTGAAAATCGTTGTTTTTCTATTAATTTACTTCATTCTTTTTTCATGTTTATATCTACTTTAGCTCTTTTCAATCTAGGGTCGATACCAGTGTCAAAATGATTCAATACCAACACATCCTTTACAGTAAAGTTTTGGTTCGTTAGTATGTAATCAATTTCATTCTTCACACTTGAGTTCGGGCTTCTCCATGTCCACCTTCTCCTTGCCAATTTTTTAAAGAAGAAGTTCATACAGTACATTTCTTCTTTTTGGGAATTATTTTAGAAGTCTCTCTCCTTGTTCGCTGACAGAGCCTAGTTCGATTTTTTCTCCTAGCTTGGCATTAAAATCGCCGATGATAAATTTGTAGTGGACGTCTTTGTTGCTAGGGCTTGAGAAATGTCTTCTTAAAAGTTTTCAAAATATACTAGCTTAACTAAATTATTTTAACAGATATTAAGAATGGAACATATGTCTTGTCAGTTTTGGAAAAAATTTAAATATTTTACTATAACAATTTAGCTCTTCAGTCTTCTTTGTTAGTTTTATGAAGAAATATAACATCAAAATTCTATCGATAAATACTTTAAACCATTACTCTAATTAGAAATTAATGAATCGAAAATTGTAAATTATTTTAATTTTTTCATTGATAACTGAGATTTTATATTTATTGATAAAAATTAAGTCTAAAAAACTTTTGTTAGTAAACATTTTTTCCTATTTCCTGCATAGGATTTCTCCAAATTTCTTTTTATATGTGTTTTGGTTTCAGGTTATGCAGGAACGATCTAATATATTATCACGGTTCAATTTTGCGCTTAAGCTCACTATGGCTAATTTATTTAATTTAACCTTATTTTGCAAATACTGTCGTTAGGGGCAACACAGTATCATTTTCCTTAAGTATTTCCCAGGGATTTCTTGAAGACAAGCATTTCATTAAGTACAGTTTCGACTAATTTTATTTGTCATTATTTTGTCCTACTTTGGAATTTCACTACACTGTCCTAAGTTATTTTCTTATCAATATAAAATTTACTGCTATCTTTTTTTTTGTATTCAGATAAATCTTGTTTTTTTCCCTTTGATTTATATTTACATTCGATGGGATTGTATGTATGTTGGGTTGCAGAAATCAGGAAATTTCTATTGATGCATTAATATATTTTTCTTAAATTTAAAAATAACTATTGGGACACTTATTAGATTTATTATTTTTGTTTTGACTGGAAAATGCTAATGATTAACGAATTGGCTTAAGTAGCAAATGCATTTTAGCCAACTGTTGTTGCCCGGTGTCTTTCTTTTTGAGCTATCATTTCTTTCACTCATGGTAATTGAACGCGCCTAACGGAAGTCGATCAGTGCACAAGCAGGGCCATGGTTATAAATGGGGGCCATTTTGCCTTAATTTTTCACTTCTTTCATGGTTTGATTCGGCCGAAGCAGCTATAGACTTCCATCTCAATTTTAAGTTGCCAAATTTTTAGGATTCTGAGATGGAAAGTCGAAAATAATCCAGGTAATTTTGTTGAGTTTTAGTATACCGTATTTTTGGTCAGTTATGTTTTTTTTACCGGGATAAACCTGGAGACAGGGATTTTGGGCAGTTTGTACGGGTCAACGAAGAAATCAGTCTGACACCAGAAGATCGGGGTCCACCCTTAGGGATACAAACACCAACTCACCCTTAGGGATATAAACACCATTCCACCCTTAGGGATACAAACACCAATTCACCCTTTGGATATAAACAAATCCACCCTCAGGTCAGAACATCAGTGCACCCTTAGGGACAGAAAACTCTTTTTATCCGTAAATAAAGAGTAGAATTAGTATTACAACTGTTGAGTTTCATTTGGCTCATAAGCTTCTTGTCCACTTCCATACATTCAATTTAATATTTTTTTCATAAAATTTTTTCTAAGAGCTGAGTTGATAGCTAGGTCCAAACGACAACTTGGAGAGTTTCTGAGTTTACCCGGCCTAAATTCAGTGACGCCCGTTAGAAATACCCACCCCTACTCTACGGCATAGGGGTTAGCTTGGCACATTGCTCGCTGGTGCCGCTTCTACCCTTCAGCTCTGCTCTGCTCTTACGAATTATACTTTACTAGCGCCTCTACATTTAAATACCAGTGTAGCAATATATAATTTTTTTAAAAAACAGAAAACAATTTTTTCGCTGTATATTATTCTTTTGTAAGTGTAAAAATAAAATTGACTTTGTTCTTATTACTCTTAATTTAACAAGCCAAAATCTAAAACTTCTTAAAACAAACATAAACTTGCGTTCTTTATCTTATCTAAAAATAATACCGTCAATTTCACCATTCTCGTAGTTCAGAATCCAATATGAAGGAGTGGTTGAAACGTGGCTAAATCTCTGATAACTGGCTGGGCAGAAATTCTTAAAATTAATTTCCCGTCAGACCTCTAGATCAAAAGGATTTCTTAAAAACAGAGTGTATAAACACAAATAAAATTTAGATAATTTTAATATTTCAATTAGAAAACATTGTCAAAACATTCCATCTAGATTAAAAATAAAATTAAAGGGAAACAAATATGAGAAAAACTATATTTATACAAACACATGGAAGTCATATTGAATAATAATTTATAAATATAGTTATGTTGTTTTTAATTGTCATTCCTAATTGCATTATTAGTTTAGGACACTTTAAATTGGTTCAAAATATACCCTTTGTTTTAAATTGTTCTTTAAGTTATATTAAAAAAAGCTTATTTCTTACTAGCTCTGGTAAAAATTTAAATATTTAAAATTTTTCAATTGTTTTTTGGTCAATTTAATTCTATTGATAAATACTTTAAACAATTACCCTAATTAGAGATAGCAACTTATCAAAAACTGTAAATTATTTAAAATTTTTTCATAGTTAACTGATATTTTATATTTATTCATAGAATTTAATTCTGAAACAAGTTTGTTAGTAGGATTTTTTTATATTTTTTAAAATAGGTACACTCTTAACCAAAAACCAAATTTTTGCCCATTTCCTGTACATTATAGGATTTCCTCAAATTTCTTTTTATGAGTGATTTAGTTTCAGGCGGTAATCTAGTTCCATATTTTTTTATAAAACTTAATATAATTTTTTGGCTGTATTTTATTCTTTTGAAAGTTTTGCGTAAGAATAGTTTTACAAGGCAAAATTTAATTCTTCTTACAGCAACCCTAAACTAGTCTTCTTTATCTTATCTATAGGCAGATGAGAAAAAAAAAGCATCAATTTCGCCGATATCGAAGTTACTGAGAGACGGAATTACGAGATTTACTTACCTTTAAATTCTTTAAATATCATATTACAAAGGCGCTTCCAGAAAAATTTTGGGGAAAGCATAAAAAACTTTCAAGGACCTGGAATGTCGATGGGTTTATATATATATATATATATATATATATATATATATATATATATATATATATATATATATATATATATACATATATATATACGTGGCGGGGGGGGGGGGGGGGGAGTTTTGGCTTTCTTCTCGGCGTGGTGGTGCAGGTGGGCCATTATCTCGATGGTGGTGAAATGGGATAATTTGTGTTCCTTAGCAGTTTGTTCCAACCGTGCAGCCTCTGACACGGGGAGGGGATGTGGTTGGAGCGAGGTTTGCATTTACTGTTCGCATTTGACTTCATATATATATATATATATATATATATATATATATATATATATATATATATATATATAATAAAATCTTAGCTAAGCGGACGTGAAATTTGTCAATCCACATCATTCTCGTGTTAAAAAGTGCGGAGTACTCCAAAGTATGGAAAAACTCTGGGTCCGAAAGATGGCGACAGCGCTGTTTCGTCCTAATATGGGACTCGTCAGGCCACCGCATTCGGTACAAACCATCATCTCACCTTTGTATCCTATAAAGCTGAATTTAAAATCTAAAACAGCAAACAAGAAACATTATACATAAAATATGTCTAGAATTTTACGTATAAATCAAAAATGTAATTATATATAGGGTATTCTATTTAAAATAAGCAAGTTGACATCTACTTCGGGTATAACTGGAAGTGCCGCCATCTTGAAAATATTTTAGGCGGTTGTCTCCTATGCACGTTAGTACACTGTCAGATTTTAAGATTCTTCCTAATTATAGTTTTTCCACAGTCGAGCTATTTTCCGGAGATTCACCCTGTATATATATATATATATATATATATATATATATATATATATATATATATATATATATATATATATATATATATACATGCCTAGGGTATAATATTTCCGGTGTTTTCATAGTACCCGTACTTTTTTCGGGGATGGGGCAATGGCCACTTCCTGGATTCCTGTTTATATTACTACTACCACATATTAAACATTACGAAAAGCAAACAAGGCTTATCTTAAAGACATTTAAAAACCATTTTTATTTATATATTCTATTCAGTTTTTTACAAGTTTAATACCAGCATATATTTTCAAGTTTCTTCTATTCATATTTATCATATGTATCGTTCGTATGATATTTTCAAGAAGTATATAGTCATCAATTTGTTAAATCTCAAGATCCGGAATAAAAGATAGCCAAAACAAAAGTTTTAAGAGACAAAAGTTTTCAGCACACATGCACTGAATCCGGGCTTAAAGTTTCCGTATTTTGAACGAACTAAGACAGAAGTTTTTCCATTGCCTGGTGCATTAGACGTAAACTTGAGAACAAGAAGTTTGTGACGCCATTTAAGAAATGTGGAGGGTGTTACAAATATGATGTTCAGCACTGGGGCCTAGAAACTAATAGTATTTTTTACCCAACAGCAACATATTTAAAATTTTTCATGAAGGTATACAATATTTATTTTTCAAAATCTTTACTCCTTATACAAATGGAGGAAATATATGCTATTTAATAGGACCCTTTTTCGAAAACACTGGAGGGTAGTGGATTTTTGTTTTCGACCAGAAATCAAAATGCTTCTTGTAATTAAAGATTATAGCTTCAATACTGCAGGGGGAAACATTTTAATTTTTTTTTTGTAACAATGGCTATTATTTAAAAACTTACTATAATTTGAAGTTATAAAACATAAGAAAAATGAACGCGGCATTCAATTAAAAAAATCCTTTAATACATTAAAGAGAATATTATTAAAAATTTACAGTACGGTTGGATGTATCTAGAGAAATTTAGTTTACCAGTTTGAAAAAAGTAGTTTCGAGAAAAGTGCGAAAGAAAAAAAAGTACCGCGTCAGCATCTTAAAATCATATATTTCTTTGTATTACCTTCAATTTGCGATACCTGAACCATACATTAGGCCTTTCACAGGTGCTACTATATCCTCTGGGTCTTTTTCAATGGGTCTTCTGAACTTTCTAACCTCTTTGGTTTATTGTTGTGATCTCAGGTTGGTTTTCGTTAGCATTTCTGTAGCTAAGTTCTCAACTGCTTCCAGTGCAATTGTTCCAATTATAAGACTTAACATTTTTTCATAGATAATACACTAGTATAATCATCATTTAATATCTCTCTTTGTCATCCTCTGTCCATCCACTCCTGAATGTAGGTCTCTCTCAATTGTTTCCATCTTTCTCTATTCTTCGCCAATCTCATCCACTGTTTGCCCGCCACTGTCCTTATGTCATCTACCCATCTTTTTTGAAGTCTTCCCGTGCTTCTTGTTGTCTCCCTCGGTCTCCATTCCAGGATTATTCGTCTTCATCTGTTGTCCTCATATCGGGCTATGTGACCAACCCATCGGCACTTCATCTTTGCAACCTCCTTCACGATGTCTTTGACTTTCGTTCTGCGTCTTATCTCGGTGTTTATAATCCTGTCTCTTAATGATATTCCAAGCATGTTTCTTTCCATCGCTCTTTGGACTGTTTCTAATTTTTCAGCGGACTTTTTGATGAGGGACATGGTCTATAATCCATAAGTACACACACCGGTAATACGCATGTGTCGTATACTTTTCTTTTTAGATTTATGGGAATTGAATTATTTTTCAGGATGTATGCAAGTTTACCGAAAGCGGCCCATGTCAGCTGTGTTCTTCTTTTTATTTCAGCATCCTGGTTTGATTTCCCTAGTCTGATGTCATGACCCAAGTATACGTAGTGTTCGACGTTTTCTATCCTCTGGTTCTGTATTGTTATGTTTGTTTGTTCGTGGCTCATTATTTTTGTTTTGTAGTAGTTCATTTTAAGGCCTACAGATGCGGATACGTCATTTAGCTGTTGTAGCATTTCGTTCAATTCTTGGAGATTACTTGCTATTAAGATTATGTCATCAGCAAATCTGAGATGGTTCAAATATATTCCGTCGATGTTTATACCTTTGATGTCCCATTTAAGTTTCTTAAAAATGTCCTCTAGGACTAGAGTGAACAGTTTTGGCGAGATAGTGTCCCTTTATCTCACTCCCCTGTGTAATTTTATGGGGTTCGTTTTCGTTTTCATTTAATATACTAGCTTCAATATTAGATGCCATATCAACAATTTCTGCTGCACTGGAGTATACTTTTACAATTAATAGAGCACACTAAAAACAATTGTTTATAACAAATTAATTTTGTTATAAACATTATAAATCAAGCTGGTTTTTAATGTCTGTGGTTTTTAATATCTTAAGATCATTTCATCATTTTCAGAAAAAAGGCGCAAAATATTTTTGGTCTGAAATGAGGCAAAATTATTTCAGGGTAAACGTTCATTTGATTAGTATTTTTAATTCTCAAAATTATCAGATTATTTTACAAATTAAGAAAGAATATCAAATATTTTTATAAATAAAATAAGATTGCAATATCGACGTGAATATACAGAACTCTGTGTGTATAGCTAGTATAAGATGCAGTTTTACGCTTACAAAAAATTATTTGCGTGAAGATGAAACCACCTGTGTTTCACTCCGTTTCCAATAACAAGTAACTTGCACTTTGTTTTGTAAAAAAATCTTAATTAAAATTTAAGATATTTAAAAAAAATATCTTTCATGGTGAACTTAGGACGCAGTTTTTATCCCCTTAAATTGAATCTTCGAACAAAGAGAGGAGTAAATCTAGAGTTATTAAATTGGTTGCAAGTTGAGCCAGTTTTTTTTTTTTTAGTTTGTAGTACAATTTTTTAAAGTCGGTTAATTTTTATATGATAATAAATTTTTGTATATCACAGTATCTTCTTGAAATCGACATCTGGCATTTACTTAACATTATTCTGTTTGGTTTTAGTGATAACCGCACCGTTCATTCTGTTTTACATATTGTATGTAGTGAATAAAATGTATTCTTTCTTGAAAATGTTGTCATATAAAAAGACAGAATCTCGTTTATCCCAGTTTCAATTTTAGCAAAAAAACAATAGCCTTAAGGTTTATGCAGATGTGTCACTGATCGTATTTCTTTGATTCTTAAGAGGATATAGATAACACTTTTCAACCGATTCTTCATATGAGCGGAATAAACAGGAATTGAGGATAAGTTATGTGTAACTTTGTTTCTATTTGTTGACCGTGTAGTTATTAATTAGTTTTTACTTTTTTGGGTTTCGGTCATATTATTACTTTATAAAAAAAATTAACACATGTTTTTTTCTGACGTTTCGGTTTATTTTATTGATTAAACCATCTTCAGAGAATTACTAATGTTAACAGGTGGTTCACTTGAAAAACTTACATTTAACTATTTTATTCTTTAATACAATATAATTAAACACTTCTTATTTAATATAAATATAAATATAGATAACTATTATTTTTTTATGCATTTTTTTCCCATCTGGTTTGTTGTGCTTTTGACAGAGTACTCTGTCCACTTGAACCACCTGTTAACATTAGTAATTCTCTGAAGATGGTTTAATCAATAAAATAAACCGAAACGTCAGAAAAAAACATGTGTTAATTTTTTTTATAAAGTAATAATATGACTGAAACCCAAAAAAGTAAAAACTAGTTATGTGTAACAAACTCTTTTCAAAAGTAGCTTTAAGCTGTTTATATTATATATATTGAGATCAGCCATAAAGCTATTTACATCGGTATGAAAAATCATGTTGCAGTTGCTCCCTCTGAAAACGATTCTAAGAAATTTTCTCTTAAAGAAAAGTGGATTTATTAAGGAAAATAGTTCGAATTTGCCGAGAATTGAGTGTTTTATGGTGGCCAATTTCTTCACAACAAACAGTAACTTCTGCTCTGCTGAATTTAGGAATATGAAGACCTCCATGTTAAGTAATTTCTCAAGAATCTTATATCACAAAAATTGCGAAAAAAATTTATATATCCTTGTCAGTTTACAGTGTGACGTCACATCGATCAAGTGACAAGTATTGGTGTTTTGGCGGGAAATTTTGATTTTTAAAGTACTAGCGGTACTAAAAAATATCTTAATATTTACGGCTACATTAGGTACTTATGCATGGTTTTAAACACTTTCCCAAAAATAATCAATATCTCAATTAACTAAATCATATAATCCACGTTCGGAATGCAATGTTATTAAACACATTGCAACGCGAATCCTTGAAATGGGATCCTAAAAATATTTTGCACTCATATTTGTATTCAGAGCATCAAAATTATTCCTTATTATTTGGATGAAGATTTATGTTTACCAATGTTTACTATTTATTATGTCCGCGTCATTTCAATTATGCGGTTTAAATTAAAACAGCATATGTATCATACATTTAAAAGTGAAAATATTTTAGGTTAATAAGATACACTTTTCAGATTCTAAAAGCCGTATTTTCAAAATCCAAGAGCATCTGCCTATGTATAGAAATATGATATATATAAATATAAACTAAACTAAATAGTACGTCGATTGCCTCACCAGTTTCAGATATCAACTGTCTGTGGTGGACTATCGGTACTCCAAGATTCACTTAAAAGTTCATCATCAATAGGAAATACATTGCTTTTTAAGTTTTACAAACAACTACTGCAACGTCATTTTATCATTTCGGTCTGTTTACATTTCTACAGCTCTAGCAAAAATGTTATTGTGATTAAATACATAATATATATTTTATTTAACTAATATACTACTTTTACATAAATATTGTAGAAATTAACAGGAAAATATCATAATATCTAACATCCTGTCAATTTTTTTATTTGTTATCAAATAATATAATGATTATTTCGAAATTTTCACAAAACACTTTCTATAGGAAATATATTTAAAAAGATTAATTAGTATAATTCACCCTTAAACTAGTTAGAATAAAAACTATGCTAAATATAGAGTTTATTTTTTCACTTAATTGTGTTCCAACATTTCTATAGCTTCCTGGAAAAAAGGTTACTTTCAAACCATAATATTATCGCAGTGAGAATTTCTTCATCGCACGAAAACTTTTGACCTGGGGCCCTTTCCTCGAACTGGCGAACGTGAAGTGAACGGTGAAAAGGTGGCGAACGCGTATTCTTGAAATGTTCATCAGTCATATACTCATTCGTCCGGTGGAAGGCAAGCGAACGGTGGAACATGCGCAAATGAAATGTCAGCCGCTAAATGACATATTTAACGCACGGATTTCAAAAAATATAATAGAATTTAAATTTTCTATTTTATTTTTGGTTCTTCAAAATAACTCGCATTAAAAAAAAATAATATGTTGACGAACCCTTTCTTTAAGACGTTTTATTTTCTTATTAAACAGTTGAAACGTTAATTAGGTGGTACCCCGATATTTTTAATATTTTCAAATGTTTTAATAAAATTGAAAGTATTAAGTAAATTTGAGATTACAGACATATAAAATTATTACAGGAGATTCTATTCATAACACAATTGTATGAGCGTGCTATTTAAAATGTTTTTCTGGGGCCAGTTCTGCTTATGGATTTAACTTATGTCCATAACAGCCAAGTATCTTAGTTTTAAACAGTTAAATCTAACATAATTCTTTTCACAACGCAACTATAATAAATTTCAGAAAATACAATTTGTAAGCTATCTGAAACTTTTATTTAAATAAGTAACACATTTTATATTTAAATTATGTTAACTACAGCACTTAACTTAATTAGACTATGTTAAACACTATACGACACTACAATTAAATAAATATTATGATTATAATTTATCGGGACATATAAATATGAACCCTACAGATCAACGAATTAGGTCCTTCAGCATAAAAACCTTATTTATGGTACATTTGATCTTCATGTCTCTTCAAATCTTTATAAAATAAAAAAAAATATATTAAAAGTTGAATCTGAGATCCGCCAGTATCTTTAATGGACGTCTTCTGTCTGGCCTTTGGTTTCGGTCCCTGATCATAAACAGTTTCTCTATCATTGTTCAAATTTCAGGTTTTCTTTCAAATTTAGTTGTCAGAACAGAACATCTTGCACTAAGAGGCTGGATATTTTGTGAATTCATACAATAAATAACTGATTGGATAGTTTCCGTAGTGGATTGGGATGATGGCTTTTAGTCATACTACGTAGAGTTGTAATTTCCACCGTTTCAAGGTTTATCAGTGCTGGCTTTCTGCAATTACTGTCAGTATATTACTTTGTATATATGATTGCTGTTTTTCTTAATATCTTTTTTTCTTTATATATTAGAATCTTAAAGTCATTGGCTCTTTGTGTGCATTTTTGTTTAACACTTCTAGAGTGTCAATTTAAGATAAATTTAATTCAGGCAAGATACAAATATTGTAATGGCAATTAATAATTTCACAAAAATAACAACAGCACTATTTTTCTTTTACTTTTGACGATTAATTTAAAGTACCATAACTACTTTTGCCTAAAATGGCAACAAAATATACTACGGACATTTTCGGTCTGATAGCTCAATTCAATCTGTCATCCATTTTATTTTTTGAAATTCTCGGGTTTTAGCACATTCATACCTGGCAATATTGGCCTTCACGAATTCGGCTTTTACTGTCAAAAAGTTAACATCACCATTCCCATCGCCATTCACATCACCTTTCACATCACACTTTCGAGGATAGGGGCCCTGCATTCTTCCTTAATTTTCGTTACAGCCGATAATCCATTAAAGTCAGATCGGGTGAATAAAGTGGGCATTGAAATAGTAAAGATTCCATTCCATAATAGCAGCCACACAAGATGTATGACTGGAACTTTCTTAACTCTTCTATTGATTTTTCTTTGATTACAGCCTACAATTTCGATAGAAATGAAGCATAATAAGACCCTCTTATAAATTTGGAAGTAGGAAGAAGGTTTCCGAGATTTTAAATTATATAGAAAACTATCATCGCCGGTTTTAATTACTGTTCCTTTTGAAAAAATGCATTTTCAAAGTTTATTCGGAAACATGAATTTAATTACTAGTTTGCTTTCCCCAACTTAATCAGCAGAAAAAATGGTACTGCTTTGTATCTATAATAATAAAAGAGTTAGAAATAGTGCGCATTCAATTTGGTATATCCGGTATACAGTTGTATCGTGCGTTCAGTTAACACGAAGAAAAACTATTTTATTTTTAACTTTTGGATTAGATTGTACTTTTCATAAAAAATTTTACTAGTAACATAAATAACATTCCAATCGAGTATTTTTGCTACATAAGGTGATCAGGAAATTCAAAAGCAGGAAAATGATTTAAGACTAAAGTACCTTTATCTCAAATTTTGGAGAAAATTTATTAAACAAGAAAAAATACTCAATAAAATTCAATTTTAGATATGAAATTAGTGTCTAAAACTCATAAAATTTTTATAGAATGATTTTAACCATACAAAAGAAATAAATAAAAAGATAAAACTGCTACCATATTATTTTTAATCACCACATTAGAATGTAGGGTATTGTTAATAAAAATAATCTCTCTTAAAATTTTTCAAAATATTTATTTACTTCCGTTATTCTGAATTCAACTCCAACAGGCACCTTATTTCAGTTTTTTTTTATAAATTATTCGTCTCACGAACTCTCTAGATACATTCTAAGTAATTTGACTCTACCATAACCAGATACTATATCCAACTCTACGTATATTTCATGCATATTATATTTCCCGGTATTTATTTACGTCAAGTTTTGATATGATAAATAAAAATATAAGATATAAATTAGTTTACCTTCATATTATTAGAGAAGTTTTTTTTGGTCCATAATAAATATATTTTATATTGCAAAAAAGAAAAATCACGCATCCCACTCTACCCTAATATTAAATTCCCTACGAAATTTTTATTAATCCAAAATAATTTTAATCCCAGACTTTTTTAATTTCTGTAAATTAAATTGGAAAAGTTTCTGCTAAAATTTTATACGTTCATATTACCCATTATTACGAAGCCTACAGAAATTAATTCCCAAAAGTAAGAAAGTATAATTAGGCTAGTAGAATTAACCTTTAAGCATATAGGTTCAGCTTTAAAACTTAAAAGTGTAAATGGTAAAATAGCATCTCGATATTGTCTTTAAAGGACCAGACAGTAAAATAGTATTCTAATCATCAAGTTGTCATCTTTAAGTCTTGTGAACATATCACATCTCTATGAAATCCTTGTTAAAGTCAGTTTCCAAAATTTCATTATCCCTCATGTCTTGGTCCATGTATGCAAAATGTCAAATTGGGATGTTGACTGTATTCAAATAAAAATATAATTTTATCGTGAAAAGGTAGTTTCCACGATAGAAATCTTAAAAAACACAATATTTTTCTTTATTTTTAGGGAATTTTATTTTTATTTAATAATAATAATAAAAATGTAATTAAATCCTCTTCGAGTGACAACGAACGCCAAACAAAGTGAATGATGTCACTCCATACTAATGTCATCGCTGGCACTCCGTCCTGATACGGTTATTCTTTTGAATCATTATTACTTTCAGTTCTATTACTTAAAGTAATCATGATCACTTGGACCTAATGACAAGTAAATGCATATTCAAAAGTACATGGTTATCCATTTCACTTTTTCCATCATTTGATAATTACTGTAAAGAATACGAACGCCAATTTCTTCACAACAAACAGTAACTTCTGCTCTGTTGAATCAAAAATGTGAAGACCTCCATGTAAGTAATTTATCAAGAATTGTTATTTTCGCAACCCATAGTGAATATAAAAGGTGTTTTTTATAGAGGTATAAAACTTTAAATTGGCAACACTTTTCTAACTGGCAGCCATTTTGTCAGCTGTCAAGTGATTTATGTTTAGTTTGATTTGGCATTTCAACATGAATAGACTGGCGCCTGAACAAGGCTTCCAAATTTATTTTGAAAATCATGGTTCTGTTCGAAATACGTATCGCGCACTACGTCCATTTTACGGTCAACATAATCGTCCATCAGAGCAATTAATTCGATTAACTATGGAACGTTTTCGCACCACGTTTACTCTAAATGATAATACGCATCCACAGAGACGTCGTACAGTGCGGACAAAAGAAGTCATTGCTGCTGTAGAGCGTAGCGTAGAGGAAGACCCGAATCAGTCTATCCGTCATCGTGCACAGGAATTGGATATGTGTCCATTCACTTTATCGAAGATTTTGCGGAAAGATCTTGGTTTGCGTGCTTACAAAATCCAACTCGTGCAAGAATTGAAGCCACACGATCACCTAGCAAAGCGTAGATTCGGTGAATGGGCCCAAAACAAGATTGCCGTTGATCCCAATTTTCATAAGCGAATTTTGTTTAGCGATGAAGCTCACTTTTGTTTGAATGGATACGTCAATAAACAAAACTGCCATATTTGGAGTGATGATAATCCTCAAGTGTATGTTGAGACACCGTTACATCCAGAAAAACTGACTGTTTGGTGTGCTTTATGGACTGGTGGAATCATTGATCCGTACTTCTTTAAAAACGATGCTGGTCAGAACGTTACAGTCAATGGTGACCGTTATAGAGCCATGATTACTGACTTTTTCGTTCATCAATTGAACAACCATGATGTGTAGAAACTGTGGTTTCAACAAGACGGCGCAACATGTCACACAGCTCGTGCCACAATTGATTTATTGAAGGAAACGTTTGGTAACCGCATAGTTTCACGTTTCGGACCCGTGAATTGGCCTCCAAGATCGTGCGACTTAACGCCGCTAGACTATTTTCTGTGGGGATATGTGAACTCGCTAGTCTACGCCGATAAGCCCGAAACGATTGATCACTTGGAGGACAACATTCGCCGCGTTATTGCCGATATACGACCACAAATGTTGGAAAAGGACATCGAAAATTGGACCTCCAGATTAGACTACGTCCGAGCCAGCCGTGGCGGTCATATGCCAGAAGTCATATTTAAATTATAATGCCAGAAGGTTATCTTTCGAATAAAGTAAATTTCATGTCAATATAAAAAATTCATCTTTGTTTTATTCCATTTAAAAGTTCTGTACCTCTATAAAAAAAACACCCTTTATAATAGTAATTATCGGTATTTATAAGCTCAAAACTAAAATAAAACGAGTAGTGCCGGGCTAGCTGAAGCCACATTTTCCTATTATTTTCCGAACTTGGAACGTGAATAAATAACTTCTCAGGTGTTTTAATTCTAGTACTTGTACACTGAGGTATCGCACAATACTTAAAATAATTAGAACTCATCTTACATCACAAAAATTACGAAAAAAAATTATATATCCTTGTCAGTTTACCAAGTGACATGTATTGACGTTTTGGCGGGAAATTTTAAAAGGAATTTAAAATTTGATTTTAAAAGAACTAGTTGTATTAAAAAAAAAATTAAATATTTTGGGCTACATTAGGTATTATGGACACTTTCCCAAAAATAATCAATATCCCCATTTTAATTATTTATCTGAACTTTGTTATTAATGATAAACATTGAAACATCCCCAAACTTATCTTCTATGTAGAACATTGTTTTTTATAAATGATATTAAAATGAACTAAATATTATTTTTAAGAAGGTCCATTTGCTACCACATGAGTCAAATGAAGAGAGGTGCCCAATATTTAACAAATTGTATTACAACGCTAATAAACAATAAAATGATTTAAAGATAAGTAGTTTGCAAGGCATTTATCACTGAAATAAAAAATATTATGAAAAAAAAAATAATTAAACACGTAACTTGGTCGGCTCATTTAAATGAGCTAATAGTAACTAGTGCGTGATTTGGCAACGTTGTGTTTTTACTGTTCATGTTTAAATTCGAGTCAGTGTAAACTAACTCTATCGTAATAGCTTACAAAATATTTAAACCTTTACTCATAAGATTCGAATGTTTCATGGCAGAGATGCTGGTAAACTTTTAAGTTTTAAACATAAACAATGGCGCCAGAACATAGTGCATTCAAATATCGAGCGCAGTTGGTAGTGTGCAGGCGCCGTGCAGGTACAATGGCTCCGCTTAAAAAGAGTTTTCCAGGTGGAAGGAAGATAAAGTGCATTGTCTCTCTTATTCAAAGTGACGTTCTTTTCAACTATGTTAGCGATTTGTTGGCAGTTATCAAAATCGATTTTGTGTCCAGTCTTATGCTGATATTGGAAAAGGGCGGATGTTGTCTGTTTGTTTCTTATGCTGAATTTATATTCTTCTTGCATTGCCGACATTCTTCTGTTGGTCTGACTTATACATATATATTTTACTACAAGTGCCACATGCTATCTTATATACGTCTTGATTTTCTAGATTGATTTTGTCCTTAGGGTTTCTTAGAGATCAATTATTTTGTGCGGTTTGTAAGCTGTACTCAAGATATGTTATGTGTGCGTTTTATGTAAGGAAGTGCGGTAATTTGTTTATTTTCGGCAGCTGATTTTATTTCTTGAGTATGTTTTTATTGCAGTTTTTTATTGTTGGTAGTTTCAAGCCATTGTATTTGAGAACCCTTCTTATGTGTGATACTTCCTTTTATTTTCCTTAGATGTCGCTTAGATGAAGAGATCTTGATATTGGGGTGTTGAATACGCCCTGTATTTGTGAGGGGTGATGAGATATCTGTCCATGTGGATTAGTTTTCGATATATTGTATGTCGCAGGTGTTTATCTTTTGTCTTGATCACAAGGACGTCTCGAAACGGAAGCTGGTTTTGTTTCTTAAATTCCAGAGTGAAATGTATCTTCGGATGGATCGAATTAAGAAACTCATCTACTTAGCGACACCAGAGTTTGGCTTTGAGGTGGGATTTTTCAAAAGCCTTGGTTTCGAAATAGGTCATGAATAGATTCGTCACAGCTGGAGATAGTGATGAGCCCATGGCAGCCCCATCTATTTGTCTGTCTTTCTAGCCATCAAACAATGAATATGAGTTCTTAAGGCAATATCTGATGAGCTCCATAATGTGAGGTGGAAAATCCACACTTTGGGCGATCTGTGTAAGGACAGCAAGGTATTTTATTAGTTTTTGAGTAGGCGAGTGGTAAGCGCTAACGATGGCTCTTATAGGGGTATTTTGCTTATGGATTTTTAGAAATCTATAGTCTTGGGTACCTGAAAGACATACAGTATTTGGAAAACCGATGCTGATTATCCCTATTACCCCTCACACCTACACGGCGTAGCCAGCACCCTAATATTAAGATCTCGTCTTATCTACGACCAAGGAAAGAAAAAAAAAAACTATCAAACATAAAAAAGGCTCTCAAGCAAAATAGCTTCAAACCACAAACCATAAATAAAGCAATACATTTGCAACAAAAACCCATCCTAAAAACAAAACCAGCTGCTGAAAATAAACAAATTACCATACGTGCTCACATAAAAAGCACAACAGATAGAATCAGTAGTTTGCTCCGGAAACATAACATATCTACAGAATACAAACCATATAAATCAATAGGCTGATCTCTAAAAATTCCGAAGGGTAAAATCAATATAGAAAATCAAGACGTAGATGAGATCGCATGTGACACCTACAGTAAAACATACATAGGCCAGAAGAACAGAAGAATATCGGGAAGGCTAAAAGAATATGAGCTCAGCATAAGAAATAAACAAACAACATCAGCCTTTTTCCAACATCAGCACGACACAGAACACAAATTTGATTTTCATAATTGCTAACAAATCGTTAACATAGGACAACGCAAGTCAACAATGATTCTCAAATCCATAAAAATTGAAAAAAATGGTACTCTGAATAAGAGTCCATCCGTTCACCTGGAAATTCTCCTCAAGCGAGACCGTTGTTCTTGCATGGCGTCTGAGCTTAGACTGACACCACCAACGGCGCTCGAAAAAAGTGCAGAACCAACACCAATCAACTGGAAACGTCTGAAAATTTCTACAAGAAACCAAAGGAACAAACGAATCTATTCCCGGATTAATATTGAATGACACATGTTTAAGATTCATCTGCATTAAAATGGAGTCAAAATTTTTGGCAACGCTCCATGAACGAGCACTTTTTTAAGTACATTCAATATGAAAACTTTGATCAATTGATATTTTAAAATAATGCATTCTCGGCTAAGCGTACATAAGATTTGTCAATAAACATTACACTCGTATTAAAAAGTCCGAAAAAGAATGACAGCGCTGTTTCGTTCTAATGTGGAACTCATATAGGCCATTGCATTCTATACAAACCATCATCGCGATTTGTGTCCTATAAACATATTTCGCGGTTGAAGAATAGTAAATAAGACACAGTGGCTACATCTTGATGGCTCCCTCAATAACAAGAACAACATAAATCCGCAATGTTGTATGAAACCGCCATATGGTGGCGCGACGGTAAATTAAAAAAGATATATATCAAAACTCGATACAAGAAACGGGGTTCCCGAAGGATCGGGGTCACACTATTCGGTGCTGGCAACTAAGCCTACTACGTTTCTGGCAGTCAAAGCCAGGTATCACACCAACGATCCCCCTATGAAAGCATCGTTATGAGTGTTTTTAAATCTAAGCAAGTAAACAAAAAACTAAGTTTTCGTCCGTGTAATTTTAAAATGGAATAAATCTTAGGCTAAGCTTACATAAAATGTGTCAATAAATATTACTCTCGTGTTAAAAAGTACGGAGAACTCTAAAATAATAGAAAGACTTCGAGTCCTAATATGAGACTCGTCAGGCCATTGCATTCGGTACAAACCATCACCTTGCATTTGTGTTCTACAAGCTGATTTTAAAATTAAAAAATAGCGAACAAGACAACAAAGGCTACATCTCGATGGTTCGCTCAATAACACAAGAGCAAGACAAAGTAACCAGGTTGTATAAACTCGCCATGTGATGGTCCGACGATGAACTAAAAAAGATATATATCAAAACTCGATACAGGAAACAAAAAATATCACAATATTTAATTAATTTGCATTATTTTAAAATATCAATTGATCACAGTTTTCATATTGAATGTACTCAAAAAAGTGAAGTCCTCGCTCATGCAGCGTTGCCAAAGTTTTGGCTCCATTTTAATGTAGATTAATCTTAAATTTTGTCATTCCCTTTAACTGAAATCTTAGTAAATCCCACAATAAGCTAACTATTTAATTTAGAAAATCTATATTTTCAAAAATTAATTTATTAATTTCTTTTCAACCTCATCTAATCGACAAATGGTAATACAAATGTTTTGTAATGTCCAGTCTGCAATGTCTGGTTTTAATATAACAAAATCGTTATATTGTATTGTAAATGAGAACAGTTTTCGAACTGGTTTAATAAATTAATTTGCCTCTAAAATCTTGGAATTAATAAACATACTTGAATTGTCTCTACAATATACCCGGAACATGAAAAAAATTAAACTATATAAGGTAAAATTTCATCTGTGAACAACTTATAGGGAGATTAAGAAACAATAAAGGAAAATATATCAAAGATACCAGAGAAAAGAGGGATTAAAGAAAAAAATGGGAAACAAAAAATTTAAAGAGCTTTTAAAACCTAAAAAAGTTTAGCATCGTTAGAAAGTATGTTCTGTGAATCTGAAATAAAGAAAAATAAAAAAAAATGTCAAAACTTCTACCAAAAGTTCCCGGGAGGATAAAAATGTATCGGAGCAAAACAAAGCTAATACGTGAAAAAGATGAAAACAGAAAGAAAATAAAATACTTATTACTACTTTAAAGAACTTATTTGTTATATATATTTTTCAAGAAAAACGAACTTCATTTTTAATTTATTTGACTCAGGAAAGAATAAGTAACATTTTGTAATTTCAGCATACCCATATGTCATTCTTTAAATAATTTTTCCTAAAAATATAATATATGTTGTTTTATATTACATGCATCAAATTTCCATCTGAACTGTCAAAAACAAACACCCTTTCCCATTGTCTTTTATAAATTATTCGTCTCGCAGACTCCGCGCACAGCTTATAAGAGTTTTAACTGTAAATAGACATTCCGTTCGTATTTCCCATATGTTATTCCAATGTAATATTTTCTAGAAGTCGATAAATTGTCCTCAGTTTCATGAATTTAAAGAAACCTTAGGAAGGAAACATGCTATTGGCACAATCCATTTCTTTGAGCTGATTATATTACAGACAGCTTCTTGATAAAAGAACGTAGAGAACATTCATTTCTACATATTTTTTTGTTATTTTACTTAATATTGTCAAATATTATGATAGATAACTAGGAATAGAACCAAACTGTACCGATTTTTTTTATGAAATGGATTAGAAGAAACTACAAAATAAAACTTAGAAAGAACAAAATTTACAAGTAAATTGCTATTTTAGCAAAACCTATTACTTTTCAACAGAAATAACTAAGAAGCTGAATTAGTTCCTATAAGAAATTTTATGTTATTATGAATGAATTATACCTTGCACAAAATTTAATTCGAAACAGTTTGAGATAATTTTACCTTACATATTATAAAACAAAGTCCCCTACAATATCTATCTGTCTATTGTGTACGATTTTCTCACTCCCGATTTTACTTCGATTTTCCTCAATGGAATATTTCAGGGAGAAGGTCTATAATTTGTAAAAATTTTCTGCCAAATAAACTCGTACAGAATCAATCATCGAAGAGATATCTTCACGTGCGTTACGTAAACGGAAAATTAAACAGTAACATTAGTCAGTTTTTTTCTTCGTATTTCTTTTGGTTCCAAATTTGTTAATCCGAAAGTTTGTTGTATTTTCCGATCTTCTTCTTCTTAACTTGCCTTGTCCCATCAAACGTTGGCAATCATCAGCGCTATCTGAACTCTGACCACCACTCTTCTAAACAGCATCCTTGTGCGGACTCTATGCTGTAGCCGTAAGTTCTTCAGCCAAGACGTTCTGCGACGGCCTGGAACTCTTTTGCCATCAATTTGACCTTGCACAATAAGTTGAAGCCCCTGGTATTTTACATTACGTAAAATATGTCCGAAATATTCTAATTTTCTCTTCTTGATGGTGTGTATAATTTCTGTTTGTTTGTTCATTCGGTTTAGTACTTCTGTATTTCGGATTCTGTCCATCCACGAAATTCGCGTCATATGCCGGTAAGCCACATTTCGAAGGCCTCCAATCTCCTACCCATGGCATCTGTGAGTGTCCATGCTTCAGCTCCATACAAGAGTATACTGAAGGCATAGAATCTAAGAGTATGTATCCTTAAGGCTATACCAATATCACGGCTGCACAGTACGGTTTTCATTTTGATAAAGGTGCTTCGAGTCTGTTCTATTCGGGACTTTAACTCTTGTGTGTCGTTCCCGCTTTCATTGAGTGTGCATCTCAAAGATTTGTGTTGTTGGGTTTTCCGTCATATTCTAAATGACCGAACATATCTATTTGCTTGCTTATTACCAGCCACTTTGTCTTCTTGATTTCAATTTAAGCCCCATCTCTCTACTCTTGTCTGCCACGCAGTTTAAAAGTTCTTGTAAGTTTTCCAAGATATTCGCAAGAAGTACAGTATCGTCTGCGTATCTAAGAGTATTTATAACTGTACCGTTAATAATAATGCCTTGGTGTTTTTCATGTAGCGCCTCTTGAAATATTTTTTCAGAATACGAGTTAAATAAGAGAAGTGATAGTATACATCCCGCGGACTCCATGCATTATTTGTATCTCATCTGACGTCTACTGTCATTTTTGCGTTCTAGTGCCAGTAGAGATTAACTATTATTTTTATATCTCGATCATCCAGATTCTGTTTTCTTAATCTTTCAATAAGTTTTCCGTATTTAACGGTATCAAAAGCCTTCTCATAGTCTATAAAATACGCGAACACATCTACAGAGACATCTCGGCATCTCTGCACCAACACCTGCATGCTCAATAAAACCTCACGTGTACCCTTCTCATCCCTGAAACTAAATTGTGTGTTGCTCATGTTCTCTTCGCATTTGCTGTAAATACGGGCATGAATGATTTTCAGGAATATCTTTAAAACATGACTCATGACAGTGATTGTGCGGCATTCATTACAGCATTTGGCATTTCGCTTCTTTGGTATTGTTACGAAGATAAAAATTAACCAATCTTTAAGAATTTTGCCACTTTTGTAGATTAAATTAAATAGCCGTACGAAAACATTGAGTGATTGCTCTTCTAGAAGTAGTTTTAACTTTTTCGATCTAGTGACTCGCAGTCACATATGATGTGTTCGACCGTCTCGTCAGCTTGACACTGACTTTACCAGTGTAAACACAATTTAATATTTAAATTTTTGTTTTTGTTGTATTTTATTGTTTAATGTTGTTTATATTTTTAAAAATTTTTTTATATATTTTTATTTTAGTGTTTCCCACTCTTCATATATATTTAATTCCAATTAGCCGTAATTTTTTAAATATTTTATTATTGTATTTGTGTCTTTTTCGTAAGTGTGTAGAATTAACACGTTTATTTTATGTTTTTGGGGCTATCGGATTTCCATATAATAAAGTAAATTAAATTAAGATGTCAGTGCAATAGAAATAAAAATAAGTAGGTCTAATTTTAACTGTGACATATAAAAATTAATTAGATTTGAATTCCTTTTTAGTGTTTAATCGTAATTGTGCAGATGGTTTAAAAAATAAGTAAACTGAAACGTCAAATGTCCTAAATATCTTTTTAATTAATAATAAACTGACACCACCAAAAAATTTTATTATTATATGGACGAATTTATTTTTTATATATGTTTAATTTCTTGTATTCTTGACAATGGTTATTTTGTGAGTATTTAAATTATAACTTAGAATTTTTTGAGAGAATAGGGCTACGTTTTAGTCTGAATGTACCTAAAACGGTTTCTATGCCAAAATTAAAAATAATAAAAATACAGTTGTGATTTGTGTTAAATATGCCAAAATTATCTATATTTTGTAATGTATATGAATTGTTAAGAAAAAATAAAATAATATTATAAAAATTTTTAATTTTAAGTTTATTACCGAAATAATATTCTATAACATAAATACTTAGTGATAAAATAAACCTCCTTCCGACGCCTATGACAAGGATCAAAATCCTTTTTAACACTTGACACTTCCAAATATCTATTGTTATCCAATCCAAATGTCCATTATTTTACACCGGTAATTTCGATTATAAAATTTCTATCCCACTCCTATGAAAAATCTAGGTGTCTAACAGATTTTGCTAAAGACACCGGACTAAAGAACATAGGTAGTTTGCGAAGAAGAAAAGGGTAAAAAATAATTTATTACTCTCTCTAGTTCTTGAATAAACTATAGTATAAGAGACAAAATCGGGTCTATTTTCCTGAACTCAAAGCTCTTGGGCGGAGGGGGGGGGGGTCGATCGCCTCCCCCCCCTTGGATCCGTTTTAACCTAAAATCTCTTTAACCAATACGTTATTTACCAGTTGTAGAAAAAATGCTCATCATAGTTGCCAAAATTTATATACGAACACAGCACAAATGTCTCATTTTAGCCAAAACCTTCCAATTTTCTTTAATTTTAATTTAAGTAGATACATTAAATTTTAAATTTCTAAAATAATAAACAATTTTAAAATCAAAAATTAAATAACAATATTGCTGTTGAGTCATATAGCACTCACTCTGTACATGTAGCATAAGAACAATTATTTAGGAAAAAGGACATTTTAATAACAGAGCCATGGAAATACATTCCTGGAATGTGCAATTTAATTTTATTGTTCTTGAAAGCTGGAAGCTTGGGAGATTTGTAGCATATATTAGTTTTATATTTTAGGGGACTGGACTTTTCGGATTCCTGCTGTTCGTATATAAAATATTTGGAAAATGCGGGCGAAATTTTGAATGGGAAATGAAAAATCAACATGATATTGAAGAAAGGTTATGAAAATAGATTCGAAGTACCCATATTGCCAAAATAAATATTAAGACGCAATAGTCCCGTCTAAAACTGAATTTTTATATACATGAGCAGTTCGAGATCTGCGTAACCCCAATTTCTTGCCTTTATATAGTTTACTTATGTATATTTAAGTTCGCCTTTAAATTTTTGTATTTCCTTCCCTAGCAAAGTTTTTTCTACATTTTCTTTATTTCCAGTAATCCCAACGTTCTGATAAATATTTCCAGTAACCTTCAGACGATAATTAGTTAGACTTTTTCTCTACAAAATTATATGTTATTCTCCTTTCAGGAAGGAAAAAAAGGAAAGAATATATAGAAACAGTTCATTTCTTGCAGATACAACTCTTGTCCTCTCTCTATACGCGTTTCAATCACCTCGTGGTCTCGTCAGTGATGATAAATCGAACCGAGAGCAACATTGGAAAGAAACAACTGCTATATAAAATATAAATTCCGAAGCATATCGGCAGAATATTAAAAACCTGCCGACTTCGATGTTAGACTCAAAAATATTGACAGATAAAACGACATCTATGCATTCACCGAAGTAGTGCGAAATTTTAAAAAGTCAAAATTTCAGCAAGATATAAATGAAATCTATCTACTGTGTTTAAATATTTGCCTATATCTTATATATATATATATATATATATATATATATATATATATATATATATATATATATATATATATATATATATATATATATATGAATAGTTTGGTTATTCCGGATTTCAATCCGTTCGTTCAAAAAATCGTTTTCACGACGTTTCGCCAAAATCTCATTTGGCATTTTCAAGTGCGGTTCGTCTCGTTACTCGCTGAGAATCAGTTCAGGTTAGATATATATATATATATATATATATATATATATATATATATATATATATATATATATATATATATATGTATATATATTCTTCTTTCAAGTAGAGAAAAAAGGAGAAAGTATATAAAATCAATTTATTTCCTGCAAATACAAATTTGGTCCTCACTCCATACGCCTTTCGACCACCTCATGGTATCGAAACGAGAGCAACTTTTACAGAAATCAACTGCTATGTAAAATATAAATTCCGAGACACGGCGGCAGAATATTAAAAACCTGTTGACTTCGATGTCTGAAAAATATGGCTAATCGAAACAACATCTATGCATTTGCCAGAGTAATACGAAATTTACAAAATCAAGATTTCGGTAAAAAATAAATGAAATCTATCTGCCGTGTTTAAATAGTTGCCTATAGGTTATTCTCCTTTCAGGTAGAGAAGAAAGGAAATAATATATAAAAACAGTTTATTTCCTGCAAATACAACTCCGGTTATCTCTTCTTATGCGTTTCGACAACCTCATGGTCTCGTCAGTGAGCAACATTCGCAGGAAACAACTGCCATATAAAACATAAATTCCGAAGAATGTCGGCAGGGTAAGAAATATGTTAAATCTAGATGCAATGTTTACATAATTGCCTATTAGACCAGGACTTATCTGTTTTTAGGGGGATATGAAATTGAACATGGAGATTTTTGCATGAGAGCCTTTAGAATAACCTGAATAACGATAATTTTGATATGCATTTCAAAAAGTTGGGCATCATTATTTTTATTAATAAAAATATGAAATCAACGAAAAAATAACGTTTTTTTTTTCAACTTTTCTCTCGTGTAACTGTGAAGGTATTCATTTTAGAGGAAAGTTGAAAAGGAAAAAAAGTTTCACAATTAAATTTGCCATAAGATAAGGTTTCTCGGAAAACTTATAGTATAGTTCCTTTATTGCCAAATAGCAATAATTTAAAAAAAAAAAAGTAAAAAAAAAAATTTTTTTTCGACCATTTAAATTTTTCTGAGGAGCTTCATATTAAGGCAAAGAAAACTTTATGCCATGATAAAATAACACGCTAAAATTCGTTAGGATCGATTCGATAGTTTTTGCACAATAATTTTGCATATCCGACTTCGTTTACAAAAATTTATTAAGATATCACAAAGGGGAGCGCTCAAAACAATGGAACAGTCCATCATCAGAAAACTAGGAACACCATCTGTGCCAGATCTGGCCTTATTTTTAAGTGAGTTGCAGGCCCAAAAATCAGCCATTGAAGTGATTATGGGAATGTTAATGGTTTCAGAAGGTTTCCCAGAAGTAGAAATCTCAGAGGGCTCCGAGTTTTTGTAGACACTCTTGAAGTACTTCGCAAACGCCGAGACAATATTATGAAGTCCATGAAATGGATGGTTCTCGTAGTTCATTATAGCTGGAATGCGTGACCTAGCTGAGCTGAGACTTTGAACGAAAGTCCAAAAATTGGATCACTGTTTAAATTTTGTTCAGCATCTCTTATAAAGACCTCGTAGGCCCGCTGTGACTGTGACCTTATTAATCTACGCACAGTCCTGTACTTTTCCAGGTAATAAGTAGTTTTATAAGTTGGAAGATGTCGACGCACCTTCTCCTTTTTGAAAATGTTGATAATCAATTCACCCCTAAATGAAGGGGGAAAACGCCTTGGTCTGGGTAATTTGCGAAGTATACAGAGAGCCAAGTTGTAAGTTAAGTTATCATAAGACGACTGACAGGCATCTACCGCGGCAGTAGACTCAGTAACTGGAGACCAATCAGTGTGGAGCATCATTTCATACAGGCTTGCAAAGTTGGCTCTGGGAAAGTTGATGTTATGGATTATGTGAACTAGGTGAGCTCCTGTAAGTAGACTTTCACATTCCTTCTTACACGGCGGCGCGTACGTTATAATTGATGAAACGCTATTTGTTTATAGCTTTAAAAAGCAATAAAAACATTACATTTTCGTATCGCGATTAATCGCAGCTTGTACTTTTTAACTTCAACTATCTAATATTTCTGTAATCAAAAGTTATTCATGTTGAAAAGTGGCAAAGAATACCATTTTTCAAACGTTTAACGATTTCTAACCCAAAAGCATTTTCCGGTAATCCACTCTCGATATTTGTAATCAGGGGGGAAAACACATATAAAAACTTTGGTGGCGTCATATCGGTTCGTCAGCTACGAAAAGCCATTGGGCCCCCAGACTACTAATTAATATTTTGTCTAGGATCTAGTATGAATCTATAGTTCGTCTTACCAGGAGTTATTTTACAGTATCTCAGCATAATCGTTGTAAGTACTAGCCAAGCTAAAATTAAAATTAAATAAATCACACAACATTTTTAACTACTTTGAACTTGCTGTTAAAGCAAATTTATTCCAAATAAAAATTCTTTCATTCATGAATGCTTTAATAAAATTTTGCTACTCTTTTTTAAAACAAATAAAAATAAAATCTACACTAGAGCACCGACAAAATAATAACCTAAAATTTTAAGTCTAGATTATTGCGGATTATTGCTTAAACGGCATTTTCGCTAAGCCCGTCTTTTATGTATTTTTAATCAAAACTCGGCGAATATATAATCCGGAATTTAAATGCAAAAGATGGTAATTTTTATTTAGGCTCTTTTGTTTTATGACAGGAGAAAAATATGTTTCATCTGACTGGTAACTTTTAGTTGGTTTAAAATATTAACTCTTTGACATTGCATTTAATTTAATATTTGTAAGTTGTAATGGTCCTTGCTTAAATGAAACATAAAGCACACGTGCATGAACAACAACAACAAACAACAGGCTGCACAACAAAAAAGAGGATCATAAAGAGAAAACAGCGGAATTATTTCAGACAAATCTTAATTCGCAATGCTGTAGATAACTGTGAAAATATTGCAATAAATAGAAATAAAAGACAAACAAACTGGTGAAGAAACAAATAAAAATCAAGAAAGAGAAATGGAAAGTATACCCATTGACTAAATAAACACAAGACTGTTACTCTAATACTATAATTTTGTCGCTCATAAAATGGAAACAACGATAGGACACAACGCATTCATCATTACAATGTCGCGAATGATTGAACATCAGTAATAAAATGTTATATACACGCCTTGGTAACAAGTATAAAAGAATTTAAATTGTTGGATTTCCGTTCAAAACATGGCAATGTTGCATATCTCTTCTGACCGACTAAAGAGAATAAACTCCTCCTTGTTACCGCACGGTTGCCACTTCCTAGCGAAGGAATTGTCTCCAGGGTCTCTGAATAAGAAACATGTAATATGTTCCTATCATTTAAATAATGAAGATTTTATAGATCCAGAAATTAAAAAATTGTTTGATTCTGAGAGTTCTTTAAATACCAGTCTTAAATAAAATTGAACAAAATAAAAATTTAGTTCATCTTAAATTCTGTGTCTTGAATTTTAAGAAATTAATTTTTGACTCTTAATTTACGTCTCCAAAATCTCCCAATATCGATTTTGAAAAAACTTGAGATATCTACATTTTTAGTCTGACATATCTCATTCAGCCTACTGAGTTTGGAGAACTTACTTTTACATCCGTAATGTTCGCCCCACCCCCTAATTTTGAACAAAATTATAAAAATACAAAATTTTTAGTCTTTCATATTGAATTAAAAAAAAAATTATTTGAAAGTCATAATCTACACACCCAAAAACCACCCAGTTCCAATTTTGCGCAAAATTCAGGAATATCGAATTTTTAGTCCGTTATATTAAATTTTTCAAAAATAATGTTATATTCGTACTTTATACCCTCACAAATCACCTAGTAGCAGTTTTGGACAAAATTAAGAAATATAACATATTTAGTTCTCCATTTTGAATTAAGGAAAAAAATCTGAAAAGTCGACTCGAGCCGACTTTACCAGAACGAGCGTTACATAGCCGAGCGTGACGGCTCAGTCTCATTTAACATCCACAAAATAAAGTGCTAAGCGCGCCTAAAGAAGTTGTCACTCCACAAAAATTTATTCGATATGTGCAAGCCCGAAAACTCCCCCATATCAGTTCTGGAGAAAATTGGACAAATTTGAATTTTTTGTGCGTCATCTTGAATTTTATTGAACCAATTTTGACCAAAATGATATGGGACTACTGCAGAAATTTCCTTAACATAACGCAAAAAATTTCATTTAAATCGGTACAGCTGTTTCGGAATCAGCCTATATAAATAAATAAGTAAATAAAGAAATATATATATATATATATATATATATATATATATATATATATATATATATATATATATCTACCGCCCGAATTTCGAAAATCATTTTCATATTATACATTTCCAAAAACTTAAGTATATCACCTGTTAAATCTAAATGCATAAGTTGTGTTTCATATCCATAAAAACTCATCAATATAAATATAAAATAATCGTCTGATTCCTGACAATAGTTGCTTGTAAATTTCAATGAATTATAACGGAGGGATTAAAAACTTAAACCCGTAGTTAAGATTTACTATCCAACACGGCAACACTGCGTCATCTCATGTCGTGCTTTTTTACTACTATTTACTATAACAAAATTTATTGAAAGAGTTGGATTTAATACTTGGAAATTTCTCATCTTGCGCACTCGCCAAAAATAGCAAAAATAGTTGCCAAGGAGTCCATAAACGGCGAAAGCCGTGTGTTTATTTAGTCAATGGTATACCTAATTAAGAAAACCGAGACCAGTTATAGAGAATACTAGCAAAGAAGAATATTAGTTAAGTATATGATAAATCAAGCAAGGATAAGAACATGGGAAAAATTTGGACAAAAAATGTAAGGCAGCAAAACTAACCAAAACTATTTTAAACAGTGCTAAATTCACTAGGAATGGAAAAACACAAAAACAGAGATAGTTAAAGACAAAAAGGGACTACCGATAACAGAAGATGATAAAATTATGGAAAGGTGGAAACAACATTTCGAAGAACTGTCAAATATTGAAGTGCAACTGAGATTGAAAGAGGAAAGTAATGAGAGAATTGGAAGAATCAACCAGAACTTTGAAAAAAGAAAAAGTGTCTGAACATGACGGGATAGTGGCGGAAATGCTGAAAAATTTAGAACAAATAGGAAAAGAAATACTTACAGAAATGTTTTACAAAGCCTGGAGAAGTTGACAAATACCTGAAGATTGGAAAGTAAGAATAATAAACACAAATTACACTTGCTTAACCCAGTACTAAAAACATACAACAATATAACAGAACAAGGATTAACGAATATAGTAGAAGAGCAGTTTGATAAAGTATAGTTCTGTTTTAGGAAAGAGCGAAGTACTAAGGACTCCATAAAATAAATTAGCCAAAGAGTAGAAGTATATATTGCATTCCTGGATTTAGAATGGATAGATACGGTGTCACAAAAAGCAATATGGGAAAGTTTAGAAAATAGAAACGTATATAAAAGACATTACAGGAATTAAAAATTTCTATGGCAATAATAGAAGTTAAATGAGGAATTTGTTTTTATCCCCCTGAGAATTTTATATTTTGACAAACCAGGTTTGTTCTTGGGAATTTTAATAGCCACAATATATTGTGGAGTTACGAGTCTGAAGGCAAAAATTTATCTGACAGAAAAATGGCCTAAACAAAACTTGGCAATCATACGTAAGTCAAAGCTGCCCCACCCTTTTTAAAGTAAGATATAGAAGACCGATGTATTAAGAAAGCATGTAAGACCTTACCAAAAACTAATAAACAAAAGTTACCAGCGCTCTTCAAGAACCTTAAGTACCATTTAGAAGAGACTCAACTTTAGAAAAGCTATTTGGGTAGCCTGCACACACGATTTAAACACAAAAGTATAGAGCCTGGTCATAACCTCAGAAAACTATGAATTGTAGAACTGGTAAAATCTGTCCCTCGAAATTACATACCCGGAGGTTACCCACAGCACTATATATAGTGAACGATCATGCAAAAGACATAATGACACAATATCCTGAATAATATAACAGGGATTCATTTAGCGAAATTCCAGCAGCGATAAGTGAAAACTGCAACAAATACTCAGTATTTCAAGACAAAGGCCATAGATTGAACTATTTAAAAGAATGGATATGACACATAGCAGTAGGCAGACCTGGAACCTAACAAGGAAACTCAATGGCGACCCCAAAAAAATAAAATAACAATGCGCAGTAACGCTAAACCAAGTGGTACAATAACGTCTTGTAACTAACAAAACCAACCATCAATTTAAAGAGGTAAAAATCAAAAGAAGACAAGAAAATGATACAAACCTGTTGAGAAATCTACTCAATCTTGATGAACTCAGAAAAAGGATAGATGGAATGAAATGGGGAAAATTGCATGGAGTAGATAAAATCCTAACTGACCAAAGTAAATACTTCGACTTTAAAGCAAGCAATGGTTGTTCGAGTTCTTTAACAAATGTAAGTCTACTTACAACATTCCAAAATGCCGGCGCAGGTCGAAAGTAACAGCCCTTATAAAACCAAATAAGGACCCAGAATTCCCAGGTAACTATCGACCAGTATTCCTGCTCTGTATCATCTGTTTAAACTGTACGAACGCTTTATTCTGAACCATATTCAAAAGCAATTATATTCAAAATTTATGCAGGCTTTAGACCAAGGAAATCCTGTACAGCCCAAATATTAAACCTCATGAAAATTTTAGAAGACACCTTTGAATAGGAAGACTTAAAGAGAGAAGCCTTAGTTGATCTTATAGCTGCGTATGACACCATCAAACTAAAGACATTTTTGACCAAAATGCTTATGGACTATAACTTAACAAAAATTATTGAGTCATTACTATAAAACAGACATCCCTATGTCTACGCACAATTAGTATTCTATTGGTTATCAAAGAAATATAAGGTCGCATTTTTTTGCTGAATATTGAGGATATTTTCCTCTATTTAATCAGATAGAAACACACATATTTGAAATTTTCACAAAAAAAATTCTTGAGCTGTCAAACAGCGGCCTCTACCGACCACAGTTAAACACTTATAAATATAATTTATTATGGGAAAGATAAAGCAACAAAGAGTCAAAGTCTCTTTAATTCCGTTATGTAACCACAGCACTTTAATGAAAAAAAATGTAACAATCTCCCCACCATCTTATTTTAAGAGATAGAGTAATATGAAAGATAGTTTTAAATTTTCTCAAAATTAAGACAGCAATTTTTCAAACACAACTTCATTGACCAAATAACGGAAATAGATTCTTTTTCCAATTGATCCTAGTTGTAAAACTTCTTAGTCACCGTCGTCGAAATGTAAAAATAATTATGTGAATGACGATCTCTAAAATATACTTGGAGTTCTCTCTGTTTTAGATATCAGGTACCTGATAATCTTGAGATAATATATATTATTTACTTCTTTAAAAGTTTTTTTTTAATTTTAGACTTGGACGACAGTAAGAAATATATTTAAATTAAACTTGCAAAACTAATAATGTAAATTTGTGTGAAGGGTCTTACCGCATCTCGTCAGTACAGTGTCAAAAATTACCAAGTCAAATTTTACCGAACGTGACCTAGTCTACGTTGTCATTAGATAAAAACGAAAATTAAGATATCTTCTGGGAAACCAATGTTCTTACAACTGTGTACAGGCTGTCCAATTTTCGATGGTTTTATGGGTTAACTCCGTTATTAGTAAAAATAGGAAAAGGTTTTATGATGCTGAAGCGAACGATGCCACTAACAGAATATTTATCTATATATATATTGTCTTTTTTTAACCTCGAAAACAAAACAAATACTGGAAACAACAGAGATGAGAGTGGTGCGCAGGATAGCTGGCAGGACACTTATGAATCGGAATAGGAGCGAGTATATAAGAAGAGTGTGTAAAGTCGATAACATCAATGACCGGGTATTACAAAGAAAAAGGGAATGGAACAAACACGTCAACCGCATGACCGACGACAGAATAGTAAAGATCACGAGGGACAAATCACCAATAGGACGTAGGAGTACCGGAAAACCCCGTAAACGATGGAGTGATAACATCGCAATAGACTGAAACCAGGCAAAGAGACGAAGAATAACAAGCAAATTGCTTATATATAAAAAGGAAGAAGAAGAAGTGATTTAGTTTGATATAAGATCTTCAAAATATATAACACTCTATATTTATTATTAGTATTTAGTCTTAAATTATCAGATCCTGATAGTAGGCCGTGACGGGTATTTATAGCAACAAAAATTTATTACTGGTATAAATAATATGTTGATGAACGCAAAAGAAGTTCGTTTGTCAATAAATAAAGAGAAATCGACTCAACATACTTTAAAATGTGCATTAGTGAACATGTTATTGGACTGTGAATTCGCTTAAAGTTGACTGTTCCACCTGCTGAATCAAAAAATATCACCCTCGACTAAAAAAAGATTGGTCTGCTCTTATTATACAACAAATTGTAAACACAACCCCTTTTGTGGTGCCCATTTGAGCTGCGAGCTTTTTTAGGTTGTGGAAAAGATTATCAGTAATCTTATTAAGAATGTGTTCTTTTTTCAGTGAAAACTAACAATTGTCAAAATTTTGGGCCCACGAGTTTTGTGGCTAATCCGTTCCTGACATCCTTGATAATGTTAAAGGTTGTTTAGGATCGGGTATCGCTTATATAACGATAGAATGCTAAGTATGCAGAATTTCAATAAAATATAAAAAACCGCTCAAATGATAGAGCCCAAATCGTAAATCTATGATAGGGTTATTTTGATGCTTACAGTATACTGCCAAAAGTTTTAGATATAATTACCAGACACTCTGTATTAATTTTCCTTTAAATTACCATTACAAATTATAACTAAAATTTAAAGATTTAATATCGAAAGTAAGTGAGTAGTTAATCTGAACCATTTACCCCAACTGCACGATCTATTGTGGCGGATACCTATTTGCATTTCATGAAGCAGATTTATCCCCTTAATAAGCTGATGATCATGTTCTAACTGCCAGACATGCAAATAGTTTTCTGATGATTCTTCATATTCTATGCACAGCCGGTGTTTAGGGTTTGACATCAAACCGAGTTATATTTTGAGGTGTATCAACTTTAAATGGTAATATCGAAAAAACTAAACGTTTTAGAGCATATATTTGTAAATTATTTTTCTATTTTGGAATAACTTTATTCCGTTCCTAAACATTTTTAAGATATTGAATTTAAAAATCTATTTTCTTTTAAATTCTCAATGTTATTCTGTGTATATGTTGTTAAACCGTTGCATTTTTAAATCTAAAAACATACAAGAAGAAAGTAAAAAAGAAAACTAAAAAACACAGACTCTTTGTCAAATTCAAAATTTTCAGCTTGCAGCTAAACTTTTCCAGAAACTAACTGCAGTTGCACATGTTGCGAAGTTATAGAATGACAAAGATAAAAGATGTTTTGCTAAAAGCTGAAAAAACTTTCGGAACATTAATTCATACTAATATTTACGACAATGTTAAACGCATAATTTTGTTACTGATATCCTTTATTTTTGTTAATGTAATTTTCTTATTAAATATTCATTATTGTAATAGGGTACAGTATTTTTTTCTAACTTTTTTCAGCATTTAGTGATATTTATTATATAAATTTTTGCGTGTATTTTTGAGTCAGCAGAACCAAGAAATTTTTTCTTTATTTGTTATTATTTTTTAAATAAAATCTCTCTTATAATCTTTTTCCCGTTGTTAAAATAATAGCCTAAAGAGCAGATAATTTATTTATAGAAATAAACTAAAAAGGCTTCAATAAACTAACTTAGTTATATTCGAAACTAATTCGTTTGGGCGGTAGATGACGTGAAAGTTTTAAGGTAACTGAATTTGATGATTTTTGGTGTGTGATCTAACACTATAATATGATGTTTTCTAGTAGTATAGCAACCGGCTATAAAGTAGACAATCTAGATATTTCTATGGAATTTCGTCAGGATAAAAATATTTTCAGTTACATACATACACCAGTTTGCTGTACCAGTAAAACCATTTGTAAAATAAATGTTTTAAGTGCATGTATGTATCTTAACATTAATTAAGCAAATGTGCAAAATGGCCGCCATTTTGCTGAATGCAGTTCTTATTACTGTTTAGAAAATGAAATTGCGTTTAAAATGCTCATAAATAATCCTTCGCTGGTGTTCACCGGAGTCTGTATACATCTGTTTTAAAAGTGCCCCACAAAAATTCATAGTCATACATGTTTAACTCTGAAGAACGTGGTGGACATCTTACTGGTGTCTCATTGCCTCTTTCAATCCATCGGTTGAGATATTGGTCGTATAAATATTGCCGAATAATTTTACAAAATGTAAGGCACATAGGGAGATTAATCGGTAAAAGTTCCTGAAACTAATCTAAAGAACGAAGACACTCCTTAGTACATCATCACAACAAGTTAGTTAAAACGACAGTGATGCATGAAAGGATGAAATGGTCGATGGAAACTTTTGCCCCTTTCAAGTCACCTGCTATTCCTCCGATATTATAATAAACCACCTCGTGAAACTATTCCGTTCATGTTTGAGCTTGGAATACATACCGATGGCGTGGAGGGAAACGAAAGTAGTCTTTATTTCCAAGGTAGGAAAAACCGTCTACACAAATCCTCAGTCATTCCGCCCTCTCAACCTGACCAGTTTTTTTATTAAAGACACTAGAAAGGTTGGTGGATCGACACATTAAGGAAAAAATAATGGTGCAATACCCTTAAATCCTTTGCAATTTGCCTATCAGGCAGGAAAATCAACGGCGCTACAAAAGTCGAAAACGCGCTGTTGGGTGGACGATCTGCCTTAGGTACCTTTATCGATATCGAGGGGGCATTCGACAACACGCCTCACGATTCGATATGCAATGCTCTACAACGACGAGGCTCTGATCAGATAGTAGTCGCATGGATCAGAGCAATGTTAACTCAGAGAATAATATATGCTGAGCTTAACAAAAGAACTGTTAAAGCACTGTCAAGTAAAGGCTGTCCGCAGGGAGGAGTGCTATCGCCATTGCTGTGGAGCATTGTGGTGGACAGCCTGTTGAGTGAACTGAATGATGCCGGGTTGTATACACAGGTCTATGCTAATGACCTGGTCATTTTGTGCCCTGGTCGTGATACCCGGGACTTGGAGGGTCCAATGATGCGGGCGCTCCGGATTGCGGAACGATGGTGCCACAGGTAAGGGCTCGAAATAAACCCGGACAAGGCCGAGGTGGTACTCTTTACAAAAAAGAGGAAAATGGGGAAACTTCCCACAATTACGTTGGTGAGAAGGACTCTTCAATTTAAGGAGACAGTAAAATACCTGGGAGTAATTCTGGATTCACGAACTGGAATGATCATATTGAGGCTCGAAACAAGAAAGCCATATGGGGTTTCTGGGCTTGTAAACGAGCCTTCGGGTGCACATGGGGACTGACACCTAAAGTGCTATTTTAGATATACACTATGGTGATCCGCCCCATCATAACGTGCGCCGCTATGGTGGCGTAATACAACTTCTTCAACTTGACAAAGTTCAAAGAATGGCTTATGTGGGAATATTGAGTGTGCTGAGGACTACTCTCACCAGGGCTCTTGAAGTCCTGGTGAACATGCCTGCTCTTATACATAGAGAACGAGGCCCTGATGACTGTTTATCGTCTCAGTTGCGTAAGGCATCTTGGAATTGGAACGGGCGGCTATTCAGGTCTCTCAGAAAGTGCGATGAAGAGGTGTTCATCACTTTCCATGCGGACAGATTACATAACGCCGCTTTTAAAACCGAACCTCTCCCTGGAGATATTTCTGCCAAGTAGAGAAGATTGGGAGGGAGAACAAAATCTTCCGAAAAATGGATCCTGGTGGTATGCCGATGGATCTCGACAAGATGAAAGAACTGGAGCCAGAGCGTTCGACAGGAGCACAGGAGTCAGAGAGTACGACCCACTCGGACAACTTGCGACAATCTTCACAGCTATTCTGCAGTGTGCCCATCTCTGTGAGAGGAATATAGACAGAAATAGGGTAATAAATATATGCTCAGACAGTCAGACTGCGATATTGGCACTGAAGTCTAGTGTCGTAACTTCGCGACTGGTGTCTGAGTGCAAGGACGTACTGAATGGTATGACAAGGAACGGCCGCATAGTCAGACACGCAGATGATGTTTGGAGGAGGATGAAACCGTTGACCATGTCCTCAGAGAGTGCTTAGCACTCAACAGACTGAGACAGAGATATTTCGAAGATACAATTTTGTTACCGGAAGCAGTTAGGCAAGTTCAACTATCGAGGCTGCTTGGATTCTCAAATGCGATCGGCTTCGAATGACCTGCAGCTATGGTGGGATGTAAAGGGCCCAATGGAGGCCTAGGCATCGATGATCTAGTATTACCACCCCTTTTTCATTCATTCATTCATTCATTCCTGAAACTTTGGGGCGTGATATAGAAGTAACAATTTTTCCTTTAAAATATCCATTACAATATTTCTAGAGATATACAACCCACGTTCGACGCCCATTTCCTGCACAAAACCCATAAACCAGGAGCATGTCAACCTTCTCGGAGTGCGTGTAGTTGTACATATTCAATAGTTAAATAGGCTAAGAAATTTAGAATGTTGAACATACTTTAGTCGACTTCTTAGACAGTTACAGCAATTTATCAATAGTTAAATTATTAAATAAGCTAAATCACTCCTCGGAAAGTTTGGAACGTAATAAGAAATAGGAAAAAAGAAGTCAACGAAGAAGTGGTAATCAACTCTATAACAGCAGAAAACTGGAAAGAATACATGCAGAGCCTTTACAATAACCAGGAGTATAATAATGAGGACATCCAAATAGATTTAGATAAGGTAAAACCGATGATGGAAAACGAGAACATAAAAATAGAAGACGTACACGAAATGCTGACCAAACTGAAAAATAAAAAAGCTCCGGGAACCGAGGATATTTCCAATGAAATGCTTAAATATGGGGGCCTTGAACTAGAAAAAGCACTAACCATACTATTCGACAAAATTCTATCAACCTGCAGTATTTCAGAACAGTGGAGGAACAGCCTGACTATACCCATCTTCAAAAAGGGAAATAAGAATGACCCCAGTTATAAAACAATAACACTACTAAATAGTACAAGCAAATTATTAACAAAAATCATGACTTCAAAACTAACGAGTAAAATTGCAATAAGTCAAGAACAACACGGGTTTAGACAGAACAGATCGACAGTTGATGCGATTTTCATTATCCGACAGACTATTGAAAGATCGATAGAATACAATAAACCTTTTTTCATCTGCCTAGTGGATCTTAAAAAAGCGTTTGATAGAGTTCGACTTAAAGACGTCTTGCAAATACTTCAGGAAAATGGCGTTAACCACAACTATATTACGGTAATTAAAGAACTAAATAAAAACAATAAGACACGCATAAAGACACAACAAGGAGTAACAGAGGAAATACCTATCATGACGAGAATAGGACAAGGCAACAGTATGAGTCCATTTCTCTTTAATTTAATTATGGACAAGACAATTCAAAATGTAAAAGAAGTCAATGGAGGATACAAAATGGGACGAAAATCTTAAAAAATCTCATGTTTTGCCGACGACGCCTTACTGTTAGCAGAAAATGAAGACGATCTGCAACGACCACATCAAAAAATTTAAATATGGAAATATCTACAGAAAAGACCAAAACGATGGTAATTTCTAAAGATCCTGTCAGATGCAAATTGGTGGTTAAGAACCATCCTATCAGACGAAGCATGTCTTGCAGATACTTGGGAGTTGATGTATCAAGCAATAAAAATCTATACCAGGAAGTCAGAGCACAGGCTAACAAAGCTTCAAGGATATCAGGATGCCTGAGGGATATAATCTGGAAAAATAAGTATATGTCCATAGAGAGCAAAGCACGCATCTATAGAACTGTGATAAGACCAGTACTAACTTATGCATCGGAAACTCGAGCCGAAACATCTAAAACAAAAGTGTGCTACGAACGGCTGAAATGAAAACGTTAAGAACAATCAAAGGAGTAACCCTAAGAGATCAAATAAGAAGTTCCGAAATAAGGGAAGAGCTCAAGGTGTCTGATGTGGTCCGGTTCATAAGGTCAAAGCGCAGTTATTGGAGGGACCATGTGGACAGAATGGGTGACGATCGATGGGCAAAATGGGCTAAGAACGAGCTACCAAACACTAGAAGACCCACTGGTCGACCTCCAAAACGATGGCACGAATGTTGGACATCAACATCACAGGAGGCTTAATATAGCAGAAAAACAAGACCTCGTCTTAAATAAAAGAAGAAGAAGAAGCTAGATCATTCGAAAAATTATTGTTACACGTATTTTTTTATTAACAGTTAATTGCTATATGCATATAATTGAAAATATTTTTTTTCCTGACGAATCCGCTTATCCAACGAAACCTTTTATAGAGCTAAAAAACCTTTCAAATACAGGCGATTATCTCATAGAAATATTAAATTCAGTTATCACATTTTCAAGAAATTTGGAAAAAAATCAATATTTTCTTAAACTTTCACGTCTTCTGCCGCCTAAACGAAGCAGTATTGGATATAACTGACAAGTGGTCACCAAGTCATCAAACGTTGTACACGTATTTTTCGGAAATCTTGTATAGACACATAGAATTCATAATCTTCCTTTAATTAAAAATAAAGAAAGATAATTTGACAATTTTCGTTTTCTGTCACTGTTGTATTTAAAATACCACGTCAACTATTCTTATTTAGAATTTTCCCTTAAATATTCTTTTTATATGAAAATATTAGTTTCCCATAATCCCCCACCCCAACATTCATTGATAATAAGTGAAATTAAGTAGATATCTGAACACAAACAAAAGTAAATATAATTTAAAAATATTTCATCGAACCAAAAAAAAGCCAAAGTAACGGATCATATACTGAAGAAAAAACAATAAAAACTATCACTAAAGGATAAGCGAAAGTAGAAAGAGATTAAATAAATAAAATAGACAAATCCTTCTTAAAGAAGAGCGAAAGAGAAAGTGAAATTACAGAAGCTGCTGAGGAGTACTTAGTTAAAATAAAATCATTATGGAACATTTTTTTTACAAACATTTTATGCTTTTTAAAATAGCAAATATTTCAAACAATAAAATCCTCATTCATAAACTGTATTTATGTGTGCATTTTCTTACATTAAAAGCAAATGTTGAAAGCTGTTTAAAAACACGCGCATTTTCGCGCCCGTTCTCCCTAAAAATCTCATAATCATCAGGATTGAAGGAGTGAAGACAAAACCAAAGGTGCAATAGAAACGACCCTCTGCGGATCGATTGTTTTACGTCGTCGGGCGCAATTTCGTCTGCCGCTGCACAGCAGGAATTGTGAGATCCAGTGTTATGGTCGCCTGTCGGCTCTGTCAGTCGTCTTCGTGCGTCTGCTATGAAACAAGCTATGGGGCATCGGATGGACGCCTTCTTCGTCGGCGTCGTTTACGTCGCGGCGTGTTTAGCCAGCGTCCGTGCTGTTCTTCAGCTGCCTGACACCACCGGCATCGATGGTCATCTTACTGCTAATCATTCGGTTGATCATTTCTTTTCTCTTTGGTTGATTTTTAATAACGATGATGTTAAAATATCAGGTTAGTTGTGCATGTTTTATAATTATTAAACATTATTTACTTAATTTCGAATGTATTAAAAATATATTAAATAAAAATAAAGGATAAAACTACTTTATAGATAAGCAAATTGAAGCGACTGTTTATATGGGAATTTTTTTATATATTAAAGTAAATACAAATATTAACAGGAAAGTTTGTATTTAGATAGAACTAATAATATATTAGGTATAACTACCTAAAAAATAGTTTACCAAGAGTTTCGTGATTCGTAAAGTAAAAAAATCTTGGTACTAGCACTGCAATATTATTAATACATATAAGAGATTTAAAGATAATGATTTTGTTTCAATTTTAAGACTAGTAGAAAGTAAATAATAAAAGGAAAATATTTTCCAAGAAGACTGTCGTTAAACAAACTGTTTTGTATCAGTTTTACTAGTAGCAAGTAAATACTAAAAGTAAAATATTTTCTAAGGAGACTCTTGTTAAACAAACTGTTTTGAATAAAGTTTTGTTATTGCTAATGCTAACAGAACATTTCTAATTTGGAATTTAAATACCGTGTTAGCGATATGCAGAAAACTAAGGTTATTGCTTTATTTACAGCTATTAAAAAATATTTAAATATAAGTAAATGAAATAATTTTTAAACTCAATTTATTTTAGAACGCAGAGAGATAGAGGACAGATAGACACAAACTGTTATTAGCGGATAGATATTTATTAAAAATGGAAAAAAGTAAAATGGAAATACATAAATTTTTCAGGCATTAACAATAACCGCAATCTCCCTTTTGATCAGCAAACAAAATGGAATAATAAAAATACCACACAAATAAACTAATAAAATAAAATGTGTTAATAGAGTGGAAAGTTTACATACATTGCCGCGTAGCAGTTTGCCAAGAAATTCTGAATTTTTTAGTTAATTAGAGATTGATTATTATGTTTTAAAAACTTTTCTTTTTTTAAAACAAGGTCATTCTACCACCTAAAACTGTATGTTTTAAATATTTATTATTTTGAATTTTCTTGCGTAGTATTCTATAAAGCAAGGATATTTTTTGGATTGCAATTGAAAAGGAATTCTTTCGCAGGAACAGGATTTGTGATCTTTTCAAATGAATTGTATAATAATAAGCTAGGTTTATATTTTTATAGGCATAAACATGACAAACATATGATTAAGCTTAATCATTTCATTAGGATTTTTTAATAGAATTCATGTGACATACCTCTAAAGCCAACGATTTTTTAGATATTAATATTTTAAAATAGATCTTCTCTTAAATTTTGCCTAGCTTTTTATTTTAAGTGATTTATAATCGTGGTACTAGAAAAATATCTTTAAAATTGAATTTAGTATAATTATCAATTACCTACAGGTTACTTAATGCGTATGTCAAATCCCACACCGTTTTGTTGGACCGTACATTTATGTCATTAAACATATAATTAAGAGTACTCGTCAAACCTTAAATTAGATAATTTTCTGTTATTTAATTACTTTATCATTTTGTTATGTATTTTTTAGAAATAAACAAAGGAAAAATTGTAAGTAGACTAAAATTTAGTTGTCGGACTTGTTTTGTCTTTATTTTTATTAGTTTGTACAACGTTTCGATTGTTGCGTTTGTATCTCTATATTGTTTTCAAGTATAAACGGAGCAATTCGACATACAAAAGTTAAAAATTTTAAAATTCTCAAAATACTAATTCAGTTTAAATAACACTGAATAAGAGCCAACATGTATCTAAAATAAAATCGACTAAATCTCACCATTTTTGGTGAGCTAAAATCGAATCGAAACTTATCTTTTTAATATTAGTTCAAGTTTTAGAGCTACTTGATGTCTCCCTGTATATTAACAATGTAACTGCAAGAATGCACGCGGTATATTTGTATTGTGATAAGAATAGAAAGGTGCGACGTGACCAAATACATGTTTTCCCCAAGTTAAGTAAATTTTCCACAACTTGGCAACACTGCATGGGGGATTACCCCCCCCCCCCATATACGAAGTTCCAACCTTCAAGAACTTAAAATAAGGGAGATAATCATTTACACCCATGTAAATCGACTTTTTATGTCTGCATTGTACTGAACAGCCCCTGTATACAAATAAATGACAAATTCCACTATTGCGAATATTTTAGAATTGAATAGAAAATTCTCGAATATTCTCTAAAAATGGAGAAGCCGTATTTGGATATATAAGCAGCTATAAAACGGAGGGGTTGGTCAGTCGAAGTTAGTGAGTCGTACCAGATAGTTCAGATTGTAAAATGTCTCGATATTTCTTCATTGATACAAAAGGCATATCAGCTTTATTTCATTTGCAGTATTGGGGATCAAAACAAGCAGTGGCTGCCACATACCTCCCACAATGCATGCGCTTCAAGTCTGGGAAACTGCTTAAATAGTAAAAAACGATCTAAGCGATTTGATGTCCCAATGATCTGGAGAGAGTCTTAAAATCATGTTAATGATTCTATTTTTGCATCATACCTCGTATTGGACAAGGCACAGGTATACCAAGGAGAAAATGTAGGTTATTAAGTATTCAAATATACCATCTGCCATAAGGCCTGTGCGTCGTAGTGACAAACTTCCTATTCCAGAACCCTCAGAAACATTCACTTACTAATCTTACTAATAATAACGGTACAACGATTTCTCAAAAAGAAGATATGCCATTAATATCAAGAGATGCTGATTTCACACTTAACACGTTATAGCGCCAACCGCACAAAATAACCCAATCAGAATTAAATGATGTTGCAAGAGACTTAGAACTTCCAAAAAGTAAAGCAGAGTTACTAGGATGAAGATTACAGTACTGGAACTTATTAGAAGATGATGTTTCAGTATGGGTTTTTCGTAAGCGCCATAAAGGTCTAATACCATTTTTTAATATGAGAAAGAAGTTGGCTTTCTGCTGTACCGTTGGGGGTTCATTGGCTGCTTTAAATATAAACTACAAGCCAGAGAAATGGAGACTGTTTGTTGACAGTTCAACATTTAAGTTTAAAAGAAGTACTATTGCATATGGGAAATATTGACAGTTGACAGTTCATCATTTAAGTTTAAAAGCAGTACTATTGCATATGGGAAATATTTTACTGTTTATTCCTGTTGAATATGCAGTTTACATGAAAGAATCATACAACAATATGAAGTACCTATTGACAAGTATAAAATATAATGAGCACTAATGACAGATCTGTGGTGACATAAAGGTGATTGCACTTTTACTTGGGTTGCAGCTAGACTAGTTTTGCTGCTGTTTTTTGTGTGAATGGGACAGTCGGGCAAAGGCACTTCATTACAACACAAAAGATTCCGTTCAACAATGATTTGAGCCAGGTGAAAAGAATGTACAACATATGCCACTGGTAGACCCGAAAATGATTTTGTTGCCACCACTGCATATCAAATTGGGCCTAATAAAAAACTTCGTTAAGACACTGAATACAGAGAGCTTTTCCAGTACCTGCGTCAGAAATTTCCAAGACTAAGTGAGGCAAAAATTAAAAAAGGTATTTTTGTTGGGCCACAGATTCGAAATATTCTGAAAGACAAACATTTTGACAGCACTCAGATATTGAAAAAATGCTGAGTTGAAAATTACGTTACTCTTGCTGACAATATGCTCTCATCTTATCAAAAAATGGGTAAAATATGTCTCCAAAGAACTATTTCCTACACTCACATCTGGACTTTTTTCCTGACAACAGCGGAGCTGTAAGTGATGAGTATGGTGAACGCTTTCATCAAGATATATCAACAATGGGAAAAGTACCAGGGAAAGTGGAATGCTTCCATGTTTGCCGACTACTGCTAAACTCTTATTAGAGATGCTCCAGAACCAATTCGCAAAGAAAAGCAAAAATATAGGAAATTTAGTGTTTCTACAAGTGTAAAATAATCGATTTTTATTATTTTGTTTAAAATAAAATTTTAAAAAACTTGTTCTCGAAATTACAACTAAGTTTTTAATTTCATTGTCATTTGTGTGTTCAGAAAATGCACTTTTGATACAAGATACAACAAATAAACTAAAATTTGTTGCGTAGTGTAATAGGCTGGCTTTACAGAAAAAAAGAAAATTACAAATCCCAATAGATCTGCATTAAAGGAGAATATTTTCCTATCTTTTCACCGATAAATCACAGAAAAAAACATTTCACTACGTCAACCTTCCATGTCATTTTTTTATAAAAATATGGTGTCTAAATCTTATCAATTTTTGCACTCATTTACTCCATTATTATTCCATTTAAAAAGTTATTTTTAAATTTCGATCTGTCATAGTCTCGTATTTTAGCACATAAATATCAAATTATTTGAATTCATCTTCTTCGCCGATCTTAATAAATCTTCCACCATTTTTAATAACATCAAAACAAGTTAATCAATATGTGTCTCCAGAATGTGTTGTAAAGCTCTTAACAGGTTATGTTTTTTTTTTTCAATTTAGTATTTTTTTAGACAACTAATCAAATATTTCAGAACTTAATTTGAGAAAGAGATGCTTTACTTTTTCTCTTTTCATCACCTGACTATCTAAAAGAATACTCTTAATAATAAAACATTTAGGTTGTACAAACAAAAGTACTTAAGACGATTTATAAAATGATAAGCTATTTGCGAATGTATTATTCAAAACGTAATAAAATAATTCGCGTTAATAAAAGTTCTAAGGTCGTTGATATCCTATGGTGATGGGTAAAATAATTTAATACATTTATCAGCCTAGTATCTATGATAAAAACTTAGATATTAGAGATAAAATAAAATACTGGACAAAAAATATATTTATATCAATTTCAATAACAATGTAAAAAATATCCATATCATGAGATATATTAAGATAAATTTCATTTATCACAAATACCATTGGACATTTCATTCCACTAAAAATAAAGGTTTTAAAGCTTTCTTGACGTAGGTTTGTCTCGATTAATTTAATCCCCTAATTCACTAACAGGGTCTAATTTTAAAACTGGTTTAAGTTGACAGTTAAGGTCTTTTTTTTGTTTTGAGAGATAACATTTTCTCTAACGTATTTTATAAACGAACTAGGCTAGAACAACTCAATTACCCTCCTGTGGCTGCCGTGATACACTGAGGTAGAACGAAATAAAATAGTAAACAAACTCGCAAACGAATTGCTGAAATACCATTTCTGGGGCCTGAACCTTTTTTTTGCGGGACTAACAACAACGCAAGAAGAAAAGGGGGGAAGAGATAAGATAGGCGAAGATACTTATGGGAAAAATCTACCGGAAGAAAATCTAGTAACATATTAGCCTACATAAAATCAGCTTATAATTCAAATACGAATTCTGACAGGGTGCTGCCCGCTGAAGGAGCACCTTAAGGAACTTGGAGTAGCAGAGGGAGATGAATGCAAATTTTGTCAGGACGAATCCACATTCTTTCAGAATACATCACCTTGCAATATCCTAGAATGTGATGCAGAGCATATCGAATAGAAGAAGGGGATCTATCCAATCTTAATCCATTCTACGTTTTTAAAAGAAACCAAAATGGAGGACCTGGTTTATTGAGCGAGGAGACCCCAACAACCTTGCAGCAGAAATAGCTGCAAGATCGCAGTAAACACGTCCCCATCTCTACATACATACATGTATATCTCAAGTTTTTTATCCTTAATTTTTCTATATAAAGGTTTGTTTGACACAGTGGTTAGAGCGTCAGCCTTCGAAGAATGTTGGTTTTGAGGCTGGCCGGCAGCGAAAACATTTTTCTGAAATATCTCGTCTGCTGCCCTTAGTCGATGGATAATATTAAGACTCTGGAGAGTTGGAGTCAACTACGAACTTTAATGAAATCCTTTACCCAACAAATACACTTCAGGACACAACTACGGGGAACCATTACATAGAACATAATACCCTAATATGGCGGATTAGAGGTTGGTGCAGGCCGCATAAGTAAGCGTTAGGCACAATAAATCCTTATCTGTCACCAACCACCGAATCGAGTATAACATCTGGAAAAAAGCATGAAGATAATAAAGTCTGAATCTAAACAAAACTGACTAACTAAAATGTCGAACTTCTGTGACAACTAAATCGAGTCTAAAAGTTAATTCTTTTTAGTGAATCTTGCATACCTACCAAATGCTTCTCGCGTATGATGTCAGGATTTTAATTTTTTCTATATATTAAATTATCCGTAAATTTTTCCAGGTTCCAAGATAAAGAGTAAAAACGAATTATTAGTAACTTTGCAGGATTATATTTCACGAATGAGGTATATATATACATATATATATATATATATATATATATATATATATATATATATATATATATATATATATATATATATATATATATATATATACAGGGTGATTCAAAAATCGATCACGAAACTTAAGGGGGTGATTCTACTTGACAAAATAAGGGTAGAGCTTCATATAATTTTTTTTCAAAATATCATTCGTTTTCGAGTTACAAGCCGTCCAAGTTCAAGTTTTTATTTTTTGTTTTTTGAATTACTCGCTTACAGGAAAACCGATTTGACTAATATTTGAAAGATAAGCTAAGTCTTCTGCGCTTCATCATTTTAGTAACAATTCACATTGATTGTTTGCCGCTAGAGGGCACTTTACCTACATTGAAAATTGTTTTTTTGTCATAATTTTTTAGTGTTGACAGCTACAGTTGTTTTTGGCATAATTTCTGAAAGACTGATGCCAGGCCTTTAAAAAAGGTGCTCTTTATTTACATCGCTAAACCCAACGGTTTAGACGTAAATCACCCTTAAAAATTAAGTGGTAAATTTACTTTTCTCATTTCATTACCACCAGCTACCAGGTAAATAGCTATCAAAGTATACTAGAGCTGTCAGTTTAACATCAAATAAATTCGCTTTTTAAACTATTTAATTTATAATCTTAAAATAACTAATAATGGCTAATCAGTAAATATTCATATTATGGATTATTGCGATATACATTTAATTGATAAAAATTAATGAAACAGTACTAAACAAACTAAAAAAGATTCTCAAAATGTCCCCCATTTTCTTCCATACATTTCCTAACACTCTTCAAAAAATGTCGCCTAACTCGATGAAAAATTTCTGATGTTTCTTTAATAATTTGGCACTTTTCGATTATCCTGAAGCGAAGATCCTCGACGTTGATTACTGGAATATCGTACACCAATTGTTTCAAATGACCCCAAAAGAAAAAATCCATAGGATTAAGGTCTGGTGACCTCGCTGCCCATGCCAATGGTCCACTTCGTCCTATCCATCGCTCAGGATACGTTGCATTCAAATACTGTCGGACACGTATACTAAAGTGGGGCGGAGCTCCGTCTTGGAGGATCCACATGTTGGCCCTTACTTCCAATGGCACATCTTCCAGATACAATGGGAGACGATTTTGGATAAAATCTAAGTATACGTCACCAGTTAATGGGCCATCAAAGAAATGAGGACCAATAAGGTAATTTCCTATTATCCCTGCCCACACATTTAGTGAAAATCTACGCTGATGTTTCGTTTCTACCACATTGTTTGGGTTCTCGTAAGCATATGTGTGGATGTTGTGTAGATTTGTTATGCCATCACGAGTGAAACCAGCTTCGTCAGTGAATAATATGACGCCAATTAATCGATTATCGTGTTCATACTTAGCTAGGATCTGATTGCACATTTCCAACCGTCTCGGCCGATCATCGTCATAAAGAGCCTGCACCTTTTTTGAATGAAACGGGTAGAGTTGTTCTTCTCTTAGTATCCTCCATGAACTAGCCTGACAGAGCCGCACTTCATTCCCAATTTTTCTAGTACTAATACCTGGATTATCTTCAATAATTTCAAGCACTCTTTCTTCTTGTTGCACGTTTCTAGCAGTTCTAGGTCTTCCCCTATTTCCATTATAACTTTTAAAGGAACCACATTCCGCATCCGCAAGCCCCCTGTGCACACTGGAAAATGTTTGAGCATGAGGGATATTTCTTTCCGGATAACTCTCCATATAATATCTTCTTGCCAACTCTGCATTACCATTTGCTTTTCCATAACAAAAATGGATATCACAATATTCGATATTTGAATATTGGTGATTAGCCATTATTAGTTATTTTAAGATTATAAATTAAATAGTTTAAAAAGCGAATTTATTTGATGTTAAACTGACAGCTCTAGTATACTTTGATAGCTATTTACCTGGTAGCTGGTGGTAATGAAATGAGAAAAGTAAATTTACCACTTAATTTTTAAGGGTGATTTACGTCTAAACCGTTGGGTTTAGCGATGTAAATAAAGGGCACCTTTTTTAAAGGCCTGGCATCAGTCTTTCAGAAATTATGCCAAAAACTACTGTAGCTGTCAACACTAAAAAATTATGACAAAAAAACAATTTTCAATGTAGGTAAAGTGCCCTCTAGCGGCAAACAATCAATGTGAATTGTTACTAAAATGATGAAGCGCAGAAGACTTAGCCTATCTTTCAAATATTAGTCAAATCGGTTTTCCTGTAAGCGAGTAATTCAAAAAACAAAAAATAAAAACTTGAACTTGGACGACTTGTAACTCGAAAACGAATGACATTTTGAAAAAAAATTATATGAAGCTCTACCCTTATTTTGTCAAGTAGAATCACCCCCTTAAGTTTCGTGATCGATTTTTGAATCACCCTGTATATATATATATATATATATATATATATATATATATATATATATATATATATATATATATATATATATATATATATATATATGCGGCTTTCACGGATTTCTCCGTGTGAGATGCAATAGCCGTGGATACATCCATATTAGGCAGTTGTATTGCTGAAATCACATTCAGCAACGTACATCTATATGCAACTCCGTGTATGAATGAAATAAAATGCGAACAGTAAATGCAAACTTCGTTCCATCATATCCTTTCTATGTTAGAGGTTGCAGAGTTTGAATAAATAATACCACCATATAGAAGAATGTCAAAACTTACCCTCCCTGCTACAATGATACGGCAGGGGTACATGTTTTGTCTCTACTAGCCTCATCAGGGTACCGACATGCACCTGTCTGTGCAAAGGACAGATCGGATCGGAACGAAGTATGCAATACTGAACGCCGGATGGCATATATATGTTTATGCGGCTTTCACGGATTCCTCCGGCATAATGTGGATGTATCCACGGCTATTGCATCTCACACGGAGAAATCCGTGAAAGCCGCATAAACATATATACGTCATCCGCGGGAGGTCGGCGAAGCCGCGTTCAGTATTGCATACGTCCTTCCGATCTGTCTTTTGCACAGTCGGTACCCTGATGAGTCTAGTAGAGACGAAACATGTATCCCTGCCGTATCACTGTGGCGGGGAGGGTGAGTTTTGACTTTCTTCTCGGTATGGTGGTACAGGTCAGGCGCGGATACAAGGTGGGGTGGGGCGATCGCCCCCCCCCCCCCCCAAGAGCCTTGAGTTCAGAAAAATATACCAGATTTTGCCTCTTATATTATAGTATATTCAAAAACTAGAGAGAGTAATAAATCATTTTTTACCCTTTTTTTTCTTCGCAAACTACCTGTGTTCTTTTGCCCGGTGTCTTTGGCAAAATCTGTTAGAAACATATATTTTTCATAGGAATGGGTTAGAAATTTTATAATCAAAAATACCGATCTATAATAATGGAATATTTGGGTTGGATAACAATAGATATTTGGATGTGTAAAGTGTTAAAAAGGATTTTATTCCTTGTCGTAGGCGTCAGAAGGAAGTTTATTTTATCACAAAGTATTTAGGGCATAGAATATTATTTCGGTAATAAACTCAAAATAAAAAGTTTTTATATTATTTTATTTCTTATGATTTCTTAATAATTCACATACATTAGAAAATATACATAATTTTGACATATTTAACACAAATCACAACTGTATTTTTATTATTTTTAATTTTTGCATAGAAATCGTTTTAGGTACATTCAGACTAAAACGTAGCCTTTTTCTCTCAAAAAATTCTAAGTTATAATTTAAATACTTACAAAATACCCATTATCAAAAATACAAGAAATTAAACATATACAAAATAATAAATTCGTCCATATAATATTAAAATTTTTTTCGAGCTATTGGTCATTTTATTATTAATTAAAAACATTTTTAGGATATTTGACGATTCAGTTTATTTATTTCTTAAATCATCCTCAGAATTACAAGTAAATACTAAAAAGGGATTGAAATGTAATTAATTTTTATATGTTACAGAAAATTTAAGTAATAAATTGTGTTTACGCTGGTAAACACTACGTATCTAATTCGAAATCAAAGTCAGTGAAGCCATCTTCCCTCAAATTAATTATAATTGGTTTCTCTATCTCATCAATCATGAGATCGAGTTTCCACATTTTCTTTTATTATTTTATTATATGGATTTTTCCCAATATTCTGCACCAATTTTATTCAAAAAAATCTTTCAAAAGTTCAGTTGAAAAACTAATTTTGTAAGTTATGTTATTTCTAGCAACTCTACCTTTTACTTGAGAGAGATATTTCATTCTCCAACGGACATTTTCTGGACGATCTATATGAACAGATTTCCTATATGGTTTTTTTCAGCACAAATTCAGTTCTCTGAGCAATTTCCAGAGCTCAGTTCTTTTAATTTCGGGTAAATCCGATCTTCATTGATTTTAGTTAGAATTTTGTCGAAGGTTGGGATCTGCTTCTCATAATAAAATGTATGTACAACTCCTTTTATTGCAGTTTACATTTGTTCTTCCAACGAGGTTTTTCGTCTGCCTGTGATCGAATGTGGCTTGAGAGTACTAACAATTCCAGTCGTTTTTTTCTCCTTTAGTATTCGGAACATATTAGATTTTCCAACTCCTGTCATATTGGAATACATCTCAACAGAGCTTTTAATATTATTATCTAGATATTGATATCTTAAGGCATCATAAGTTTTTCGTTGAGGAAAAAATGCCTTGGTTTAAAGATTTAGGAATAAATATAGATGTAGATGCCATATCTTTTGGGTATCTCACTAATCTCAACTAATATATAAAAACAAGCACAAACAAGATAAATCACTAAGGACAAACTGTAAGGTGTACTTTGCTCAGTGACAGAAATTAAGTTGAACTATCAGAAATTTTATTGTTGCAGTAAATTTATAAAAGCTTATTATATTTAAATATAATTAGATTTACAGCAGTCCTTAGTTACCTGCGGCACTAGAGCAGGTACGTTGGAGGTTTCAGTAACAGTTTTATTTTTCTCTCTAGTTGTAGAATAAAGTATAGGAATGTGTATGCTTGCGATCGCCCCTCCCCTTCCCAAGGGCTTTGAGTTCAGGAAAATAGAACCTATTCTGCCTTTTATATTAGGAATGTGTATGCTGCTAGCACTCCCATCCCGTTGACAACTTGTTTTTCTTCCGATAGCCCCCCCCCCAAGAGCTTTGAGTTCAGGAAAATAGACCTGATACTGCCTCTTATACTAGGAATGTTTATGCTTTTCGCATTCTCCCCCCTGTCGGCAACTCGTTTCTTCTTTACAGAAGAAATTTAGCTATATCCTCATTTTATTAAATTTTACTTGATACTTTAGCTTGGAAACGAAAAAAGTCAATTTTAAGAATGTATCCGTCAATAAACAAATTTTCATAATGTTACTCAAATATGAATTTGTAAATTTAATTATTATCTAGATTGCAAAGATACATTCGTCCAATAATTTCGGTATATTTTTAAAAATCTAGTCCTTATTTTATCAATTTTTATTTCATACTTAAACCTGAAAACAAAATATAACACTAAAAAAGCAATTAAATAACTTTAATCGCTTTTAACCCTTTTTTAAAAATTTTATTAAACTTTTTTTTATTAACTTATATTTGATATTTCTGCTTCGAAAAGAATAAATAAATACTAAAAAAATAATAGTTCCTTAACAAATTTTTAAAATGACACGTAGAAGAGATTTTGTAAATTTAATATTTATATTTAAATTGCCGAAATATAGTAGTCCAACAATTTCAATACTTTTTTTAAAATTTAATTGTGTCCTCATTTTATTAACTTTGATTTAACATTTCAGCGCAGAACACTAAAGAAAAAAACTAAAAAAAAATTCTTTAAAAAGTGTAATCAATTTCATAACGACAATTGAAAATGGTTTTGAATATTTATTTTGTAAGTTAATGTTGTAGAAATACAATAGTCAAATGATTTGAACACATTTTGGAAATTTAATTGTATCCTCATTTTTATAATTTTTACTTGACATTTTAGTCTGAAAACGACAAGAAAAACGGTTAAAAAATGGTCACAGTTCTTGACAAAATTTAAAAATGACAAGTAATGGGATTTTGCATATTAAATTTCTGAATTTGGTAATTATTTGGAATATTAGAAACACCGAATGTTTCGCTGATTTTCTGCTTAATCCCTTTTTTAGAGCCATAGAATACAAACCCGTAATTTTTTTTTTGAGCGATCGAAAATAATTTTTACCATAAAAATATTTTTGTATATCACTTGTTACTTTTCCTTATTTTTCGACCAATATATTTATAGTTTGCCACTTTCACGAAAACACATTTGAATTTTCTAAATTATAGCACATTTTTGTTTAAATTTTGCACAATATTTTGATCAGGTATAGCGAAAAACAACCGAAAAACTAACTTAGACCAGAGGAAAATATATGTAACAGTGTACATATTTTACGATCATAAAATTGAACTTGTTCTAATATTCTATTATTTTTTTACTCCTTTTGCTTGACATAGGATCAATAGAAATAAAATGTCAAATGAGTTATCAGGTTTGCCATTAACCACAATTTGCAGGTTTATATTTTGTTGGATTGCCATGAAACCCAACAAGAATGGCAAATTATTGTAGGGGGTCTGCTTAATTTGCCTAATTGACAGTTCTGAGAAAGCAGGTGTTGAAGGAGTAACAGTAGCAATAGACAAGTGTAAAACGGGTAAAGAAAAATGCAACAGTGGTAGAAAAATCGAAGATCAATGGAATTTTGGTAGCATGGAAAGTATTTCAAAAAACCTCTTTTTGGTTCCAATTGAGAAACGTTCAAAAGAGCACTGGCTTAACATTGTTAAAGAACCTGTAGTCCAATTCCTGGAAAATAATATATTATTAGAAAGTGTTGACTAAATTGGACAAAATCTAAGTTCTCTAAGACTTTCACACAAAAATTAAGATATATTATGTTCTCTGGTGTTATTTTCAGCTTTATTTGTCACCTTTCATACTACAATATTGGAATGAATGCAGTTAATTACAGTTAACCGACTAACGTTTTCCATTCAGAAAAAATTTCAAAACCGCCTCAACTTAACAACGTTGCATTTTCTAACAGATCGTAAGAGACGTTTCTTTAAAAATGGAAGGCAAATGAGCAATCCACAAGCTGGTAATTTTTCTTAGTTTTTATTGACAATTTACATTTCTTTCGTAGCTTTTTATGTTAATTTTGTTTATAAAATGTTTACTGATTCTCTCGTATTTGTCCATTTTTCCAAAAGTTGCAAAATTTAAAGATCGAGATCGAAAAATAGATTTACATGGGTAAAAGTGAAAATAACTTTTTTTTTTCAAGAAACTATTTACGGCCGCCAAATTAAACTTGAGATCCGTGTTTCACGACCCAGAAATAAGGGGTATATAAAATGCGGCATTTTTATTATTCCGAATAATTACCCTGAATTGACCTTGTACAAACAAAAACATATAAAACTAAGTTACAGCAACTGCTGAGGAATTAAAAGTAATATTGTATAGCACGTATTTCTTGTAAAATTAAACGGTATTTGCCATGATATTAAAATTTTAATTACTAATGTTAAACCTTCTTTTTAAGTTTCAGTCTACGTTCAAAGAAATATGGCATAGATATTAGATATCATTATTATTGTGAATATTAACACATTTTCATAAAAAAATGTTTATTTATAAAATGTTTGCTATTTTTTAAATTTAGCTAGATATTTGAAATCTACTTTTTTTTCAATTTAAATTTTTCCTTTATTTTTAGAGTCAATTTGAAACCTAAATTTAAATATAACTGCACGTAAATACATGTTAATATCCCACAAATATTCATTTTGGTAAAAATTGAACATAGTGGCTTTTTCGACGTGTTAAATTGGATTTCCTAATTTACATTTTTTAAATATGATTGCAGATTTATAACACTAGCCAACAAGGATCAAGTAACAGAAATTCTAGTATATTTTCCCGAAGGCTTTTCGTTCTTTGTGTCCAAATCTGGCTTCAAAATTGCTCTATTATGTTCGGTTTTTGAGATATCCTAACTAAAAATGCAAAAAACACTATTTTTCGCCATATTCGAAGTTATATAAATCACAAGATATTTTTTTTACAAAACTAGTAGAATTACCTGAAAGTATGATTCTTTTTCTTTAAAATCAATTTTATAGATATGTTGGCCAAAAACAAAGTAAAAGCTACCTCTTTGGGTATACTTTTTCTTCAATCTCTTATCTTAATGACAATTACTTTGTAAGTTTTTGCTGTTTACAAATCCACCATGCGATTTTGAAAATTCAAAATGGCTAATCCAATATGGCAGACAAAAATTTCAAAATATTTGAAACTTTAAAGAAAATTTTTGTATAGGTATTCTGGAGGTTGCTGATTAGGAATCCAAAATCAAATTTTAAAAGAAGTCAGTCAATGATGACTTTAATTTTAGCCTTTATGGTTAATCCAAGGCCATCGTTTTATTTTTAATAAAAACTCTTTCTTTTTGACGTAGGCAATCGATAAACCAGAAAATTTTAAAAAACTGAAACAACAGATCTAATAGCGCTAATAAAATTCTCAGCTGTTTATATTTTCAAAATCTGACTTTAGATTCGCAATCAGCAATCTCGAGAATACCAATTTACACAAAATCTCATTAACATTAAAAACTTTTTGAAATTTTCTGTCGCTATATTTGATCCGCCATTTTGCTATTTAAAATTTGAGAGTGGATTTTGTAGTCAGCGACCCCTAGAATGTTTGGCACTTTTAGGTTAGTATATCTCAAAAATCTGACATGATGAGCCAGATTCGGATTCAGCACACCAAAATCTTTCGGAAAAGTATACTAGAGTTTCTCTTACTAAAAATCATTCAAATTTTCTTGGGTGTAATCATTGACTCCAAAACTCTGAAAAAAGAAAGAGTTTTGGTCCGAAGAGTAAGCAGTACAATTTCTGGAAGCAATATTCTATTTGTCATTTTGAAGTCTTAAAATATTGTTATCTATACTTATAACCTATATTGTCCAGACAGACATATCAGCGCACAACCCAAACTAGTAAAGATAGAATCCTAAAATTTCGGAAAAAAAATTGGCAACGGCATGTAAATACACACCAAGCAAGTTTTTTTTTTAATGCTCACTCTAAAAGGGTGAAAAGAGGTAAATTGACATTTGATAAATTTATCGATATCTCTTGGTCGATCAGAGACATGGACTAGATTTCTGGTTTCTAAAAATGGTTCATAACAATGTCTAAAAAATGCTTTCTTGATTTTTCGGTTTTCTAATTTTAAAGGGGGAAAATGGGGTAAGACATCGATTTTACAATTGCTCATTAAAAAGTAATTTCCTCTGCGAAAAATTACTATACGAATATGATTTTATGCTTCACATACTCTGCACTTAATTTTCTAAAAGTGGTTTCTGCATATTTCAAAATTCCTTTTTGTATGAATGAAAAGAGTTAAAGTGTGTTTTTATTATTTTGCCAGATAACGCTAAGACTATTTACACGAATTTTGTTCATCCTCTAGTGGCTATTTAAAAAAATAAAATGAAATTTATTTTCCACTAATATTATAAATAGAAATAGAACAATAGCTAAAAAATAAATTAATTATTGTAGCGTAATGTATTCATCATCATCAGCCCATTTCTGTCCACTGCTGAACATAGGCCTCCTCAAGAGATTTCCATCCTCCTCTATTCTGAGCCACTGCGATCCAGTTTGTTACTGTTCTTTTGAGGTCGTCTGTCCATCTGGTCGGTGGGCATCCCTTACTGCGTTTGTCCGCTCTCGGTCGCCATTCCAAAACTCTTTTCGTTATCTGTTGTCCCCTATTCTAGCCACATGTCCGGCCTATCTCCACTTTAACTTTGCAATGCGCACAATGACATCATCTACCCCTGTTTTTCTCCTAAATTCCTCGTTTCGGACCCGATCTCTCAGGGACACCCCCAGCATGGATCCCTCCATTCTGCGTTGTGTTATTTGCAGTTTCTTAGCAGTTATTTTCATCAATGTTAGTGTCTCCGCTTCAAATGTTAAGACTGGGAAAACACATTGGTTAAAGGCTTTCCGTTTCAGGTTTATGGGTATACCTGTCTTGAATATATCCCCGAGTTTTCCATAAGCAGCCCATCCCAAAGCTATTCGTCGCAAACAGTTTTGGGGATATTGTATCTCCCTGTCTAATTCCTCTTCTTATTTTTATTTTCCTCGTCATGGTGTGTAAGTTAATTGATGTTGTTGCGTTTTTATAAATATTGTACATGATCGACCCTGCATTCTTTTAATGCTCTTAAAATGGACACCAATTCCGCGGTATCGACAGCCTTATGAAAGTCGACAAAGACAATATTTAGTGGTCGGTTGTATTCTACAGTTTTTTCAATAAGTGTTTTGATACATTGCAAATGGTCATTTGCCCCGTAGCCCGTGCGGAACCCAGTTTGTTCCCTAGGCTGGTAAAGATCCAGTTTATTCTCTAGTCTATTGGTGATTATACGGGTGTAAAGTTTATATAGGTGGCTCAAGAGGTTGACGGGTCTATAGTCCTCAAGGCTTGTTTCGTCGCCCTTTTTGTGAATGAGGATCGAAATAGAGTTATTCCATTGGGCCGGAATAATTTGGTTTTCAAGGTATAAATTGAATACTCTTTTAATTTTCTCAATAAGAGCAGGACCCCCACATTTTATGGATTCTATTACTATTCCGTCTTCTCCTGGTGCTCTGTTGTTTTTCGTTCTCTTCAAGGCATAGTTAATTTCTTCCATTGAGATTTCGGGCATATCTTCGGAGCCCTGATTTGTGATTCTTAGTGTTTCGTGTTCGTCGGGTTCAAGTATTAATTGGTTTTTGTACAATGTCTCGTAAAATTTTTTAACGATGTTTAACATTTCTTCTCTGTTAGATTTTATTTGCCCATTTTTGTCCTTTAATTTTATTATGTCTTTTTTGCCTGGTGTTAGCCTTCGTCGAAGTACTTTCATACTTTTGTTCTCCTCTATAGTTTGCGTTATTTTTTCCTGTTTGTATTTTCTGATGTCTTTTCTAATAGCTTTGGATATCTCTTTGTTCACATGGTTTATTTCTTGTTGGTTTGTATTACCATCTCTTGAAAGTGATCTTCTATTTTCTATTTTAAGTTTCGTCATGGGTCTAATTCTTTCTTCTCTTTCAGTTTGTGTGCAAAACTTCATTTGGGCCTCTGCGATTGTGTGGGTTATCGAATCATTTAGGAGATCTAGGTCATTTGTTGTTATTTCTTCTAGTGCGTTATTTATGTTTTTCTGAAATTCTTGTTCGTTTCTAGGTTGCGTCCACTTTCTTGTTTTCCTTTTCTGTACCATTTTATTTCATTCCTTTCTGATGTTTAGCTCTAATGTGACTCTCACCAATCTATGATCGCTTCCAGTTGTAAAGCTGTTTAGCACTGTCACGTCTTTGCGTAATGTATTAGCCTCCTGAAATTGTTGTTTATTAACCCCACGGGCGAAGCCGCGACAGGTAACTGCTAGTAGGCTGATAATTTGCAACTTCAAAAATTCCCACATACCTTTTATGATGAAATTTAAAAAAGTATTTGGCAATGAAACCCTTCTTGAATCATTATAAGCGTAATGTAAAAGTTTATTGGATTGGCAAAAAGGTATTTTTGGTTGTTAAACATAGGTAGCGTTGTAATTGTTTTGAAGGATATCTGTCAATGTTATGATTTTTTCCTTTTAAATTTTTGATATCAGTCACATTTAGGTTACATTAAAAGCAACTTGGAGGTAATTTTGTTTATTGCTGTTAGTTTAGGTTCAATTTTAACATGGAGTGCAGAAGCGAACATTTTCGCCATATTTTACTTTTTTATTTCCGTAAAGTTTATGGTGATGGCTGTATAACAGAATGCACGGGTTAGAATTAATTTTAAAAAATTCCATTCTGGAGATTTTTCATTCATAGATGACCTACGGTCTGGTTGATCTACTGAAATTGATGATGACCAGATCAAAGCCATAATTAAATAGAATCATATAACTATTTGAGAGAGAGCAGAGAGGTTAAATGTATCGCATACAACATATGTAAATCTTTAAACGTTTGGACTCGCTAAGAAACTCGATATTTGGATTCTGCAATGAAACCGGGTTTAAGAAAAAATCGACAGCAACATCATTTGAAAACGATTATGGTCCAAGTATGATAAATCAGCACAAACCACATCTAAAGCTAAATTGCATCCAAAAAAGGTCATGCTGTCAATTTGATGGGACTACAAAGGTTTTGTATATTTTGAGCTATTTCCAAGAGGCCGAACGATCAATTGAGATATTATGCCGCATGTTCCATACAGCCCTGACCTGGCACCATCTGGTTACCATTTATTTCGAAGTAAAATTCATTGAATGGTAAAACTTTCACAACTGACGATGATCCTAAATCGCACTTGGTTCAAGTTTTCGGTGATAAGGATCGACATTTTTTGAGCCCCAAATCATGAAACTGCATGAAAGATGGCAAAAGGTCATTGAACAAATCTGAAAAATATATAATTTGTTAAACTTTGTTCTTTATATAAAAAAAAGTTTTCCACGCCACAAAACGTTACAAAAATTACTTTCTTGTCCACCTAATAGAACTAGATCAATTTATGAATTCTTGAAATAACCTCTGACATTAGAATCAAGTATTCAATATTTTCTTAATAAATTAAAATACAGTAAAAGTAAAAGATAAACAAATAGAAATCTCGTATAATATTTGGCGGTAAACCTTAAAAACAAACGAGGAACTAGAATTGTTGAATTTTATAATTAAAAGTGAAACGGAATTTTGGTTCTCACACATAATATTAAAAAATTAATAGCTTAAAGGTATTTTTCGTTTCCTCATAAGAAATGACTCATAAATAACAAATGTAAAACTCTAATGAAAACAAGGTGACTTTGAAATAAGCACTAATTATTTAATTGATTACATGTTGTGCATTTATTTTTATAGTGTGATGAATAGAAAGTTAATCATTGTGTAGCGAACATCGTAATATATGAAAAATAAGATTGTGAGATTAAGATTTTAGAGTTACAAGTACAGGTTATTTCTATATAAATATATCTACCCATACTTTGCTAACGTTATTTCAAAAAATCACTATAATTTTAAAATAGGCAAGCTATTTTTACAACTTATTTTAATTACTGAATTATTACTTTAAGCACACTTGTCATTTTTAACACTTTTCCTTAAATTTTTAACACTTTCTTCTAAACTTATGAAGTTCCTACATATTCTTGTCGTTATACAGTAAATAAAGAAGTATCTTCTTCTTTAAATACCGTCACGAACTTGACATATAAAAATTGACTGCTCCTGTAAATAATTTTCGACGCCCCTTGCTGGTCACCGTTACATGCCAATATTTGAATAACAGCGTTAACTTTTCTGCTGGTTTTTTATATTGGCGTGAATGTGTCGTGCATAAATGTCAATTCTATTATTCATAATAATAAGTTTGGTAATAATCATCTCTTTCCCCGGTATATCTAAAACAATATATCTTTCTTCTTTGTTTTGTGTGACGGGTCACTTGAGAATATTCAATAAAAAATACGAGGAAAATTAACTGTCCCTGTATTATAATTTTTCTACTCAAAGCAATTCCTTTAAAGCTGGTTTTTTTAATCCCTTTGGAAGATGGTAAGTATTGGAAATGAAATTTTTCCACAAAATATGTTGCAATTTCATTATTTTTGTATAGCCAATACAGAATGTTAGTTTGTTTGAAGGTTGTAAACAATGTTGAAGATTGACTCAAATGTGGTTGTCGGACTTGCATTGTCTTTATTTTTATTTATTTTTACGACATTTCGATTACGTTGTATCTCTAATCGTTACCAAATATAAACTGAATGTTTTGTCTTAAGACTACGAGCTTATCTAGGGACTGTGTCATTTGAAGCGCAAAGTTTCGCTTCACTGTACACACCTCAATGATTTGATGTTACAAACTAGTGGTTGCCAAAGATTAGGTATCTCAACACTTGGTATACCGAAGATTTCATTATTGTTTTTAATGTAAGCTGCTTCTATAAATTTTCTTTTTTTCGTGTTGGGTTCCATATATATTGCCGCAGCCTCAGACCATTTTATGTGGAATTGTTTATCCCAGGAGTGTTCTGCAATACCTGATCTCGACGTTTCCTCTTTTTGTGTATGAGTTTTATGTTCCTTAATTCTAACTTCTAGTGGTCGTTTGGTTTCTCCAATATACATTTCACCACACTCACATGGAACTCACATTCTTTCTTATCGGCACTTTTTGGTTTTGTTTTTGTTAAATGAGCTCTAAGTGTATTTCCTGATCTAAAGGCTGTTTTTATATTATAACTACTGGCAATTCGTCTTATTTTCTCCGAAGTTCCCTTAATGTACGGAATTGTGAAGAAAACATGTGTTTCTTGCTGTCCAGTATTCGTTGTTCTAAAGTTATTTATAACATCGTCAATTAGTTTCAAAGTCTGGTTGAGATATGTTGATGATACCTTCATCGTATGGAAGGGCAATGATCAAGAACTTAATGATTTCTTGACACATCAAAATAACATTCGACCTGCAATTAAGTTTACCGTGGAAAAAGAGGTAAATGATCAACTGCCTTTCCTACATGTCATGGTGAATCGCTCAAACGAAACTATTAAAACTTCAGTATACAGAAAGCCAACACATACTGGACAATATCTTAATCATAGTTCTAATTATTTTGTTGTAACAAAACGGGGAATTATACGCAACCTCTATAATCGCTCTATATCTTTATGCAATAATGCCGATTCATTGGAAAAAGAGGTAGCAAATATTAAATCCGATTTACAACAGAATGGTTATCCTTTGAAAGTAATTGACGATGTTATAAATAACTTTAGAACAACGAATACTGGACAGCAAGAAACACATTTCTTCTTCACAATTCCGTACATTAAGGGAACTTCGGAGAAAATAAGATGGATTGCCAGTAGTTATAATATAAAAACAGCCTTTAAATCAGGAAATACACTTAGAGCTCATTTAACAAAAACAAAACCTAAAACTACCGATAAGAAAGAATGTGTTTACAAAGTTCCATGTGAGTGTGGTTAAAATGTATATTGGAGAAACCAAACGACCGCTAGAAGTTAGAATTAAGGAACATAAAACTTATACACAACAAGGGGAAACGTAGAGATCAGGTATTGTAGAACACGCCTGAGATAAACAACACCACATAAAATGGTCTGAGGCTGCGGCAATATATATGGAACCCAACATGAAAAAAAGAAAATTTATAGAAGCAGCTTACATTAAAAAACAATAATGGAATCTTCAGTAAACCGAGTGTTGAGATACCTAATCTATGGCAACCACTACTTTGTAACATCAAATCATTGAGGTGTGTACAGTGAAGCGAAACTTTACCCTTCAATGGACACAGTCCCTATATAAGCTCGTAGTCTTAAGACAAAACATTCAGTTTATACTTGATAACGATTAAAGATACAACCTAATCGAAACGTCGTATAAATAAATAAAAATAAAGACAATGCAAGTCCGACAACCACATTTTAGAATGTTAGTTCTTACGAATAAATAAGAATGCTTTATCTGTAATTATGATAGTTTATATATTTGATTTTTTACTGTAAAACTGTCATTTAAACAAATTACTGTAATGTTAAATATGCTCCAAAACCGAATGATCTTAGAAATTTGTGGGTATTTTTATAAATAAGATTGGTATAATCTACATCCCCTCTGTGGACGTAGAATTTATGAAGTTAATAACAAAACTATCAAATCAACATTTAATTAACTGCAAAATAGTACAGTTTCATCATTACAAAATGGCTTTAATTAGGTTTGTGGTAATAATATTTTCTCCTGCGATAGTTTTGGAGTACTAATACATTAGATATTTATATGTAATTAACAAGATTCAAGCAAAATGATTTTGACATTTCCTTCATAATAACGTAGCTTCAATTTAAAAGAATTAAAATATTACCCTATACTAAATCATAATTTTATTTAAAAAAACATTTAAACTCCAAAGTGGGCAAAGAAAAAGTAATCGCAGTATATATTTAAAAGGTAATATATCTAAACCAAGAAAATTTATATAGACATTTAAATATAAAAAGACTGTAAATTTAAGAACGGGATTCTTGCATTTGTATAATTATTTTTAATATAAATATATACCTAAAGATTTACTAGCGACTTTTAATTTTTACACGAGCTCAAGCTTTTCATTTACGTAACTGTAATAAGAGGATCTGAAATAAAACTTTCTTATAGTTCAATGTTTGAAATTGCAGTCAAACAATCCCAACTTCACAATACGTTGACAGAGGATTTCACGACACAAATTTTCTTACTATTTGATCTAAAGTCAAGATTTTTATTTTAATTTCTTAAAATAATAACATATCCAAACAAAAGGTGTACTATTTTATTTTTAGCCAAAGTAAATACATAACAATATAATGTACTTAATTTCTAGATGTGCCTAATAATATTTAAATATTTTATATTATATGCAATCATTTCTTTTTTAATATGGTACATTGGTTTTTACATTTAACATCATACCTGGTTCGACGCTCAGATTTAGATGTCAATAGAACATTAACTCCATTGTAAAACAATATTATTAATATCGGTTAAAGCACATCTAAATCAGGAGTTTTTTGTAGAGCCAGTGTATGTTATGTTAGCTTCAAGTTTAGTTGGTCCAAGATGTTTACATCAAACAGTGCTTCAAAATTTTTCTCAGGCAATTTATTTGTAGGAAGCACACCATAAATAACTTTTTGCCCATCTTCTTCTCTATAAATTTATTTCTAAAAAAATTTCTGAACAGACCTACTCATTTGGTATAAAATAAATATGATCACGATCAATTTGTTTCAGCTGTTGCATTGAAGTTTTTTGTTTTGGAAAACTAACCTGAACTGAAATAGTGGCAACATTTAAGATTTTTTTATATCAGATCCATAAAATTAAACTTTTTCCCCTTAGATTCACAATTTAAATCTAGAGTAAACTTTTAAATAAATGCTTTAAAAACTAGCAATGCTCTTGAAATAAATTAAAATTTACCAGGTGAGGTATTTGCACACACTACGATGAGGTACCGCATTTTTTTAAACACTTTAAAACTCACTTTCCAGTCTGAAATTCTCAATAAAACGTTACACAAAATGAATAAAGCAAGCCAAAACAAAAAGAATTTCTATCAAAGTGAAAAGTATTCAGTCAGTGACAAGAATACACTTTCACCAATATAATAAAAATTTAGGGAATTCATTGTGGCCAAACCAATATTGTCACATAGTGGCGCCGAGTATGGTGGGGACATTTTTGGTATAAGGGAAATATTATACATGAGCAGTCCAATTTTATATGTTAAGTTCGTGGATCCTATAGAGTATAGTATACTTGAAATAACTCATCAACCATTTTCTACATATTTGTGTCCTAAATAACTATTAATCAAATTTAATCTACCCATCCAATAATATTCCATTTGATCTTCTTGTATCCTTGGTCAATTTGAAATAACTTTTCTTTAATTGACATTTTTCTTTAGCATCTTTATTTCTTCCTTAGAGCTATACTAGCCAATAAAAATCTACTTAACTAATTTAGATTAAGTAGTATCTGCAGCAGTAAAAGATGTAATATTTTTAATAATTTAAGTTATTGTTTTGACATTTTTAGGGTGGAACAATGTCCATGGCTCCCACGCCACTGACTGGAATATAAAACTGTTCTTACGATTAAATCGAATCGAATGATTAATACTTTACGGTAATCGGTGACCGGAATGGAATTATATTGACATTTTCGTGTACTGTTACTTGTTGCGTTAGGTAAATAGGTAAATACTTTGCATTAAAATAACTGACATTAATGTTTAACAGCGGTTTACACGTTCTAAGAATTGCGTGAGTGTATTGAAATGTCGAAATTGTTGTTCTTACGGTGATAAAAGGAGCGTCATGTAAATCGAATGCATATGAAGAACTCCATTAAGAAGTCACATTATATTGCATACGGGGATACTGGCTCTTGACCACAGGTTGCTTTATGATTCGATGAATCGAGCAGATTGTTGACAAACACATAGTGTAGGAGTATATATCAAATTAAAAAGATTTATAGCAAACATACTGGAATATAAGAACTCTTAATCAGAAGCATTTGGGATTAAATAGGGCAAAGTGGTCTGTTAAGCCCAATCCTCTTAAATTATATTGGATGTAAACCAACACTCGATAATATAAACAGATAAAAACTACAATGTTTCTAATATCTTTGAGGACGAAAGAATACAGACAGACAAAAAGAATTTGACAAGCAAAGACGGTTCCGAAAAGAAGCAAAAGTATATCAAGGAAAACAGCTATTGTAGGAAATAGACCCCCCTTGTACCTCCAGCCCTGTTCATTCTGAGCAACTTGCAACTAATTGTCAAAAATTCTCTTTATAAAATCTATTCATCTTGTAGGTAGTCTGCTTCTATTTCATTTGTCAGCCCAAGGTCTCTAGCCTATAATTTTATGTGTCCACTCTCCACCGCTCATCCTAGCTGTGAGGCCACCCATTTCCATTTAAGTTTTGGTATCTCTATGATGTCACTGAAGTTTATTCTTTGTCTTTAATAGTCAAACCTAGCATAGATATTTTCTTTCCACCTTTGGATTACTCTCAATTTCGTTGCCATTTTCTGAGTCAGTGTAAGCGTTTAAGCTTCGTAGGTCTTGACCGCACTGGTCAAAGTTTTTTCTTTTTAGATTATTTGTTAGATCACTCTTGAAATGTCAATTAGGGTCCCATATACCGCGTTTGCTAGGGTTATTATTCTTTGTAACTCCGCCGATTGATTGTCTCTAGCAATAGTGAATTCCTGACAAAGATATTTATATTCAGTGGCCATCGATATTTCATTTACCTCTATTTTTAGGTGTTTTCTCGTAAGTAGATTTGTCATAAATTAAGTTTTGCTGGAGTTTATCTAGTTCAGTCAACATGTATGTTATAGCTAGCTTGTCTAGCATGACTTTCAATTCTCCCTGATTATCCAAGAAAACGACTATATCATCGACGATCGCAAATGTGAGAGCATTTTGCCTTCAATACTTACTCTCCTGTTATGTGTGGAAGAACTTACATAAAGAGCTTTGGTGACCAGATATCGCCTTACCTTATATTTATGTGCGTAGAACTGAGGTCTGTACATTGCGACCGGATAGATCTACCTTACTAGAGTAGGTTCTCCAGTTCTATTTCCCCCAGGAGCCTTAGGATGTTGGACAGCTTCAAGGGGGGTAGCTCCCCTGCTTCGATTTGGTATGTTCCCAAGAACCGCTTCCTAAGGATTTCTAGAGCGCTGCACTCCGAAAGAATATGAATAGAGATTTCGTCCTCCTCACAGAATATGCACTCTTCTCTTTCTACCAGTCCGAGTTTCTTGAAGTGTTCCTTCAGGTGGCAATGCCCCGTCAAGACTCCTGTCAAAACTCTGAGTTAGTTTTTACTTAAGCTTTTTATTTAGTTATACATGCACAGGCCAGTCTTTGAACTTCGAGAAGTTAGCTCTCGTATTAGCAGGACTGGTTCTTTTGCTCCAAATCACTGCTCTCTACGTAATGATTCTTCTCACTATAGCAGTGTACCTCCACTGCAAGATTTTTGGGTTTGTACCCCGTCTTTTTCCCGCAAAGTTTCAACACACCATCAAGGCTTTAGTAGCCTAGTTGATTACTTCGTTTCGTGCTTGTTCTAAAGGAGTTTGTTATCTAGGATTAGTCCCCGATATTTAACCTCTAACTTCCGCTCAATAACATTGCCATCTATTTTGATGATTTTCAGACTGAGATTTCCTTTCCTCCTGAAGGCTACTGGTGGGGTTTTGGTGGGATTGATGTTGAGTTCAATCATCTGGCACCATTCCCTAATGTATTCAAGCTCTTTGAACTATGTCACAGAGGGTATTCTTGAATTTGCCTTTTGCAGTCACGACCAAGTCATCGGCATAGCCCTGACTGAGCCATTTGGATGTTGTTTCGTCCACTCCCCTATCGTCAAGTGCGCTTTTGACTACATCATGTGGAGTGTTGTCAAAAGCCCCCTCTATATCAAAAAATAGCACATATTACAGCTTCCTTACTGTTCAATGCTTCTTGAATCTCATCTGTTAATTGTATCAGTGCAGTTTCCGTAGACCTACCGGTTTGATACACATGTTGATGAGGGTGCAGTGGCGCGTGTTTAAGATTTTCTGTTCTGATAAAATTATCTACTGATTTCTCCATCGTTTTTAAAATAAACGATGTGAGACTGATAGGTCACAGAGATTTAGGGTGTGTAGTATCCTTTTCCCCGCTTTCGGAATGAAGGTGAATCTGGCCCTTCTCCATATTTCTGGTATATGGTCCAATTTCAGGCTACTTTAACTGATGTATACTATGTGTGGTATAATCTCTTCTTGCTCTCGTTGGAGCAGGGCCGGGATTATTCAATCATCTGGGGTTTTAAATTGTTGAAAGGTGTTCATTGCCCATTTTAAACAACCGCTACTGCATATGTGTCTGGCCATTACTGTAGCTTCTCTGGTGGGCTCTGGCGATGTTCTATTAGATCATTCGCCATACTAGATTTGCTCCCCGGAAAGTGAGTCTTGAGTAAGAGTAATGCTCTTTCCTCCTCGCTCTCCTTGAAGCAATCTTCTGACTTTCTGAGTGCCATTGCTGTGTCGACTCTACCCTTCGCCATTAATCTGTGTAGTCTAGCTGCTGCAGGTGTAGATTGAATGTCTTCACAGAATTTTTTAAAACTGTTTCTTTTAGCTTTACTAATTTCCTTGTTGTAGATTGTAAGTTTATCAGTGTAGCTCTGCCAGAGTCCTCCGTCATGCTTAGCCCTATTAAAAAGTCTGCACGTTTCGAATCTTAGCTTTGATGTTGTTTTGCCTTAACTCCGTAACACCTGCAGGTGCAATAAGATTTTTGATAATAATAATCTTGTAGGTATAACTTCTTTTTAAATATATAAAAAGATAAATAGCCTTCTTCTCTATTTACAGAATACGGGGTCCATGATCATTAGCAGCTCACTCTCTTTCTTAACTTAAAGACACCTTTACTAAAATCCGTGACAATATATCATCATCACGAGAACTCCGTTTATTCAGCAGAAAAACATGACTATTTTCACGAAACATTACTCCGAGGAAAATAAAAATATCGTTTTTTAAGCCGCGTTCTCGACAGTTTATCCCTGGACGATTTCGCCCTAAAAATAAAAAATTACGTAATAAGAACAAGCGTCAGGATAAATCACCCGCATCCTGAAGAATCGTCAGGATACAAATTGTCCAGGGACACAATGCCGGTAAAACTGTATATCAAAATCTTATAAATCGTTTTTTTGCCTTAAAATATTAGTGAACGTTTATTTTAAGATTCTTTTCTAATATCGGTAATGGAGTTCAGAGATGATTCTTGTAAACATTCTCTGTTAAATAATCAATTCATCTTTCTCCGTAGCTTTTTTTAAATATAATTTTCGTTCAGACATGAGTAAAAGAAGGATAGAGAGATAAATTTTTGTAGGAAGGATTCTGACGATTTTGGAGGCATCTACGAAAAAATAGGGGTGTTTTGGAAAGTATACAAATTTTCAGGCACAAAAGCTACCATCATAAAATCTTGCAGTAAAGTTTAATGTTTTTACTTTCTGCTTTTCTTTTGGAACGATTAAAAAAGGCGCCAGGGATTTACCTTGGCAATCTGTTTGACGATGGCTAAAAAGTTGATCACACTTTATACGTTTGTATTTTATTATATGCTCCTGTGGTCCCTGAAATCGGTTCTACATGAAACATGGTGTAACAGTTTTTCAATATGAGAATGAGTAGAAACTAACAAGAGCATACAGGGTAGGTCAACATAACCCTTTGTCATAGAAAAAAAATTCCTAAAATATAGAGCCCTAAAGGGGTGCCCAGCGATTTATCTTATCAGCTCTAAGTTTTAAACCGACTTGTATAACTTAATAAAATTTTAATATTTTATAGAGGCCATAAAAACTCATTAAACCATACTACAGTAGATGTTTTAGATCATCAGAGAAGTCAGGAGCGGACTTGCATCCACACTCATAGGGCCTAATTTTTGGCAAGTGACATTTCACACAGCTGAAAACCGATTTTTTGAATACTTTGGTCATTTCTCTTCAAAAAAAGTAATAATTTATTTCGACCAAACTGGCGGTTTTCTAGATAAATCAATTTTAATGCGAAAGACTCAAAAGTTACTAATGCTAAACACAAACAGGTAAAAAAAAAATACGCAGGATGTGCTGATGTACTTTAATTTATGGGGAAGTGCTGTCTCACTCTCCGAAGGCAAGAAGATATTATGCTGAAAGATTTCCGGCTCAGACATTGTCAAGTCCAGAAATCTTTCAAAGGGTTGATCGGAGCTCAATTATTAATTTACAATGTTATTAAAATGCTAAAATAGTAAAAATGTTTAAATGTTATTTTGGCAAATGTTCATTATGGGCTCCACGTCCTTCAATACATTTTCTTATTCTTCGAATATTTTCTCTCTATACTGCAAATAATATTCTGGCATGGCTCGAACCAAGAAAGCCATATGTGCTTTCTGGGCTTGCAAATAAGCCTTTGGGTATACATGGGGACTGACACCTAAAGTGCTATTTTGGATATACACTGTGGTGATCTGCCCCATGATAACGTACGCCGCTATTGTATGGTGGCGTAGTACAACAAAGCGCAAACACATTCTTCAACTTGACAGAGAATGGCTTTGTATGGGAATCTTGAGTGCGATGAGGACTGTTCCTACTAGGGCTCTGGAAGTGCTGATGAACCTGCCTCTTCTTCACTTATACATAGAGAACGAGGCCCTGAAGACTGTTTATCATCTCAGTTGCCTGGGACATCTTGGAATTAGAACGGGTGGCTACTCAGGTATCTAGAAAAGCCCGGTGAAGAGGTGTCCATCGCTCCCCATGCGGACAGATTACATGACGCCGCTTTTAAAACCCAACCTCTTCCTGAAGATATTTCTGCCAAGTAGAGAGGATTGGGAGGAAGAATAAAATCTTCCGGATCCTGGATTCTGGTGAAATACTGATAGATCTCAACAAGATAAAAGAGCTAGAGCCGGAGTATTCGGCAGGAGCATAGGAGTCAGAAAGTACTACCCTCTCGGACAATGTGCGGAAATTTATGCTATTCTGCAGTGTGCTTATATCTGTGAGAGGGACATAGACAGGAATAGAGTAATAAATATATGCTCAGACAGTAAGGCTGCGATATCAGCACAGAAATCCAGTTTCGTAACTTCGCGACTGGTGTCTGAGTGCAAGGATGTACTAAATGGTATGACAAGGAAAGGCTGCACAGTCAGACTGGTATAGGTTCCGGGTCACTCGGGCGTACGCGGGAATGAGGAAGTAGACCGTCTGACAAAGTTCGGTTCGGCGACTGAACCGTATGGACCCCAACTAATATTACCTGTCCCAATTGCTGTTGGCAAAAGAGAATTAAAATCGTTGCTGGAAAGCAAATTTATTGAATCGTGGAAGGGAGCTCCTGGAATGAGGTGTGCTAAGGAACATATAACTGGGCCTAGGGCATGGCGTACTAAGGAGCTTCTCTCCTTGGGAAGGAAAGAGCTGCGAATTATCGTGGGATTGTTGACACGACATTGTCACCTCAGGGGCCATCTTCATAGCATCGGTGTCAAAGACGATCCGACGTACAGATGATGTTTGCAGGAGGATGAAATTATTGACCATGTCCTCAGAGAGTGCTCAGCACTCAACGGCCTGAGACAGAGATATTTCGGAGATACAATTTTCTTCGCGGAAGCAGTTAGGCAAGTTCAACTAACGCTTGGATTCGCAAAGGCGATCGACCTCAAATAACCTGTAGCTATGGTGGGATAGAAAGGGCCTAATAGAGGCCTAGGCATCGATGAACTCGTATCACCATCCTTTTTTCATTCATTCATTCATTCTGGCATTATTACGGACTTCGTTAGAATAAACTAGTTCTTTTAGATGGCATCAGAAGTAAAAGTCTAATGGATTTAGGTCTGGAGACCTAGACTAAAAACGTTAGATAAGTGTTGACGTACTATACGGTTTAAATAAGGTGGAGCGCCATCATGCATGTACCATATTTGCATTCAAAGAATACGTCTTCCAATAAATTATTATTTTGCTGCAAAAATTGTAAATAAATATCACCATTGAGTCTTCCTTCCAAAACAAATGGACCTGTAATGTTACTTCTGATTATGCCAGCCTACACATTTACAATAAACCTTTGTTGATGTTTATTTTGAATTATAGCGTACTGGTTTTCATTAGCCCAAAAATTAAAATTGCGTGAGTTTATTATACAATCTCTTGTAAAATCGGCCTCATCGGTTAAACAAAATAAGGTAAGAAAAATATAGATAGTTATGTTGCTGTATAAACCAGTTGGAGTATTGAAGTCGTGCGGAATAATCATAAGAATACATAGAGTGTACTTTTTCAGCGTGGTACAGGTGAAGTAACTGTTCTGTTAGAGTTTCATTTACAATCCATTTTGTAAGATCGTTTTGTGTCGCGAGCTTTCTTATACTGTTTGAAGGGTTATCAGCACTATCTTGCAAAATTTGTTCCTCTGTGCTCTCCTGGGACGATTCTCATCGCCACGTCGCGGCAAAAATGACCCTGAATAAAACAAGTAAGAAATTAATTCGTTAACTCTAATAATTATCTTCTAATCATTTTCTAACTGTTTCCCTTAGACTTTAATCAACCCTTTAAAAGGTTTTTGGATTTGGCAATGTTCGAACTGGAAATTTTTCAGCATAAAGTCTTCTTGCCTTCGAAGAATTTGACAGTGTTTCACCATAAATTAAATGCATATCAGCATACTTTACGTAAGAATATTTTTCCATTCTTTAAAATTATTTTCACTTGAAGGCAGTTTTGACAAATTCCGTCAATAGTAATTTTGTGTATTTTTAGTAGAATTTGATTTCTTTATTTTCATGATTTCTTTTACCATATAGGTTGTTTTAATATTGTAAGACTAAAAATGTGTACTAATTTATATTAAATTTAATTAATTTTATGCCCATATGAAGCCACATATATTTCTCTAACGATATAGGCCACACCTTTTTTTTACTCATACAGCACTTCCATAGCAAATGTCTAGGTGGATTCACGCGGCCAGAAAATAAAATTTCTTGTGAAGCCGCATAGGTATCTCATGGCAGGCAATGTGGTAAAGCAAAGAAAATTCTTGCATATTTTAGAAGTATCATCTCCATACAGGGTGATGCAGGCGCATAGTAGGTAGGGGCGATCGCCCTCCCCCCCCCCCCCCAAGAGCTTTGAGTTCATGAAAATTGACCCGATTTTGCCTATTATACTATAGTTTATTCAAGAACTAGAGAGAGAGAAAGAGATATGGATTAGGGGGGCATCGACTACTAGGTCTTTTAGCGTCCATTTAAGAACTAGAGGGAGTAATAAATCATTTTTTTTTCCTTTTTTTCTTCGCAAATTACCTGTGTATTTTAGTCCGGTGTCTTTGGCAAAATCTGTTCGACACATATATTTTTCATAGGAATGGGTTACAAATTTTATAATCAAAAATACCGGTTTATAATAATGAACTATTTGAATTGGATAACAATAGATATTTGGAAGGGTGAAGTGTTAAAAAGGATTTTAATCCTTATCATAGGCGTCGGAAAGAGGTTAATTTTATCACTAAGTATTTATGGCACGAATATTATTTCCGTAATAAACTTAAAATAAAAAGTTTTTGTAATATTATTTTATTTCTTAAAATTTCTTGATAATTCGCATACATTATAAAATATAAATAATTTTGACATATTTAACACCAATCACAACTGTATTTTTATTATTTTTAATTTTGGCATAGAAACCGTTTTAGGCACATTCAGACTAAAACGTAGCCTTATTCTCTCAAAAAATTCTAAGTTATAATTTAAATACTTACAAAATACCCATTGTCAAAAATACAAGAAGTTAAACATATGAACTGAAATCTTAATTTAATTTACTTTATTATATGGAAATCCGATAGCCCCAAAAAAATAAAATAAAAGTGTTAATTCTACACGCTTAAGAAAAAGACACAAACACAATAATAAAAAAATTACCACTAATTGGAATTAAATATATATGAAATTAAAGAGTGGGACACACTAAAATAAAAATATATAAAAAAAATATATAAACAACATTAAACAATAAAATATAACAAAAACAAAAATTTAAATACTTAGTTGTGTTTACACTGGCAAACATTACCTATCTAATTCGTAATCAAAGTCAATGAAACTATCTTCCCTCAAATATGTAATTGGTTCCTCTATCTCACCGATCATGAGATCGAGTTTCCATATTTTGTTTTATTTTTTTTTATATGGATTTACCAATTTTCCGTAGGAACTTTATTCAATCATACAAAAGTTCAGTTAAACTACTAATTTTGTAAGTTGTGTTATTTCTAGCAACTCTACCTTTTACTTGAGATAGATATTTCCTTCTCCAACAGACAGTTTCCGGACGATCTATAAGAACAGATTTCCTATCGGTTTTTTCCCAGCAAAAATTAAGTTCCCTGAGCAATTTCCAGAGCTCAGTTCTTTTAATTTCAGGTAAATAACGATCTTCATTGATCCTACTTAGAATTTTGTCGACGGTTGCTTCTCATAATAAAATGTATGTACAACTCCTTTTATTGCAGTTTTCATCTCTTTCTCCAACGAGGTTTTTCGTATACCTGTGATCGAATGTGACACGGGAGTAATAACAATTCCAGTAGTTTTTTTCTCCTTCAGTATTCAGTACATAGTAGATTTTCCAACTCCTGTCATGTTGGAACACATCCCAACAGAACTTCTAACCATATTATCTAGATATTGATATCTTAATGCATCATAAATATTCACCGTAATAAGTTTTTCGTTGAGAAAAAAATGCTTTGGTTTAACGATTTTGGAATAAATATAGAGGTGGAAGCTATATCTTTTGGATATCTCGCTAATCTCAAATAATATATAAAAATAAACGCAAGATAAATCATTAAAGACACACTGTAAGGTGTGTTTTGCTCACTGACAGAAATTAAATTGAACTATCAAAGATTTTGTTATTGCAGTAAATTTTTAAAAGCTTATAATATTTAAATATAATTAGATTTATGGCAGTCCTCAGTTATCTGCGTCACTGGAGCAGGACGTTGAAGGTTTCGGTAACAGTTTTATTACCCTCTCTAGTTCTTGAATAGAGTATAGGAATGTCTAGACTTGCGATCGCCCTCCCCAAAGAGCTTTGGGTTTAGGAAAATAGACCCGATTTTGCTTCTTATACTAGGCATATATATATATATATATATATATATATATATATATATATATATATATATATATATATATATATATATATATATATATATATATATGTTGCTGGCATCCCCCCTCTACAGGAGCTTCAAGTTCAGAAAAATAGATTCGGCCCTGCTTTTTACACTAGAAATGGGAATGTTTCCGATGTCTCTCCCCCCTCCCCCCGTCAACAACTTGCTTTCGCTTGCCATACTGTACTTTTGTGATATCACCGCCTCCCCCCCCCCAAAGAGGGAGGCTAGATCCGCCCCTGGGGTGATGGGAAAAAATATAAATGCATCATTGGGTTTATCATCAAAAAGATTGAAGTAGATCTTATTCTTTTTCTTTTATGTTACTGTAGTTTATGTCTAAAAAATATACCATGAATCCTTGGATGGTAAGGAAATGAGTAAAATATCCTACATTCAAATAAGTGTAAAGACTTTCTACACAGTTGCATTAAAATATTATTTAAAGGCCTCGGCCGCGTTTCATTTCTTTTCTTAGATTTTCTTTTGGAATATTTATCTTGTTCAACTCTAAGTAGGTAATCTTAAAGAATTTTATCAACTTATTCATATTTCTTTCACGACCGCATCATTTATTAAAACATTCGCGCGGAGTCGCAAACTTTTATTCATCACATTAGAAAAAATCTATAAATTATTTAATATGAACTTAATTTATTACAACCGTTGCCAAGAAATTCCTAAAATGAGAAATCGTTATAATAAATTTTCCAGTAGATGAAAGGCTTAGAATGTACTTTGTTTTGTATCAAGCCAACAAAGTTTCATGATAAAAATCGGTAATTTTTATGACGAGGCTCTTCATCTAACTTTCAAATGATCAAAAGAAAGCTATTTATTTTATTATTGACCAAAACCGATCATAAATATTTTACGTTTTGGCCAAAAAAGATTGGTACACTTTATTTTGTACACCAGAAAAACTGTCTGTAATTGATTTGTCATGAAACTAATCTAAGCGTATAATTTCTTAAATAACAAATTTCTTAATTTACGGAGTTTCTTTATAAATTAATTTAATAATAATCCGAAAAGTGTATTTGTTTTAAAAATTCCATTAATTAAAAGCTCTTAGTTGCTCAATTTAAGTCAACGAGTCGGAAAAAGTTTTGGGTAGCTCATTATCATTAAAATCCTTTAGGCCGCCGTCTTCTTACCATACTAAATGTAAATAGCTACCTATTAAATTTGTGAAAACAGTTAAAATTGATTTTTTTTTAAGTTGGAAAACATAATAGAAGATATTTTTGAAGGGTTGTGAAATATTAATAAATGTACCAATTTTGAAATTAAGGCAAGAAATTGAAAGATACAAAAATTTCCTATTTATGAATTTTTATATCTCAAAATCGACTAGATTTATGATTTATCTTTACTTTGCGAAAATATTGGCAACACCATTTAGGCACAGAAAGAACTTTTCAAAAATTCGCACTCCAGAAGGGTAAAAAGGGGTAAATTCTCATTTGATATTTATCGATACACAGGGTGACTCAGGGTTAAGCCTTCAAAAATTTAGGATCTATTTTTTAGATAAGAATAAGATTTTTTTTTCCTATAAACATGTATCCTAACTTGCTTCATTTTCGAGATACAGGGTGTCAAAATTTTTAGAAAAAATTGGTTTCTTATTAATAATTACTCAAAAACCTTTTAGCTGATTTTAATAAAACTTGGCATGCTCATTTGCGATAATAAGAGGCTTCTTACAATGTAATTAGAATAAAATTGTTAATTTTAGTAACATCCCAGAGGGTAATCTAACTGATATTTATAAGAAAAATTATCGAATGCTACTGTTTTTTTTTTGAATATTTAATATTTTTTTTTTAGATTTAGCAATTTAAAATATGATTTTTTGTCTCTTCAATCCTTTTCGTATCCCACTTCCTTCTTGAGAAAAAAAAAACAGGAAAACAATAATTGAGGGTTTGTATCCAAATTTGACAGCCTGTAACATGTTATTTGGTTAATTCGAATTTTAATGCATTTTAAGTGTATTTATGCGTAGTCGTTATTACAAATATTTACAAGGCAGATGAATATGCGGATATTGTGTTTATTTACGGGTACTGTGATGGTAATGCACGCTCTTCAGTTGATGAATATGCCGGTAGACTTCCCTTAAGGAGATTACCTGACAGATCACTCTTTGGCACTACCTTTCAACATCTAAGGGAAACAGGATCAACCATATTGCGATCTCGAACAGATGCAATTTTCGCACTCCTTCAAACTGAAAGAAGGACTTAGAGCAATAAGAAGAAATGCATTCCATTAGTATGCGGAGATTTTTTTTACAATTAGGATATAAACTGAGCATTGTGAACAGGACTTTCATAGCAGATGGTCGTCACGCATATCATCTACAGGAAATTCAGAATTTGCTACCCGATGACTTGCCACGAAGAAGTGAATTTTCCGAAAGGTTCCTGGAGTAAATAAGAAATGATGTTTCCTATTCTCGGAGGGTGATTTGGACTGACGAAGCAATTTTAACCCGAGCTGATATCTTTATTCAGCTATAATAATCAACAATCGGTTCATATTTTCTGCCTCCACAATTAAATCGTCCATGTTTCCTTTATTTTTTAGAAAATGAATTTGAAGCAGTCTTCGATGACATGCCTACAATTGATATAGCAAACTGATGGTTCCAGTTAGATGGATGCCCTGCTCATTATACTCTGCCAGTCTGACGATGCACCATTATTTTCCGGGTGGCGCTCAAGACAGCCCCTTTCCTTGGCATGCGCGCCCTCCTGATTTAATTCCTTTAGATTTTTTTGTATGGAGTTCAATGAAAATTACAGTTTATGCTGAGTCCATTAACGACAAAGATACTCTTCGGGAAAGGATTGTTCAAGCAACCCGAGAAACCACATCAACAAAATGTCGTGCAGCTGCGGAATCTGTCATCCATAGATATGAACTTTGCATTGCATACGAAAAAAATCGTATTTTCAATTGCTTAGTCTAAAAAAATATTGAGTGTATAAAAAATCAGTGATGTACAATGATTTTTCCTATAAATGGGATGCCACTGGAATTAGCAATTTTATTTTAATTAAATTGACAGAAGCCCCTTATTATCACAAATGAGCATGTCAAGTTTTATCAAAATTAGCCAAAAGGTTTTTGCGTAATTAATAAAAAACTAATTTTTTAAAAAAACTTTGACAGCCTCTATCTCGAAAACGAAGCAAGTTAGGACACCTGTTTATTAGAAAAATCTTATTTTTACCTAAGAAATCGATTTTAAACTTTTGGCGCTTTAACCTTAGGTCACCCTGTCTATTGATCAAAGAGAGGTGAACTAACTTCTTATTTTTCGATAATCGCACTTTAATCCGGAAAAAAGGGAGAAAGAGCTTGATTTTACAACTGCAATTTTGCAATTTTACCATCACGATTATTATTGGCGATCCTAAAAATCCCAGAACATCAAACTTTAAGCCATTCGGACCAACGCTTCATATTCCTATTGTTATAGCCTATACGGCCGCCATATTGGATCTGTCACCTTGAATTTTCTAATTTTTAAGTCTGATTCATATTTTGTGACCTTTAATACACTTGTATGAAATTTTTAGCCTGATGCGCGCATTTATGTGAAATAATTTCTGTGATGCAACAAAAGTCCTACATTAAGCCATTGTATTCAGCTATTCAACCGCCATATTATATGTGGAGAATTGGAAAATGCCAGTCGGCTCCAGAAACAACATGAAAAACACACATTTTAATCATTGCTGGACTCTTAAATGTTAATACAGTTCTGGAAAGCAGGGGCTGTCCGGTTGATAAAAAATGGCTACTGGTACTGTTACTAGTGCCTATATAGGCGATGTAAAGGTTGGATTTCATTATTAATTCATAAACAAAATGTGAAGGAATGAAAATAAACCTGCCTTAAATAAAGGGCGAAATGTCAATTGTTTGCATTTTTTGTTAAAAAAGAACCCAAACCTGTCAGTTCTCAGCGAGTAACGAGACGAACCGCACTTGAAAATGAGATATTGGCGAAACGTCGTGAAGACGATTTTTTGAACGAACGGAATGAAACCCGGAATAACCAAACTATTCATTCTACCATCCGTGAAAACCTACGATATACATATATATATATATATATATATATATATATATATATATATATATATATATATATATATATATATATATATATGTATATATTTTTTAATTCACCGTCGCGCCATCGCATGGCAATTTTATGCAACATTGTGGAATTGTGTTGCTCTTGTGCTATTGAGTGATAAAGGAAAAGAAAAGCATATATACAAACAAATTTTTAAGTTTCGCGCTACTCCAGTAAATGTATAGATGTCGTTCGACTGGCGATATTTTTTAGTCTGACATCGAAAAGTCAGCAGGTTTTAATATCCCGCCGACACGTCTCGGAATTTATATATTAATAGATAATTGTTTCCTGCAAATGTTGCTTTCGGTTCGATACAGCTTCACTGGCGATCATAAGGTGATCAAAACGCGAATGGAAAGAGAAACAGCGTGGTATTTGCAGGAAATAACCTGTTTGTATATATTCTTTTCTTTATTTGCTTGAAGAGAATATATATATATGTATATATATATATATATATATATATATATATATATATATATATACCCTTTGACAGAGAGAGAGAGAGAGAGATGACAGATTCAATATGGCTGCCGTATTGGCAATTTCAATATAAAATAGCAAACATTCATCCGAATGGCTTGAAAATTGATACTCTGAGGTTTTCGGGGTCGTCAATCACAAATCTGACGTCAAAATTGCAAAATTCAAAATGGTGAATTTAATATGGCGGATGTATAAGTATTTGAGATACAAAAATAGCAAAATGCATGATCGCATAAACAAAAATGCGAATTTATAGTAATATTCGTAGCAACAATATAAAAAAAAAACATTTTTTATTGTAAAAGGAAGAAAAATTATGTAAGCATAGGGCCCCCCAATACCACTGATGGGTATAAACTTGTTCATAAAACACGAAAAAGTTACATTAGTGGCAAATCGTCATCAAATGTTGTCCATGCGAATTTTACAATTTTGGCATAAGAACTGAGATTGACGAGCTCAAAAACTGTTAGGTATCAACTTTCAAGCCCGTCTAAGAATTATTGCTTATTTCAGATTTCAAGGTCGTATATGGACGCCATATTGAGACCATCATTTTGAATTTTGCATTTTACATCATGATTGTTGTTAGCTATCCCTAAAAATCCCAGAACATCAAACTTGAAACCATTCGGGCGAACGCTTCCTATTTTATATGGCATCTACGGTCGCCATATTGGATTTGTCATCTTGAATTTTACAATTTTTAAGTTTGATTCATATTTTGTGATCTTTTGTGACACTTGTATAATAATTTTTAGCCTGATACGCGCATTTTTGTGAAATAATTTTTGTGATGAAACAAGTCAGATTTCTTACTGAAACCCTAATTTTTAAGTTTCGCACTGCTTGATAAACGTATAAATGTCGATATTTTTTAGTCTGACATCAAAAATCAGCAGGTTTTAATATGACGCCAACACGTCTCGGAATTTATATTTTAATGGGTTTATATATATATATATATATATATATATATATATATATATATATATATATATAAACAGTGGTGGAAAAAAGTATGGAAACTTTTAGGATCACGAATTGTATTTTTTTCTGCAAATTATTGCAGCGTAGGCATAAATATAATGTAACGTAAAGCAATATTTTGTTTAGTTTTTAAAGAAAATTATTTTCTGTGAGGTTCACATTTTTAAATTATAAGAAATTTTCAAATGATAGTTAGAAATAAGTATGGAAGCCTTTAAAATTTCATCAAAAAACATTGTTGTAAACATATGACTAACAGTTCTTTAGTATTTTGTAGAATACCCTTTAGCATATAAGACTGCCTGGCATCTTTTAGGCATCGAATCAATTAATTTTTGAAAAGTTCCTGGAGGAACTTGCACCCACTCTGATTTAATGATATTAAACAGTTGTTGTTGATTTTTGATATCGGAATGCATTCGAATACGGCGATCTAAGATGTCCCAAAGATGTTCAATTGGGTTGAAGTCTGGGGATTGGGATGGCCACTCAAGTACAGTTACATTTTTTTCCAAATCATTGTTTCACCATTTTAGACGAATGCTTTGGATCATTATCCTGTTGAAATATCCACCGTAATGGCATCTCTTCTTCTGCAAATGGAAGCATTGTATTTTCTTATATTTCTTCATATTGAAATCGGTCCATTTTACCCTACACTTTAATGATGGGCCCTATATCAGATCGAGAAAAACAGCCCCAGATCATTATGTTCTCTCCTTCATGTTTTACAATAGGAGTTTGGTACTTTGCCTTGAATCTTGCGCCAACCGGTCTTTTTACATACTTCCTGCCATCAGATCCATATAGTGAAAATTTGCTTTCGTCACTTCAAAGCATCATAATCCATTTTTCTGTAGATCAAGAAAGATGAGCTCTAGCAAACTCCATTCGGGCCTTCCTATTCTTCTTTGTTTGAAGCGGCTTTTTAACAGCAACTTTTCTATAAAGACCTCTAACAAGTAGATAATTGCCTACCGTTTTACTTATCACTTTTACACCAAACTGCCCCGAGATTGCGTTTTTTATTTATCTGGATGTTTTTCTGGGGTCAAGTTTTGAGATTCTTAAAATAGTTTTATCGACTCGAGAAGTAGTTTTACGATGTCTTCCCGACATAGGCACATTTCTTGCATCACCACGACTATCATATTTTTGTACGGCACTTTTAGAAAAATTTAAATATTTTGCAATTAAGAACTTTTTTTCACATGAAAAATAACGGTGTTTTGGCGTGATAAATTAATATTTTTACACGATATTTGCACTGTAGATCTGAAATGAATACTTGAAAACCAAAATTTAAATAGTTTCCATACTTATTTCCAACCACAACTTCCTTATCGCCAAAAAAATATAAACCACATTTCTTTTTAGATTGTTAAGCGCGATAATTATGTGTATCAGTGGCATTTCTTCATTTTAGCGAAATGTAAAAAGCTCCTAATAAATTCAGTATTAATTAATACGAGCATAATTAAAAGTTTCCACACATTTTTTCACTACTGTATATAGGCAACTATATAAAAACAGCAGAAAAATATATTTATATACTCTCTCTCTCTCTCTAGCATTACAACCCGGGGTGGGTCTTTGCTGAGTTCACAATCTGCCTCCACTTGCTGCGATCCATCATCAGTTTCTCCGCGCGTTAGACGTTTAGGGTTTGCAAGTCTGCTGCAACGTTATCTCTCCACCTCATCCTTGGTCTTCCTAGTGGCCGCTTTCCTTCTGGGTTCTCTTCCCATACCAACTTGACAATACGTTGATCTTGTTTCATAACATGGTCGGCCCATCTTAATCTTTCTGCTTTTAGTATTTTCACTATATCTGGCTGGTTGTATAGTTCCTCCAATTCTTTGTTTATTCTCGTTCTATATTGCTGTGTGGTGTTGTTCCTGACCGGTCCGTATATCCCTCTAAGCATTCTTCTTTTTGCGATTTTCAGTCTATTCTCATTTTGTTTTGTCAACGTCCATGTTTCACATGCATATGTCATTACCGGTCTTATAACTACTTGATAAATTCTTATTTTCGTGCGGCGGGATATATTTTTCAATTTCATTATCTTTTGCAGCCCATACGAGCAGCGGTTGCCTCCTTGTATTCTGTTGTTAACCTCTTGTGTAATGTTGTTGTCAGAGGTGATCGTAGCTCCCAAATATTTAAACTGATGGACCCTTTTAAAATTGTAGTGGTCCATAGTCACGTTCTGTCCTATTCTGTCTCGCCGTTCCGGTCTTGTTGTAGCCATATATTTTGTTTTTTCTTCGTTGATTCGTAGGCCAACTTTCTTTGCGGCATTTTCCAGTTTGAAGAACTCTTCCTTGACACTGGTAGTTGTATTACCTACAATATCGATATCATCAGCGAACGCCAATATGATGCGCGGACCTTGATTTCTAAAGAGGAGCGTTTTTGTGTTGATTTTTCGCACAATGCTCTCCAAGGCGACGTTAAAGAGGAGTGGAGACAGCGCATCGCCCTGTTTAAGACCACTGTTGATTGTAATGAAGGTTGACAATCTTCCTTCAAGTCTTACTGCACTTGTAGATCCCTCTACACATGTTTTAGTGAGGTTAATTAGCTTCTTCGTTATGCCCAGTTCTGCCTAATCGTGAATATTTAATCCACATTTGAGCGGTTTTTTCTAAATCCAGTGTGGATTTCCTATTTGATACTCCACACACGCAGTCTATCGTTCTAAGTTCATTAGAGAGAAGACTTTATATCATGTGTTACTGAATAATGAAAATATAAATTTTAAAAGTCAAAGATACGTCCTATAAATAGATACGCTACTGTTTATAGAAGTTTTATTTTTTCTTTACAAATTTTCTTTCGGAATATTTATCTTGTTCAACTCTAAGTAGGTAATCCTAAAGGGTTTTATCGACTTCATTCATATTTCTTTCACGACCGCATCATTTATTAAAACGCTCGCGCGAAGTTGCGAACTTTTAGTCAACGCGTCAGAAAAATTTTCTGTAATTTATTTATCATCAAACTAATTTATTACAACGGCTGGCGCGTAATGCTTTAAGTGACAATAAAATAATCTTTATAGCATATACGGGAGAATAAATAGTCTTATTGTGATTCACAAACTGTTACATGCTCTCTCGCAAAAAGCTATTAAGAAGTAATATGTATATGTAATATTCTACAAATATACCGGGTACATCGTAGGAAATTTACCGTGTTAAATATAAATTTTAATGCTGTAATAATTGATAGTTGTTTATATTAGAAATATCGACGATATGCACAAAGGACACTAAATTAGAGCGCTTTAGGGTTCATATTTTGGGGAAAACCTCTTGGGTCGAATTACACCGGTATGACTATGTAGGCCAGCCGAAGCGTGTGCCGATAAAGTAGAACTCCTTCTGTGGTTGAACTATACAGGCAGGAAAAATAGAGAAATTCAGTCGTCAGCCAGTCTAGAGGCTTTAACCAGTTTCTTCCAGCTGTATATCTCTTTACTGTACCAGTTTTTTTTTTCGATCAGTAAATCGACTAAAAAAAGAAACTTCGTACAGGTATAATCATTCACGCACAGATAATTATGTCTGCTTTTTGTGGTGAATCTGACAAGGGAATGTTCTGAAGGGTCCGCCTCTGACTTGTCTCATTCTGTAATAAGTTGGAGTATACCAAAAAATATCCTAAATGTATTTTTTTACTTCCCGAAATGCACTTCCTGCGGGTAAGGTAGATGTTCCAATGGCACACTGTAAAAAGGAAATGCATTAAATTTAATGTAAATGTGTTGGAAGCAAATTTCACAAACGTTTTCAAATGCATTAAATTTAATAATTTACATTAATCTAAATTAATTTATTCCCTTATATTTAATGTAATCATATATTAAATTTAAAGTTTGATCATTATTTTATAAGGTGACTATGTACAGGGTGGACAAATTTCGATGTTTTTATAGGCTGATTTAAAAACCGCCACCTGTACAAAAAAATCTAACGTCCCATTCTCGAGCTCTTTTTTGGAGAAACATATGAATGCGAAAATAGATCATGGATATCTTGATTCGTTTACGATCTATAAAGCGATTTTCAAATTTGACCTATTCTAATATGGTGTATAGTTTGGTTATTACATAAAACATCAAAAAACGAAAAAAACTTTCTATGAGCATTTTTTACGTAGAATACATTGGCGCTCTTAGTTTTAGAAAACCTTTGCGCTCCAGTAGTTTCACCACATACCATTGTTTAGTTTTTAGCAATATAGGTTACCACATATTCGATATTAATCATGGGGCTTTTGGAAAGCCACACAATTGGTGCTAATTGCACACCGGTTGCTCATTGCGAAAATAATTATGGTTCCGGAACTATTCGATTTTAGCATGTTAGTTGTATCTCACTAATTAAAACTTGAATACATATTTTCCTAAAATTATAGAAATTCACAAATTAATGTAAAAACTAACAAAATCTTGGCAAAAATCTATAAAAATTCACAATAGATCCTTAAAATGAGTTAGCAATTTAAAACAAAAACTGTACAGGGTGGGAAAATTTCGATCTTTTTATAGGCTAATTTAAAAACCGCAACCTGTACAAAAAATCTGATCTCACATTCCAGAGCTCTTTTTTGGAGAAACATATGAAGGCGAAAACAGATCATAGCTATTTTGATTTACGATCTATAGGACGATTTTCAAATTTGAACAAATTGTAGTATAGTGTATAGTTTGGTTATTACTTAAGATATCAAAACAAACTTTCTATGGACACTTTTTTACATAGAATAAATTGGAGCTCATATTCTTTTATTTCCGATTACCAGAAATAAGATACGACTTAAAGTTTTATTTTTTTAAATGGAACACCCTATATATTTTTGGCTTAATAATTTGCATTTATTTTTGCCTTTTAAACCTTTACAAAATTTTGCTTTAAATTTAATAAATTGAATAAGGGATTATTTTATCTTGGTAGGCGTACACCATCTAAATCAAAGTTTTTTCGTTTGACGTTTAAGGACTTTTCATTAGTTTTAGCCGTCATAATTGAATCTTAAAAAGTGAAAAATATCCTTCGAAAATTACGAAAAATATATGTTAGAATGTTTTATTCAAAGCAATAATAATTCTGATACTGCATCTGAAACATATTTCAATCGTTATCCTGAAAGAAGACAACCTGAAAAGTCTATTTTTTTGAAATTAAAAGAAAATCTCACCAATTATGGGACATTTACCAGACCAAGACCAAAAAATTATAACATTCAAGATACTGAAGAATCGGCTAAAAATGTAATTGGAATGGCGGTTGCAAACCCTTCATTTGCAAGCCCTAAAATTGAAGCTGGAATTTCAAGACGCCGTGCCCTAAATATTTTAAATAAGCATAAATTTCGACCTTATGCAATAAGGAAAATGCAACATTTGCAACCAACTGATTATCAACGCCGACTGCAGTTTTGTTAATGGCATCTTCAAACAAATCTGCAAGATCCATTATTCTTTAGGAGGGTAATTTGGACAGATGAAGCCTACATTAGCAGTTCTGGAATTTTCAACAGGCATTAAGAGCATTTCTTGTCTGATATCAACCCTCACCGCACCGAAGACGTCCAATCCCAAGGACGGTTTGGTTTTAGCGTTTGATATGCTTTACTTGGAAATCGTATTTTAACTTATAACATTTATTAAGAAAATCTTAATGGTCGATTGCACTACGAAATGTTAAATCGACATCTAATTGAAGAATTTTTGGACAATCTTCCTTTACATGAAGCAAGAAATCTCTTCTTTCAGCAAGATGGTGCTCCCCCTCATAATATCAGGACCGTTTCAGAATTATTAAATATTAATTTTGGAAATAATTGGGTTGGAAGTAATTAACCAGTGAGGTGGCCACCACGATCACCACATCTGATGCCACTGGATTTTTTCCTTTGGGGACATATTAAATACAAAGTATATAAGAAAACCGATAACAATATTAATGGACTTAGAGAAAATTTTATAGATTGTATGAATTCCATATCAAATATTCATATTCATAATGTAGTTCGGAATGTTATAAGGTGCAATTTATGTATTCAAACTAACGGACACCAGCTTTGATTAGAATTTTATTGATATTACTAATATAGTGTTTTATTTTATTTATTATACTTAAAATATATGTAAATATCAAAATTTTTATTTGCTTCTGACCTGCTGAATGTTCCATAATTAAAAAATTTAAAATTACTCAAAATTGAGTAATTATAAAGATACAAATTAATCAAAAATCCTTAAACATCTATGAAGATAAAGTAATTCCTTATTCAATTTATTAAATTCAAAGTTAAAATTTAAAGGTCGAGGACTTACGATAATAAGAAATATCAATGATGATATATCATTTTAAGGGAAAAAATAAATGCAAACTATTAAGCTAAAAATATATAGAGTGTTCTGCTTAAAAAAAATACTACTTTAAGTCATACCTCATTTCTGCCAATCGGAAATTAAAAAAAAATAATAGCGCCAATGTATTCTATGTAAAAAAAGTGCCCATAGAAAGGTTTTTTTCTTTTTTTGATATTTTAAATAAAAACTAAACTATACTCCATATTAGAATTTGTTCAAATTTGAAAATCGCCCTATAGATCGTAAACGAATCAAGATAGCTATGATCTGTCCTGGCATTCATATGTTTCTCCAAAAAAGAGCTCGAGAACGGGGGTTAAGATTTTTTGTACAGGTTGCGGTTTTTAAATTAGCCTATAAAAACATCGAAATTTGCCGACCCTGTACATTAAATATCGAACCAGTGTTCATTGAATTTGATATATGAGGTTTGTCCCAAAAGTATCGAGTCTGCATTCATATCTCTGCGTCAAAATTTCCGAGCGACCTCTGTGGGGCATAGGCGTCACCAGAAAGTCTTCACGAACTCGTTGGTGTGCGCAGTTACCAACTGGACGTGTTAGTTCGTAAACGGTGTGCATTTGTTTACAGTTTCTTTTTTTCGTTCGTCGCATTTTGTTATTGTAAAAAATGACGGAAAAATTAGATCAACGATTTTGCATCAAGTTTTGCTTTAATCTTGGAAAAACTTCCTTAAAAGCAATTAATGTGATGAATAAGGCAGTTAGAGAAACAAAGCGACAGTCTTCACAGTGGAAGCATTCCGAATCGCCAAGACCAAAAAAAGCGCGTCAAAGTCGGAGCAAAGTGAAGACAAAGTTGACTGTTTTCTTTAATTATGAAGGTGTGCACCACGAATATGCTCCGAGAGGTCACACAATCACTAAAGAATACGACGTTGAAGTATTGAAGAGATTGCGTGACGCAGTCAGAAGGAAACGGCCACAGCTTTGGACAAGCGGTGATTGGCTGCTTCACCACGACAGTGCGCCAGCGCATTCATCGAACCTTGTACAGCAATATTTAACGAAGCACCAAGTCGTACAACTTCGCCAGCCTCCGCACAGTCCCGACGTAGCTCCCTACGACTTTTGGCTCTTTCCCAGATTAAAAATGCCGCTCAAAGGACACCGGTTCGATGACAAAGAGACGGTTGAAACTAATGCGACGAACGCACTGAAGGCAATTCCGAAAACTGACTTCCAGGACTCCTTCAGGAAGTGGAAACACCGCTGGAACGTGTTATTCAATTAAATGGGGACTACTTTGAAAGATGTCACTCACCGGATGATAAAGAATAACACCAATGCGGAGATATAAATGTAGGCTCGATACTTTTAGGACAAACCTCATATGTTATCACATATTTAATTTACCACATTAATATGAGTTCAAAAAACTCTGAAACTACCAGGAAAAGGTGGACATATTTCCCATAGGGAGTGTCCGCCATCTAGACCGGTTTCGAACTCTTTGGTTCCCGTCAGTACGGGCCAAATTAAGTCCTTTAAGCAACTTATATCATACTAAACAAAAAGTTCAATAGAAGTTGCGCCATCTCCCGGAATCTCATGCAATGTATATTGAATAATAGTGTAAATTTCTTTAGTATTAGGATACATGTGAATTAATTTTACTATAGATGTTCTGACATCTTTTCAGTTACTTTAATAAAATTAATGTACAACAAACTGATATTTCAATGAATTTGCTTTAAATTCAAAGTAAATGTAAATTATTCACGATTTTTGGTGCAAAATCATTAAATTTAATATAGAATGGACAATATATTTGCATTAAATTTAAAGTTATTTTTCACAGTAGCAAGCGCGCGCTGTTTGTTTCCCTTGACCAAGTAAAATAACGATTTTTTACTTCAATTTTTTTAATATGTAGCTTATATAGATTATTTAGAACTCATTCAACATGATATAAAAATGTATACGATGAAAAAAAAAATTATTCAATAATTCGTTACACACCACGTTGTACCAGTATTTGGCTCATACCACAAGACCGCGTATTAGTAGCCGGTTTTGCATGTACCAATACTTGGCACTATGTTTAACCTTGCGTATATTCTGTATACTAACTTTGTATACTCTTGAATTAGAAATATACTTTCAAATTAAAAATATAATTAAATAAAGTAACAAAATGAAATAATCAATGAATAATGCAATCGAATATTTATGAATATAATCGATGGTTTTTAAAATAATTAAAATTTTTTAAAAATAATAATTTATGAGTATACCATCTCGTGATTTGAAATTAATGTATAGGGTTTTACGTTACGGCTTCAAGTACAATTAAATAAATAAACAAATAAATATTTTATTTTTTATTCCTCGCACATACAGTTATATCATACTTACATTTGATCGTTTAGAGGTTATGATGTTATATATACTATTAACTTTCACGAAACAATGTTACAATTACCTGAAATAATATCCTAGAATTACTATATACTATATTTATTTAAAAAAAATAGTTTACTTACATTCTTGCAATGTGAATTAAAAATATTTTTCATATCGGAGCACTCTGATATACCGCAGCCAAACATTCATACCAGATAGCAGTATGTACCAATCTCTGGCATATGCGTGCCAACCATTGATCACATTTATATTTTTGTGTACCAATGAATAATTCATTAATATTTCTTATCATTATGTGATGTTATGAGATATCGGTAAATGTATTCAGCATTTTGGTATAACTTATCCGATGTAGAAAAATTACTTTTACCCTAACATATATAAATTTAAAAAATAGACACAAGTGCTAAGCACTGGGCAGATGCCGCTCACTGTGACTATTACATTAATAACCTCCTGAATTCATGGCAACTTTTTTTTTAATTATAATTTACATGTTTGTTTTTTTTTCGTGTAAAATTATTGCTCTATTATAAGGCTTACAATGTATTTTTTCTTTAAATTGTTACAAAAAACTTCCTGTGCTTGCCACAACTGCACGTTGAAAATTGGAGAACATATTCCTTTTTTTGAATTTCAAAAAAATTCTTTAAAGTTAGCATTTGAATATTGTCAAAAAGTTATGTAATGGTCCTAATTATTAATATTCGACAAATGATTTAACTATATTTACCTGCAATAAAAATATTGAAGGACAAATGATATAGGATATGAAATTATCTGACAAAATTTTGTTACACTCTTGCAACAAATGCACAGTATATTTACTCTCTATACAGTTCTCTCAAGTTATTGGAAACTTATACACAACAAAAAAATAGAAATAACTAATTTTTTAGACAAGAATGCAATGCATTGTTTTTTATCTTAATTTAATTAAATACGGCACTTCTTTCAAAAAAATCAGAAGTATTTTTTTCTAATATTATCATTATCATCACTATCAATGTAATCGCGGTTTGTTTCTAATTTTTTAATTTCCTCCAGTGTAATAGCGGGTCACAAAATAAACAAGATCACAAAAGTTAGACCCTTCAACTTTACTGCCTAAGTTGCCGCATCTGTAAAATGAAATAAACCATTGCAGGCTTGTGCAATTTTTTTTAAATAACATTTTACATTTTATTGACTTAAAATCCAGCTGGTTTTTAAAACTATTTCTTCAAAACATTTTTCTCACCAAATTATTACTTCAAAATGTGAAAACTCTTTGAAACCTTGTATAACACAAATAAAAGCCCCAGTTAGACCATGCCATGTTTAGCGCAGATACTACGGTCTGTGTTTCATGTTAAATTGTGGTTGAAGTACAGAAGCTCGGGTAAACAGTAAACAATGAAGATTGTTGATTATGCTTGTAAGGCGCAAAATTTATCTTGAGCTTTACATTCAAGTGATTTAAAGCTAAGTAAAGAAAAGGTTTTATTTTGTTTTATTTTACTTGGCACGGCTTATGGCTTTAATTTGCGCAGTTTAATAAGAACAAGAACGGGTTGTATTTTGTGTTTTGCTTTTTAATTCAATATATACATATATATGAAAACATATTTGCAAGTATGCAAATTTTATGGCTTCTAGGAGCCACGATTAAGATATTTGTGCTAATGGAATTAAACTATACAACTATATAAGGAATCCTATTCAAAATTTTAATTTTTTTTGTCCTTTGTAAGAGCTTTGACGTAAATCATTATTTAAATCATTTTATAGATTTAAATCAATTTGAATTAATTAAAATCTTATTAGCATGATGTAAATTATATCAAAAATTACTTTATTTAAAGTTTTTACGAGTATGAAATTTTTTAAAACAGATTTAAAAAATATTTGACAGTTACTCGATCATGCCGAGTTACAATTATAGAATATTTTTTAATAGTGAAAACCGAGCACAAAATTACGATGATTCGCAAATTTCGTAATTACTTTGGGGCACACAATCAACCGTCATGTGAGAGTTTAATCAAGAAATTCGAACATCACCGCCTTTAAACATCGCAGCATTACTACTCTGAGTATAATGGTTGCAGAACAAAGAAACTCTTTCATCCAGTATTGCTTCCAGGAATTAAACCTCAATCGTAGCACTGTCCAACGATTTTTAACAAAAGATTTGCCCCTTCGTGCTTGCGAGGTCCAGCTTACTTAAGAAATCCAGCATACTGCACAGGAATTATACCCACTGGATTTGGTTAAACCGAAAGATGACGAAGCGATTCAAAAAAATCATCTAGCAGTAAATAGGTTGCAATTTAATCTATTCAGTTTTTTTCACTGGATATCGAAGTTATGAAATCCAGCGATACTGTCTCGACAACGTATTCGAAAATTTTATAGAATTAGTACATACCTGCCGACAGAGTTCAGTAGGTGAAAAAGTTGCTTTTTGATATTGTTTAAACTACTTTATATTTTTTTTTTCAAACACGTGAGATAGTATTGGTTATAAATTTGATTGAATGGTGAAGTGTTGCTTGTTCTTATTTTTTTTACCAGGATGTGAAATCAGTCAGTATCTCAAACTAATTATGCCGCTAAATAAATATGTTATCAGTCTAAGTCATTTGGTTAACAGCTCTTGGAGAATTTTTCTAATAATGCGGTGGCTTTTTTGTGTTGAGTCTTTTAATAACTGCATTTTTTAGTTGTAAATCCATCTGATAAGATCTTTGTATTTCTTCATCATATAGCAAGAAAATATTCTTTAGATACTTGGCAAATAATTATGTTTTCGCGTTCTTATTTCTTGATCAATTAATTCCAGTTCAGATTGGAAGGCATGGTTCTTACGGTCTCTTCTTAACCTTAGTTAATTTAGACAAAGCATAGAGAGACTTAACATAATCTTTGTTCTAATCTTAGATATCGATTTATTTTGTCCTTGGGTGCTTTATTGTGAAATTGTATTTGTAGGCCTACATATTTTGAACTAAAAATAAACAGAAAATATGCAAGCCGAACCACTTAGGCACTTACAAAATAGTTTATGATATTTCAACTTGCTTTCTTCTTATATTTTATTACATAACATAATTTTTTACATTTTCACACCAGAAAGCTCCATTAGAGTTTTTAATATTAAATATTTTTATGGCGTAGAAATCTTCCTTGCACTTTCTAAGGGTTCAAATACTTTGAACTGATTTCCAGAATAGAGCCACACTATGCTTAGTATTTTGCAAATTCAAAAGCGAATTACTTGGCCTGAAAAAAATATTTAAACATTAAAAATAATATTCACCACTGAATAAAAAATTTATTAAGGCCAGCCTGTTTTATTAGCACTAAAATATCTTAAAATCAAATATAAAATAGAGTGTTAATCGACCATTATCTCTTAAATAAATATTTTTAGGAGCGTTTTCTATATTATCTAATTATAAAGTCGACGTATTATCTATCAAAGTATTAGATTCGTTTCAACCCGCGTCAGAAACCGGTTCAGACCATCAGGATTCTGCGCATTAACTTAAATATAGTGTGTAATAAGTTAATGCGCAGAATCCTGACGGTCAGAAACTGTTTCTGACGCCAGTTGGAACAAAGCTATTATAAATATGCAGGATGCTTATAATATATGTACTGGTTCTGATAATGTCATTACATTGTTGTGAAGAACTTTCTTGGATAGTCATAATTTCTATAAATAAATCCTAGTAAATCTAGCATAATATTGAAATTTTTCAGTTTCAAGGTCTTTTCAAAAGTAATAGATTAAACAAAAATTACATTATTTTTCTATGGCATTAAGGATTACTAAAAGATCTCTTCACAGAGTGTATCAGTAAGTAGGGTGCTCGCTTTTACTTGATGGAAATCCATATTCCATTAAAAATTTAAAATAGAACTTCTGATGAAGCTACAGTGTTAGCGAAACGCATTAAGTGTTTTAGTTAAATACAGTGGAAATTTAACAAATATTTGTCTTTTATTCATCGTTGAGTGTAATGGTGCTGATTTCACTCAAATTATCTAAAATAAGAGGGTTAAAAATGAAACACTAACTGTTTTACTACTTGATCTTACGCGAGCTTTTATTGCTGAAGTTTCAAATAAGTTATAAACTTTTGATATCAGAGGTCTTCTAAATAACTATGTAAGGTTTTCCATGTGGGAGAGGAAGTTCTATGTCGGGGCTAGGTTTTCAAAAAACTTTGATGTTGACGTGGAAATACAGCAAGATATTGCTGTTGGCTCTTCCATAAGTTTTTTATATAGGTGTGATACAACCAATATTATCTCTATTCCAAATCCTGATAGAATTAATTGTGAAACTATGGCATGTTTTGAGGAAATATATAATATAACAATATAATGGTTTAAGTCATAATCTTACTATCGTGCGGAATTTCGATTAACCTTACCTTATAAATTTACTCCATTCCATATATGGAATGGAGGCATGGATGCGTAAAAAGATCGATATTAACAAGTTGGAAGCCTTTGAATTGTGGATGTACCGCAGAATGTTAAGAATATCATGGATGGAGAAAATCACAAACGCTGAAGTACTGAGGAGAATGAATAAAGAAAAGGAGGTCATACTTACAATTAAAAAACGAAAATTACAATACCTGGACACGTTACGAGAGGAGAAAGATATCAACTACTGAGAACTATTATGCAGGGAAAAATTATGAGAAAGAGATCTGTAGGAAGAAGACGAAACTCTTGGTTAAAAAATCTAATAGAATGGTATAATTGCAGCAATAACCAGCTGTTTAGGTCAGCAGTCTCGAAAATACGTATAGCTCTGATGATCGTCAACCTTCGGAACGAAGACGGCACCTAAAGAAGAAGATAAATTTACTAGAATTCAATTTGTACAAAGTGTTATAGTAAATTAGGTTCTTGGCACTTTCCTTTGAATTATATATATTATTTGTCAATTGGATGAAGTTGAAAAAAATTTAAATTAGCTTTTTAGAATATACAGATTTATTTTTTGCAATAAAATATTTAGCTTATCGTGGTGTTTACTGACATATAAATTTAAAAAAATGACAAATTAAAATTAATCTGAATTAAATGGCAACGTTGCATGAGCGCGCACTTCAGATCTTTAAATACATTCAATATGAAAACTTTAACCCATTGATATTTTCAAATAATACGAACTAATTAAAAAACTAATCTGAAGTAAATGTCGTAACGTTTATTATATGAATTTATATTCTTTATAGCTAATTATATGAACCGAATTTATACTATTATAATTTATGCATTTTACATGAAAATTATTTACTAATCCAAAAATTTCCTCTTTAACGACATGTCTTAAAGATCACAATATTTATACCATAAATCATCAGTAATACATTTTAATTCTATTACTCGATTATTTATATGAACATAGACATCTTGTTGAGTGATAACGATGTTCCAAAGTGGTTTTACTTGCAAATTTACCAGCATCTTTACCATGACACATTCGAATGTTATGAGTAAACATTTTACTATTTTGTAAATATATTTGTTACGAAAGAGTAAGGTTAGACTGTCTCGGATATAAACAAAAACAGCAAAAATACAACTTTGCCTAATTTAATTAATTTTTATATTTTCCATTTCAATGGTAAATGTTTTGCAAACTTTCTATTTTTGTTACATTATTTTTATTAGTATATTAATTTAGCTTATCAAATACTGGATTGTAAACTTCTTTAGACTCACGTGGTAGCGAATAGGGTATTACCTGAGAATTCTCTCGGATAACACCAATTTTAATGAAAATTTGTAATAAAGCTTATCTTACTCTTCTCTTTAAAAATTATACATTCCTAATGTGCGTTTTTTGTTTTTTGGGGATGAACATTACCCCTTTTAACAAAAAATTTAAAAATCAGATTTAAGCATTAATAGAGATAAATAGATAATATAATTTATCTCTGTGTTACAACGTTTCAGCTCTTAAAAACCATCCCTTTTGAAGAAAAAAACTTTTAAATTATAGTGACAGAAGTTATAATCATGAAAAATATTGTTCCGGGCGGCCAGTTTTCAAACAAACTATACACACTGTATTATTTGAATAACTTTTTATTGTCAACCTTACTTTTGACACTTGTAGAATTAATTCAAGTTGGGTCGAGAAGCTTTCAAACTACACTGACCGCGAAAGTCGATCTGGACCATTTATATACCCTTTTGGTCGATACCGGAAGATTCCCTAATTCTCTAGAAGGATTTCCATACTATATGGGGTAATCAAAATAAGAAAAAGGAATAGTCCGGCGATTTCTAGACCTTCTATCATAGGCGTTCCATGTTAAAAATAAGGAAATCGAATTCTCTAAAAAGTTCCAGATCTTCTTTCATGGTCGTCTCCTGAGGAAATTAACAAAGGTAAAATTACTTAAATAAATTATAAACTTGTAAAAAATATACCTAAAATCCTATGAACTGCAAACTCAAACTAATACTATGAAATATAAAATGCTACAAAGTTCGTTACATTAGAAAATATACCTAAAACCCTACAAACAACGAATACAAACTAATACTATGAAATATAAAAAGCTACAAAGTTCATACCATTGCCCCCCTTCCAAACCTTGATCATCCCGATCAACCATCTTGATCTCGAAAATGGGCCAATCTGTCCAGATGCACGACTTTCATCTTCACATGAGGGCTTTTCTGAATTCGGTACACCAGATCGTTTAGTCGAGTCACTACGTTGTATGGATCTTCCCATTATTTTTGAAGCTTTGGTGAACGCCCTTTGGTTCTTTTCGGATTATACAACCAAACCCTTTCACCAACCATGAATCCACCAGTATTGGCCTTGAGGTCATAGCGGGTCTTCATTTTGTCGCTTTCTATTTGTAGTCCTCTCTGCACCTTTCCAAGAATGGCTTAGAAGACGTTCTTCCGAAGTCTCTTTCACCGTCGCAGTCTCTCTCGACGTACCTTTTCGAGGATGACCTGTACACCGTTCCTCTTCCATAACCCCATTCGCGGTCACGGGCCCTCTCGTCACGTTCTCCTCGGTCGTCGCGAGTACTCCTTCTATGTCTTCCGTAATGGTCCTTTCTTCTATCGCCTCCACCAGCAGCAATTTTTGGGCAATCTCTGTAGAAATGACCGTTGTATCCGCTGTGATAACAACACATGTTATTCGAATGGTACCGGCGACTCTGACCCCTTCTTCTCGGTCTGGCATAAGTTACTCTAATGTGACAATCGCATACTTCAACTCTATCGCAAGCCTTAACAGCAACTGCAGCATTTCTTTTATTTTTGTAAACAACAAATCCAAAACAGGGAACAATATTACTTAACCAGACTTCCTTAAGTTCACCATAAGGAGCAAAGACTTTCTCCAAGTCGTTTCTCAGAACATCATCACCTATATTAGCAATATATAAGCCGATAGCCATCAGGGCCTCTGTCAGAAATAATATTGCAAGTACAATGGCTTTGTAGATGCCCCTCTTGACCGCACTTCCAACATCGCATTCTATTTCTGCTACAAAAGCTTGTATTTTTGTTATCTTGTGTTTTCCCTTCATTCAAAAATTCTTGCAACTCCCTTATAAGCCTCCTGAAGGTTTTGTCGTTGACTTTGCAATAATCCCGGGAAATATTGACTCTTCTTATGATTCGTTCTTGGTTCCTTGATGTCTGTTTGGCTATCTCAAACTGAAGGGCATAAGCAAGAGCCTCAGAAATTTTCTTCAATCTGGCCATTCTTTGTGTCTGACTTGTTTCTGAGTTGCGTAAACCTTCAATGAAACTATTCACTGCTAACTCTTGCTTTATTTCTTCTGGGTATGTTGGGTAGGTCAAATTTATAAACCTCATTATATCCGCCTCATATTCTTGAAAACTTTCGTTGTATTTCGGTCTTCTTCCTTGGAGTTGGGCTTTATAAACTTCTTGGAGGTGGGCTTCCCCATAGCGCATCTCCAGAAAAGTAACAATGAACTCGTAATCATTCTGTTTTTCTTCAGGAGTGTTATGTAGCACCTCCATAGCTTCACCTCGTTGTGCTAGAACAAGAGCACGTGCCTTTTCCGGTGAACTCCAGTTATTGCCGATGGCGGCAGCTTCGAACTGACGGACATAGGTAAGCCAAAGTACCTTGCCGTCAAAGATAGGTGGCTTCATCACACTAGTTGCAGGAACACCATCTACCTTTATCATACCTGCACTGGCTACCTTCTCTATTTCCAAATGTAATTGTTGCACCTGTGTCTGGATTCCTGTCACTTCATGTTATATTTCAACATGTACGTCTTCTCTAATTTCGTTAATCTTCTGTTGCATTTCTTGTTCTATGCGCTTCATATCTTCTTAATTTTTTGTGATGTTTTCTTTCAGTTCCTGTTTCATGTCTTCTTGATTTTTTTTAAATTCCTGTCTCATGTCCTCCAGACTTGTTTTTAGTTCCTGTTTTATACTTTCTTTATTTTTCTTAATGTCTTCTTGGCATGTTTTTGGTGTCATCAATTCTTGTTTCATATCATCTTGGCTTGTCTTTAATTCTTGTTTCATGTCATCTTGGCTTGTCTTTAATACTTGTTTCATGTCTTGTATCATCATCAGTATCTGGTTTAAACTACCTTGAAGTTGTTCTTCCATCTTTGCTTTCTGGCTTCTAGTTTCCACTGGCATGCAATTTCAATTTACTTTTTCCTTCTTTTTCTAATTTTCTAACCTAAACTAACCTCCTCTGGATTTGATCCACTTCCGACACCAATTTGTTCCGGACGGCCGGTCTTCAAATAAACTATACACACTGTATTATTTGAATAACTTTTTATTGTCAACCTTACTTTTGACACTTGTCAAATTAATTCAAGTTGCGTCGACAAACTCTCAAACTGCACTGACCGCGAAAGTCGATCTGGACCCTTTATATACCCTTTTGGTCGATACCGGAAGATTCCCTAATTCTCTAGAAGGATTTCCATACTACATGGGGTAATCAAAATAAGAAAAAGGAATAATCCGGCGATTTCTAGACCTTCTATCATAAGCGTTCCATGTTAAAAATAAGGAAATCGAATTCTCTAAAAAGTTCCAGACCTTCTTTCATAGTCGTCTCCTGAAGAAATTAACAAAGGTAAAATTACTTAAATAAATTATAAAATATATACCTAAAACCCTATGAACTGCAAACTCAAACTAATACTATGAAATATAAAATGCTACAAAGTTCGTTACGTTGGAAAATATACCTAAAACCCTACAAACTACGAATACAAACTAATACTATGAAATATAAAACGCTACAAAGTTCGTAACAATATTATTTTTTTCACTATAAGAACAAATTGACACTGGTGGGAGATTTTCATTGTTATAATACTAGGATGTTTATTTTATATATATTAATAAAAAGACTGAAAATAATAAATTTTGATTCAAAAATAAACTCACCATCATAGTTATTTTATGGTTGGATTTTTTAAAATAACCGCTAGTTTATATTGAGTCATATATTAAAGAATATTCAATGTGTAAATTTTAACTGAAAAAAAAATAAAGCTCTTTTTGTTTTTTGCTGTGAAACTGTAAATATTCCCCAGTACTGTTTATTTTACAATTAAAAGCCCCACTTAGTGCTATGTTTAACGAAGATACCAGGCCATCCATCGGTTTGGGTTTCATGTTAAGTTCTGTTTGAAGTACACAAACTTGAGTAAATAGTAAACAACGAGAATTGTTGATTATACTTGTTAAGAGTTAATTTAAGGTTTATTTGTGGAACTACCTATCTGTAGAAAAATTAAAAGACTTACCTAGTTACTTAAGTAATTATTTAAAGTAATGAAAATAGTATAATGAAATCGCAAGGGGAAACTTAAAATACATTAGGTTTCATCTAAAATTCAAATTTTCTTCTAGTTTTTACATATAGAATGCCCAAGAAAGCACTCATATAAAAAAGATACTTTTTGATACTTTTGTATTTGTTGTTATTACACACATTTGAGGAAGATTAGTATTTTGACACCGCTATTATCTTCGATCTTACCAGTAGATTTAAGTAACAATAAATTTATTTGCACGTTGTTTATGGTCAATAGGGGAGGGGCTTTTTTGATGTTTGATAGACATAAACATTTTTAGCTAATAATGCTTTGTTTTTTTTTTGTCGTAACTTCTTTGAATATTTTTAAGTGTAAAAATTACGAAATGAGAAGTTTATAATTAATATCAACAAAATGTGGGAAATATTATTGAAAATGGGGAAGGTCAATACCTTGAACAATTTTTTTGCTGACGTAAGTAAACAAATCTTACAAAATATACCAAAACTAGAAAAATTAATATTTAAATCTGATATAAAAAATTAATTTTGTCTCAGTTTGAACTTCAAGGCTTTTACATATTAATAGTTTAAAAAATAATTCAGCTTCAGGTCCCGACAATATTTCTATTAAACTGTTTAAATAATTGCATATTTATATTTTGAAGCCTTTGGTAAGTATCATTAATTTAATTATTTCCACAAACAAAATACCTCTAGAATGGAAAAAGGTTTCAGTTACACTGGTATTTAAAAAAGGTGACTTGCACGATAAAACAAGTTATAGACCAATATCTGTAATTCATAATTTGCTAAACTAAAAATGTATTATACAAAAGCTTGTAGATTTTTTGGATTAAAAAGAAATAATTTTTGATAAACAATATGGTTTTGAAAAACAAAAAAGTCCAGAGGATGCTCCGTTCCACTTAACGAATGAAATTTTACAAAAAATAAATTTAAATAAAATATTTCTGGGAGTATTTCTGGACCTCGCCAAAGCATTCGATACGGTATGCCACAAGAGACTCTGAAATTTTTGCGACCTACTTTTCCGGTAAGGAACAATAGGTTAAAGTTAATGATATTGTTTATGGTTCCCGGGAACTGACTATGGGGGTACCGCAGGAAACTGTTCTTGGTACGGTTCTTGTTTTGGTGTATATAAACAGCATAAATGATTTAAATTTGAATGGTACTATAGTTGCGTATATAGATGGTACGGCTATTTTATTTTGTGGTGAAATGTGGAAGAATGTTTATGATGATGCAGAAACCGGTCTGTCTATGGCAGTCTACTAAGTCTAAACGTCGACAAAACTAAATTTATTACTTATTCCTTGACGAGTGCTGACCAACCAAGGCAAGGCAAAATTCAGTTACCAAACTGTAACTGTATGAGCAAATGCAATAACTGCGCTAAAATCACTAGAGTCGAACACAAAGAATATCAACACTTGGGTTGGAATGAACATATCTGGTTGAATTATACCTATAAATAATATATTATACATTTTTGAGAAGCTTCAAAGATTAAAATCGAGCTATCAAACAATATACAGGGTGTTCTATTCAAAAAGCATAACTTTGGTCTATAACTCAAAATCTGATGCCCTTAGAAAAAAACTCTACAATAGCCCGCTTTTACTTTTTCACTGAGATACGAGGGATGCTTGTAAATGGAAAATTTTCAATTTTGCCTTGTATCTTAAAAATGGAGAGGGCTAAGAAAATTTTGGTAACAAAAAATAGCACAGGTTGGTTCAGCTCATTATCTTTAATAATGACACAGATATCCTGCAAAATTGTTGAAAATTGGATACTCTGTACATAAGAGAAAGATGATTTATTGGTAGGTGTAGTAAAAAAATTAGAATATTTCAATGCTCTTTATCCCTACTAGTTTGAAATACTTTGATTTATTTCAAAAATAAATATTATGAATACGTAACCAATTTCTACGAGTATAATAAAAATATTTACAAATATTTTTCTTTACATAAAGACATTTATAATATTTATATTACGAATAGCTAAATTTCCCAAAATGAGTAACACTATTTTATGAGCATGTTCTGACTCATTTTTGGAATTTTTAAGTTCAACATATTTCTTTTAATGGATAATTAAACAGATTTTCTTTACACAAAAGCAAGAATTTACACTACTTTTTATAAAAAATGATAAGTATGTCAGTAAGGTTATAAAATGTACAATTTGTGCCAAGAAATCGCAAGATTTAATCTTTTTTCATCAAATAAATTTTTTATATGTTGGTTATTTAATCAGGAAGTAATAATTTTGGATCAAATAACAACGTTCCTGAAACCATCGGGATTTGCATAGTGCCCAACGAAAGCGGTAACGAACCCCCAGTGAACGCCCAGGCTTTTCATTTGGACGACAACGGGTCCGGAGCAACTGGGGGCGTTAAAGTGATCGAGGTAGGCGGTAACATATTAAAGAAATTAATAATATACACTTCGAAACTTTTCTTCTTATCGTAAAGATAACAATATAATTTCTTTTATTTTTATCCGAGAGAACTCTTTTCAAGTTTGTTAGTAATGACAACTATTACGCGATTCCCATAATCTAACATGGAAGCTGGTATTGATTTAATTACACAATGAGTGCCCCTATATCGCAAACAAACGAATGCATGCAAGTCGATGCGTGCACAATTAAGGTCTTAAAATATAGGGATCTAGAAATTAGTCTCATTAATTATTGTGTGCTTTCCCAATAATCCTTATATATGAGTAATATATGATGTCTTGAATCATAATAATTAATATAAAGGTGAACAGTTGATAAGTAAATAGAGAAAGAGATAGAGAGAATTTATAATTATTGATGCATCGCCAACTGTGGCCATACAGTATGATTGTATTATCTTTTATCAATTTGACGATAGCCACAATAAATACTTAAATTGAGGCTGATTGAAAGTTCAGTATTAGATTATGCCATATATATTTATTGTTTTTAGAAATTTAATAACGTTATTCATATTACTAATATTAATTTCGAGGGATTCAGCCACTGAAGTAGTTGAAATGTTATGATTTGTAAAACTGTTTTATATTCTTCACATTTATTAAATATATGTTTCACTGTCAGGATAGTATTGCGGTAACTACAAAGAGGAGGGTTATTGCCAGAAACAAGGAAAGCATGGGTAAATCGAGAGTGGCCTGAGTAGACGACAAATTTTTGTTTGATTCTTCCTTGGAAGTTTTAAATCTAGAAAATCATTGTGGAGATGAGGTAGAACATCCCTTAGTATATTGTTGCCCTCAAAATATCCCAATCAGATTCAATAAGGTTAATAATACATGCATTAGTCAGAGGATGAAGGTCTATAACATAGGATGTTGTTTGTAGAAGAAACTGTAGCTAATCTTGCCAGCCTATCTGTCTCTTCTTTGCCTCTTATATTTGTATGGCTAGGAATCCACATAAATTTAATAACGTATTCTTTTAGTTCACATTTTTTTTATAGCGTATTCTATGTGAAAAGGAATGTGTAGATTGAAATGAATTTAATTTTGTGGGTTGAATTTAGGGAGTCTGAGGTTATCAACCACTTATCAGGGGAGGATTTATGAATAATGATATTGCTTGTTCTATGGCAAACAACTTCGACGAAAGGATGCTTTACCACCTATTAATCCTGTATGATTCCGAGTGGATAGATGAGAAAAATGCAGAACCAGTTGAGATTGGGTATTTTGAACCATCCCTATTCCGTATTCCGTGTTGTATGTTCTCATAGTTTTTTGGATTATTAGATTAGGAGGAAGAGGGTAAGATGTATTAGAAAAACAGCTAACGATATTGGAAATTCAGACAATGGAATGTGAAGGGGCTTAGATGGATTACAACAGAGTTTTGCTGAATATGTAAGGAGGAGAGATGATCTTCTATAACGAAAAAGGAGAATCCGACTCAGACAGTTCAGACTTGGAATAGGACTGGTACTAAATTCTCTCAAGGCTAACCTTAATGAAGTATTCTGGATAGTTTCTAGAGAATTAATGTAGCATGGACGAGATGATATGTATATTTGGTCATAATCCAATTTGGGCCTTGTAACGATTTGTAAATAGTTAAAAGGGAGTAGGAGTCTGAGCCCTAAGACGTTTCTGATAGCATTTTTAAAGTATTGATATCTTTACCACATTTTCTCTTTACATAATTAATGTGCTCTCTCCAGTTCAATTTGTTGTCAAGATTAGCCCCAGAAATTTAGTTGATATGTTATAGGTTATTGGCAAATTTAATAGTTCAAAATTTTGTAGTCAATGAACAATTTCTTTTTCTAGAAAAATATATGCATGATGATTTGCTTGGAAAAAGGTAAACCCATGATTGTGTTAGACCATCTAGAAAGGGAATTCAGGCAGTTTTGGAGAAACTTTTCACTAGTTCTAGGAGAGAAAGATGATGATATGAAATGTTCTAGGGAAAGTAGGATCTTATGCTATTTATTGCTATTAAGAAAAGATAACTCGAAGAGGATCCCTAAATCAGACTGTTCTCCAATAGATAAGTGTTAGATAGGCAGCTTCATATTTGAACTTGTAAGGTTTATTTTCGATACGAAATTTAAGGGGAAGGTATGGAGATTTCCCCTAATCTCCCAGTTGAATAACCTCCTAAAACGACATATTTCCATGTGAAGTCATACGTATGAGCAAGATCAAGAAACATTGCTAATAAGTAGTTTTTAAAATAAAAACACTTGTGAATATCCAAGTTAAAACCCATAATATGATCAATTGTTGATAATTCCTCTCTAAATCCATACTGATTGGAATTTAATTATTAATTTTTTCCAGGGACCACATAAAACAGAAATTAAGCATTCAAGAATATTACTGAGATGGCTAGTTAAAGATTTAGGGCGATAGATTTTAACTGAATACCTAGCCTTTCCTGATTTATTTATTGGTATTAAATAGGAATGTCTCCATTCTTTAGGGAAGATACCTTTTGGCCAGATGATGTTATAAAAATTCAATAGTAAGTTTAAGGCTTTTTCAGGAAGATTTTGAATTGTTGGAATGAGGATGTCATTGAATCCCGGAGCACTATTTCCACTACTTTGAAGAAAATAATTTAATTCTCTCAGGGTAACAGGCAGATTATATGAGAATTCTTCATGTAAACTAAAATTTATTACAGATTTCTCTAAGAATATTTTAATCTGCTTAAAATGATTGTTGAAAGAGTCTTTGCTAGACATCATTATAATGTTTCGCGAGTAGTTCCAGAATATCATTTTTATTATTTATGCAGCCATCATCAGTGCTGACACTATGTATGTAACCTTTGATGTTTTAGACGACTTATCTTATTCCAGATCTCCTGAGATGAAGTTTTAGCATTAGTTATAGATTCATATTGATTCTATGATCCTCTTTTAGATTATTTAATTACCTTCTTTGCTAGGGCTCTGGATCGTTTAAAAGCAATCAGATTATCAAGGGTAGGATGATGTTTAAGTCGATTTATCGCGGTTTTCATTTGATTAATGACCAACCAGCCCTCCTGTGACCACCAAGGGACTGGAGTTCGGTTAGGATTTATTTCTTTATGAGGAATGCTGGCCAGGAATGCTTACTGAATCGCAGAATTGAACACTTCCACAAATTTGTCAAGATTTGCTATGTCTAATTCTATACATATGAGTTTTTTAGGCATCCCAGTCAGTCTTGGACAAGTCAAAGGGTCATTTTGTATGTGAAGTTGAGTGCCATTGGAGAAGTTTGCCAAGGACTGGAAAATGGTCGCTTCCATAATTATCATCCAGTGGCTCCACTGATATTGGCCAACCAGCCATAAGCAGAAATAATAAAAGTTTTAGAGCCATCTGAGATTGAATTAAGTGTCTTCTCGAATCAAAAGAGTTACAGCCCCAGATAGTGTTGTGAGCACTAAAATTTCCTGCTATGAAAAAATGTAACAGTAATTATGCCAATAAATCCGATATCAGCATACTGGTGAGATTTGTAGAATTAGATATATTACTTGAGCAAAAGTTTGTTATTCTTATTGCAACAGCTTTTAAATCAGAGTTAACATTTAAGAGGGAAAATTGAATATGTTATTTAAAGACGATAGCAACTTTATCTTATTTATCATTAAAAATAAGGATGACTTTGTATAAAGTTGCCTGTTCAAAAAGTTTGTAGTGTGTCAAATATTATTAGTTTAACATTTTTGTATTGTAAAAATGCTATAGGGCTTTTGAGTTTTGTTATTAGTTGGTCACGATGGCGAAACGCGACGCTGCATTAGGATCGTGAAAGTGTCTGGCAACTTCCCCCCCCCCCCATACTCCCAAAGAGAGAGGCTAGATCCGCCTCTGAATAGAACACTACAGAAATGTCACTATTTCTTGCTATTTGACAAGTATTAATACAAATCATGCTAGGGCGATTAAATTATACGCACGAAGATTATGTAAATTTCTTTATCTATGTGGAATTTAACAAAGTTTTATCACAAACATGCCAGACATTTGCTGATTGATATCCGATAAACAAAAACCGTCACGGAAAAGTATTATACAAATATTAAAAAATTTCAAACATTTTGGCATCTTTAAGGCAAAATTGCATAAAAGAGAATCTATTTTCAATGATGAAAATGTCGAAATTGCAATTCTGGAACTTTCGCGGTATATCCTATGACATCGTTAAGATAAGTGGCTATCCAAACAGGATATCTAAGAGCTGAATAGAATTCTGTTAAAGCACAACTTCCACTGTTATTTAGTGTCTTTGGTTCAACATCTAAGATACAGATTTGCCGAAAAGAGTGCAATTTTGCTAATGTTATTAACGATGTTACAAGTGAACGAAAAATTGCCAGATCCCATTGTTGGAGTGATTCAAATTCTCATGCAGTAAGAAACCTGAAAATTTAATATATTTTGTGCTATAAGAAATGATAGAATAGTAAAACTACATTTTTATGAAAATGCCAAAACAAAAATTTATACAAGTTTATAGCTTATTATCTTTTCTTCCCGAGCTTTACCCCTTTTTTACTTTATATGGCTTATAAATACTGTACTTTGTAACATAATTTGGAAATGTACTCGTATTTATGTATATATTATACTATAGCGTTTACCAAAGTTAGCAATACTACGAAGTTTTAAATATGTTGTTTTTGTGGTTAAAATTTAATTTTTAAAGAAATAAAGTTTATGGGTCATTTTTATAACGTTAAAATGCATATTTATTAGGAACTGCGCAAACCAAACTGTTAATGGTATATTTATAGTATGTTAGCAAATTAAAAACCAGTAATACATCTATTTTATTTAATTAAAACAACACTTTGATAGAAAATAAGAAAGAGTACTTATTAAAATATAAAATAAATCTGATCACGTTTTGTTCTTCATATTCGTGCATTTGCAATGTTATATTATTATTTTAAATTAGAAACAAAACTTTAGAGGAAATCTACATTAAATATGCGTATCACATCGTTGCTTTTCGCATTTTTGCCTGCTGATGCTACTAATGCCGGCAGGAAAATCCGAGTGGCATGACGTGGTAATGTGTGAGCTAATACGAGTATACGTGAAGTGGTATCAAGGCAGTATTAAATACATCTGTCTGCAGACTGCTCGGCATATTTGATGCATAAAATTGCTTTTTTCGTATTTCAATATATAAACCAGTTTACGAAAAAAAAACTTTTTTGGAAAATTTGTTGACGTACCATTTTAATATCATGTGAATATAGTATTGCTGGAGTACGACCAAAAAAACGAGTAGCTGTGTAAAAAAAATCTTATAATTTTATTTAAAAAAATACAACAAAATTTTACCAAGAAAGTTATTTAGAATTAATTAGATTTATTCTTTTTTGGGTTTTGGTCATAATATTTCTTCATGAGAAATTTACACATGTTTTTGCTCTTACGTTTCGATCTATTTTATGATTCAAACTACCTTCAGATAATTAAGCTTGTTGAGTAGTTGTTCACTTTATTAAATTACATTTAACTTTTTTATATAAAACACACTGGTATAATTTTTCTATTTTTTGTGCGTCTCTTTTGTTGGATATTTGAAAATTTACTAGTCAACGTTTAAAATGCATTAAAAAGTATAAAAGAATTTCTCCTAGCCTCATACAAATTTATATTTCCATACAGATTCCTAACCTAATACACATTGTCCTGAAAATTTCTGATTGTGATTTTTTAACACCTATGAAAATACTTGTAAGATTCAAAACGAAAACTGGGTAGTGCATGTAATAGATAATAGTAAGGTGTGTAGAAAGTACCTGTCATTGAGAAAACACAAAACAGTTATTATCTATTACACCCCACGTTTTTCGTTTCAAATCTCACAAGTATTTCATTGCTATTAAAAATTCACAATTACAAATTTTTAGGATAATATGTATACAGTTAGCAATATGTAACAGGCTGGGAGAAACTATTTTATAATTGTTAATCGGTTTTTGAAAAGCGGTACGCATTTTTTTTTATTTAACTAATTATTTTCTGTTTTTTAGTTTTAAATCGATTGCCAAATTTGTACCGAATAGACAGATAAATAAGTACGGCAAGAAAGTGAGTTAACATTGCATTGTCAACCAGTTGACAAGTCAAATGTATCGATTTGAAGATAAATAAATACTCTATCGACTCATGACATTAAATACGGGAAATTCCATCTATAATAACGGCGTGAAATGAAATCCAAAATATAGATTTTTATATAATAATTTTGGACATCCTGTATAAAAAAAAAAGAAATTTTAGACTACTGCAAGATGAAATGATTCCTGTTAAAATTTCAACCAAATTTTTGCTAAAAATCATGAACCATAGTATGGGCATTAAAATTTAATAATTTGGCTACGTTACATTATAAATCCTGGAAATTTTAAGGTTGAAAAGAGGATTTAATGAGACTCCAATAATATAGGTCACTATATTTTTTAAAAAAAAGTAAGTCTCACGTTTTTTTGCTACTCCCTGTATAACTCAAAATATTTTTAAAATGTACTTCTTTTAACCCCATTAACATGTAGCCAGTAACATTTTTCATCGCTTTAACAATATAGTCGTAATTGAACACGGGAGAATTAAATGAAGACTCTGTATAATAGTGAGCAGAGAGATAACTTCATTTTTACCTTCAGAAACAAACAGAAATCATACTTTTTCCGTAGTGTTAATGCTTGGGCATATTGCGAAAGATTTAAAATGTAATTATAAATAAAATCCGAAATAACAATATATAAAGTTATATAAAATATTTTCCATATTTAGGCGTATAAATTAATTCTAAAATAAATGACTTTTCTTAGTAATATTTTGAAGTATTTTATCCTCAACCAAAAATTAATTTTTTATTCCTACCCTTAAATTCCTTTCTATCTCAGTTTTGATTTCAGGATGTACAGAGAATGTTACTACTTTATTTTATTTTTTTAGTAGTTTAATAATAATCACCTTATATAAAACCCGGCAACTTCCACTATGTACATATATTTAGGCAAAACCTGTACTTTCAAATGTCTCATTAGTAAGAGTAAATAATTTACATTTTGTATTGTCAGTGTCCGATTTAGTATTTCTTCGTCTCGAGTCTAGTTTCCTCAGAATCCAGAAGCTACAAAACAGTTAAATGTTGATGTCTTTGTCGTCAGATTTTATGTGTTACTCTATGCCTCGGGATAAATTCAGTTAAGATAAAGTAACGTCAACCTAACTTAGTTTAAGGAGCTCATTTAATGAGATATTTAGAGTTCCTTACATAAAAGGTTAAATAAAATGATCTCTATTTGATATCAAGGTTATTTATTTGTTTTGCATTAACTGAAAAACTGACGTATCACATGCCAAATGTACGATAAATTAAGCTTCAAAACAAATTGCGCGAAAAGGTGAAAAAAAAGGATTACGAGCGGCAGCCTTGCGGAACTCGAACTGAGACTTCACGATTACATTTTTGGCAAGGGCCGAATGTTCAGATGGTTTTGAACCAAAACCGAAACTTTAGCTGAGCCGAAATCGAAATCGAACCTTCAATCAAATACTGCTAACGTACTAAATATTTTTCATTATTTTTCAAAATTAGTTTCTTTGAATTTTACAAACTATTAGTAAACAAAATATTTTATTTGACTCGCAAGAAAAACCACACATTAACATTATTCAAAATGAGTGACAAAGAACTGTATTAACATATCCCCAAACTTTGCAGCAGTATGCAGAATATTCGTAATATAAGAAATAAATTAATTTTTGCAAAATCCAAATAAATTCTATGAAATACTTCCACACGACAAACTTTACTTTTAATTGCGCACATCTTGAAATATTGTCTTTTCTGTCAAATTACACCTATTCGAGATGTGATATCATCGATATAAAAGTATATAGTAAAAGAGTACTCTTTAAAGTTAATCCAAGCTTTCGAAAATCTTTATTATCATTTTCATCTTCAGGGAGACTACAATAGGTACAAAAAAAGAGAAATTAGTGAGATAATTTTCCCCAAAAATTTTAAATAATTTTCATCTTTATTTGAAGTTGTCCACTAAGATATTAAAAGGTTATATGACAATTTACATTTGCAAAAGAGATTAAAAACTAGGGTCACAGACCAATTTACAACACTTTGATACTTAAAATTGACTTTAAAATTTAAAATAAAAAATATAAAACAGGAGGAACCATTTTGTTAGTTCCTTCCCAAATCACAAAAAATGGTAAAATGAATTTGAATTATGACGTTAGGAAAATTGTCAGTTGTCAGTAGGGCTGCCAACTCTAAGTAATTATTTTTAAGTTTTATTAAGATGAAACTTCTATTAAGGGTAATTATGCAGTAAATGGTCAGCCATGCTGAAAGTATTCGGATAGGAAAAAATTTTGTTAGATGTCAGCAGGGCTGCTACTTTTAATAATTTCTTCTAAGTTTAAGTGGGATAAAATTGTAATTAAAGTTAATTGTGCAGTCAATGCTCAGCCATACTGGAATTATTATTTAGTTATTATCTAAGGAAAAACTGTAATCATTATTGTTGTAATATTTGTAAATGTTGATAAAGATTTATCCAACGATAAAAGATACAAATATATTTCACTCAAATGTTTAATATAAGTTTTTTTGTTTAAACCATTAGGTCCTTGTGAGGTAAAGGCCATCCTCTTAGCAATAATCGACTGGGTTGAAAGTATCCTCACTGACCCACAATCCATATTATGTAATTGGTTGTTAGCATATTCCAATTAGTTTTCAATCCAATATTGTTTATAGCATTTCCTGTGCTGATTGTGACAGGAAGAATTACATTACACCGAAGGGAATGTGTACAACATCCTGTAAGATGTGCACTTGCTGAACATGCTAACAACCAAGTACATAATATGGATTATGGGTCAGTGAGGATACTTTCAACCCAGTCGATTATTGCCAAAGAGGCTTTTCTTAGAGATGGCCTTTATCTCACAAGAACCTAATAGCTTAAATAAAAAAAAACTGATATTAAACATTTGAGTGAAACATATTTGTATCGTTGGATAAATCTTTATCAACATTTACAAATATTAATACTAACTAAATAATAATTCCAGTATGGCTGACCATTTCTGCATAATTACCTTTAATTACAAATTCATCCTAATTAAACTTAAAAATAATTAGTGAAAGTGGACAGCCCTGCTGACATCTGACAAAATTTTTTCCTATCCGAATAATCTCAGCATGGCTGACCATTTACTACATAATTACCTTAATTACAGTTCCATCTTAAGAAAACTTAAAAATAATTACTTAAAATTGGCAGCCCTACTGACAGCTGAAATTTTCCTAACCTCATAATACAGATTCATTTTACAATTACATGTGACTCGGGAAGGAAGTAACAAAATGGTTCCTCCTGTTTTATATTTTTTATTTTAATTTTTAAAGTCAATTTTATGTATTAAGTTGTCGTAAATTGGTGTGTGACCCTATTTTTTGATCTCTTTTACAAATGTACATGGTCATACAACCATTTAACATCTTAGTGATCAACCTCAAATAAAGATGTAAGTTATATCTAATTATTGAGAAAATTATCCCATTAATTTCCCTTTTTTTGTAACTATTGTAGTTTCCCTGTAGACGAAAATGATAATAAAGATTTTCAAAAGCTTGGATTAACTTTAAAGAGTACTCTTTCACTTGTTGCACACCCCAATATTAACTAGTGTATCTTAAATATATATATATATATATATATATATATATATATATATATACATTTATATATATATATATATATATATATATATATATATATATATATACATTTATATATATATATATATATATATATATATATATATATATATATACATTTATATATATATATATATATATATATATATATATATATATAGATCTTAAACTATTCACATTTGATTATTTTTTTTTAAATTACCTGATAATTGCAGCGGAATCATTATTATAACTGTTAGCAGGAATATAATTACTAACATAAAGCAAAAATGCACCAGTGCCTTGACCAAGTTTCCCTGAACAAATAGATTAGAAGATAGGGAACCATCGAATGGTAGGTGAGATCACCGATCTGACGCCATAGGATTACGGATTAGAGCCATTTAAAATATTATATCACTTTTAAATCACGTGATAATCAGAGAAAATTTATTTATCTCAAATAGACAGACGCCTTATATGCGTAAAAACACTTTTTCGTGCGTCTTTCAAGGCTGGAGGCCTAAAATATCGATAAGCATATTTTAACCGACTCCTAAAAGAAGGAGGTTCTAAATTCAACCACTTTTTTTTAGGTTTTGTCCAAATTTGTTGCTGAGGGGTCCTGAGAGTGCAAATAACAATTTTAAAATTGTTTTTAAAAAATTCAATAAGGCAAATGCAATATGGCTGTCTAAAAATATTGTATTTTTGGATTATATCCAAAAATGGAATCTTGCAGGTTTTCGAGGGTGTAGATTATGATTAGATTAAGAATTTAAAATTATATTTTTGGAGTTCAATATGACAGGTTGAAAATTTTACGTTATTACCATTTTTTCAAAATTTATATTAGGCAGCGTTCGGAATTGGAGGTAAGTTAATTTTTTCATATTAATAAGGCAGATATAATATGAGAGACTAAAAATGTTTCCGATTTTGCCCAGATTGATATTGGGATTTTCTTGCGGCGTATATTACGAATCCTAAATTAATTTCTTCATACTCGATATGAAGGACTAAGAATGTACATGTCTTAAGTTCTTTGAATATCGGTATTGGATGGTTTTGGGGAACTAAACTACGAGTCTAATTTTTTTTTTTTTTAATTTAAGATACTACAGCAGACTAAATATTTGTTTGGTACAATTTGATTCAAAACTGATGTTGATGTTGTTTATTTGATACAGCAGAACTGGGTTGAGAGGTCCTTACACTGCAGCCTTCAAACTTACTGTGTTGCCTGCTCACTAGGTTATCCTCTGGGTATAGCGTTTCAGATGAATTGATCCCTCCAGTAGGCCAAAGCTTCGCACTCGAAGGTGATATGTGGGACCGCCTCGTCCTCTTTATCGCATAGTCTACACAATGGTTCTTTATTGGATATACTTATAAATATGTAGATGTGATCTAGCTGTAGAGGTCAGTTATAAGTCCTAACATTACATTCATTTGTTGTCTGCTTAAACGTAGAATTTCACGGCTTATTTTGCCAGATGATCTGCTCAGCAATAGCCCACTGCGCTTGTGGCCCGCAATGTTGTCCCAGTGCATTTAGTGTTGCTGATTTGTCCACCAGGATAGCCACTCACAAATAGCAGCCTTTTTATTTCAAATACTGGCACCCAGACGAAAGTGGCCCTGTTGTGTTTTGCCAGAGCAATAAGACTTTGAAGATAGTCCTAGATCTGTTTTGATGTTATTTGAAAGACGCTAGAGCCTTCGGCGCTGTCTCACTATCAGAGAAGATGTCAACGATCCTGACTCTGTAACCCCTTCTCAAATTCTTCCAAAGACAGACATCGATAGCGCGAATTTCTGACTTAAATACTATGATATGCTGCCCTAATGCTATACTTATATTAAGTCTGGGTGTATTCCTGCTTATTCCAGCGCCAAGATGAATGGTGTAGGTTGGTTGTAGGTATGGTTGTAAGTTTCAGACATGGTATCACTGCTGTTGGGATGCTCCTCATAGCACTCATGATTCATAGGCAGGCCAGTCTTCGGAGTTTGGAGAGCTCCAGAGGGGCCCGTCTTTGTAAGGTTTTTGATCACCATACTACCGAACCATAGGTTATCATGGCTCTTACCACCACAGTATATAACCAGTGCACAATGTGTGGCTTTAATCCTCACATCTTTCCCAGTACCCTTTTTGGTGCCATAACGGACATTTTACCTTTAGAGATAATTTTCTGCAGGTGTGAGTTCCAGGTAAGCTTTGTATCCGGGGTTACATCTAGATATTTAACTTCCTGGCTCCTCTACAGTTGTGTAATGAAGAGAGTTGGTAATTTTAAATCATCCAACTTTCCTCTTTTAGTAAAGGATATGAGTGTGGTTTTTCCAGAATTTACCGTAAGCTGCTTATTACTATACCACTCCTCCACTATAGTTAGGGCCCTTTACATGAGCTCCGATAACATATTGTCATGTTTTCCCACAATGAGTATACTTCTATACTAAATTTCACAGAAGCGTGGATAGTACCCCTCCCTGTGGACAGCCCTTGGCTATCGACACCTCCATTGTTTTCTCCAACAGTTTAGACTGTGTTCGTCTGCCCTGAAGCATGTTCTGGATCCACTGCACTTAGTATCTTCAATGACATATTTTCTGGCTAACTTTTTCATTGAGGCGAAGGAGGTGTGATCAGTGCTATTTCATTGCTGTCTGAAGTAGACTCTGTTCTTCTTACCAGGTGATGTAGAGCTGACTCACATGACCTTCCTGATTGGTAGGCATGTTTGTTGGAGTGTAGTGACCTCTCTTTAGAAGAGGTTTCCCGTATATGCCTTTCAACCAGTTTCTCTATTAGCTTCAGCAGAAAATATGATTAATGGCACTGGAGTGATGAGCCCTTTGTCCTGCTTTAAAAGCATGTGGTGACTTCATCGAGTCGCGTTACCTTATAACTTTCAAACCATTCTATAGCCCACAGTATCTTGTTATGGATTATTATTTGGTTTGCTGTTTCCCAGTCTCTTTTTAACTCTTTTCTGGTCAGGGTTGGTGGATTTATTTTATCATCTATTGTGGCGCCAGGGATGATATCGGAGTCTGACAGATGCGTCCGAAAAAGTATTTCCACAGTTTCCCCGCCAGTCTCTGTAAAGTTCCTATTCGATTTTTGCCGTGCCTGGGGAATTTTTTTCAGAATCTTGTGGAGGTGTGCAGCTTCAGAAGTGCTTTTGACCTCTTGACATAGTTTTTTCCAGAAGCTTCTGTTCACTTCTCTTATTTTTTTTCTAGTAAATGGAGAATTCTCAGATTCAAAGAGTTTTTTATGGTTCAATTTAATGTGATCTACAACTATGGACAAAATATGTAGTTTTTGAGTCTTTTAAAATTCAACTCAATTCAAATCTCTCAAAAATCGAAAAATAAAATTTTTATAAAAAATATAACCGACCTGTAAAAACGCGCAAAAAAGGAAAAAGTATTAATATGTTTTTATATGAATTTGAAATTTCTGAATTCGGCGCCACATTATTACTAAATTAAATATATAAATAATTATAATACTAGCAGAAGTTACATACAAACTACGCTAAGAAAGCAATTACAAATAAAATTTTTCTCAATCTTTATATGTGAACCACATTTTGGCAGATATTAATTTGGTACCGACTCCAAAATATTTAATTTCATATAAAAATTTTCATTGTTATTTTTCATTTGTTAGCGCTGTTTTCAATATTTTTATAAAAATTTTTTGAAACAATATTGTTCACCAAATAAAAATGTTCTGGAGCGGTTTCAGGATAAATATTTATTTAGAAAATTCTATAAAAGCATTTACATACGTTTATAATGACAAAAGTTTTACTAAATGCAACATTATAGTGAAATAATTTCCAATAAACTTTGTCCTCGCAAAACATCATAAAGCAACGTTTTATCACTAAAACACTGGATAAAACCCCATTCGAGTTTCCGGTGACATTTTAAATGGAACTCCGGTTAAGCTGTTTTGCCGTCACATTCGCTGCATAGATGCTAATGGAGTTTGAAAAAGGAAATGTGCTCCTGCATCAGATAGCCGAAACTTTATGCTGATAAACTTCCGGATTGAAAGTTTTTTGTCTTTCTCGTCTGCTTTAACTCGAAATTGAATATTAAAACTGGAACTATTTAATTTTTCGAATTTTAGATTTTATTACCAAAGTAATACCTAGAGCGATCATATTCAGTAAATACATTGTGTTTGTACATTAAAGTAAAATATACTGTATTTGCTTAAAAAGTAAGCTTGACGCTATATTCAAAAAGATTGCGAAATGGATGGGCTAGAAAATAGATAAAAGAATGAGACTATTGCCTTTTTACACATTCATGTTTTAAATCTAGAATTTCACCCCTGGTTCGCTGACATGGTCTAACTTTAAAAATGGACTAAAATGTCAGTAAATTGTTTAAGTACAACAATAAGTCAAGCAAGTTGTGAACCTTAAAAATTCAAGGATAAAAAATGATTTTCTTGTACTTCAATGGTAACTAAATCGGGTCTAAGTCTTAAACCTTCTTAGTGAATCATGTTAATATTTAATGTTAATTTTGATCACTCTGTATTTATTTATTATCAAATTATCAAGACAGTCCACTTAAGTAGATCTTCTTCTCGAAAGAAACCAACCTGAATTAAATAATAAAGCCTTTCATCTAGAAGAAATTGAGAGATGTTTAGGCCTGCCAACCCCTTTTTTGACATAAAATTTAAAATATGTCAAAAACAGTTAGACTTAGGTATAGGACAAGAACGAAATAAAATATAGGATTGTTTGAAGGTCATAGACAACGATGTTTCTTGCGAAATAGTAGATATCTGTTGGACTTCCATCGTCTTTATTTTTTTTGTTGAATATCACGACGTTTCAGCTAGTAGTTATCTCTTGCCGTTTTCAAGTGAAACTACATGACTATTTATACTAAAGTAAATGCAGTGGAGTGTGACTGAGATGGATGTAGTCATGCCTGCTATGACAAAATTACATTTTTTTATGCTTCATTTAGTTTTAGTTTACAATTATTAAGAAGTGGTTTCCACACTTCTCTTATATCTATAGATGATTTATTAAAACAAATCGGGTTCTGATGTATAACTGCGGCTTCTTTGAATTTCCGTTTTCTCCAATGTTGTTCTCGGTGTAGTATTTTAGCTTCAGACCATTTTATGTGGTGTCCATGAGTCCAGGCATGGTGGGCGGCACCAGATTTGTCTGTTTCTCCTCGAGATGTGCATTTTTGATGTTCTTTGATCCTTACATCAAGAGATCTCTTTGTTTTGCCAACGTAGGAATTGCCACATTCACATGGTATTTGATATGCACAGTTCTTCATGTCCCTTTGAGCTGTTGGTTTGACCCTAGTGAGCCGACTTCTCAGAGAGTTATTTGAATTGAAAACAACGTTGATTTTATATCGTTTTCCTATCCTTCTAACTTTTTCTGAAATGCCTTTAACATAGGGGATATTCAAAACTGGTTTTCGTTCTTCATTCATTGTCGATATTGTCCTATTTCTGCGTTGTTCTAGAAATTTATTCACTAGATATTTTGAGTATCCGTTAGCTGTCAGATCATTTTTAATGTAATCTATGTCTTTCATCAAGTTCTCGTTGGAGTTGCAGAGAGTTAAGGCTTTATCTACGATATTTCTTATAATTCCTTGTTTGATGTTGTTGGAGTGATTAGATGAATAATTAAGGTGTAAACCGAAGTTCGAATTTGTCTGACATTTCTTTCAACCAAGACATCTGAGAAGGGTAATTTATTTTCTACTTCTTTCTCCTTAGTGAGTTTAATAGTTGGGCTGATATTGTTGAGATGAAAAAGAAAGTTTCGAAGTTCTTCGTCGTTTTCACTCCAAATAATAAAAGTATCGTCTACGTATCTGAGTCATAACTTTAGTTTCTTAGTTGTGAATTCATTTGCAAATGTCTCGAACCATTCCATGAAAATATTTGCGACCACCGGTGATAGTGAAGATCCCATCGGTAATCCATCATCCTGGATGTAGAATTTTTCCTTCTCTTGAAAATAGGAATTAGTCAAACAACTTGCCAACAAGTCCATAATGGCGTGCGGTGGTAAAGATGTTCTTTCTGCTAAGGTTTGGCCTTCTTTAAGTTTCTTTCTTATAATTTTTAGTGACTTCTTAACTGGAACGTTGGTGTATAGGCTTTCCACGTCAAAGCTAATAAAATGGTCTTCCGATTGTACGTATAATTTCTACGAAATGTTGCGAGTTCTTAACCCAGGACGATGTATTTCCTTATAATGGTCTCAGAATTGGAAGGAGAAATTTGGCAAGTTCAGAAGTCGGAGAGTTCCGGGAACTCGTTATAGATCGTAAGGGTATGTCGTGCTTATGTATTTTCGGGAGTCCATAAAGATGTGGGGTTTTGCTATGGTGTGGCGTCAACTGAGTCCGGATCCTCTCAGGAATATACCGTTCATGTTTCTTAAGAATGCTATAAATTCTTCCTTCAATTGCAGATGTGGGATCTTTAGCAAGAGATGTATAACTTCCTTTCCTTAAAACTTCGTCAATTTTTTGATTGTATGTCTCAGCATTCATTACGACTGTAGCATTTCCTTTATCCGCTGGTAGAATTTTTTTTTGGACACCACATAAAATGGTCTGAAGCTAAAATACTACACCGAGAACAACATTGTAGAAAACGGAAATTCAAAGAAGCCGCGGTTGTACATCAGAACCCGAGTTGTTTTAGTAAACCATCTTTAGATATAAGAGAAATGTGGAAACCACTTCTTAATAATTGTAAACTAAAACTAAATGCAGCATAATAAAATGGGATTTTGCTATAGTAGGCATGACTGCACCCATCTCAGTAACACTCGACTGCATTTACTTTTAGTATAAATAGTCATGTAGCTAAGGGATTTATTGAGTTTCCCTTGAAAACGGCTAGACATAACTACTAGCCGAAACGTCGTGATAGTCAACAAAAAATAAAGACAGTGGAAGTCCAACAGATATCTACTATTTCGCAAAAAAAATATAGCAAAAAGGCATCAACTTCCGGTATAACCGAAATTGCTACCATCTGAAAAATATTTTAGCCGAATTACACCTATCGACTTTAGTAAACTGCTAGATTTTAAAAAATTTCCAAAATCATCATTTCTTGTTTTCAAGATTAAAAATAAACATATTTTAAAGTTTCTAAGCTATTACAAAACAAGCTGCACTTGTATGCTGATATTATAAAGAAATAAGAATCATAATTTTGGTTCAACATTTTTTTATAAAATATAATTTTCTTCTTGGGCGCACAAATCTCATTTTAATACAACTTTTTATTTTCTTAGTTTAAAACTCACATTCAACATCTGCAAATTAAAAAGTTTTAATTAAATAGTTAATTGAATACCGGCCAGAAGGAATGGCAAGAAATCTCCATTCAGAAATTTATCAGTATAAAGTTTCGGCTATCTGTTGTGGGACACACATTTCCTTTTTCAAATTCCATTAACATCCATACTGAAAGTGTAGTAGCTCGAAGTTCAATTTGAAATGTCAAAGGAGACTCAAGAAACATTTCATGTAGTCTTTTACTGATAAAACTTAACTTTATGGTTTGTTTTATCGGCAGCAGTTTCACTGCTTTTTATATTTCGGTTCCAGTTTAAGATTCGAGTTTTTATGAGAACTTTTTTATTTTTATTTTCTTTTTCATAAACTTATTTATTATATTTAAATAAAGAAAGATTTGGTCCTAAGATATACAGATGGTTCTTACTGATTTTAAAATACTAAAAATTAGATAGTAAGTTTTCAAATTAAAGGTTATGAAGTAGTAAAGCAGTTTTTGTACCCTTTGTGCGATTTACGAAACAAGCAAGTCAAAAACAATGACTATGAATAAAAGTTAGATTAATTTTCATAAATTACATGAACGCCTGATGCTGATGATGTAATGTTACATTATACGATTTCTTATTATGTTTTTGTGCATCGAATGTTGGCGATCATGTTGGCGATTTACGAGACAAAATATATAATATTATATCTTTCTAGGTATCTCATTAAGTGATGAAAATAGGAAAGTTTCTCTGTCTTCACAGTATTCATGATGTTTCTGTCCTTCCTCGTTATATATATATATATATATATATATATATATATATATATATATATATATATATATATATATATATATATATATAAATATATATATACGTCCGAAGCTTCAGCCACTTTAAAAGACTTTTTGAGTGTCAATTACAAGAGAACTGCGAATCATTCACATACTCAACTTAGATCACGCTCACACAATACTTTTTTCATGTGAGTGAAGACATTCCTAGTCTTTGAATGGATTCCAAATGTTCTTTTACATTGTTTTTGCCATGGCTATTATGATAATGAAGACTATTTCTGTAAAAAAGTATAGAAAATAAGAAAAACTGAAATATCTCAAAAACTATTATAAATAGGTATAGGATATATTGAACAAAATTTTTAGGGTTTTTATTACTCTATTAAATAACATGAAAATATACAGGGTGTACCATTTAAAAAAAAAAATATTTATTCATTTAAACTTGTTCAAATTTGAGCCGATGTGTTCAACACCCTGTAGCTTTTATTGCAAATATTAGGTAAAAATTATGTTAACTTGGCCTTGCTAAATTCCAAATTTGAATATATTTGTCACAAAATTGAAAACGTTATTTAGGATTGAATTGATGCTTGAAAATGTGACTTTTTTTCTTTAAACTTAATTATCTCAGAAACTATAAAGTTTTGTTATAGTAAACCCTTAATAAAAAAGATTTAAAATTATAAGCTAAATCGAAAATACGATTCGTATATAGGGTGTTCTATTTAAAAAAATACAACTTTATGCTGTCCTAGTTTTTTGGCTCACCCTGTAGAGTCCTAAATATTTTTAAAATCTGCGTAAAAATAAACTGTATCAAACAATAAATATAGTTTCTTTGTTAATTTCACCGAAAAGGCACAAACCTACTTCATCCAATCGTTGACTCACCCTGTATATAAAAAAAAATTTAGTCAGTAATTTTCTAATTCTAAACCAAAATAAAACTAAATGGGATTTAATTTATGTCCTAGTTTAATTTGAAAAAGAGTTCAGTAAAAACTAACGCTAGGGATGAAAATATAAAACAGTTGATTGCAAACTTTAATTTCGAATAACCAATTGGCAAAACAACAACTTTCCATTCGGAAGTTTATCGGCAAAACAGCTTCCGCTATCTGATGCAGAACATACATTTCCTTTTTCAAACTCCATTAACATCCATGCAACGAACTTATATGTTCAGAGTGTAATTCAGTTTAAAATGTCGCCGAAAACTTGAATTGCTTTTTAGTGTTCCAGTTATAAAACTTTGTTTTACGAATCTCGTTAAAAAAAGTATTTTAATTGGCTTTGCTCTTTATTATGGTCACTACTAAACTCAACATATTATATAAATTAGTCCACTAAAAGGACCTATACCTCCATGGCCTTGGAGAATAATTTCTTGTTATTATTAAAAAAAAAGTTCAAAAAATCACTCAAAGGTAGGTTTACTTCTTTTCTTGACACTTTTTTGAAGTCGGTGCCGCAGTGACTGATTTAAATTAAATCTATTTGGATTGGTATTTATTCATGTCATTATTATATTGGTTGAATAAATTTGATTATATCCCCATTTCTGTTTGTGGGTGTTCTTTATAAATTTTAAGTTTGATGTCAACTTCTTAGTTCTTAATCAATCTTAAGGAATTTTTTACGGGACTATCTCGAAAAACCGCTAAGAACATATTTTAAAATATTTTGAGAGGGGATCAATAGGTCTATTGGTACTACGTTTTAAAATTATTGCATCATCTTGCATCTGTGCCTTATAAACAGATTTCGCATTTGAAAAATAGTAAATAAGACACACTGGCGACATCTCGATAGATCACTCAATAACACAAGAGCAACACAAACCACCATGTGACGGCGCGACGTTAAATTAAAAAAGGAATATATCAAAACTCGATACACGAATACATTCCGTTTTTAATTTACCGTTGCGCCATCACATGGCGGTTGTGAACATCATTTATGGTTTGTGTTGCTCTTGTGTTATTGATTGATCCATCGAGATGTCGGCATTGTGTCTTATTTACTATTTTTCAACTGTGAAATCTGTTTATAAGGCACAGATAAGAGATGATGGTTTGTGCGGAATGAGATGGCCTGATGAGTCCCATACTGGGACGCTACAGCGCTGTCGTCATTTTTCGGACCCGCAGTTTTTCCATTGTCTTGGAGATCTCCGCATTTTTTAACATAGGAGTAATATTTATCAACGATCTTTATGTCCGTATGGACGAGAATTTCCCATTGTATTTTAAAATTAATTACATGGACGAAACTTATCTCATATATATATATATATATATATATATATATATATATATATATATATATATATATATATATATATATTCTTTTACGGACTCCTCCGTGTGAGATGCAATAGCAGTGGATATATCCACATTATGCTGTTGTAGTGCTGAAATCACATTCAGCAAACGTACAACTATACGCAACTCCGTGTGTGAATGAAGTAAAATGCGTACAGTGAATACAAACTTCGCGCCATCATATCCCTTCCATGTTAGAGGTTGCACAGTTTGAATAAATTGATAAAAAACACAATTCATCCTGTTACACCACCACCGAGATGGTGGCCTACCTGTACCACCACACCGAGAAGAAAGTTAAAAAAACTTACCCCCTCCGCTACAGTTTGCATTCACTGTACTCATTTTACTTCATTCACACACGGAGTTGCAGATAGTTGTACGTTTGCTGAATGTGATTTCAGCACTACAACAGCATAATGTGGATATATCCACTGCTATTGCGGAGGAATCCGTGAAAGCCGCATAAACATATATACGCTATCCGGCGGAAGGTCGGCGAAGCCGCGTTCAGTGATGCATGCTTTCTTCCGATCTGTCCTTTGCACAGACAGATGCATGTCGGTACCATGATGAGTCTAGTGAGAGACGAAACATGTACCTCTGCCGTATCACTGTAGCGGAGGGGGTAAGTTTTTTTAACTTTCTTCTCGGTGTGGTGGTACAGGTAGGCCACCATCTCGGTGGTGGTGTAACAGGATGAATTGTGTTTTTTATCAATTTATTCAAACTGTGCAACCTCTAACATGGAAGAGATATGATGGAACAAAGTTTGCATTCACTGTACGCATTTTACTTCATATATATATATATATATATATATATATATATATATATATATATATATATATATATATATATATATTTATATATTTATATATATATATATATATATATATATATATATATATATATATATATATATTTATATATATATATATATATATATATATATATATATATATATAAAGAACAATGAAGATTAATAAAATGGCAAGAGGACAAATTTTAAGATTTTTTTTGTACACATCTCTCTCCATATATTGAATCTTTCGAAATTGAAATACCTCTTGTCGTGATTAATTTGACGCAGTATTTATTATGAATAAAATAAACACCATAAAATTATCTAAGCCTTTACTTTTGATCTATTGCTAATCTGTGTTTGAAAGTTCACGTTAATATCAAGTTGATTTGTACTGAATGTTGCAAATAGTTTTCGGTGCCAATATCAGCATCCTCTATGATATTTTGAAACATAATTTATTTATATCCAATATCATGCATATGTGAACAAACAAATTTCAAAATTTTTCTTTTGAAATATATATCCCATATATTATTTGAATCAACTGAAAATATTATTTTCAAAGTTTTATTTTTAACGGACTTCTAAAAGAAGTATATTTTATGTATATAAATCGGAACTCCGGAACTGCGCCTCTGATTTAAATGAAAATTTTTTCATTATGTTCAGAAAGTTGCTGCCGTGGTTTCGTATTATTTTGACCGAAATTAGTTCAGTAGAATCCAAGATGGCGCTGATAATATGCAGGACAAAACAAAAATAAAAAAAAAAATTCCATTTTCTTCAAAAAAGGGTGTTTTTGATAGCGTACACGACGAAGTTAAAATTATTTTTACAAAATTCAATATGGCGAATACAATATGGCGAATTACAAATTTTACCTCTCTAGATTTTGTTAAAAATTAGTATAGGGTGGTTTTTGAACGTATAAGTTACGAATTTAAAATTACTTTTAAAAATCAATACGGTGTATCTAATATGGCTTACTAAAAATTTAACATTTTTCAATTTTGTCCAAAATCAGTATAGGATAATATTTGAAGTTATAAATTACGGATTTTAAATTATTTTTTAATAATTCAATATTGCATATATAATCTGGCGGACTAAAAATATATTCATATCTAGTTTCTGGTACTGAAGAGTTTCTGAGAGTATAAATAATGAATTTAAAATTATTTTTTAAAATTAAAATATGGTAGATGCTATATGGCGGTCAAAAATTTTATATTTTCGGATTATATCCAAAATTATTACGGGGAGTTTTTGAGGCTCTAGATTAGGACTATACTAAGAGTTTAAAATAATTTTTTTGAACTATCAATATGGCAGATTCAATATAATGGGATGAAAATTTTACGTAATTCACATTTTTTGAAAATTGGTATTAGGTGGTTTTCGGAACCGTAAGTTAACTTTTTATAATTTAATATATCGGATAAAATATGGAGGACAGTAAACTTTACATTTTAACGATTTTGCAGAAATTGATATTCGGTTTTTTGGGGCGTATATTACGGATCTTAAATTAATTTCTTCAAACTCAATATGGAAGATAAAATATGTGGGAACAAAAAATTTACATGTCTCAAATTTTTTTAATACTACTATTGAGGGGTTTTTGGGGCCAAGTTTATGAATCTAAAATTAATTTCCAAAAATTGAAAATAGCGGATTTACTAGAACTGACTGAATACTTGTTTGATATAATTTCATTCAAAACTGGTATTTGGAGAATTTTCGGAATCACTGAATTTTTTTGTTTGAAGATTGTAGACAATGTTGAAGATTGACTAAAATGTGGTTGTCGGACTTGCATTGTCTTTATTTTTGTTTGTTTTTATGACGTTTCGATTAGGTTGTATCTCTTAGTCGTTATCAAGTATTAACTGAATTTATAGTTGATAATGATTAGAGACACAACCTAATCAAAACGTCGTAAAAACAAGCAAAAATAGAGACAATGCAAGTCCGACAAACACATTTTAGTCAAAAATTTTGTGTTGCCTAGTTTAGTGTAGTATACACTTTTGAATAAAATGGGTACCCTTTTGCGACCCGAGAAATTTAACTTAATTCAAAATTAAAAATCGAAGAATAAGATTTTTATAAAAAAATTGAACCGACTTTAAAAAAAGTGCTAAAAAGCGAAAAATAACAATATAAATTTTTATGTGAAATTAAAATTTTTTTAAGTCGGCGCTAAATTATTATTAAATAAAATAAATAACTAATAACACTAGATACATACAAGCTATGACATGATAGTATTTTTCAATCTCTTTAGGAAATCACATTTTGTCAAGAATAGTTTGGCGGCAACTTAAAAATTTCATATTAAAATTTATATTGTTACTTTCCGTTTTCAAGTATATTTTAATAAAGATTAAAACTCACTGAATATTCTAAATGTTCAAAATAGTGATTTGATATAGATTGTACAATCAGTTTCTTGGATTAATGCCGTTTCCAGGGAGGCCCCTGTAATCCCGCCCACTAAAGCCTTGATAAAATTAAAATTAAAATAGATGGTATTATAATATAATTATAAATTATGAAAACAAAAAGATAAATAGTTAATTTTTGCCGTATTTTATTAGGGTTTCTGGTAATGAAACATTCAAATGTAAAAAAATTATCACTAAGCTGAACGACCTTGCTTATTAGCTTTAAATGATTGTATTGTTGTGTTTCCTGATAACTTTCAATATATTAATTTAAAAAAGAATATTTATGAATAATGTAATATTAATTCTTGATAATCGCCCATTAGAGATTTTGCGGAAATTAGTAAGTTATTTTGGAAATATTATCTAAGCATACAGGGTGGTCTTACAGTGCGTTCAAGTGCGATAGCTCCAAAATTATAGGAATTATAAAACATGTTGAATCCCTAAGTTGTGACGATTAGTGAAAGCTACAGAATAAAGTTGTATAATATAATATTCATGATTGCGGAGAGGTTTGTCATAACATAAACCAGCGCTTCTTAGACCAATATCATGGAAATTTTCCTAGCTCAAATCTGTTTTTAAGTTCAGGAATAAGTGCGAGTAACAAACTAGTGTAGAATTTCACTTTTATCTGCCATCCCTAAACCTCTCAAAACCTATGAAATCGTCAATACCTACAAGCGGATTAATATATATCCTGAACAGCACAGATTTTACCAGGGCCGATCCACTGCAACTAATCTTGCCGTTTATCAGAATTTTGTAGTCACATCCATTGAACAAGGATATCAATCAGGTCGAATCAATTAACAATGATTTATCTGGACCTTTTGACAGTGTTCACCACCTACTGCTACTAAGGAAGTTGTCTGAAATTGTAATTTCGATGAGTTACGTAAACTACGGTTCACTATCGTGCGAGGTACAGGTCCCTCCTAGTGTTTCTCAAGGGTCTCATATCGAGCCTGCCTTATTTCTTCTGTTCATCAATGATCACGTCCTGATTCGTCTCCTGTCACGACCTATTATACGCCGACTAGGTAAAATTTTACAACGAAATGAATTCCGATCAGAATCACTTACAAGCTGAATTGGATAATTTCGATGACTGGTGTTCGACTAATTTCCTCAAAATTAATGTTTCCAGATGAAAATCAGTCAGCTTCTATAGATGTGATTATCCATTTCTTCATTCATGCATAATACAAGTTCAACTCGTCGGTCAGTTAATGAATTTGGAGTGATCTTCCATAGATATTTACAGTCCAATGCTCACATTGTATCGCGACCAAAGGTCTTAAAATATGGGGCCTTATTAGGAGAAACTCGAAACATTCTAATGATACAAGAGCTCTAACTCAATTATTTGAGCCTACAAAAGCAGATTCGCGAGAGTCAGCTTCACACATAATACTAGTGATTAGACTGGTATGGTAGGCGCCTATGAGAAGCTGATTACCTGGATTGTGTATTGGGTTTAGTTTATTTAGGTAAAATGCTGAAGCAGAGCCATAAATGAAGGAAGCATAGCTAAGTTTAGACAATATGCAAGTCTAGTGTATTTTTATAAGGGAGGGGCGGTCGGAGTCCCATGCTGAGCCCGCCAAGATTTTGATGATTTTGAGGTCTGTCGCACATTTGTTTTTTAGTTTGAGATTCTTAAAGTTCAGTAGTTGATCGAATGTTACTCCTAGGAATGTAGTATCCGTTGTATTTTCTATTGGATTTTTATTGTATTGAAAGTGAGAAATTTTTAGATAATTTTTTATGCAGCACAAATGGACTACGTTTGATTTTTTAGATGAGGAAGCTAGACTTTTGCTGGAGGACCATTTGGCTAAGAAGTTTAGGATGGGTGTAAGACGGAGGAACTGTAGTTGAAATATGCTGATGAAACCATGTATTTGTTTCTGTTTTAAATATTTAATTACATGTTATTAGTGCGATATGTTGCTGAATACGATTCCTCTATGGAGAAGGAGCGGAGGGATATTCAAGCATACTAGGCAACAACTATTCCAGTTCGCCTTCATAAACAGATTAATGGTTAACTCCAACCAACTCTACATAGACTGTGATATTTTTAAGAACTGCCGAGAATTATAACGATTATAAATTTTAAATAATTTATTTTTTTTTTCAAATTTTAAATGATGTATTTTACTTTTTTTTATTCTATCATTTGTCATACTGTTTAGAATGTATCATTTTGTAGTGTATGTTGTGTAATTAAAAATATAAATAAAACCAATAAATAAATGAGAACCGAATATATCGGTCTTCAGTCTTCAAAAATCTGTCGACCGATGACAACACATCCAATAATTCCACGTATGAGACCACCTATTTTGAGTGTTTGTGGAATGCTGCTTCATTAACAAACAACAAAAAATCAAAAAATATTGTTGTTGTGCCCAGTGCCAAAAATTAATTGTCTTTCATGATCATCTTCGTACAATTCTTAAACAAGATATAGATGAAAATTATTTTTCTGCCAAAATTTGTAAAACAGTGGTTTTATATCTGTTTCCTTCGCTACTTTTCTTGAACCGGTATTGTAGCCTTCTATGCCTTCAAAATTTACTGCTAACTCGTTTTTCTCATTTAAAACAGACTTGGTTCGATCACTTTTTAGCGCACTTTTAGGAGTCGGTTCAATTTTTTTATAAAAATTATATTTTTCAATTTTTAGTTTTGAATTCATTATGATATCCATAAATTATTTAAAGTAAGTACTAATCGAGTGTACCCCGCAATAACTCCAAGGTGGCAAAAAAATACTCATTTTATCCAAAGTTGTAAATCATCCTAAAATTAACCACTAAAAATTTTTTGATTCTTAGAGTTCTCCAAATACCAGTGAAATTGTATGAAACAAATATTTAGTCTGTCATAGTAAATCCGCCATCTTAAATTTCAAAGTAAATTTAGATTGATATTGTAGGCCCCAAAACCTTCCAATATCGATATTTATACTGCATATTGAGTTTGTATGCGCACCAAGGACCCCGCAATATCAATCTTATGCAAAATCGGAAAATGAAAAATTTTCAATCCCTCATATTGTATCTTATCAATCTAACAGTTGTAAAAGGTTTACTTCGTAGTCGTAATACACGACCCCGAAAACCCCCCAATACTAAATCTGAAAAAATGCGAATAAGGTAAAATTTTCAATTCACCATATTAGATCCTCTATATTGAATCTCAAAAAAATAATTTTAACGTCTCAATCTAATCTAAATCTAAACCCTCTCTAGTACTATTTTTGAAAGAAATCAGGAAATTTAAAATTTATAAACCGTCATATTGCATCTGAAATATTAGATTTTCTTAAAATAATTTTATATTCGGTATTTATATCTTCAAAAACGATTCAGTCCCATCTTTAAACAAAATCGAAAAATGTTAAATTTTTTAGACGCCATATTGAATTCTCCAGATTGAGTTTCCAGAAAATATTTTAAATTCGTAGTTAACACTAACAAAAATTCTCCAATACTGATTTTAGACAAAATCAAGAGATGTAAAATCTTTAAGCCACTATCTTGTTCTCGCCATATTTAATTTTTTTTTTAAATAATTCCAGATTCATAAATCCAATCCCTCATATCAATTTTAAAAGAAATCAGACAAAATTAATATTTTATCCTCCATATTGGATATGCCATATTGAATTTTTTAAAAATAATTTCAGATTCGTTATGTGCGACTCCGAAAACTTCCCATACCAATTTTAGAGAAAATCGGACAAAATTGATTTTTTCATCCGCCATATTGGATCCGCTATATTGAATTTTTTTAAAATAATATTAGATTCATTATGTGCGACCTTAAAAACTCCCCCGTACCAATTTTGGAGAAAATCGGACAATATTAAAATTTTTTGTCCGTTATATTGGATCCGCCATGTTGATTTTTTTAAAATAATTTTAGATTCGTTATGTACGACTCCGAAAATTCCTCCATACTAATTTTGGAGAAAATCGGATAAAAAATAATTTGTTTGGCGGCATATTGTCAGCGCCATCTTGGATTTTACTGCACCAATTTCGTCCAAAAAAATATGAGACCACCGCAGCAACTTCTTGAACATGACGTAAAAAATTTCATTCAAATCGGTGTCGCCGTTCCGGAGTAATTGGTGTACTTACATAAAAAAAATGCGTAGTCGACGAATTGAGGACTTCTTTCTTTTAGAAATCGGTTAAAAAGGACACGACAAATAAACGGCCGCAGATGTGCTTATATTTCTTAGAGAAAAATTAGTATAACTCTTAAATGCCTCTGTACAGACTCCAACAACTCTATATTAAGTGAATATACAGGACGCTCCCTTAAAAAAAAAGTAGTTTCGATTTATGACGAACCTTCACGGAATCCTGTATATTTAGAAATAACTTTAGTTTGTAACACCCAGCAGTACCTACAATTAATGTGTTAAACCCTTTTTTATAAATCCTATAATTACCGAGCTGTTGTACATGAACTAACTCGGGGTATAAAGCAAGATATTTTAACCGAAAAATTACATGTTTGCATAGACTTTTTAATGATGTAACTTTAAACAAAATGAGTAGAACATTTCTATTCTATTTTTTTACTCTAAGTTTTCAGAAAATGCCGGATATGCTATAAAACATTAGGTGAAAAGCTATTTCAATTTCCGGTGACATTTTAAATTGAATTCCTGAGTTGCTGCATTCGCTACATTGCATGGATGCTAATGAAGTTTTAAGAAAGAAACGTGTGGTTCTACATCAGATAACACCAACTTTATACTGGCAAACTTTCCAATGTAAACTTGGTTATTTTCTATTGTAAATTTAATTTTTAACAAGAACTATTTATTTCAATCCTGTCTTTGTGTTATTTCTTTAATAAAGAAATGTGATTTGGATTTTCTATACAAGTCATTTTGTTTTTCCTAGCTCTTCCGTGCAATAATTTTTTCTCCCTTATATATACAGTGTGTTTACGAATGGGATACAACATCTATAAAACTTCAATAGTTTTGGTTTTTCCAGGAAAAGTAGTTTTTGATAAAAAAATTTTGCTTGTTTTCGGATTTCAAAAATATTGATCCAAGTCAAGATAACGTATGGATAGTGTTAAAAATAAGCAAAAAGGTAAAATTAATCTTAAATCTGTTATTTCTGATTTTTTTCACTAAGTTATTACAAAATAGAAAAATACAGATATTAATTTTACCTTTAATTCATTTTTTAGCAGTGTATTGCAACTTAACAATATTGTTCCACATGTTGGCCTCCTACCAGTACACATTTTTCTAATCTATTTCTAAATTCTTCGTACATAGATGCTTTTACAGTTGCAACAGCTTCAACAATTTTTTCTTTTAGTAAGTCATGTTGTCATTAAAATCTTTGTTGTAAACTATTTACTGCAAGTAACCCCGTAGAAAATATTCTAATCGAGTCAGATCAGACCATTGGTCCAAAATCACGCAATGCACTTATGAATGTTTTTGTGTTGCCACTCCTAATTATTAAGGCAGTTAATTTCACGTTAAACAAAAATTATTTCCAGTACGAAAATAAATATTATCAACTAGAGGGTTGCGCAATGGATTTTCCTATTTCCTCCATAACAACACAGTTAATTATGGAACCTTTGGGAGAAAACGTAATAAATAAACTTAATTTTAATATAACATTTTTTAAGAGATCTGTTGATGATTGCTCAACAGCCGTACCAGAAGATAAAATTAATGCCATACTGGCTGCTTTTAACGGTTTCCATGCAAAACTAAAATTTCCAGTCGAAATTGAAATAAATAATCGATAAATTTTCTAGATGTAACTCTGATTAGAGATAGACATAATCACAAAATCGAAGCTAAAAAAACTTTGTCGGGTCGTTACCTAAACTATAACTTAAATTACACAAAATGTCACAATAAGTGTAATAATAGGTCTAACTGATCGAGCTATTGTCTTAATCTCAGCAAAATATCACATTGAGACCATGAAAAGGTACAAACAACTTTTATATACCAGTACTTTCCCATATATATGTATATATATATATATATATATATATATATATATATATATAATCGAAGGTTTTCGGACATCCCATGTATGTGCTGAGTCCCTCTCAGGACTGTAAGGCAGCTGACGTTTCGGTGAAATTTCATTTACCATTTTCAAAGCTCACTGTATGGCGTCTACGAGTGAACTGACTCCTGCGACTCGGGTGCTGCGCGTTATCGGTCTCGCAACCTAATGAGCCGGAACCATTCAGAAAACGAACGCGTCCGATGCACAGACAGGACCAACAGCACCCGAGTCGCAGGCGTCAGTTCGCTCGTAGACGCCATACAATGAGCTTTGAAAATGGTGAATGAGATTTCACCAAAACGTCAGCTGCCTTACAGTCCTGAGGGGGACTCAGTATATACACGGGATGCCCGAAAATCTTCGATTACACATTTCACCCGTGAAAATATCCGACATAACGAACTGACGCCTGCGACTCGGGTACTGTCGGTCCCGTGTGTACGTCGGACGCGTTCGTTTTCCGAAAGGTTCTGACCAATCAGGATGCGAGATCAGCTGTGCATCATCGGCCCTGTTGCCAGTGTTTGAGGTTGCGTTGCCTAGTTGTAATCTGTTTCTTTACTAAATGGTACTGGTTGATGTTTTGTAAGCAGATTTTTCCAAGTATTAGGCACTCGCTGGCTATCATCTCTGCTATTTAAGTTGTTAGGCCTCTTTGCAATTTCAGTGGCTTCCCCTATAACTCTTGTGGACAGATTTTCTCACTTCGATAGCATTTTTGTTCCTAAGAAATTTATCTCATGTCCTGTGTTTAACCAGTGTTGGGCCAGAGCAGAAGAAGTTGTTTTTTGCTTGACAGCGTTTATATGTTCGTCTCTTCTGGCCCTTATTTTACGATTAGTTTGGCCTACGTAAGATGAGCTGCATTCTCCGCATGAAATTTCGTACACTCCCTGGTTTTTTAGAGGGATTCATTCTCTAGGTTTTGGCAAGAGATCGTTTACTTTACGGTCAGTGGTGAAAATGGTTTCAATGTTGTATCTCCTGAGAATTTTTGCGATCTTGTCTGTAGTGCCTCTTACATAAGGAACAAAAATGCTATCGAAATGTGTTTACCACAACTTAATTAATCAAAGCTAAAATTTCAAAGATAAATGAATAAATAGATAAACAAATAAATACATATTTTAAACCCTGTACAAATTTTATTCTATAAAATAATATCGACATAGTATACCGTATTTTTTTTAATAATAAAGAAAATGAACTAACCAAAAAAACAGGTCATAAAAAATAAATTCCATAACGTCAAATTAATATATACCTAATAATTTTAATACTATTTGAACTGAAAAACCCCAAGTAACTCCATCAGGAAAAATTTTTTAGTTATATTAACAATATTATCGATTTTAAAATGCAATGTAAAATAATGTACAAAACTTTTTAGTGTTTTTAAGCTGTAGAGGCGTATTGTTAAATGCTTAGAAAATGCTACTTGATTACTACGGAAGATTCTAAGAAACAAATAAAACCGCCTTTTTATTTCTGTTAAAATGTCCAACATTTTAAATATAAACAGTACTGAATTATGTTAAATTTTCTGGTGTAAAACTTACTATTTTAATTTAAAATAAGAGTAAAAAAATATGAAAGTTTTACAAATATTTGATGGGTCGAACTTCTTATGGGCTACACTACTAACATAACCACTCTTTCTTTGAAGTTCCCATGATAGAATAAGGTTTCTTTTTGCTTTAATTGTTATGACGATAAAAACAATTTTACTATTTCAACTATCAAACTTCGTAAGCATTAATTTTAACAAATCAATTCTATTAGAAATTTCTGAATGTCCCGTTGTATATAAGAATCTGGAAGAGTTCAAATCTTGTAAAATTTAATGCTTGAAAAAAAACGACATATAATGATTAACGCTAATAAAAAAAATAAAGCTGACATTAAACAATAAAACAGATTTTAGATTTACACAACCTTCGCGTGGGTTTGTATTCGTTGGCAACGATTTTATTTTTTGAAAATTCCATTGTAAATACAAAACTAAAATATGCCCATAATACAAAAGTATACCGAGAAAAGACATAAATCATCCACGTAAAACTCTGGTCAAAGAAATCGTATTTCATTTCCGGATATATTTACATTATCTGTATAGATATAAATATAGATTTATAAACCTAATATTTCCTTTTATATTGAAGATTTTTTTTTAGGTAACACCCTATTTATACGTTATTGATTTCACCAAACAACTATATAAATTATTAATTTCTAACTGAATACATATATAAGAATTATTTATCACGACTACATAATCAACGACACAAGTTTGAAACCAACCAGTCTTTTTTTCATTTTTTAACTCCTGCGCAATAACCCATCATGGAAATGTTTTTATTGAATTACCAGCGAGAACCCATTAGAATATCCTAAAAATTCCATCCAAAATTTTTCATGAACAAACTTTAAAAATATGTTTTTCATAACAATTAATTGTTTCTATTCGCATATTATCAAATAGTTGTTATAAGAAGCTTCAAATCTCAATAGCATACTAAAACATTCTTAATACTGTTTTCGGTTCAATTTAAACGATTAACTTTTTGCAGAAAGCAGACTGTATTGTTTAGACTCGAATCACTAAATATAATTTTATTCAAAAATTTAACAAATCGTTTATATAATTTTTTAAAAGGTCCATTTTAAAGTATTAATAACTACAACGCTAATAAATAACAATCATAAGTTTTTAATTAAAAATGACTAGATTTTATTTAATCACCGTTATTATAAAAAGGCTCAGAAAACTAACAAATTAACTTACTAAAAGCAAGAATTAAAAAGCTTGCAAACAACTTTATTATCTAAGTACCTAATTATTTTTATGCTGAATGTAAGTTAAAAATTACTTTTTTGCTGTAAAACCTGAGATGCTTTAAAGTTTCCTCAAACTATATTTTTTAAAAAACATTTTAATCTTAACTTTTTATCCTATAAAACACTTTAAATTAACCATTTGTTTAAACATGTACAGCTATTCAACACGGAACTAGTAATTTACTATGATGGATTATGTACGAAACTGATTAAAGTTTTGTTGCCTTATTGTATAAACTTTTGCGAATTAGGAAAATATTATGTTGACAGACATGCTAACAACACATATAGTGAGTAAACTTTTCAAATTATTTCTATACAGAGTGACTCAGATCTAATTTTACATAGCCCAGTGGTGTATTTTTTTTAATTATATTCCCGAGTCCGTCCTAAAGCCGGATGCACTGCGACCAGAGTAGGCCTATTGTGCTTACCCTAGACATTACAGCCACTCTCTCAACCTAGCCCCCTGGCTCAATCTGTACAGTCCTGCTAAGGAGTGAGTGAGTATTTCTCTCGGTTCCAATCTTACTGACCCAAAAGTTCTCTAAATCTCACCAGTGACTCAGTTACATATGATTTGCTTCACCGTTTCCTCGGCTTGTCCACATAGTCTGCAGCCGAGGTTTCCGTTATATAGATTCATTCTATTCAGATGTACTTTGACGGCCATGTGTCCCGTCATTATACCCGTAATAGTCCTTAGTTGGTTTCTACTCATTTGTAGTAATTTCCTTGCCAGTTTCGGGTCCGGATTCCCAATAAATAGCTTGCTGTGGTTTAAGCCCTGTCTGGTCATCCAGTGGTTTTTATGTTCTCTTTTCATCCATTCTTTGACTGCTTCTCGGGCCGCGCACCGCGGCACCCCAAAGGCCGGTTCTGGACCAATGTATTGAGATGCTGACCCTGCTCTAGCTAGCTCGTCAGCTTTTTCATTTCCATGTATGCCTTCGTGTCCTGGTACCCACTTTAACATAACTCTGTTGTCTTTTGCCAGAGTTTTCAGCTCACTCTGATATTCCCAAACCAGCCTCGATGATACCTTTTGGCCCTTGAGGGCCTTCAGGGCTGCCTAACTGTCGGAGTAAATGAGGATTTGCTTCCCTTTGTAAGCTCTCCTGTTTATCTCATCTGCGCATCGTAAGATTGCGTATATTTCTGCCTGGAATACGATTGAGTATTTCCCAAATGGAAGGGTTAGTCCCTTCCTCGGTTGTAACCCACATATCCCAGCTCCAGTACCCTCACTAGTTTTTGAACCATCAGTGTACGATACTTGCACTCGAGAATGTTTCCGGTCTTTCTCTTTTACTTGCCATTCGATCCTCTATTGTGACTTCAAACAGTATATTATAACGGTAGCTCGAGTACATATGGTTCGTGTCCATTTCCAACTCAGGGCTCCTGATTTTTTACATATGTTTTTATGTCCTGACATCGTCCTTTGCGATTTTACTGTTGAGTGATTTAGTCGGTGGAGTCCCATTCTTGCCTCTGCCTGGATCACTATGTGTAGCGGAGGCAGATCCAGAATACACTCCATTGCCGAAGTGGGGGTTGATTTCATGGCTTCAGTACTACACAAACAGGCGACCCTTTGTATTCCACTTAGCTTTGTCATGGTTGCTCTCTGCATTACCTTGGGCCACCAGACCAAGGCTGCGTAAGTGATGGCTGGTCTCACAACACTGGTGTATAACCAATGTACCATTTTCGATGAGAGACCCCATGTTTTCCCACATAATCTTCTAACAGTCATAAGAGTTGTTTCCGATTTTCTTGTTATGTTTTCCACTTGCTTGTTCCAGGTCAGCCTGGAGTCTAAAATCACCCCCAGATATTTTACTTCTCTAGAAAGTGGTATTGTGTTTCCTTGGAGGATGATGGGACCGAGATCCTCTATCCTTCTCCGTTTTGTGAAGGGGATTAGGACAGTCTTTTGGGGACTTATATTGAGTCCCTCTTGCCTTACCCATCTTTCTACAACTTTAAGAGCCCTCTGCATTCTCTCTCTTACTGTTGTATTAAATTTGCCTTGGGTTAAGATTACCAAGTCATCTGGTGTATTTTACTTAATTGAGTAAATATTTGTCTGCTATGGAAAAATGTTGTTAACCACGCATAATAAAGATACAGTCCACTTAACAAAATTTAACCAAATATTCCTTTACAGATATTCCTAAAGTATTAATGACATTAGGTTGCTAGCTCGTAATAATATTTTTGTTGCCTATATATGAGTGTTTTGTGTTATCCTAATTTCCGATTTGCATGCCTGGACTATGAAATGGGCATATTTATTATTTATTAAGAAACAGAACACCCTGCAAAATTATTTAAAGAATTTAATGGCACATTTCAAGACTTAAATAAATGCCTAGAAGATCAGTGGAACTTATTTCGTTCCCGCATCTATTCTTTCTGAGAAGAAAGTCATAATTTGTTTAGGAAAATTATTTCTTCTGATAGTTTTTTAACAATAATTTTGATTAAATTTACCCACTAACTAAAAAGAAGTAAAGTCTTCGGTAATATTTATTTGTATATATCATTTTCAACAAAAAGTGTAAAAAATTACAATTAAAATGAATGCGTTTTAAACGAGCAGCAAATAACTATAATAATCTTGTAATAAACATGAACTATCTGACAATGACATTTTTTTTATTTTGTTGCCACCCTATAGTTCATAGTTTGAATATGAGTTACTGTGTAGTGAAAGTATGTTAGAATTCGCTATTGAAGAAGCAGAACATCATTTGTCAGAACAGTCATTCGTTGGTGCATACTCCCAAACTTTTTAAGTCAGTAGTTCTGGACATTTTTGAAATTATTAGAGGCCTCCCAAATCACAACTCTCACCAGGCTATTTAACAACATATATAAAACTGGACATTTACCGAAAGACTGGCTGCTATCAATTTCATTTTCTTAAAATAATTTTATATTCACTATTTGCATCCCCAAAAATGATTCAGTTCCACATTTGAACAAAATCGAAAAATGTAAAATTTTTAGTCTATATTGCATTCGCCATATTGAATCCTGAAAAATGCTATTAAATCCAAAATTTACACCCTCAAAAACCCTCTATATCAGTTTTGGAGAAAGTCGAAAAATGTAAAATTTTTAGGACACCATATTGAATCCGCCAGATTGAGTTTTCCAAAAAATATTTTAATTTCGTAATTAACACTAACAAAAATCTTCCAATACTGACTTTAGACAAAATCATGAGATGTAAAATCTTTAATCCGCTATTTTAGATCGGTCCTATTTAATTTTGTTTTAAAATAATATATAGTTTCGTAAAGTGCTTTCCTAAAAACACCCCATATCAATTTTGAAAAAAAAACCGTCAAATTAATTTTTTATCCACCATATTAGATACGCCATATTGAATTTTTTTAAAATAATTTCAGATTCGATATGTGAGACCCCGAAAACTTTTCCATATCAATTTTGGAGAAAAACGGACAAAATTGATTTTTTATCCACCATATTAGATACGCCCTATTGAATTTTTTAAAAATAATTTCAGATTCGATATGTGAGACCCCGAAAACTTCTACGTACCAATTTTGGAGAAAAACGGACAAAATTGATTTTTTCGTCCGCCATATTGAATTTTTTAAAAATAATTTTAAGTTCGTCATGTGCGACCCCGAAAACTCTCCCTTACCAATTTTGGAGAAAATCGCACAAAATTTTTTTTGTCCTTCATATTGAATCCGCCATTTTAAATTTTTAAAAAATAATTTCACATTAGTTGGGTACAACTCCGAAGATTCCTCCATACCAATTTTGAGGAAAATTGGACAATATTAATTTTTTGGCCAATTACTGCACCAATTTCATCTAAAAAAATATGGGACCACCGCAGCAACTTCCTGAATATTACGTAAAAAATTTCATTCAAATCGGTACAGCCGTTCCGGAGTAATCGGTGTACGTACATAAAAAAAATACATAGTCGACGAATTGAGAACCTCTTTCTTTTAGAAGTCGGTTAAAAAGAATGAACTTATTTGTGCCGAGACCATAACTTCTTTAGGTGCCGTCCTCGTTCCGAAGTTTGGCTATCATCAAAGCTATGCGTATCTTTGACACTGCAGATCTAAACAGTTGGCAGTTGTTGCAATTGTACCATTCTTTTAAGTTCTTTAACCATGAATGCCTTCTTCTTCCTATGGATCTTTTGCCTATTATTTTTCCCTGGATAATTAATTGCAACAACTGGTATTTACCTCCCCTCATAACATGTCCCAAGTATTGCAGTTTGCGTTTTTTAATAGTAAATACTAATTCTTTCTCTTTCCGCATTCTTCGCAAAACCTCCACATTTGTTACTCTCTCTGTCCACGATATTCTTAATATTCTACGATACATCCACATCTCAAATGCTTCCACCCTCTTGGTATCAATCTTTTTCAATGTCCACGCTTCCATTCCGTAGTAAAGAACTGGCATCACACAAGAATTTTAAGTTTAAGGCTTAAATCTCGTCCACAGAACACCTTCTTCATTTTAATAAACGTAGCTCTAGCTTTTTCCACTCTGATGCTGATTTCTTCAGAGCTATCGTTATTTTCGTTGATAACAGTTCCCAGGTAATTATATTTTCTCACACGTTCAATTCTTTGATCATGCACGGTTATGCCAGGGAAGTTTTGTGGTGTTTTAGATACCACCATTATTTTTGTTTTACTGATGTTAAGTGATAATCCATATTCTTCACTACATCCTACTATTATGTTAATTCGTATCTGAAGATCCTCCGAAGTTTCTGCAATTACAACCGTGTCATCGGCATATCTCAAGTTGTTTATTGGGATGCCATTTATTTTAATACTTATATTTTTTAATAACTACAATATAATAAAAAAAATTATGTATAAACGCTTTGTTTTAAGGTAATAATTTAAATACTTCCAAAGCGCCATGTAGTAGGTTCCTTTCTCAAACAAAAATTAGAAATTTAAAAAGTCATGAAAAGTATTTTATTTACCTCAGTCTAATAATCTAAAACAATGGTCTGTATTTTTTATAAATAAGGTACAAAAAACTCAATTATTAAATGAACGGTGAGTGTTGCATAGATGTTGTTAATGAGTTCTATAAAATTCTCACATGAAGATCAAAGCTTTACTCTTAAAACTTTTCTAGAAAAAATACCTACAGTTAAAGATAATTGTTGGTGCGCAGTTGCACATTAAAGTTTAGGACGCAGTTAAAACGAATCAATACTTCATACGATTATAACACTGGCATTGAGGATACTACTCCTAAAAATATCCAACACATTTTCTCTGGTTTGAATCCACTCAGATCCTAAATACCTAAAAGTTTACCTTTTAATTCTATAGAACAAAATCGGGAACAATAAAGATTTAATAGCAAAAAAGTAACAGAAATTATAACTTTGCTCGCTGCGAATCACATGGTATAAGTTTCAATGATAAACTGATGATCAAACTTTTACCGAAAGTTCCGAAGTTTTAAATTAATGGATGGCAGTAATGCGATACAATTTTCTCTTTGATTCATGGCTATGAATTATGGGTGTAATTAAAACAAAGATAAAGCAATTTATTTAGCCACATGTTATCGTTTTTATCTGGTTCAAGAAAGTTTTTATTACATTGAAGTTTTCCGTAACAGAAAAATAACAATAATTTTACCAAGTTGTGAAAGGAGCACTTTTCAGTTCAACTAACTAATCGATAGTCCAAGATAAAATCTGGGTGTTATAAAATGGAAACTACAAAATGGATATTTTCAGAATAATTTTTACAAACGAAAGGTTTCAAGGTTTTGGTCAAATTAAAAATCATGGTTCTTGGGTTTAGACCGTTTCAAATTGGGATTATTATTGGACGTTTTGCCTACGATTGCAGGAGGCATCTTCAGGGATCTTTATTCCACTAGATTAGAACAATGAATTCAGTGTTCGTCGGATAATAATCCCAACTTGACACTCTCTCAACCCAAAAACCATTATTTTTAACGTTATTTTTACGAATTTATATTTCGGAAAGTGGCAACACTAGCCTTATTAGTGCCATGTTACCTTCGAACATACCCCTGTAGAATTAGCATAACGTCTGAATTAGGGCCCGGTTGTTTGAATGCTGAATAACATAATAATATTCTTATTTATATTTGAATAGATGTTGATAAACAGTAGATATTTAATTTCTTGGTACATACATACCGATTTTATGCTATCCTTTTCTAATTGCATTATTTAAACGAGCATCATATGATAACCGGTACGTCAATTCTGAATACATAAAAGTATGAATATATAGTTGCCTAATTTATTATTATTGTTATTTTCGATATATAAACAATATTTAACAATTTTTACCAATAAAAATAAGTTTTTAAATCCTCGTTTTATTGATATTAATTGTAAGTTTCGCATTTATAGTAATTTGTAACACTTAAAAACACAGAAAAGTCACAACAAGCAATTAAACTGAAAAAAAAAAGATAAGTAAACATGTTTATGTCTGTCAAACATTAAAAAAGCTTCTCCCTAACCGACCATAAACAGCCTTCAAACATCTGCTTAAATCTATAGGGAATGATCAAAGCATCTGACATATCCATTGTAAAGTCTGATATTTTAGACGGTATAAGTACTCGGAATGTTTTGATATGCAAACTTTCTTTGTGTTATTTACAGTAACTCCAAAATTTAATGTCGACCAAAAAGTGAAATTAACTTATAAACATTTTTGTACGATTTTTAACAACTTTCGACATAGTTTATCTCAACAAGAGTGCATCAATAAACGTATTTCTTTATATGACGATGAAAACACCTACAAAACCACTGTATATCGCTGGCCGTCGTTCGCTCACGAATTGCGTAAAGGTCATTTAAAATCGGTTGTAGTGCAAAAAAACATCGATGCTGTGCGTGAACTGATAATGCAAGATCATCATGTGACATACCTCAAGATTAGAGCATCCTTGGTCTCTGGTAACATCAACATATACAGTAAAACCCGCTTAATATAATCAAGCTTAATACTATTTCCCTTATAATACACCATTTTATTTTAGTCCGTGCAACTTGAGGCATGTTTTCGTACATTTTGTCATTCTTACCATCTGCCACCAGCTACATTTACCACCACCTACGCGTTATCTCACGCAGCAGCGGCCAACGACTAGTCAAAAGCTTTAAATAGCCACTTTCAAGTGAAACATAGACAGATAATACTGTTCAGTTATAACTGCCATGCTCATCTTAAAGATGTTGAGTTAAGAATATTATCGAGCTTGTTTTCTTACCTCCAAATGCGACGAGTATTATAAAACAGTCTCCAAGCAAGGTTATAGAATATGACTGATACATAGTTATCTGAAGAAAATGGACAACCTTATTTACAAAAGACCCCTGAATGTGCATGATGCGATACTGCCGCACGAGAAGCAATTAAGCCAGAAACTATACAAAATTGTGTCAAAAAAGGAAGTTTTCGAAATAACGAAGTTAATATCGTATTGGAAGAAGCAGATCTCTACGATATTGCAGAATTTTCCCGAATATTCTTACATCGATGACAATATTGCCACCTACGAAGTGCGTTCAATCGAAAATATTATTAAAGATACAAAAAGCACCCATAAAGAGACCCCAAGTGATGACGATGTTGATGAAAAGCAATCGGTTTAAATTTTTTTAGATGCTCAGGCTTTGTAAGTAGTTGACGATTTAAGGCGTAATATATATTCTTTGGGTGATAGCAAAGACGCAAAATCTCTTGGTCGAACCAAATTCAGTGATTACTTTAAGTATTACGGAAATAATTATACTATATGTATATAGTGAGTTATTTCAAAAATATGATCTTTATAACATAATTTTATAAATACATAAAATAGTTATGCCTTTCTTTCTTTATCGCTTTTTTATAGTGTATTATACACAGTTCATTCAAAAAATTCCGGGACTAATTTTTTTTTTTACGAATGAAAGCAAAACTTTAGAAAAAAGATTTTTCTTAGTTTTCAACATAATCCCCTCCTCAGTGTATACAAATTTTGCTGCGCTCGTACAGCTGCTGAAACGACCTGGAAAACTCCTCTTCTGGAATAGCTTTCAGAACCTTCACCACGTCTTCAAAACGTCCTCCCTTCATCATCATTTTCAATTTAGGGAATAAAATAAAATCTGCTGGAGCCAGATCTGGCAAGGAAGGTGGGTGATGAATCATAAAGACCGACTTTTGGACCAAACATGGTGTGATAAGTATTGAGGAATTGGCTGGCGTATTGTCGTGCAACAGAAACCAGTCACCTGCGCGGTACAATTCTGGACGCACGCGATAAATCTGCTTCAAAAGTCGATCCAGGACATTTTTGTAGAATTGTGTTTGGACCTGAGGCACGAATTTGCTATGGATAATCCCACGAGAATCGAAAACCGAAATGAGCATCGTTTTGATTTTCGACTTTGTCGCTCGAACTTTGTGAGCTGCCCTTCGCCCTTACCTCGCCACTCAGCGGTTTGGTGTTTGGTCGATAAATCGAATTGAAAACACCATGATTCGGCGCCGGTTACAATTTTATTTGAAAAATTTTCATACGTGTCTTCCATTTAACTAAACTGCTTGATGCGTCCACACGGCGCTTTTTCAGCTCTTCCGTTAACAAGTGCGAAACGAACTTCGCACACAATTTTTTCCCGAGAACATCGTGCAAAATGTGATGCAAGCTTCCTATATTGATGTTGAGTTCCTCTAACAACATTTCAATCGTAATTCTCTGATTACGAAACAGTGCGACGCACACACGTTTGTCATTCTCATCGGTAGTCGAGGTTAAAGGGCGCCCCTCTCATGAATCGTCTTCCAGCGACTGTCGACCGTTCTTTAACCTCGCATACCACTCGAAAACCTTGCTCTGGCTTAAACAATCCTCACCATATGCGGTTTTCAATAATTCAGATGTTTTCGAACTACTTATTCCCAATTTGAAACAAAATTTGATTGCGGCCCGTTGCTCCATAGCGAAAATTATGACGCAGTGGCAAAAACACATCTACTTCTGAATTTTTCACTGTGAAGAAGCTATGTTTGCGTTGAATCCTGCATCGTTTGACAATTAGTCAAAAAAGGCTTGTCTCGATGGGTGCAAGGAAATGCTTAAAAAATACTAGCGCAGTACTTTAAAAAACGTTTATAAGACCATGATAGGTGATGAGTCTTCCATAATGAGCCAACACCAAAAAAATTGTCGCATGTTTTTTCGGAAAAACTAACCATGTTCCAACAACCACAGAATGTCGAACGGAATATTAATTTTTTTGCCGGGAGTCTCCAATGAATTGAGGAAACAAACCGGATCATTCTCCACCATTACAATGCAAGTTCTCATACATCAGCACTTAAAACGTGAAATTGATGGGTCATCAGTTAATCCTGGTTTGGCACTCAATGATTTCATTTTATTACCATGCTGCGTGGTGAACGATTTCCTATGCCAGAATAGGGGTTGATGAGTTTTAAAACCAGGTTTTGGGGATACCATAATCACAGTGACAAAATGTTTTTCGAATTAATTCAAACTCAAGCAAAAGTAAACTGATCATAGCGGATAGTATTTTGAAAAAGAACAAAACCATTTTCAGTGATAAATATTTGTTTGTATTTGTTATTTCTGAAATATAAACTGCTGTCCTGGTACCTGTGATAATTCGAGCATCATGGACCTCAAATATTCATTGTTCAATTCCACAAAAAACAAAAATATCAATGTTTAATCGTACATGAAATGGAGAAGATCAACAACTTACCTATGAACTATAATTATTTAATCGAAATAACTAGACAAGACAAAAGAGGGCATATAAAATATTTATCTCGATTGTACGAATGTGTGAGAGAAAGTTTATTTCCGTAAATCTAAGCTATTAATTCCTTTCTTAGACACAGTCTCATACTCGTTAAAGTAATTTAGACGGACCCCTGTGGCGGGAAGCACGTATCCATGTTAAAGTTAGGTCTTGATTAGGAAATTGTTTACGTATATTATCGCTAATTTGGTATGAATGATATAACTAAATGAAGGTGTCTTAATTTATGGTAGTGACTGTGTGCACTCGATGTAAAGCCAACAAAAAAAATATAATGATTGATGTAATATGTCCAACTTTTAGTCTCCGAAATAAATTTATCTTATTCTGTTCATGAAATACATCAGTTCGTTATTGTTCAAATTTTCTCGATCATTCATTGCTCGAACAGGAAATAAAAGTAAACTTTGTCCTTTTCGATTTCTCTGCAATAATTTGAAGATTCCTTCTTTTTTTTAGGTAAAGTATACTATTGGGACATTAAAAATTTATATGCTTGGTTTTGACTCGTAAAAGCAGTTCTTTTTCAAAATAAATATTTAATGGTTTTTTATTTTGCGCCAAAGGATCAAAGGTAAGTTTTTTTAGCTAAAACGTATTCTTTGTAAGGAAAACTTATTTACGGCGACCTTAGAAGACAATGTGTTTATTTTATATTAATTTAAATATAAAAGAGAATTAAATATACCTTGAAATCTACTACAGGGTACAAGTAATTTATTTAAAATTTAAAAAGTGACGTTATTGGTGATCCTAAAGTTTATATATAACAAACCGTAAGAGTTAAAAGTAAGTAATGTCCACTTTTATGTTAAATTTGAACTATTTACTGTTTTCTTGATCAAGAAACAAGAAACAGGCAGATATTGTGACTGTATCAGTTTCATCTTTACGCTCTGATTCGCTAATGAAGTTCGCGTCACCGAAGTCCTGGATTTGATTCTCGGTCTGTCATGAGTGTTTGATGTTGTGCATGTGCATATTAATAAATAATACTGACAGATTATAACCATGTGATAATGAATGAATTAAAGCTATTATAGTGAAAAAATATTTAAATGATATCACCAAGTAGAAAATATGCTAAGTGTCAAATTAAGCCTGCCTTGATCACCTATATACATAGAAATATTGTATAGAACAATAATCAAACAGTGCATTATAAGTTATCCTTGTTATTCACTGCATTTATTACGTTATTGTTATTCTCAAATAGAATTGATTTAAAATTATAAAAGCAAAATAGCCCACTTTAATCTTAATATATATTCGACTTTGATGAATAAGGCACTAAATACAACCTACTACAATGTTACTTTTAGTAAAATTGATTTTTAGTTTTTTTTTTTTAAACTACTTATTCAAGTTTTGTTTCTAATTCGGAATAACTTAGTTATATAAAATTTCTAAAAAAAAATAACAAATAAAAGTTCTTTATTTATTATTAATTCTACATTTTTGAATACTTTGTACATCCTATATATGTTATGATTTTGATCGTTGTTTTTGAAATTTGAAAGTAACCAATTACTTTTTCTAGGAAAATTAAAAATATTGAAGTTTCCTATATACGTTTGTGTGTGAAATAGGATATTTGTACACTGCGACCGAAAAGATTGTGTTACCCTGCTGCTGCCAAGAGATACCTTGCCTTGGCGGCTAAAGCAGGTCTTCCATTCCTATTTCCCTCAGAAAACCTTAGTGGTAGCTCCCCTTTTTCAATTTGGTGTGCCCCTGAGAACCGCATTCCAGGATTTTCTAAAGTGCTACACTCTGAAAGGATGTGAACAGAAGTTTCATCCTCCTCTCAAAATCTGCTCTCTTCTCTATCTTTCCTTATCTAAATCCTTGCAGATCCCTCTTTTTTTAGTTATTTTTCCAGCATTACACTGCTACTGATTCCACAGAAAGGTTCGGGCCCCAGAAATGCTGTCTCAGTTCCTTTCCTCACTAGCTTGCCTACTATTTCTTTCCCTCTGCCCCAATGTGTCCCGGTACCCACAGAAGGGTGACTTTAATTTTCTTACCCAATTAATTTAGTTCCTCTAGGCATTCTCAGACCATCTTGGTGCTAATTACTTGAGATCTTAATGCACCGAGGGCTGCTGACTATCCAACATGATAATAATCTTCTGCCAGAATGGAATAAATTTCCTGATGGCATGTATTTCCACTTGAAAGATGCTTACCTAGGCTTTCATGGTGTCTGGTAGTGGGTCCATACATTTCTATTCCATTTCCCTCCATTGTTTAGTAGCCATCCCGTTACCATTTAATAGAATTCTTGTTAAGTTTTTCAATGGTATTTCTACCCCATTCACTTTTGCTACTCAACCGTGTGCTGAAGTTAAACCTTTTTTATTTCATCTTGAGGCATGTCCCAGATTTGTTAATTTCTGGATAAGAGATTGGGGCCTTTGCTTTATGACTTCATCTCTCATCATTCTGTATATTATCCTCTTCGCCATAACGTCTGCAAGTATATTTAGAAGTGTAAGGTTCAGGATTACTCCCATGACGGTTGTTGGGCAGATTTTTATAGCTCCAGCATGCACAGGCCCGTCATGGAACCCCCATAGGTAATGAGGGGACTCACTTTTGCAGTGTACATCCACTCCAGGATTTTTGGATTTATGCCCCAGCTTTTTCTACAAACCATCAAGGCTTCTGTAGCTTTGGTAATGTATTCGTGCTTATTCCAAAGAAGTTTAATATTTAGGATCAGGCCCAGATATTTAACCTCTGACTTCCACTCCATAACGTGCCCATCCATTTTAATGGTTTTCAGATTGAGTTTTATTTTCCTTGTAAAAGCTACTGACGTGGTTTTGGTGGATTAACATTTAGTCCCATCACCTGGTACCATTTCATGTTCAAGTCCCCTCTGGACTATGTCACAGAAGATATTCGCGAATTTGCCCCTCGCGATTATGACAAGATATGCGGAGGTCCGTCAGATCACAGAGTTGTCGATCTACATTTAGGCTCTACATAAGTGAAGAAGCTACTCTACCATGAGGACATCCTCTGGTGATACAGATGGCGACAATGTCGTGCCCTACCTCTGTCTCTGCTATTCTAGTGGATAGAAGTCGCGTCATCCATTTGGACGTTGTTTCATCTACTCCCCTATCATCAAGTGCTCTTTTGACTGCCTTATATGGAATGTTGTCAAAAGTCCTTCTATATCAAGAAAGGCACATACTACGCTTTCCTTCCTATTCAGTACATTTTAAATCTCATCTATTAATTGTATCAGTGCGGTTTCCGTAGACCTGACCGCTTGATACGCATATTGATGAGGATGCAGTGGCGCCTGTTCAAGAATTTCTGTTCTAACATGGTTATCAACTGCTTCCTCTATCATTTTTAGAATAAAGGATGAGAGACTGATAGGTCACAGGAATTTCGGGTGTTTAGAGTCTTTTTTCCTTGCTTTCGAAGTGAAGATAACTCTGACCCTTCTCGATATTTCTCGTATGTAGCCCAATACCAGGCTACTTTGACTACTTAAGTGTGGTTCCCCATTAGTGGACATACTGTGTAATACACATTGTAACAGTAACATAACACAAACAAAACGGAGCAACTAGAAGTTAAATCTTTTTAATTACTGTTATATTTTAAAATAAGAAACTGATTGATAAGAAACTCTCATTTCTTAACTTTATTTTTCTTAACGGTAATGCAAGTAACCATTTATTTATTTTTGTGCTAAAATTTCTGTTGAATTAACTAGCCTATAAATAAATTCCTTCTAAGTCGGACACTACCGTAAAAATATTTCGTTAAATAATGCATTTATAATTTCTCCCAGCGCTACATAATTTCTCTTTAATATGCAACACGTATAAGTTGACTGACCGACCATCGACATTTTCGCCGAACAGAATATCTTCGGACCCCTTTTGCACGCCATGTGTCTGTCTATTGATTGAATACCACTCTACGTTGTGGTCAGATAATTACTGTAATTAGTTTTACGAAGCAGAAACTTTTTGGTGAACCGACAGGTCAGAAATTTGCATTAATACAGGGTGCTAAAGAAACAGTTTATTATAATGGGTGAAGCAAAAAGACATATTCTACTTAGAGTCTTTTAAATAGAAAATTATTATAACAAATTATCAGCGATGTATTAGTCTAAAAATGTATTACGTATTTTATTATTACATAGTAGACGTTTGAATTTCCTGATTATTAAGTGCGAAGTTCTTTAGAATATGGGTTTATATAAAATATTTATCTTATAATTTACCTCTTAAAGTGTATCTAGCACCCTATTTGAAATTCTAGGGTATTCTGGGCATCAAATTAGTAATTTTCAAATCATTTTTAATGATGAATTATGAGAATTTTTGGAAATTTTAATAATTATTGATATAGCTAATCTTAAAATTACAGGTTGAAATCTCAAAAGTTATTGGGTCGATTTTCTGAAAGAAAATAGTGTTTTAATTTTGGAAAATTTCAGTATTTAACTAGTTTGAGGTAATTATTTAGATTATATCAAACTTAGAAAAGTTTTTTCTTGAAAAGTCTTTCACATACCCCTTACTTCGAGATAGTAGAGTACGATTCTTGCCTTGGTTTTCCACAGTTTTTTCTAATTTTTCTAGAAAACACATAAAAAATACGATTTACTTCAAGCTTTTTTTTTTGAAAAAGTACAAAATTGTCAAATAGTTGAGTCAGTATTAAACGCGTTACTAAAAAATTACATGTAGATATTTTATTTTTTGTTAAAAATAAATATTACAGAAAGCTTTATATTTTTTATTTAGTGGCTAAATAGAATTTAAATTATTGTAAAAAGAAATTTTATCAGAATAATTAATTTTTCTAAGTAACAATATTATTTATAGAGTCCGGCAATCAAACAAATTTCACCAATTTGTATTCATTAAAATTTCAAAGCGTGTTATTAAATTCTCTAAATGATATACAGGATATTTTATGGAATGAAGATTTTGAATAGACAATTCTTTTCTATGCATTTTGCATAGACGAAATTAATATGGAACCCGAGTGAAATTTGCAGAGAATAGAACTAACTGCCCCATTTTTTAACGATTTTACAGGAAAGAAAGCAACTTTTCCATATATTCCATTTTTCGGTGGGATCGTTTGGTGCGACACGTGGCTTTGGCTGCTGAAATTAGCAGTAGGCTTGGTTGCCAGTACCGAAAAATGCGACCCCTATCCTTTGGGCAGCGCGTTTCCTGTACTCGATTTTACATATTTCTGTTTTAATTCACCGTCGCGCCACCATATGGCGGTTATTTACAAACTTTGTTAATATGTGTGGTTCTTCTGTTATCAAGTGGATCATCGAGATGTCACCTTTGTCGTCTTGTTTGCTGTTTATTGATTTTAAACTCAGCTTTATAGGATGCAAAGGCGAGATGATGGTTTGTACCGAATGCAGTGGCCTGACGAGTCCCATATTATGACGAAACAGCGCTGTCGCCATCTGTCGGACCCGGAGTTTTTCCATATTTTGGAGTGCTCCGCACTTTTTAACATGAGAATCATGTAGATTGACAAATTTTCACGTCCGCTTCGCCAATATTTGATTCTATATATATATATATATATATATATATATATATATATATATATATATATATATATATATATATATATATTTATATATATATATATATATATATAAAGTGGGAATTTTGGTGGAATTTCCCACGATTTTTATGAATCTCCAATAGTTGGTATAAGATAAATAAACTAGGCAACGTTAGTACCCCCAATTTTATAAAGTGTGGCCTACACTGGTACCTATAGCCAATACCAGAGATAAGTCGAATAGCCTTCTTCTGCATTCCAAAGATCTGAATTACGCCAGCACAGGAACCTCAAAGGTGAACACAGTGCGAAATATGAGAATGAAATAAGGAAACTCTCAAATGTATCCTTCTTTATAGAAGCAACCTTCTGTCTGTACTTTTTATTCATAAATTTATACAAATCTCGGAATTCCGCGCTCCCATCTCTCAAAAGCCTCACCACAGAGAGCTCATCCCTCATTTTCCTTAATGTCTCATTAAACCACCGAACAGGAGGCTTATCGAGAGACATCTCTTATAGGAATATACTTGCAGATCAGCTGCTGACAAACCGAAACCAAATGCCAAGAGAGCCATTCAGAGTCGACATTCTGATAGAAAATGTCCCAGTCAATCACACTCAGGTCGCCCAAAATAAAATCAATTCCCTTTGCTGTTATAGGCCTCACTCTAACCAGTTCGGGAGTACCGATCCCCATCCTCATATTCAACTCAATGAACTGACCACGGTAGTGGAAGGACATGGATCCACCACTCCAGAACTGTAGAGCTCGTCAGCAATATTGGTCAAAATGTTGTGGATACAATTTGAGGGATTACTGGTCACCCCCTAATGTAGTAGCAAAAATACCATGTATATATATATATATATATATATATATATATATATATATATATATAAAGAACAGGACAGATTTTCTCCTACTCCAACCTTTTAAAATCTATTGTTTGACTTAGTGTTCACTCTATATAACGAAACAATTTTATCGACCTGAGTAGACTTTTAACGGACATATTTAGTAAGAAAATCCCTGCTGTCGTATATTTTTCTATTTACCCTTATTTGACCTTTAATCAGACAAAGGGAAAGATAACCTGAGGCACTTAAGAACTCACGTACCTGACACCTGTGTTTTACTAAACAGCTGCGGAATCCCTTGATGTACCTAACAAATTTAGAATTACTATACCAAGAAACAAAAATTTAGGTTCCCCAGTTTATATACAGAATGTTTAAAAAATTAGAGCATTTTTATCTAATATGAAGACTTTTCTGCTTATACGAACAAATCGCATTGAGATATTTACTAAATATTCTTAGCACTTCTTATTGTCATTTTTTTCCTGTGCGGATATACAACTTTATGTTTGCTTCACCGCCAATTTACATCATTTTGAATAATATGTTTAGAATATGAATTTTCTTAAATCCTCTGTTCTAACATGAAAGTTATTATCTGTTTCTTTTTAATTTTTTAAAATATTTTTAACTGGTTACTTTCTTCTTCTTCATCCAACCCTTTACGTCCACTGCAGGACATAGGCCTCGCTCATTCTTGTCCATTGTGCTCTATCTTGAGCGATTTGCATCCAATTTGCTGCAATTCTCTTGAGATCGTCAGTCCAACGAGTAGGGGGTCTTCCTCTACTTCTTTTGTCTAATCTCGGCCTCCACTCGAGTAATCTCTTCGTCCACCTTCCATCGCTGATTCGGGCGACATGTCCGGCCCAGTTCCATTTTAGTGTGGCAATTCGGAAAACTACGTCGGTAACTCCTGTCTTTCGTCCCAGGTTTTCATTTCTAACTTGGTCACGCAGCGATATACCTAGCATTGACTTTTCCATCTTTCTCTGAGTTATTTGCAGCGTTTTAGAAGCTGCTGTTGTCAATGTCAAAGTTTCGGCACCGTAGGTCATAACCGATAACAGACATTGGTCAAATACTTTACGTTTTAAAGAAATTGGTATATCGCTTTCAAAGATGTCTTTAAGTTTTCCATAGGCTGCCCATGCGAGATTTACTCTTCTCCGTAGCTCGCATGTTTAATTATCTCTTGTGATCTTTATTTCGTATCCAAGGTATATGTATTTTTCCACAAGCTCCACTTCGTTGTCTCCAATATTGATATTTCCACTAGGTACCAGATTGGTCATAAATTTTGTTTTTGATATATTGATTTTAAGACCCACATTGGCGCATACTAGCTGAAGTTCATGTAACATTGTACATATCTTCTTAAGATTATCGGAAAACAAAACTATGTCGTCCGCGAACCTCAAATTTGTTAATCTTTTGCCGTCTACATTCAGGCATCTTTTTTCCCAGTTAAGTTTTTTACAGGCGTATTCTAGTACTGCAGTAAATAGTTTAGGCGATAAGGTATCACCCTGTCGGACTCTTCTGCCAATTGGGATATGATCCGTGTTTCTGTGTAGTTTCACCGACATAGTTGCATTCCTGTATATATTATAATTTTGTCAAGCTCTACCGTATCAAAGGAAATACACAAAAGCCAGAACGAGTGGTCGATTGTATTCGATAGTTTTTCTATTACCGTTTTGATGCTCTGTAGGTGATCGTTTGTTCCAAACGCAGTACGAAACTCCGCTTGCTCTATTTGTTAGTAGAAATCAAGTTTTTTCTCAAGTCAATTCGTTACTATTCTTGTTAGGAGTTTACATAGGTGACTAAGAAGGCTTATTGGTCTGTAGTTTTCCAAATCATGGGGATCTCCTTTTTTGTAAATCAAAATTACCTCAGCATTGTGAGACTTGTCGGGTATTGTACTGTCCAAACGGCACATATTAAAAGGGTCTTTTATTTTTTTAAGTAGACAAACACCTCTGTTTTTGATTGCATCAGTAAATACACCATCTTCGCCTGGAGATTTGTTATTCTTAGTTTTTCTTAGGGCTAGTTTTATTTCGTCTATTTTTTTTTCGTTACTTTCTACTTTCAAAAAAATTCGAATTTAGAAATTATTGGTAAGATGAGCTCTCACCAAGTTGCATATTTATGTAATGAAAAATCTGAGATTTTTTTCATAAAGCCCCTCTTAATTGTGTATAAGCAGGACGTCACTTCTTATTCTTCCTATCTTCACAGTTATAAGTTCCCTATCATGTTAAATAATTATAATATTAATGGGAATAAAATTACTAAGGGACTAAATTCTGTAATTTTATAGGTATCTTTTGGCATGACGGTAGTCCTGAATATTTGTTAAAGAATGTTCTTAACTTATCTAATTTCGCTGCTTGCAATGTATAACTTCTCTTTGCAAACTGGGGCATTCCTAGAATTTTAGAGATTCAGTTAGCTGAAATTCAATTTTTAGAACCAGCTCTCAATATTCTGTGGAGAACAATTGTTCATTAGATATAGATAATTCGGAAGTTTTGTTACTAAAATGTTATTACTGATTTATCATAATTGCAAACAGTCTGCTTTGCTAAAAATAATCATCATTACTTTTCAGATAGAACTAAATTGTTGCAGGGGGTACCTCAGGGCTCCATTTTGGGACCCATATTATTCTTAATATATGTAAACAATCTGGGGGATGGATTGGCCGCGGATAGCGTTTGCCAGTTTGCTGATGACACATCAGTGATTCTGGCGGACACTTCTATGGCAGGACTGTCTCAAAAGTGCACAAACTCTGCATTGAAAATGCAGCAGTGGTGTTCTGATAGCGGCCTCGCTCTAAACGTAGATAAAACCGGCCTCATTCTTTTTTCAAAGCATGCAATAAGGTCTGAGTCACTGCTTGTGTGGCTTGGGGGTAGATCTATACCTACTTTGGGACAGGTTAAGTTCTTGGGTGTTCATTTGGACCCCTCTTTAAACTGGGAACATCATATCTCAGCTCTTGGGGCTAGGCTTAGCAGTTTATGTGGTGTAGTCCGAAGGCTTCGTGACGTGATCACTGCAGAGACTGTTAGGCTTTTCTACCTTGGGCAAATACAATCTCTTGTCTCTTATGGTATTTCCTTTTGGGGATCATCAAGAAAGGCTATTAATTTATTTAAAATTCAAAAACGCATAATAAGATGCATCTTTCACCTACATCCAAGAGCTTCATGTCGACCATTTTTTACTCAGTTTAAGTTGCTTACTGTTCCCTCATTATACTTTAGATCTTTAGTCATACTTGTCAGAAGGAATACGGAATTATTTCCGCTAAATAGACAGTTTTATGGGGGAAACATGGTTATGACTACCAGAGGGGCGAATGACCTAAGGGTACCTTTACATAACTCCACCTTCTATGAGAGAGGACCATACTATATGGCGATTAAAGCCGTAAGGATGTTACCAAGAGAAATCTGGCTTACCGAGTCGATTAATTGCTTTAAGAGACGCGTAAATGAATGGCTTTCTGATAGGTGCTTTTACTCTTTCAATTTTAATGAATAGTTTTTGTAATGTCAATGTTTTTGATTTAATATTTTTTGTTTAGTGGATTTTTCTCAAGCATGTGCTTTGTGTGTAAGAAGTTTTATTCCTTTTAAATTAGAATATCTTATTTTGTAAACTGTAAAACTTTGTTCAGTTTAAACTGAGTTTTTTATTACTACTTTTTTAAATTATCTTGTATCTGTCTTTTTCTTCTTTTGTGTTCCTTTGTGTAAGGTTCCTATCGAAATGTCGATTAGTTTTTATATTAACTGTAGTTAGATCGACATATTTACAATTCTTAATGTTAAACATTTCTTTCTCTGACGTTGCTTTGTTATGTGATCATAATTTTGTTGGCAAATAAAGGATATTATTATTATTATTATTATTATTATTAACTCAAATGAGACTTATTAGACATATTCACGAGAATTTTGTAATAAATTCCATAGAGTTCTGGTTCTGTCGCAAAGACTTAAAAAAAAGCATTTTAATCTTACCGAAGTTAATAAGTTTTGGCAAGCCTCTGCCAAGCTGTCTGAATGATAATTCCTTTGGGCGCACTGAGGTGTAATAGCTTAATTTCCCATAAAATAGAGGTGTCATCGGGGATCCCCGAGGACCTGTATTGCGACACAGTCTTATTCAATTTGTCTCGCGGTGATATAGGTCAGTATTCTGTTAAAACCAGTTCCCTACTTTTACAGAGTTATACGGGTTTCTAAGCCTAACTTTTTTTAAGAAGCTTAATTTTTCCCACAAGATCAAAACTATTTTTAGAAATGATATGCCATTAAAAAGATATATTTGAGCTTAAGAGCAATTACGGAGAAGGATTACGATAACATTTTCAACGCTCAAATCTTCATTATACTGACAATACACTCTTATTTGGTAATGGCAATATTAGCGATTTGGATATTGTTGTTGATGCTAATTTAATGTTTACCATTTATATCATTCAGAGAGATTTCTCTGCAACTGTGAATTTTCTATATTACTAAAGTTGTTCTAGAATATAGGTCCGGTGGAGAATGATCTAAATGCTGCATCGAAAATACTCCCTTAGATCGTTAAATTTAGAACATATCTAAGTGGCTTTTTCAAAAGGTGTTGCAAAGTCTGCTGCCTCAGCCTGTGTGTTTGACTTATTCTGAAAGGATTATGGTGCGTCGACATGTTTTGTCGCCTTTTCAAATACGCGGTTTCGTTCCAGCGATTTAATTTTAGAGTGATTAAATTATTGAAAATCTTATTCCTCTTATTCTGTATATATTATAAGATATTTATACAACTAAATTTTATTACTGATTATATTTACATAAGTAAGTTGTTCTTTTTTTCTTTGATTTTATAATTTTTTCTGGTGAGTGCACTTTCCCTAAAAACGAATTAATCACCAGGCATAATTTCCATTAATACAGTGATGAAAATCTCATATATTAGAATCATCGATCGTCACCATATGTGATATGTCAATGTAGAATAATTGGAACGCGTGTAGAAGGTCCATACTTTTTCGATGTTTCTTAGATTTATTAGGCACAATTTACATATACTTTTAGCGAATGTTTTACTGACTATTCTGGAAAGAATGAAGCATAGAAGAACAGAGTACTGGCCAGCAAGTTCTCCGGATCTAAGAAGTCCTAATTTTTTCCTGTGGGGATATGTTGAAAACATTATTTATGATATACCATTAAAAACACCCGAAAATATGAAAGAATGCATAAAAACAGCATTTCGCTCTATAACACCAAATATGTTAATTAAAGTTAAGCAGTCATTTCACAAAAGAGATGGACATCAGTTTGAGCATTTGTTAAAACATTACTTTTTAAAAATTTTTTAATTAGGCTTTAATAAAGTATGTATTTGTTAATAATCCAGTTATGGCTATATTTTTTAACTAATTAGTGACAACATATCATCTATGTAAGTAATAATAAAGTAAACTCCGTCAAAGCCTAATTTTCACTAATAAATTTACGTCTAAAATTGAAAATGCTAAATTACTATATAAACTTATTAAAGATAGGCAAAGAAAGCGTTAATAGAATTTTAAAAACTGTTTAAATTAGAATATAAATTTGGTATCAAATACAAGGTGTTCTATTCAAAATAAAAAAAGTTATTTGGCTTTAATGATAACAAATATCAAATGTAAGTTTTTATCAACCCTGTATAGTTTTCTGAGATCATTTTCATTTTATAAAAAATTGTAACAGCAAATAAAATTTTGTCTCTATTCTTTTATTTTGTTTCATACGCAATCGGTCCTTTTTTTGCAATGCGCCTCTTATTAAAGATTTTATTTTGGACGAAGGTTATTTTAATAAGTCTCCTATCTACCCTTTTTCTGCTTTCTGCTAGATATTTTCCCATAAACCCTTTTAAGTATCAGAAAATCAAATGCTGATGTAAGCAGATCCTTCACATTTTCGGGTTGTATTTTCATTTCTTCCGCACCTTCATAAACTACCCTTATCCTAGTATATTACAGACCATTAAACAAAAGGTAAGGAATAAGTTAGACGTAAAGTGCGGAACAGTTAACAGCGACGTGCATGCTGTTGTCATAATTTAATTAAAATTAAATTACATCGGAAGTAAAATTAATTATCTTCTTTGTGTTTCCAGGTAAACGTTTTTTGAAACTTCATATGAATGTACTTTAATTATCTTGTCATTATGGGAGTGTCTTTTGAGCATGTACATAGTTTATGAAATATGCTTTATCATCGGCTTTATTATAATGTAAAAGAAAAATGGTATATACCATGTAGGCCAGTAAATAGAGATTTTTTCGTGACAAAAATTTTTGTCACAGAATCACTTACTTTTGTCTCTATTGATTGGCCTATAGAAGAATGTTCTTACTGCAATAAATGTTAATTATTTTAAATTTTTTACACCTTTTAATAATATATATTGAAATTCAATATAATTTTTAAGTCTAGGATTACATGTCTCCATAGGTCCTAATTTTAAACAGTTAGAAACTATAAAAATATCAATTTTCTGGAGAAAAAGATAAACTATAGACAATAGAATAAAATATAACAATTCAAAAATGCAGTAATTTTTAGCTTTTAGTCACAGATATTCTTAAAACTTCATTATTACATGAACCAGACATCTAACAACTTAAATATAAAGATCAAAGAAAAAAGTTTCTTAACGTTACTGGACAGAATCATATCTACTGTTAGAACAACTTTTCTTATAATGCAGTCAGAATCAATTCAGTACGCGCCGATTAAATTTTATTTATGAATTAAGTAACTCCATAATTTATCTACTCTCTGAAGAAGTATGCTTCAGGACCTATTGAGGAAATTTACTTGTAGTTTCTAGATGCAAAACTTTTATATCCCTTTACAGGAAAAACCGAATCCTTTGTTAAAAACTCTGAACACTTTGTCCAAAGATTAAAAACCATCCAATTAGAGCCCTTAGAGACATTGGCCAGTTTTGATGTAAAATCCCTGTACACAAATGTTTCTATAGATGATTCAGTTTCTCTAATATCTGACATATTACTTAACAACTAATTGGAATGGAATGGAAATGGAATTAGTTTACGAGATAGAGTTCCAAATGAAGAAATCAGAAGAAGAACGAAAATAACAGATGTGAGCAAACGAGTAGCGCAGCTAAAATGGAGATGGGCTGGACATATCGCAAGACGTGACATAGACAGATGGACATACAAGATAACAGCATGGCGGCCAAGAGAGAACAAGAGAAGTGTTGGCAGGCCCCAAAAGAGATGGCGTGACGACATCCAGAAAATTGCCGGAAAAACTGTATGGGGATCGCTACGGACCGACAGAAATGGAAAAATATGGAAGAGGCCTACATTCAGGAGTGGATGAAAACGGGCTGATATGAATGAATGAATGAATGAATGAATGACTTAACAACATGGACTCCACCCTACTAGAGTTAATTAAAGCATGTCTGATTTCCACTTATTTTACTTTTCAAAGAACTTTCTACGAGCAGACTTCGGGAGCGGCCATGAGATCTCCGCTATCACCTGTGATAGCTAACATCTTCATGGAAGCTTTCGAAGAAAACGCCTTGTCTTCTGTTCCTCTAAAACCTAAATTTTGGTGCAGATATGTAGATGACACGTTCGTAGTTTGGCCGCATGGGGCAGATAAACTCCATAATTTCTTGGATCATCTAAATCAACAACACCCTAGAATAAAATTCACTATGGAAAGTGAATTAAATGGTGCCCTTCCCTTTCGTGATGTACTAATACAAAGGAAAGAGAATGGCAAATTGGGACATTCTGTGTACAGAAAACCAACACATACAAATCGATATCTCAATGCAACATCACATCATCATTCTTCTCAAAAACAATCCGTCATAAACTCTTTGGTCTCTAGAGCACTTTCAATATGTGACGAACAGTGAAATCAGAAACAGAACAACTGACTAATGCTCTAAAAGGCAACGGATATTGCGCTGAAGATATAAGACGTTCTATTAATAAATATAAAAACACAACTCCTCAACAAAATGTCATAAATAAAGCTCCTATGGACAGTGAACCACCGACAAGATTGCCAGATTGTTCCGAAAATCAAACATACCGACAATTTTCGACACATGTAAGAAAATTGGACAATGTTTGAAGTCTCCAAAGGACTCAATTCTATTTCAAACAGAAGGCGTTTACAAGATACCGTGCTCTTGTAGTAAAGTGTATGTAGGTGAAACAGGACGGTCTATATCCACTAGGCTTAAGGAACATGAAAGATATATAAAAAAGAAACAAATTGTACAATCTGCAGTAGCTGAACACCAGCATTGCTCAGGTCACACTTTTAGTGTAAAAAAAACTAAGGTGTGTATCAGTACCTGGTTTCTTCGAACGTAAAATTAGAGAATCAATCGAAATATGTAAATATCGAAATAATATTAATAGAGATGGAGGTTAGAGTCTACATCACACGTGGAAATCGATTGTAACGCTGGATCATGCTTCGCTGAGCACCAGTCGGGTATAAATACCGGGCTGTTGCTCCTCGATAGTCATTCAGTGTTCTAATCTCATGGAGTAAAGATCCCTGAAAATGTCTCGTGCAATCGTAGGCGAAAATCGGATAATAATTCCAATTTTATATATATGTATATATGTATATATATATATATATATATATATATATATATATATATATATATAATATAAATTTTGAGAGTATCATAAGCAAAATAAAACTAACTGATTAAAACATCTATTTTTAATGACAACTACATCGGGTTTAAATCTTAAACCTTCTTAGAAAATCTGGCTATTGATTTTTCATAAAGATGTTTCCAAGATACCAACGTTTAAAAACAAGCAATTGAAGCAAATCAGCAACTAAAGGGATCAAGAAAAAGATACAAAAATGGATGAAGGAAGATATGAAAGCACAGTATAACAAAAGGAATATTGTGAATATTTATGTTAGTTAGTTAGTAATTCACGTTGAACTTACTCATATATTAGACCCAGTATAGTTTGATATTTTGGATTAGACTGTTAGAAATAAAATTCGTCAAGTTGTTGACCAAAAGTATAAAACCCAAAATCGAAAAATATATTAATTTCAGACAAATCAAAGCATCCAATAAATAGAGTACTTTAAATCTCTTTCGGAGATTTGTAAGTCAATCTAACGTTCTTTTTACGAACAAAGAAACTAATTTAATTATTAATACAATATTTACAACATATACACACAACAGAATATAAGATTTTAACGATAGTGTCGGAAGTAATTTTAAGTAACAATAGGAACAAAACTTGAAAATATGAAGCATTTTGAATTAATAAAGACAGAATTTTTATTAGTATCAAACCATAAAAATGAAACAGATACCTTAAAATCAGTTAAATTCAAAATTAAAAATAATGAGGAAAAAAACTTACAATTTTTGGACCCTATTAAATATAAAATACTCAATTCAGATCCAACGGAAATATACAACAGAGAAATTAAAATAATTTTAGCACAATATCAAAGTATTATAAATCCGATCCAATCCAATAGAAAAATAAAAATTACTTATCAGGAATCCTTGACTATCAAAACTTTATTCATTGATTAAATTACATAAGGCTACTTATCCAATTAAAGCAGTTGTTTCTTTTTTACCGCAGAGTCGGTCAAAATCTCTAAATTACTTATTATTTTGATTTAAGATCATGGAAAATTTAAGCCTTAACTTAGCATTAAAAGTCATATGAATTTGTCGACAAAATTAAAGACATAAAAATATCATCTAATAGAAAATTGGTTTAATTTAATATACATAATTTGTTCCCTAGCATCTCTCCAATAGGTACAATTAACATAGCAGATAAATTACTCACTAAAAATAATGTAAACCCCATCATTAAACAAGATATTTTGCAACTTTTATCGATTTGTTTAAAACCAAAAAATTATTTCCAGTTTGATAATAAAATATCTAATAATGGGAAATCCCTTTAGTCCATTTTTAGATGAAATATTCATGGGCAATATTTAACATACAATTTTTCAAAACAATAACCTGCCAAAACATTTTTATGTTGGCATAGATATGTGGATGACATTAAGGTGCGTTTTGTAGGTATGTGGTATTAGAATTCATTATGCATCCAAATACAAAGTTTACGTTCTCTAATTTTCTTGACGTTAGCATTTCTAAAATTAATAATAAACATGATGTCTCTATACATCACAAACCGCCACACACAGATATAACCACCCATAATAAATCGATTCATCCATATAATCAAATAACAGTTTAGTTGATAGACTATTAAAGAGTAACCGCAAAATAAGCCTAAAATTCGCCTGTATTTCAGTAGTCGATTACGGTTCAGATCATTTTATATAGTGTTGTTTCTCCCAGGTGTGTTCTACAATATTTGATCTCGACATTTCTCCTTTTTATGTATGAGTTTTATGATCCTTAATTCTAACTTCTAGTGGTCACTTGGTTTCTACAATATGCATTTCACCACGCTCAGATGGAACTTTGTAAACACATCCTTTCTTATTGGTAGTTTTTAGTTTTGTTTTAGTTAAATGAGCTCTAAGTGCATTTCCTGATTTGAAGGCTGTTTTGATATTATCACTTCTGGTAATTCGTCTTATTTTCCCCGAGGATGTACGGAATTGTTAAGAAGGAATGTGTTTCTTGCTGTGCAGTGGTTGGTGTTCTAAAGTTAAAAAAAAATAAATAATATATGCTATAAGTTGAAAGACAATTTGACGAGGCAACACCGGGATAAACTAGAAAAACCAAAATCACAACAACAACCGATTTCACCTGAAGCAACTTCAAGAAAACCCATCATAAACTTATCTTCAAGAATACTCTCAGTAGCAGAAGAACAACTATTAAGTAAGGGGGCTTAATTTCACAGTACCACCTAAAAGCATACCTGTTTGAGACATCATAAACTCTGTAGAATCCATATAAGTTGACGAACCGACGAGTTTAGGTGGAAAATAAAATGAACCTTGGAAGACAAAAAATATCCCGTTCAAAACCTCTACAAGACAGAAGCATCAGCCTTAAAAAAACTTCGTAAGGACGAATCCATAAAGATTCTACCAGCGAACAACGGACATGCAACGGTGATCATGGACATCATAAGGTACAACCAAAAAGTCGAAGGTATCTTGGAAAAAGGAAAATATAGACCTCCCTAAATATATAGAGTAAAAAATCTATAGAACACTAAGGAAATACCAAGACCATATACCTGACAACCTACGATCGGCGTTCAGACTACGCTACAGTAAGTCACTACATCTTTACGAACCATCGAAAATTTATAGAACGGGCACACATTGAGACCAATAACCAACTGCATACGATCCCTAACAAGTGCACTGGCAAAGTTTCTTTTGAAAATCATACAGCCTTTAGATTCCACACATTTTACGAACATGATTAGTAGCATTAATCTAGAGCCAGACGACAAACTAATAAGTTTTGATGTGGAGAGTCTGTATACTAATGTGCCATTAGGGGAATCACTAGACATAATTAAAGCTAGACTTTCAAATAATACAATATTATCAGATCGAACCACGTTACTACTGAACGGAGTCATGGACCTTTTGAAGTGTTGCCTACGTAGTGCTTACTTCCAAGTAAAGAACAAGTTTTACGCTCAGGACGACGGGCTTCCGATGGTTTCTTCACTCTCTCCCAGTTATCGCCAATATATATATATATATATATATATATATATATATATATATATATATATATATATATATATATGTATATATATATATATATATATATATATATATATATATATATGTATATATATATATATGTATATATATATATATATATATATATATATATATATATATATATATATATATATATATGTATATATATATATATATATATATATATATATATATATATATGGAATGGTTCGAAACTCGTGCCACACAATAAAACTGAAAGTCTAGTTGAGATATGTCGATGATACCTCCATCGTATGGAAAGGTAATGCTCAAGAACTTAATGATTTCTTCGACCTACAATTAAGTTTACTATGAAAAAAGAGGTAAATGATCAATTGTCCTTCCTAGATGTCATGGTGAACCGTTCAAACGAATACTAAAACTTCAGTATACAGAAAGCCAACAAATACTGGACAATATCTTAACCATAGTTTTAATCATTCTCTTGTAACAAAATGAGGAATTATACGCAACCTCTCGCGCTATATCTATATGCTATAATGCCGATTCATTGGAAAAAGAGATAGCAAATATTAAATCCGATTTACAACAGAATGGTTATCTTTTGAAACTAATTGACGATGTTATAAATAACTTTAGAACAACGAACACTGGACAGCAAGAAACACATTCCTTCTTCACAATTCCGTACATTAAGGGAACGTCGGAGAAAATAAGATGAATTACCAATAGTTATTATATAAAAACAGCCTTTAAATCAAGAAATACACTTACAGCTCATTTAACAAAAACAAAACCAAAAAGTACCAATAAGAAAGAATGTGTTTACAAAGTTGCATGTGAGTGTAGTGAAATGTATATTGAAGAAACCAAGCGACCACTAAAAGTTAGAATTAAACCTAATCGAAGCATCGTAAAAATGAACAGAAATAAAGATAATGCAAGTCCGACAACCAAATAGTCGGGCTATTTTTCCCGTTTTTGGAATGAGTACGACGTCAGCCTTGTCCGGATTTATTCCGAGCCCTTCCTCGTGGCTCCATTGCTCTGAGATCAGGAGAGCCCGCAGCATTACCCCCCCCCCCCCAGGTCCCAAATATCGGGATCAGGACACGAAATGACCACGTCGTCAGCGTAAGCCTATGTATATAAACCAGCGTCGTTTAGTTCACTCAGCAGGCTGCAAACCGCAAAGCTCAACAACAAAAACGATAGAACTCCTCTTTGTGATCAATCTCTATTTTACAGTGCTTTAACACATTGTTAAGCTCAGCATATATCAGTCTCTGAGTTAACATTGTTCTGATCCATGCGACTACTGTCGGTTCAAAGTCTCTTCATTGTAGAGCATTATATATCGAATCGTGAAATGTGTTGTTAAACGCTTCCTCGATACCGATAAAAATCAACTATTCGACAACGCGTTTTCGACTCTTGTGACGAGTCGATGTAGTGTAGTAGTGGAACACTGCACTATTACTCCTTCCTTGTTGTGTCAATCCACCAACCTTTCCAGTGTCGTTAATAAGAAAGTAGTTTGATAGGGCGAAAAAACCTAGGGTTTGTATAGTCTGTCCTTCCTACCTTGGGAATAAAGACTATTTTTGTTTCCCTCCACGCCATCGGCAGGTACCTCAAGCTCAAACGCTAACGGAATAATTTTACCAGATAGCTTTATTGTAATATCGAAGGAATTTTGAAGTAAGGCTGGAAATATCCTTCCCAGGAATCAAACGCTTATAGAAGATAATAAACATAATCCAAGGTTAACCCTTCCTCTCCGTGTATTATAAATCAGTAAACAAAAGCTACAAAGTGAGTTAGACTCAGAGTGTAAAATCGTCAAAAACAGCATGCATGCCGTTGTCATAATATAATTAAAATTTAATTATGTCTGAAGCAAAATTAATTAGTTTCTTCATGTTTTCAGGTAAACGTTTTGCTTTTCTGTTAAGTAATTTAATCAAGATGCCTTATAAAGTACAATTTTGTTTAATTATTTTATCATTAGCGTTTATTATTACTATGGAAAGGCTAAAGATTATATTAATCGCCTTATTTTATTCAGTTTTTGTAAATTGTGTTTCAAATTCGACTATATCATTATTATTCTGCTGCACAATGATGAATCTCCGGAATCTAAATTGATTATAATCTAAAATATCAATCCCTGTAAAATTGGCGTTTCAAAATTAGTTTTCTGGCGTAAGTTAATTACAGTTCTTTCAATAAATAATATGATTGGTGAAATAGGTTTTGTCATTTCTTTTTCACAAACCATAATTCTTTTTTCTTGAATGAAATTTTTGGTAAAAATGAAGAAGAATCTCGAAACTATATCTAATCGGTATTATTATTTCTATTTTATATTAATATATATATATATATATATATATATATATATATATATATATATATATATATATATATATGTAATCGAAGGTTTTCGGACATCCCATGTATGTCCCTCTCAGGACTGTAAGGCAGCTGACGTTTCGGTGAAATCTCATTCACCATTTTCAAAGCTCACTGTACGGCGTCTACGAGCGAACTGTAGCAGCGCCGATGAATAATGCGCCTAAACGAGCTCACAACGGCCTGCAGCAGCTATTTTCGATTAGATTCAGCCCAATTTTCGAAGGTTCACAGATCGTATTGAAGTGTATTTCTTATATCTAAAAAATTCACAGGTAAAGCGCAGGCATTAAAAAGCATCTTCTGCTAACTTGAGCCTTTAATATTCATTTGTCACGCCATTATGAATTTTTGAAAAAAAAACGTATTTTTCATCCAAAATTAATTTTTTTTTTTGAAATCAGAAATGATACATCTAAATCCAATGCACGTATTAAAAGAAATTTATCACCATCCGCTGAAAAGTTATCGCAATTTTTTTGGTGCAAAAATTGGTTTTTGCAAAAATTCTCGGCCCACGATTGAAAAAAAAATGTTTTTTTAATAGATCTTCAAGATATAAAACAATACAAGCAATTTTCATTAAAATTGAGCATTGTATCTTAATTAGGAAAGCGGAAAATTGAGTTTGAATTTTCAAATTTGACATCGAATTTCTCGGAAAAGGAAAAACTCACAAATTGCGGGTTTGACATACTTTTTTAGAATGATAATTATTATGTTAAATTTAAATCGGTAGTTTGTTAATAAATGTCTTTAAAAAAAAACTAAAACCATAAATTTTGTCGAAAAAAAAATATCTCGATAACCAGTGGCGCCACATATAACTTATTAATTTGAATTGATAGGTTTTTTAATTGTCTACAATTTTTGTTTGAAATATTTTTTGATAAAGCTTTTACTTTTTGAGATAAACTCAAAAAACCGAAAATCGTGGCCATTGTTGGTCCGCCAGAGTTACCATCGAGATATGTTTGATAAGATGCCGAAATGAACCACATTCCAGCAAAAAAATCAATGTTACATTTTTTTTACTAACGAAAGTCTATTTGCCATGCAGTATTTTGTCGGATTCCTCGTGAAATTTCCTATCGACTTGACCACGTATCAATTTTTAGGCAAATTAAACTTGTAAAAATACGATTAAAATGCGAACAAGTATTTATAAATCAAAGAAAGATCTTTCTTGATTTAAATTTGAAAATTTTTAATCTAACTGAATTTTTAACAGCTTTTAAACACTGGATTACACATAACACCCTCGAAAATATTCAAGTATAAATATATGATAATTATTATTGGATAGAATAAAGGACACGAACAAAATGTCGTCTTTTTTAAATTCATATTTGAGAAAATGAGGGCAAAAAATCAAATTTTCGGAACATGCTGCTGAAAAATGCACTCCACAAAAGAAAAACAAAGAGGATCAAATTTATATATATGTCTATGATTTTTGTATAACGAATTCTGATGTTTACCCTGTATTTTATACTTTTAAGTGCGATAAAAATGTTTCAGGGGAGTGATTGAGTGGAAAAAAAAATTAGACATGGGAAAAATATGCAGAGTGTCCGGAAAATACGTTTGATAACAGACTCTTGACGTGAAATTAGATCGTTTTAAGTCAACTTAGTTATATGCGAAACTGCGTCGTTTAGACGGTAGAAAACGGCAAAGTTTTAAGAAAATATTGAATTTAATGATTTTTGGTGTGTTGTCTAACACTATAATATGACGTTTTCTAGTGGTATAGTAATGGACTATAAAGTAGTGAAAGTGTTATAAGACTGCCGTGACTTGTAAATATCGCTTCTGTTTTTTTATGTCATCAACGTTATGACAACTTAGATATTTCTATCGGATAACCCCACGTATTTGGAAGCTTTTTTACCTCTTGAAAAATTATCGTTGGATGAGGTGTTTCGCCAGGAAAAAAATATTTTCCATAACATACATACACCAATTTGCTGTAATAACAAAACAATTTTTAAAATAAATGTTGGAAGTACATGTATGTATTTTAAAAAAATTTAAATAACAAGTTAAAAAGAAAACATAATTAAGCATATGTGCAAAATGGTCATCATGTTGCTGAATATACTTATAACATTTTTTAAAGAATGAAATAGGACTCTATGTAATATCTCAGGATTATTGAAAAGTTGCCAGCGTTTAATACGCATCAACAATTCTTTGCGGTTGTCCACCAGAGTCTTGTATAGTTCTGTTTTAAGAGCGCCCACGAAAAGTAGTCACACATATTTAACTCTAAAGAACTTGGTGGTCATTTTACTGGTGCCTCATTGCTTCTTCCAGTCCATGGGTTCGAGTATTGATCGTGTAAATAGTGCCAAACAGCAACGAAAAAATACATATACCATAGCTCTCTCCGAAATAAAATAAGTAAATTTTTCAAAAGAACTGGTAATGTGTTTTGCAAAAAATTTAGATAAATATTTACATTTATCCTGCCTGGAATCATAACAGGATCAATAAGGTAGCAATCAATAATACCTGCCCAAATATTTATTTTAAAGTTATGCTGATGGTAATAAAGAACGAAAACTTTCACCGTTTTGGTCAAGTTGAAAATCGTGATTCTTGGGTTTAGATTCCTGAAGATGCGTCGTGCAATCATAGATTAAACGTCGGATAATAATTTCACTTTGACACGGTCTAAACCGAAGAATTATACTGATGTGTACGACTTTAATGACATATGAATTTTCATGCACACAAACATGCTCGTTGTGCAATTTGATGACTCCAGATCTTGTGAAGCACGCCTCGTTAGTAAACAAAATTTTTCTTTCAAAATTTGGAGCACGAATTCTTTTGTTTCGAATAAATTCACAAAATGTAAGGTGCATTGAGGGTGTCAGTTTTACTAACTAATGTTGGCAGCAACCCTCTATATTTGTGTAAAGTAGAGTGGTAGTACTAAGCAATTGTTTTTGTAGTAGTTGCTAATAATAATATCAACCCTTTATAATTGCTACTCCATAGGTTGTAGTAGATAATGTGGTGAGTAAAACCCTTTGGGTTTAATACTGTTTTATTTTCGAAACTTATAGTGAATATATACAAATTAAATATCTAACCTATTTTCCTAACGTAATAATATTTACAATTACATTGTCGACTAAGTAAAATAATTAATATGATTATTTTAGCAATTATTGAACCAGTTTGTCAACGTGCTAATTTAGCGACATGTATGAAATACTGAGTCATAAAATTTTTGCATGTTATGTATGATTAAAAAATATATATAATCTTAGATTAGACAGACGGATCAATCGATAAAAGTCGCTGAACCTTTCGAACGTTATATGGATGTAACAACTCTTCTTTTCAAATATCATTTTCAATAGTCTAGACACTAACACTTGATTCTTCTTCAACTCTTTCCAATATTTTCTCTTCTTTTTCGACCGTTCGAATACGACCTCTACCCTCAAATTGTTTCTCAATGGTGCCTGTTTCTCGGAGATGACGCAAGATATTGGCAAATATCTAAGGTTTGGTATTCGGCAGTTAAAGAATCTCTTCATATAAACCCTTACACTTGGATGCCTATTTTTTTCAAAAAAACTATACACCAGGAGCATGCCAACCTACTCCGAGTGCATATAGTTGTCCATGTTTAATAGTAAAATTATAATATTGATCTGCCATAGCAACAAAGTCAGTTGTAAAATTATTGTCACGAGTATTTTTTATTATAACAGGTAATTGGTCTATGCATGCAACTGAAAATATTTTTCCTGGCGAAAATGCTCATCCAACGAATATTTTTCAAGAGTTAAAAAAGGACCTACTTAACATGCGGTATTCCGATAGAAATATTTAGGTTGCCATAATGTTTATGATATAAAAAATCAGAAACAATGTTTATAAAAACTTTTATAATACTTTCACTAGTCAGGCGTTATTCCACTAGAAAACGTCATATTATAGTGTTAGATCACACACCAAAAATCATTAAATTCCGTTACCAAATCGTCAAGAAATTTGGAAAAAAACAATATTTTCTTAAAATTTTGACGTCTTCTACCGCCTAAACAAAGCAATATCGGATATATCGAATTTGGCTTAAATCGATCTATTTTGGCATCAAGATTCTGTCAACGTATTTTCCATTTTCCGGTGCTGTGGATGCGGGCGGTCAGATTGATGTGGTGTTTGTCGACTTCTCAAAGGCTTTTGACAAGATGAGCCATAGTTTTATTCTGGCAAAGCTTGCGAAATTTGGTTTTACTGATCAATTTTTACGGGTTTTTAAATCATATTTATTTAATAGGTCTCAGTATGTCCAATAAAATGGCTTTCAATCACAGTGTTTTGCGGCCTCTTCGGGGGTACCTCAGGACTCAAATTTGGGGTCTCTTTTATTTTTAATATTTATAGACAATATCGTTGAATCAATTGATGTTGAATTTCTGCAGTTTGCTGATGATTTAAAAATGTACGTTCAAGTTCAGTAGATGGAGGCTTGTGATAGATTGCAAAATAGTGTTTGTGCAGTCCAGAGGTGGTGTGTGAGTAATCAATTGTTCTTGAATGTGAGCAAATGTTATCAAATAAATAATGGCCTACTTAAAAGAGTTGATGCAGTTAAGGATTTGGGTACTGTATTGGATTCTTAACTTAGCTTTAATCTTCATTATAGCAAAATAGTATCTGAAGCAAATGAAATGTTTGCTTTATTAAAAAAGATTTTAATATTATAATTAATAAAGAACGGAACCTTTCACGGCTTTGGTCAACTTGAAAATCATGGTTCTTGGGTTTAGACCATGTCAAATTGAAACTATTACCCGACGTTTCGCCTACGATTGCACGAGTCATCTTCAGGGATCTTTACTCCACGAGACTAGAACACTGAATGGGTTTAATTATTAAAAACTGTAGATCATTTAAGAATATTGTAAGCCTGAAACTATTGTTTATAGCACTAATAAGAAATAAACTTGAATACTGTTCACTTGTTTGGGCTCCAATTTATAATAAATATGTTTTAGCTATGGGGAACGTTCAGCAAAAGTTAATGAAGTATTTACGGTTGAGAACTGAGAGAGTATACCCACCAGTCGGGATATGCAATCGACTGTGGCTGGATAAATTTAGTTTTCAAAGTCTTGAAATGAGACGTAACTTACATTCAGGCTTAATTTTTATATAAGCTGATCAATGATCGAAACTATGGTGACCGGGGAATATTCTTCTTTTTCATATTTAAGTCGACAGAAGTTAGGGAAATACAATGTAAATAAAATGACGTTTTTTTCGAAAATGGTTAGGATTAGCGACCTGAATGTACTGTACTTAATTTTTAGTCAATAGTTAAAGGTATATAAAAAACGTTGTCCACAATTCTTATATTACAGGGCGTAAAAAAAATGGGGTCATGAGTATCACAGCTAGTCCGTCCCTGCAGCTTTTGAGTAAATCACAACACTTTTTTTTTGGTTCAATAATTATGTTTAAAAAACTTGATTCCATTGCAGCTCTTTGGAAGCCTATGTCTCCGAAGAGGAGGCCTATACGAAAAAAGTTTAAATGAACTTGTAGTATTCTTTTCACGTGTTTTTTCATATCCGGGACATTTCCCTCATCTTTTCGGACACCCTCTAGATGTGTACCAAATTTCAGCTTGATTGGTTAACTGGAAGTGAAGTTGACCTTCAAAAGACCTTAAAAGCTTTAAAGTTATAATATTGTTTGTCCTCAGCTTTTATGCGAGCTAAATTTTAATGTGCCATTCTTGACGAGAAGGCATGGTAAGTACTTTCATTTAAGGATACCTAGGATTAATGTATATTGTATGTCGCCAATATATCGAATGTGTCCTGTGTTCAATAAGGTGTCGCAATCTTGTGATCTGAGTATGAGTTATACCCAGTTTTTACGTTCCTGTTCAGTATTATTGTAGGTGTGAGACTGCTCTGGTGATATTATTTCTGTTATTTTGTAATAAGTATGTTTTATTAATGTTATATTTTATTACGGCGCTATTAATTATTGGCTTTGATGTTAATTAACAAATAAAATAATATATATATATATATATATATATATATATATATATATATATATATATATATATATATATATATATATATATATATATACAGGGTGTCCAAGATAAGGATCCTAAGCATGGGGATCTCGGAAACAGTTGGAGATACGAGGTCGGTTAAATTAGAGAAAAGTTGCGCAATTTAGTGCTAAATTAAACGCAGTTAAAAAAATTTAAAAATTTCAAACACTTCCGGAGATTTCCGGAAAAAAACGAAATTTGGCAAAATCGTTTTTAATTTTTGCAGGCTTTATTTAAAGAGATATCAGAAAATAAAAGGTAGATTCTCATTGCCACTTTTTATTTTTTATAATATGGTCTAAACAAAATTTAAATCCGACGTTTCGTTTCTGAGATACCATCATGAACTTTCATTTTTTATATGGAACAAAAAAAAGTATCCCATGTATTTGATAGCATTTTTTATTACAAATTCAACGATGTATCACCCTTGCATATCGAATACGTAGTTCAAGTACTTTCCATAAGAGCTCCATGAGAGCGAGAGAGAAAGGTATATCAGTTTTATAAAAGCCAATGAACTACACACTTGATATGCAAGTGTGATACACCGTTGAATTTGTAATAAAAAATGCTATCAAATACATGGGATACTTTTTTTTGTTCCATATAAAAAATGAAAGTTCATGATGGTATCTCAGAAACGAAACGTCGGATTTAAATTTTGTTTAGACCAAATTATAAAAAATAAAAAGTGGCAAGAAGAATCTACCTTTTATTTTTTGATATCTCTTTAAATAAAGCCTACAAAAATTAAAAACGATTTTGCCAAAATTCGGTTTTTTCCGGAAATCTCCGGAAGTATTTTGAATTTTTAAAATTTTTAAATTGCGTTTAATTTAGCACTAAATTGCGCAACTTTTCTCTAATTTAACCGACCTCGTATCTCCAACTGTTTCCGAGATCCCCATGGTTAGGATCCTTATCTTGGACACCCTGTATATATATATATATATATATATATATATATATATATATATATATACAGGCGCAGATCCAAAGGGGGGCGATTGCCTCCCCCCTCAAGAGCTTAGAATTGAGTTTAGGAAAATAGATCCATTCTGGTTCTTATACTAGGAATGTGTATGGTGTTGGCTTCCATCCCTCCCGTCGACAACTTGTTTTTTCTTGCGATTGCCTCCCCCCAAGACCTTTGAGTTTAGGAAAATAGACCCGATTCTGGCTCTTATACTAGGAATGTGCATGCTGCTGGCTTCCACTCTCCCCTGTCGACAACTTGCTTTTTCTTACGATGCCCCCCCCCCCCAAGACCTTTGAGTTTAGGAAAATAGATTCGATTCTGGCTCTTATACTAGGAATATGCATGCTGCTGGCTTCCACCTCCCCGTAGACAACTTGCTTTCGCTTGCCATAGTGTACTTTTGTGATATCTCCGCCCCCCCCCCCCCCACCTAAGAGAGAGGCTGGATTCGCCCCTGTTCTTATACTAGGAATGTGTATGGTGTTGGCTTCCATCCCTCCCGTCGACAACTTGTTTTTTCTTGCGATTGCCCCCCCCCCCCAAGACCTTTGAGTTTAGGAAAATAGACCCGATTCTGGCTCTTATACTAGGAATGTGCATGCTGCTGGCTTCCACTCTCCCCTGTCGACAACTTGTTTTTTCTTACGATACCCCCCCCCCCCAAGACCTTTGAGTTCAGGAAAATAGATTCGATTCTGGCTCTTATACTAGGAATATGCATGCTGCTGGCTTTCACCTCCCCGTAGACAACTTGCTTTCGCTTGCCATAGTGTACTTTTGTGATATCTCCGCCCCCCCCCCACCTAAGAGAGAGGCTGGATCCGCCCCTGTATATATATATATATATATATATATATATATATATATATATATATATACAGGGTGTCCAAGATAAGGATCCTAAGCATGGGGATCTCGGAAACAGTTGGAGATACGACGTCGGTTAAATTAGAGAAAAGTTGCGCAATTTAGTGCTAAATTAAACGCAGTTAAAAAAATTTAAAAATTTCAAACACTTCCGGAGATTTCCGGAAAAAAACGAAATTTGGCAAAATCGTTTTTAATTTTTGCAGCCTTTATTTAAAGAGATATCCGAAAATAAAAGGTAGATTCTCATTGCCACTTTTTATTTTTTATAATTTGGTCTAAACAAAATTTAAATCCGACGTTTCGTTTCTGAGATACCATCATGAACTTTCATTTTTTATATGGAACAAAAAAAAGTATCCCATGTATTTGATAGCATTTTTTATTACAAATTCAACGGTGTATCACACTTGCATATCAAGTGTGTAGTTCATTGGCTTTTATAAAACTGATATACCTTTCTCTCTCGCTCTCACGGAGCTCTTATGGATAGTACTTGAACTACGTATTCGATATGCAAGGGTGATACACCGTTGAATTTGTAATAAAAAATGCTATCAAATACATGGAATACTTTTTTTTGTTCCATATAAAAAATGAAAGTTCATGATGGTATCTCAGAAATGAAACGTCGTATTTAAATTTTGTTTAGACCAAATTATAAAAAATAGAAAGTGGCAATGAGAATCTACCTTTTATTTTCTGATATCTCTTTAAATAAAGCCTGCAAAAATTAAAAACGATTTTGCCAAATTTCGTTTTTTTCCGGAAATCTCCGGAACTGTCTGAAATTTTTAAATTTTTTTAACTGCGTTTAATTTAGCACTAAATTGCGCAACTTTTCTCTAATTTAACCGACCTCGTATCTCCAACTGTTTCCGAGATCCCCATGCTTAGGATCCTTATCTTGGACACCCTGTATATATATATATATATATATATATATATATATATATATATATATATATATATATATATATATATAAATCACATGACGAAAAATATTTTTTAGGAGACTAGAGTTACTTGGCGCTAAACCAAAATCGGAAGTATAAGTAAAGACAATATGGAGCAATCAGCTAGATTTTATTATAATTAATTAATCTTATGTAGATAAAATTTTTAAAAATAGCTGCTGGATAAATAAAAGATGTGTCTAACAAGTATCTTTGTATGTTTTTTACCGATTGTGCATATCACTTTCTCTAAAACAATCTTATAACGAAGTAACAATCAAGTACAACCCAAAATTCAAATCTTAAACAATGAATGAAGTTATTCAACGATCTTACTATTTTTTGTCATTTTTGAGGTCTAATTGTACAGCACTGAAAGAAATAATTTGATACAAAAAAGGAAAGAATAAAACACCAACTACTAAAAGCTCAAGGTGACAAATTTTGATCAGATAATTTTTTTAAACAAACTTCAAAGAATAAAATACAATCGTTAATTCGACCTATTATTCGGTTTTCCTCTAGTAACTAGAGCAACAAATTGCTGGTGGAGTGAGGTAGAAAATTCTATTAAATAATAATATTTCAATTCATACAGCCGTTAAGAAATAGACAAGCCAAACTAAAAAATAGTTATGTTGTTTTATTACTCATATTCGTTTGGTTTTAAATTTACTTACTTATTTTCCTACACTATCATTCCATAACCTAAATCGTCTAAAAACCCGTTAGTAATTTGTATGCAAAATCTGTATTCTGACTAGATATGTAGGTTTGCCTAGTTTCTTAACTGAATTAATCTGGTTACATAAGGATCCTAAACTTTGACAGATTAATTAAAATTTATCAATGCACAAACAATATTGAATTAAGAAGTACTCGCAGTCAGTGAAATATTCATTTTTCAGAAAATGGTAGGCATTTGAAGTTAACGGGTGAATTTTCAGTGGAAATTTTCATATAAAACTTCTCATAACATGGTAAGTTTTTAATAAATCAAAAATTTTCTACCTACTTTTTTATGAAATGCAATTGAAGAGATCAGTTTAAATTTTGGATTCAATCAGATAAAAATTATTTATCACACCAATTAGAAAAAATTTGTTTTGAGGAAAACGCGTTTAAAGTAGTACATATAACTCAATTTTGAAGTGTGAATCACCTCCCTCCCAAACAGTAAGTAAGCAGGTAAACAAATAACGCCCTTATGCCTTTCTAAATTTATCGATAGACGGTAAGTTATGCCTACGGTATAGCTGCGAAGTGCCAAGGACGTAACACTGCGCGCTCTGGTACCCTACAATTCCTCGACCGATAGACTTACTTTATACGCTTAAAGTTGGTAAAAAGAAATTTCGCAATAAATCGAATAGTAACTTATTTTTATGATGATAAAACATCATTTAGACGAAAAAAGAGAATATTTAGGTTTTGTAAACTCTACTGTAGTCTTTGAACATACCTCTGTATCATTAGCATAACATCAGAACTAGGACTCGATTGTTTGAACGCTGAATAACGAAATTATATTTTTATTTATATTTGAAGAAGTGTTGATAAACAATAGATATTTAATTTCTTGGTACACACATCCGATTTTATAATATCCTTTTCTAATTGCATTATTTAAACGAGTATCATACACTGACCTCTACTATGGACCCCTACTCTTGGCTGCTAAAGCCAAAAAATGGCAAACCATGGGCGAAAAAATGCGTTTCTGCACATCGGGCGCCAGTCATATTTTTGAACGTTGATCAGATAAGGGCATGCGCGTAAGCGACTTCCTATTATCGATCGGTTGTTTCGTAGCGCCATCCGTAAACAGCACAGTGTCGGCTCAACGTCATTTTTGTGTTTATTTTTACTTTGTGAGTTGTATGCGATTTAAATGGATTTATAGCGTTTTAAGTGATTTATTTTTTTTGTTTTTGTGTTTTTATTTAATATAATGGAATGTGTACATATTTTATTTGTTTTATTATCCTTTTTCTCTCTAGGGTAAAAAATAGTGTTGCTTTACAACGTTTTTGGATTTATAGTGTTTTCGTATAACATTAAATTTCCAAAACATCTAGTATGATATATTTTTAGCATTTTCCAAATGATTACCAAAAGATAAACTGAACTTTTAAGCAATCAATTCTTAAAAAAGAAATCTGAAAATTCGCACCAAATCATAGAATAGTTTATTCTATCATATGAAAAAAGTACATTCATCAATATGTTAAGAAATGGTACAATTTCTCCATCTATTACATTACTTAAATAAAAACATACATCCTCAAAATGAAGTTGGAATATTTTAAGACATACATATATAACTTACAATAATTATAATGCATTATTATTTTGTTATATACATAAAATATTTCAGTGCACGGTTTATATTTTAGCCAGAATCGGCTATTGGCTCTATAATTTCTAAGCTCTGTTTGAATTATTTTTTCAAATTGTCAACGACACAATGTGCATATTCTTGCATAACTTCATCCACCTTATATTTAACCGATGTTTCCAACCAGCTCAAATGTTTTTTTTTATTCTACAGCCATTCTATGATTTATTATTTTGTATGTCTGAAGATTGAGGACATGACATTAAAAAGCATTGTTCATTATTAATACTGGTTTCGGAAGTAAATTCAGATTAGTTATGTCCATACTCATTTTATGAAATTGTCATAATTCATATGATCATGGCAATCCCCACTTTGAAATCGTCAAATTAAAAATTCATTAATATGTTAACAAAAGCAAAATATTACGAAATAAGTTAGACAAATGTGAATTTATTTTGTAGGTATATTTTTTTTATTCACCCCCAGCAATGGCCTTGTTCACTTATTTTATTTGAAATAACATTTTCATCATTTTGTCGAAAAAATTAATACGATAAGAAAATATATGCTCCGTTCACCATTACGGCAGAAAAATATTATTATATAAAATTATTTTTAAATCCTGCATATCCGTTGACAAACCCATTTCGTATCAATATTTTCTTAAAATTAAAAAAAAAAAAAGATAAGGAAAAGAAGGTCATTATTTTTTAATAATTAGAGAATAAATTGCCGGACCTTAAAAATGTTAATTATTCACTCCCACCCTACAACAAGAAAGTTAACGCACACAGACGGAAACAATAGATTAGAGAAATAGTAAGATACATTTTCTTCACAATTTTACTTTCACAGTATAAGAAATTACTAAACTAACTCCCATCGGTAGACACAGACCGGATTATTCCCTTCTGCTTCAGATATTATTTGTGCCCATATGATGTGACTCCCAGAACAAGAAAGTTACATGACACCGACTTTTTTACTAAAGTTTGCAACCATGGTTGCAACTTTGATAACTTGCTTGATTTAGACACCATTTATGACTAATTGAACTAACTAAATAGATTTTCGAAGTTCGCTCCTTTCGATGGTCACCTGATCATTTTGTAGTGCGCATGCCGACATCTGATCTACGATGTTTACATTTTATTGTCGTAAATTTGCCGTTTTTGGGATTAAACTTTGCGGATCTATAAATATTTTATCTATGGTATCATATGGTAATCGGTACGTCAATTCTCAATACCTAAACGTATGGAATATATAGTTGTCTAAATTTTTACTATTGTTATTTTCAATATGTTAACAATATTTATCAATAAAAATAAGTTTTTAAATTCTCTTTTTGTTAATATTAATTGTAAACTTCGCATTTATAATAATTTCTAACACAAAAACACTGAAAAGTGTCACCACAAGCAATTAAACTGAATGAAAAAATAAGTAAACATGTTTATGTCTGTCAAACATCGAAAAAGCCTCTTTCTTACCGACCATAAACAGCCTACAAACCAATCTATTATTGTTTAAATCTATAGGGTATGAATGAAGACTGTATTCATCCCTTAGTGCAGGAATAAAACTTAACTATTTTTAGTGATCCAAATTACTACCTCTTTTTCTCTTTAATTTTTGTGATAAAAATAATGCAGAACGTCTATGTTAAAACAATATTTATCATATTGATGAATTGTCATTAAAATGATAAAAGAGTGAAGAAATTAACGATTGCCATTTTAATTGACGCATATATTCCGCGAAACATCTACGTAATGAATTGGGGTAGTTTTTGCTGTCTAACCAGCTTAAGAATGATTGATCGACTAAAACACCAAACTTGGCGAAATTTTCTCGAATCTGGTGTTTTGCTTTTTGTTAATAGCCATCTGGACTAATTTATCTAATCTATTTAATGTCTCATCAGGCTCTTTAGACAGATTGATTATGCCAAATTAAGAGGTAATAGTTTGAACTCAAATTGTTGTTAAAAATAATTTGAAATTCGTAGTTTACACTTTTAAAAAATCTCGTTATACTAGTTTTGGACGATATCAAATGGTGCACAATTTTTAATCCGCTATATTTAATTTTTTTAAAATAATAATTTTATATTCTTCATGAATAACCCTGAAAACACCCTCATACTAATTTTGGAGAAAATAGGAGAAAAATTTTTTTTGTCCGCGATATTATCAGCACCATGTTGAATTTTATTAAACCAATTTTGGTCAGAATAATATAGGACCACCGTAGCAACTTCCTGAACATAACGCAAAAAATTTCATTCAATTGGATACCGCCGTTCCGGAGAAATCGATGTACATATATAAAAAAAATACATAGCGGTCGTATTTTGAACCTCATTCTTTTAGAACTCGGTTAATAATAAATAAAATGTAGAAAAAAAGGTAATTTGGTGTGTCTGAACTTATGCCATTAACTTCCACAACTTGTTTGTTAGAGGAAATTATTTCGACATGCTATTTTGTAATTAGGCGCCCACTGATAACAAGTCACCTGTTAATTAACCCAAATGTGTATTTTGTAATAAAGCATTTATTTTTAAATTTCCCAATCTCTTTAACTATTTTATAAAGTTGTTTGTTTAATTTAATTAATAAATTTGACATATTCAGAACCTCTTTACAAAGTCTTGGTACATTTTTTTCCATAATAAAATGATATACATATAGAGCGAGAAAAAAAATTAAAACCGAGAGAGTTTCAGTGTTTTATTGTCTACTTTGCAAAATATAGCAATATCCCAAAATAATTAAATTTCATACAATTGATACATTGACAAAAGGTCTTTAGTGTCATTCTATTTAATACGATTTAAAGTAGGTTTTTACGTTCAATATATTTCACTAGTAGGGAAAATTAATTCAAATTTAACCTCCCTTGATTGATTGATTATCAAACCCTAGTTGCACTATAACCTTAAGGTTATGCTTTGTAACTAAGTATACACCATGTCCCGTATCTGAAGTTACTGTACATCAAAATTAACCAATTAAATCCTATAACTTTTTTCGAAATGTTACTAATTAAATAGTGAAAATTTATTATAAAAATTCGTTTTCGAGATATTTGCAGTTAAATATGGAAAGAAAGTTAACATGGAAAAAAAGATAACGAAACGAAAGTTGTTGGACTACAGTTGAATAAAATGTTAAAAAACCAAGTTTTGTTATGCAACTGTATAACTGATTCAACGTGGGCACCAACGCCCCTATATAAAATAAATGACCCGCGGCATTACGTGTAAGAGAAAACTCTGATAAAAGTATATTTAGTGAAATATATAAACTAAAAATATCAAACATTTTGATTTACCCAACAAATATTCTTAGGTTACTCAATAAAATAGAAAAATAATTGTTCCAATGTAAATAAGGGTCCAACTTAATTCTTTATCAGCAGATTGTTCAATGAAATATTTTTTGCACCTATTTCACTAATCTTTTTGTAGACAGAAAACAGAGTAAATCTGCTGAAACAATTACTAGCAGTGAAAGTTAAAAAAATTACAAATAAAGTATATAGAAATACAATTTTAATATGTATTAATAATAAACACGAATTAGTATAAATATAAAATAATAAATCAAAGCTTTACAAATTGTGGGATATTAAATCATTTTGATAATTTCAAGTCGCCGATTTTAAATTTATTATTTTATTAGTTAATTGTGATTTGCGATTTGTAAAATTGAAACAAATGATTTGTGTATTTGTTAACTTTGTAAAAACATAATTTACTTTTAGGATATATGTGATATTTATGAATTGTAATTCGACAAGTTAAACAAACCAAAAATGATAAACCATAACTCACCATCGTGCTTTTTGAAAATAACTATTCAAAACACTCGTACATATGTCTGTAATGTACAGTTGATAAAATGAGACGAAAATATAATTTTAAGATCATTATGTAAACATCTCAGCAGTATAGCTTCAAAAAATATAACTTTTTGCTGTTAATGGTGAACATTCCATATTGACAACATAAATTTATAGGTCTTTTTCTTACTTTATGTATTGATTTTACAGTGCGAACATGAATGGTGTGCGTTAAATGGGAAAAGAGTCCAGCGTAAGCGGCACTTGAGTGAAATTAAAACCACTAGGACTATAATGTCAGGTCAAAAATATTGTTCTAGACAATAATCTGTCGTCAAGACAAATATTAACGGATTTACACTATTCGAAACTTAAAGTATTCCTACTTGGCCATGCTTGGTTCATATACTGCACCAACTACGCGACAGAAAGTCCTTATACCAGCAAACCGATTTGAACAAGCTTCAGCATTGTTGCTTCGCTATACTTCTTCGCTATGTTGAACAATCCCGAACCACAATTTGTCAACCTCTAAAAATGCAGACAAAAGAGACGAAAATAATAATTGAATTTCGGATAATTGTTCCTTTAAAGTTCTCACAGTCGATTATTTTTTTTGCATAATATTCAATCTCTGAAATTTTTAACTCATATTTAAAGACAAAATTATGTCTCGTTACATTTATTTGTTCGATAATTCTATTTTACCTTCAGCAATAGCTTTACCCGATGTGTACCATGGGTTTCTTGTTGATCAAATTTTGTACATCATATGGCCCCTAAAATTGCCAATTTTTTAATATTTTATAGCAGCATACTCTCATTTTTTCAGACAATGCTTTCGCAGGTTTGGTTTCCTGTATTTTATAATTACTGAGTAATGGATAGCAAGTATTGCACTATATGAGAGTTACGTGTGATCCTTGATTCATCCTGCTCCGATTGGATCTTGTTTTTCTAAAAATTTTGTTGTTTGCTTCATACAGCTTTTATAGGTAATAAATAGTCCACACACCAAAAATTTGTCTAAAGTGCTTAGTTCATCCATCACCACTATTTCGTTGACAAAGATTTGTAAAGAATCTCGGAAAAATGATTATTGCACATATTTTCTTATATTATGAGTAAAATAAATAACCTGTATTTATTTCAACAATATTTGACAACAGTGGCGGCTAGTGCATTAAAAAAGTAGAGGTTGCAATTCCAATGGTACATTTAAAACTTAGATATGTACATAACCTGCCAGAAGCACCGGTGAATGAAAAATTAAAAGTCTTTAAAAGTTGAGTTAGTATGAAACAAAACAGTGTATTTTAAATTATTTTAAATAACTAAACATAAAAAGTATACTAAATTTTAAAAATATAGCAGTCAGTGCAAAATGCACGTAACTTATTGTGTGAATTATTTATAAAGAAAATACATAAGCCAATCTTTGGCATTAGCACAGTTATTAAATAACCCGCTGATTAAAATCAGATGTTTTGCGAAAGATAGTCATAAAGTACAAGAAGTCCCGAAATTGATCTAAATTCTTCAGTTTCATAATGACGGTCAGTTCTGTACGGAGTTTTTGTTCAATAAAATAGGGGCAAATTTTAATCGTATCCTTAAATTTTGTTCAGGAAAACATGTACTACATTCGACATACTGTTCCAAAGAAAAGTAAAAAAAAGTAAAAGAGTAAGTTAAATTATTTCAATAATTAACTGTTGTTCGCTTATAATGTAGGTAAAAAATTGATTTAAATTTAATTATTAAATTATCAGTAGATATTAAAAAAAATATTTGTACAGGGTGAGTCAACGATTGGATGAAGTAAGTTTGTGCCTTATCGGTGAAATTTACAAAGAAACTATATTTATTGTTTGATACAGTTTATTTTTACGCAGATTTTAAAAATATTTAGGACTCTACAGGGTGAGCCAAAAAACTAGGACAGCATAAAGTTGTATTTTTTTAAATAGAACACCCTATATACGAATCGTATTTTCGATTTAGCTTATAATTTTAAATCTTTTTTATTAAGGGTTTACTATAACAAAACTTTATAGTTTCTGAGATAATTAAGTTTAAAGAAAAAAAGTCACATTTTTAAGCATCAATTCAATCCTAAATAACGTTTTTAATTTTGTGACAAATATATTCAAATTTGGAATTTAGCAAGGCCAAGGACAAGTTAACATAATTTTTACCTGATATTTGCAATAAAAGCTACAGGGTGTTGAACACATCGGCTCAAATTTGAACAAGTTTAAATGAATAAATATCTTTTTTTTTAATGGTACACCCTGTATATTTTCATGTTATTTAATAGAGTAATAAAAACCCTAAAAGTTTTGTTCAATATATCCTATACCTATTTATAATAGTTTTTGAGATATTTCAGTTTCTCTTATTTTCCATACTTTTTTACAGAAATAGTCGTCATTATCATAGTACCCATGGCAAAAACAATGTAAAAGAACATTTTTCTGCGTGTCAAATTTATAACCGCAATCGCTTCTTTTGGTTTTTATGTAGTATAGTTTGGTTTTTTTTGCATTCATCTTATATTGTAAAATGAATTTTCCAAAGAATGAGTTAATAGATATGATTTATACAATAGGAGAGGCTCAAAAAAATTGCCTTCTTGCTCAAAGAATTTACAAAATGAAGTATCCTGATCGACGCCAGCCTAATACCCATACTTTTCAAAACTTAATGCAAAGATTTGATTCTTCTGGTACTGTTGATTATCCAAAACGTAAAGTGGTCAATAAACCAGTAACTAATGAAGAAAAAGAACTACAAGTATTGTTAAATGTTCAGGAAAATCCTTATATTGGTAGCCGTCAGTTAGCAGCATTATGTGAAACATCACAATCCACCGCTAATCGTACTACCAAGAAATATAGGTATCATCCATATCACATGGAATTACACCAAGAATTGCATGGACAGGATTTTGAAAGTCGTGTAAACTTTTGTCGTACAATAAATGCGTAGATTCAATTAAATCCAAATTTATTATGCAAGGTAATGTTTAGTGATGAATCTACTTTTAGAAGTAACGGTGCCGTAAATAGACGCAACATGCATTATTTTGCCACAGAAAACCCATTTTGGATTAGAGAGGTGCAACATCAAAACCACTGGTCATTAAATGTTTGGTGTGGTATTCATCATAATCGAATTATTGGATCCCACTTTTTGAATGAACCACTAAATGGTCATAGTTACCTGAACTTTCTACAAGAAGAACTACCCCAACTGCTTCAAGGTCTCGATAGGGATGAGCTCGACAGTATGTGGTTCCAGCACGATGGTGCGCCTCCGCATTACCATCGTGAAGTTCGTGCGTTTTTGGACCAACGATATCCGCAAAAATGGATTGGACGTGGGGGTTTCATTGAGTGGCCACCAAGGTCTTGCAACATCACCCCATTAGATTTCTTCCTATGGGGTTATATTAAAAATAAGGTGTATGTTAATCCACCAACAACAGTGGAAGATATGCGAAACAGGATTAGGGATACCTGTAGAACAATAACGCCACTAATTTTGTTCAGGGTCCGAGAAAATCTGCAAAAAAGACTAAATTTGTGCATTGCACAAGAGGGTCGTTTATTCGAACACTTATTAAAAAGAAATAATTAATCTCAGTATTTAATAGGTAATTTTTTTGTTTCAATTTAGTATAAAAGTAAATATGTATTTGCCTTGTCGTTATTGTTGTGTTAATTTTTTCACATTATGTTTAATTAAACTATTGCCGTTGTAATATAACGAATAATGTATTTCATCATATTTAACCACATTCTGTTTGTTTCTGTAGTTTCTTTTTATTATTTTACATGGCTACTATGATAATGAAGACTATTTCTGTAAAAAAGTATGGAAAATAAGAAAAACTGAAATATCTCAAAAACTATTATAAATAGGTATAGGATATATTGAACAAAACTTTTAGGGTTTTTATTACTCTATTAAATAACATGAAAATATACAGGGTGTACCATTAAAAAAAAAGATATTTATTCATTTAAACTTGTTCAAATTTGAGCCGATGTGTTCAACACCCTGTAGCTTTTATTGCAAATATTAGGTAAAAATTATGTTAACTTGTCCTTGGCCTTGCTAAATTCCAAATTTGAATATATTTGTCACAAAATTGAAAACGTTATTTAGGATTGAATTGATGCTTGAAAATGTGACTTTTTTTCTTTAAACTTAATTATCTCAGAAACCATAAAGTTTTGTTATAGTAAACCCTTAATAAAAAAGATTTAAAATTATAAGCTAAATCGAAAATACGATTCGTATATAGGGTGTTCTATTTAAAAAAAAATACAACTTTATGCTGTTCTAGTTTTTTGGCTCACCCTGTAGAGTCCTAAATATTTTTAAAATCTGCGTAAAAATAAACTGTATCAAACAATAAATATAGTTTCTTTGTAAATTTCACCGAAAAGGCACAAACTTACTTCATCCAATCGTTGACTCACCCTGTACTTATTTTTATTAATAGGTTTTATTACAATTACCGTTGAAGAATGAACTTGCTCGAAATTGAACCAACTTTCTATCTAATATTTCAAAAGCCCTCACTCTTATTCTGGGAAGCATGGTGAAAATCAGTAGGTCATTTTCGATTTTGTGATTTAAAAAAGATGTAAATAACTTCAAACTGGTTTAAGATTTTGAAAAAGACTTTAAAACATTGTTATTAAAAATTATAAACTACATAAAACAGTATTATTTGATCTACACAAATATGAAGGTCTACATACTATTTCTCCATTTTGGGAGTTGGTAAGAAATAAATAATATATTTAATAAATTAGTTAGATTTACGAACGATATTAACACAATACAAATGTTTTAATATCGTTAAGTTTATAGATATTCATTGATTAATTTATGGCGTATTAAAAGGAAATATGCTTCTAATAAGATTATAGAATTTGCATACAAAGTAAAAGGGGGTCTTGCTTGGATGAGGTGTGTGCAATCAGGAATGGAGAAGAGAATGCAAGGCAAAGATTAAATTAGACATAAAGATGAGAACTATCAACTGCACCAACCCTTTGTCTTAATTTAATTAAAATTTAATATATTTTAAGAATTGAATGAATAATTTACATTATACCTATTAACTAGTTTAAAAAGTAAGTGAGGAATATTCGGTTCGGTGATTTAATCTTCGAGACTTCTAGAAGGTGAGAGAAAAAATATCCCGAACAAACATTTATTTAAACGTCTCGTAAAAAATAATGAAATAAATGATTATAAAATGGAGAAAAAAGTGTACCATCTAAAAACTGATATATTTGTTCGGTTATGTACAGAAATTCAAATATGAAACTTTACTCATAGGGTATCCCATTTAATAGCATCTTTTGAACTGAGATAAGTTTGCTCAAAGAAACGATTATAAGATCCGGAATTTACTCTTTAATAGATTTCGGTAAATTTGGAAATATAGATGAAAAAATAGTATCGGATTCGGCAAGTGTACAAATGTTTCTTTACAAAAATTGCAATCATAAAGTTTTACGGTGAGATATAATAAAATATCTTACTGTTTGTTTTTCTTCGGTCTACAGACACAATGGGGGAGATTGGAATAATAAATATTTGTATAAGGACAATTCAAGCTTTTATGCGCCAAGTGTTTATTCATCTCATCTTAAACTCAACACATAACGAAATAGCGGGCAATAAAACTTTCATTCGCATCGGAGGCATGTGTTTTTTCCTTTCTTCTTCTAACTACTTCAATCAATTATTTGTCAACCGCTCAGGCTAGCTGCTCTCATGGGCAATGAAATACACAACAAATGTGTTTGATAGCTTTAGAAGGAGATGGGGGGAGCCCCTGATTGAAATAAAAGATTGGTACTTACCAATCACTCGAGTGGCTACTGGTTTCCCAATCCGCCAATCTAAACCAGAAAATCATCCGATGTTCAAAAATCCATCGAGGCTTACCTAGCCTAACATTTTTGGGTTATGGAACCATAGCAAATACAGAGAAACTATTTCTGAAGTACAGTGATACACTTTTTTATTAATATTATATACTTATAGCTTATTATGTATCCGTCAACTTATTATCCGAGTCAGAATGAAAATTTGCTTTATAATTAACTAAACTCTAGCGCAGAGTTATCAGGCTCATCGTGCACAGTGAGATGCAAATCCGCAGGTCACATATCAGGAAGTATAAATATGCCTCAAGAACTACAATAGTACAATAATAAATTAAAATAAGCCCTAGGGGATATGGGAAAGGTACGGTAAGATTAAAAATATAAACTATCTTCTTTAACAGTTGTTTGTTTACATGTTATTATATCCTTGTTAAAGGCTCTAAGAAAAACAAACGTTAAGTACACGGCCTTGAGTCATAAAAATATATAATATACGAATCCCACAACATGATCACATTTCGTTGATACCTAGGAAAAGGTGCAGTGCTGTAAAATTACCTGCGAGCTGTCTCCGTCTAACTCTTTGACAGACAACAGTAATTATAAGGTATAGCACGCTTCCGAAACCGTATAACATTTATAAAATATCATAAATTATTTGTAACTAATGGCCAAATGATAAGGTAAGCACCAAATATTCAAATTATAGGCCTATTAAGCAATAATTTAGGTTGATTTTTAAAACGAAATCTACATGTAACACATCCACTCCCGTAAATCTGTTCCAATTGACACACGATGCAAATTGGGAGTGGCCATAGTATAACATAAACTGTGACCATTATTCCTTTGTACAAGAACAAACTTTTTCCGTGCTATCTTAAATTTTACCGATTCGATTTCCCACAAAATTATATAAGACTATCGCAGTAACTTCTAAGCATAATGAGAAAATTGCACTCAATAGAACTATTGCAAAGTTATTGCTATGGTATAAAAAAATATGCACAATTTTAAATTTCCATAATTTCGTTTTCAAAAAAATAAATTTTGGTAAATTACGTCATTGAAGTATTTCTTTACTAGGAAGAAGAGTTTATTTTGCAAATTTGAAATGAAGAATATTAGGTTTATGTGACAAGACAACTGTAAATAATACATTATTAGATCTATATGTAATGAAAATTAAGGATATTTACTTAAAACTTAAATGTTATTGCAATGGCAAATAATTGTCTTTAGATTAAAATAAGAAAGAGTATTCCCGCCTCGCTCTAATTACTAATTGCATCCTTCTCGGTATGCTACTAAGTAGCGTTTGAACGTATTTTTGAGGAATTATATTTAGTTCATATTATATTGTAAACAGAAGCTTTTCTGGAATAAAGCTAGACTATATGGTGGATAATCTAATTTTTAAATCACCATCGTGCTAGCTATTTCTAATCTAACGGGATCATGCATTATGATGAATCTTTCGTTTTCTTTATAGCCAACATGATCTTGTATATTTTCGACATAAAATTCACCAGTCACTCGTCAAGTCACTTCCACATGTCCAATGGATCTCTCCCATCTAAAACTTTCCCAAAGAATTATACCGTCTCTTGAGAATCAACGCCCTATATAACATTACAACTAGCATACGATTCCTTAACTAATCAATAGACGAGGTTTGGTTCGTATGATTTCCATTATTGAAGCCTTAAAAAAACATATTTTGCCATTCTCAATATTCCATGGAACATGTATTCTAACAAATTCCATGAACGAGTTTTATGATCTTCGAAAAGACGGGATTCTTTGACGGGGACTGTCTTGGCTTTAAACCTAATTCTTTTAATATCAGTCAGATTGCTTTTAAATTAACAAAATTTGTCTTACATTTAGTAACTTATTTTTAAGATTCGTGATATCAACGGCTATAAATAGCACCATTTGCTATTTCTTCGTACGAATTTTTCAGTCTCTTCATACCTTTCTTAAATATTCGGTACTATAGACCTCCATTTCTATGAATTAAACGTCAGCATTTTTAAAACAAGTGAACATATTCGCCTACTATATGGATAACATCAGCACATATATGAGGTGATAAAAAAAATTTTCTGGCAATAATGTTACTAAAAATGTTGTCCAACTTCTTTTTTGAAACTGGTTAATAAAACCGCACACTTTATCTGTTTTTATATAAAGTGTATTCAAAAAGTGTAAAATCCAAGAAAAAATTATCTAGACAAAAAGTGTAAGAAATTAAACAAATATTCTTAAAATGGCCTCTACAGTGACTTTGACATTAACATTCAGGGTCGTTTGAAAGTCATCTTCAGAATTTCAAATTGGCATCTCTTCTTTTAATCCCGGAAATGAAAAGAGTAGAAAATTTAAAATAGAATATGACCTTGGTCATGAGAATGAATATCATTTAACCTCAGATCTCAGATCTTACCTTAACTGGCAGCATTTTAGTCTTACTCTAACAGGCTGGATCTTGGTCTAACCTTAACAGGTAGGATTTCCGATCATTTCGATCTGAACACAAAGGTCAAGTTCATTTTCATATACCCCACTATTTTTGTATCAGCATTTGTTCTTAAAGGAACTAAAGGGTGTTTTTTATAGAGTTATAGAACTTTTAAATGGAACAAAACAAAGATGAATTTTTTAAATTTACATGAAATTTACTTTATTCGAAAGATAACCTTCTGGCATTATAATTTAAATATGACTTATGGCATATGACCGCCACGGCTGGCTCGGACGTAGTCTAATCTGGAGGTTCAATTTTCGATGACTTTTTCCAACATTTGTGGCCGTATATCGGCAATAACGCGGCGAATGTTGTCCTCCAAGTGATCAATCGTTTCGGGCTTATCGGCGTAGACTAGCGACTTCACATATCCTCACAGAAAATAGTCTAGCGGCGTTAAGTCGCACGATCTTGGAGGCCAATTCACGGGTCCAAAACGTGAAACTATGCGGTTACCAAGCGTTTCCTTCAATAAATCAATTGTGGCACGAGCTGTGTAACACGTTGCGCCGTCTTGTTGAAACCATAGCTCCTGGACATCATGGTTGTTCAATTGATGAACGAAAAAGTCAGTAATCATGGCTCTATAGCGGTCACCATTGACTATAACGTTCTGACCAGCATCGTTTTTAAAGAAGTACGGACCAATGATTCCGCCAGCCCATAAAGCACACCAAACAGTCAGTTTTTCTGGATGTAACGGTGTCTCAACATACACTTGAGGATTATCATCACTCCAAATACGGCAGTTTTGTTTATTGACGTATCCATTCAAACAAAAGTGAGCTTCATCGCTAAACAAAATTCGCTTATGAAAATCGGGATCAACGGCAATCTTGTTTTGGGCCCATTCACCGAATCTACTCCTTGCTAGGTCATCGTGTGGCTTCAATTCTTGCACGAGTTGGATTTTGTAAGCACGCAAACCAAGATCTTTCCGCAAAATCTTCCATAAAGTGAATGGACACATATCCAATTCCTGTGCACGATGGCGGATAGACTGATTCGGGTCTTCCTCTACGCTACGCTCTACAGCAGCAATGACTTCTTCTGTACGCACTGTACGACGTCTCTGTGGATGCGTATTATCATTTAGAGTAAACGTGGTGCGAAAACGTTCCATAGTTAATCGAATTAATTGCTCTGATGGACGATTATGTTGACCGTAAAATGGACGTAGTGCGCGATACGTATTTCGAACGGAACCATGATTTTCAAAATAAATTTGCACAATTTGGAAGCGTTGTTCAGGCATCAGCCTATTCATGTTGAAATGCCAAACCAAACTAAACATAAATCACTTGACAGCTGACAAAATGGCCGCCAGTTAAAAAAGTGTTGCCGACTTAAAGTTTTATACCTCTATAAAAAACACCCTTTATATACGATATTGTTGCAGTAGTTAGATTTAAGCTTGTCCTGGATTTAAAATTTTACCTTGACCTCATAACCAAGGTCATGCCCAATTGTAAAATTTTCTATTTTCATTTACGACGAATTTAAATCAAACATGATATACAAGTATAAGAAGATTGTTTCTATTGGTCGTTAGTAGACATAGTCGTTTTTATCACAGATTAATAGATACATATTCTAGTATCCCTCGTACTTTATGAGAAGTTATAGACTCTCGTTACTTTTCGCTGAACGAAATTGTTATAAAACGTGCAATACGAATTATATTGTTAAATGAGTTGATTGACGATGGTTATTATTTTTAGATGCATTTTGCAACACAAGTTAATCGAAAACTTCGTAATAATCTATGTATAAATATTAGTCATTAAAAGCGAGTAAAATACATAGTTTTCATTTTCTAAGACAGTTGAAAAAATGCGCTCTAGTAAAAGTTATTGATTTTTAAAATCACCTACAAACTTATAGGCCACTCACAACTTATTTTTCTATTAATATAATTAATGGGATGATTGATTTTCACCATTACCGTTTGTAAGGGGCAAATATTTATTTGCTAAATTGTTTAAATTGGTAACGAACACGTAAATCTTTGAATAAATTTAATAACGTATGAATAATTCGGTTTATAATTATCAATGGCAACTCTTTCACGGCCGCTTAAAATTTATTCAAGTTGAGCGATTTTCATCGATATTGTTCGTACCCATAACTGTTCAGTGGTTTAATATTTTATCATACAAAAATGCTGACTAGCTGTAAAAATTTTATAATTAACAAACCAAAAAAAAAGACGGATTGTTCAGTATTTAAGATTCTGAGTGTATGATCAGTGTATTGTTACAAAGTACACAAACTTGGACCCGTTACAAGATCACTAATAACAAAATTAAAAGTTTTTTTTTATTACAGTGAGACATAGAATAAAAATACATGAATTCGACAAAGAACAAAAGTAACAATCGTGATCCACCGAAACAGGATAATCTAGGGCATGTTGAAAGAAGTTATTGTAAGGATAACAAATAGAAAACTAAAATGCAAACTATGGTGAGTCATAAGAAACAGGGGATGACCAATTATATGGTAATAGAATGATTTCAAGAGTATGCCAGGATTTTAATGTTTAGAGTTGCAAAGAGTAAGAGTAGAAGTATCTTAGCGAAGTCTGTTCTCGATACTGGGCGAAAAAAAGGTTGAAAAGAAGAAAGTGAAAACCTGAATAACCCAATAATTTAATTCAGTTATACCAATAACTTCCGTGCGCAGCAAGAACAACTCGCTAGTAAATATTATTTCTTAAAACTTCATTTTAGTTTCCTTTTATTTAAAATATTAGTTGTTTTATAACGATATATTTAAAAAAATGCAATTAAAAAATTTGTACCGAATAGACAAATAAACAAACAGAAAGTCAAAAAAGCGAGTTAATATTACTTCGTCTTCCAGTTCTGAGCTATGTTTAAAGTTTTACTTATTCAACTCATCGGAGAGTTAGTTTAAAATCGATTGCAAAATTTATAACGAACAGACAAAGAAACAGATAGACAAGAAAGCCAGTTAATATTGCATTGTCATCCATTTCTGAGCCATGTTTAAAGTTTCAAGTCACTAGCTCATCGAGAAATTAGTCTAAAATCGATCAAAAAATTTGTATTGAACAAACAGACAGACAAGAAAGCAAGTTAATATTATTTTGTCATCCAGTTCTGAGATACGTTTAAAATTTCAAGTCTCTAGCTCATCGGTATGTTAGTTTAAAATTGATTCCAAACTTTGTGCCGAATACACAAACATGATTTCATACTCCAGTCAATTTCTATTTATTCTATTCTTCTTCTTCTTCTTCTTTCTGTGCTATGTCAGGTTCCCCTGACGTTGGCAATTACAATGGCGAGTGGATCACGGTTCTCTGCTATTCTAAATAGTTGTTCAGCACTGTGTATTCCTATTCACTCTCCGATGTTCCTCAACCAAGAGATCTGCCTTCTTCCAACACCTCTATGACCCTCGATCTTACCCTTCATTATCAGTTGAAGAATTGTGTACCGATCCGCTCTGAAAACATGGCCAAAATATGCTAGTTTTCTGCATTTTACAGTTGTCAGCAATTCACGAGTGGCATCTGCCCGATCTAAAACCGCTACATTAGTCTACATAGCTACCCAGGGTATTCGAGGCATTCACCTATGCAACCACATCTCAAATGCCTCCAAACGATTGATCGTGTCAGCCTTTAGTGTCCACATCTCTGCTCCATACAACAATCCTGACGAGATGTAACATTTAGCCATCATTTAGCGAAATTTTAAATTTAGATTATCATTTCAGGCAAGCGATCTCATATAACAGTGAAGAGTCTGGATATGGTAGATGACTGAAAATCATAAATTTAGTTTTAGCAACATTTATGTTGAGTATCATTTCTTTCCCAACCCATTTGACAGAATCTAAGAGTTGTTGTAGACCCTGAAGGCTATCACTTATGATTGCCGTATCATCGGCATAATGAATCGTATTTATTAGCTCGCCCTTGTCTTTGATCCCAAATAATTTGTTATGTAGAGTTTCCTTAAAAATTTTGTTCGAGTATAAATTAAACAACAGTAGAGAGAGAATACATCCCTGCCTAACTCCTCGTTGAATTTAGCATTCTTTGTTAAGTTCACCGTTAACTCGGACCACTACCCTCTGACGCCAATATAGATTCTCTATAATCCGCACATCCTTGCCATCCATACAAAAATACTTTAGTATATCTAAAAGCTTCACATGCTGTAATTGATAAAGCATACGAAAATGTCTTTACGTTGATCTCGACACTTTTGGAGAAGTATATTTAGAGCGAATAGGGCTTTACTAGTATCAAGGTCATTTCTAAACCCATCTAGGCCGTTTTCGCATTTATCCCATTACTCATAAATAAACAAACATGCAAGTTAAAAAAAAACGTGGTAAAATACATAAAGTAAATACAAATTTAAAAAATCTACTTTTCAAGTTTTGCTTAAACGTTTTCAGTTCTAGTAAGTTTTACATAACACATATAAAACTCGCCAAATATCTCAGATGTTGGCTCCGTTGAAATCTCAGTGTACTTTGTCACCGAAGCAAACTGGAATAACAAAGAACTTGACACTGTCGTCATATTAATGTATCTATGGGGTATATTATTACAACTATTATGTTATGTCTATCTGTTAACCTTATAATTTACTTCATCTTTTATCTAAAGATCACAGATAATGATTTTACTCAAAAGCACCTTAAATTAAACAATTAACCAGACATTTTCACCCCCAAATTTAATCAATCTGAACAAGGAATCTTATATTCCTGATAGATTAGTTGAATTAGCTCAGATTGATATTAGTGGAAGGTTAAGCACCAACCGGGAGAAATTTCGTTAAGTTTGCTCTTCAGGCTATCAATCACTCTATAGTTCGTTAGTCAGGGAAAACACAGTCTTAATTCATTACGTCAGAGAGATTTAAGGGGTGTTTAGCGAAACATAGGTGTCAATTACACTGCTATCCATTAATTATCTTTCTGACGGAGCTTTTTCTTTGCTTTCATAACACTTACTTGAGTAATTTTCATTTTGAGGAAAAATTAGGTCTGTTAATAACAAAAGTGAGAAGCAGTTTTATTTTATGTTTGGCGATAACTTAGGCTTTATTTTATCGTGAGTTCGCATAAAATAACCTTTCCTAAAATACTCAGGGACACTAAAATGTTATTTAATCTTTTTACAAGCATCAAGCAGTTCAATACACTTCGCCCACTTTTCCTTTCATTCTCATTTTATTTATTCTGAAAATCAGGCCTTAACTGGGATTTTTTCTTGTTCGGCACTTGAAAACCTTTTTATAAAATATATTTTTGTACCCAATTGCCAATGAAAAAACTAACTGGATCTGGTCTAACAGCTTAGAGTTTTCTTCGCAACCCTGCCGATGCCGCTAGAAGTTTTAATGACATTTTCTCAGTGTTCACAAAATCCACATCACATTAAAATTAGACATAATTAGACATGCCTAAATTCTGTTGAATTATGCTTCAGAGTAGTTTTCAATTAACGTCCTACTATACTTAATACTATTGACTCCCTAAATAAACTTTATAAATCCTTCCCTTTTTTTTTGGTAAGTCCTGATGTGGGTTTCTTGCAATATTTTTAAAAACTGCATATTTTGAACAAAATGTCCGGTGAGAGAATAGTAAGTGCTGGAATTTTCTATTCCATAAACAATTTTTTAACATTTATGAATTTCATTTTAACCCAAAAAAAAAAGAAATGTAAACAGTTGGACCGTCATCATCTATAGAGAAAAAAAAATACGTCAACTGAAGTAAAAACTAAGGATCACCACATTGGCAAAGTCCCTGGCCCGTTGTCACCAAGAGAGGAAGAAAATTTTTCAACCGTTGAAAGTATTTCTTCAAATGTGTTTTGTTGTGTTTGCCAAAAAGATCATTCTGGCACAAATATATGCATAATTTGTGAATAGATCGTGCATGTTGTGTACGCTGACAGCACACTTAATACAGATAACGACGGCTTCGGAAGTAAAATTACATGCATTCGTTGTACACAGACAGAACTTATAAATATTAACAAAAAAAAAAGGCTACGGAAGGTCTTCAGGCTCAGGCTAATGTTATGAAGCAATTATCTGAATAAAAATTACCACCAATTGTGATGCAAAAAGAAATTACCTAATTTCAAAGATGTACCCGACGCACTAACGAGCATTTAGCCTCAAAAACCGAACAAAATTAATAACGTCGTTGTTTTTGACTCTAGACATGTCAAAATCAGTATCCGGGTATTTTTGAGGGCGCTAAGTTGATTTCTGGTATTATTTTACTAATCGGGTGAAGAGGGGCTGACTTAGGGTGGAGAGGGGGAGGGGAGTAATATTAAAAAAACGTAATGGTTATCGATTTATATGTTTTTAGGTGGTCCGATTTCATATCTGGCATTAATTTACCAATCGGGTGAAGGGGCGCTGACTTAGGGTGGAGAGGTGGAGGGGAGTAATATTTAAAAAACGTAATGGTTATCGTTTTATATGTTTTTAGGTGCTCCGATTTCATATCTGGCATTACTTTACCAATCGGGTGAAGGGGCGCTGACTTAGAATGGGGAGGGGAGGGGAGTAATTTTAAAAAAATGTAATGGGTGACGTTTTATATGTTGACTTAGGGTAATTGTACGTTTTCCCATAAAAAATCTATCTCAAGATAAAAACAAAGTCTCTTTACTGTGTGATCAAGTAGGTCCTGAAGCACAACTTCAACACCCGTCTCCGTAACTCGGATTGACTCTGGTTTTGGATAGCAGAGTTTCTTTGCTTCCCTAAGTAGAGTATACCAAGGAAATATACCCTTATTGGAATCGTGTAACAACTCCCACTGTCTCCTTGTAAAGTCACCTTCAACAAAGATTTGCAAAGCTTGTTCAGGTGTGTAATTTTTTACTTTCGGTTTCTGAGCAGTATTTATTACCTTTCTGTAAAGTTTGGCTCTTGTTGGTGTTGAAGTTGCATCTATTATAAGTTTAGAGGCCGCGGCATTTCCAGACATTCGTTGACTTACGCTGGTTGCATAGATAAACTCCTCAACAGGTACCTGTTTGCGGAGTTCTTTTGTATTTCATCGTTTACTACGATCATGTTTTTCTTGGAAATGCTTCCTTGGGAGTCCCGAAGAATTCGTGGCCCAGTTATTGATGTATTAAGCTATTTCTCGTTTTTTTTTTCAAAAATCTTTCTTCAGTATAGTTAGATGATATCCATCTTTTCTTCAAATCACTATTAAAATGTTTTAAATCGTGACAAGGTATGGTACTCGTTTTGGAGACATTTCATCATTTCGCAAAGCTTATGTTCCATATATGATACCTTATCTTCAAGTGTGCTGGATGTGGTTTGATTAAAAAGCATGTATATCGTTTTACAATATACCTCCTACTACATACCTTGATGTCAAATTTGTACCTATAGGAAAAAAAATATGTACGTAAGTAAAAAATAACCAAAATTATTGCAAAAAAAACCGTGGAACTCAAGCGGTTTTTTTAAAAGGTGGAAACATGTGGAAAATGTTTTGATTATTATGATATGGCTAATGTCTATAGTTTATTATAAAAAAAGAATTATAGCCCGACCTAGCTTGGAACATTATCAAAAACACTAATTAGTTAAAAAGAAAAACAAAAAGATAGAAAATTTTCTTGCATATTGTTTTAGGTCCATAAAAATACTAAACAGTCATTATATTTTTAAATAATATATATTAAAATTAAATACATAACTTGTTCTTCAGATTCCATCACAAAATTTTTTTTTTAATATTCACTTTACAAAATACCAAACACCAAACACAAGTATAAAAAATATCTATCTAGAACGAATGCGTGCGTATTGAATGAAGCTTAGATTGCAATTAACTGTGCTGAGCGTAGCTGCGTAGAGGGGCCACTTTATCATATTTTTATGATAGTACGGTTACTCAGGTATACAAACAAAAATAATTTCGATGATTACTTGTATAGTTTGCATTTTTCGTTTTTGTCCGGTTTTTGAGGCCAAATGCTCGTTAGCGCGACGTCCACCTGTCTCTTAGGGAAATCAGTACAAAAGATTCCAAGTTTTGGGGCCAAGGTTTCATAAAATGTCACTGTAATAAAAATGTCTTTCAAAATTGTGTAAATGTATACGGTCAAACTTATTGTGCGACTCAAAATGCCACAACGCATCACTGTGTCACAGTAAAGAGTAATTTGTTTATTAATTAGCATTATAATACTAAATAACAGAAAAAAAAATTAATTATTGTAATTTCTTTCCAATTAAATCATTCTTATAATATTGAAACAATAAACATTAAAATTAAAAAATATATTATACCTAAGTCTAACAAACTAACACATTCCTATACCTAATTTAGATCTGACTCCTCAAACCCCGATTTCATCAAATTGAGTTTCGGCGTTTGGCTCTCCGAGTTAGTCTCACCTAGGAATAGACATAAATTCATTAGTTAAAGATCGAAAGATGTGAACTTTGACTAAGACTTCTTGTCAGACCTAAGGTTTGACTAGTCAAACCTAGAAGCGCCGGAGTTTCGATCTTTAACACACATACAAGAGTCTTCTCAACGTATAGTTATCACATCCTTAACCCACATTAAACCCTATAAGTATATATAAAATCAAAAAAGAGATAAACTACAGATATGACATGACAAATGTGACACATCGTATATCAAATCCGGTATTCTAAAACCTAACCCAATTTTGACATATATACTTTCCATTTCCTTCTATTTATAGAATATCGTTTAGGTAAGGAATAAATTTAATATCCTCAATATCAAATCCCCATTTCTATGAATATTTGAAACATAAAGTTTATCGTATTCTCTCCCCGTTTCCGTTGAATTGAGCACATAATCTGATTCGTTACACCGAATGAAAAGTTAAATGGCTCGAAAAAGATACGTTACAAATAATGGACGTCCTTAAAATAATCCTACAGATGTATCTCGATCGGATGATTATTAGAACAGTACGACTTGGAAACATTTTTAATAAAATATTTGTTTAGCAATTAAAAAAATTATAAGTATGCTGTATTTTTAACTGACTTCCAAAAGAAAGAAATTCTACATCCGACTGCTAATGTGTGTACTTAGATTATTCCGGAACGACTGCACCGATTTGAGTGAAATTTTCTGCATTATATTCAGGAAGTTGCTGTAGTGGTCCCATATTATTTTGGCAAAAATTAGTTCATTGAAATGCAAGATAGCGTTGATAATGTGGTGGACAAAAAAAGTTAATTTTGTCCGATATTCTCTAAAATTGGTATGAGGGAGTTTTCAGGGTCGTACAAAACAAATTCAAAATTATTTTACATTACTCGATTTTGTGCAAAATTCTTATAGGAGGGTTTTTGAAGGTGTAAATAAATAATTTAAAATTATTTTTAAAATTTTCAATATGGCGAATACAAATTTTACATCTCTCCATTTTATCCAAAATTGATATAGGAGAATTTTCAGGGTGTAAATTATGAATTTAAAATTATTTTTAAAGCATTCAATATGACAGATTTAACATATCTCGATTTTGTTCATAAATTGTTGCTGGAGGTTTTTGAGATTGCAAATAACGATTTAAAAATTGTTTTAAAAAAATTCAATATGGCGATTTAAAACTTTTATATTTCGGATTATGTCCAAAATTGGTAAATTGGTAGTTTTTCGAGGATGTAGATTAAAATTACATTAAGAGCTTAAACTATATTTTTTTTTTTAATTTAATATGCCTAATTGCAGTTCGACCTAGGTTCGCAAAAAATGTGCGTTTTATTTTATCGGTGCCAAAAACATAGTATTGTTGTTGCAAAAGTTGCTAGATGCGAAAGAAATAAATATCTTGCAATTTAGAACTTCTCAACTTTCACATCGCTGACACAGTAATTCTTTGCTTGGAGATTAATTTACTGATTTTTGGATTTCGTGGTAAAATTAATTATGAAATAAATAATTTGAAATATGAAATACACGTTTATTGAGTAAACAAATATGCACCTGATGTATGGTCTTACATCTCGCAGTGTTTTGGAAGCCAGGAGGTTATATCACGACAGATATCTAAATCCTACTCTTCCAGATCAGAAAACATTTCAGCGAGTTGACCAACGTCTGAGAGAGAATAGTAGGCGATTCCATTTAATAAGGTAATGTTATTAAATTTCTTCCTAATTTTAGGAAATTTTGGGAAAAGAAGTATTGATGCTGGTCGGGGAAGAACAGTACATACACCGTAATTGGAGGAAAATATTTTAAATGCTGTGGATGACACTCCTTCAACGAACACTCGAAAATCATCATCGCAGTTTGATATATCGAAAACAGTAGTACATGAAGTTCTTCAAGAACATCTGTTATGTCCATATCATTTGCAAAAAGTGCATGAAATGATTCCTGAAGATTTTCCCTTTAGAATGCAGTTTAAAACTGGCTATTGGATCCGCAACTAAATAATGTTAACTTCATTAGCACTATTCTCTTCACGGATGAATCAGAGTTTATCAAAAATGGTATCATAAATTTACACAACTAACATGTATGGGCTGATAAAAATTCTCAGGCAACTATTGTTTCACATCATTTACATTAGTTCTAATCAATTAATGTCTGGACAGGAATCATTAGCAATTTTTTGATTGGACCATTCGTATTGCTGACACGACTGAATGGATAACTTTATTTGGAGTTCCTCTAGAATGCTTTTCAGGATTTAGCAGAGCACTTACCGCTAGAAACCCGCGAAACATGTACTACATGCACTATGGGCACCATCTCATTTCAGCGTTGCATTGCGGGAGCACCTGCATAACGTCTATCCAAACCGTTGGATAGATAGAGGAGGACCTATTGCCTGGCCTCCTCGATCACCCGACCTAACGCCGTTCGATTTCTACCTGTGGAGACAGACCTTGGTGAATTCCACTCCGGCCGGGGTAGGGAGGAACTTCTACGGAAAATCATGTTTCATAGTGATCAGATACCGAAAAATGCTGAGTTAATATAGCGGTTACAGCAGTCCTCAAGTATCAGACATCACGGCTCAAGTAAGCAGTTAGTTTAACTTTTTATTAAAATTATGGTACCATGGGAAAAATCGCCTTTTTCATATTCAAACCGACAGAACTTAGGGGACATAGTAAATAAAGTTACGTTTTTTCGAAAAGCGTTAGTATTAGCAACATGAATGAAGAGGACTTAATTTTTAGCCACTAGTAAAAAAACATTGTCCAAAATTCTTATCATACAGAGCGTATGAATAATTCACAGCACTTTCTTGAATGGTAATTTTAAGATTTGAAGGGTCTTACTTGGTATACGTGATATTAAAAAAAATTGAAGTATGCCTAGTGGTTCAATAATGTATAAAAATAGATATACTTCCGAAAACTACAGTATTTTATAACTCCTCAATTTCTGCAACATTTGAGTTCAATCCTATAAAGATTAATGTGGCCAACTGACCAATGGAATATCTGCTTGCGAAAATAAAACGGACACTTATTTTTATGAAACGAAAGCTTTTATGGCACTTAACTGAAAAATCATAATCCTCGACATGGACAAACGATAAAATGAAAACTTTTCTACGGACTGTCTTTTATTTTTCGAACTTATCGAAAGGGAAATATTTTGATAATAGTATATATGGGCTTGAGATTCATTTTACGTGTGAAATTTCTAGCAATATGGGTCAATTGTCTGTAAGACAATTTAAAAAACTTCACTGGAAATTGTTTTAAATTTAAGTAGTTATGCTCATGACAATTCAAAAATATTATTGATATTTTCAGCGAGAATAATCTGCTTATTTTTCATGGAAAAGTATAAATACGGTAAGATATAACTTTAACATTCTAAGAGTAGTACACGTACGAAAACTAGATATTACATTGAATTTTAAATTGCTGCTCAGAAAGATTATGTAAGAGCGATGATAATCTCTGGATTGTAGAACGGAAAATACCGAGACAAACATAATAAGCATGAGCCATATTATCTCGCCAGATACCCCTTGCGTGCACCGCTTTCAAGAGAATCAAGTCATAGAGGAGAGCCTAGCGCTTTCGATAAAAATATGTATAAGAGAAATTTAGATTCTCAACTTGTACTCAATATTTTGAACTTCCAGCGTTGGGTGAATTTGAACCTTACAATGTATGAAAAACTTCTTCTTCTTAAAGTGCCTATCCTCTTTGGATGTTAGCTATAACATTGGTCCATATTACTTTATTCACTGCTGCTCTGAACAGACCTGTTGATGTCATTCCAGTCCATGTTCGTAGGTTGCGCAGCCATGATATTCGTCTTCGTCCAGCTGATCTCTGGCCTTCCATCTTCCCCTGCAGGATAAGTTGGAGCAGGCGATATTTCTCATTCCGCATGATATGTCCAAAGTACTCCAATTTTCTGCGTTTGACATTTGTAAGGTTCTCCACCGATACGTTGTAAAATGTTTTCGTTTGATACGTGGTGTATCCAAGGAACCCTAAGCATGCGGCGGTAGCACCACATCTCAAATGCATCTATACGTTTACATGAAGCATCGGTAAGGGTCCAGGCTTCTGCTCCATATAAAAGAGTTGAGAGTACATAGCATTTCAAAATCCTAATCCGCGTATGTATATTGAGGGATAGGTTGCAGAGTATGTTGCGCAGCTTATTAAAAGTACCTCTTGCTTTCTCGATTCGGCTTCTTATTTCTCGAGAGTGTTCCCAGTCCTTATTCAACGTGCAGCCTAGATATGTGATCGTCTCGGCCATTGTGAGAGTTACGTTGTTGGCAGTAAACTGTATATTGCCGACGTCGTTTTTACTGACAATAATCGTTTGCGTCTTCTTGCAGTTTATCTTCATACCATATCTGTTGCAAGCTGTCACTATTCGGTCGATAATTCTTTGAAGTCCCTCTGCAGTATCGGCTATAAGAACGGTATCATCCGCGTATCTTAGGTTGTTTATTACTTCTCCATTTACAATAATTCCATCTTCTATGTTGCTCAGTGCTTCTTTAAAGAGATGTTCTGAGTATACGTTGAATAGAAGTGGCGACAGTATACAGCCATGGCGTACTCCTCACTTTGAAAAACTGTTTTAGATATTTACATATTCAAGTTCAAGCTCAGAAAACTGATTGATAGAGATAATGAGTGACTAAACATAACTAAATTAGGCTTTGTATGAATGAATGAATGAATGAAAAAGGGGTGGTGATACTAGATCATCGATGCCTAGGCCTCCATTGGGCCTTTTACATCCCACCATATCTGCAGGTTATTCGAGGTCGATCGCCTTTGCGAATTCAAGCAGGCCTCGTTATTTGAACTTGCCTAACTGCTTCCGGTAACAAAACTATATCTCCGAAATATCTTTGTCTCAATCCGTTGAGTGCTGGACACCCTCTGAGAACATGGTCAACAGTTTCATCCTCCTCCAAACACCATCTGCACATCGGGTCGCCCTCGACACCGATTCTATGAAGATGGCCCCGGAGGTGACAATGTCCTGTCAACAATCCCACCACAATTCGCAGCTCTTTCCTTCCCAAGGAGAGAAGCTCCTTAGTACGCCGTGCGCTAGGCCCAGTTATATGTTCCTTAGCACACCTCATTCCAAGAGCTCCCCTCCATGATTCAATAAATTTGCTTTCCAGCAACGATTTCAATTCCCTTTTGCCAATAGCAATTGGAACAAGTAATATTGGTTGGGGTCCATACGATTCAATCGCCGAACCCAACTTTGCCAGACGGTCTGCTTCCTCATTCCCGCATTAGGCTTTGTAATATTAACAAAATTACCGATACAACTTTTGGATTGGAAGGCATTGCACAATTAGGTGGCCAGCCAATAGCCCAGATTTAAGTTCATTAGGTCTTTTTTTGTGGACCCCAAAAACATAGAAATATTAAGGGGAAAATTGGCCGCACAGTAATATTGCTTAAGACCACACAGATGGTATTTCCAATTCTATTAATCATAAAATGAGAGAAAATATTTTTTAAATGTGTTCGTGGAGGATATATTGAAAATGTATAGAGATTTTTCTGATTTATTTTTTGTGTTGGTATTATTGGGAGCTCAATATTTTATTATACTGAAAAAACCTGCTTCTTGATGTTATTATTTTCAGGACTAATTATCTCGTTTTTCTGCTTCTGAATAACCCATCTTTAAATGATTAATGCCAGTTTAAAAACGTATATTAGTGAATATAATAAGTATTCGAAACCATATTAAAACATCACAATGCAAATTAAAATAAAGCATTTGTTTTCCAAGCCAGCTCGTTCTTTTAAATTGAAGTTTATTAATAATTTAAACTTAAATTCAGTTTATTATTAATTTAAAATTATTGCAAAACTGAAATAAATGCATTACGCAACAATTTTGAGGGAGGGAATCCGTAATATGACGCATTGTTAAGTTACTTACTTTTCCCTATATCAAAGAATTTTTGGAGAATAGAGCAACACCGCATAAAATTAGATCTTTGGAAGATTTTTAGTTGAAACTTGGAACAAAGACGGAAATGTTTCAATATATTTTAAGAAAAAATTTACACGTTTAATGAAGTCGAGATACGAGTAAAACAAGAGGTTTTCGTGGGACCTCAAATAACAGAATTTTATTAAGATTCCAACCTTGTAGCCGTCCCAAACAATACTAAAAGAAAGACATGCATTCCAGGCTGTTCTGGAAATAAAAAATACGAAAATTACAAGTTTTACGTAGAAGAACTGCTATCGTTGAAACTACTTTTTACACACCCTTTTGGAGTTTTTCCCAAAAAATTTTGTTAAAGTTTAAAGAGATAGGCGGAGACTAGCCTTATTAGCAGGAGGCTATTATGAAAATTCATATAGCTGAATAAATGATCCTCCCCCAATGTTATAAATATTTATTTTAAAGGACTTCCAGGGATAACAAAGGACGGAAGAAAATAAGGCTGTTAAAGACATAAAGAGAAATAAGACTACAAGTGAACACTCAGATAAGCCAAAATTTTGCAGAACATTAAACCTGGTTGTACATTTTTTACAATATTGTTACGAAAATATTATTTTATGGTTAAAATGCAACAGCGACTTTAAATTTCCCATTCAAATACATTTTATTATCGAAATACCAGAATTTGAAGGCATATTTAGATAGAGCAGTACGTTATTGCTATAAATTAACTTTCCTAAATATATACCTATACAAACAGAACATTGTGATTATACACCTATGAAATAACCTTACAGTTGTAAATGAAAGGATCATGTTGCTCACGTTGACTGATATAATTTTATACTATTTGTTCTTAGAATAAAAATGAAATAGTAACATAATTACTTAAAGAAGAGGGTGAGACGGTGATTGAATATGTGAGAATCCTTTTTAACAAACACATATTCGAAGAAAATATTCCCGAAAAGGGGAACAACCCAAATATTATTACCCTTAATAGTATTTATCTCCCAAAAATATGCACGGCATTCACTAGAATCATAACAAATATGCAAATAGATAATCGATACCAACGAGTTGAACAGGCCGGATTCCGCAGAAGATATATTACGTGTGACGACCCGTATACTCTGCGAATCCCAAAAGAGAAACCAAACGAACCCTCACCCATTCATTCAGTCTTCATTGATTATTAAAAAGCTTTGGATAGAATCGAGCTGTGAGCAATTGAATAAGCTTTGATTAATGTGAGGATCGATTGTCAATTGCCAGCTAGACAAACTCCTGAAAGGTTAACCCAAATAGTCAAATGGGAAGACAGGGGAATCTATTAACGATAAACAGCTAAGATTTGTCGAGGATATACTCTTAATCAGCTCGAAACCAAAACATCTGCAAATAATAGTCAATAAAGTTGATGAAGCTTCCATTCAGGGTAGCTTAAAAATGAACCTTGGAAAAACAAAAGTGATGACCAACATGACTGCCCAAAACTTAATATCAGTCAACGAAACAACATTAGAACAAGTACATAAATATGTCTGGGTTAAGCTATCAGAACAAGGAAAGACAATACAACCGTTCAAATAAATATAAGAGTTTAAACAGGATGAATAGCCTTGAAATAAGTCACATATCTCCTTAAAACTCGCTACACTTAAGGAGCGAAGTCTTCAACTTCTTACGGTTATCATCTACGGATCACCAACATGGAAGTTCACAAAAGCTAGCTTACATAAGAGAATCATAACTAGAAATGAAAACGAAGATGCTGGGATAACCCTTAGATATCGGAAAAGGAATAGATAGATCAGGAAGAAGATCAGAGTTGCAGTTCGACATGAGGCTATGGTAAAGTAAAAGTAGAGTTAATGGAATAAAACAATAGGGAGTTAGCGGCCGTAAACAGGACAACGTTCAAAGAGTAGACCACGGATGCTTTAGAGTGATGATGTAACAAATTCAATGTAACAAAGAGCACAGCACCAACAACTGAGGAGGCAATTCGAAGGGCAAAGTATAATAGGATAAAAAAGACAAAGAAGAAGAAGAAGAAGTGGAAAAAGATTTCACCAATAAATATATGGCTGAATCGAAAAAAAATTACAGAAAAATATTGAATTGGAATATGTTGACTCACGGCTGCTGGGCCCTTGAACGAAAAAAGGAAGCAGATAATAGGATAGATAGGAACTATTTTGGAAAACAGTTCTATTTTACCAATGATCCAATCAGGACACAGGAAAGGGTGTCCTTTTGCAACAATTCTTTTAGGTCTTACGGATGATATTATCAGAGCTTCGGACATGGGCAGGCCGTCGGTCTTAATGCTTTTGGACTACTCCATAGCATTCGATATGATAAGCCATGATCTGTTTTTATCTATATTAAATTTTGTTGGTCTTTGAAATAATACCATTGGATTCGTGCAGAGTTGTCTAAAAAACAGACATCAATATGTTAAAACTTCCATGGACCAGCTATCAAAAGAGTTAGTGAAATGTAGTGTACCACAAGGTTTCATATTTCAGCCTTTGTTATTTACAATTTATACTAACAACTTAATTTCCTGTTTAAATATTGTTACAGCTTACTTTTATGTTGATGATACCCAAGTGCTCCACTGTTTTTCTTTTGATGATTAGCGTATGGCAGAAGCACCCTTAAACGATGATTTGAATAGTTTAATGGTATTTTCTCAACGTCATGGATTGCAGATTAACCCTGATAAATTATCTCTGATGGTTTTTGGTAGACACAAAGATCGTTTATAGGATGACCTTAATATAAATGTTGCTGGAAGAGGATTAGAATTTTGTAAATGTACAAAAAATTTTGGTATCCAAATCGACGCAAATTTACGTTTTAAACAACAAATGGGATTCAGCTTACAAAAATATATCTTTAGAATTCTTTATCTTCATTGTCACCTTTAAGTGAAATTCTTAAAATAAAATTAGCAGATTCTCTTGTACTAAGTCAATTTAATTATTGCGATATTTTGTATAGTCCCTGTTTAGATAAACTAGATATACACAGAATCGAGAAAGTACAGAAGAATTGTTTGCGCTTTATATATGCTATAAAAAAATTTGATCCTATATCTCACAAATTAAAAGTTGGTATTTCTCCACAACGTTATTTTTAATAACTGCCCTCCATACTTAACAAATAAAATTAATTATAGAACAGATGTTCACAATTTGAATCTTAGATCCAAGGGTCTTATGTCTTCACCACCTCACAAAACAGCGCTTTTCAAGAAAATCTTTTCTTAAAATATTTATAAGATTTATAATGGCATTCATACTTTGTTAAAAACTCTTACACCTCGCGTTGCTCTCTTCTTGCCTTTTATATGCGTTTCTGTTCTTTCTCTTTATTTTTTTTTCTTCTTCTTCTTCTTCTTCTAAGTATAACTAGGTTCTGTTATCTCCACAATGCCTCATCGATCCTCGTTTGAGGTCGAAATCCAGCTCTCTCCATTTTTTTGGGGGCCGTCCAGACGGCCCTTTGGTGTTTGGTTTCTCTCTCATCACGGTTTTTGCTAGTCTGTCATCGTCCATTCGTTCCACATGATCTCTCCACTGCCTACGACGGTTTCAAACCCACTTCACAACATCCCCCACTCCGCTGTCCTCGCGTATTTTTGCGTTTCTTATTATATCTCTTAAACTTGTTCCCGTGATCATTCTCAGCGTTTTCATTTTTGTGGTTCTCATAATTTGTTTTGTCTTTGTTTTTTCATTTCTTGTTTCTGCGCCGTAGGTCAGTATCGGTCTTACACAGACCTTGTAAATTCTTGCTTTGCTCTCAACCGTCATATGTTTATTGTTCCAGATTAGGTCTCTTAGTTGGCCTGATATCATGGCAGCGTTGTTGGCTTGTGTGCGTTCTTCTTCCGTTACTGCCCTGTTACTTGTTATATGTGCTCCCAGGTATTTAAACTTCCCAACCTGTTCGATACGTTTGTCATCAACCATTAGTGTGCATCTTACCGGTTCTTTTGCTATTACCATTGCTTTGGTTTTCTCCACAGATATTTTCATATTATACTGTTTGGCTGTTCGATTGAGATGGAAAAGCATTCTTTGTAAGTTGTTCTCGCTATCTGCTGTCAAGGCAACATCGTCTGCAAAGCCTATAATCTGAACGGTGTTGTGTCCCATTGGGTACCCAATATTTATGCTTTCGTCCATGATTACATTGAAAAGTGTTGGACTTAAGCTATCACCCTGTCTTATTCCTATGGATAGTGGGATTTCCTCTGTTAGAGTGTTATTTGTTTTAATTACCATGGTGTTTTTGGAATTCAGTTCGTATATTGTGCGTATGATTGCTTCGTCTACTTGTTTTCTTCGCAGTAGTTCTGTTATGTGTTCCACTTTAACTCGGTCGAACGCTTGTGTAAAGTCCACAAAACAAATGAACAGCGGTTTATCGTATTCGATAGATTTTTCAACCAGCTGTCTGATAATAAATATACCATCGATAGTAGAGCGGTTATTCCGGAAGCCCTGCTCTTCTTCGCACGCCCCTAACTTGTCTATGATCCGTTGTAACAGTATTTTGGTTAATAATTTGGCTGAACTGTTCAGTAGGCTGATTTTCCTGTAGTTTTCGGGTTGTTTCTTTGATCCTCTTTTGTGGATCGGAATTGTGATGCTTTTCCGTCATTCGTTGGGCACTGACGTTGTGCGGAGTATTTTTTGAAATAGAACAGTGAGCTCTGTGACAAGGCTGGGGCCTCCGTACTTTAGCATCTCATTCGTAATTTGATCGGTACCAGGTGATTTTTTTTTTGAGTTATTTAATTATTTTCTGTACTCTACGAAAATTCTGGTTAGGGAATTATTTTCACCAAGGGGCTTAATTTTGAACAGTTATTAATGGTTTTCAGCTCATTTTTTGCCATTGTGTAATGTGAATATTATTATTAATATGAAATATATTGTTTTTTTTAGTTTGCGAAATAAAAATTATTATTATTGTTATTAAAATATAGTATATTAGTCAACTTAAATTTTATTTTAATATAATTGAAATATCAATCACTTGTACGTTTTTTATTTTCTTAAATACAATGGAATTTAATTCAATGTTATTTTTTAAGTTCCATTTCCCCCCACCTCTTTAGAATTTGTTCAGTGCTAGCAAAAATTGGTATTCATATTTTAATTCAGCAACTCAAAATGCAAAACAACGTTATCGGTAATCTTAGATTTTAGTTACAATAGAAGTATCTTCCTTTCCCTTTCCAATATGAGATTTAAAAATCTTAATAAGCTGTTTTTATGGCAACCATTTAACATCTTTTTCTTTTGTTTTCAGATAAACCATTTACGATATTCGCCCCAAAAAACTCAGTCACAAATCGAGCGGAAAATCTGCTGCAACAACCTGAACTTGTTAAGAAGTTACTTCTAGACCACGTAGTACTTGGTACAAAATTAGATCTAACTAATGTAGTAGCTAATATATCCTTACCGACTTTGAGTGGAAAAACTATAAATATTAACTTAGATAAAGAAGGGAAAATTAAAGCGAATAATGTAACAGTTCTCGAGAAAAATATTGAAGTGCCTCGTGGGTAAGTAAAATTGAGATTCTAAAGATAGCTTGAATTTCCCTCAATTAAATTGTTTTGGAACGTTTTTTAACACAATTTAAAATTAAAACATGCTTTAAATTATTAATATAATGCACCATATTTAGAAAAAACTCGAGATTCATAGTACGATGCATATACTGGTATTTGAACAATCTAAACGACCAAAATTATTTTTATACCCAAAAAGATTTTAAACTACGAAATAAATGAAACATTTATTAATTTTTTTTTAATTTTATTAGAAGACACACAAGTCACAAAATTACATATTAAAAATCACAAATTAGGAGCAATTTCTTCTTCACTATCTGGTGAGTTCATAATTGTGTTCGGCGCCGCAGACACGAGCATTTTAATAGTTTCCGGCCAAAATATAATCCAGTTTCCTTGATTTTACGCACCTCTTGCTGCTTAACAGAGGATCTGAACTTAAAAGTGACCGATTGAGTACATCTTGGTTACAGCTTTCTCTCGAAAATTTCCTAGCAAAATCTAGTCGGTACGACCGAAAAAGCTAGCCAATTGGTAATAAAATCATTTTAATTATCACTGCATCGTGAATTAAAATTTTGTGCATCGTAAGCATCATAGGATGCCAACGATACAATTCCACATATAAACAAGCTGTTTCAGATGCATATTTTGATATTTTTCGGGATTGATTATATGTCCGCTTAAAATTATTTCTAGGATAACTTTCAGTCTATATATAAGGTCGTAGTTGATACCCGTTATTTCAGATGCTAATCTGGAATCAACAAAAAATCTCCCGCTTGTGTTGTTGTCATTAGTGCTGCCAAAGTTAGCCTTTGGGATATCAACTAATTAACTTATTTCAGTGCGGAACCGGGTCTAGATTTCTATTTTTCTAGTTCTTTCCAATTGTTTTTCCTCTTCTATTTTTCTTTCTCTATATTTCTTTACAGGTATTTTATATGTCAAATAAAGAATACATTCAAATAGTCGTATCTTGGCATTTAGCACTGAGACGCCAAATTCAATAGCTTCAGTATTCACTTCTCTTTTGAAGTTTCATCGGTTGAAGTTTTTGGAAGTTGTACTACAAACGTAGCATCGCTTTATTCATGTCATACCGGTGACTGCACTGAATACCTTTCCTCTGACCATGGTCATTATAAATTTGTGTTTTAGTACAAACTTTTCTTCGTTTAAATGAACCGCTGTTGGGGCTAAAGGCTTGATAAAATCATTAACTTATTTGATTTCTTTTTCTGTAACATCGACACTCTCTTTCACAAAACGGAGTCTTATTGGTCGACAGAATCGTGAAGAAAAGGATATATATATGATAATATATTATCATTTTTCACAGCATATATTAGTTTTAAAGGCACGAAGGTTCTCAGAAATAAGTTGACATCGAAATCGGCATCACCTTCAAGTTTTTATTTATATTGTGTTTGCTGAGAACCATCACAACCCTATTTGGATATTATTTTCAGAGTATCCCGCTCTTGTTCCTCCACTGTTAACAATACCTCTTACAGGCATTCGGATAGGTACCGAACGGTTATGTCTATTAAAGGCTGTAATTACGCTTCGGCACCGTTACTCGTTATCGTGCATGATTCCGGTGCTAAATAATTTTTTTTGGGTATTTTGGTAAAGATTGCAACACGGAAAAAAATTCTTACGTTTGTTTGAAGGTTGTAGACGATGTTGAAGATTGACTAAAATGTGATCGGACTTGCATTGTCTTTATTTCTATTTATTTTTATTTTTACGACGTTTCGATTAGGTTGTATCTCTAATCGTTATAGTAAACTGAATGTGTTGTCTTAAGACTACGAGCTTATATAGGGACTGTGTCCATTAAAGCGCAAAGTTTCGCTTTACTGTACACACCTCAATGATTTGATGTTACAAAGTAGTGGTGGCCAAAGATTAGGTATCTGAACACTCGGTTTAGTGAAGATTCCATTATTGTTTTTAATGTATGCTGCTTCTATAATTTTTTTTCCATATTGGGTTCCATATATATTGCCGCAGCCTCAGACCATTTTATATGGGGTTGTTTATCCCAGGAGTGTTCTGCAATATCTGATCTCGACGTTTCCTCTTTTTGTGTATGAGTTTTATGTTCCTTAATTCTAACTTCTAGTGGTCGTTTGGTTTCTCCAATATACATTTCACCACACTCACATGGAACTTTGTAAACACATTCTTTCTTCTCAGTAGTTTTAGGTTTTGTTTTTGTTAAACAAGCTCTAAGTATATTTCTTGATCTACAGACTGTTTTTATATTATAACTACTGGCAATTCATCTTATTTTCTCCGACGTTCCCTTAATATACGGAATTGTGAAGAAGGAATGTGTTTCTTGCTGTCCAGTATTCGTTGTTCTAAAATTATTTATAACATCGTCAATTAGTTATAAAGGATAACCACTCTGTTGTAAATCGGATTTAATATTTGGTACCTCTTTTTCCAATGATTCGGCATTATTGCATATAGATATAGCGCGATTATAGAGGTTGCGTATAATTCCTCGTTGTGTTACAACAGAATGATTAGAACTATGATTAAGATATTGTCCAGTATGTGTTGGCTTTCTGTATACTGAAGTTTCACGGTAGATGTCATGATGAACCTTGAAGTGATTTACCTGTTCGACAATTTTGGAGTCGATTTCTAACTTGCACCGTATTGGGTCTTTGGATGTTACTAAGCATTTGGTCTTCTCGGTGTTGATGAGCATATTTAATTCTTTCGCTTTAGTGTTAAAAAAGTGCAGTAGTCTTTGGAGGTTATCTTCAGAGTCTGCAATTAAAACAGCATCGTCCGCATAGCAGACGGTATGGAAGAATGTGTTTCCCATATATAACTTCGGTTATTTCTTTAACTTTACTGGAAAACAAAAAAGGCTCACTGACTTATTCAACAATTCCCTAAAAATTGTTTTTACAACATATCTAAGTAAGGAATAATTTTCAACATACACTTACCTGTAAAATAAGTACAGAAACAGGTTAAATGCAGAATCTCATCTAAGACACTCTAGTTTATTTCGGTTTTCAGAAAGTGTTCGCAAGAATAAAAAGGTTGGAAACCTCTAGAAAAATAATTCCATTTACATTAACATTTTTTCAGATTCTCATATTCCTGCACTATCTCAAGAAAAAGCACCACCATAAATTTAATTTGAGTATATTTTTGAGGTAACGAGGTAACACTAAATGACAACGGGGAACAACTCATACAAGTGTGCGCCCAAAACGAAATGAGAATAAATAACACCTTCTTTCCACATAAGTGGCAATATAAACGGACATGGGGAAACACCTGAGAACAAGAATAAACCATAGACTACATAATAACGAACAGAAAAGTGTTACCTCACCAAATACTCGATGTCAGAACTCTGAATTCATCAGACCTGGGAAAAAACGACCACCGACTAGTATTATGTAAATACCGGTCCCAACAATGTATAAACAGAATGCACAAACAGAAACAAACCTTTATTAAATACAATACCGAATCATTCGCTAACGATAGCACAAAAATATTGTATCAGCAGAGACTCTCGGAGAAAATAAAAGCTAATACAATCCTAGAAAATGACGGAGTGGAGAAAACCTGGGAAAAACTGAAAAGAAATATACAAGAGAGCGCCAGGGAGGCGATCGGAACACGAACAGTTAGCACGAACAAGCGAAGTAATACAAAACCATGGTTCACAGAAGAGGTGAAAATACTAGCAAAAGAAAAACGACAAGCATTTACAAAATACCGACAGCACAAAACAACAAACGATTTCGAAGAGTACAAAACGGTGAGAAACAGAATCTACAGTCAAATAGCTCAACTAAAGAAAGAATACTGGAAAAAGTATTCAAAAGACATGGAACACGGCCTATATGGAGGACAAAAGAAAATATGGAACATGCTGAGGAAGAGAAAAAAACCAATCAATGAACACGTTCACCAGGTACAGAAAACAACGTAGACGAAAACCAACAAGAAACCACAGAACTAACAGATATTAACATCACTGAAGCAGAGATGCACCTAACAATTAGGAAATTAAAAAACAGAAAATCACCTGGTACCGACAAAATTACGAATGAGTTGCTAAAGTATGGAGGCCCCAGCCTTGTCACAGAGCTCAATGTTCTATTTCAAAAAATACTCCGCCCAACGTCAGTACCCAACGAATGGCGGAAAAGCATCACAATTCTGATCCACAAAAGAAGATCAAAGAAACATCCCGAAAACTACAGGGGAATCAGCCTACTGGACAGTTCAGCCAAATTGTTAACCAAAATACTGTCACAACGGATCGTAGACAAGTTAGGGGCGTGCGAAGAACAGCAGGGCTTTAGGAATAACTGCTCTACTATCGACGGTATATTTATTATCAGGCGGCTGGTTGAAAAATCTATCGAATACGATAAACCGCTGTTCATTTGTTATGTGGACTTTACACAAGCGTTCGACCGAGTCAAAGTGGAACACATAACAGAACTACTGCGAAGAAAACAAGTAGACAAAGCAATCATACGCAGAATATACGAACTGAATTCCAAAAACACCATGATAATTAAAACAAATAACACTCTCACAGAGGAAATCCCACTATCCATAGAAATAAGACAGGGTGATAGCCTAAGTTCAACACTTTTCAATGTAATCATGGACGAAATCATTGATGAGGTAAAAAGCACAAATATTGGGTACCTAATGGGAAATAACACCGTTCAGATTATATGCTTTGCAGATGATGTTGCCTTGACAGCAGATAGCGAGGATAACTTACAAAGAATGCTTTTCCATCTCAATCGAACACCAAACAGTATAATATGAAGATATCTGTGGAGAAAACCAAAGCAATGATAATAGCGAAAGAATCGGTAAGATGCAAACTAATGGTTGATGACAAACATATCGAACAGGTTGGGAAGTTTAAATACCTGGGAGCACATATAACAAGTAATAGGGTAGTAACGGAAGAAGTACGCACACAAGCCAACAAAACGGCCATGATATCAGGCCAACTAAGAGACATAATCTGAAACAATAAACATATGACGGTTGAGAGCAAAGCAAGAATTTACAAGGTCTGTGTAAGACCGATACTGACCTACGGCGCAGAAACAAGGAATGAAACAACAAAGACAAAACAAATTATGAGAACGGGAACAAGTTTAAGAGATAGAATAAGAAACGCAAAAATACGCGAGGACAGCGGAGTGGGGGATGTTGTGAAGTGGGTTTGAAACCGTCGTAGGCAGTGGAGAGATCACGTGGAACGAATGGACGATGACAGACTAGCAACAACCGTAATGAGAGAGAAACCAAACACCAAACGGCCGCCTGGACGGCCCCCTAAAAAATGGAGAGACAGCTGGATTTCGACCCCAAACGAGGATCGATGAGGCATTGTGTAGATAACAGAACTTGGTTTTACCTAGAAGAAGAAGAAGATATTTTTATAAATTCATATATTTTTGTATAATGACCTATTTTATACTAAATTCCGCAGTGTTTAAATAAAATTACTGGTTTTAAAAATTTTCCTTGATAAAAACATTAAAAGTGCAACGTTACTTTTTGTTTTTTTTTTACCCTACATGCCAATACCATTTATTTTTATGTTTGCAGAAATAAATAAAAATACCCAATAAAAAAACGAAATCAAAAGGAATATATTTTAAAGAAAATATAGGATGATTGAGGTCGACCTGTGCTCCTTATTAAACCTTATCGAAAAATAAATAACTTGCGACCATGACGAGGGTCGGGTCGTGTGATTCAAATAAATAGAATTATGGAGAAAAAGGTCAAATGAAGGATCCTTTTTAAAGGGGCAACTTAGTTCTTGAGATATCGTCATCTTAAGTTTAATACTTTACGTGATATAAAAAAGTTCGGAAATAATATATTACTACTTAACAGTTCCTAGATAGAAATTTTCCTTCTTTAAAATATGAGTTTAATGGCTAAAGTCCAAAGTGAGTATGTAACATTATTTATTTTATGAAATATACAGTAACTAGAGCTAAAATGAGCCAGTTATATTTAAATTTAATCTTGTGCTGCCTTAAAAATAAACATATTTTTAGCATTCTTGAATTACCTGTAAAGTACACGTATATAAAGTTAGCAAGATAAATTGCGCGAATCGAATAAAGTCCGGATGATAATTTACTGCAAAATAGGCGCTAATTAGTTGTGAACAAAAAAAAAATTGTCATTTCTTATTTTTAAAAAATACTGCATGTTTTGCTAACTTACATACAAAATACAGTTAGTGAGACAATTTAAAAAATAATATTTCAGTAAGAAATAAATAAATCTATTTTTTGCCGTGTTTAAATAGTTGCTAATAGCTTTGTTCAGGATTGTTGAACAGCGCATGCTCAGTTATTAACTGGTTCAGAATTTCTTTTATGACGAACGATTTCAGAACTTGGAATTGTGTACTGTGGTATGTTTCATTATTTAAGCTATGGTATGAATTGCTGATTAAACTAGTTGTTTAAAATAACTTTTGGAGCTGTGTTTTTTATTAAATTTTATTATTTGTATTATTGGAAAGAAATATTTGATTATAATTGTTGTTTTCATATATTATAACGTTATTATTGGCAAGTCTAACTGTCAGTTCTTTTTAGAATAAAACTTGTTTTTGATTAATAGAATTTGTAGTAATAAATAATTATTTTTGCTAAGATCTATTAAGCCACATAATTATTTTCGTCTATAGATTGCTTTAGAAATTAGTTACTTTCCTTATAATCTTAAATAAAGTGCTTTTGTTTATATTGAATCGATCTGATACATCCAGGTGCATTTGCCGCAAATTATAATATATTTTAAAATCTTTTTCAGAATCTTATTCCTGCTAATATACAATTCCGAGGCAGTGAAGCGATATGTTAGTTCTTGTACCATTTAAAATAATTAGCACTTTTAGAAATTCTAAATACCTCTAAAATTTCTTCTAAGTCCTCATCGCTGCACGATAAATGATTTAATATATTCACTAAAAATATATTTTTTTAGGTTTAATTTAAAAAGCAAAAAAACCTTTTTAACTTACCAATTAAGATTTTAGATAAATTGACACTAATTAAAGTATAACTAATATAATACCATTAAATATATACTGCACCCAAACAAACGAAAGAACCAAAATAAAATTGTCAAATAGTTGCAGATTACGGCCGCAGCATGATTGCTGGCGCTGCATAAAATTCCGAACTTACAGTTCTTATTCAATCCTTAGACCGGTAGAACTAGTTCAGAATCGATCTCGAACCGAGTTATTTTTTCCACAAACATGGAACTGTAACTAAAAATTCAGAACTTTGTTATCCGCGAACGTTACTATTTCAACTGCACATGTGCATTAATTCAGAATCAGTTCTAGATCCTTTTCGCGAACAAAGCTATTTTCGCTTTCAAGCAGATAAAGCAAAGAATATATACAGATTGTTTCCTGCAAATACAATTCTGGTCCTCTCTCCATTACACGTTTCAACCACCTAATGTCAGTGGAGCTGTATCGAACCGAGAGCAATATTCGCAGGAAACAATTTTCTATATAAAATATAGATTCCGAGACATATTGGTAGAATATTAAAACCTGCCGACTTTTTGATCTTAGACTGAAAATTATCGCCAGTCGAACGACATCTATACATTCACTGGAATAGTGCGAATCTTAAAAAAATTAAGATTTCAGTAAGAAGTAAATAAATATATGTTTCTGATTTTTTTAAATAGTTCCTAATATATAATCCCACTGACATCGCACATTTATTTGTGGAATTATTCAAAGTACCCTCTATTGTTTCTACTCCTTATGTACCTTTTTTTAGATAGTTATATTATCTAAAATAATGCCTTGTCGTTGAAAATGCTTGCAAAAAGTTGTAGACCAAATTCATGACGGGTACTGATTCCATTCCTTCGTTTGTCGCAAAGGTTGTGGTTAGTTGTTTGCTGAGCCTTTGTCTGAAATTTTTAATTTATGCATTCAGAAATGTATATTTCCTGACCTATGTAAAGAAGCAAAAATCTATCCAGTGTATAAAAAGAATGATAGAACCAGTGTCGAAAATTATCGCCCCATAGCGATAATATGCAATTTTGCAAAGATGTGTGAGCGGGTATTTCAAGAACGCACCTTGATGGATCAGCAGCATGGTTTTGCTTCTGGAAAATCAACGGTGACCAGTTTTTATACTATTGCACAGTATGTCTCAGAACCTATTGATTCTAGCACTCAGGTCAATGTCGTGTACACAGATATTTTCCAAGCGTTTGGTCGACTTTATCACGGTGTTTTACTTCTAAATTATTCGGTTTAAAAATTTTCCGTCTTGAACTAGATCTCTCGAAATTAAATGCTTGGTGTCTAAAAAAACAAACTTCTCTTAAACATAGGCAAGTGCAATAACGCCATGATTATGGCATCAAGGGTGCTTTTCTAAGGCGGATTAATATCATTAAAGAATCACGTTTGACTGCAGACTTACATTTGTTCATCATATTAATGATATAGATCTTACTGAACGCTTGGCTTTCTAGTGAGAATTTGGGTCGCTTCAGGTCACAAATACAATCTATTATTCTCTTATCTGAAGCAGTTATCTGGTATCCATACTACCATATACACTCTGAAAAATTAGAAAAAATTCCCGTGTACTATTTTTATATAAACTGGTTAATAACAAGATTTTGGCCACTGAGTTACTCGCGAGAGTTCTTTTTCATGTTCCAGGGATAACTACATCTTCAGTATCTAAGAACCAATGTATTACAACACTTCCCATTATACTCTAGGTGTTCCCTTTATAATCGCCTGAAAGACAGATTTGATATATTTCGCTGTAATTATTCTGTTGTCAAATGGATTTGTTAGAATTATCTGTAATTTATTTATAGAGTATATTATACTTATTGTACTTTCTGCATTATGTATGTAATATTAGGATTTAAGTAACACTGTTCTTTTCTTTGCCTAATAATAGGGACTCTGGTCCTGTTGGGCAGTGTAAATAAAGAAATAAATAAACATGATTAAGAAAAAATGTATAAAATATGTATAAATATTATTTCATAATTGAAATGATGCAGATGAAATATAATAGTTCAAAAGTAATTTGCTTAAAGTTTATTAAGTAGGAGTAGGTTTCTTAATATAAATGTTTTTTGTTAACATTCCTCATTTTAAATGTGTGAAATTAGCCATTCTTGATCAGTAACAAGATAATATTTAAAAATGGTTTATAGAAATATGATTGATAAAAGAAATTTAATCATTACTCACTTCAACAATAGGCATAACCAAAGAAATCTAACCATGGTAAATAAGTGTGCGTCGGTTTTGAAACCTAATCACTTTCTTGAGATACTTTTACCAACCAGTGAGGATTGGAAGAAGAAGCAAACTCTTCCAAGAAATGGATCTTGGTAATGTACAGATGGATTTCGACAGTATTCAAAAGCTGGAGCTGGGATATTCGGTAGGAGCACGGGAGTTAGAGAGTTTTACTTTCTTGGACAACATGCAATTGTGTTTCAGACAGAAATGTATGCTAAGCTGCAATGTGACCATCTCTGTGAGAAAACCTAAACAGAAATAAAACAATAAATATATGTTTAGAAAGTAGGGTCCTGAAGTCTACTATCGTAGCTTCTTGGTTGATACCGGAACATAAGGATCTACTGGATAGTATATCTTCATTAGACTAGCGTCGTGGATGACCTGATGTGCATGTGGTGTCTGGAGAACTATGAAACTATCCTCAGAGACTGTCCAACACACAATGGACTGATGTAGACATATTTCGAAAATACAGTGTTATCACCTGACACCGTTAGACAACTTCAGTTAACGGGGCTGCATAGATTCACAAAAGCGAATGATGGCAGCCATGATGGGATATAAAAAGGCTAATGACGCCTAGGTATCAAAGATCTAGTATCACTACTTTTATTTATTCATTCAAATGTTAATCAACTATGAGGCATATAATCGAATGCTAGAGTTATAAAAATAGGGTCCAAGATTTTCAACAAACGTGAAGAAAGATGGATTACAGGAGAAATAGTCAAGAATCTAGATAGAAGTGCTCCAAAACTGGAAAAAGGTTAATCTGTAAAATTCTACAAGTATTGCGAAACATATTAAGTGAAAAACTGGGCTTTTGGATTCCTGATTCTTCGGAAGGATCTTGATAAAAATTGTGACTTATGCAGCTCGGTAATATTTGCTGATGAAACCAAAATAT